>OU342739.1:22194766-23428308 GCA_910589765.1 Avena atlantica
TTCAGCATCACTAGTGGTGGTAATGGTACAAACCTTAGTCATACTATTGTTTCTAGCAATTTCATCTTCTCTTTCCCAGCTAGCATGCAATTCAGCTAACATCCTAACATTTTCATCAATTCTAACTTGAATGACATTCAAAGTCTTGATTTATTTAACATCATGAGACATAACCTTTAATTTAAGGAGTTCAACATCAAGGGCAAGGTTATCAAATTTAGAAGCAAGAACATCAATTTTTCCAAGCTTTTCCTCAACAGTTTTATTGAAAGCAGTTTGTTTACTAATAAAATCCTTAAGCATGACTTCAAGTTCAGAGGGTGCACTTCTATTTTTGTTTTAGGAATTTCCATAAGCATTACCATTATTATAAGGATATGGCCTATAATTATTATTACCATAAACATTGTTGCTAAAATTATTACTTCTAATGAAGTTCATATCAACTTGCTCTTCTTGAGCAACCAAAGAGGCTAAAGGAACATTATTTGGATCAATATGAGCTTTTCCACTAACAAGCATAGACATAATAGTATCAATCTTATCACTCAAGCAGGAGGTTTTTTCAACAGAATTTACCTTCTTACCTTGTGGAGCTCTCTCAGTGTGCCATTCAGAATAATTTTTCATCATATCATTTAGGAGCTTTATTGCAGAACGCAAAGTGATGGACATAAAGGTACCTCCAGCAGCCGAATCCAACAAGTTTCTTGAAGAAAAATTCAATCCTGCATAAAAGGTTTGGATAATCATCCAAGCAGTTAGTCCATGAGTGGGGCAATTCTTCACTAAAGATTTCATTCTTTCCCAAGCTTGAGCAACATGTTCATTATCAAATTGTTTAAATTTCATTATGTCACTTTTCATGGATATAATCTTAGCAGGAGGATAATATTTTCCCATGAAAGCATCTTTGCATTTAATCCAAGAATCAATACTATTTTTAGGCAAAGATAGCAACCAATCTTTAGCTCTTCCTCTTAAAGAGAAAATAAACAATTTAAGCTTAATAATATCTCCATCCACATCCTTATATTTTTGCATCTCACAAAGTTTAACAAAATTATTAAGGTGAGCAGCAGCATCATCAGTACTAACACCAGAAAATTGCTCTTTCATAACAAGATTTAGCAAAGCAGGTTTAATTTCATAGAAAGTAGCTTCAGGAACTCGTGGAGCAATAGGTGTGCAAATGAAATCATTATTGTTGGTGCTAGTGAAGTCACACAACTTAGTGTTTTCAGGAGTAGTCATTTTGGCAAGATTAAAGCAAGCCAACAAATATAGCAACTAAAGTAGGAACTATTTTTTGTGTGTATTTGATTAAAAGAAGCAAACCAAACAAAGAAAAAGAAACTAAGCAAAACAAAAACAAAGTAAAGAGATTGGTAGTGAGAGACTCCCCTTGTAGAAATCTTCTTTCTCCGTGGCAACGACGCCAGAAAAATGCTTGATGATGGTGATGATGGCTAGCACAGTTGACGTGGAGCCTGTTGGGAACCCCAAAAGCAAGGTGTCAAGCAACACAACAGTAAGTTTTCCCTCAGTAAGAAACCAAGGTTATCGAACCACTAGGAGGAAGGAAACGTCACACATGTGTTGCTAGCAACGCGGAGACCTGCACAACACAAACTCAAGACTTTGCCCCAACGAATCAATGAGGTTGTCAAGCTCACCGGTTTGCTATAACAAAGGATTAAACGTATGGTGTGGAAGGTAATGGTTTGCAGCAAGTAAACAAGTAACAGTGGAAGATGCATCAATGGTAAAGATTGGACCGGGGTCCATAGTTCACTAGAGGTGCTCTCCTTAGATAAAAAACATGGCATGAAGGGTAAACAAATTACAGCAGGGCAATTGACAGGAACCGAGCAAGGCATAACAATGCAATACTAGTCAGAAAGATCCTATAAGATTCGATTGGGCAATACAACAAGATACATAGACCGCCATCCAACTGCATCTATGACTAGAAGTCCACCTTCAGGTTATCATCCGAACCCCCTCCAGTATTAAGTTGCAAGCAACAGACAACTTCTTTAAGCAAAGTGTGTAAGGTAAATAGTCCACATGTTTCATGAACAAGAGACAGTTGTTTTATCTCTAGTGGCAACAACACATCTACAACCGAAGAGATTTCTATCACTTCCCTTGGAAACTAGAGGCATGAACCCACTATCGAGCATAAATACCCCCTCTTGGACTCACTAGAAACTACTCGGCCAAGATAGCTACTAACAACGGAGAGCATGCAAGATCACAAACAACACATACATGATAGAATCATAAAGACAAAACCATTAACCAATCCAACATAATAATCTCAATATCCATCGGATCCCCACAAAGACAACATGCATGATTACAAATAGATTAGATCTTGATCATGAACGGAGCTCACAAGATCTATACATGAAAGCACAAATGAGGATATACAACCATATAGCTACTACATGGACCCATATTCCAAGGTGGAACTACTCACGCATCATATCGGAGAGAAGGCCTCCAGGATGATCTCCCCTCCGGCAGGGTGCCGGGAAGAACTTCAGATCCCCCGATCTAGGGACGACGGTGGCGACGGCTACATAAGGTTTCGTAAAATATTGATCGGGTACTTAGGGTTTCTGCATAGGGGGCTTCTTATAGGCGAAGAGGCGAGGCTGGGAGGCGGCCAGAGGGCCCACACCCTCCCCAGGCACGGGCCAGGCTTGGCCGCCCCCGGGGGGGGGGGGGGAGGGTCTGGGTGCCCTCTCGTGCCTCTCCGTCCCGTCTTCTGGATTCGTGTCCCTCACGGAAAGTTATTGACTTTGGCTTTTGTCCCGTCCAATTCCGAGAATATTGATTTTCCGCCTTTCTGGAACCAAAACAGAAGAAAACAGTCAACTGGCACTGTGGCAACTTGTTAATATGTTAGTTCCAGAAAATATATAAAAACACCTCAAAGAAAGACAAAGCAAAGCAAAGTAGATACTAAACAAGCATGGAACATCAAAAATTATAGATACGTTTCCGACGTATCAGATGGCTCGGTTGATGTAGAGCCCGTTGGGAATCCCAAGAGGAAGGTATGATGAGCACAACAACAAGTTTCCCTCAGTTATAGAACCAAGGTTATAGAACTAGTAGGACAAAGAAACCACTTCCGAAGGTGTTGCTAGCAACGTGAAACCTGCACACAACACAACCAAAATATTTTGCACCAACTTATCAATGAGGTTGTCAAGCTCACTGGTTTTGCTGAAAACAAAGGATTAAACGTATAGTGTGGAAGAAAGTAATTTCTTGTGTTAATTGAAGAAAGTAAACAGTAGATAGAATATCAATGGGAAGGAATGGACCAGGATCCACAGTTCACTAGAGGTGTTCTCTGCATAAGATAAATAACATGCTGGGTGAACAAATTACAGCAGGGCAATTGACAAATAGAGAATGCATAACAATGCATGTACATGACATGATGATCACCGTGAGATTCATTTGGGCATTACAACATGATACATAGACCGTAATTCAACTGCATCTATGACTAATAATCCACCTCCAGGATATCATCCGAATAACCCTCAGGTATTAAGTTGCAAGCAACAGATAACCACATTAAGCAAAGTGTGTAATGTAAATAATACAATTGCCCTTGGGCAAAGGATTGTTGTTTTCTCCCTATTAGCAACAACACATCTGCAATCTTAGAAGTTATTCTCACTCTCCCAGATTACTAGAGGCATGAACCTACTATCGAGCATAAATACTCCCTCTTGGAGTCACAAGCAAATACTTGGCTAAAGTAACTACTAGCAACGGAGAGCATGCAAGATCACAAATAACATAGAAATGATAGAACAATAATCAATCTAACATAGTACTCAATATCCATCGGATCCTCGTAAACACAACATGTAGAATTACAATAAGATGATCTTGATCATGATAGGCAGCTCACAAGATCTAAACATGGTGGCACAAAATAGGAGAAACAACCATCTAGCTACTGCTATGGACGCATAGTCCAAGGATGAACTACTCACACATCACTCCGGAGGCTGGCATGGTGATGAAGAAGGCCTCCGGGATGATCTCCCCTCTTCGTCAGGGTTCCGGGAAGAGCTTCAGATCCCTCCCGATCTAGGGACGATGGTGGCGGCGGCTACAGACTTTTTTGTGGAATTTTGATCGGGTACTTAGGGTTTTTGCCTCGAGGGGAATATATAGGTGAATGGGAAAGGTCGGTGGATGCCCGAGGGGGCCACACCCTAGGGCGGCGCAGCTAGGGGTGGACTCGCGTGGCCCCCTGGTGTGGTTGCTTCATGGCGACTCTTCGTCTCTCCTTCGGACTCCGTGTCGTGTCTGGAAAAATAGGAACTTTGGCTTTTGTTTCGTCCAAGTCCGAGAATATTTCTTTACTAGTTTTTCTGAAACCAAAAACAGCATAAACAGGAACTGGCACTGTGGCATCTTGTTAATAGGTTATTTCCAGAAAATGCATAAAAATTCCACAAAGTGTGGACAAAACATAAAATAAGTGGTGCAAACAAGCATGGAGCATAAAAAATGATAGATACGTTTGCAACATATCAGTGCCCGGTCCTTAAGCAGCCTAGGCCCGTTCCTTCTATGGTTGGTCTGGGGCATAATCTCACTTTGTTCACACAGATGCCGGATAGTGTGGTTCACCAGGTTCAGGGGCCTAGTCATGCTCCAATTTCCCTGGTTCAGGTTTCTGGTGAAGCTATCACAACAGAGGTGGTACAAAAACAGATTGAACGGAGATGCCCGGTTTAGTCTCAGTGGAAGTGGGAGGATCTGAAATACGGTGAGAATGCCTTCCTAGTTAGTTTTCCAACTGTAGAGGATCTCGACAGGGTGGATGGGAGTCAGTTTTCTACGCCTCTCGGTAAGACCCAACTATATGTTACTACTTACAAGACACAGGAGGTGCCCCACAAATGTAAATTGCAGCAAGTCTGGTTACATGTTGAGGGGGTTCCCCACTCTTTGCATTCCTTCCTTGGCCTTTGGGCTGTGGGGGCGCTCATGGGAAAAACTCTAGATGTTAATCTTCTTAGTATGAGGAGAAGGGGAGTGGTCCGTATTTTCGTTGCCATGTTTGATATTTTGGTGTTTAAGGAGAAGAAGGATGCACATTACCTTACTTCTGATATCGTGGTCGATCTCAAGGGGTATGAGCTCCATTTTCGCTTGGAGCCAGAGGGATATGTGCCGGAACCAGATTTCTCGCCCAATTTATGGAGGAAGTCTAAGGATGATTTCGAGGATGATGGTGCTGGGAATAATGGGGAGGATGCTATGGATACTTCGGACCCGATTGTTCCAGCGGCGAAGGATGGGAAGTCCAATGACCGATCAGCTGGACCCGCGGCTGCACCGTCCGCTTCTAGACAGGCTCCCTTGCATGTGATAGAAGTGACTCCTTTTAATGCTAAACCTACCACTCCCCGCGGCAAGGAACTGTTGGATGCTCTGCCTATTGATTCCCCTTTACGAGGCAGTTTGTTATAGCCGATGTCGCCTCGGGTTACTCAATCACAGTTACAGGCAGCTATGCACGCGGCTAGCAGTGACTCGATGCTGCCTTCTACTCAGTTGCAAGATGCTCCTGCAAGGGGAAGACCGAATATGATCAATAGGACCATTCCTCGATCCGCTACGCCTACGATGGATCCGCTTTCACCCGCTGTTGCAGTATCTAGTCTGTATGTGCAGGATGTGTCGTTGACCTTGATCAAGGACACGGCTGTGCTTCCTGCTGCGGCTTAGGGTGCGTCCACGTGGGTGGCGCAGCCTGGCCAGGGCGATTTCTTGCCGTCCCAGGAGGGGGCGCTGGCGTTGGAGGCTCTTGCAGCGCAACCCGGTGGGGCTGCTAGGCCAGCTGTGGCGATGATATCGACGGCCCAGACAGGGCTGTCGGAGCAGGTTGCTGGAGCAGCCCAGGAGGGGCTGTGCCCTGGCGGCCTGCTGGACGCCGCGGCCAAGGTGGGCTTCTCCCGCGTTGATGCTGCTCAGGCCTAGGAGGGGTTGCTTGATGGGGAAGGACTGACCCAGGAGGGGCCGATTGCTTCCTCTGATGCTGCAACGCTGGTGCAGAAGATAACAGCGGTAGAGACACCTTCGCACAGGAGCACTCTTCATGGATGCTCTTGGGGCGTCTACCACTAACGAGGACTCGCTGGGAAAAGCTATGCGAAGGAAGGCAGAGAAAAATCTAGACTCGCAGAGTAATAGGAATTCCCTGAAATAACTGAAATAAATTTATCTAGTTCTATTCTGAGACACATGGAGGTTGACTGTTTAACGATTACTCCTAAGGTCTCGGTTTTTCCTGAGACTTCATCAATGGAGGAGGATGAGTTGCATGCCATAGTAGATGGTCAACTCCTCTCCCACCTAGTTGGTGAAGTGTCAGAAGTGGGTTTTGATGAGATAGAGCTGGGTTCACTTTATAAACTTAAAGCGTCTGGTTGAAAATCAAAGAACCAGAGGTCACGGAAAATGCCCTGCGTATTCATATCTACTATTGTTTCTCAATGAATGCCATGTTTTCAAATAGCATAGGTCTTCGTGACTTGGATAAACATTTGTTCTTTGCCGATTGTGTGACATTATAGATTGAATTTTCTGGGTATTTCTGAGACCGGTAGACGGGATTTTCCACAAGCCCTGCTCAATCGCCTTTTTGGTGGAGTGGACTTCACATGGATATCACGTCCGCCGCGTGATAGATCTGGGGGGTCATTTTAGGCGTCCGTGATGAGACCATGGAAGTCTTGGCTAGTTCGGTAGGAGATTTTTTTATAAAACTCCATATTCAGAACAAAGCTGATGATTTTATATGGTCCCTAGTCGCTGTTTATGGAGCCGCCTAGGATGTTTATAAACCTGATTTTTATGTGAGTTAGTAAATTTAGCAAAAGATAATCCATTCCCTATTCTTATAAGTGGAGATTTCAATTTGCTAAGATTTCCTCATGAAAAAAGTCAGGGACGTTTTGACGAGCACTGGCCTTTTTTGTTCAACGCTGTCATAGAAAGTTTGGACTTAAGAGAGGTTACAATGATAGGAAGAAAGTTCACCTAGGCTAACAGTCTTCTAGCGCCTACATATGAAAAGCTGGATAGAGTGCTTATGAATACCGAATGGGAAGATAAATTCCCTATGGTAACTGTTCGCGCTCTTGAGCGTGTTGAGGATCTATCAGATCATGCCCCTATTCTTTTATCTATTGGTACACCGCCTCGAAAATCTAAGCATGAGTTCAAATTTGAACTTGGTTGGATGTCTCGGGACGGGTTCTATGATTTGGTTAAGGCTACTTGGGTGAAACCTGTCAGTGGTGAAAATCCTTTACAATGACGGAACAATAAATCTTCGGGGTTGGGCATGGCATATGACTGGAATCCTCAAGAAAGAAAAAGTACGTCTTTTATCAATCATTGATGACCTGGAAGCTGCCGCGAAAGTCAAGACGTTATCTGCACAAGAGATTGAGCTTAAGAGCCAATAGAATGCGGAAATAGCACGACTACTACGGGAGGAGGAGCTCAAATGGTACCAACGTTCTAAAGCGAATTTTATCCTCAACGAAGATGCGAATACAATATATTTCCATGCCATTGCCAATGGTAAGCATAAGAAGAAACTTATTCACTCTCTAATCCAGGATGAAGGTACTATTGAGGGACATGAGCAATTAAAAGCTTACATTACAAGTATTATAAATCCTTGTTTGGGGCACCGATGGAAAACTCATTTTGATTGGAAGAATCCCAAACTGCGGATATCCCTCAGGATTCCACAGAGGAAAACAACTTTTTAACTGCCTCTTATACAGAGGACGAGGTTAAGAAAGTTGTTTTCTAAATGGAACATAGAAAAGCGCCATGGCTTGATGGCTTCCCAGCGGAATTTTACCAACAATTCTGGGATGTAATCAAGGAGGATCTGATGCCTTTGTTTGAGTTTTTAAAGGATGGCCAGCTTGATATATTTAGACTAAATTTTGGCAACATAATTTCACTTCCTAAGGTTAATAATGCAGAATGCATACAACAGTATCGTCCTATCTATCTTTTTAACGTTAGTTTTAAAATATTCACAAAAGTTTCCACGATTAGACTAAATTTAGTAGCTGATCATGTTGTAAGCCCATCTCAAACGGATTTCATGCAAGGAAGAAACATCTTGGATGGTGTAGTAATTCTGCATGAAACAATCCACGAACTGCACTCAAAGAAATTAAATGGTGTATTGTTCAAGATTGACTTTGAAAAAGCTTACGACAAAGTTAATTGGTCTTTTTTTCAGCAAACACTCTGTATGAAAGGTTTTTCAGAGGAGTGGCATGCTCTCATACACTCCTTTGCCTCTAGAGGTAGTATTGCCATAAAAGTTAATGATGACACTGGCAACTACTTCCAGACTAAAAAAGGACTAAGACAAGAGGATCCACTATCGCCTATACTATTTCACATAATGGCAGATATGTTGGCCATACTTATTGAGAGAGCCAAAGCTGATGTCCAGATTGAAGGATGAGTTCCCCATCTAGTGGATGGTGGCTTATCTATTCTTCAATATGCTGTTGATACTATCCTATTTATGGAACACGTTCTAGAAAAAGCCAAGAATCTGAAATTAATATTATCAGTATTTGAGCAACTCTCAGGATTAAAGATTAACTTTCATAAGAGTGATCTGTATTGTTTTGGCGAGGCTAAAAACGAGGCCCATCTATATGCTGAATTATTCGGCTGTGCTCAGGGCCTTTTTCCAATCAACTATCTGGGAATACCGATTCATTATCAGCGGCTCCACGATTGCTAAATGGAAACCTGTTGAGGAAAGACTACAGAAACGCCTTAATAGTTGGAAAGGTAAATTGCTATCTCTTGGCGGAAGACTTGTACTCATAAATTCAGTACTTAACAACATGGTACTGTATATGATCCCCTTTTTCCAGCTGCTAAAAGGAGTCTTGAAGAAAGTGGACTATTTCCAATCAAGATTTTTTGGCAAGGGGATAGTGAGAAAAAGAAATACAGACTTTCCAGATGGAATGTGGTTTGCCGTCCGAAAGGATATGGTGGACTGGGAATCCATGATTTGCAAGTCAAAAATACTGCTTTTCTAGGTAAATGTCTTTTCAAGCTACTCAGACAAGAAGGTGTTTGACAAACAATTCTATGGATAAAATATGTTGGTTCCAAAGCCGTGTCTCAAGTGGTGTGGAAACCCAGTGATTCACACTTTTGGGCTGGGCTAATGACATTAAAACAACAGTTTTATGTTTTGGTGTTTTTAATATTAAGGATGGATCGTAGATTAGGTTCTGGGAAGATAAATGTCTTGGCCGAACTTCTCTCCCGGAAAAATATTCGACTCTTTATTTGATCGTTAGACATAAAGGAGATACACTTTTCACAGTAATAGAATCAAATCCTCCCAATGTTTATTTTAGAAGAAGTCTATTAGGCCCTAGACTAGTACCTTGGCACAATCTTTTATTAAGACTAGCCAACGTATAGTTGTCAGAGGGTATATACGAGTTTAAATGGACTTTGATGCATAATGGTAGTTTTACTGTTGATTCAATGTATAGAGCTTTGATCCAACCTGATATTCCAGTCGACGATAATTGTAAAATTTGGAAGATGCAAATACCCCTTAAAACGAAGATATTCGCTTGGTATCTCCGTAAAGGAGTCATTTTTACAAAAGAGAATCTTGTTAAGAGGAATTGGCATGGAAGTACACAATGTATGTCTTGTCACCATAATGAGACAATTCGTCATTTATTCTTCCAATATAAATTTGCTCGTGCTATATGGTCAATCATCCAAGTAGCCTTGTGTTTGTCTCCTCCTCGTTCGGTTGCCAATATATTCGGTAACTGGTTGAACGAGATTGAGGATAAAATTGGAACTTTGTTTAGGGTGAGAGCGCTTGCCATTATTTGGTCGCTTTGGCTATGTAAAAATGACAAGATTTTTAATATTATTTCTTCTACCCTGCAGGTTTTCACCGAGCCACGGCCATCCTCCTGTCTTGGGCTGTTCTTCAGCGTATGGAGTTCCGCGACTTGTTTGTAGAGGTACGCGACTGGAGGACACATCGAGAGATATTTTCTCCCGATATGGATGGCAGTGTGATTTGCGGATAGATATGGCATAGCTAGAGGATGTATTTATTTGTCTTCTTTTATAACTCTCGCACTTTGGTTTCGTTACTTTATGTGTGTTTGAGTGGCTGTGTGTATCAAGCTATGCAGAGGCCGGACGTAAATATTGCTTCAAGTAATAAAGCGTCCATTTCCCAAAAAAAAAGTGTTGCGGCAACAAAGTTATGAAACTGCCAGAAACTCAGCAAACCAAAACTTCAGCATGAAAAGCATAAAACAGTTGCTAAGAATAGTTAAAAATCATCCACCCGGGAAGGAACGACTACATGTGGTATGTAGTACTCCAGGCAATGTACATGGGAGTCTACACCAGAAATATGTACTTCTGTGTCGCGGCATGATAAAGAACCTTCAAATAGAGGACAAAAAACATACCGCAAGTTGCAAAGTACTCTCTTTTTATGAAAAAACTACGACAAATGTGTACCAAGACAAATCAAGAATAATATATTATGCAAACCAACCTGTGGTTGGGTGGCTAGGAGGGTGATGGTACCCTCAGCCCACCAGAGTTCAAACCCCAAGTTTGACACTGTGTTGCATAAAGGCGGAATATTATTTCAGTGGGAGGCGATGTTTCCGTCGACTGCGAGGCGTCCATGGTGATTTCGTCAATCTCAAGACCCAATCCACCGACTCGGTCTATCGAAGGTGCTCATAGGGATAGGATGTACGTGTGTGCGTTCATAGGGATGGGTGCATGTACGTGTTGTAAGCGTCTACGATTGTACCGTGTTTCTAAAAAAAAGAACAATATGTTATCTTCAATGTGAGAATGGTATGCTAAAAAATTCCTAACCGAGGCATCACATTTGTAGAAAACAAAGCTATATCCAATTATAGTCTTCTCATTGATCATTTCTCTCGATCACGTAGTGACTATCTCATATACATGTCAGTTAACAAACAAAGCTCTTCTTTGACATGGATCATTCACATGGTCCATATCCACATACACTAAAATTTTGGACACAAGTAGCCAAACTATCATGGTCACATAGTTTCTAGTACTAAGTAGTATGTGCTAGTCTTGTTAGAAGTAATAGTCTATTTTTATATTTTGTGTATACCGTATAAGATGTATACGGATACCGATCCAAACTGACTCTAAGAGTCCTCCTTGTACACTCGGCTTCGGCCTTCTATATTAACACGTAAAATGGCATGGACACTAGTGTCTTTCCCGTCACAATTGTTGACATGGTATCAGAGCCACTCTTCCTAACCTAGCTGTCACCGCCGCCGCTACAATAGCCGCCGCCTAGCACAACCCTACCGCCGCTGCAGCCAACCACTGTCGCCGTCACAGATCTACAACCCAACAACCAAATACAACAACCGTCGCCGTCGTCGCTGTTCACAGCAGCCTCTGCCGCGTCCACAACCTCGCCGCCGTCACTGTTCAAAGCAGCCGCCGCCGCATCTACAACCTCACCGCCGTCACTACTCAAAGCAGCTGCCGTCGCGTCTCTAGAACCTCAAAAACCAGTACCTTCACAAAAACCCTAGCCAAACCCAACAAATCTCAGCCACAAACCCTAGCCAAAATCCTAAACCCTAGTTTTCCCGCTGCCACGACAGGAAAACAACACCGATCTCTGCCGCGACAGCCTCTGCCTCGGCAGGAAAAGAGGCCCAAATTCTGCCGCGGCAGGACTTCATCATCCTCGACGCTATGAGTTCCTCTACATCAAGCTCCGCTCTGGCCGCTGCCCTGGGCAGCCCTCCGACTCAGCTCCTGACAAGGAGAAACTTTCTCCTATGGCAGGCCCTGATCATGCCAGCGTTTTGTGGTGCCAACGTCATGGGCCTTCTGGATGGTTCAGATCGTGCTCCTGCCAAGACTGTTGAGTCTGAGGATTCAGAGAAGAACAAGGTCCAAGTGGAGAATCCTGCATATGTGGCCTGGATTACCAGGGACCAGCATGTGCTACGTTTTCTTCTGAATTCTCTGTCACCGGAGATCCTGTCGCATGTTCTGGGCATGGACACCACTGCTGCTGCATGGGCTGGTGTCAATGCTATGTTCAAGACAACATCTTGTACTAAGGCTCAACATCTGCGTGAAAAACTCAATGACACCAAGAAACTTACAATGACTGCTGATCAGTACTACACCAAGATGAAGGGCTTTGCTTCTGAGCTCTCTGCACTCGGGAAACCTATTGCAGATGATGAACTTCTGGGCTATCTCCATCATGGTATGGATAAAGGAGAGTATAATTCCTTGATCACCTTGGTCAATGGAAATTCAATCACTACTATTGATGAGTTTTATGAACAACTATGTGGATATTGTAGGGTTTCGTAGCATGGAAAACAAAAAATTTCTACCGCATACAAACAAACAATCCAAGATCTATCTACTAGATTTTAGCAACGAGTCGATGGAATAACTCACCCTCGAAGATTCCAAAGTGTTTAACGAGAGCAGATTCTCGTGGGTGATGTAGTCGTACTCTTCCCGATCTCAAGATCGCGTAGACGATCCTTCCGGCGCTGCGTTCCGGCAGCGCTTCCACAGTCGGTCACACGTTCGGTACTCGACGGAGACCTTCCTCTCCCTTGTTCCAGCAGGCAGCGGAGGTTGTAGCACTCTCCTCGCGATTCTGGAAGCAAAACGGCGTGGTACCGGAAGTAGAGGGGAGATCTCGCAGGGCTTCGCCTTAAGCCGGAGCGAGTATGGTGGAGTATGAGAGAGTCCCTTGATGATCTATGTTTTAGACACGCCGGGGGGGCAAGCCAGCGGCTAGGGTTTAGCTAGGCGGCGGCGGTTTGCCCTAGGGCCGGCGGCGGCGGCGGCTTGGGGCTAGGGTTTGGAGGAGAGGATCTTGTGTGTCTCTAGGAGGGAGCCCTGCCCCTCCTTATATAGGTGGAGGGGCCGGCCGGCCAAGGGGAGGGAGAGGAGTCCCTCCCCAACTCGGCTTGCGTGGTGCGCCGGCAGTGGGGAGGAGGGACTCCTCCCCAACTCGGTTTCCACCTCTCCTCCTCTTTCCAAAAACTGCCGTTTGACTTTTCAAATTGGCGTTCGACTTTTCAAACTAGGATTTGAATAAACCCTTTATTTTGGACAGCGATGACACTTAGTACATGATGCAATCATACCAACTTGATATAACACATTCATGTACCCTTCCCCCCCGGAGTGCCAGACACTCCGGAACCTTCTAGAACATTCCTGATGAAAACACCGGAACCATTCTCCAACTCCGAAACGGGACTTTCCTTATATGAATATTATTCTCCGGACCATTCCGGATCTCCTCGTGATATCCTGGATCCCATCCGAGACTCCGAACAACATTCGGACTCTTTCTCATCATTCCATAACTACTCAAACAACGTCGAATCCTTAAGTGTGTCTCCCTACGGTTCGTGAATTATGCGGACATGATCGAGACACTTCTCCGAACAATAACCAATAGAGGAATCTGGAAATTCATATGGCTCCCACATATTTCTACGATTACTTTGCGATCTAATGAACCACTTACATACAATTCCAATTTCCCTTTGTCTCACGATAGTTTAGTTATCCGAGGTTATGATCGTCGGTATCTCTGCATACCTAGTTCAACCTCGTTACTGATAAGTACTCTTTTCTCATTCCCGTGATATGTGATCCCTTGTGAGCCAGTCACATGATTGCAAGCTAATTGGATGACATTTCACCGAGAGGGCCCAGAGTATATCTATCCGTCATATGGATGGACAAATCCCACTCTTGATCCATGTGTTTCAACCAATACTTTCCGAACACTCAATGCCACCTTTATAGCCACGCAGTTACGGTGTGGTGTTTGATGTCATCACAGCATCCATCCGGTAAAGGTGATATGCATGATCTCATGGTCGAATGAATTAGGTTACTATGTATCAGAAAGCATATAGCAATTGAACTATTTAAAATGACTTGATCTTTATGCTACGCTTATCTATAGGAGTATGTCCATCATATCATTCTCCTAACGATATGATCTTGTTGTTAATAACATCTCAATGTTCATGATAGGGAAACCATAATCATTTATTAACCAACAAGCTAGTGATGTATAGAGGCTTTACTAGGGACTTCAAATTAAGTTTACAAATCACACAAGTATTAATGTTTCCTTGTTAATACTATTATAGCATGAATGTAAACATTTATCATAAACACAAAGATATAATAATAACTATATTTATTATTGCCTCTAGGGCATATCTCCAACAGATATGATATGCGCAACAGTGTTGAGGAAAATGGCTCTTTCATCTCCTCGGCCAACCTGGCGCGCCGTGCCTATGAGCGGCCACGTGGCCGAACCCCTCCTCGACATGGCTACTCTCCTCCTCGGTGTGGCTACTCCCCACCGAGGTCGCAGCCCTGATGGGGGCCCCTACCGTGGGGGTGGAGGGGGTGGTCGTGATGATCTCTACCGTGATGAGCGTCATGATGATGATCGTCCCTGGCGTCGTGATGACCGTCGTGATGATGAACGTCGTGGTGATCGGCGTGATGACCGCCGTGATAGGCGCAATGATGGTGGTGGACGTCGCCCAGACCGTACACCCACCAAATATGTTGACACTGATTGTCAAATTTGCAAGAAACATGGACATCCTGCTAGTGAATGCTGGTGGCGCTATTCTGATGATAAGAAAAAGAGGGATGATGCAGAAAAGGGGGCACTTCTTGCCACGGCTCCCTATGGCGTTGACACAAATTGGTATGCTGATTCTGGTGCCACAAGTCATGTTGCTAGTGAGTTGAGTAAGCTTCTCATTGCCAACAAGTACCATGGGCAAGACAAGGTCCACACTGCTGAAGGCACATGTATGACTATTAGCCACATTGGTAATTCAATATTACGTATCCCTCATGGTTCTTTTGATCTCAAAAATATTCTCCTTGTTCCCAACACATGCAAAATCTTTTATCCATTCATCGATTTACCCTTGATAATCATGTGTTCATTGAGTTTCATCCTTTCTTCTTTTTTAATCAAGGACCAAGCAACTCGAAGAATTCTGTTTAGAGGACCGTGCCATGGTGGTCTCTATTCCTTGGTGCCAATGTTTCATGAGACCTCCAAGCATGCTTTCCTCTCAATAAAGCCATCATCATCTACGTGGCATCACTGTGTAGGACATCCTTCTTCATTTTTGGTTCAGCAAGTTCTTAGGAGAAATAAAATAGCTTACACCATAGATAGTACACCATATATTTGTGATTCTTGTCAGTTAGCTAAGAGTCATCAGGTGCCATATCCTGTGTCATCTAGTGTCTCTACTACTCCCTTAGAACAAGTGTTCTCTGATGTATGGGGTCCTGCTCCTTTGTCTGTGGGCAAACATGCGTATTATGTAAGCTTTATCGATGATTTCAGTAAATTTACTTGGATATATTTGCTTAAGAAGCGTTCTGATGTTTATCAAGCCTTTCTCAATTATCAGGAATATGTTGAGCGCAAGTTTGATAGAAAAATTGTTACTATGCAAACTGATTGGGAAGGCGAGTATGAGAAATTAAATGGTTTCTTTTAAAAAGTTGTCATCACTCACCATGTTTCATGTCCCCATGCCCATCAACAAAATGGTTCTGCTGAGAGAAAACACCGTCACATAGTTGAAGTGGGTCTAGCATTACTTGCCAATGCCTCCATGCCCCTCAAATATTGGGATGAAGCTTTTATTACTGCCACCGTCCTCATAAATTTGCTTCCTAGCAAAGTTCTTGATTTTGACACTCCCACAAAACGTCTTCTTCATGTCACACCAAATTATGATGCTCTCAGAACTTTTGGTTGTGCATGTTGGCCAACCTTCGTCCTTACAACAGGCGCAAGCTTGCTTTTAGATCCAAACGGTGTGTCTTTCTTGGATATAGTCCTATGCACAAAGGTGTCAAATGTCTTGATGTGTCTATAGGCAGGATTTATATCTCTTGTGATGTTGTTTTTGATGATAATGTCTTTCCGTTTGCTCCCCTTCATCCCAATGCCGGCGCTCTCCTCAAACAACAAATTCTACTTCTTCCAAATTCTTCTAATGAGGGTGTACAAAATATTGATGATCATGTGCCTATTATTGTTCCAATTACTGATGCTCAGCAGGTTGCAAAAACAGCAGAAGAAAATCCCAGCTCAAATTCTGCTTCACAACGTGCAGAAACTCGTTTTGAATTTTCTGCAGAAAATGACAAAGACAACACGGACAGCGAAGCTGATCTGGTCTGACATTCTCCTGGTCGGCCTGATCCCGAGGAGGCGTGCCCCGAGGTAGATCCTCCCGCTCTGCCGCTCCGCGTCTACACCCGCCAAGGTTGCGTGCGGTCGCTCTCGCCTCTTCCCGAGACGGGTCATGGTGGCCATGTGCCTGCGCGGACCCTGTCCCCTCCGCTGGAGGACGCGCGTGGGGAGCACACGCCGTTGGCCACTGGCGGGCCAACACCTGACGCTGGCGGTGACGCTGATGCTATGGCCGATCACGCGCACCCGCCTCTGTCGCCCTCGCCTACTCTGTCCCCTGGTGTGCAGCACGAAGATTCCTCCCTGGGATCTTCTGTGTCTGTCGACGCTGGGGGGCAGGTGTGTCAGATGTTTCTGATAATTCATAAGATGATGAAAATGAAAATTCCGGTCATGATGATATTTCGCCACCGCAGTCTCCGTCACATGACGATGCTGTCCAACAGCATGTTGGAGTCCGTACTAGACTACAAAAAGGTATACGACACCCAAAGAATTATACTGATGGTACTGTCAGATATGGCTTATTTTCTTCTACAGGTGAACCTTGTACACTTGTGGAGGCTCTTAATGGTGTGAAGCAATGGAAGAATAGTATCATGCATTGATGGACAACAAGACTGGGCATCTTGTTCCTCCTAGCAGTAATAAATTTGATTGACTGCAAATGGGTATATCGTATAAAGAGAAAGGCTGATGGTTCAATTGATAGATACAAGGAAAGATTAGTTGCAAAGGGGTTTAAACAAAGATATGGCATTGATTATGAGTATACTTTTAGTCCAGTGGTTAAGATTGCTACCATTAGAATTGTGTTATCTATTTCTGTCTCCCAAGGATGGAGCTTACGACAGCTAGATGTCAAGAACGCGTTTCTACATGGTGTTCTGGAAGAGGAGGTATATACGAGACAACCTCCAGGTTTTGAAAATCCTCACGCTCCGCATCACATTTGCAAACTTGATAAAGCTCTTTATGGTTTGAAGCAAGCACCCAGAGCTTGGTATTCCAGGCTTAGCTCTAAGTTGTGTGATCTTGGTTTCATACCATCAAAGGCTGATACTTCATTATTTCTTTATGACAAGTCAGGTATCATCATTTATTTTTGGATCTATGTTGATGATATTATAGTAACAAACTCCTCTGATGATGCTATTACAATTTTGCTTCGAGATTTAAGTGAGAATTTTGCCATCAAGGATCTAGGTGAACTAAATTATTTTCTTGGTATTGAATTAAAGAAGGTTCAAGATGGTTTGATTCTGACACAAGAGAAGTATGCTAATGATATATTGAAAAAGGTTGGCATGGTCGGCTGCAAGGGTGTGCCCACACCCTTGTACTCCACTGAACAACTGTCTATCTCTGATGGAACACCTCTGGGTCCTGATGATAGTACTAAGTATCGCAACATTGTTGGAGGGTTGCAATACTAGACATTGACTCGCCCAGATTTGTCCTATTCAGTGAACAAAGTCTGTCAGTTTTTTCATGCTCCAACCATAGAACATTGGTCAGCTGTGAAGCGTATTTTGAGATACATACAAGATACCTTGAAAGTAGGGATTACTTTTGTCAAGTCTTCATCCACTCTTCTTAGTGCCTTTTCTGATGCAGATTGGGCAGGGTCTCTTGATGATAGAAGATCAACTGGTGGTTTTGCTATATTTTTTGGACCAAACTTGGTCTCATTGAGTGCTAGGAAACAAGCTACAATATCTAGATCTAGCATTGAAGCTGAATATAAAGCCTTAGCAAATGCTACAGCAGAAATAATTTGGGTTGAAGCTCTCCTTGGTGAACTTGGAGTTAAATTAAAGGAAAAACCATGTCTTTGGTGTGACAATTTAGGTGCTACCTATTTGTCTGCAAATCCAGTGTTCCATGCCAGAACTAAACATATTGAAATAGACTTTCATTTTGTCAGAGAAAGAGTTGCTGAGAATCTATTGGACATCAAGTTCATTTCAAGCAAAGATCAAGTTGCAGATGGTTTCACAAAGGCACTTCCAGTGAAACAACTAGATGAGTTTAAACGTAATCTAAACCTCTCACAAGGTTTAGATTAAGGGGAGTGTTAGAAGTAATAGTCTATTTTTATATTTTGTGTATGCCGTATAAGATGTATACGGATACCGACCCAAACCGACTCTAGGAGTCCTCCTTGTACACTCGACTTCGACCTTCTATATTATCATGTAAACCGGCATGGTCACTAGTGCCGTTCCCGTCACAATTGTTGATAACTCGAAAGCAATGTAATCTAGTCTATGGTAAATCTTTTTGTGAGGCTTTTTCTGTATACACTAGTACAAAACATGCCTTTCGTCCAGGCCATTAGTCCTGGCTGTGGCTGGGGCCGGGACTAATGGCCCTCGCCGGACGGCCCGAGCCACCCAGAACCATAGGTCCCGGCCCGTTAGACCCCATTAGTCCCGGTTTGAGACACAAACCGGGATTAAAGGGCCCTGGCCCTGCCGCTCGCTGGGGGCACCCCCTTTAGTCCCGGTTTGTATCTCCAACCGGGACTAGTGGTCTGGCCCTATATATACGCACATCCCCCTCCTCCTCTCAACTATTTTTTTCCTGGTGGGAGAGAGTGTTGTTGTGCTATTTTTTTGTTCATACATATGCACTAGAGGCGTTCGATGAAATGTCCATTAGAGCGATGCGAGTTTAGGTCACACAAGATAAACATGATATGAGGTGCCCGAGCCACACTTAAGTTTTCTCATCTTTGTTTCCAAGTGTAATAAAAGGTTAGAAACTATTTTCTCATTTAGACCATCGTGCGGTACTAATTTTAGCATAGTGATTGTGTTTGACATATCTTTGTATGATACAGATGAGCCATCTATGGATATACGGTGACCGATGCTCTGCCGCTTTCAGAGAAGGCGTGCGTTCTTTTCGAGTTGTGGCCGAGGAGAACAAGCAACAGGATGGTTTTATGTGTTGTCCATGTGTTGACTGTAGGAATGAGAAGGCTCACACTTCCACAAGAGTCATTCAGAGCCACCTGCTTTGGTCTGGTTTTATGTCCGGCTATAATGTTTGGACCAAACACGGAGAAAGAGGGGTTGTGATGGAAGACAACGATGAAGAAGAGAACGATGATGACAACTACCGATCTATGTTCCCTGAATACACCGATACCGCAATGGAAGACAATGAAGAAGAAGGAGGTGAAGAACGGGAACCAGACCGGCCCGCTGATGATCTTGGTCGGGTCATTTCTGATGCAAGCGAGACTGCGACATAGAAACAGAGAGGTTGCAGTTTGAGAAGATGTTACAGGACCACAACAAATTGTTGTACCCAACTTGTGAAGATGGCCAGAAGAATCTGGGTTGCACACTAAAATTGCTGAAGTGGAAGGCAGAGACCGGTGTGACTGACTCGGGATTTGATAAGTTGCTGGTACTCATGAAGAGGTTGCTTCCAAGAAATAATGAATTGCCCGCCAGTACATACGAAGCAAAGAAGCTCGTCTGCTCTCTAGGATTAGATGTGCAGAAGATACATGCGTGCCCTAATGACTACATCCTCTACCGCGGTGAGAAGTACAAGAATTTGGATAAATGACCGGTATTCACTGCATTGCGGTATAAGATCAGAAAAGATGACCCTGGTGATGTTGATGGCGAGCCACCCAGGAAGAGGGTTCCTGCCAAGGTGATGTGGTATGCTCCTATAATACCACGATTGAAACGTTTGTTCAGAAACAAAGAGCATGCCAAGTTGTTGCGATGGCACATGGAAGAACGTAAGAAAGACGGGATGTTGAGGCACCCCGCTTATCGTCGACAGTGGAGAAAAATCGAGAGAGACTTCCTGGACTTTGCTGGTGACGCAAGAAACTTATGGTTTGGTCTAAGTACAGATGGCATGAATCCTTTTGGGGAGCAGAGCTGCAGTCACAGCACCTGGCCCATCACTCTATGTATCTACAACCTTCCTCCTTGTTTGTTCATGAAGCGGAAGTTAATTATGATGCCAGTGCTCATCGAAGGCCCAAAGCAACCCGGAAACGACATTGATGTGTACCTAAGGCCATTAGTTGATGAACTTCTACAGTTGTGGGCCGAACTAGGTTTACATGTGTGGGATGATCACAAACAGGAGCCATTCGACCCAGGAGCGTTGCTGTTCGTAACCATCAATGATTGGCCTGCTCTTAGTAACATCTTAGGACAGACGAACAAGGGATATAACGCATGCACACACTATTTAGATGAGACCGAAAGTATATATCTGGATAAATCGAGGAAGAATGTGTACCCATACAATCGTCGTTTTCTTCCGCCCAGACACCCCTTAAGGAAAAAAGGCAAGCATTTTGATGGTGAGGCAGATCACCGGAAGAAGCATGCCCCCCGTAGTTGTGCTGATGTATTTGGTATGGTTAAGGATTTAAATGTAATATTTGGAAAGGGTCCCGGAGGACAACCTATTCCGAAAGACGCCGACGAACGCGCACCCATGTGGAAGAAGAAATCTATATTTTGGGAGCTACCCTATTGGGAAGTCCATGAGGTCCGCTCTGCAATCGACGTGATGCAATGAATCTTTGCGTCAATATTCTAGGCTTCTTGGGCTTGTATGGGAAGTCAAAAGATACACCGGAAGCACGGGAGGACCAGCAACGTCATAAAGGATGAGACGGCAAGCATCCAGGGCAGTTTCAAGGGCCTGCCAGCTACGTTCTTACCAAGGAAGAGAAGGAAATATTTTTTAAAGTCCTTTTCAGTATCAAGGTCTCGTCTGGATTCTCGTCTAACATAAAGGGAATAGTAAATATGAAAGAGAAAAAAATTCCAAAACCTAAAGTCCCATGACTGCCACGTGCTTATGATGCAATTGCTTCCGGTTGCATTGAGAGGGATTTTACCGGAAAATGTTCGGCTGGCCATTGTGAAGGTATGTGCATTCCTCAATGCAATTTCTCAGAAGGTAATCGATCCAGAAAGTCTATCAGGGTTACAAATTGATGTTGTCCAATGTCTGGTCAGCTTCGAGTTGTTGTACCCTCCATCTTTCTTCAATATTATGATGCACCTCCTAGTTCACCTAGTCGACGAGATTAGAATTCTCGGTCCTGTGTTTCTACACAATATGTTCCCTTTCGGAAGGTTCATGGGAGTCTTAAATAAATATGTTCATAACCGTTCTAGGCCAGAAGGAAGCATCTCCAAGGTCTATGGAACAGAGGAGGTCATTGAGTTTTGTGTTTACTTTCTTCCTGATCTTAAGCCGATTGGTGTTCCTGAATCTCGGTATGAGGGGAGGCTGACTGAAAAAGGAACACTAGGAAGGAAAACAATGATATGTATGGAAAGGGATTATTTTAATAAATCACACTACAGAGTTCTACACAATTCCACCTTGGTGGCTCCGTATATCGAGAAACACAAGATTATTGTACGCTCAGAAAACCCGGGGATGCCTGACTCTTCGATTAAAGTGGAACACGAGGACACTTTCGGCATTTGGTTGCAGAAACATCTCATGAATAACAACACTATTGAAGATCAGCTATACTTGTTGGAACGGTTACCATATTCGTCTATATGTACATTCCAAGGGTACGAGATAAATGGTAATACATTTTACACGATCGCCCAAGATAAAAAGAGCACCAACCAAAACAGTGGTGTCCGCTTTGATGAAACATATGAGAATGGGCAGAAGGACACATATTATGGGTACATAGAGGAGATATGGGAACTTGAGTATGGACCTACTTTTAAGGTCCCTTTGTTTTGGTGCAAATGGGTCAAGATGACAGGAGGAGGGGTACACGTAGACGAAAAGTATGGCATGAAAACAATGGATCTCAATAATCTTGCGTACATGGACGAACCATTCATCCTAGAAAATGATGTGGCTCAGGTTTTCTATATGAAGGACATGTCTACGAAACCGAGAAAAAGAAATCAACAAAAGAATACATCGTCCAATGAGCCAAAGCGCCACATAGTTCTTTCAGGGAAAAGAAACATCGTGGGAGTGGATGACAAGACAGACATGTCAAAATATTATAATAAGTTTCATGAAATCCCACCCTTCAAAGTGAAAACTGACCCAAGCCTCCTGTTAAATTATGAAGATTCTCCATGGCTACGGCATAGAAGAAAACAACAACACTAGATAGGGATGTTGGTGTAATATATTAAACCTTTTATGTAATCATATTGTTAAATGATGAAGATTCTCCATGGCCATGACGGCCGCACTATAAATAGAGGGAAAGGGCAGGGCAGGCTGGGCCAGGCAACACTAATAATAGGGGTTGAACCTTTAGTCCCGGTTGGAGAAACCAACCACGACTGAAGGGATTGCGGCAGGCTGGGCCAGGCAGCACCAATAATTGGGGTTGAACCTTTAGTCCCGGTTGGAGAAAACAACCACGACTGAAGGGATTGCGGCAGGCTAGGCCAGGCGGCACTAATAATAGGGGTTGAACCTTTAGTCCCGGTTGGTGAAACCAACCGCGACTGAAGTGATTGCGGTAGGCTGGGCCAGGCAGCACCAATAATAGGGGTTGAACCTTTAGACCCGGTTGGAGAAACCAACCGCGACTGAAGGGATTGCGACAGGCTGGGCCAGGAAACACTAATAATAGGGGTTGAACCTTTAGTCCCGGTTGGATGAACATTTAGTCCCGGTTGGAGACACCAACCGGGACAAAACACGAGTGAGCACTAATAATAGGGGTGAGTGTCGACATTATGTCGTGAGTGTCGACACTATGCCGCGCTGCTTGTATTATAAATAGGCCAGTCCTCCAGCCAGTTTGAGGAATCTCCAAGATCGATGGTTTTCGAGAGCAGGGACACCACTACGGACAGTTTGAGGGAGATGCCGCCGAAGCCTAGTCCTCCAACATCTCCAAGAAACTGGTCATAGAGGCACTCCCTAATATGTGAAATTAGGTTAGCTCCCAGGCATATTGATCTAGTTAGAGAAGTTATAAGATGCAAGATGTTCTTCGAGAGCAGGGACACCACTACGGCCAGTTTCAGGGAGATGCCACCGGAGCCCAGTCCTCCGGCATCTCCAAGAAACTGGTCATAGAGGCACTCCCTAATATGTGACCGCACGTGTTTAGAGATCAGATCTTCATGGTAAGTACAAATCGGGACAACATCTTCATAGTTTGGGAAAGTCGTAGTACGAATCGGAACAAAAGGCCCCCCTTTAGTCCTGGTCCAACCATAAAACGGGACTAACATTCAAGACATTTATTAATATTTAAAAACTGAGACTACGAAATCAGGACTAAAGGCCCCCTTTAGTCCCAGTCCAGCCACAAACCGGTACTAACACTCAATACATTTATTAATATTAAAAACCGGGACAAACCGGGACTAGCTAACACTTAGGACTAAATCCGCCCCCTTTAGTCATAATCATTCCTAGTCCTATAGTACATAGCTTCAGGGTCTTCTTCGTCATCGTCATCATCATCATCATTGTCACCTGCCACTCCGGGGATCCTGAGCCAAGCCATGGCATATACCGGGGACACCTGCCACTCCGGCCTCGGATTCACGACGGACAGGTGGACTTGTGGGCACTGCAGGCGAGGATGGTCTCCCCCGGCGATGTAGCGCATCACGTTGATGATAGTACGGTTCACCCACCACAGACGGTGGCCGACTTCGTTGTGGTTCACCGAGGGCGGGCCATCACCATCGTACCTGGCGAGCTCCCTTTCCTACCGGTTAGCGAAGAAGGCATTCCATGTGTCGTAGTTTTCGGTATCCCACTGGGGATCCATCCACTGCTCCAGCGTGAGCTCGTGATAGAAGTGGTTCGTGATGACCGCCTGTCGGGCGGAGCCTTGAGGCACAAGAGGGACAGGAACACCTCTAGCGCTCAACATCCAGCCGGCGGGTGGCCGGTAGCCTGGTGGGCAAGGGTAGCTTGAGGCGCACATCGCCTCCATCTCCTCGAGGGTCAGAATGGCCTAGTAGGCGCTGTCCATTTCTATGAGAGAGGAAGGTGTGGATATGTGCATAAACATGGCGCGGTCGGCCTATATATAGATGGAAAGGGCGGGAAAACATGGCGGGATGCGGTGGGAAATGGCGGGAAATATCTTTAGTCCCTGTCAGTGGCTACAACCGGGACTAAAAGCTCGGTTCAGAGGAAAGGGCGGAAAAACTTGGCGGGAAGCGGTGAGAATTGGCGGGAAAAATCTTTAGTCCCTGTTAGTGGATATAGCCGGGACCAAAGCTTATTCAGAAAATGGATTTGGATTAATTATTCAAATTAAAGAACTTTTCATGTTGAAAGTTTAGTGAGATTCAAAAATATGCAAAGAATAATAGTTAATGCATTTTCAAATTGATAATGGCAAAATGGTCAATAATTTGACTATTTAAAATAATTATTTGATAAAAAATAAAATGGATTTGGATTAATTATTCAAATTCAAGAACTTTTCATGTTGAAAGTTTAGTGAGATTCAAAAATATGAACAAAATAATAGTTAATGCATTTTTAAATTGATAATGGCAAAATGGTTAATAATTTGACTATTTAAATAATTATTTGATAAAACAGAAAATGGATTTGTATTAATTATTCAAATTCAAGAAACTTTTCAAGTTGAAAGTTTTGTCAAATTCAAAAGTATGCAAAAAATAATAGTTAATGCATTTTTAAATTGATATGGCAAAATGGTTAATAATTTGACTATTTAAACTAATTATTTGATAAAACAGAAAATGGATTTAGATTAATTATTCAAATTCAAGAACTTTTCATGTTGAAAATTTTGTCAAATTCAAAAATATGCAAAAAATAATAGTTAATGCATTTTTAAATTGATAATGGCAAAATGGTTAATAATTTGACTATTTAAATAATTATTTGGTAAAACCGAAAATTTGAAAAAAAAGCACAGCGCGCTCTGGGTTTTTGGCCCAGCGCGCGCAAATTTGGGTCTTTAGTCCCGGCCCTGTTTACCAGCCGGGAGTAAAGGTCTGGCCCCAGCGCGCGAAAACGAAACACCCCCCTCTAATCCCGGTGCCGGGCACCAGCCGGGACTAGAGACCCCCTTTAGTCCCTGCTGGTGCCACGAACCGGGACTAGAGGGGGGAGGGGTATAAAACGAGGCCTTCTCCCCCGATGCTTTTCACGCACCGAGAGAAGTGGACCCAGCAGACGCCGACGACGCCTCCAGGCTGCCCCCGAGAGAACCGCCGCAGACTCCCTCTCTCCGCCGGCCTTCCGCCCACCGTCGAGCCCGACGAGCCCGTCGCGCCCCGCACTCGCGCCCGCGCCCTTGCCGCCGTGCCCCCCTCCCCCCGAGCTCGATCGGCCGCACGCGCCACCGCCGCCACTCCGACGAAGCAGCGCCGCCACTCCGAGCGAGGCTGCCCGTGCCTGCCGCCAGCGCCGCCACCACCGGTGAGTTGGGGGTAGGTTAGGATTAGGATTATATTATTTAGGATTAGTTCACAAAAAAGGATTATAGTTAGGATTTTTAATTTAATTAGGATTAGTTTATTTAGTGTAATGTATATAGTGTGTATTTATGTATATAGTGTATTTAGTTTATTTTTAATTATAATTAGGATTAGTATTTTATAGTGTATTTATGTATCCGCTCCGCCACCGCACCTCCGAGTTTAGGGTTTAGGGTGGTGACCGGAGTTAGGGTTAGGGTGGTGGTTCTCGTGGGAAGCCGCTTAGTCGCCCGCCTCTCCCGCGGCCACCATCACCGGCCACCGCCACCGCACCTCCGGGTTTAGGGTTTAGGGGTGGTGACCGGAGTTAGGGTTAGAGTGGTGGTTCTTGCGGGAAGCCGCTTAGTCACCTGCCTCTCCCGCGGCCACCATCACTCGCCACCGCCACCGCACCTCCGGGTTTAGGGTTTAGGGGTGGTGACCGGAGTTAGGGTTAGGGTGGTGGTTTTCGCAGGAAGCCGCTTAGTCGCCCGCCTCTCCCGCGGCCACCATCACCTACCACCGCCACCACACCTCCGGGTTTAGGGTTTAGGGGTGGTGACCGGAGTTAGGGTTAGGGTGGTGGTTCTCGCGGGAAGCCGCTTAGTCGCTCGCCTCTCCCGTGGCCACCATCACCGGCCACCGCTACCGCACCTCCGGGTTTAGGGTTTAGGGGTGGTGATCGGAGTTAGGGTTAGGGTGGTGGTTCTCGCGGGAAGCCGCTTAGTCGCTCGCCTCTCCCGCGGCCACCATCACCGACCACCTCACCTCCGGGTTTAGGTTTTATTTTGTTAAGTTCAAATAAATATTGTGTGCATTTTGCAGGAACTATGGATCCACCTAGTCCAGTCCGTAGAGACTTAGATTCGGAACACTTGCTCGAGGATATGATTCACGATGCCGATGAGGGATCTCCCTCAAGGTATCTGAACTCATCCAGTGAGGGAGAGGAGACCAACAGACAAGAGGAAGAAGCCCATGGACGCGTAACGCAAACCGACGAGGTATGTATATATGATGTCCGATGATCGTCACTAGATGTACCTAGTTGTATATATATTATGTTGACGAATGTTTCTTCTCTTAGGCCTCTACATCAAGCAAGAAAACCAAGCGCGGCCCAGCCAAAAAGTTGCCCCAGTGTACTGTTTATGAAATTACAGATGTTTTAGGAGACGACGAACCATTGGAACCAAAGAAAACAAAAGAACTATTTGTACAACAATGCGGAGTTGTTTCTAGAGATCGCACCCCGATCACTGTTCGGGAGTGGAATAAGCCCAAAGAGGCGGAATTGAGTGATGTGTATATCGACGATAGGTTCAAAGAGGAACTTTTTAATGACCTAATGGCACATTTCAAGCTGCCAGAATGTGACATTGAGGACGAGATGGATGAAATGAGAAAGAAAGTCAAGCAGTTTGCACTGAAGAAGACGGCCGAACTATTCAAGAACTAGAAGAAGTCATTATGACAACAGTATCAGAAGGACAAGAAAACCCCATTATTCGAAGGCTATCTAGCGAAGCAGCAGCCTTACTGGGATGCATTTGTGCTGTATAGGGGGTTAGGAGTTGCAGAGGAAAAGTCAGAAAATAACAAGATAAATGCTGCGAAGAATAAATATCACCATAACATGGGGCCAGGGGCTACGCGGCTGCCATGCAGTGACGGGATAAAGGTACCGAGGACTGCATGGCTAAAAGTGGTCAAAGATATTAAAGATGGAATAAAACAGTTTCATCCTGATAGACTTGCTGACCTTGGTCCTCCGGAATCACGAACATACAGGATGAGTCCGAGGCCTTGACGGGAGTTTCACGTGGGAGACTGGGTTTCCTAAGGACCAAGGTACCTATAGAAGCCGAGCAAGAGCAAAGCAACGACGGGAGGAGGAGGAGGAGGCAGACAAGTTCAACTAGCTACTAGGAAGTCTTGACAAGCAACAGCAGATCGACGAACTTAGAGGAATAGCGTGCTTGTAGCAAGATCCTCCACTCGATATTACCGCCAACCCATCTCAGCAGAGAAGTAGCGTCGCTGAATCGGAGGTCCCGTCTAACGATGCATCCTATACAGATGGCGGTCCCGACTACCCCGTGGATGGAATTAAGGAGCAGATACCTTGTGAGCTCCGTAATAAATTGAAGAACGTATTTGTGAAGGTGGCGGTCGGATCGGCTTTGCCTTGTCCACCTGACGCACGTTGGCATGGCCGTGAGATTCCACCTGGCTATGCTAAAGTCGGGTGGATCAAATCGTAAAGGAGTGGGAGTCAATGGAGCTTGACATCCCTGGACCTGAAGGTGAAATCACACTCGGATAAGTACTTGGTGGGATCATTCTCTAGGAAAAGAACAACATACGGTTTCCAGGATCGGATCCAAGGATAACACTACCACCTCCGAGTCGTTGCAGGTCTCCGCCTCCACCTCCACCTCCATCACCTCCAAGAATAACACTACCACCTCCACCTCCACCTCCATCACCTCCAAGAAGCCCACCCAATGATGACTACGACCACCACATCCTGAGTCCATCTCGATCTCCACCACAGGCTCATCACTCTTCGCAACCCGCTAAGGACAATAAGCGGAAGTGTGCTCTGTCAGCGAGTACTAAAGGACGCGGCAGCCCAAAATAGAAAATGTTGCCCCTCCCAACAGTGCCTCATCAGAATCTTCCCATCAGACCTTACGATCGTACTGATGCGGCATCTGCAGCGATATCAAAGGCCAAAGTGGCGGCACATTTTGAGAAGAAGAAAACCTGGTATACACCGAGAAACAAAAGGCATATGCACTTGCTTTTCTCAACACACCATCGCAATATGAGTTGCACCATAAGCCAGATGACTATCTACGCACACTTCAGAAAGAAGTGGCGAAGATCATATCAAGCAAATCAAGTGTAAGCGGTAAAAAATCAGCAAGCACAGGTGCAAGCGGGACTAAAACTGCAATCAGTAAAAAAATCAGACGTTCCCCTTCTCGGACAACAGGCCAAACAAACGATCGCACCCCTCAAGGTGGTTTCACAAAATGTTCCACTCCTCGCACAACAGCCAGTAGATATGTCAATAGCTGCGGAGTTGGTGGCCAGCATGGAAATTACTCTTGATGAACTGTTAGGCCCCCAACTCGAACATCTACCCAAGATGCCACTAGCCCCTAAATATGTCGCATGTGAGGATTTGGTCAGCAAAGAGAGGATGAAAGAACTGCCAACAGAAATGCGGAATCTCCATCAATGGTACTCGGCGATCATGAAGCAGGGGAGAATAATGATCGTAGCCAAAGTCCCACCTGAGTACTACTTCAGACCCAAAGAGGTACATATTGAGTTTTCAGAATTGTTCCAGTTATACCATCTCGACGCCCTGGACAAATCCATCCTCAGCTGCTATTGTCTGTAAGTTGTTGAATTCATTGTCTACATGTTCATTTTTTCAGTTGTTTAGTTCAAAACATGTGATTATCCTTATTATGTAGAATGAAGATCCTGGAATGTAAAAGAAAAATAATATATAATATTGGGTTCATTGACCCAGTTAAAGTGCATATAACCACGCTAACGCATAACCCCGAGGAGACGGAGGAAAACCTTCCAAGGTTTCTAATGGAGCAAAATTTCTCCGACCACATACTGTTTCCTTACAATTTTAGGTGAGGGTCTTACTCTGTTGTACACATTCACTTTTGATTAGTCGATGCTAATAAGTGTAACTGATGAGTTACTGATGTATATATAAATGTTTGCAGCTTCCACTGGGTTCTGCTAGACATTCAACTTGATAAGGGAAGAGTTGATGTCATGGACCCATCAAAGAGAAATCTGGAAGATTTCCGCAGCATGCAGGACATGCTATAGAAGTAAGTTTCGTGCTATATCGGTCTCTTTCTTTGATTTCCTGAGATATCAGGTAATGAATAACTCATTCATTCATTTTCTTCGTCGGCCAGGGTTTGGATCCAGTTCAAGCGCGAGGTTACTAGTGTATTTAGTGAGAAGCTGACGTTTAGGACGGTCTCGGTAAGTAGCACGTGATATGTCCACGCATCTCTTTACTTCTAGTTTCAATACAATAATGATGCTAGATTATTATTTTGATTGAATTCTATTCTTGTAAAGTGCGCGAGGCAGCCACAGGGGTCGAATCTATGTGGATTCTACGTATGCGAGTTCATTCACATGTTTACCACCGAACACAATGATTATAGAGTCGATGTAAGCAATGCATTCACACCATCATTTTATTGCCGTCACATTTTGTTATCATGATTAATATTCATATTGATCTCCTTTTTCTTATATATAGTTCGAGAGAATGCGGGATCAACTACTACCAGCGCAACGCGTACTAGCAATTGCGGAGGATCTGGCGGGATTTATTGTCAAAGAGATCATAGACGATGCCGGAGAATTTAGTGTGAATAGGCGCTACTGATCTCCGTGTAATCGAATAGACGTGCTCTAGTCCCAAGATTTTGTGATCTCCATGTAACTATGTAAATTGTATATATTTGTATGCTCGATATCGTAATACAAGTTATCTTATATATGCACGAATGTGTACGATATGTGGTGGCGTAGAAATATTCAAAAACTATGTTGAAATGAAAAATAAGTAAATAAAACAATAAAAAATGAAATCTCTGCCGCGGCAGAGAAAGGGCACAAAATGCTACCGCGGCAGAGAACCACTAGTCCAAGGTAATGCTCTGCCACGGCAGAGAAAAGAAGCAAAATGCTGCCGCGGCAGAAACCCACTAATCCCTGTCACCAACCGGGACTAGTGGGGGTGCACCACGAGCGCGCAGGGGCAGCCACATGGACATCCACTAGTCCCGGTTGGTAACTGGGTTGGGACTAGTGGTGGGCCTCTAGTCCCGCTTGATTAGTCCCGGTTCAAAAACCGGGACTAAAGACCCTTACAGCCCGGTACTAGAGATCCTGTTTCCACTAGTGATAGGACGAAAAATAAACTAATGTATGGATGGATTTGTGGATGCTCACCGAGTAAACGAGGAAATCTCATACCAACCTAAAAAAACAAGACATCACATTTATAGAAAACCAAATTCAGCCAAGTGACAGGAGACAACCTAGTTAATATATGCTCTTCTGTGATTTTTTGCGTGTTGCATCTTTGTAATACATATCTATCTACTAATTTCTTCCCAGGTAGGCTCGTCCGATACGTTTCCGTCAGCCAAAAATACGTTTTCCGCCCGACCCGGTCTGCGCCAACCTCGGCTTCCCCTGATACAATGGAGAAGAGGAGCGGAGCCGCTAGGGTCTCCTCCGAGCGCGGCGACCGGAGCCCCTCCACCCTAATCTTATGCCTCTGTCTCCCAGATCCAACCTGCTCCATGACCATGGCAACAACGGGCTCGACTGAAGGGGCTCGGAGCAGTGCGCTGACCTGCACGTCTGCCGACCGCCGTGGAGCATGGCCCAGAGAAGGCGCTACTCTCGTGAGGTGATCGTTGCTTCGCTCGCCGTCTCTAGGTACGATTTCCCCTCTGGAGAGTTGGTGAGAGAGAGGGAAATTGATCGAGGGAGAAGGGGTCCTCAACCCAGGCACCTTGGCACGCGCCAGATCCAGCCGCTGCCGCGCCATTTTAGCCGGATTTGGAGGCAACGCGATGGTGGAGGAGCCCGTACCTGGCGGCGGAGCTCAGGAATTTGGCCGACACGCACTAGAAATTCGAGACAGAGCTCGGGTCACCGCTGTGGAAAGGGGAGAAAGGATGGAGGCTGGTGGGGAAGAGAGGTGAAAAGGATACAGATGCGGCCTGGAGGGGGGTGAATAGGCGGTTTAAAACTTTTACGAGATGGGCTTAACAAAGGCGGAATAAAACTAGCGTTTACTTTGTCAAGCACAAAACCTATATAAACTACGGTTCACCTATGTGCACCAACAACTTATGCTAAGCAAAACAATCAACTATGTGATAGCTAGATAAAGAATTGAAGCACGAAGGCTATCAAAAAGTAAAGTGCATAAGTAAATAGCTCGGGTATAGAGATAACCGAGGCACGCAGAGACGATGATTTATTACCGAGTTCCTCCCATAAAGAGAGTACGTCTCGTTGGATAGGGGGTGGTATCAAACCACCTACGCCACAAAAGGCCTCCCTTATTCTCTGGTGAATCTCACCCCAATGGGATCGATCCACACTTCCACTATCGGGGCACTTGTCGGTGGCAACCGGAACCTCTCACAAGGTTGGGGCACTTCTCCACAACTTAATTGGAGGCTCCCAACAAACGCCACCAAGGCCACAACCTGCAACACCAACAAACCGTCTAGGGTTCCAAGAACCAAATAGTAAAAAGCTTCTCAACTTTCACTCACAAAATCCTCCGAGGAGAACTCAAACCGATGCACAAAATGCAATGGCAAAAACACAGGAAGTGCTCAAGTCCTTCTCTCCCAAATTCCACAAAAGCTAAAAAAGCTAGTGGGACAATAAGAGAGGAAGAACACACGAGGAAATTGATGGGTTTCGCAGCATAGTAAATCAAAATTTTCTACGGATGCGAACGGGAAAAGCCAAGATCTAATATAGAAGATGCAAACAACGAGAGGGGGAATAGATGAGATATTCATACCCTTGAAGATTCGCATAGCGGAACGTTCAACGAACGTGGTTGATGTAGTCGTACTCACTTCTCCTCCTCGCGATCCGATCCGATCTAACACCGCAAGTGGCGATGCCTCCGAGAGATGCACACGTGTGGCACCTCGACGTCTCCTCCTTCCTCGGTCCAGCAAGTAGGGTGGATAGATGGATTGGATCTACAACACGACGGCGCAGTGCAAGCGGTGGAGAGTTTCTGCGGCAGGGCTTCGCCTACGCGCAGTCGGGAGGGAGAGAGAGAGAGGAGGGGCAGCAGGACGGCTAGGGTTGTGGAGGAGGTGTGGGAGGGGTGCGCCCCCAGACCTATTTATATAGAGGGGTGGGCGGCTGGCCCTTGCCCCTCCCCCAAGCCCTAGGCTGGCGGACAAGGAGGGAGGAGTGGGGGGCAAGTTTCCCCCCTTCTAGAAGCTCCCCTAGGGTTTTGCCCTAGGCTTGGCCGGCTAGGCCCTATGGGGCTTGTGCCCCTGGCCCAATGCGGCTAGGACACTCCCTCATAGGCCCATGTCCCCTCCTGACAAGTGGGGCCACGTTGGTCCCACTCCGGAAGGTTCTAGAAGCTTCCGGTACAATACCGATTAACCCGAAACAATTCCAAACTTCAAAAACTGCATTGCCTTATATGAATCTTATTCTCCGGACCATTCCGGAACCTCTCGTGACGTCCTGGATCTCATCCGAGACTCCGAAAAAAAAACTCATAAACCAATTATCTAATCTATCCTAGCGTCGAGACACGTTAAGTGTGTGACCCTTCGGGTTCGAGAATATGCAGACATGATCTTCTATCAATAATCAACAGCGCGGTCTGGAAACCCATATTGACTCCCACACATTCATCGATGATCATATCGGATGAACCATGATGCCAGGATTCAATCAATCCCATATATATATTCCCTTCGTCTCGCGATATTTTACTTGCCCGAGATTTGATCGTCGGTACCGTCATACCTAGTTCAATCTCGTTCACAGCAAGTACTTTACTCGTTCCGTAATCCGATATCACTTTGTGATTAACTCCTTAACCACATGCTTGCAAGCTGTGTTGATATCGATTACCGAGTGGGCCCGAAGTATATCTCTCCGACTAGGGAGGGACAAATCCCATCTCGATACATACAACCCAACAGGTACTTTCCGATCACCCGAGAGACACCTTTATGATCACCCTCTCATAGGATGACGTTTGATGACCTCAAATCTTTCTTCCGATACCAGGGAGTTGTATTATATCATGGTCTAAGGAATACAATATTTGACATAAGAAAAGCTTCGCAAAGATGAACACGATGACACGATCTAATTGCTCCGCTTAGTTTGGGTCTGTCCATCATATCATTCTTCCAATGATATGATTTCATTATTAATCGACAACTCATGTCTATGGTTAGGAAACCTTAACCATCATTAATCAATGAGCTAGTCCATAGAGGCATACTAGGGACACGGTGTTGTTCAAAAACCACACAAGTATTAAAGTTTCCGCTTAATACAATTCTAGCATGGAATATAAACTTTATCATGAACAAGAATTATAATAATAACATCTTTATTATTGCCTCTTGGGCACTCCAACAGTCTCCCACTTGCACTAGAGTCAATAATCTAGTTTACATCTGGCAACAATCTAACACCCATGGCACTAAGGTGCTGATCATGTTTTGCACGTGGAAGAGGTTTAGTCAATGGATCTGCGACATTCAGATCTGTATGTACTTTCCTAATCTTCAGATCTCCATCTGCTATATAATCTCGGATTATATGAAACTTGCGGTTGATATGCTTGGTCTTTGGATGATATCTTGGTTCCTTAGCTAGTGCTATGGCGCCAGTGTTGTCACACAATATCTCCAGTGGGTCCAAGGCACTTGGAACCACGCCAAGCTCAGTGATGAAGTTCCTGATCCAAACTCCTTCACTTGACGCTTCTGCAGCAGCCATGTATTCCGCTTCTACTGTAGATCCCGCGATCACGCTTTGCTTGCAGCTTCTCCAGCTCACAGCTCCTCTATTCAAAATATAAACGTATCCTGTCTGAGATTTAGAATCATCCTTGTCGGTGTCGAAACTAGCGTCGACGTAACCCTTTATGACGATCTGTTCATCACCTCCATAGACTAAGAACATTTCTTTAGTCCTATTCAAGTACTTTAGGATGTTCTTCACGGCTGTGTACTGTTCCACTCCTGGATCACTTTGGTACCTGCTCGTCAAACTAAGAGCATTGGACACATCCAGTCTAGTACACAGCATGGCATACATGATAGAACCTATGGCCGAGGCATAAGGCACTTTGCTCATATCTTCTCTATCATTTACCGTAGCTGGACACTGAGCCTTGCTCAATATCTTACCTGACAACATAAGCACTGAACCTTTCTTTGCCTTATCCATTCTGAACCTTTTCAGAACTTTGTCTAGGTATGTACTCTGGCTTAAAGCTATCAGGCGTCTTTGTCTATCTCTATAGATTTTGATGCCCAATATATAAGCAGCTTCCCCTAGGTCTTTCATTGAAAAACATTTGTTCAAATAACTCTTCACATCGTTAAGCATGTCAATGTCATTTCCAATAATCAATATGTCATCCACATATAGTACCAGAAATGTCACTGAGCTCCCACTCACTTTCTTGTAGATACAAGCTTCGTAGCAATTTGGAACAAATCCAAAGCTCTTGATCACTTGATCAAAACGAAGCTTCCAACTCCGAGATGCTTGCTTCAGTCCATAAATGGAACGCTGAAGTTTGCACACTTTATCAACATCCTTAGGATCGACAAAACCTTCGGGTTGCATCATATACAACTCTTCATCAATGTTGCCATTGAGGAACGCAGTCTTGACATCCATCTGCCATATTTCATAATCATGAAACCCAGCAATTGCAAATAAAATCCGAATGGACTTAAACATCGCTATGGGAGAGAAAGTCTCATCGTAGTCAACACCTTGAACTTGTCGAAAACCTTTCGCGACAAGTCGTTCTTTATAGACGGTAACATTACCATCCGCGTCCGTTTTCTTCTTGAAGATCCATTTGCACTCAACGGCCTGTCGGTCGCTAGGAGGGTCCACCAAAGTCCATACTTGGTTTTCGCTCATGGATCCTAATTCGGATTTCATGGCCTCTAGCCATTTCTCAGAGTCTAGGCTCATCATCGCTTCCTCATAGTTCGTAGGTTCACTGTCATCTACTAACAAGACAGTGAAGACAAGGTTGCCGTACCACTTAGGAGGGGCACATGACCTTGTCGACCTGCGACGTTCAGTAGTAGCATCGTCCGAAGCTTCATGATCCTTGTCATTAGCTTCCTCTATTGTTGGTGCAGGCGGCATTGGAACAATTTCAGGTGCTGCGCTATTCTCCAATTCAAGAGAAGGTTTAACAACCTCGTCTAGCTCTACTTTCCTCCCACTCACTTCTTTCGAGAGAAACTCCTTCTCAAGAAAGGATCCGTTCTTTGCGACAAACACTTTGCCTTCGGTTCTGTGATAGAAGGTATACCCAATAGTTTCCTTAGGGTATCCTATGAAGACGCATTTCTCCGCTTTGGGTTCGAGCTTGTCCGGCATCAACTTCTTGACGTAAGCTTCGCATCCCCAAACTTTAAGAAACGACAACTTAGGTTTAGCACCAAACCACAGTTCATGTGGTGTCGTCTCAACGGATTTGGATGGTGCCCTATTTAAAGTGAATGCAACGGTTTCTAATGCATAACCCCAAAATGATAACGGCAAATCAGTAAGAGACATCATTGATCGGACCATATCTAATAGGGTTCGATTTCGGCGTTCAGACACACCATTGCGCTGTGGTGTTCCGGGTGGCGTGAGTTGCGAAACGATTCCGCTTGCTTTAAGATGCGTGAGAAAATCATAACTCAAATATTCACCTCCACGATCGGATCGTAGAAACTTAATCTTTCTGTTACGATGGTTTTCCATTTCATTCTGAAATTCTTTGAACTTTTCAAATGTTTCAGATTTATGTTTCATTAAATAGATATACCCATATCTACTTAAGTCATCGGTAAAAGTCAGAAAGTAGCGATATCCACCGCGCGTCGAAACACTCATCGGTCCGCATACATCGGTATGTATGATTTCCAACAAGTCCGTTGCTCGCTCCATCATTCCGGAGAACGGGGTTTTGATCATCTTGCCCATGAGGCATGGTTCGCATGTGTCAAAAGATTCAAAATCAAGAGACTCCAAAAGTCCATCAGAATGGAGTTTCTTCATGCGTTTTACACCAATATGACCTAGACGGCAGTGCCACAAATAAGTAGTATTATCACTATTTACCTTGAGTCTCTTAGCCTCAATGTTATGGATGTGTGTTTCATCCCTTTTGATATTCAGAAGAAATAAACCATTCACAGCAGGTGCATGACCATAAAATATGTTACTCATATAAATAGAACAACCATTATTCTCAGATTTAAATGAATAACCGTCTTGCAATAAACACGATCCAGATATGATGTTCATGCTCAACGCAGGTACATAATAACATTTATTAAGGTTTAAAACTAATCCCGAAGGTAAAACTAAGGAGTGCGTGCTGACGGACATCACATCAACTCTTGATCCGTTGCCAACGCGCATCGTCACCTCATCCCTCGCCAGCCGCTGTCTATTCCATAGCTCCTATTTCGAGTTACAAATATTAGCAACTGAACCAGTATCAAATACCCAGGCACTACAACGAGGGCTAGTAAGGAAAACATCAATAACATGTATATCAAATATACCTTTGATGGTGCCAGCCTTCTTGTCCGCTAAGTACTTCGGATAGTTGCGCTTCCAGTGACCCTTGTCCTTGCAATAGAAGCACTCAGTGTCCGGCTTAGGTCCAGACTTGAGCTTCTTCTCAGCAGGGGCAACGCGCTTGCCGCCGCCTTTCTTGAAGGGCTTCTTTGCACCCTTACCTTTCTTAAAGATGGGGGGCTTGTTGACCATCAACACATGATTATCCTTCTTGATGTCCACCTCCGCAACTTTCATCTTAGCGAAGAGCTCGATGATCGTATCAGTGGAACCAATCTAATTATGAGTAACTACAAAACTTTTGTAGCTAGGAGGGAGTGATTGCAGAACCCTGTCAATCTTGAGCTCCTCTGGAATATTGCAGTCCAGTTGCTCAAGGCGTTGAGTGTAGCCCGACATCTTTATGACGTGCTCACTAATGGAACTCCCTTCCTCCATCTTGCAGTTAAAGAATTTCTTAGAGATCTCATATCTCTCAGAACGATCCTGAGTCTGGAACATAGTTTTCAGTTCCACAAGAATCTCAAAGGGCCCAGGGTAATCTTCAAAAAGATTTTGAAGGTCCGATTCCATAGCAAACAACATGGTGCTCTTAATCACACCATAATCATCTTTGCGCGACTGATAAACAACTTTCTCATCAGCTGGCACATCTACAGCAGGGGCGTCACCTAGCGCATTCTCAAGGACATAGTCCTTTTGTCCGCCAGCGAGAATGATTCTCAGATTGCGGAACCAGTTGGTGAAGTTAGACCCATTGTTTCTAAGCTTTCTTTCTCAGCAAAAACGTTGAAGTTGAAGTTGGACTTAGCCATTTGATCTACAAAATTTGCAAGTACAATTTAGACTATGTTCATGATAACTAGTTCAACTTAATCAAATTACTAGATGAACTCCCACTAAATTCAACATCCCTCAAGTTGTTTAGTGAACACGATCCAAATTCACCACACCTAATCCGATCTTCACGAGAAGAGATGTGGTTTCAATGGTGGACAATGAAGTGTCGATCATATCATTCATATGACTCATGTTTAACCTTTCGTTTCATGTGTTCCGAGGCCATGTCTGTACATGCTAGGCTCGTCAAGTCAAACCCAAGTATTTTCGCGTGTGCAAAACTGGCTTGCACCCGTTGTATGTGAACGTAGAGTTTATAGCACCCGATCATCACGTGATGCTTGAACACGACGAACTTTCGCAACGGTGCATACATGGGGAGAACACAGCTTTATCTTGATCTTTAAGTGAGGAATCATCTTATAATGCTACCGTCGCGATCTAAGCATAATAAGATACATAAAAGGATAAACATCACATGCATATAACTTTATGTGACATGGTATAGCCAATCTTCGCGCAATGATCTCCATCACTCCACCATGATTGCCTCCACCATGAATAGCAACTACAACTATTGCTAACTACTTAGCGATAAAGTAAAGCTATTACATGGCGTATAAGAAGTTGACACATAGGTCATACACAATTATAAAGACAGCCATATGGCTCCTACCGGTTGTGTACTCATCGACATGCAAGTCGTGAAACATTACAAAACATGATCATCACATACAATATACACATCACATCTTGGGCCATACCATATCACAGAAAACACTCCCTGCAAAAACAAATTAGACGCCTCTACTTTGTTGTTTCATGTTTTACGTGGCTTATGGGAGTAGCAAGCTAAGAACGATTCTTACCTACGGAAAGCCACAACGGTGATATTATGGTTGCCAAACTCCGGTGTAAGTCCCATGACAACTATAGTGAGGGAAACTAGCATCCACCAGCCGCATGTGTGGAACAAGCCACACGTCAAGTGCGGAGCCGGTCTCGCGAACGAGGTCGTGTAAAGTTGGCCTGGACCGCTTCGATCTCACTATCCCGCGTCATAAGAACTACACAAACAAGAGGCTTGCAACAGAAAACATCAACGCCCGCAACAACCATGTTGTGTTCTACTCGTGAAACACATCTACGCATAGATCTAGCTCTGATACCACTGATGGGTTTCGCAGCATAGTAAATCAAAATTTTCTACGGATGCGAACGGGAAAAGCCAAGATCTAATCTAGAAGATGCAAACAACGAGAGGGGGAATAGATGAGATCTTCGTACCCTTGAAGATTCGCACAGCGGAAACGTGGTTGATGTAGTCGTACTCGCTTCTCCTCCTCGCGATCCGATCTGATCTAACACCGCAAGTGGCGATGCCTCCGAGAGATGCACACGTGCGGAACCTCGACGTCTCCTCCTTCCTCGGTCCAGCAAGTAGGGTGGAGATATGGATTGGATCTACAACGCGACAGCGCGGTGCAAGCGGTGGAGAGTTTCTGCGGCAGGGCTTCGCCTACGCGCAGTTGGGAGGGAGAGAGAGAGAGGAGGGGCAGCAGGACGGCTAGGGTTGTGGAGGAGGTGTGGGAGGGGTGCGCCCCCAGCCCTCTTTATATAGAGGGGTGGGCGGCTGGCCCTTGCCCCTCCCCCAAGCCCTAGGTCGGCGGCCAAGGAGGGAGGACTGGGGGGGAAGTTTCCCCCCCTTCTAGAAGCTCCCCTAGGGTTTTGCCCTAGGCTTGGCCGGCTGGGCCCTATGGGGCTTGTGCCCCTGGCCCAATGCGGCTAGGACACTCCCTCATAGGCCCATGCCCCCTCCCGACAAGTGGGGCCACGTTGGTCCCACTCCGGAAGGTTCTAGAAGCTTCCGGTACAATACCGATTAACCCGAAACAATTCCGAACTCCAAAAACTGCATTGCCTTATCTGAATCTTATTCTCCGGACCATTTCGGAACCTCTCGTGACGTCCTGGATCTCATCCGAGACTCCGAACAAAAACTCATAAACCAATTATCTAATATATCCTAGCGTCGAGACACGTTAAGTGTGTGACCCTTCGGGTTCGAGAATATGCAGACATGATCTTCTATCAATAATCAACAGTGGGGTCTGGAAACCCATATTGACTCCCACACATTCATCGATGATCATATCGGATGAACCACGATGCCAGGATTCAATCAATCCCATATATATATTCCCTTCGTCTCGCGATATTTTACTTGCCCGAGATTTGATCGTCGGTACCGTCATACCTAGTTCAATCTCGTTCACAGCAAGTACTTTACTCGTTCCGTAATCCGATATCACTTTGTGATTAACTCCTTAACCACATGCTTGCAAGCGGTGTTGATATCAATTACCGAGTGGGCCCGAAGTATATCTCTCCGACTTGGGAGGGATAAATCCCATCTCGATACATACAACCCAACAGGTACTTTCCGATCACCCGAGAGACACCTTTATGATCACCCTCTCATAGGATGACGTTTGATGACCTCAAAGCTTTCTTCCGATACCAGGGAGTTGTATTATCTCATGGTCTAAGGAATACAATATTTGACATAAGAAAAGCTTCGCAAAGATGAACACGATGACACGATCTAATTGCTCCGCTTAGTTTGGGTCTGTCCATCATATCATTCTTCCAATGATATGATCTCATTATTAATCGACAACTCATGTCTATGGTTAGGAAACCTTAACCATCATTAATCAATGAGCTAGTCCATAGAGGCATACTAGGGACACGGTGTTGTTCACAAACCACACAAGTATTAAAGTTTCCGCTTAATACAATTCTAGCATGGAATATAAACTTTATCATGAACAAGAATTATAATAATAACATCTTTATTATTGCCTCTAGGGCATAATTCTAACAGAAATCCACAAAAGAAACCCCAAGATCTAGATCCCAATATGTTCTCCTCACATAGAGGAGAGATGGATTAGTGGAGTTGTAGATCTAGATCTCCCCTTTCAAATCCCCCAAAAAGATTCAAGAAATATGGTAGGGATTGAGAGTATTTGCAAGCTCTTGAAGGTCAAAACAATGAAGGAGAGAGAGAAATCAAGCAACCAGCCTAAGGAGGAAGAAGGGGTCTATTTATACCCCTCCCTAATGAAATATGACCGTTTGGGACCTTCCAGGCTGGATAATCCGCCCCTCCCCCGGATATTCCGGGTCCCCCGAGCCAAAAAATGGCTAAGGACTTCGCGGCGCGACCCTCAGTATAGGGGCGGATAATCCGCCCCCATGGCCGGATAATCCGCCCCCCTGAAAACTAGTAGGAACAGCAAAACTAAAACCATCATAACTTTTGCATTCGGACTCCGATTTTGATGATCTTGGCCTCGTTTTGAAGATAGTAACGAGCTCTACAAGATCATGCAGGGAACCATCATAGTCCAGCAAGGAAGGATAGAACCAAATGATGAAAGTTTTAACCTATCTATAAAAGACAAATCGGTAAAACCTCCAATATCGAAAACACAATAATGAATGCATATGAAATCCGTTTTCGATGAACTTGAGCTTGTTATAGAGATTGACACAAGATCTAAATCCTCTCATCGATAAGAACCAAATAAGAACCAAGAAAGAGGATGCCAAGTATGCAAAGGTTTGAGCTCTCACCGAGGGATATGATCAAGTTACGCACTCGAGAGCCCCTCTTGATAGTACGGTTATCTATTCTATAAACCGGTCTCTCCAACTAACACCACGAGACCAGTTAGAAAGAAACCCTATCAATATCAAGCCTTTGCCTTGTATATTCCACACCTCAGGATGGAGCACCTTTCTTGATTGCACTAGCTTGGTGAAGATGCTCCCCCATACTCCACTATGGAAGAGCCTCTCTTGTAGGCATATCTTCACATATCCATGATCACCATAAGGATGGCATGATACACTTGAGATCATCTTATGAAACCTTGATCAACACTTGATCTTCTTCACTTTATTCTTATTCCAACCTTGAAGCCACCATATGGTTCAAGCATTATCCATGGACAAATCCTACAAGTAAAACTCAATGCAAACATAAGTCCATAAAACATTGTCATTAATTACCAAAACCACACATGGGGGCACACATGTTCTTTCAATCTCCCCCATTTTTGTAATTGATGACAATCCTTTGAGAGGGTTTATATAATAAACTTAAAAAATAAAAAATGGTTGCGCCAACATCAAATACTACACAAGTATGTGATGTTGGTATGCCCATAATATATAGAGCAAGCTCCCCCACAATATATGCGTGTGTGATGAACCATTACCGTTGGTGGAGTTTCCTCTATATATTCAACATGCAAAGCAACAACAAAGATGCAAGAGCATGAGAGGTAAATGCTTAAGAACAAACTTCCCTTAAACCCTCTAAAACATCTCCCCCATTGGCATCGATTGCCAAAATGGGTGAATAGTTCTAGACGACCAGTATAGTAATAATTCCTCCAAAGGTGTGTCTTCGCACAGATACAATGATGAATACTTGGGAGGGAGTAAAACTATATCGAGGATCCGAAGATTGCCAAAGGAATAAAATAAAAGACACAAGCAATCACAAGATCCGACAAACCAATTTGAAAACAACAAATGAGTCCAAATGGAAACTACAAGATATTATGATATGAGCAAACGAGTGTTTTAAATAACAAATAGAGAAGCTCTCCAATATTTGTGCACAATTTTAAAATAAATGCATTGGAATACATAATGCACAAATATGGACTTGTTCCCCCATAAGAATTTAAAACACAACACATGAAAGATCAAATAAATGCTTAAATAAAATTGAGAAGCTCCCCAAGATTTGTGCATACTTTAAAATTGGTGTATTTCAATACAAAAATGCACAAATATGGAATCCTCACTCCCCATAAACATTTAAGGCAAAATAAATGAGACAGAAGATAAATGAGCATTATTAAATAAATTAGATGAGCTCCCCAAAGATAATGCACCAATTATGATAATTGCATTTGGGAACAAGGTGCATAATCATGGAATCCTCACTCATCCAAGTTCATTGAACAATACAAGGCATGATAGAACAAATATGAGTGCCCAAAGATGCAAACAATAGGAACACACACCCATAGGCAATTAAATTTGGAAGCCACCAAAGAATCAAAAGGAATAGAAAGGTGGTCTCCAAGGATTAAAAATCAACTAACATTATCTTCACATATGTGTGTATGTTTCTAAATGGATAACATCACAAAGACATATGCCCATAAGAAAACAAGCACACACAAGGAAGATATACAATAAATCACATAAAAGGACAAAACCAACTCCCAAAAAGAGTAAGGTTCCAACAAGTAAACCAAACTCTCCAAACTTTTCATGATGGCACAAAATACCAAAACGAATAGATCAAACTTCCAAGCACATAAAACCTGATATGGATCAAACAAGGAAGCATAAAAGGATTGTTCTAGATAATATAGGAGAGCTCACCCATATGTAGTACATTATATAGAATTTTCTTTTGAATGCAAAATGCACACAAATTGGATCATCACTACTACCTACAATAAGTAAAACACAAGAGGATATCAATAAAATAAGAAGATCCAAAAGAAGCAAGGAAGGCTTGGGAGACAACACAAAACATTTTCTTGGCCAAAGATAGGATAAAATTAAACGAAGGCCAAAGTGAATATGATCAATAAATTCTACCATAAATTGAGTACTCATTGTCCAAGTACAATAAATATTGGGAATAATTTTCCCAAGGTAGATTGCATGGATATCCAAGATCATAGTCAAAACAATAATCATATAACAAAATATAAGAATTAAGCATGATACTTCGAATAAGATTCTTGGTAGCTTCCAATAGTCACACAATCGCTAGTGATTAGAGTAACTTGAAGAAAATGGTCTCCATGATGATACAGAGATCTACATATGAGGAAACACATACCAAGAACCACTCTCATATACAAGATCCAAAATATGATCAATAAAGGCATTCAACCAAATTGGAACTTGTATGAGCAAATGTGTCACATAGGCGCTAGATAATTATAAATATCAATTCTAAGTGACACAACCTCGAATATTCACAATTTCTAGGATTGTAATATGCACTAAGCATATGACTCCCCCCTAATGTGATACTAACATAAACCAACACGAGGCAAAATGATACAAATAGAGATAATTAATGGACATTATAAAACTTAAATTTCTCATGAGAATTATACCACATAGAGACTAGACAATAATCCAATATAAATACTAGGTGGTATTCCTCATGTACACACAATTTTAGGATTGTGGAATGCCCAAGCATAACACTCCCCCAAAATGGTATAATCCATTAATTCCTCACAAGAGACAAATAAGATATCAAATATAATCAAGAAAGGCTCAAACACAAGAAACACACATACATGGTGTGCCACCTAATCATACACAAATATGATTGATACCTCAAGATAATTAAGTGGAAAGCACAACATGTACAAACGGATGGAGGATACAAAACTAACACATGCACAAGGGGGCGAGTAACTTTCAATGTAATGAGTTAAGCATATGTTACCGCAAGGAGGAACATTGGTAATATAATATAATCATGATAATCCAAATGGATTGGCTTGACAATAATAATTGATAAAGATCCCTCAATTCTTCGTAATGTAGCCAAGACTCCAATGCCCTCCAAAACACACCTATTGATCAAGTTTTGTCTTGTTGGTCCCCAGCCAAGTTGGGTCCTAAGAAGTTAGTCACAATAGGCTTGGCAACCCAAATAGTTCTTTTCTTGACACCACATTGGGCACCAACAAACTTGGCAAACATATTGCCAACCTCATCCTTATGAAGTGAATAAGCATCATCAATCAAGATACGATTGGATGAGGAGATACCAATAGTGCATGAGGAAGAAATGTGCCCCTTCTCACGGCATATGTAGCAAGTTCTAGTCTTGCCATCTTTCTTCTTAGTTGAAGCCACAACTCGAGGAAGAGCTCGAGTAGTCCTCTTAGGAAGAAGCCCGTCAATGACTTGAGGTGGAGCTTGAGGCTGCTTCCCTTGTTGCTTCACACTAAGAGGCTTTTTCTTCAATGGGCAAGATCTAACATGATGCCCTTCTTCCTTGCACTTGAAGCAAACAATGTTGGCCGGATTCTTGACTTGATCTTGGCCATTCTTCTTGTTTTCCTTGTGCTTCAACTTGATAGTGGACTTGTTCTTGACATTGGAGTTGAATCCAAGCCCACTCTCGTCATTGGGGAATTTTTGCACATTCAAGATTTTATTGAGTGCGGCCTTCCCTTGATGACCCTTTTTCAAGTCATTCTTCAAAGAAGTGACTTGAGCCTTGAGCTCTTTGATTTCCTCTACATGGTTAGTTTCAACAAAAGTAATAGAGGAAGTAGATGCTACATTGTTAGAGCAACAAGGCACATAATGTAATTCATCGCGAGATATAACATGGTTGTGAGAGGATGAATTACAAGGACTAGCACATGGCAATATAACATTTGGAGTAGATATAGTGCTAATGTCCACATGAGGCCCACTAGATGTTACCTTTGACACGATGGCCTCGTGAGCTATCTTTAGCCTACCATGGGAGACTAGAAGATCCTCATGCGAGCTCGAGAGATTAACATGACTTTCTTCTAATTTCCCATAGTTGCTAGATAACAAATCAAGTTGAGACTTTAGCTCAACATTCTCCTTCAAAATAGATGCTTCACAAGAAATAGAGTTAGTAGCACACGCATCATCACTATTTGCAAAGGGTGAGGGCAACTTGGCAAGATCTTTTGAATATGAAGCTTTAAGTTGCTCATGCGACTCGGTGAGTTTGATGAGCTCCCTCTTAACGACCCGAGAGCCATTTTCGAGGTGCTTAAAATCCTCAACAAGTTTAGCATAAGAAACTTCAAGTTCATCATTTTTAATCTTGAAGGAGTTTGCCACCGCAAAATCTCTATCATGGTATTCCTTTACTCTAGATAATTCTAGAGTAAAAGTCTCCTCAAGAGATTCTTTGGTGGTTTGTTCTTCTTCAAGGGAGTCCTTTAGTTGAGCAATTTCATTAGCATACTCATGCTCAAGCGCAAACTTTTCATCAATTATGTTTTCTTGCTCCTCAATAAGATCATTGCCTTCTATAGCATAATGCAAGATTTCAATCAAGTTGGAAGAAGCAATTTTATTTTTGAAGAGAGCTCTATAGACAACCTCTCCTATTTTCTTAATAGAGATAATATCATACTTACCTCGATAATCATCATTATCATTCTCAACCTCATCATCATCATCATGAGATACAATGGGATCCAAAGAGGTTACCTTTGTTCCCTTAGCCATAAGGCATATGTGAGAACCAGAGGAAGGTGATGATGAGATTGCACTTGTAGCTCTATTCAAGACCTTGTCCTGGCCCATAGAATCTTCATTTTCCTCTACATGGTTAGCAACACAAGCAATAGAGGAAATAGAAGCATTTTTATCATGGCAACAAGACAACACACGCATATCATCATGATAATTATTCAAGCCATTACTACATGATATGCAAGGACTATCAACACAAGCATGTAAGGAGTTAGTAGTGCTCGAAGTGTTAAAGTCCGAAGTTAGATCATTGCAACTAGATAGGGATGAAGGATTACAAATAGTAAGCACACTATCCACATTGCAATTTCTATCACCACTCACCATATCATTACCTTGTGAAAAATCACATGTTGGTGAAGTGGTAGACGATGAGAACTCATCTCGACCGGAAGTGGAAGCAACATAATCATTCTCAATAGTGTTGGACTTGCTATATTTATCTTGAAGCTTGGTCCATATTTCATGAGCACTCGAATAAGGCATGATAGAAGAAAGAACTACATTGCTCACAACATGAAAAATAATTTTAGTAGCTAGAGCATCTATATGAGAGTTCAACTTCTCCTCTAAAGATTCGTTTTGGGGATCCACAGGAGGAGAGAAACCCATATATAGATATCCCTCGATAATTGGGTGAATTTTTCGAAATAAATTAAGCATGGAAATTTTCCAAACATCATAATTTGTGCCATCGAATGTGAACATGTCATTGTGCACTAATCCCCTAGACGACATCTTTACTCTCAAGGTGGTGAAGCCTAAAATGAGAGACCGGGCTCTGATACCAATTGAAAAGGATACATATGCAGCCTAGAGGGGGGGGGGGGGGTGAATAGGCGGTTTAAACTTTTATGAGATGGGCTTAACAAAGGCGGAATAAAACCAGCGTTTACTTTGTCAAGCACAAAACCTATATAAACTATGGTTCACCTATGTGCACCAACAACTTATGCTAAGCAAAACAATCAACTATGTGATAGCTAGATAAAGAATTCAAGCACGAAGGCTATCACAAAGTAAAGTGCATAAGTAAATAGCTCGGGTATAGAGATAACCGAGGGACGCAGAGACGATGATTTATTACCGAGTTCCTCCCATAAAGAGAGTACGTCTCGTTGGAGAGGGGTTGGTATCAAACCACCTACGCCACAAAAGGCCTCCCTTATTCTCCGGTGAATCTCACCCCAATGGGATCGATCCACACTTCCACTATCGGTGCACTTGTCGGTGGCAACCAGAACCTCTCACAAGGTTGGGGAACTTCTCCACAACTTAATTGGAGGCTGCCAACAAACGCCACCAAGGCCACAACCTGCAACACCAACAAACCATCTAGGGTTCCAAGAACCCAAGAGTAAAAAGCTTCTCAACTTTCACTCACCAAATCCTCAGAGGAGAACTCAAACCGATGCACCAAATGCAATGACAAAAACACAGGAAGTGCTCAAGTCCTTCTGTCCCAAATTCCACAAAAGCTACAAAAGCTAGTGGGACAATAATAGAGGAAGACACACGAGGAAATCCACAAAAGAAACCCCAAGATCTAGATCTCAATATGTTCTCCTCAAATAGAGGAGAGATGGATTGGTGGAGTTGTAGATCTAGATCTGCCCTTTCAAATCCCCCAAAAAGATTCAAGAAATATGGGAGGGATTGAGAGTATTTGCAAGCTCTTGAAGGTCAAAACAATTAAGGAGAGAGAGAAAGCAAGCAACCAGCCTAAGGAGGAAGAAGGGGTCTATTTATACCCCTCCCCAACGAAATATGACCGTTTGGGACCTTCCAGGCCGGATAATCCGCCCCTCCCTTGGATATTCCGGGTTCCCCGAGCCAAAAAAATGGCTAAGGACTTCGTGGCGTGACCCTCAGTATAGGGGCGGATATTTGGGGCGGATAATCCGCCCCCATTGCCGGATAATCCGCCCCCTGAAAACTACACTACAAGGAATGTGTTATTCTATGACCTTCTCATAGTGACCGTGTTCAAAATCATCATAGAGTTATGACGATTTCGCACCAGATGGTCAAAAGCCGTTCGGAAGGTTCAAAACCTTACAAAATTATGACGATTTTGCTCAGGATCATCATATTTTCATTATCTCAAATCGTCATAATCTGACGAATATATGCTACGATGTTATTTGAACCTCACTACGACGATTTAAAATCGTCATGAGGTCCAAATTAAGATAGGTTAAAATTGATAGTTGGCCACGTCAGCAATTACGCCTCTGTGTCGTGTCTATGTGTCAGTTTTTTACTACGTGTAATATCCGTGTGTTAATATCTATTTGTCTATGTGTGACTACGTGTAATATCCGTTTGTTTAAATCTGCTTACATGGCGCTGCTTACGTGTCATATATGTTAAACTCTAACAAAGATGAGTTATTTGCAAAAAAAAGGGCCACACTGGAACTTGAACCTACGACCTCCCAACCAAACCCGGCGACCCATACCACTACACCAACCAATCTATCTTGTCATATATGTTAAACTCTAACACATATACGTTAAACTCTAACAAGCAAGAATTATTTGCAAAAAAATTCCACCCAGGGACTTGAACCCGCGACCTCCCAACAAAACCCAATGACCCATACCACTGCACCAACCAATCTTTCTTGTCATAATATTACAACCACCCATTATATCTATTGAGTTGTTGCGCCTGGGCTGATTTCTCTGCCACGATGGGCCTCAGTGGGACGGGAGTGGGCTGCGATGGGCCTCTGTGAGGGAGTGTAAAGCGGCAGATTAGGGCCCGGCTAGCTTTCCTTGTTAATTTTTTTTTGTTTTCTTAATTCTTTTGTAGATTTTTCATAATAAGTCTAAAATAATTGTTTTTTGTTTCTAATTTTTTATAAAATTCAGTAGAATATCTTAGGGTATTAACTAAAATTACTTTGATTACTTAAAAATAGTGGATTTACTAATCCCACATTAGTCCATAGTAGGCACAATATCATAATTCAAAATATGAGTTTGAAACTTGGGAGTGACTATTCTCGTCTAGGGGTTGACTCGTACTAAAAAATTTTGGTGGATCTCTAAAGAAATAGCATATTGCGAGTCTAAAACACATTTTTTCAAAAAATAATGGGCATCAGATCATGTACCCGTAGTTCAAACCGGACCCACTTCCTATCGAATCGGAAGGAATTTGTCTTTTTCGCCAGGGGTGTACGGAAAGGTTTGAGATACCCCGGTTGGGACATTGTCCATGTAAGGTGGTCTAATATTTTTACAAAATGTGGCGGTACCATTCTAAAACTTTCATTTGGTGGTTGCTTCACAAAACGCCCCGTTTTTTGCGCTCGGAAAATGGAAAATGGATTTTCCGTGCGTCGAAAAGGAAAACTTTCTCCTGCAACATTGTTCTCCATGCCATGATACATATGTGTGCACAATATGTACACATTATCACAAACTATGCCCTGATTCTAGCCATAACATTGGTCATTTGCCCCGAAAGCCACGAAACCTCGAACATGATAGGTCATTTTGTGAAGGGTTTTTTGAGACATACTCAGTTTACCAAGTTTGGTATTTTTCCTTGAAATTATGTCACATAATAAGACACCACGCGAAGGATTTGCGTTGGTCGGACCGTTTTTTATTTTTTTATGCCCGTTTCAAACTATGGTCAAAACGGCGGGCATGAAGGTTCTTAGCTCAGGGCCGAGCCTCGCTAAACTTGCATTGGATCTCTAAAGAAATAGCATATTGCGAGTCTAAAACACATTTTTTCAAAAAATAATGGGCATCGGATCATGTACCCGTAGTTCAAACCGGGCCCACTTCCTATCGAATCGGCAGGAATTTGTCTTTTTCGCCAGGGTGTACGGAAAGGTTTGAGATACCCCGGTTGGGACATTGTCCATGTAAGGTGGTCTAATATTTTTAAAAAATGTGGCGGTACCATTCTAAAACTTTTATTTGGTGGTTGCTTCACAAAACGCCCCGTTTTTTGCGCTCGGAAAATGGAAAATGGATTTTCCGTGCGTCGAAAAGGAAAACTTTCTCCTGCAACATTGTTCTCCATGCCATGATACATATGTGTGCACAATATGGACACATTATCACAAACTATGCCCTAATTCTAGCCATAACATTGGTCATTTTCCCCGAAAGCCACGAAACCTCGAACATGATAGGTCATTTTGTGAAGGGTTTTTTGAGACATACTCAGTTTACCAAGTTTGGTATTTTTCCTTGAAATTATGTCACATAATAAGACACCACGCGAAGGATTTGCATTGGTCGGACCGTTTTTTATTTTTTTATGCCCGTTTCAAACTATGGTCAAAACGGCGGGCATGAAGGTTCTTAGCTCAGGGACGAGCCTCGCTAAACTTGCATTGGATCTCTAAAGAAATAGCATATTGCGAGTCTAAAACACATTTTTTCAAAAAATAATGGGCATCGGATCATGTACCCGTAGTTCAAACCGGACCCACTTCCTATCGAATCGGCAGGAATTTGTCTTTTTCGCCAGGGGTGTACGGAAAGGTTTAAGATACCCCGGTTGGGACATTGTCCATGTAAGGTGGTCTAATATTTTTAAAAAATGTGGCGGTACCATTCTAAAACTTTCATTTGGTGGTTGCTTCACAAAACGCCCCGTTTTTTGCGCTCGGAAAATGGAAAATGGATTTTCCGTGCGTCAAAAAGGAAAACTTTCTCCTGCAACATTGTTCTCCATGCCATGATACATATGTGTGCACAATATGGACACATTATCACAAACTATGCCCTGATTCTAGACATAACATTGGTCATTTGCCCCGAAAGCCACGAAACCTCGAACATGATAGGTCATTTTGTGAAGGGTTTTTCGAGACATACTCAGTTTACCAAGTTTGGTATTTTTCCTTGAAATTATGTCACATAATAAGACACCACGCGAAGGATTTGCGTTGGTCGGACCGTTTTTTATTTTTTTATGCCCGTTTCAAACTATGGTCAAAACGGCGGGCATGAAGGTTCTTATCTAGGTCGTTTGCAACCAATCAGATCGCAGTAAACAATCTCCCATGGATCCTCCATCTTGGCATGATCTGGTCCGTTCAATGCCCATCCAACGCGTAGTGGATCACCAGAAGAAGCACACTCACGCCCATCCAACGCACGCACGCGACCGACCATACCCTGCCTCCAAAGTCCAAACCCTAGCGCCCTCCTTCATCCACGCCTCCGCCGCCACTTCCTTCCTGTCCAGCCGCCGTTCCTCCCACCTCTCACGTTCCCCTAGTGCTCCCAGGAGAGACCGCCGAGCCTCACCAACCCTAGCCCACACCCGCAGACCGCTCTCTCCACTCCTTTCCTCTCCTCTCACCCACCCGCCGCCTCCACCCCATCTAGATCGAGGCGCCGCGCTTCTCGTCCTCGCCGTGCTTCGATCCGCCCCTACCTGCTCTGCCGACTCAAGCCTTCCGCCGTCGTTCGTGCAGCCGCCATGTCCTCCGCTACCGCCGCCGCCCCTCCATCGCGGCCCCGATCGGGCACTTCGTGCTCATCAAGATCCGCCCGGAGGCCGCGTCCTCGGGCGCCGACGCCGCCATGGTCTCCTCGCTCCAGGCGGTCTCCACGCTCGTCCCGGTAGTCTCCTACATAAACGCGGGCCCCGTGCTCCGCCTCCGCTCCCGGGCCGCCGAGGCGCCGAGCCCTGTGCCCCGCCTCCGTCCCCCGTCGCCCCAGGCTCCGCCATGCGCCTCACCCTGGAGACGGAAGGGCTGGAAGTCGCGCAACTCATGGAGAAGGTGGCCGCGGATGACATGTCACTCAGCATCGTCGACCTCGAGGTCCTCTCCAAGGCCGGAACCCCACAGGACCGAATCAACGCCGGTACGCTGCAGCTCCCTTTTCCTCTCTCTCCCCTGTTCCTCGCTCACCTAGGAGTATTAGCTAGCTCGCTTAGCTGCTGACGCCTTTGTTGCTGTGTGTTGATTGCTCGCAACCAGGATCATGCCCGTCGTCAAGAACAAGCACCTTCTGCTCTGCACGCTCCTCATCGGAAACTCCCTCGCCATGGAGGTATGCTTCGTGTACACACCCACCCGCCTGTCCAATCATCTATTTCCCCTGATTCATGGAGGTTGTTGTGGGCTCGACTGCTGTAATCTATCACCCTAGCTAGCTACCTGATTTGGTGCCTGTAATCTGTCGCAGATCATGCCGTAGGCCATCTGCTCGTGCTACGGCCTCAGCATGGGGGCCAAGGCCGCGCCCATAGTCTGGGTACTCCTCTTCCTCTTCTTCCGCCGTGCGCCTCACCCTGGCAACGGAAGGGCTGGAAGGTTGAGCTTCTGAGGTGTTCCATGTTTAGGTTTGGTTTGAGTGTGTTGGCCTTCCTGTTGCTTGCTTGGTTAGGTATTATTACTGGGTACAGTTAGTGTGTTGCCTATTTAGTGTGTTGCTTGTCAAAGATAATGATATATTATTATCATGTAGAGGTCTACTATGCAGCATGTTTTTCTCTAGTAGCAGTACAACTACTGGTTTAAGAAGAGAATTAACCATAATGAAACTCTAACATGGTCAGATTTATGGAATCTGTGAAAACAATTGGTAATATCTGCTGTAGAGAATATGTTAAATCCATATGCGATTTTTGAATATGTTGTTTGATTGCTAGTTATTCTGAGTTCACCTGCTGCTACTATGATTCAAAATTGGTAATGTTTTTTAGTTTCAGGTTGGTCTAATGTACAGAATTAATACATGACCTTGTTGCTGTCCTCTTGGAGCTTATACTCATGTTCCTGGTATATGCTCAGTTTGGTTCTTGCACTGTTATTTAGATAAGATAGTACTGATCTATCATTTTAGCTGATTACCATGCTTCACTTAGCACTATATTGTGGTACACATGTTTGGTAAAATAAGTAGTCGTGCAAGTCAGATATCACTTTTGCTGTCACTTTTGTAGAAGATTACTGACCCCATGAACCAATGTTCAACTTGTGTGGTTTTGGTCTTTGAACCAATACCCATTGATCTATTCATGTCTTCTTTTTCTTTTAGTTTCTCAAAATGAATGCCTCTCTGTTACACTCTGATTCTTTTTGCTCTCTCTCTCTCTTGCTTGTTAGTTCCAATGGGACATGGTGTGTCTACATACTGGACTGCTGGAATGATCAACACAGTATGCTGGAATGCTGGACTGGCTCGAGTATGGTAATGTGCTGTCATACTTCCTGATTTCTTACACAGGGATCCAACCCTAGGATATGTGCATGTTTGCTTTGCCTGAGTAGATAGCATAAAATGGGTACACTATAGATAGCATAAACATGTCACTTGCTGAAGATCTTTATTCTATTTGTTCTATCATGCTCATGTAAGGTAGACATGTTATGTTGGAGCTATAAATTACTTTTCCTGATCCTAAATTTGGCTTGCTGTAATCTACAATGTCTCAATATTTGTGATTTGTTCCCTGATTGTCACAGGTTTCTTAGCACAGTGTTGGAATCAAGTCTGTACTTTCACCAATTTATTCTTGGTCACATTTCTGTAGTTGATGTAGGCATGTATAGGCCAGTGTAGGATGTTGTTTTATTAGGTGATGTGTTCTAAGTCTGGAACATCGGCCTGATTATATAGAGCCGCAGTCCTGCATGATTTTCGAAGCTATTGTGCTTAATGTCAGTTTTCCAAAGCTAATGTGCTACTCTGGTTTCTACTTTGTTTGTATGTTGTTGTTTTGAATTTGTGGTGGGTTCTTACAACTGTATCCACTGGTTTAAATTCTGCCACCTCCATAGCTTTAGATTGAATAGTTGATGTTGTACATGCTTATTTTGGTGTTTGCTCTTATGCCGATGGTATTCATTTATATGCCTAACCTTTTGCTTACTATTCTGTTTGAGTTGCAGGAGAAGGCTCGCTACTCTTCACAACACCAAGGCTGAGAGTACATCGACGAGAAGATCAAGGCCACAAGCTGAAGTTCCTGATGAAGTTCGAGAGTATCATCAGAGTAGCTAGCGTTTATACTTTATGAGAGTTTTGTTTGTAGATTTGGGGTGTCCAAGATTTTTTGGTTGAACTAGTAGTGATGTGAACCAGAGTGGAATTTCACGTGTTCAATCTGTTCGACTGTCATATTGTTGTAATGAATTGATTTTGACATTTATTTAAATATTGTCATGCTTTTATCTCACGTTAGATTGTTATATTGGATATTAATTAATTAGCTATATGAAGAATCTGACAACTAGAGCCCAATTTCTACAGGAAACTGACAATTGAGACCCATTTGATAAAAAGGCCGAAATTAGAAAATGATTGGATTGTAAGAAGGCCAAGGCCTAGAAAATAAATAAGGCTGAAATATTAAAAACTGCCAAAATTACTGGGCTGAGCCCATATAAGCGACCAAACTGGACTGGGCTGAATTCGATTTAAGACAGTTTAATTTCGTCATAATTTTGCCACGTAGGATCTGACTTGGCCAGGCTAGATGGCCCGTGACGATATTGGATCGTCATAGATGTTATGACGATCCAATATCGTCATAGACGGTTATGACGATTTTACCAAAAACGTCGTTATAGTTCATTTGCGACGCTCAGCTTTCGACAATCTCAAAATCGTCATAAAATCGTCATAAACAGACTACTATGACGATTTTGTGACGAAAATGGAGGGTCATATATAGCCAGATTCCTTGTAGTGCTAGTAGGAACAACAAAACTAAAACCATCATAACTTTTGCATTTGGACTCGATTTTGATGATCTTGGGCTCGTTTTGAAGATAGTAACGAGCTCTACAAGATCATGCAGGGAAACATCATAGTCCAGCGAGGAAGGATAGAACGAAATGATGAAAGTTTTAACCTATCTATAAAAGACAAATCGGTAAAACCTCCAATATCGAAAACACAATAATGAATGCATATGAAATCCGTTTTCGATGAACTTGAGCTTGTTATAGAGATTGACACAAGATATAAATCCTCTCATGGATAAGAACCAAATAAGAACCAAGAAAGAGGATGCCAAGTATGCAAAGGTTTGAGCTCTCACCGAGGGATATGATCAAGTTACGCACTCGAGAGCCCCTCTTGATAGTATGGTTATCTATTCTATAAACCGGTCTCTCCAACTAACACCACGAGACCAGTTAGAAAGAAACCCTATCAATATCAAACCTTTGCCTTGTATATTCCACACCTCAGGATGGAGCACCTTTCTTGATTTCACTAGCTTGGTGAAGATGCTCCCCCATACTCCACTATGGAAGAGCCTCTCTTTTAGGCATATCTTCACATATCCATGATCACCATAAGGATGGCATGATACACTTGAGATCATCTTATGAAACCTTGATCAACACTTGATCTTCTTCACTTTATTCTTATTCCAACCTTGAAGCCACCATATGGTTCAAGCATTGTCCATGGACAAATCCTACAAGTAAAACTCAATGCAAACGTAAGTCCATAAAACATTGTCATTAATTACCAAAACCATACATGGGGGCACACATGTTCTTTCAAGAGGGGCCTCTTCTGCCGCGTGAGCATCGATGTCTCCGCTGACCTCCACCCAGTAGCGGAGGATTTGGCGTAACATTGGATAAGGGTGGTGTGGCCGTCAATGTTGTCTCGCCTATGCCCGCCATCATGATTTTGCACCGCTCTTCTACACTTCTTGCGGATGCACTTTCAGTGCTGGAGTGGGCCACTTATGCCACCACTGGCAGCACCTGCGGATGGCGCTTAGGGAGCATGGCCCTCAACCTGCTCAAGTCCATCCATGAGAGCCCCACCGAGGTGGACATGTTGGCCATGTTCATGAACTTCAATCTGCAGCAGAGCTCTTTTCTCATTGCACTGAAGAGTGTCCTTTGATATGAATTTCTTCAAATGTCAAATTTCGAAGAAAAAAAGGATAGATGCTGATATTCCAAGAGAGATCTTACTACTACGGTTTGGGAAGCAAGCAAATCTGGAGTTCTATGATTTAAGGAGCCAGCCAAACAGTCCAAGTTCAGAACTTCCGTGAGCCTCTCATGGAGACATGCTTAGTGATACCTGAAATTACGAATTGCAGGTCACATGCTTGTATTTCATCACTACATGGTAGTACAGATACCTGAAACTCATCATTGGTTTTAAAAATCAGGTCAGAGTTGACATCTCTGGTGGCTGCGCAAGAAAACTACCATCGTGTTTAAGTAGGATATCAATTACTGATTATGTACTATGTGTAAGTTGCTCCCCAATAGTGGAAACATTAGGGTGGAGGGTGCGGTGACCCAACATACCACTGCATGATGTAGTACACTATAGTCGTTGACATAACACCAATGAAACACCGTTCACTAGTATTACATCCCTCAGAGTAGTACAACAGAAACATAGCAGGTCCAAGACATGACTATAGGTTACAACTCAACTCTTTACACAAGATCCAGAGATCACTCTCGGTTAAAGGGAGAGAAAGAAACTTCTTATGAAGAAGAATCAAGAATAAATAACTCATAGCTACCATACTTATAAAACTAGTAGCTGAACTACTGGCTTGCATTGCTGCTATTGCAATACTCTATAGAAGTAGGTTCTATGGTTAGAAATTCTATTCTTATCTAATTAGCAACTTCGTATTCACTTGAGTTGAAGTATATGTTGACTTTCTTGACTTCATTGAAGAGCTTCATCTTTTGATGATGATTCCCGGAGCATAACTTGATGTAGATGTCGTCTGTACTGGCTTTAGAACCTAGCAAGGGTTAAGAAGATACTTTGAGTACAAGCGTACTCAGCAAGTCCACTAGAAAAGGAGTGTTTGATGCACTATATCTACAGCCATAGACCATAGGTCGTAGGCATTGCAAGTTTTAATGAACATTTCTTCAAAGGTTGATTTTATTCTGAAAATCTATGTTCGTCAGCCTTCACGGGTTTACTAGAACCTTCATGGGGTTCCTTTCCCGCCGCGTTCACAGCTCCTTCCCGAAACAGGGATTAACAAGTTATAGGTCTTACACTCTGCAGAGGTGAGTCACTTTACCCATGAGAGATCTTAGCTTTGTTGCACATCCGGGCCGCGAACCCGTTCACACTTCCTTGGTGGAGGCCCAGACTAAGACCCAAGCCAATCACTGCCTTCTCCACGACCCCGCATGTCTCCTTGGTGTACGCCAGCCCACCTATTGAATTACGGCAATGGCAGTACAGACCGTTCAGATGCCGGAACTATCGTGGGACGTTGAGGGCTCCCACCCATATGTTGCATATCCTCTACGAATTACCATAAATAATATGCACGCTACAAGTGATAACAGCCACGACCCGCACATCCAGCTCCATGCGAGAGGGAAAAGATACAGCTGACTTCTTCGTCCCATTCCAAATCTCATGGTTAACGCATAATATATGGCGCAAGAATCACTAGCGACATTGGTTGTTAAGTCCTAGATAATCTGTTCCTTTACCACCGGAACTCTTATAGTAGGTTATTACCTCATGGTAAATAACCTATAATCACATTATTATGAAAATAGTGTTTTCTGTCCTTTTTAAAATGTAGGTGATGACAACAAAGGATTTGTAAAATACTTTACAGAAAATAATCAAAAGACATGAGCAAGTGTGAACTTGCCTTTTGTGATTGCAAGATTATGCACTCACGGTCTTCAAGACAATATAAAAGATCCAATAGCTGAAATCTGCATCATTGGTCCGGTAAGGACTAATGTTTAAAGAAGCAAGATGCTTTTATGCATAAGTAATGTAATGCAAGTTGATAAACGCGAATCCTGAGAATAACGTTGTTCTAGTGTTTGGATACTGGAATTGGTTTTCTTGGAATGTGTTGCCCTTTTAAATTAAGTTTCATACATGTGATTCTTATTAAGGCTTGTGAGTGTGTGGAATACAACATGTATTTATACAACAATAACATACATAGTATGGAATGCTACTCAAGGTTGCTTACATCTAAATTGTTTATCTTCAAGTTTTACTTTACAAATAATGTCACTTATAAAGAATTTAAGTATTAACAATCTTATTATATAAGTAAAGTATAAAGTAAGATGTTTACTATTAATTGTCATATGTTGATTGAAGTGGCAAAACGAATAACTTTTGAAGAAAATCTTACTCAACTAAGTAGAAGCATTTAAGCTTTCAAGTTTACCTTATGAGGTGTTCTTTTTAGTTTTAGTCTTTAAGTCAGAAAGAATTTCCTTTACTGGAATAATGAAATTAGTAGTATTTGAGACTTATCTATCTTGGTTTTTAACTGGGTTGGTTTGGTATTAAGATGCTTTACAATTTAATTATAACAGACCAAAGTTAACTATAAAGTATATATTAAAGTCTTTAGTATTAATTAAAGTATTATAGACTAAAGTTAACTTTAAAGACATAGATGGACTTAAGGTATTATACTTATAATATTTGTAGCTTATTTACTTTATAATGTTTCCTTTAGAGTTATTTAGGAAGGATTATACTTTTATTTGGTAGTGGTTTCTTTGTATTGTAAATGTATAAAGGACTTTTTTTCAGATAAGGATGTGGTTATGGTTTATGAATATGTACACAATATTATGTATTACTTATGAACTCACCTATAGTGTTTTGATTTGTTTATAAACTTGTGGTTGGAGTAAAAGAATGGTTTTATCTTTTTACAAATTATTCTTAGAGATTTTATATTAAATAAGAATTCTTTTATAAAATAATTTATACTTATGGTTGAAGGATCATTCAACAAGATTGCATTTAAATGGTGTTAAATCATTTTGACCTCATGATGTGAGTATTTAAGATTAACATTATTTATTAAATTTAATTGGTTAATTTAAGAAATATTAATAAATTTTATTTACCTATATACGAATTATTAATTTAGTAAATATGTTTAATTCAAGTTATGAAGGTGTTTAATCTTTTTTGTTTAACTCAAAAAAATGGAATATCACATTTTTAGCATGTAGGTAGTATTTTTGTGATCATTTTGGTATATTACATTTATTTTTGTGATTTATAAATAATAAGATATGATTTTAATAAGGTTTATTACTTTAAAAATACTTAATAAATAATAAATATTTAATTAAGAGGAATAATAATACATGATTATAGTTTTAAACTATAATTCTTATTTTTCTAATATTTTTGTTATTTATTTATATTTTTATCATTTACCATTATTAAAATATTAATTATCAAAGTATTAAAACTTTATAAAGTACTTATTAAATAATATTTATTTTAATAATTATCATAATAATATTTAATAATAGTTTTAAGTTGTAGATTTTATTTTTCTAAACATTTTCATATATCATATGTATTTTTCTGAATTATAAAACAAAAGTTATTAATTAAACAAGATTTAATCATTTTATTATATTGGAATTAATATTGTTTTCTTTAATTCCTAAGCAGTAAATACTTTTGTTACTTAGGCAGGGTATACCCCAAGTCACAGACATGTGGGGCACAGGGCCACGTTGGCATGCCACGCTGGCGTGGACCAATCAATCAGGGTGGACTTGGTCAAGATGATGCAAGTATGAGCTCACGCTGACGTTATGCAAACTGATCCTGTCAGATTGATTTCGATCCAATGATCTAGGGCACGCGCGGTGCAGTGCAAGTTTGTGTTAGATTCAGCACTCGATGGCGAGTCGAACTAGGGTTGCGCCGCCTCTAAATGGTCATCGGAGCACTTGCTCCGACGAGCAACTGCGGCGGCGGACGAAAGCGAGCGTCAGCACGGTGTTGTGGTGTTCGAGAGACAAATCGAAGAGGTTCACGAGCACCGATAGCTCACCAGGATTCAGAAGAGCGTGGCGAAGAGGGTGAAGGAGGCGTGAGACGGTGGCAATCGACGATGAACGGCGACGTCTAGCGGCGGTGGATGCTTCGATCCCGTCTATTGGGGTTGCGCCGACTTGCGTGATTTGTCAAAGATGAACAAGAAGAGCATGGCGAACACGTTGGTGTCCTCTGTTGATCCTCGGATGGTCGGGAACGGCGAGGTGGATGATCTCCGGCGAGCTTGGTTTTCAGTGGATAAGGGAAAACGAGAGAGAAAGGGATTAGGGTTCGTTCTCAGCGCAGGAGGGGATCTTGTAGACGACGTCTAAGACGGTAGCACGGATCTCTTCGCAGCGAGTATCATGGCAACGGCGGACGGCTCTGGCGGCGCCACGTAGCTGCTTCGTCGGCGGCGTCGTTCTGGCGAGAGGAGGAAGAAAGGAGAAAGAAGGGGCGAAGCGGTATGGGCCGAGGAGTTGGGCCAGTTGGGCTGCATTCGAGCTGCTCGCGAGTAGCAGATAGGGAGAAGGGAAAATGGGCCACGGGCCAGATTGGGTTTTCCCTCTATTTTTTCCTGGTTTGATTCCCTTTTTATTTTCTGTTTTGTTTTCAAATTTGTATATTACACATTTGATTGAAATTTCTTTATGGAATTTATTTTCTGAATAATTGCAGTAATATTGAAGTTGTTAAGAATCAAATGGTGAACTTTTATTATATATGGTTTAGGGTTTCTTTATTTTCATTATATAGATACCTTTTCTGTTATTATTTGTGAGAGCCTTTAATATGAATTTAATTGAGCATAAATTCATAAACTTATTATAGAATGTATTACTACTAACAATGAGTTAAACTTTGAATTGAAAAGGCTTTATCATAAGTTCTTAGAAGATTTAATATTCACAAGTTTATTTTATGGATGTGTATAAAGATTAATGGTTAATCACATTGCCTTTATGTTTGTGATCTTTAACAACATCACCATTCAAAGTAAAATAATGGATTTGTTTTCTAGGATAACTTATGAGAAACAATTAATAAAGATAGTTCCATAAGCACCTATGATAAATATGGTTGAGAATGTCCAAGGTGTGCTAAAATGATTAATGTAGGGAATTATTCCTATCAACCATTGTGGAAACAAGATGATAGATTCATTATTTGAGATGGATACTCTATTTGGTTAAAGAGTTAGGGTTTAGTGTTTAACAAGGATTCCTGTATTCCATATCTCATAATTCTGGTCTTCTGATTAAGGAATTCCTTTTCTAGATATATCACTTCTCTATGTCCATCATCATGTACTAACATGATGAGCTTTACTTTATAGAAACTTCTTATCCACCCTTTATTATTCTAAATCCATTTATAAATGCAATGTGCTTAACACTAAAGCTTTCATAATATTCTCATATTTATACTTGGCTATAACAACTATTCTATTATTAGTAATATCTAATCCAACAAGTGGTTACAAACTAACTCCATTCATACCCTTTCTAAATCACCCATCACAAATACCACTCTAGTAGAGGTTTATATCAAGTTCTACTCTCCTCTAGTGTTTAGTATTTCCCCAAGAGGAAAATACTACTTCTTTAATTCAATGTTGCTCTAACATTATTTTAATCATACTTTCTTCTCTCTACTTACTCTAATATCTAACATTCCAATATCTCATTATATTAATGTGACTTGTAATGACTAATCTAGGATAATAAATCTATACTATGGTTCAATCATGTTTTATCCACCAATGTCACTTATACTTAGTATAAGCATTCAATATTGGTGAGTAAGGCATGATCATTATAATCCTTTAGGTTTAGGTTTCCAATTGGCTAATCAAAGCTTCATCAATACAACATTACAGTTGCATTGAAATTATCTTCTATCTAGCTCTATTGGATTAACATATATGATTCATTGACTATACCTACTTAATCCAATAGGACTACTCTTCGTGACTATCTTTAGACTTTATCCTTGTAATCTTCTTTGTTACTATATTGATTTGATTTCCTCAAATCACCCCATCCTATAGATAACATCTAGAACTAGCATCACTACTTATTTCTTCTGACTTCTTTCTTTATAAGCCTCAGGTGAATTCTATAATAAGGACAAGAGTTGATATATCAAGAATTGATAGGTTAAGAATTGATAAATCAATAGTTGATTACTCAATATTGATGAACAACAAATATAAGGATATGATTCAATAGAGATGATAAAGATTGATATGGAAAGAAAGATATATGGTGAATGATCTTGACTTTGATTTCTTTCCTACTCAAACTCACTAAAGAGTTAAGATTGTATTACCATGATGTTCATGGTATAAGTAGATGAGATTATGATATAGTTGTCACATTCTTATTATTTGTGTTATATTCTTAACTTGGTATTCATGAGTGATTATAATGAATACTATGATATGATCACCTAAGGATCAAATATAAATCATTAAGTAATGTATTAGGTTAGAATTTTATTACATTTGATCTACCCTTAGATCAAATCATGTTTACCCAAAATAAGGTTTTAGCAAAGGTCATATTGAAACTTATCGCAGTCAACTTGATGATCTACTTCAATTCCATCAAGTTAAGAGAAGCTTCAATCACTTTGACAAGATTTTATTTAAAAGCGCGAAAATTATTCAGATTTTTTATGCATGAATGCAATGCACACATCTGTGTTCAGCTTATTTCTAAGCTCTAATGCTGGGATGTTACAGAGGGGACTGTAGAGTAGTGCTTTACTGCTTTTGACATGTGTGAGGCTTGCGAATATATATATTTTTTGTGATTTTGATGCTTCACAAATATGTGAAGCTCCCTCAATTCTGGGTACAAAATCTTGCCTTTGTTGCAATTTAGTTGTCACAACATTGTGCACTTGTAGAAATATTATGCACATGCGGAAATTGAATGCTTGTGATGCAACACCGTACATATTTTGCCGAGATTTGTTGTATGAAATTTGGGAGAGAGAGTGTTTGAATTTGGGAGAGAGTTGGTATATATCCTCTATGAGTTGGGGTCATTTTGATGAGCGCTGGATATGAGGTGATTGCCAACTTCAGTGTACTACATTGGCTCCAAATTGTTGTTCTTGCCATATTGTTATGTCAATTTTATATGTGCTTGATATGTTGCAGGTCTTTCACTAAGGGCTTGTCTCTACACTTTCAAAGGCCTGGCCGGTCTATATATATGTATCAAACTACTGTAGAAGTTTAGCAGGGACTTCACCAAGACATGAGAAGATGAAATGACATGCAAAGTTTTGTATGGTTCTTTTCATATGGAGTATTTGTGTTCACTGAAAATAATGTTCCCATGATTCATCTCATATAGAAAGCTCACAAGCATCAAGCATGCACTGACATGGACATGGATATATGTAGCTAAAGTAACGGTTCACACTGAGCTGATTGTGTTTTTTCTTTGTGCGGCCGGTGCACGGGCACGGGCATGTTTTTTTAATAGTTGCATGCCTTGAAGCCTGAAACTTGTTATGTTCACTCGTGGCGATCTGGTGTTTGAAACTGATTTTAATTCGCTGCCGGAGATTTTCAATCCTGGTTTAGTGGGCAGATCACCCGCCAATTTCATAGCAAAAGAGTTTCACTTGCTAAAACCACAGGAGAGGATGATTAAAATAGTGCATGTTAGCAGACTTGTTAATGGGATTGCCCGTAACCTTGGCTAGAGTTTTGTCAAGGTGTAACGCAAGATAATGGTCGCTTGTCTTGCAAGATTATAAGTATAGTTTCTTGTCATAATTAATACACAACTCTTTTTTTTTAAAGAACACGCAAGAGTTGAACACTTAGAGAATATGCTTTGGCATGCTCTCTGGCTCTCAAGTGTGGAGATGGGAGGAGGTATATAAGCAAGTAGAAGAGTGACTCTTGGTTAGAGTAATCATAGCGATGTGGATGTTACATTGAAAAGAAACTATTTCAATTGCAGTGTACATCAGCGTGCCACTGTTATTCTTGCAAATTTATTGGGAGGCTAACTGTAATGGTTTGAAAAAATTTGTGTATTTATAGAAATAAAATTTAAATAATTGAACTATGATTGACGTTGGTCCATAGCACCGCACATCCTTTCGTTTTACCCACTTACTTGTATGTGCGCGACATTTGAACAAAAAAAAACTTACTAACCCGTAGCAACGCACGGACATTCAGCTAGTAGATATAGTTTTAAGTATTGTAAAATCCAATGATCAATACGGTAGTTTTGATGAGCTTTCCCCAACTAGCTTTGCATTAAGCTAGTGTCAGCCAAATCCGTGGCTACGACCATACTCTAAACCAACTTATGATCTCTGGATTTTTAAACCAACAGAGAAGTACAAAGACTGTACCCTTTTGCTTCTTCTAACCTAGGCTTAAAATAATCCAGGTACATATGACTAAACGTAATCGGGAAGAAATATATACAAAAAATGCTTGTTACCGCATGCACTGCCCAGTGAATCTAATTGTAGTTGTGTCCTGAATCTTATTACCTTTCATCCTTTAGAGAGGGCCACACGACATCAAATGCAAACAACGTTGCCCATGTCTCTAAAAAATCAATGATATTGTTTTAGTCTATGTGGAGAAATCTATAGAAGCAAGCACACTGATAAAAAAATGATTATAAGCTAGAGTCTACACAATGGGATTGTTCCAATCAACTTGCACAAGAACATAGCATCATAAATGAGATCGCGAGAGATGGGCTAAGAGCATCTCTAGCAGAAATCGGAAAACCGCCTGACCCATATAATTTCGGTGGGTTTATAGACCGAGCCGTGTTTTTTTTGCCCGAACAGACACCACAAACGGAGCCCGGCCAAGAAATTTTTTACGGGGGCCGAAAAATCCACCCCCTCAAACTATATAATTCCGGTTCCGAGGGCGTTTTGTGGATCTCGACCGCTCTTTCTGCCACCTCCCCCTCCATGCCTCCTCCGCGCATTTACTCACCCTGCCGCTCAAATCGCCGAGCTCCGGCGAGAAATTCCTCGGCCCCCGCACTAGATCCGCCACTGGTAGTCGCCGATAGGCCGTTGTAGACTCCGCCGCGGCTGTATGCCGCCTTCCTCCTCGCGCTATCTTGGCCTCACCCCTACCTAGGAGGAGGAGCGTCGTTGGCGTGTCCGCGCGGACGAGGTGCGCAAGCGCGCCGCCCTCCACTACAGGAAGCACCGTGCGCCGGTGCCGATCGCGCTTCTCCGTCGCGAGATGGAGGAGTTGGACCGCCGCATGTGGGGGGGGGGAGGGGACTCCTCGCGCCCACCGCGAACTCCTCTACCGCCGGTGAAGAAGGAGCAGCTCCCGCAGGGCCACGTCGTCGCCATCGCCGACTACACCACCGACGAGGCCTCCTTCGAGCGTTTGATGGAGGTCATCCAACAGCGGAGCATCGCCGAGGCCAAGGTCGACGCCGCTCGAGCTCACCGCGACGAGGACATCGACAACATCTTGCTCGAGCAGGGGCTCGCCCGCGACCGCGAAGACTGCACGAATAAGCTCCAGGGCGACCTCCTGCGGGCGGTGCAGGACGACAAGTACGTCGACCTCGGCTCCGACACCACCTCCGGCCTCTCCGACGACGAGCTCTGAATCTGCCGACGAAGCATCGCCGCCGCTCCATGAGGCTCCGGTGAGCCCGATTTTGCGCGCGGGTTAGGGTTTAGCGGCAGCGACAGCAGATCCCCCTTTAATTTAGTCTAATTTGTGCCTTTTGTACCTACGATCACGACTATGTACAAACATCTGAAATCTTTCGCGAATGTTTAAAATTCTAATTTTTATGGTTTAGATTTGTGATTTCTATTCTGGCCACGAGCAAACCAGTCCTTAAACGTCTTTTTATAGTTCGGCGGATATCATGTCTGCCAGAGTTGCTCTAACATACCCTGCATGTCGCGGCGTGCCGCGTGGCCATGTAATCGATCGGGCTTGCTACTGCATTCGGGGACTTGAAAAAGAAAGAATTAAGTGCTGGCTCCAGACCAGCTGTGACGGGATTTGTATGCGTGGATCAACCCCACGGGGCCATTGGGCAGCCGTGCCACATCCTACCCATCGCCTGAATGTCAAGGCAGTGCACGGCGTCAGAGTATCATGTGTAGGTGCGGCATGGGACTGAATTCTCCCAGCCCCGGTGCCCGGGATCGAAAGCTTGGAGACACGTCCAAGGCAAAGGCAGCCACGAGTCTACGGACGGGAGACACGTCTCGCCGGTACGCCCGCCCCCGTTCAGTTCAGCAGGCACGCGGCTACAAACAGAGTCCGGCTCGCGCGACTCGCGTGACATTGGCGGCGGCGAGAAGGCAACGGCCGGTGGAGTTGAACGGCATCACGGTGCACGTCGTCGCCGAGGTCGGCCCGGACGGCGAATGGCAACACGCACGTGGGGCGGTTCGTGCACGGCTTCCTGGAGCTCTGGTACGTATCCTATTGCTTAATTAGTGAATCTTGCAGTTTATAACGGATATGCTTCAACTTGCGTATGATTCCAGGTTCACATATATATGCATGCTTCAGCTTGCGCATGTTTCCAGGTTCACATGTATCACGGTGAATTTTACATTGATATTATCAGTCCATACTTTGTTCACATATTTATGCTTCAGCTTGCTCATGATTCCAGCTGCATTCCCCAGATAGCTGGTAGTAGTTTTAACTGGATTTAATTAGGAAAAATTATGTAAACTGAGGCTAGAGCAGGTACTCTTATGTACTATAATCCCATCATATAAATCTCTATGTGTGTTTTGTTTCGTGTGGTTGAGAAGAGAATATTGAATTGATGCACTAGCCATCTAGACCAGAAGTCCGAACTAATGAAAAGAGCTATGGGTGTATTATATTTTTAACACTCCCCCTCACGTCTATGCTATTCGGTGTAGGCCGCAGAAACTGCATGAGCAGGGTCTTAAACTTAAGACCTCATGGCTCTAATACCATATTGAATTGACACACTAACCATCTAGACCAAAATTCCAAACTAATGAAAAGAGCTAGACGTGTATTATATTCTTAACAGAGAATACCTTGTCGAGTAGTTACCTCGTCTGATCTTACCGCATTACAGTCTTGTGGTTACCACTACGGGAAAATTGGGCGCTGTCGTGCACTTAGGCTTTGCCGTGCATCGATACACGGCAAAGCTCTCTTTGCCGTGCGAGCACACACCACAACGCACGGCAAAGAAGAACTGCACGGCGGCACTCTAGAGGATACACGACATCAGAAAACCTCACGGCAAACCTCGTATAGGCACACGGCAAAGAATAAATTCACGGCAAAGCCCGAAAACGGCCCACGGCAAAGAAACCACACGGCACACTATCATCCTTGGGCCCACCATACTGCGTAGTTCACGGCCCCGGGGTGACGGCAGGGCTTTGCCGTGTGTCTCACCGTCAGACACAGCAAAGTTTTGAATTGCAAATTTATGTTTCTACGCGAAATATTCCCGCTATTTATTTTGTTCAACGCGCGAAACATTCGCGCCATTTATTTTGTTCGAAGCGCGAAATATTTCCGTGAGTTTTGTGCAATGAACGAGGGTCTTTGCCGTGAACACTACACGACAAAGATGTCTTTGCCGTGCACCTCCCACGGCAACAACGCCTTTGCCGTGCACAACCCACGGCAAAGACCTGCTTATTGCCATTTCCATCTCTTCTTTGCCTTCGTTTTCTTTTAGCTATCTCAAATATAACCCATATTGCATCTATGGACACTTTAATTATATGGTTTGCCCAGCACATTATAATTATGTGGTTTGGTTGGATTTCGGAGCTCCAGCGGCTGTCTCCCATCAAAACCCTACGGTCTTCGGGGCAACCGGGGATCTACCCCTAGCTCTCTCTTCGTACGAGGGTTGTGCAATGTGATTTTTTGTTTGTTTAGGCCATATTTACATAGAATACCAAGGTTGGGCCCAATATTCCATCGATTTCCCCCCGTTGGACCCGGAGAGGGAGTTTCCAACGACACGTCCACCACTTCTCTAAGTATAATCGCATGCGGGGGTCATTCTCCATCGAAAAGAGCCATCTGCGGGCCCTAGGAAGGTCGCCCCCTAGCTTTCTCCGCACGAGGTTGCACCAATGTACTTTTTGTTGGTTAAGGGTTTTTAGGCCATAGATACAAGGAAAACCAACTTTGGTACCCTGTGGCACATTCTAGCCCTCGGTATACCCGCAGCGAGACATTTCCCCCTATAGGTCGAGGAATCAACTAAGTGTTATCGCCTGAATGTGAATAACCTCACACCGGGGAAATATGTCTTGCATATATGGGACTTATACAACACTTTTACATGTATCCTAGGTCTACATGCATGTTTACTAGCACCACATGAAAGTTTGGGTGGGCTCTGAGGGTCATTCTCCATCGAAAACAGCCATGTGCGGGCCCTGGGAAGGTCTACCCCCTAGATTTCTCCGCACGAGGTTCCACCAATGTACTTTTTTGTTGGTTAAGGTTTGTTTAGGACATAGATACAAGGAAAACTAACTTTGGTACCCTGTGGCACATTCTAGCCCCCGGTATACCCGCAGCGGGACATTCCCCCTATAGGTCGAGGAATCTGCTAAGTGTTATCGCCTGAATGTGAAGAACCTCACACCGGGGAGATATGTCTTGCATATATGGGACTTATAAAACACTTTTACATGTATCCTAGGTCTACATGCATGTTTCCTAGCACCGCATGAAAGTTTGGGTGGGTTCCCGGGGCTCTGAGGGTCATTCTCCATCGAAAACAGCCATGTGCGGGCCCTGGGAAGGTCTACCCCCTAGCTTTCTCCGCACGAGGTTCCACCAATGTACTTTTTTGTTGGTTAAGGTTTGTTTAGGACATAGATACAAGTAAAACTAACTTTGGTACCCTGTGGCACATTCTAGCCCCCGGTATACCCGCAGCGGGACATTCCCCCTATAGGTCGAGGAATCTGCTAAGTGTTATCGCCTGAATGTGAAGAACCTCACACCGGGGAGATATGTCTTGCATATATGGGACTTATACAACACTTTTACATGTATCCTAGGTCTACATGCATGTTTCCTAGCACCGCATGAAAGTTTCGGTGGGTTCCCGGGGCTCTGAGGGTCATTCTCCATCGAAAACAGCCATGTGCGGGCCCTGGGAAGGTCTACCCCCTAGCTTTCTCCGCACGAGGTTCCACCAATGTACTTTTTTGTTGGTTAAGGTTTGTTTAGGACATAGATACAAGGAAAACTAACTTTGGTACCCTGTGGCACATTCTAGCCCCTGGTATACCAGCAGCGGGACATTCCCCCCTATAGGTCGAGGAATCTGCTAAGTGTTATCGCCTGAATGTGAAGAACCTCACACCGGGGAGATATGTCTTGCATATATGGGACTTATACAACACTTTTACATGTATCCTAGGTCTACATGCATGTTTCCTAGAACCGCATGAAAGTTTGGGTGGGTTCCCGGGGCTCTGAGGGTCATTCTCCTTCGAAAACAGCCATGTGCGGGCCCTGGGAAGGTCTACCCCTAGCTTTCTCCGCACGAGGTTCCACCAATGTACTTTTTTGTTGGTTAAGGTTTGTGTAGGACATAGATACAAGGAAAACTAACTTTGGTACCCTGTGGCACATTCTAGCCCCCGGTATACCCGCAGCGGGACATTCCCCCCTATAGGTCGAGGAATCTGCTAAGTGTTATCGCCTGAATGTGAATAACCTCACACCGGGGAGATATGTCTTGCATATATGGGACTTATACAACACTTTTACATGTTTCCTAGGTCTACATGCATGTTTCCTAGGACCGCATGAAAGTTTGGGTGGGTTCCCGGGGCTCTGAGGGTCATTCTCCTTCGAAAACAGCCATGTGCGGGCCCTGGGAAGGTCTACCCCCTAGCTTTCTCCGCACGAGGTTCCACCAATGTACTTTTTTGTTGGTTAAGGTTTGTGTAGGACATAGATACAAGGAAAACTAACTTTGGTACCCTGTGGCACATTCTAGCCCCCGGTATACCCGCAGCGGGACATTCCCCCCTATAGGTCGAGGAATCTGCTAAGTGTTATCGCCTGAATGTGAATAACCTCACACCGGGGAGATATGTCTTGCATATATGGGACTTATACAACACTTTTACATGTATCCTAGGTCTACATGCATGTTTCCTAGCACCGCATGAAAGTTTGGGTGGGTTCCCGGGGCTCTGAGGGTCATTCTCCTTCGAAAACAGCCATGTGCGGGCCCTGGGAAGGCCTACCCCTAGCTTTCTCCGCACGAGGTTCCACCAATGTACTTTTTTGTTGGTTAAGGTTTGTTTAGGACATAGATACAAGGAAAACTAACTTTGGTACCCTTTGGCACATTCTAGCCCCCGGTATACCAGCAGCGGGACATTCCCCCCTATAGGTCGAGGAATCTGCTAAGTGTTATCGCCTGAATGTGAAGAACCTCACACCGGGGAGATATGTCTTGCATATATGGGACTTATACAACACTTTTACATGTATCCTAGGTCTACATGCATGTTTCCTAGCACCGCATGAAAGTTTGGGTGGGTTCCCGGGGCTCTGAGGGTCAGTCTCCATCAAAAACAGCCATGTGCGGGCCCTGGGAAGGTCTACCCCCTAGCTTTCTCCGCACGAGGTTCCACCAATGTACTTTTTTGTTGGTTAAGGTTTGTTTAGGACATAGATACAAGGAAAACTAACTTTGGTACCCTGTGGCACATTCTAGCCCCCGGTATACCCGCAGCAGGACATTCCCCCCTATAGGTCGAGGAATCTGCTAAGTGTTATCGCCTGAATGTGAAGAACCTCACACCGGGGAGATATGTCTTGCATATATGGGACTTATACAACACTTTTACATGTATCCTAGGTCTACATGCATGTTTCCTAGCACCGCATGAAAGTTTGGGTGGGTTCCCGGGGCTCTGAGGGTCATTCTCCTTCGAAAACAGCCATGTGCGGGCCCTGGGAAGGTCTACCCCCTAGCTTTCTCCGCACGAGGTTCCACCAATGTACTTTTTTGTTGGTTAAGGTTTGTTTAGGACATAGATACAAGGAAACTAACTTTGGTACCTTGTGGCACATTCTAGCCCCGGGGAAAGATCTATTAGCTATCTTACTACGAGGATTGACTAATATTTTTGTTTATTTGTTAATGAAAAAATAGTTTATTGTACTCTCTGCGACCCATATTATTTGACTTGGATTTGATTTAATTTGGATATAACATACATTTGAATCTATACAAATCCAAGTCAACTACTCCCTCCGACCTATATTAGTTGACTTGGATTTGTCAAAATTTGGATGAACCTATATACTAAATAGTGTCTAGATTTATCTAAATCTAGACAAATGCAAGTCAACTAATATGGGTCGGAGAGAGTAATATTAATAAAAAAATACATAATTTAAAATTAAAAATTAGAACTGATTTTGCATGGATGTACATATAGGTCAAAATTTTAAATTAAAATTTGTGCCGTGTGGTGTGCACGGCAAAGAATTCATGCCGCAAATGCGTCCCTCTTGATGTATCTTTGTGGTCACTCTTGCAGGCAAAAGAGCTAGGCGCGGAGCCCTCGATATTCACGGTATGGAGTAAGTTTCATAAGAAGAAGAACAAGGAGGATGGGACGCTTACGTGGGTGAGCCCGAACGCCGAGCTCAAGGACACGGAGTATCGGAAGTTCTTTGCCACAACACATCCCGATGCGAACCCCGATACTGAGCCCTTTGACCCTGAGGTTGCCATGTGTGCGGGAGGCGGCCGGAAGAATGGTCGCTTGTGGATGTGTGACAGTGCCGTCGATCCTAAGACCGTCCGGTCTATGAGAGAGATTAGGCGTGATAGCTCAATCTCTTCGTCTTCCATACAGTCCCGCCCGACAGCGTCGTCTAGAGCCATCGATAAGATTCGGGTATTCACTTCTTCTTTGGTCATCCACATTTCATTCCATGTTTTCCATTTGTAATATCCATGACCTTCCAATGACACAACGTAGGAGGACTTGGAGAATGAGAGGAGACAGAGGGAGCAGGCTCAGGCTATCATTGCTCAGCAGAGTCAGATGATGGCGTGGTTTGCACAGAAGATGACAGCCTGCGAGTCCCAGATAGCGGTAAGTTCTTGCTCATAGGACCTAAGACGAATTCTAGTTCCATACACCTTACCCGCACATGCTTGATTTGTAGACGTTGCTGCCGATTGGCGCCACTCTTCCTACGGTTGATCCACCTCCTTTTGACATCAACACATGGGTAAGTTGTCTTGTGTATTAGGTGCCAATCTCAAAATACCACATGTGTAGTGCATATTGAATATGGCTCATATTTTCTATCTTGTAGCTACATGCCTCAGGTGGATCCAACAATATGGAGTTCGGGCGACAACCGTCTCAGGAGGAGACCATGCAGACGTCTCCTACAGGGGGACAACGACCTAACAACCCGCTCCATCGCTCACTCTTTTAGGTTTGTACTCTCGTTCTCGTGACTAGTAGAATTTCACATTGTAGAATCACTCCCGACATAGTACATAGGACTTGTAGAAAATATGACTTGTCAAAATTGTGAAATTCTTACCATATGACTTGTAGAATCACTCCCAACATAGGACTTGTGTGAATCTCATGTCATTATTCTTGCTATATGAATTGTGATTATTCTTACCAAATGACTTGTCAAAATTTACTTGCTATGTTCTATCATATGTCAAAATTTACTTGTGAATCACTTGTAGGATGTCCATGAAGGATGAACTTGTCGATCTCCGGTGATGTGTTGACATGTGGAGTTGTATTATGAAATCGTATGCACCTGTTATGCACTATTTGTGGTCATGGAGCTTGTGTATGATCTTATTTCTAGAGTTGGAGCTTGTATGTGATTATTATGGACATATTTGTGGTTATGGAGCTTGTATGTGGCTATTATGGACATATTTATGGTTATGGAGCTTGTATGTGACTATTATAGACATATTTGTGGTTATGGAGCTTGTATGTGATTATTATGGACACACTTGTGGTCATTGAGCTTGTATGTGATTATTATGGACATATTTGTGATCTATCTATGGTCATGAGCATGTTTATGACTATATTTTATATTTGAATTGAAGGAATGAAATGAAAACAAAAAAAAATTCAAGGCCTTTGCCGTGCACAAACACACGACAAATTAACCTATTGTCCTTTGCCGTGCATAAGCACACGGCAAAGGTGCCACATGTCGCCATACTGTGCGCTTGGGGTATCCGTGACAAATTGGGGTCACTTTGCCGTGCAACAATACACGGCAAATATTCCGCCCAAAGGCACACGGCATAGAGACGCACGGCAAAGGCGGGCAGACGGGCTGCTCAAGGTGGTATTTGCCGTGCCATCACACACGGCAAAGACTTTGCCATAAAACACACGGCAAAGGGCAAACACGGCAAAGTAAGAACGCATGGTAAATACGAAAGCACGGCAAAATATTTGCCGTGCCCGGTGCACGTCAAAGCTGTGACCACGGCAGACAAGAAACTCACGGCAAAGAAACAAGCACGGCAAAACTTACAGGTGGGGTCCATCGCTGGAAGCGCACGGCAAAAGTTCACGGGACCCACTATCACGGCGTCGTCGGGGGTAGCGTCGTTAAATACCTTTTGTGTGCCGTCCGGGGGGGGGGGGGGGGGGGGGGGGGTCGAGCACACGGCAAAGGATTTGCCGTGTATGGTGCACGGCAAAGAACTCTTTGCCGGCCCTATCTTTGCCGTGCGGTCTTTGCCGTGTAGTTTCTCACGGCAAAGCCTTTGCCGTGCCTTTTTAGGCTTTTGCCGTGCATTGTATGTTACACGGCAAAGAACAAATTTCCTGTAGTGTACGCTACTTGCTTGATTGTGGAATCTCGAGACATGTGTCTTCTTGTTCACCATGGCAAAACATTTTTCAGTTAGCGGTGTGTGTGTCTTCTTGGTTATCTGAGATAGATCTGCATGGATATTTAGCCTACAAGATATAGGAGTAGCTTATTTTTTCTTAAGGTTCGGTGATAAATCAAATATATATTTACTATTTGTTAAAATTTCTATGGATTGGCATCCTCTGTTTCTAGGTTGTAGATTCCATGCTGGCTTCATTTGTTTTGCGAGGGATGCTCCTAGCTCAAAGGTGAGGCTTTCGAGCACCTCCTCATCCTCGTGGCATCCAGGCTCCAACTCATCATCTCCTTTGTGCTGCCTCTGTCCGCTGCCTCCTCTGCATGGCTTCGAGCCCTAGCATCATGCTACCTCGACCCTCCTCTGTGCCGCCTAGCTCACATGGTGCTGAGCCTCTAGCATCGTGCAGCCTCGCCTCCGCCCCCTTGGCTTTGCTGCAGCATGTGTCGAGATCGCTAAATGAGCATGTGCATGTCGATGGTGGATGCAAGAATGATGGTTTTATGGTTAGGAGTCTGGTTTATGCTCGTGGAGTGCTTGTTTGAATTGCTTGCAGGAAGTATGGTAGAATTATTTTCGTTGAACTCTGCTGTAGATGACCCTTGCTTCGGTATCACCCCCTAGAGGCAAACTATGAGAGAGAAACCGGGTTATGGGTTTTGGGTCAAATTTAAGCCCGCGTGTCTAACAGCGTCGTGTAAATAACAAACTCCTTTTATCCATCCTGTGTTGGTCCATGCTATTAAAATAGTCTCTTCTATTTGAGATGTTAAAATATTTAAAATAGATCCCAACAGATTTTGGTCGGTGCGCACGTAAAATTTGCAAACCAGAAATAATTGTCCCATTAAATCGTCCGAGTTTGGTTAAGTTAGTGGTGTCAGCCAAAATTTATCTACGGCAGATTGCGTATACATCTATGAACTTTGATTAATTAAAGGGAAATGATATTGTTGGCCTAGGTCGCTGCGCCTCGCACCATCGCACGTGCCTCGTACCACATCCACTCCCACGCGCATCCGTGCCTGTGTTGCCCGTGCAACCTCGCCTTGCACTGCCGCTGCCTGCGCCGTCCAGTGCCGGTCCTGAGCCGGTGCATCCAGTGCAAGCGCACAGGGCCCCAAGCTGCCAAGGGCCCCCACGAGGTACGTACGTGCATGCCCCCATCGGTTTACTCCAGTATGAATTCCACGCAATTATTGCTAGCAGCTTAGGAAAATGATCCACGCAATTATTGCTAAAAAAGAAAAGACCGAGAGTTGCGCATGGAGTAGTATATATATATAGGCATAATTGTCACAATAAGACCATTAGTAGTTTGTAATTGAGAATTTAGAGAGAATTGTGTTCACAATATAAATTACTATCAAAATAATACAAAAAAAGCTCTATAACTAATTGTGTATAGGGGCCCATTTTTTGTCTTTGCACCGGGCCCCTGACATCTTAGGGCCACCCCTGGCGCCGCCGCATCCTAGCCCGCGCTGCTGCGCACCACTCCTCTCATATGCACCGCCGAAACTCTGCACCAAGCTCCGCCGTGGCCATGGCGGTTGAACGCCTGTGCCTCGTCGCCTCCATGAGAGAGCCGTGCCGCCCCACATTGGTCCTCCCCCTTGCCTCCCATCTCGTGGGCTTGACTCCCCGCTAGCAGTCCCACGTCACCGCGCTGCCGCGCACCTTACCGCCCGAGGTTGGTGCCATGGGGCGCTGCGTGTCCATGGCGAGTTTTGAGCTAGGATCCATGGCGAGGTTGACCCTACATGGGCCAGCGACGTTGCTAGGTGTGGCCAAGGGCGATGCTATATAAATCGGTTTTTGCTACATACGACGAACGAATGTGCTATAAGAGGCGTTTGAGTTTACTGCTTACTGCCATGGCGGTTGTATGTGTGTAGGGTCGGATTTTTGCTACAAATATTTTTCTATGGTAGATTTATTGTTTTTCTATAATAGTTTATAGCTTTTTCTACGAGATCTCTAGAAAGGTCTTCGACAAGATTGGATTTGCTACAATATGATATTATTTTTGCTACATACATTTTGTGTTTTTGCTAGAATAGCGTAAAGGTTTTCTACCCGGTCTCGGCGAGGTCTATCAACGAAAGTTTCCGGCGAGTCTCCGGTGAGGTCGGATCTGCTACATTAGCACAACCTTTTGCTACAGAGTCTCTGGCGAGGTCTCCGGCGAGGTCAGGTTTGCTACATTAGCACAAATTTTTGGTACAATGTTTTTGTGATTTTGCTACACTAGCGCAAAGTTTTTGTTACAAGATCTTCGGTGAGGTCTCCGACGAGTCTCCGGTGAAGCCGCGTTTGCTACATTAGCACAATGTTTTTGCTACGAAGTATCCGGCGAAGTCTCTGGCGAGGTCACAGCGAAACAGTCTTTTTTCTATTTTTTGACGCGAACCTTTTTCTGCTACATATAGCAAAAGCAGGACTACTTGTAGCAAAAGCGGCACTTTTTTATAATAAAAACAGGATGAACAAACTGGAAGGAGTGACCGTCGATCTGGACAGATCGAACGGTTGGGGACCCCATAGACGCGTAACATTGCCCTTAATTAAATTTGGAATAATAATTTCATTCAACCTATAATATCAGCTTTTTGGTAGAAAACAAAAATACTGAATATACCATATACCACAGGTAGCACGCTATGTTCAAGACAACATCTCGTACTAAGGCTCAACATCTGCGTGAAAAACTCAATGACACCAAGAAACTTACAATGACTGCTGATCGGTACTACACCAAGATGAAGGGCTTTGCTTCTGAGCTCTCTGCACTCGGGAAACCTATTGCAGATGATGAACTTCTAGGCTATCTCCTTCATGGTATGGATAAAGGAGAGTATAATTCCTTGATCACCTTGGTCAATGGAAATTCAATCACTACTATTGATGAGTTTTATGAACAACTATGTGGATATGATATGCGCAACAGTGTTGAGGAAAATGGCTCTTTCATCTCCTCGGCCAACCTGGCGCGCCGTGCCTATGAGCGGCCACGTGGCCGAACCCCTCCTCGACGTGGCTACTCTCCTCCTCGGTGTGGCTACTCCCCCCCGAGGTCGCAGCCCTGATGGGGGCCCCTACCGTGGGGGTGGAGGGGGTGGTCGTGATGATCTCTACCGTGATGAGCGTCATGATGATGATCGTCCCTGGCGTCGTGATGACCGTCGTGATGATGACCGTCGTGGTGATCGGCGTGATGACCGCCGTGATAGGCGCAATGATGGTGGTGGACGTCGCCCAGACCGTACACCCACCAAATATGTTGACACTGATTGTCAAATTTGCAAGAAACATGGACATCCTGCTAGTGAATGCTGGTGGCGCTATTCTGATGATAAGAAAAAGAGGGATGATGCAGAAAAGGGGGCACTTCTTGCCACGGCTCCCTATGGCATTGACACAAATTGGTATGCTGATTCTGGTGCCACAAGTCATGTTGCTAGTGAGTTGAGTAAGATTCTCATTGCCAACAAGTACCATGGGCAAGACAAGGTCCACACTTCTGAAGGCACAGGTATGACTATTAGCCACATTGGTAATTCAATATTACGTATCCCTCATGGTTCTTTTGATCTCAAAAATATTCTCCTTGTTCCCAACGCATCCAAAATCTTTTATCCATTCATCGATTTACCCTTGATAATCATGTGTTCATTGAGTTTCATCCTTTCTTCTTTTTTAATCAAGGACCAAGCAACTCGAAGAATTCTGTTTAGAGGACCGTGCCATGGTGGTCTCTATCCCTTGGTGCCAATGTTTTATGAGACCTTTTTCTGCTACATATAGCAAAAGCAGGACTACTTGTAGCAAAAGCGGCACTTTTTTATAGTAAAAACAGGATGAACAGATTGGAAGGAGTGACCGTCGATCTGGACAGATCGGACAGTTGGGGACCCGATAGACGCATAACACTGCCCTTAATTAATTTTGGAATAATAATTTGATTCAACCTATAATATCAGCTTTTTGATAGGAAACAAAAATACTGAATATACCATATACCACAGGTAGCACGGTATTTTTGAATTGGGTGTATGGATGTATTTAATCAAGTCCGAATTCAGATGATTATGAGTACTGATTACAGAAAGTCACTATGATTAACCGTTGTCTTCCTTCTCCATGTGTACAAATATACATATGTGTCTATATATAGGTGTTACAAATAGATCGCCATTAGTTTTTATGCACTTTTTTGGGGGGTTAATTAGATTAGTGCGAGAACAATGTCCATCACAAAAAGATACAATTATTGGCAAAAATATATTGCTTGCAATTAGTAGTGTGGGCGGTTAAATCTGAGGTTACATATTGTAAAGACAACAATCTAGCGATTAGGTATCGATTTTCATACTCGGATAAAATCCGAAGTCTCACCTTACGTGAGTTTATATTAGGAAAATATGTGGTGTGGCATCTAGCTCTATGTACAAAACTAGTGACACGGACATGGACATGGTACGTATAAGTAAAATAAAGGACACGTCAAGCCATGAGACTCCGTTACACATACCTGACATAAGCAAATACTAATTCTAACACATATAAGTACGGGCCTAAATCTGACCCGAAACCCACATAACCCACCTGTAAACCGGTTTTCCCTCAAAGTTTGTCTTTAGGGGGGGACACCGAAGCATGGCTCGCTGTAGATAGCAACAGAAAACAATAAATTGGGTTTTATTTGTTTTCAAGCTCTCTATGATGTAGATGTGAAACTTTTATATGAGATTTGCTTTGTCTGTGACCTTGTAACTAAAATTTTATTCCAATTTTTGCTTTATCAGTTTCTTAGTGCTAGAAGCATTATTGTTCTAGATTTTTTATGCCACTGTTGTTTCTACCAGGGACAGCAAGGTTGAAGAAAAACCAGGGATGGGAGATGCCTTCCTATTCTGTACCTACAACCTTACCTCTTTCTCAGATATCCCAATATGAACTGCATCCATGGAGGATGCAGAAAAGCTTCGAGCGATGTGAGCCGAAGGCGAGCAACGTGAGAGGCGTTTAAGATGACGTCCATGACCTGGGAAGAAGTTATCGTCAAGCGACGGCAAGAACGGCTAATTTGAAGACGCCGAGGTGAGCTTCTCCCAAATCTCAAATCCCAAGCCCCATCTCAGTATAGTGTTAGCTAACAGAAGTTTTGATACTCATAGACCATTTAGTTAGTGCAAACATTCATGGATAAATTTGGGTTCTCATTGACTGACCATGCTTCTTTTCCAACGTGAGAGGCGTTTAAGATGACGTCCATGGCTTGGAAAGCAGCTATCGTCGAGCGACGGCGAGAACGGATAATTTCAAGATGACGAGGTGAGGTTCTCCCAAATCTCAAATCCCAATCCCCATCCCAGTATAGTGTTAGCTAACAAAAGTTATGATACTCATAGGCATTTAGTTAGTGCAAATGTTCATGGATAAATTTGGGTTCTCATGACTGACCATGCTTCTTTTCCCGGGAAAATGGGGCTGTGCGGCCTCTTCTGACAGGTCCTGCATTCATTTGGAGTTCAGTTTTGTAGGCTCTAGCCTCATGTAATAAGCAAATTGAAGGATCTAGCTTTGTCAGTTTGTGAAAATAAGACGAGACAAACAAGATGATTTTTATTGGTATCTAGACAGCTTATTAATCACATTTTCTATTCCAGATACGAGACTGGAAGCCATGTTGGTGTGTATGCTTAAAATTCAACCGAGACTGTAGATGATGGAGAAAAGTTGTTGGGTTAGATCTTTGCGCACGTGCAGCTCATCCACCAGCGAGAGCAATGCGCTCGTCGCTCACGCCCCTCGGCTCGTTCTCGTCTCTGTGGCAAGTGAGCTCCTGCTTCCTCTCTGTCTCCATACCACTGGTCTTCTTTCTTATATCTTTCTCAAATGGTAATTCTTTCATTTGTGTTGACCATGGTATATAAGGATTTTTTGTAGGAAGTTACCTCTGTCACTAGAGTTGTATCGATAGAATATCGATCATGTCTTTCTTTTAGTCTAATAAAGAGCATCTATCGATAGCATATCGATTTTTTTTTGTAGAAAGTTACCTTTTTCTGCTGGAAGGGATGTGCCCATCTGTCAGGCCCGAGTCCAGATCATATTAGAAAAGGGAAAAACTTAACAGGAATCAATAACAAACTAGAGGAATCGAGGATAAAAAGGGCTAGAAATAAGGAAGAACAGGTAATTGAACAAAGGGGATAGGTTATCGTTGTTGAGCCACCCAGCCACACACTCTCCGGCCTTATATACCCGACCGTGAGCCTCAACAAGTTATGATTATTACATAATGTCCTACTTAGTGCTAAGAAGCCTTAATCCCTATTACAGGTGACACTTACAGATTAGCCTCTGATATGCATCCGACGGTTGAGGTTGACAGGTAACTGAAGCAGGGGAAACAGGACAAGTCATTGATCCTGACAATACTGGCCGCACGAGACAAGACTTCAAGGCTTGAACAATGGAAATGCGTCCTGAATGAACTTTGTATCTTCCCACGTTGCCTCCTCTTCGGTCATATTCTCCCATTGGACTAACCATTGGTCGACAGGGATGTCATAGTCACCAGCAGATCGAGGGATCTGTCGTCTTTGTAACACCTTAATTGGAGCAATTTCGATTTTGCCATCTGTTGTAAGAACTGGTAGTGTAGGATTGGGTACAGCATCAGGTCCCAGATGTTTCTTGAGCTGATTAACATGAAACACGTCATGTAACTTAGTGCCCTCTGGTAGTTGCAGTTTGTAAGCCACTTTTCCCACTCTTTGTATCACTCTGAATGGTCCATAAAATTTGGATGTTAGCTTCAATGCATTTCTGAGACCCAGGGCTGTTTCCCTGTAAGGTTGCATTTTCAAATAAACTAGATCTCCCACTGCAAACTCTCTCTCCACTCTTTTATTGTCAGCAAATTTCTTCATCCTATTCTGTGCTTGCTTCAAATTGGTTTACAATGCTTTCATCATGTTCTCTTGTTCCTGGAGAGTTACTTCCACCTCGGCAGAGACATCACAAGGAATAGCTATTTCACCAATTTGTGGTGGTTTATAGCCATAGAGTGCCTCAAAAGGTGATTTTTTAATGTTGTATGGTAAGATGAGTTATACCACCATTCAGCCGCAGGTATCCATTCTGCCCATTTTTTTGGTTTCTTAAAGACCATGCTCCTGAGATATTGTTCCAAGCACTGGTTAATTCTCTCGGTTTGACCATCAGTTTCTGGATGGTAAGCAGTGCTGAAGTGAAGTTGAACTTTGAGAGCAGAGAATACTTCTTGCCATACCTTTCTAGTAAATATTCTGTCCCTGTCACTAACTATCACTCTAGGCATGCCATGTAGCTTATGGATCCATGAACAAGCTAGAAACTTGCTGAGCTGTGAATGGGTGAGCTAATGGCAGGAAATGAGCATACTTAGTTAACCTATCCACCACAACTAAGATGACATCCTTTCCTCTTGACTTAGATAATCCTTCTATGAAGTCCATACTCACTTTAGACCACTTCTCCTTAGGGATTTGCAAGGGTTCCAGTAGTCCTGGGTAGTGGACATGTTCAGTTTTGGAGATTTGGCAAATTGGGCATTGTGACACCTTTGTAACAACATACTGTTTCATATGGGGCCAGAAGAACAACCGACTCAATCTGTGCAAAGTTACTCTCTGCCCTGAATGTCCTCCAATTGGGGAGCTATGGATTGCATCAAACAGTACCTTGTGTCGTGGTATTGCCGACGAGTACGCCATGGAGGGGTCCTCACAGTGCGTGTCTAGAGACGTAGGGTAAGGCGGACGGTTGACGGGTACGAGGTAACACAGCTTACCCAGGTTCAGATCCCACAACGGTGGCGGAATCCTACTCCTGCTATAAATCACTATAATGGCAATACGCCGAGTTACAGAGATAGGTTCGCTGTGCGAGGTGACTAGAAAGTCTAAGTTATCGTCTGAGATTGTGCCCTAAAGGCTCCCATAGGCCCGACTTATATAGTCGCCAGGTCCTAGGGTTACAGGGAGATTCCCAGCCGGATACGGTTACAGAGTCCTAGACTAACACTAACTAGTCTTTGTGTCCTCCAAGGCTCCGGCTTCCATCATAGGCTATGGCACGTCGCCTTCCTTTATCCCTGCTGGACCTCCGGCTTCCTATCAGCAACTGGGCCGCCCGGTTATGCCATAGGCCTAACCACCAACTGTGGGCCACCCGGGCTTGCCGGTATAAGACTATGCCGTAGGTATACCCATTTGGTATATCCACAACAGTAGCCCCCGGAGTTCTTCAAGATCCTCGCGTTCCTCCGTCTAGCTTTGAGCGTAAGCATCACGTCGTCTTCAATTTGTAGGCGTGCTTCGTGAAGAGTCTTGGAGAGCTCCCATATCTTATTATCATCCGACTAAGCCTAGCCAGAGAGTTGCTTGTATGCTTCTGTGAACGAGTCCAAGGCGGAGAATTCTCTAACGAATCGTTAGTGATTCTTCCAAGCTCTAGGAACGTCTTTAATATTATCATCCATGCAGGACGATACGTAAGTCGGAAAAAATCACGGCCACCGGGCCACGGTCGTAATGGCTGCCAAACTGCCGACTTAGAGCCAGCAAAGCCACAAATATAAGAGCTTGCCGAATTAAGGTCTTAGAGCCTCTCATATCACGGACGTTTAGGCCATCGAGCCGTGTAACCCAGTGAAACTTCCGTGAAGGCAAAATTGATGTCGAGCCCCCGGGTTTCGCTAGACGGATTTTTCACCGTCTTGAAAGTTTCTTGACATAACCATATGTAGCCCCCGAGCATTGAGTCGGCTTCCATGATGAAGGCGACTTGATGCTCAAAAGAACATGCATAGTTGTACATCAAACGATTGTAGCCCCCGAGCGCCAAGTCAGAGTTTCAAAGGAAAATCGTCTTGGTGCTCTAAGAGTAGCTTTAGAGAAAAGAGAAAATGTGAATAGTGTAGCCCCCGAGCGCCAAGGCGGAAATTATTTCGGCTTGGTGCTCTAGAGAGAACTTCACAAAAATTCAACATCGGTGTAGCCCCCGAGCGTCAAGGTGGACTTCACATGAATTTTCCGGCTTGATACTCAAAGAGAACTTTCACCATATCTTGTAGATCATCGTACTGTAGCCCCCGAGATTTGTTCCGGCTTGGACGCAAGGCGGGACAAAGCTCTTAAATTAGAGATGTCAAGACTCCGAGCGTCGATCCGACATCCTCAAAGGCGGCTCAAGTCTTGGTCAACAACTGCGGACGCAGCCCCCGAGGCGTCAAGCCTAGTGAAAACCTGGCTTAAAACACCTTAATACAAAGAACGCGGCAATGTCCAAGCGTTACGTACCTGAAATATAAACATAAAACAGACAATTGTATTAAATTGTTCCTTTGATAGTGTCCAATAAACAAATGTAAGGCGGAACAAACATGGCCTTTAAACAAATGCTTTAAAGCTGAAACAATGCAGCAGATGGACACATAAAACTGTTTAGGAGGGGAAAACTCAACTACTTTGAACAGTTTATGTAAAATTTTGTTTAAGCAAGTGCTGGCTTATCCATTATTCTGGTTTTTATGCTTGACCATTCGTGAGACGGAAGACTCGCAGCACAGAACTATGTCCTTAGGTGATGATGCCTAATGGCACCATCCAGAATCCAAGGCCAAAACGCCGGCTTTGAGTGCCGAAAAGTCACTACTCCGGAATCCACATAAAAACAACAGAAAACTTGTATCCAGAAAACTTAAGCTAACGCCCGAAGGCGGTTTTTTTTTGCATGATACTAGGGCCTTAAACGGTCAAAACTAGTGAAAAATATATACTCACGAGCGCAAGGCAAATCGTGGAAAAGGTAAGACCAAAAACGAAAGCGGTAAAAGACTCATAATATGAGTGAACCAATCTTAATCTGATGATCATAAACAATTAAAATAGTAAATATAAATAGGTACTTAGCTTTTGAGCGAAGTCGGTATTGTTCGCATTGAAGACGAATCAGACCGCGGCGAGACGGCGATGCAGTTCACGGTTATGATGAAGTAGTTCCATGGAAACGAGAAAAACCAGTCGAAAGGTCATCACGACAGAAACGAAACTGGACTGCTGCCTGAATACGCACAAGTAGCTTATCAGTCGTTTCCGGACGCGATTTTCCGGGACGAGCGCAACAACGCGAAAGCGAAGAAGCCAAATCGATCCTGATCATAACAAGTGCCGACAAAGCTTCACCAGAAAATAACTTCCGTGGCTTTGAAACCCACGCACGAGCTAGCTTTGAGCTAATCGATTTTGCTTTCCTCCCTTTGTGAAGTAGCAGTAGGCGTGGCCTGCCTTTTCCCTGTTCTACTGCCTCAGGCGATCTATCCTGCTCCAAAAGGGTCTTGGCGACGGCGAGGTTAAGGAGTGGGGTGGGCATCACCTGCTTGCCTTTACTATCAATGTATGGCTTGGCCTCTGCCGGCTTCGAGGGAGACCATCCTAGGTTGCGCCGTACACCGGGATCGTTGATGACGCGAGCCGGAGCTTTCTTAGCTTTCTGCTGCTGCAGCAGAGTCTTGTACTCAGCCTCCATTGCTCTTGCTTTCTCTATGGACTTCTGCGCATTGATCAGATCTCGATCTAGTTTAGCGCCTTGCTCCGCGATGGCTTGCGCCTCCTCCAGCAGCTGCTGGCGCTTCTCGTCAAGCTGAGTCACGTTCCGGATATGATCAACGGTTAGAGGTTCAACGAGGAGATTGCCGTACATCACTCTATCAAATGGAGTAACATGGGCTGCTGCCGACGTGGATGCTGGAGGCGGCAAGTTCGCGGTGTTGTTGTTGCTCGGACCGGTGCCGAGTTCCTGCGGCTGCTGCCCTGGGTTAGGCGGAGGTGGCATGACCTTTGCACAATCAATGTCGTCAGCAATTAGCGGCCCCTTCCCCTTACCCAGTGCCGTAGGCGGAGCTTGCCCGGGCTGGTCTTCGTCCATCGCTGTCCCAATGGTGACGAACACCCCTCGGGACATGACAGTGTTATTAGCTTGCTCGTCGTGCGAGTACTCCTCCTCCATCTCCTGCATAGCGGAGTCTAGCTCTTCTGGACTGAAGTCTATTTCCTCTGAATCTTCACTGAAATCAGCATAAAGCGCGTCAATGACAGAGTCGGAGGGTGCCAGGACTTCCTCGATGACGGGCGGTGGAGGTGCAACAGCCTCGACGATGACTGGAAGTGGTGGTGCTGCTGCGACGATGGCGGCCGGAGGCGGTGGTGGTGGTGGATGAATCGGAGGGGCTCCGTCGATGAGCGCAAGCGCTGTCTGAGCCGCCACTTCAGCCTCCGCATAGTTGTTGACGGTGTTCACCATGCCTTCGAAGGTGAGGCGTCCTGACGCCTGTTGCCGTCTTAGAGAATGTCGGAGAAGCGTGCCATGGTCCAGTCCTTCCACAAAGTGATAGATGGCATCATCATTGGGGTAGTTGGTTAGATCGGCTCGTATACGGAGCCACCTGGCCAGGTAATCGCGGGGGTTTTCTCCCTCTCTCTGAACGCAGTGCGCCAGATTGAATATGGTAACCACGCTGACGAACTTGGATCTCTGCTGTCCAGACGCACGGACAAAGCCGGCGGATTTGCAGTGATCTTCCACCTTTATATCCTGCACAGGGGCGGTTTGGGTGGGTCTTGAATTTTTTCGATCTTTGCCGGCAAACTCTGAGGAGTGGTCTGACATCAATCCTTCCACGAACGTATCCTGCCCGTTGGCGATCCGTGCGGGTCTTGATGCTCCTCCGACTCCCAGGGGACTAGTGCCCGAGTCGGTTTCGCCAATGAAGAGGTGGATGTCTCCGATAGGAACGATCGAACACCGCGTAGGGTTCATTTTCGCCGGGATCCAGAACTCGTCGGGGGGGACGATTGGAACGTTGCCGGAGAAGAGAACGCGACCGATGGCCACGGTTTCGCCGATTCCCGCGAAGATCTTGGTCCTCGCCCGCTGAAGAGCCTGAAGCGCCTCTTGCCCCACGGTGGGCGCCAACTGTCGTGGTATTGCCGACGAGTACGCCATGGAGGGGTCCTCACAGTGCATGTTTAGAGACGTGGGGTAAGACGTACGGTTGACGGGTATGAGGTAACACAGCTTACCCAGGTTCATATCCCACAACGGTGGCGGAATCCTACTCCTGCTATAAATCACTATAATGGCAATACGCCGAGTTACAGAGATATGTTCGCTGTGCGAGGTGACTAGAAAGTCTAAGTTATCGTTGTGCCCTAAAGGCTCCCATAGGCCCGACTTATATAGTCGCCAGGTCCTAGGGTTACAGGGAGAGTCCCAGCCGGATACGGTTACAGAGTCCTAGACTAACACTAACTAGTCTTCGTGTCCTCCAAGGCTCCGGCTTCCATCATAGGCGGTGGAACGTCGCCTTCTTTTATCCATGCTGGACCTCCGGCTTCCTATCAGCAACTGGGCGGCCTGGTTATGACATAGGCCTAACCACCAACTATGGGCCACCCGGGCTTGCCGGTATGAGACTATGCCGTAGGTATACCCATTTGGTATATCCACAACACCTTGCATAGTGTAGAATTTTCACCAATCACAATTCTGTTATTGTACTTGAGTATGCCAGATGATAGGGAATAGTTCTTGTTGCTATTAGGGTCTAGAGCCAGTTCTTGTAGGAGTTTTTGACATTTTGGGTCTTGATCATAAGAGCTCTGCACTTCTTCCATCCATTTGGGCACTAACACTATCATTGGCATGCACAAATCTTTCTGACAGTGTTCAATTTTTTGGATAGGGCATCAGCCACAACATTATCACTTCCCTTTTTGTATTCAATGCTATAATCAAACTCCAGCAGCTTGAGCATCAGCTTATGTTTCACCCCTTCTAATAATTTTTGACTTGTGAGGAACTTGAGGCTCTTCTGATCAGTTTTTATGACTAATTTATTGTCCAATAAGTAGTGCCTCCATTTTCTTAGGGACTCTAGGATAGCTAGGGCTTCCTTCTCATAAATGGACTGAGCCTGTGCCTTAATCCCCAAGGTTTTGCTGAAGAAAGCTAAGGGTTTCCCTTTTTGCATCAGTACAACCCCTAATCCCACTCCTGAAGCATCAGTTTCTAAGGTAAATGGGATGTTGAAGTCTGGTAAGGCCAGGACAGGAGGTGTGGACCTAGCAATTTTAAGCTTGTCAAAAGCAGCAGCTTGTTCCTGCTCTGTAAAGCTTCTTGTAATGGTCTACAGATAGAAGCATACCCCTTAATGAACCTTCTGTAATATCTACACAGACCTAAAAATCCTCTTAGCTGGGACATACTTGTAGGTACTGACCAATTAACAATATCCTGAATTTTTGTTGGATCAGTCTGCACTCCATCAGCTGATATAATGTGTCCCAAATATTCTACACTTTTAGTTGCAAAAGTGCATTTTGACAGCTTGGCTTTGAGTTGGTGTGTTCTCAATATCTGTCATGCTACTTTCAGATGCCTTACATGCTCTTCCATTGACTTGCTATAGATGAGAATATCATCAAAAAACACTAAGACAAATTTCCTTAAATGTTCAGCAAAGATTTTGTTCATCAACTCCTGAAATGTAGCTGGTGCATTTGTTAGCCCAAACGGCATTACCAAGTACTCATAGTGCCCAGAGTGAGTCCCGAATGCAGTTTTAGCAATATCTTCCTCCCTCATTCTAATTTGATGATACCCAGACCTCAGATCCAGTTTTGAGAATGTTGTTTCCCCATGCAGTTCATCCAATAAATCTTCAATAACTGGTATTGGGTATTTGTTTTTATTATGATTGCATTTAGCTGTCTGAAATTAGTACAGAGTCTCCAAGTCTTGTCCTTCTTTGTGACTGCCAAGGCAGGTGATGAATAAGGGCTAGAGCTATGTCTAATCTCTTTGTTCTGTAGCATTTCCTTTATCATGGCTTCCACCACATTCTTTTTCTTATGAGGCATTCTATAAGTCCTGATATTAGGAGGTGTGGCTCCTTCCTTCAATAATATTTTGTGGTCGCATTCCCTCTTGGGTGGTAATCCCACTAGCAGCTGAAATATGTCCTCGAATTCTTGGAGAAGGTCTGCTACCTTTTGTGGTGTTGGTAGTTGCTCAATGTGTGTTTGTTCATCATTGTTCTGTACAAAAACTATCTGGAGTAGATAGGCAGACACGCCTTTTTGGAGGAGCTTGGAGCATTGTTTTGCAAAGATACCATGATGCTTCGTTAATTTCAAGTGGTCAGTGAAGGTGTGTTCCTTGGAATCTTTGGTCAGTGATAATGTTCTTCTGATCCACTCAAATGTGGTGGGGCTGTACTACCAAGATACTCCCAGCACAATATCGAATCCTTTCAATGGTAAGACTTTGAAGTCACTTTGAAACTTGACCTTTTGGATCGAGAAGGAGCAGTTGGGTACTACAGAATCAGTGATCAAGGATCCTCCTCCAGCTACTGTTACTTTTCTTGCCATAGTATTCCTCATGGGTAAATTCAGTTTTATAGCAAACTCATAATCAATGAATGTGCTAGAGAATCCAGAGTCAATGAGGGCTAAGGCTGGTACTCCCCCAATATTCACTGCCAAAGAAATAGTATCCTCCCCTATTGTTCCCTCCATTGCTGCCATTGTAACGGACATGATCTTTTCCTTCAGTTTGCCTTCTTGCTGTTGAACTGCAGCTTGTCCTAGCGGTTCATTTTCCTGTGGTGGGCACACCTCTCCTTCGTACTCATTCTCTTCATCAGAGTGTCCTTGTAATTGAATGGCATGTAGAAGATTCTTCACTTCATTACATTTGTGTACATATGTCCACTTTTCAGGATAATACCAACATTTTCCTTTTTCCCTTGGTTTGTCCAGTGCAACTCTAGGTCTGCCTTCTTTGTTTCCTAGATTTCTGCCTCCCACTGCTACCTGTGCAGGCTTGGTGGTCACTGCCACACTTGTCTTTTTATTATGTGAGAGGTATGACAACTCTTGTTTTCTGGCCAACCAATAAGCAGTTCTGGGAGTTGGTGGTTTATGGCACTGAATGTCATGTTTGATTGTGTCCTTAAGCCCACTAATGAACCTTAGCAGGAAGAAACTTGCAGGCAAGTAGGGGTGATCTTTCTTCATCATCGTCATCCAGTCCTCAAATTGGTCAATGTAATGATCTACAGAGCTTGTCTATTTTAGATGCTGACATAACTCCATAGATTCTTCGGCTCCAGGGCTTGGAAACCTTTCACACAGGACAATGCAGAACTGTTGCCAATTCATAAGATGTATGTCAAAAATGGCGCTGTTCAACCACACCTTTGCCTTGCCTCTGATATGAGCATTAGCCCATTTTATCTTATTCTCATTTGTAATACCGGCCAGTTGGAAGATACTGTCACATTCCAATATCCAAGCACTAGCATTCTCTCCTGAAAAGATTGGCAGCTCAATGCTTGGCGTTCTGATATTTGGCTCCTGGTTATTCAGACCCTGCATTCTGTTGTCATTAATTTTCATCGGAAATTGCCGTTCCCTTCTCATCTCCTGGTCCGCTTGTGCTGGTGGATACAGAGTTTGGGTAATGGGATTTGGAAATTGTGTTACTATGGGCTGAGTGGTAGCATATGTTTAATTAGGGGGTGGACTATGTGGCTGGTAGAAATTTGGCTGGTTGTAGTGCTGGTATGGGTATGGTGTATATGGTGGTGGGTAATGGTAAGGAAACACTTGTTGTGCTGCGGAAATATGTGGATGAATTGGAGGATAAAGCTGTGTAAGTGATTTGCTGTTGGCTGTGGTGTTGAATTATACATGTGTGCATGGGTTTGTGGTGCTGGAAATTTGGTTCTGTCCCTGAATACTTACAGTCGGTGAAGTAGTAGCCGACAGGTTGGGCTGGTGATTAGGGTTCTTGGTGTGGTTCTGGGCTAGTGGTGATAGGGAGAACCTTGGTTGTGGGAGCTGGGTAGGGTGTGGTTGGGACAAAGGTGGGTAATTTGGGGTGTGGGAGTTGGTGGTTTGGGTAACAATCAATGGGTCTGAAACTTGGCCAGACATCTCGCTCTCGGGGATGGGGCTAAGGTGAGGATTTGGGGGAGGAGGTGTCTTGAATCCACTGCCACTCGAATTTGATGCCTCCAACATCACCAGTCTCTCAGATCCGGATGATACAGCGAAGCTTATCTTCTCTACCATCTATGTCAGGCGAGAAAGGTTACCTTGCATCGGCTCAAAGGATTGTTGCTGCTGCTCTAGTTTCTTCGAGATGTTGAGCACCTCCCTGGGTAACCTCTGTGCGATTTCCTCTTCCGCTGCTGCATCGGCTGCCTCCGTAGCCTCCCGCTCCGCTTCTGCCGCGGCTCGATCCAGTGCTTCCTGTGAGCGTGTGCGCACCGGTGACATCTTGGACAAAGCTTGAGGATTGATACTCCTCCGTTTCCAGATCCGCTACCAACAGGGGATTTTACCGGCGGATCAAGGTGATCGACCAACCCTGGGCGGCAAAAATTTCCTTGGGTCCAAGAACCATGCTCTGATAACCAATTGTCAGGCCCAGTCCAGATCATATCAGAAAAGGGGAAAACTTAATAGGAATCAACAACAAACTAGAGGAATCGAGGATAAAAAGGACTAGAAATAAGGGAGAACAGGTAATTGAACAAAGGGGATAGGTTTTTATTATCGTTGTTGAGCCACCCAGCCACCCATTCTCCGGCCTTATATACCCGACCGTGAGCCTTAACAAGTTATGATTATTACATAATGGCCTACTTAGTGCTAATAAGCCTTAATCCCTATTACAGGTGACACTTCCAGATTAGCCTCTGATATGCATCAGACGGTTGAGGTTGACAGGTAACTAAAGCAGGGGAAACAGGACAAGTCGTTGATCCTGACACCATCTCTGCATGTCACAGCCGCAGGTTGGTCTGACAGCCACTAGCTGCTTGCCGTGCGCGAAGGAGACGTGTAGGTGTTTCACCTCTTCAACTGTGTCAGATAAATTGTTTTTATACCTTTTAGCTTCGTGTTTGTTCATATTGAACTTGCTGCATGCCTGAATGTATTGTGTGTCTGTTCATAGTGTCCCTTTTCTTCTTTTTTCTAGGTTAGTACATATATTTCATTAGGAATGACAAAGTTAGCATGCATTCTAAGAAAACTATTTGAATCGACCAAGAAATGTCTATATAATTGTCTATACAAGTTTTATGAATTTTAGAAATTGAATGACATTTCCTTCTTTAGTCCTTCATTGTCATACGGGTTGAATGAAACTTAGGTGCTGGTCTTTGGACCATTTATAGTGGTGATGTGCACCTTACGATGATGATTAACTGCGCTTATTATTCAAATGCCTATGAATTGTGATCTCTTGTTTTTGTGTTTCAGTTTCCTTACTGGTTCCTCTTTAGTATAGACAGTGCTTTCAGATCATGTCCTTTGTTTGGCTGCTTGAGGTGAGCCCTTTCAGTACGTCCTATTTTAATTAAGAAACTCGATCAAACCAGGATTTCCAAATTCCAGTAGTCAATTGAGTCATTACGGTCTAGGTTTAGATAGTTTGCAATTTTCCGCTACACTGACTTCATAAGTATGCAGATCCAGTGGCTGACCTACTAGCTACTAGCAGATTCTTATTACAGCTGATATCCCTTTTCTCTTAGTGTGGCACTAAGTCAATAGTCATTTTTCATAATCATGTCGCCTCTACTTATTGTTTAAATCATTATTGAATCTAGATCTAACTTATAACTGTTCAGACTTGCCTTTGTAATACTATATTGTTTAGTAATTTAATTAAGAGTTCTCTCCTAGCCCCTTCGGCAGTTGCTAAATCATAATCCGTAAATGCTATAATACATATACAGAAGGTTACGACACTCTGGGTTGCAGGCTCAACAATATATATGTGGATATTTACACTAAAGGACAGTCTATGGTTCTCTATATGAATGTGTCATTGAGGCTCTCACCTGGGTTTTTCTTGATTAATCCGGTGTTTTTCCCACATAATGTATTCTAACTGCCCTGCTCCTACTTCCTAGAAGTTTCGATTTGAGTTACTAATTCTTTTCTCTAGCTATAACAGGGAACAGCGCAAAAATATTATGATATGCTTCTATTGATATATGCAAGCAACTATATGGACAAGGGTAGGGATTTTATCGATCCAGAATACACATTGACTTTGGCGAGAATTGAGGTATACAGAGCTTTGAGCTTAATTCACATAGGTACATACTGATTAAACAACTTGCTGTAGTTTGTCATTAATTTTGTCCTTCATAGATTAATTACCTATATGTAAAAGTCTGTGTGAGCTCTGATCCCATATATTTCTATAAATCAGAAGGCAAGATAGATTAATCAGCGTACCATTTTGGAAATATTGGAGCACTGAACAATATAGCCATTGTGAACATTTGTTAGTGGTTTAGAACATCTGATTATAGAAGTTACCACTCAACTTTACTCTATCATTGACTATAGATATATCAAAAATATTTATGCATCTTTTGTGCATTTCGATTTCACTTACTTTTGTATACGTTGGCATTTTTTTATATTAACATCTATGTGAGACAGTGTGATGCATCTTTTGTACAACTATGCAATACAGTACTGATGGAAGACCATAGTATGAAAATCAGCGTAATCATTGTAAAAGAAGTTTTCGACATTAGGATGCCTAATAAGGATGATTTCCCAAACAAAACCCCATCTTGGTTCAGGCTTTGAATTTACATTCCGATTGCAGCGTGGTAGTTAATTAATATAGTCCCCTTTCCCAGTAGCAATTATAAAATAGTTACGACTCTGTTCTAGGTAGGTCCCAAAAATAAGACGTATAGCTGATTTAGTCATGACCATGTCATATATTAGTCTATCACAATTTCACATATGATTTCCGTCATTCGAAAAGTGGCTCTGATTACAAGTTCTTTTAGTACATTGTTTACTTGGAAAGAACATTTGCATAATTAATCTAGCTGATGAATACATGAATTATATGGTGCTTACAATTATTAATCCATCCATAGTAATATTGGTACCTTGTTGAACTAGCAGCCTGAAGCAAAGTATGCACTATGCTGTAACAAATTTGGCAAGTCAAGTTGTTATTTTTTAACTAGAGATTCGGTACAGTCCTGCATTTTATTTATTGATTTGGCAAGACAAGTTCTTCACTTCAATAGAGTTTCCTTGTGGATGATTATTATTGTCGTGGTATTGCACGGCAGATGCTACTGGGGTAGCTTACGTAGAGAGAGCAAGCGACGTAGGAGAATCCGGGAGCGAGATTGGCACACGATGTACCCAGGTTCACGTCCCCTCGATGGAGGATCGCTACGTCCTGCTATCAATCCAGTATATGATCATAGATTGGTTTACATGAGAGCCGCCGTAGGCGGAGGGAGACTAGATCTAATGAGAGATGTGGGAGAAGATACCCCGTGGGGGTGCCCCTAGTGGCTTTATATATGCAGCCAGTTAGGGTTTACAAGTATTTGGTGGGCTTTGTATTGAAGTCGCCGTCTTGGGCCTCCAGTCGCCTGGGTGCAGCATGCGCCAGTCGCCGTATTGGGCGAGTCGACCCGCTCAGGGCTAGGTTCCACTCGGCTCGATCCAGCTGGCGAACCCGCTTCGTGGGTATACCCCGATTGGTATTCCCTCATCAGTAGTCCCCGAGCGCGTTGTTGATTCGACGCGGGCTTGAGGCAGGGCACGGAGAGTCTTGACGATGGGTCGTGGCGAATCGGCGACGAGCTCCTGAACAGAGAAAAGAACCGTGAAGCGGGAGGCGGTCGGCGTGAGCCAGTCGGTGATGGTCAGTTGGCGAAAGACGCAGGGTGTCGGTGAAGCTGCCAGTTGCACGAGTATGCGAGCGCGGAGCGTGCCGAGGCCCCGATCGCGGCGAGTACGCGAGGTCGAGCGTCCGGCGAGTCCGCGAGCGTGTGGCGTACGCGGAGGCGAGTCCGCGGTAGCGAGTCCTCGAGCGTGTCGAGTCCGTGAGGGCAAGTCCGCGGTGGCGAGTTCCCAATCGTGTTGAGTACGCGAGGGCGAGTACGCGGTGGCGAGTCCCCGAGCACGGAGAGTACGCGAGTGGAGAGTCCGCGGTGACAAGTCGACGAGGGCGAGCCGCGGTCGCGGAACCACGCGTACACGCATCATGCCTAGGAGTAGTCCCCGAGGCTCGAGTTGGCTTGGAGAGGCGACCTGATGCTCATATTTTGATAATAGTAGTGGTTGTTGCCGAGCGTGGCGAGTGGCGAGGTCGAGCGACCGGCGGGCGCCGAGTCCCCGAGCGCGGCGAGTGGCGAGGTCGAGCGACCGGAGGGCGCCGAGTCCCCGAGCGTGTTGAGTGGCGAGGTCGAGCGACCGGCGGGCGCCGAGTCCTCGAGCGCGGCAAGTGGCAAGGTCGAGCGACCGGCGGGCACCGAGTCCCCGAGCGTGTTGAGTGGCGAGATCGGGAGACCGGCGGGGGCCGAGTCCCCGAGCGCGGCAAGTGGCAAGGTCGAGCGACCGGCAGGCACCGAGTCCCCGAGCGTGTTGAGTGGCGAGGTCGAGCGACGGCGGGTGCCGAGTCCCCGAGCGCGGCAAGTGGCAAGGTTGAGCGACCGGCGGACGCCGAGTCCCCGAGCGCGGCAAGTGGCGAGAAAGACATCGTTTTGCTGAGAAAGAGAAAAAATACAATTGCATTAAGGTGTACTTGCATAATATATTGAACAATTGTGAGACGTGCGAATCGTAGACATTGAAGATAATGCACTTTTGTTATGTTGATCGATGGCCAGTATGTAAGGTTTATACGTGTCTTTTCATGAGTAGGCAGACCTCCAGCATCAAACGCTTGCCGGGTAACAGGGACGCGATGCCAGACTGTTGAATCCGGAGACAAGGTCGGTATTTTGGTATCCAGCCTCACTACTTCGACGAACGTGAATAAACATCAGACAAAACTGAAACCGATCTCAAGTATGATTTTGTTCCCTGGAAGGGTCATATGCGACAGCATGGTCGGCTTTGAAGAATGAATGGAGATGCATATATATTTTAAACCCTTAACATGTATGAGTGTAAAGAAACTTAGCTGTTAGCATGGCAATTCCGCGATGGCGAGTCATGACGGCGAGGTCGCGATGACGATACCGCGGCAAGCGAGACCGCGCTGGACGAGTTTCCGAGCCTAGCGAGTCCGCGTTTAAGCGTGTCCGCGTTTAGACGAAGGTTCGGAGCATGGCGAGCCCGTGATGGACGAGTCGCTGGACATAGCGAGTCCACGGCGGGAGGATCCACGAGCGTGACGAGTCCTTGATGGTCCATCAGCCGAGCCGGTGAGGATAGCCCACCTCCGTTCTTGTGCGAGCAAAGTGGTCATCATGTCAACGAGACGTATAGGCCGTCATGGGTTCGCGGTTTCTAGTGTTGCCGCCATCTGTGCGGCAGGTCCGTCGTCGAGGTTGTAAATGATCGACGCTAACGCGACGAGTCCCGACATGGACCAATGTACATTACGCGATGTATGCAAATGAAAACAATGTACAATGGGTTAGATAGAGTAATCAATTGATGGAGCAATCATTGCATAAGAGAGATTGGATTAGAAAAACTCATTAGTCATGGACGCATGAGACGTGTATTTCTTGTACAGCCTTTTCCTCGTGGGGGACAAAGGCCATGTGGTGGTGATCGATGTACTACTCAGACTAGACCGACTCTTTTTTCCTTGAGACATGAGCCTTGATGTGTACACAATCAAATCATCTTGTCGCACGCAGGGGCAAGGTGCTGGTCTGCCGTTGGACAGACGTGGTTCCGCATGCTGCCGCTGACAAAGCGAAGAACGCCGCCGGCCGAGTCCAAACAAATAGGATTTGGAGGCTGCCTTGAAGCACGGTCATCGCGGCACTGCCTATCGGTCCGGATCTCTCACCTACGAGAACATGTAGCTTAAGAGGATTAGATATAAATAAAATATGTTGATAATTTAATCAGAATATATAAGATTAATTAGGGGAATCTGCTGCCCACGGTGAAACCGATCAAGCGTGCGCATGAAAAAGATTTTCCTTTGAGGACCCAGCGACTGGACTCATCTTCTACCTGCATGTCGCAAGTCGCCGCCACCGCGTCTCGGGCTTTCTCCCGGTCGATCTTGAATACACGTATGAGGGAATTGTTGAGGTTGATCCCCGAACGCTGTGATCGTAATTTTTCTTGATCACAGAGTCGACGTAGACGACAAATTTGAGGGATCCCTCCCGGATTATCACCCTCCAAACACCGCTTGCCCCACGGTGGGCGCCAACTGTCGTGGTATTGCACGGCAGATGCTACTGGGGTAGCTTACGTAGAGGGAGCAAGGCGACGTAGGAGAATCCGGGAGCGAGATTGGCACACGATGTACCCAGGTTCACGTCCCCTCAATGGAGGATCGCTACGTCCTGCTATCAATACATTATATGATCATAGATTGGTTTACATGGGAGCCGCCGTAGGCGGAGGGAGACTAGATCTAATGAGAGATGTGGGAGAATATACCCCGTGGGGGTGCCCCTGGTGGCTTTATATATGCAGCCAGTTAAGGTTTACAAGTATTTGGTGGGCTTTGTATTGAAGTCGTCGTCTTGGACCTCCAGAGGCGCTAGTCGCCTGGGTGCAGCATGTGCCAGTCGCCGTATTGGACGAGTCGACCCGCTCAGGGCTAGGTTCCACTCGGCTCGATCCAGCTGGCGAACCCGCTTCGTGGGTATACCCCGATTGGTATTCCCCTATGAATTATAGCTTGTTGGAACATACTTCATCAGTAACAATCAAGCATTGCATTTTTTCTCTTATGGCATTTTGACAGCTGGGGCATTTTTTCTGTTAAATTTGCTTACAAGCTCCATATTGATATCCTGGGCTGCTCCACAAGATCAGGAGTGAATCCCAACATATATCAGCTTACCTGGAAATCAATTTGGAAATGAGTGCCCTCTAAAAGATCAGCATTTCCTTTGGTAGCAATCCTTTGAGAATGAATATAGAAATAAGAGGTGTGGAACTGGACACTCGTTGCACGGTTTGATCGAAGTTCTTTGAAGATGGGGGGGAGGGTGGCATCTGTTCCTTAGCTGCAAATAAGTGAAGAAAAGGTTTGGAATGGAGGACATCCGCCTGCATGTGTGTGAATGCGGCTACCCATGCCTATGTTGAGCCTCCTGTTCTCATTAATAGACAAGCACCCTTCTGTGGTGCTGGTGGCAGGAGAGAAATAAAACCAACCATCAGGAACGACGCCTATCGGAAGAGGAATTCAGTTTCCAAGTACAGCGTCACACTGATGAATGGAAGTCTATGCTCACAAAGTACCATCGGCTTGAAAATTTCGACTGAACATAAAGTACTTACTTGAGTTAACTATTCAACAAACTACTCGGGGGCTACTTCTATCAAGAGCACTAGCCACACACCTGGGAAATTACAATGGTAACATCACCGCGAAGAGATCTTCGAGTCCTACGTCGAGTCTGCGACTCCCATAGGGAGCGCTGATCGAGCATTCGAAAAAATGCGTCCTTTGGACAGATAATCGAAGCATCCGCAAATGAATGAACTAAAATCTCTGCTCGAGTCTACGACTCAAACATAGGATACCCCCATAGGGAGCGCTGGTCACGCATCCTATGAACTATTCGAATAAGATCTTCGGATCAAGAATAATAAAAATCTTTTTTGCAACTTTGCCCAAATTAACGCTAAGTGGGAAACAGTCTCCTTGGTCACCCAAAGTACCTCCGCGGTGATAAACCTTCGGATGTTGTGTCTAAGGCACAAAGATAATGCCTTCGGATATAATCTGATGGCCTGGTATCGCACCTGACTGCGCTCTGCCAGTAACATACCGTGTCAGCAGGCACAATGGAAAATCCCGACGGACGCATTGGGTACTTAACTTAAAACATTGGGATTCAACTCCTGTAAGAACTCAATGGCCTGAGTCGAATCACGCCAGCATTGTTCCGGTTTCGAGTCCGGGGACTCGAATCTGAAGAAGATCGTGTTGTTTTGTCCAATGATAGTTAACTAACCCTGATCTGTCGGGTGAGTCAGGCACATGTATCAACAATACCTATGAACTGACATGCTTATTCATAAAGACAGGTTCGAATGAGAAGCACCCGGAATATTATAGAGTCTCTAGTCACTCGGGGGCTACTGGCAAAGATATACCCTACGGGTGCCTCATATTGGTGTACCTGGTCCAGCCTAGGGAAGTCCCACGTGAAGACTTGTTGTCCAAGAAATATTTCAGGTGGCCCAAGCCCTTTGCAAGTTCGACTCCTTGAAGGACATTGAAAGTGTAAGATGGTTAACCTAGAGGGGGGGGTGAATAGGTTTCTACAAAATTCTTTATAATCTTTTGCAAGTTTTAGGCTTTGCGGAATATAAGTGAGCCTAAATGCAAACTAGGTGAGGCAACCTAGATGATGAACAAGATACTTCAAGCTCGAAGGCTATCACAAGGTAAATAACACAAGTAAGAGATCGGTTAAGGAATAACCGAAGAACGCGGAGACGAAGATGTATTCCCGTGTTCACCACCTTTGGGAAGGGGGCTACGTCACGTTGGAGAGGTGTGAGGTTCCACGAAGGATTCCTCACGCGCCACAAAGGCTCACCTTCTTCTCCGACCCTATCCCACGAAGGAATATCTCACTTACTCGTGGTAGACTTTAAGGTAGTCTCCAAACCCTCACAAACTTTCCATGGAGCAAATCACAAGCCGAATGCCTCCGGGCGACCCTAGCCGCCTAGGGTTTCCCACAAACCCAAGAGTAACAAGCTAACTCGATGAACTCAAGGGGGAATGAATTTGGCTTGGTGGAAACGTAGATCGGGACCTCCTCTTCCTTTCTACCAAAGGGATTTGGATTTGGTTGGGTAGAATGGGAGATCCTCAAGCTTTTGTGTTTCAACAATGGGGGAGAGAGAGAGCTTCAAGAAATGAACTGTTAGCTCAAGTGCCTAACCTCTCAGTGGAGAAGAAAGGGGTATATATAGTAGAAGGGGAAAAGAGCCGTTTGGGGGTTCCTGCGACAAAACCGGCAATAAGTCCGGTCAGATCGAGTTGCTCGCCGCAATTTCCGGCGACAGCTCCGGTCGACCGGACCATACGTCGGAATTTTCGGCGGCGACCGAAATTCTCAGAGAAAAACTGAAAGGCTATGCAGTAAGCCATATCGGCGTACACCGAGAATTTCTGGTGGCAACCGAAAATTCCGGCGACAGCACCGGCGCTGCCGGCGCTTTTGCCGATTTTGCAGTAACCCTTTTTGACTCATTTTTCAAGGCTGTTTTCTCTCTCTTCGAACGGGTGTGTGGTGGTGGATGATGAGAGGTATATTTGGTGTAGAACATCCCCAAAGAGCACATCGAGATCACCCCTCTTAATAGTGCGGTGTTTCCTATATGACTCAAGAGTAAATACGAGAAAATAATAAACAACACCACCGACTCTTCATAAAGAAACTAATGGGGGTCACCCATCACCTATCACCAACAACCTGCGGACTCTCACCTGTAGAGAAGCTAATAGAAACATTAGTCCATTCTCTAGCTCCGATGTCATAGTTAACCAAAACACTAGATAAGGGCCAATTGCCCTTTCAATCTCCCCCTGTTTGGTTAAAAATGACAAACCGAGCTAGAGTCAAAATATGATATTATGATACGATTAGATCTAGCACATAATAGCAAGCAGATAGTGATAGGAAATCCAAGTACAATAAGGGAACTGCAAAGTTGTCCAAACACACACACAAATGGTTCAATAGAGCAAATAAAATCACAAGCCCATGAGAGACAAACGAGCAAAGTAGGGCTTGTGCAAGAGGCAAATCAGAAAGAAGTGACTCTACTCTTTCTCCCCCTTTGGCATCAAGAGAAAAAAGAAAGAAACGAGCGCAGAGACTGATCTAGCCAGCGAAGTTGTCCGCATCGTCATCATCATAGGCTTCTTCCTTCTCTTCTTCTTCATCGTCACCCTACGCTTCGTCCTCGTCCTCATCCTCATCATCATTCTCTGGAGGTGTAGCGCGACGCTGAGAGGAGCTGGAAGTGGCAAACCCGGGGAACATAGATGGATCAAACCCCCCAAAACATGTCCTCATCCAGTGGGGGTTTCTCAAAGTTGACGTAAGGGACAGGAGAAAGAGCATTGCCCAAGTATGGCACTGGTCGACCACACTCTGTTAAGAAAGCATTGTGCTGCCTCCTTTTCTCCTGACTGAGCTCCAAACTGCGATGGGCAACATCATAGGAGGAGAAACACATATCCCACAAGCTGTTGAGGAACCGGGCAAGACCTTTCTTGCGAGGTAGAACACGAGGAAGGTCCCTATGAGAGCGCGAGCGACTAGCAGACAGAGGATCATGAGCATGCTTGGTCCGGCGTTCAGACGACATCATTTGAGGGAGATCCACATGAGAGCCATGACAAGGTAAGGTGAAATCCTCCATATCTTCATGCGGACCTCTAGGGAGAGCAGCTGCAGGAACAGTGGCCTCAATCAGACGCTGAACATACTGACAGAAATTGGGAGTCATGCGCTTCTCAATGGACCGCTGAATCTCACAGTAGATGAAGTCACACACATTGATCTTCCGGAGACGGCGAGGCTCACGGTAGTACAGTAGATTCTTGTGGTGACCGCGGACATCAACAACATCACCAGCCTTGCTCACAAGATTGTAGCGGAAGAACCGAGCAAGCACAATGTAGTAGTAGTACATCCCTGACAAGCTGGGAGGTTGATGGCTGGGATCACTGGGATAGCAGAAAAGGAGCTGGTTGTCACTGAAGGCCTTCTCAGGATGAATGTAGAAGCCAGAGACACTGTTAGGAGGGTAACACAGGGCATGGCAGAAAGCATCAAAAGAAGCCGAGTACGTCTTGGTGCCGGTCATCCAAGTGACAGTGCAAGCATCATTAGTGTGAAAGTAAGCTGTGCAGAAGAACTGGCGAATGAGATCTGACATTAGCTTAACCTTGATAGTAGCAATAGCAAAGACATCCATCTGCTTCAGGGCCAAATCCACATGCTCGAAATCGGAGGAGAGGTAAGGAGCATAGTGGTCCTCATTGAGATACTTGGGAGGAACAAAGAAACCCCGCTTCATACGAGTTGGCTCATTGTAAAGGTCATTCCAAAAGCACTTTTGAGTGTCAGTCCAGAACATCTTGTCAGCCCCTTGATAAGTGCGGTTGGGAAAGCGGTACGGATTCTGCCTCCTCAAGTCCCGCCACTGATTCACATTAATATCCGAAGCAGTATTTTAGTTGGGAGGAACTTCTTCTTCAGTAGGACCAATACTAGACTTTCCCTTGATAGCAGATCGTCCAGCAGAGGCTTTCTTCTTCTATCCACTTGCAGATCCAGAACCCCCCGTGAGAGCAGCTTTCTCTAGATGACACTGAGTGAGGCGAGGAGGAGGAGGAGGGCGCTGAATAGTGAGCTTTCTCTTTTTGCCGGTGTCGGGCTCAAAGTCGCAGTGGTCAGACTCTGCACAAGAAGCACACAAGAACGCAAGGCAAAGAAAGCAAATGAGTGTATATGCCATAGAAGAGCTCACAAGAAAATAGAATGAAGGTTGGGCAAGCGCATGGATAGAAAAACAGGCGAAAGAAAATTTTGGCGCCAGGTCCGGCGGAATCAACCCTGTCGCCGGAATGATCGGCGACGGTTCCGGCGAACCGAAAGTTCGACCGGAAATTCCGGCGAGCATGTCGGTCGACCGGAAATTCCGGTGGCGGTTTCGGCTCGACGGGGCCTGGGACCGAAAAATTAGGGCAATCGACAGTGAGACTATCCATGACTTAGTACTTGCGCAAAAAACAACATGAGGGAGAATAGTGGGTGAAACAAAGGTGATGCTAGCCTAGTTACTCTACTAGGAGGATAGAGAGAACTAAGGGAGCACAAGTGACCATGAAGGCTAGGGTTTCACCACCAACAAGAAAGGAAATGAAGAGAGGAAAGAGCAAAAATACCCTCGGATTCTGAAGAAAAAGCCATGCCCCCTCCCTTGCCAAGGATGGGCACGAAGAAAGCACCACACAAGAAAGTGGGGAAGCACTCCCCGATCTCCCAATGCAGGCAAGGAGAGAGCAAAACCTTTGGTGAAAAGACTTCTAGAGGCCTGATCTACAACTTGGTGGAGTGGGGAGGGATTTGGGTGGAGGGAAGGGCCTATGGGGGGGTGGGGAAGCTTGGGGCGGCGACCATGGAGGAGGGGAGGGCGTGGGAAAGAAAGAAAGGAAGAGGATGGAACTGCCCCACGCGCGGGCTATAAATACCCCCTTCAAAAAAAATTCGGCAATAAGTTCGGTCGGACTGGTGCCCACGCCGGAATTTCCGGCGAGAACATCGGCGAACCGACCTGGTGACCGGAAATTCCGGTGGCGACCGAAATTTTCGGTAGAGAACCGAAAAAATGTTCTATAAGGGTTTTTGGTCTGCTGCCAGAATTTTCGGCGGTCGCTGAAATTTTCGGTCATCAGGCCGGCGAACCGGAATTTTTTTCGGAAATTTTCTAAAGACAGCGAAAGAATTTGTTTGATGTTTTGGATATGAAATATTGTGAGAAATCATATGAGCATATACACAAGGTCCAAATGAAGACCAGAAAGAGCACTGTCCATATGGCAAGGTCATGAAGAAACAAAAACGAAGAGCAAACATGGACAAAGGATTTAACTTGAAGCAACAATGCACCCAATACACAAAACCGACCATTTGGCGGGGGATTTCTCCCCCTATGTTTAAGCACACATGTTATGGCGCCTCAAAGATAGATGCTTGGACCCATATCATGACACGAGATCAATTTATGTTGCACACATAGGTAAGCATCAAACCAAGACATGGTAAGATGACCATCCCTACATGTGCTGCACAACTAGGCTACGTAGCACGTTAAGAACAAGAATATAGTGCAAGAAGCAAATCAATCCAAGTTTTGGGGATCTAGGATACCGGGTTCTCGCCTCAACATGACAAACCGGCCTTCATCCAAAGGCTTCGTGAAGATATCGGCCAATTGGAACATCGTACCCACATGAGTGAGATTGATATCACCATTTGCGACATGGTCATGTAGGAAGTGGTGGCGAATTTCAATATGTTTGGTGCGGCAATGTTGGACGGGGTTGTTGGCGATCTTTATTGCGCTTTCATTGTCACATAGAAGAGGCACCGTACCAAGAGACACACCATAGTCTTTCAAGGTTTGCCTCATCCATAACAATTGAGCACACCAAGATGCCGCGGATATGTATTCGGCTTCGGCGGTGGATAGGGCTGTGGAGTTTTGTTTCTTGGAAGACCAACTCACCAACGACCGACCAATAAATTGGCAAGCCCCGGAGGTTGATTTCTGGTCAACCTTATCACCGGCCCAATCAGCATCCGAATAGCCAACAAGCTCAAAGGTTGACCCCTTTGGATACCAAAGCCCGAGAGTAGGAGTGAGAACAAGGTACCTAAAAATCCGTTTGACCGCCATCAAGTGGCACTCCTTGGGAGCGGATTGAAAACGAGCACACATTCCAACACTTAACATGATATCCGGCCTAGAAGCACAAAGGTAGAGCAAGGAACCAATCATAGAACGATATACCTTTTGGTCCACGTCCTTCTCACCAACTACAAGGCCAAGTTGTCCATTTATTGGCATGGGTGTCTTCATGGGATTAGCCTTGGCCATCTCGAACTTATTGAGCATATCCTTAATGTACTTCTCTTGAGAGATGAAAGTGCCGTGAGGAAGTTGCTTTATGATGAAGCCTAGAAAGAACTTCAACTCCCCCATCATGGACATCCTAAATTTCATAGTCATTAACTCAGCAAAAGCTTTGTTATGAGATTCGTTAGTTCCACCAAAGATAATATCATCAACATAGATTTGAACAATAAAGAAGCCACCCCCTTTAACCCGTTTGGTGAAAAGGGTGGAATTGAACTTACCCACGCTAAACCCATCCATGAGTAGAAAATCCCTAAGGTGCTCATACCAAGCACGAGGAGCTTGCTTTAGTCCGTAGAGAGCCTTATGGAGTAGATACACATGGTTGGGATAGCGTGTGTTTTCGAAAACCGGGGGTTGAGCTACATATGCAACCTCTTTTAAGGGACCATTAAGAAATGCACTTTTCACATCCATTTGATAAAGCTTGAAGTTATGGAAAGATGCATACGCAGGCAAGAGACGAATAGCTTCAAGACAAGCAACGGGCGCAAAGGTGTCCTCATAGTTAATACCTTCTATTTGGCCTTGTGCCACTAACTTGCTTTGTTTCTTGTGATGACCCCGTTCTCATCTTGCTTGTTCTTGAACACCCACTTGGTCCCAATGACATTGATGTGATGATCTTTAGGCCTCTCCACTACAGACCACACTTCATTGCGGGTGAAACAGTCGAGTTCTTCTTGCATGGTAATGACCCAATCTGGATCCTCCAAGCCTCATGAACCTTAAGGGGCTCAAAGTTGGACACAAAGGCATGATGCCCACAAAAGGTTGTGAGGTTCTTCTTCCTGGCACGGGTCTCGATCCCTCTTGATATGCTTCCAAGGATATTGTTGACTTGAAGACCACTTGCAATGGAGGCGGCCTTAATCTTCCGAATTGTGCCTTCATGATCAGCAAATTCATCTTTTGAGGGGCCTTGATCATTGACACCATATTGAGCTTGGCCTTGAGATGGAGGTTGATCTTCTACTTGGTCTTGCTCAAGGTTTGAGGGCTTGATTCTTGTTCTTCGGTTTGCATGGCATCTTGAGTGAGATGTTGATCTTGTGATGCATTTGATGGATCAACTTGGGTAGAGCTTGGATCTTCTTGAGTTGAGCTTGATTCTCCCCCATCATCTTGTTGAACATGACTGTTAGACTCGTTGGGCAAGATGTGCCCAATACCCATCAACTTGATGACTTGAGAAGAATCACCATCACCTATTTCACGAGAAGAAACTTGCCCCTCATGGGGGCTATTATTCTCCAAAAACTCCACGTCACAAGATACTTCAACACAACCATTGGTCTTGTTGTAGTATCTATAGGCTTGAGAGTTTTCTGCATAACCAACAAATATACCCTCTATAGTTCTAGATTCGAATTTACCGAGATTTTCCTTTTTGTTCTTGACGAGGCACTTGCATCCAAAGACACGGAAGTAGTTGACATTGGGCTTCTTACTTGTGATAATCTTGTATGGAGTCATGTCAAAGGGAGCTCGGAGGAAGAGCCGGTTCGTGTAGTGGACCGCGGTAGCAATAGCTTCTCCCCAAAAATTGTGAGGGGACTTGAATTCACTCAACATTGTTCTTGCCATCTCAATGATTATCCGGTTATTCCTTTCAACAACACCATTTTGTTGAGGGGTATAAGGAGCTGAGAATTCATGCTTGATCCCCTCATCTTCAACAAATTCTTGCATGGTGTAGTTCTTGAACTCGGTGTCGTTGTCGGTTCTAATGGTCTTGATCTCCACTCCATGAGTGCGTTGAGCTTGCTTGGCGAAGATCATGAATTCCTTGAAGGTCTCATCTTTCGTCTTGAGAAGAAAGACCCAAGTATAACTTGAGTAATCATCAACAATGACAAGACCATATCTTCTTCCACCAAGGGAGTCAAATGTCGATGGCCCGAAGAGATCCAAATGGAGAAGCTCCAAGGGTCTTGACGTGGCCACCTTGGTAACGGAAGGATGATGCTTCCCAATTTGCTTTCCTGAAATGCAAGCACTACACACACGATCTTTCTCCAAGGAGATACCGGTTAGTCCAATAATATGCTCACCCTTTAGGAGTAGATTGAGATTTCTCATGTTGACATGGCTTAGGCGACGATGCCAAATCCATCCCTTGTCAGCCTTGGCCATTAGACATGTAGGAAGAGATTGGCTCTCTTTCGAGAGGTCGACCACATAAAGGTCGTCTTCCACGTGTCCAATGAGAACCAAGCTGAGATCATCACCCCTAAATACATTCACAAAAGTTCTATAGAAATAGGAGTCATAGCCGGCATCCGTGAGATGTTTAATAGAAATAAAGTTGTAACCAAGGTTTTCAACATGTAAGACGGTCTCTAGAGTCAAAACCTTGGAGATTACCAACTTACCATAACCTAGTACCTTTCCTTTAGAGTTATCTAAAAAATTAATGCTTGACGTTGAGTTGACATCATGAATGAATTGTTCAAGCCCACTCCTACCTCCGGTCATGTGATTGGTGCATCCACTATCAAACACCCATTTTGATCCACCGGAGGCATAACCCTACAAAATCAATTCTTTGATTTAGAAACCCATTGAGTAATGGGTCCCCTAGCATTAGCAACAAGATCCTTAGGTACCCAAATTTAGTACCACCTATAAGCATAACCATTTCGAGGGCCAACATATTTGGCATATACATCTCCTTGAGTGCCTTTACATAGCACATAGGAAGGATTAGACTTTCCCGCATACTTGTGATTGGGATTTCCCCTCATGGCTCCCCCATTCACCACATTCCTTTTGACTTGGTCAACCACCTTGTCACCTTCTTTTACAAAGGTTATATTCTTTGGTGGAATGGCATTGCTCGTGTTATTCTTTGGATCAAAACCGACACCTTCCTTGGAAATTCTAGTCTTTTAACGGGATAAAATCTCATCTAGGATCTTTCCCTTGGAGGTAGGTGAACGACGCTCTTTCTCAAGTTGCTCTTTCAACTTCTTATTTTCCTCAATGAGGTGAGCTTGATCAAAGGTAGAGTTAGAGGTACACAACTCATTTTCAACAATAATTGGATCCTTAAATGTACCAAGAGCCTTCTCATAGGACACCCGAAGTTGATCATGGTTCTCTCCAAGTTTTATGAGCTCACGCTTGACAAGAAAACTAGCCTTCTCAAGGTGCTCAAGGTCCTTGGTAAGAGAAGCATGAGCAACTTCAAGATCTTTCTTTGAGGCACCAAGCTCCTGGGACAATGAGTTAGCCCTATCAATAGTGTCCATGTCTTTTGCTTTATCAATTTCAAAAATTTCAATTTATAGTTTAAGAAAAGAATTGGTATTCTTTTCCTCACAAAGCTCTTGCTCAAGAAGATTGAATCTTTGTTTCTCATCATCAATATGAGATTCCAAGCTATCAATGGCCTCATCACGTGAGCTAAAAAGTTCCATTAATTGCTTGACTCTAGCACGAGCAATGGGAGGAAGAGACTTCATGATGGCATACATTTCTTTTATATATTCTTCACCAAATTCATCACTATCACTATAACTATCATGATAACTCTCAAGATCATCTAAGACACTAGATAGGGATGGAGGAGAGACAATTACCTTGGAGATTCTTGCCATAAGACAAGAACCGGTGATCTTGGGAATAGGAGAACTCTCGATGTAGTCCTTGGAGTAGTCGTAGGTGAGAGGTGAACCGGGTTCGACATATGCCAAACCGGTCACACCCACCACTTTCTCCTTATCCCCACACTCCACGTCGGACTTGTACTTGGAGCTCCTTGCCATGAGGCAAGTGGCGGTGACCTTGGGAGTAGGAGAGTCGTCGGTGTAGTCCTTGGTGTAGTCATAGGTGAAGAGAGACCCGAGTTTGGCAAAGTCCAAACCGGCCACTGCAACCACCTTCTCTTTATCCTATTCCTCCTTGTCGGATATGTATTCTTGGCCTAGGAAGCCCTTGCCATCACGCCTATTGTTCCTCTTGTATCTTTCATTGATGGGGTTGGGCTTCAATCTTGGTTTGGCACCTTCTTCATACTTAGGCTTGTCAAGCCGCTTCTCATATGGACACTTGTCAGCAAAATGGGTCGACTCATCACAATTGTAGCACGTCCTCTTCTTCTCACTTGATCCCATTGAAATTCTCCTTCTTCGGAACTTCATGTTCTTGGTGAAGAGAGCAAGTTGAGAGAGCATATCATCAACTCCATCAACATCGCTTTCTTCATCACTAGAAACATCTTCTTGCACATGCTTGGCCTTTAATGCTAGAGAGTGGGAAGACCCAATAGCACGGTTGATCTCCTTGATCTTTTGACCTTCATCCGCCAAGTTATCCGTGGCAACTAGATAAGAGACTAGATCATCAGGAGTGAATTGATTAGCTCTATCAAGGAGTTGCAAGTTCAAGGCAAGCTTCTTGCCAGTGACCGCGATCATGGAGACAATCTTGGACTTGATAAGTTCATCATTCAAATTGAATCCATCATCATACTTCTCACACCCTAGGCCACCAATCTTCACGCGGAGGGCAACAAGTCTCTTGTATGCTTCAGCGATAGTCTCACCATCATTGTTCATTAACATGTTCATCTCTGACTTGGCTGCTTCATACTTGGATTTTTGGATAAGAGAGGTTCCCTCTTGGAGAATGACAATCCTATCCCAAAGATCCTTTGCGGTGGGGATGTCGCTGACTTGATCATGGAGAGTGCGGTGAATGGCACTCCTTATCTTGTCACAAGCCGTTGCATTTAGTTGACGGTCGTAGTACTCTCTCGGGGTGAGGTTGTTGGGATCATGAGGGTGGAAACCGGTGCATACAATCTCCCAAAGCTCAACGCTGCAGCTGCAAAGATGAGATTCCATAGAAGCTTTCCAATGAGAGAAATGAGTTCCGTCATAATGAGGTGCATGACCCGAACCATTAATATGAGGCATGATGTTCTTTTGCTTAGGATAAACATAAGGGAATTTATTAGGGGGCGTGGAAGTTTTTGACGAGCCGCCCTCATGCGCGGACTCGGCATCCTTATCCTTTTCGATGTCCATTGGTCTCCCTTGAGGTACTAACAATGGATTACCAAGAAAAGCCCCATCGCCAATGGCCTTAAGTTGTCCTTCTAGGTAACTCATTCGAACAAGGAGATCGGAATCCGCCTTGGCCTTTTCAAGGTCAACCTTGGCTATGATTTTGCGAAGCTCCTTGACCGAATAAGTCTTTTCCTCCTCATCATCGGAGAAAACCAACTTTTCTCTTAGGTGGTAAAGCCCTTAAAAGAGCCCTTGGCTCTGATACCAATTGAAAGTGTAAGATGGTTCACCTAGAGGGGGGGTGAATACGTTTCTACAAAATTCTTTATAATCTTTTGCATGTTTTAGGCTTTGCGGAATATAAGTGAGCCTAAATGCAAACTAGGTGAGGCAAAATAGATGATGAACAAGATACTTCAAGCTCGAAGGCTATCACAAGGTAAAAAACACAAGTAAGAGATCGGTTATGGAATAACCGAAGCACGCGGAGATGAAGATGTATTCCCGTGTTCACCACCTTTGGGAAGGGGGCTACGTCATGTTGGAGAGGTGTGAAGTTCCACGAAGGATTCCTCACGCTCCACAAAGGCTCACCTTATTCTCCGAGCCTATCCCACGAAGGAATAACTCACTTACTCGTGGTAGACTTTAAGGTAGTCTCCAAACCCTCACAAACTTTCCACGGAGCAAATCACAAGCCGAATGCCTCCGGGCGACCCTAGACGCACAGGGTTTCCCACAAACCCAAGAGTAACAAGCTAACTCGATGAACTCAAGGGGGACTGAACTTTGGCTTGGTGGAAACGTAGATCGGGACCTCCTCTTCCTTTCTACCAAAGGGATTTGGATTTGGTTGGGTAGAATGGGAGATCCTCAAGCTTTTGTGTTTCAGCAATGGGGGAGAGAGAGAGAGAGCTTCAAGAAATGAAATGTTATCTCAAGTGCCTAACCTCCCAGTGGAGAAGAAAGGGGTATATATAGTAGAAGGGGAAAAAGAGCCGTTTGGGGGTTCCTGCGGCAGAACCGGCAATAAGTCCGTTCGGACCGAGTTGCTCACCGGAATTTCTGGCGACAACTCCGGTCGACCGGACCATACGCCGGAATTTTTGGTGGCGACCAAAATTCTCGGCGAACAACCGAAAGGCTATGCAGTAAGCCATATCGGCGTACACCGAGAATTTCCGGCGACAGCACCGGCACCGCCGGCGCTTTTGCCGATTTCGTAGTAACCCTTTTGACTCATTTTTCAAGGCTGTTTTCTCTCTCTATCTCTTCGAATGGGTGTGTGGTGGTGGATGTGAAGGGAATATGCCCGAGAGGCAATAATAAAGTGGTTATTATCGTATTCCTTATTTATGATAAATGTTTATTTTACATGCTATAATTGTATTAATACGGAAACGTTAATACATGTGTGTTTAATAAACAAAAGGAAGTTCCTAGTTATGCCTCTCTTATAAACTAGCTCGTTGATTAACAAGATGATCAAAGGTTTCCTGATCATGGACATTGGATGTTGTTAATAACGAGATCACAACATTAGTGTAATGGTGTGATGAACATTCATCCGAAGTATATCATTACGATCAAAGTCATTGAGTTTATATTGCTATAACAACTTACGAAGTGGTCCTAATCCTTAGACCATGAGATCATGTCAATCACTAACACCGGAAGAGTTTCTTGATAACATCAAACGTCACACCGTAACAGGGTGATTATAAAGATGGATTCATAACTAACAAAGTGTTATGTTGAGGCCCATGGATCGAGAGTGGAATTTGTTCATCCCGATGACGGATAGATATACTCTGGGCCCTCTCGGTGATATCACATTGATTAGCTTGCAAGCAAGTGATTTGATCACTAGAATGTTATATCACGGGAACGAGAAAAGAGTGCATGTCAGTAACGAGATCAAACTAGGTATGGAGATACCGATGATCGAATCTCGGACATGTAATATATCGTGAAACAAAGGGATTAAGATACTAGCGTAAAAGGTTCCGACGATCACAAGAAAGTCATCGTTGAATGTGTGGGAGTCAGTATGGGTCTCCAGATCCCGCTTCTGATTATTGATCTGAGAGGGGTCTCGATCATGTCTATATTATTCACGAACCGTAGGGTTACACAATTAAGAGACACCGACATCCATTTGGAGCAAAAGTTTCATGCCGAAAAGAATAACAAGCGCAGGAATTTATTTCACTAGATACCGAAACGGGTTTTCGGGTGAAATTGCAGAAAGTGTTTCTGCATGTGAAATGAAATACTAGCAAGGGGTTATATGTGAATGTTTGTTATTAAAGTAATTGACAAAATTCTGAATAAATAAAAGGAGTTTTATTTAATGAGAGTTTGCATTAAATTTGGTGGAAATTTAATGGGAATTTGAGTGGGTTTTTGAGTGGAGGGAATTGAAAGGCTTTTGTGTGAGTGGAGTGTCCACCCACATTAATGAGGGAGAGGTGGGGGCACCCTCCATGTCCGGCGGCCATGCCCCCTTGGGCTGCCCCCCTCCCCTATATAAGGAGCCCCTCCTCTCACTTCTCACTCACACCTCCTCGTGAAGGATCTCTCTCCCCCTCTAGAATTTATCCCCCATGGTCTCGGACTAGCGAGATACATGTTCCCGGTGGATTTTCGGCAAGAAAGAGTTGTGCTTCCGCTGCATCGCTGGAGCGAGGAGGCGGAGGTTGCTCGGTGCCTCGAACGTGTGTGCGAGCACGGATGCGCTGCTGTTTTGCGGCGCTAGGACTTCCTCTCGATCTTGAGATCGGCAAGAGATCGTCTACATCAACCACGAGTTTGGACTCATTAAGCTTTGTCGGTCTTTAAGGGTATGTTCTCTATGGATATACATCCGCCCGTTGTTTGTATCTAGTAGATAGATCTTGGTACATAGTTGTTCCCATCGTAGGAATTTTTTTGTTTTCTATGCTGCGAACCATACAGTGGTATCAGAGCCGGATCTATGCGTAGATACTTTGCCCGGGTAGTACATATATGAGTATGTGGGCGATGATGATCATTTTATTTCTTCTTAGTTGTACTTTGGATATTGGTGGCATAGTGGGATGAAGCGGCCCGGACAAACTTTACATGTCCTCGCACATGAGACCTGTTCCACGCTTGACATGCAACTAGTTTTGCATAAGTGGCTAGCGGGTGTCTGTCTCTCCTACTATAGTCAATATCTAATTTGCAACGAGTTGTCAACAATTTGGTTATCCTCGTTGTGGTTCATGTTCGTATGTAAGAACGGTTCTATCTTCGAAAGCCCTAAGCCACGTAAAACTTGCAATGGATAAATTAGAGGCGTCTAGTTTAGATTGTTGCTGGGCTAGTGTTATGATATGGTGATGTTGTAAGTAGAAGTATAAGACGATACTCTCACAACACACATAATGTGTAGGTTCCATAGACCTTGGCCTTACACATAGAGGTATGATAGAGATCATACCACGATGCACATGATAGAGATCAAGTGCGGGAACCATATCATTTCACTTATTAACATGTGATGTTTATTGCATCTTATATTACTTATTTGGCGTTTTATTAGCATAATAAGATGATCCCTCATTTAAATATCAAGATAAGAATGTGTTATTCCTTTAGTATGCACCGATTATGTTCTCGTCGCTCCAAGACATCACGTGATGATCGGGTGTTTTTTGGATCCACGACCATATTTCGGGTGTAAGACAGTTACACATGCAAATACTAAGGTTCTTACTTGGCGAGCCTAGCATGTACAGACATGGCCTCGGAACACGGACCGAAAGGTTAAGCATGAGTCATATAGTAGATATGATGCCCATTTGATGCTCGCCTTTGAAGCTATACCGACTCACGTGATGATCGGACTTGGTGTAGTGGATTTGGTTCATGTAATCACCAAAAAGACACGAGGGACGTCGTTTTTGAGTGGGAGATCATTTCTAATTTGGATTAGTAGAACTCAATTTATCATAAATTAAATCAAAGTGAATTTGCATAATTTGTTGTAGTCATTGGCATTCGTTCACCACCTTATGCATAGTTGTAATTGAGATAGTAGAACTATAGAATTCTGGATATATACTTTACGAACTGGTATCGTATTGTGTTGAGTGTCAATCAAAGTTTAAAGTCCTATTGCAAACTTTCAGCAAACTCTATTTACTCCGTGAATTTAATAGTTGGTATTAAATCGAGAGTAACAATTCCAGTGTTAGTATCTTAAGTATCATGTTTGCCTCCACGATTCTTGATTGTTTTAATATCAAGTTTATCTAGGAGCTGAAAGAATTGTTTCAGAAACCATCATGTGTGGCAGATATAACAATATCTGAAACAATGTTTTGGTTGCAATATGATAGAGTATAATATATGTTCTCATATTGGATGAGAATTTACGAAGGTTGGAGATGCTAGACATCCTAATCATCCAAAAGGGTTTTGGAAAGTAATGTTATACTCACGATTCGCCTTTATAAGCTACAGTAGCTTGATCATGAAAGTCGTCATGATAAGGATGAATAGAAGATGTATGTAAAGTGTTTACTACACTAAAAGATTACTAAAGTATGGATTTTGAGAGAATACCGATCATTTTGATGATGGTGATCTACTTCAAAGTGCAAGTCCAAAGGTATTATTATTTGAATATACACGCTTTGGACTATGTGTCATGTATATGGCGCCACTGTTGATGTTGATAGATTCTTTTAAAAGGAAAAGAAATGCTGGAAGAGAATCTATAAAATATACTTGGCAGAAAAGAAAAGATTGGAAATATCCAATTTAGGTATATGGATCATATACATGTTATGGTTGTATTCTTTGCTTGTTAAACAATATGGTTCTTGGGTATTGGATACCGAATTGGTTGGTATGAAATTTCATACGGAACGACGCAATTCATGAACCACAATGGCCTAAGTAACTAGCAAGAGAATATGTGATGATGTTCATCGAAAACAAACAAACCGTTGTTTGTATTTCTCGTTGACATCAAAACTTGACTTCAAGATTTGTTTTAATAATTGTTATTTGACTCAGGTATTATGAGAACAAAGGTTGTTCAAATAATTACCGTATTCCATATAATATGGATGATTTACAAATCTAGTTGGAGAAATCACATCCATAAAACCTAATGCTAAAATGTCGCAAGACAAATGATTGAAAGATCACTTACGAAGTGACATCGCTGTTTAAATTATATTAGAAAGAAAACATGAAGAATCTCCATATTCATGGATTTTTGGATTCTTTGATTTGATCAAGTGACACTTGTGAGACTTTCCACGTGATAATTAAAACTTCGTTCAAAGGCCAAAGAAGAACGAACGACTAAAATATTGGAATTTATACATATCGATGTATGTAGTCCATTATGTGTAGTCGTAAGCGATGGGTTTCAACTTCATATGCTTTCTCCAGAAATTTGAGTGAATGTTCACTTAATGAGAAAGAAGTGTGAAATATTTGAAAACGTTCAAAGACTTTCAAGATGAAGTGAAAATCATTGTGACAAGAAAATAAATGGTTTATGATTTTATCATAAGGGATTTATTTGAGTTACAAGTGTAACAAGAAAATAAATGAATTATGATTTTATCATAAAGGGATTTATTTGAGTTGGAAGTTTAGCAAAACACCTAGATTTACATCTCCCGAAACACCATAGGAGTATGGAGTGTTTGAGATTTATAATGAAACCTTGTTTGACATGGTTGGATCAAAGGTGTTATTTATAAAACTGCCATTATGTTTTAAAAGATTAAAGCTTTAGAGACTTCCGCTTTTACACTGAAAAGAGCTCCATCTTGATCCGTTGAAATGACACCATATGAGTTATGGTTTGGGGTAAAACCCAAGTTGTCATTTCTTAAATTTTGGTATGCTAAACATAAGTAAGATGTTTACAACCAAAGTCGGATGAGCATGTCTTTGTAGGTTATTTCGAATAACAATTGGTTATTCCTACATAACACCGAGGACAAAAAGGGTTTGTCGCTTGAAATGTGAAGTTTCTTGAAAAAGGAATTTTTCGCAAAAGTTAAGTGGGAGGACAATAGAACTTTGATAAGGTTAACGAACCTTAGCTAAATGTACTGAGTTGTGCAGCGCCGGAAATCGTTCTGGAGGCTGCCATAATGCTCATAGCTTATGTGCCTCAAAGGTTGTGGTCACGGAGATCTAAGTTCTTATTGAACCAAGTCGGTCGAATAAACAATCAAATACTAAGATTTGAGAGTAAATCATTATTGTTTGACAATGATGAACCGACTATATGCAAAGAAGCGATGATGGGCCCTGACTCCATCAAATGGCTTGAAGCCATAAAATCCGTGATAGTTCCATACACGAGAAATCAAGTTTTTAACTTGGAAGACCCTCCGGAAAGGTGTAAAAACCTATCGGTCGTATTTGGATCTATAAAGAAACAGACATGGATGTTTCACATCTATGAAATTGTCGACATGTCGTAAAGTATTTTACGACAATGTTCAAGGAGTTGACTATGACAAGATTTGATCTTTCATAGCGATATTTAGTCTGGACGGATTAAAGTAGCAACCACTACATATAATTTGTTATATGGTAAATGTATAAACAAAACAAAGTTCTTTTAATAGAATGGTTACCTAGGACGTGTACATGACACGATCCAAAGGGTTTTGTTAATTCAAAGGATGCTAAAAGGGGCATGCAAACTTTAATTGTTGAAGTAAGCATCGCGGAGTTGGAATCTTCACCATAATGAAAAAGGAGTTTTTCATCAGGAGACGATGAAGATGCTTGCATTTGCAAGAAATTAAGTGGGAGCGCTAAGACATATTTCTAACACATTATGTGGAGGACATCTTGTTGATTAGAAATAAAGTATATTTTATTGACAAAGGTTAAGAATTTCATTTCTATGAAATACTTAGGCAAAAGCCGAATATTTAGCGTGAATGTCTATAGTGGATAGACTGTGACGCCAATATGGTTGTGCCAAACGTACATATATGAGATATTGAAGGAGTTCAATATAGAAACAACAAGAAACGGTTCTTGTCGCATGGAAAGGAATTGAATCAAGATTCAAGTGTATTGACACTTGATACGTGACACAAGATTCAAGTGCTTTGACACTTGATGAGTGGAATCACGAGAATGTTTTGATCAATCATACCATGATATGTACACATCCAGATATGTCCTATGCTCTAAGTGTTATGAGAAAATACCAAAATGAATCATAAAATGATCATTGGACGATAGTAAGGATATTCTTATGATCTTTTGGAAAGAACTAAGAATATATTTGTGTAGAGGTGACAAACAACTAAATATAGTTCATTGTAAAGCGTTACATTGATACTAGTTTTGTCACAAGATACAAATTAAGTTTATCTCAATTTAAACTATGGGTGGCACAATGTAATGGAAAGGAGATTCCATGATGGATTTGGATGAATTCCAAAGTGAAGACATTGTGACGGATACTACAACAAAAGGCTAAGTATAAGATTGCTATAGTAGCAACAAAGGAGGGAATTTGTGTCAAGTAGTTTTTTATCAAACTAAGGTGTGGTTCGCAACGGGCTAACACTAAAGATATATTGTATGACAATATTATCGACGTGTTTTAACCCCAAGGAACTAAAGGTCTCACCGAAATACCAAATTTATACAATGCCATCTCATTGGAGAATGAGTGATGCGTGAAGACGCAAAGACATGCAAATACACATGGACCTGAAAGCGTCAGATCTGTAGATTATGTTAACCACTTGCAATTGCGTATATGGAACACCAGAAAGCCACATGTGTTCAATACGCAAAGTTTTCAAATTAGATTATTGTCTCTAGTGCAAGTGGGAGACTGAAGGGAATATGCCCGAGAGGCAATAATAAAGTGGTTATTATCATATTCCTTATTTATGATAAATGTTTATTTTACATGCTATAATTGTATTAATACGGAAACGTTAATACATGTGTGTTTAATAAACAAAAGGAAGTTCCTAGTTATGCCTCTCTTATAAACTAGCTCGTTGATTAACAAGATGATCAAAGGTTTCCTGATCATGGACATTGGATGTTGTTAATAACGAGATCACAACATTAGTGTAATGGTGTGATGAACATTCATCCGAAGTATAGCATTACGATCAAAGTCATTGAGTTTATATTGCTATAACAACTTACGAAGTGGTCCTAATCCTTAGACCATGAGATCATGTCAATCACTAACACCGGAAGAGTTTCTTGATAACATCAAACGTCACACCGTAACAGGGTGATTATAAAGATGGATTCAGAACTAACAAAGTGTTATGCTGAGGCCCATGGATCGAGAGTGGAATTTGTTCATCCCGATGACGGATAGATATACTCTGGGCCCTCTCGGTGATATCACATTGATTAGCTTGCAAGCAAGTGATTTGATCACTAGAATGTTATATCACGGGAACGAGAACAGAGTGCATGTCAGTAACGAGATCAAACTAGGTATGGAGATACCGATGATCGAATCTCGGACATGTAATATATCGTGAAACAAAGGGATTAAGATACTAGCGTAAAAGGTTCCGACGATCACAAGAAAGTCATCGTTGAATGTGTGGGAGTCAGTATGGGTCTCCAGATCCCGCTTCTGATTATTGATCTGAGAGGGGTCTCGATCATGTCTGCATTATTCACGAACCGCAGGGTGACACACTTAAGAGACACCGACATCCATTTGGAGCAAAAGTTTCATGCCGAAAAGAATAACAAGCGCATGAATTTATTTCACTAGATACCGAAACGGGTTTTCGGGTGAAATTGCAGAAAGTGTTTCTGCATGTGAAATGAAATACTAGCAAGGGGTTATATGTGAATGTTTGTCATTAAAGTAATTGACAAAATTCTGAATAAATAAAAGGAGTTTTATTTAATGAGAGTTTGCATTAAATTTGGTGGAAATTTAATGGGAATTTGAGTGGAGGGAATTGAAAGGCTTTTGTGTGAGTGGAGTGTCCACCCACATGAATGAGGGAGAGGTGGGGGCACCCTCCATGGCCGGCGGCCATGCCCCTTTGGGCTGCCCCCTCCCCTATATAAGGAGCCCCTCCTCTCACTTCTCACTCACACCTCCTCGTGAAGGATCTCTCTCCCCCTCTAGAATTTATCCCCCATGGTCTCGGACTAGCGAGATACATGTTCCCGGTGGCTTTTCAGCAAGAAAGAGTTGTGCTTCCGCTGCATCGCTGGAGCAAGGAGGCGGAGGTTGCTCGGTGCCTCGAACGTGTGTGCGAGCACGGATGCGCTGCTGTTTTGCGGCGCTAGGACTTCCTCTTGATCTTGAGATCGGCAAGAGATCGTCTACATCAACCACGAGTTTGGACTCGTTAAGCTTTGTCGGTCTTCAAGGGTATGTTCTCTATGGATATACATCTGCCCGTTGTTTGTATCTAGTAGATAGATCTTGGTACATAGTTGTTCCCATCGTAGGAAATTTTTTGTTTTCTATGCTGCGAACCCAACAGGATGATGAGAGGTATATTTGGTGTAGAACATACCCAAAGAGCACATTGAGATCACCCCTCTTAATAGTGCGGTGTTTCCTATTTGACTCAAGAGTAAATAAGAGAAAATAATAAACAACACCACCGGCTCTTCATAAAGAACTGAATGGGGGGTCACCCATCACCTATCACCAATAACCTGCGGACTCTCACCTGTAGAGAAGCTAATAGAAACATTAGTCCATTCTGTAGATCCGATGTCATAGTTAACCAAAACACTAGATAAGGGCTAATTGCCCTTTAAGACATGACTAGTTGTAGACAGAATTTCAAAGGGTTCAACCCTAATCTGTAACCGACTTGACCTACCCCCAAGACCTAGATTATCTATATAAGGGCCAGGAGGGCACAACGAGGAGGATCATCCAACTCATACACACACCTTACACCAGATCGCATCTGCGCACCCCCTATAACCTTCGGTTTCTCCGTAATCAAGAACATACAAGGAGTAGGGTTTTCCCTCCGGGGCCGGAACCTGGGTAAACCTCGTGTCCCCGTGTTGCTTGCCTGTTAACCATCTCGTGACTTTCAGCATCCTCATCTTCTCCAAAACCGAAGTCCATAACAATGGGCATTGACGAGATCAAACTTCGTCACACGGAGAACACAACTTGCTCCAAACGGGGCAAAAATGCTTTCCAACTTGACGTGGCTGAGGTGAAGGCTATAGAAGATGCCCAGTTGCAACCAATTTGCAAACGTATGTTCATATGGGAAGGCTCAGTTACAGTCAAGTTGCAACTGGTTGTAGAGGATGCTCAATTGCAGTCAAGTTGCAACTGGGTTCAAAGGGAAGGCTTAGTTACAATCAAGTTGCAACTGGATTCGGAGGGAAGGCTCAGTTACAATCAAGTTGCAACTGGGTTCGGAGGGAAGGCTCAGTTGCAATCAAGTTGCATCTGGCTTCTTAGGGATGGCTCAGTTGCAATCAAATTGCAACTCGCTTCGGAGGGAACGCTCAGTTATATTGAACTTGCAACTGGCTTAGGAGGGAAGGCTCAGTTGTAGTCAAGTTGCAACTGGCTTTGGAGGGAAGGCTCATTTACAGTCAAGTTGCAACTGGCTTCGGAGGAATCAAGTTGCAATTGGGTCCTTGAGGAGTCTTACAACTTGCTCGTCTTCCCCTAGCACGTTCTTATCTTCCGGATCAATACGCGGAGAACACAACTTGCTCCAAACGAGGGGCACTAATGCTTTTCTACTTGGCGCAGCCGAGGTGAAGGCTACAGAAGATGCCCAGTTGCAACCAAATTGCAAACCTATCTTCAGAGGGGAAGACTCAATTACAGTCAAGTTGCAACTGGTTGTACATGATGCTCAGTTGCAATCAAGTTGCAATTGGGTTCGGAGGGAAGTCTCAGTTACAATCAAGTGGCAACTAGCTTTGGAGGGAAGGCTCAGTTGCAATCAAGTTGCAATTGGGTCCTTAAGGAGTCTCACAACTTGCTCGGCTTCCCACTGGCGTGTTCTTATCTTCCGGATCAACACGCGGAGAACACAACTTGCTCCAAACGAGGGGCACTATGCTTTTCGGCTTGAAAATCATGAAGAAAAAATCATGTTACTTGAAAATAAAACATAAGAAAAAATGAAAATGAATAAAACAAAAGGGAAAAATAAAAATAAAAATAAAATAAGAAAATGTAAAAATAGAAAAAGGAAAATATAGATGCAAACCTAACTAGCTAGGTAGCTACACTACTCTTCCCTTTTGTAACTTGATTGTAACTGAGCATCCTCTACAACGAGTTGCAACTTCTTCGGAGGGAAGGCTTTGTTGTCGTCAAGTTTCAACTGGGTTCGGAGGGAAGGCTCAGATACAATCAAGTTGCAACTGGCTTTGGAGGTAAGGCTCAGTTACAGTCAAGTTGCAACTGGCTTCGGAGGGAAGGATCAGTTACAATCAAGTTGCAATTGTGTTCGTGAGGAGGCTCACAACTTGCTCGGCTTCCCCCTGGCGCATTCTTATCTTCCGGATCAACACACGGAGAACACAACTTTCTCCAAACGAGGGATCCTAATTCTTTCCAACTTGACGTGGCTGGGGTGAAGGCTACAAAAGATGCCCAGTTGTAACCAAGTTGCAAACCTATCTTCATAGGGGAAGGCTCAGTAACAGTCAAGTTGCAACTGGTTGTAGAGGATGCTCAGTTGCAGTCAAGTTGGAACTGGGTTCGAAGGGAAGGCTCAGTTACAATCAAGTGGCAACTAGGTTCGGAGGGAAGGATGAATTACAATCAAGTTGCAACTGGGTTCGGAGGAAAGACTCAGTTCTAATCAAGTTGCAACTGACTTCGGAGGGACAACTCAGTTGCAATAAAATTGCAACTCGCTTCGGAGGGAACGCTCGGTTACAGTCAAGTTGCAACTAGCTTCGGAGGGAAGGCTCAGTTGCAGTCAAGTTGCAACTGCCTTCGGAGGGAAGGCTCAGTTGCAGTCAAGTTGAAACTGACTTTGGAGGAAAGGCTCAGTTACAGTCAAGTTATAACTGACTTCGGAGGGAAGACTCAGTTACAGTCAAGTTGCAACTGGTTTTAGAGGAATCAAGTTCTAATTGGGTCCTTGAGGAGTGTCACAACTTGCTCGGCTTCCCCTAGCGCATTCTTATCTTTCGGATCAACACGCGGAGAACACAACTTGCTCCAAACGAGGGGCACTAATGCTTTTCGACTTGGCGCAACCGAGGTGAAGGCTACAGAAGATGCCCAGTTGCAAACCTATCTTCGGAGGGGGAGACTCAGTTACAATCAAGTTGCAACTGGTTGTAGAAGATGCTCAGATGCAATCAAGTTGCAACTGGACGTCTGGTGCTGCCCCGTCTTCTCTGCATCAAAGAGTCAAGTATGCTGTTGAGGGCCATGTGGTAACTGTAAAAAAGAAACTTTGTTCTATCTACTGGATCATTCCCGTATATTGAAGCCGCTGAAGAAGCTATTGAGACTTCCTTCCAGTCACTCGAAATTTGGCAATTTTTTGGAACTTCTTTATAGACTTGTAGAGACCCTCTATGTAGTTGTAATTCTAGGGCAATCGTTCGGAGGAAAGGCTCAGTTACAATCAAGTTGCAACTAGCTTCGGAGGGAAGGCTCAGTTGCAATCAAGTTACAATTAGGTCCTTTAGGAGTCTCACAACTTGCTCGGCTTCCCACTGACGCGTTCTTATCTTCTGGATCAACCCGTGGAGAACACAACTTGCTCCAAACGAGGGGCACTATGCTTTCCGACTTAAAAATCATGAGAAAAAATAACATTACTTGAAAATAAAACATAAGAAAAAATGAAAATGAATAACACAAAAGGGAAAATAAAAATAAAAATAAAATAACAAAATGTAAAAAAAGAAAAAGAAAAAAATAGATGCAAACCTAACTAGCTAGCTAGCTACACTACTCTTCCTGCTTGGTTCCCGTTTGGTCTCCTACAAAACAACCTAGCTACCCGCCAAAAAATTCAATAAAATAAAATGAAAAATAGACATACCAGGATAAAAGGCAGACCACGAGACAACCGAAGCAGCCCAAAAACCACGATGCACAAAACGCTATGCTTGCCTAACAGGAAGGGTCGGACCCAGACGAAATTCTGACTGGGGGCACAACATTTGACCGGGGGCCAGTCTCTATATAAATTTGCTAAATTTGAACATTTTATTTAAATTTCTGAACAAAAACTACAGGAATTCAAAATTTGGAGTGGGGGCTCGCATGTACTTGGGTCCGTCCTATCAGGAACAGCACACAGATAACGCAAAAAAGACAAAAACGGGCAGCCCAATACCTCAGTGCCACCCACGACGTAGTAACGCGAACAGCCCAGACAAAAAATGAAGCACGAATCTTGGAACAAAAACTAATGGTGCAAAAGGTGATGGATACTTAACTAAATATTAGGCGCCTAATTTCTGGCAAAAATGTTAAAAATCCATGAAAAAAATAACGTTACCTGAAATAAAGCATATGAAAATATAACAATGAAAATGAAGAAAACAAAGGGAAAAAGAAAATGAAAAGGAAAAGAAAATTAGAAAATTAGAAAATGTAATTTTTTTTAGAAAAATGCAAACCTTGCTAGCTACGTTACTCTTCCAGCTTGATCTCTCGCATAAGTTTAGGTACGTAGCTGCAAAAGTGCAATAAAAAAATACGTTTAGTACATACTCCCTTTATTTTAAAATATAAAATATTTTAGGTTTATGACTTATCATAGTGTGTAGATTCATTTTAAACCTGAGAAAACCTACACACTAAAATAAGTATAGATACTTCTTTTTACAAAACTAAAACATCTTATATTTTAAAATGGAAGGAGTACTTGTGTGTTACCGGACAAGTTTGTTGCCGGAGGCATCATTGCCAAACTTCCCCAGTCATGGAGGAATTTTGCTACTTCTCTGAAGCACAAGAGACAAGAGTTCTCCGTGACGGATCTCATTGGGACTCTTGATGTGGAAGAGAAGGCGAGAGCAAAAGACACACGTGCTCGAGGTACCGAGGGAGGTTCTAATGCCAACCTGGTACAGAAAAGAAACTTCCAGCCTCACAAGTTCAAGAACAAAGGAAAGTTTGATGACAAAGGAAAGTTCGATGGAAAGAACAAGGCCTCACAGTCCACCAGCTTCAAGAAGAAGACTGATAAGAGGAAAGGTGCTTGTCATGTGTGTGGTGATCCTAATTATTGGGCTCCTGCTTGTCCCAACCGCTTTGACAAACGCCAACATGGGAAGAGCAGCAAGACTGCTAATGTTGTCATGGGCGACGTTGAGATGAAAGATGTTGGGTATGGTATATTACCTACTGTTCTTTCATTATGTCATTCTCCTGATTGGTGTATTGACACGGGCGCTAATGTACGTGTCTGTTCTGATATTTCCATGTTTTCTTCATATCAGGTCAGAGGGACTCAAACCGTGCTGATGGGGAACGGCTCGCATGCTTCTGTTCATGGTGTTGGTACGGTCGATCTGAAGTTCACTTCGGAAAAGACTGTGCGCCTGAAGAACGTGCATCATGTTCCCTCAATAAATAAAAATCTTGTTAGCGGATCTCTTCTGTGTCGAGATGGCTACAAGATTGTATTCGAGTCCAATAAATTTGTAATTTCGAAGTATGGAACTTTTATTGGTAAAGGCTATGAATGCGGAGGCTTGTTACGCTTATCTCTGTCAGACATTTGTAATAAAGTTGTTAATCATATTTACACAAATTTTGAATCAAATGTCTGGCACTCTCGTCTTTGTCATATTAATTTTGGTTGTATGACGCGGCTAGCCAAAATGAATTTAATCCCTGATTTCTCAACTGTTAAGGGATCTAAGTGCCAAGTCTGCGTGCAAGCTAAACAACCTCGCAAGTCACATACAACTGCAGAAGTGAGAAATTTAACACCACTAGAGCTCATACATTCTGATCTTTGTGAGATGAATGGTGTGTTAACAAAAGGTGGAAAGAAATACTTCATGACTTTGATAGATGACTCTACGAGATATTGTCATGTGTATCTTCTAAAATCAAAAGATGAGGCTTTGAGTTTCTTCAAAATCTATAAAGCTGAGGCAGAAAATCAACTTGATCGAAAGATCAAGAGGCTTAGGTCTGATCATGGTGGAGAGTATTTTTCCAACGAGTTTGATTTCTTTTGTGCGGAACATGGCATAATTCATGAGAGGACGCCTCCCTACTCACCCCAGTCAAATGGAGTAGCCGAAAGAAAGAACCGTACTCTAACAGATTTGGTTAACGCCATGTTAGACACATCGGGTCTTTCTAAGGAATGGTGGGGGGAGGCATTATTGACCGCGTGTCATGTCCTAAACCGAGTTCCCACAAAGAACAAAGAAATTACTCCATTCGAAGAATAGGAGAAGAAAAGACTAAAACTCTCTTACTTACGTACTTGGGGTTGTTTGGCAAAGGTTAATGTACCAATCCCCAAGAAGCGCAAGCTTGGACCAAAAACCATTGATTGTGTTTTTCTGGGCTATGCTTTTCATAGCATTGGTTATAGATTCTTGATAGTAAAATCTGAAGTACCTGACATTCATGTCGGTACAATCATGGAGTCGACTGATGCGAATTTCTTTGAGGATATCTTTCCAATGAAGGATAAACCTTACTCATCAAATCTGGAGATACCTAGTTCATCTAATCAGGAATTTGCTATATTCTCTGAACCTACCATTCCGATTGAACACTCTGAAAGTTCTAAGGAGGATGATAACGAAATTCCTAAAAGGAGCAAGAGACAAAGGACTGCAAAGTCTTTTGGTGATGATTTCATTGTGTACCTTGTGGATGACACTCCCACTTCCATTTCAGAAGCTTATGCATCTCCTGATGCTGACTACTGGAAGGAAGTTGTTCATAGTGAGATGAATTCCATCTTAGCTAATGAAACATGGGAGATCACTGATCGTCCTTATGGGTGCAAACCTGTAGGATGTAAATGGGTGTTCAAGAAAAAACTAAGACCTGATGGTACTATTGAGAAGTACAAGGCAAGGCTTGTGGCCAAGGGTTATACCCAAAAGGAAGGTGAAGACTTCTTTGACACTTACTCACCTGTAGCAAGGTTGACCACCATTCGAGTACTACTTTCTCTGGCTGCCTCACACGGTCTTCTCGTTCATCAAATGGACGTTAAGACAGCTTTCCTAAATGGAGAGTTGGATGAGGAAATTTATATGGATCAACCAGATGGTTTTGTAGTAAATGGTCAAGAAAGAAAAGTGTGCAAGCTACTGAAGTCTTTATATGGTCTTAAACAAGCACCTAAGCAGTGGCACGAAAAATTTGATAAAACCTTAACCGCTGCAGGCTTTGTTGTAAACGAAGCTGACAAGTGCGTATACTATCGCCATGGTGGGGGTGAGGGAGTCATCCTTTGTTTGTATGTTGATGACATACTGATTTTCGGAACCAACCTTAATGCAATTAAGGAGGTCAAAGATTTCTTATCTCGTTCCTTTGAGATGAAGGATCTGGGAGTAGCTGATGTCATCCTGAACATCAAGCTATTGAGAGATGATGATGGTGGGATTACATTGCTTCAGTCCCACTATGTGGAAAAGATCTTGAGTCGTTTCGGGTATAGCGACGTCAATTTTTCTCCTACACCGTATGATCCTAGTGTGTTGCTTCGAAAGAATCGAGGAAATGCTAGAGACCAACTAAGATACTCTCAAATCATTGGCTCGCTTATGTATTTAGCTAGTGCCACGAGACCTGACATCGCCTTTGCTGTAAGCAAACTCAGTCGATTTGTCTCAAATCCAGGAGATGATCACTGGCATGCTCTTGAAAGAGTTATGCGATATCTAAAAGGTACTGCGAGCTATGGCATACACTATACCGGGTATCCGAGGGTACTAGAGGGTTATAGTGATTCAAATTGGATATCTGATGCTGATGAGATAAAGGCCACGAGTGGATATGTTTTCACACTTGGTGGTGACGCTGTTTCTTGGAAGTCTTGCAAGCAGACCATCTTAACGAGGTCAACTATGGAAGCAGAACTCACAGCACTAGACACGGCCACTGTTGAAGCAGAGTGGCTTCGTGAACTCTTGATGGACTTACCTGTGGTTGAAAAACCTATACCCACAATTCCAATGAACTATGATAATCAAACTGTGATTATTAAGGTGAACAGTTCTAAGGATAATATGAAGTCCTCAAGACATGTGAAGAGGAGACTGAAATCTGTCAGGAAAATGAGAAACTCCGGAGTTATTGCATTGGATTATATCCAAACATCTAAAAACTTGGCAGATCCCTTCACAAAGGGTCTATCACGCAACGTGATAGAAAATGCATCAAAGGAGATGGGTATGAGACCCACAATTTGAGCTTTCCATAGTGGTAAACCATTCTATGTGATCGGAGATCCCGTGAATTAGAATTGGGAAACAAGTTGTTGGTTAGCTGAGAGGAAAGTATCCCTACTTTAATAAACACCACTCCATAAAGATGCAATACTTTCCTATTCTGCATGGCAGGTTGATTTATTATCTTAATGTGTTCTAAGTGGCTTATCCTAAGCAAAGATGTTGTCCTGCAGAACATCTTTTGAAGAACACACCTATATGAGTCTGACTGTTAAAACGTCGCAGTCTATGAGAGTGGGGTGCTCTCTAATAAACTCATGAAAGGTCATGGAGTATGACGTATAAGCTCCACCCGCGGGGAAGTCCCACGGTAGCCCAGTATCGGTCAAGACTTCGTGTGAAGCTAGATTGCAGCAAACTTGCAGTTCAAGGCATAGTCCACTGTACAAGTTGCAACCTAGTGTAGCATAGAATGCTAGGTGGAAGTTCAACTTAACAGTCTCCACTATAATACCGGTATATAAACAGTGTTTTGGAACCAAAGGCAGATTACATGTGCCTCTGGGATCTGGTGGGGGATTGTTGGAATTTTGGCCCAAAATGTCTAGCCCATTTTCTATTTAAATAATTCCTGAAAATCCTAGAGGCCCATGTGGCCCATTCATGCAAGACAAGAGGTGGGACAAATGTTTAGTCCCACATTGCTAGTCGAGTGGAAGTTGGACCAGCTTATAAGGTGAGCTCTTCTACCACTTAGTAAAAGGATGAGAAGGAGAAGGAGAGAGTTCCACACGCGCGCTCCTCCTCCTCCTCGCTCGCCTCGCCACGCCACGCCACGCCACGCCTCGCCTCGCCTCGCCTCGCCTCGCCACGACGCGCGCGCGCGCGCGCCGCGGGAATCTCGCCGAGCCGAGCTTTATTTTGCCACGCATGAATGGTATATGAACAGTAATACGAAGGTGAAACGTCTGCTTTGAATGGACGTTTAATACGAAGGTGAAACATTTGCTTTGAATGGACGTTTAATACGAGTTAGATGCGCCTGTTCGTTTCATCTTCCGTCCATTCGTTTCATCTTCTGCACCGTCTGCCTTCTCCTCTGCGCCTATAAGAGAGAGAGGTCGCGCCTCCTCTCAGTTGCGCTGTTACACATCCCTTGCCTCGAGTTCCAGAGCACTGCGCTACTTTCATCTTCCTCATCCCGTCTTGCGGCGTGCACCGCGAGCCGGGACAGTAGGCCTCCGAGACCCCGCTGCTTCGAGTCCTGTACGGGAGAAGGGCGATAAGGTTTTTGGGGAGCGCTATCAGCGCGACTACTGGCTTCGTCACGGACTCCCTCACAGATAGCGACGTCTTCCCCGACGAGGACTTCTTCCCCGACATCAGCACCCTCTTCCTCGACGACATGGCCAATGACGGTTCCAACGCCGGCGGTTCTACTTCTGCTACTGCCGTGTACATCTTCTGTCTCAATCTTGTTCTGATTCTATCCAGAGTTTTATGCCTTGCAGTTTGTTTGGCTATATGCCTTATTTTGTATTCGCTATTAAACATGATTAGTATATTACCTATTATTCTAGTCATGTTTTATCTAGCGTTTATTATGGATAATTCGCTTGGTAAATTGCTCTATTTCTCAACATCCATGATTTCTTTGGCATCCGCTACATCTCCCTTTGCACATTCATGTGACTTCACCTAGATTTTTTTTGTATAACATCGCACCAGAAACATAGAAGCATTTGTGTCTGATTCTTTGGATAGCATATGGATTTTGTATACAATCTGACAGTAACTCATGGAGCGCTCACACTCATACCTGTATTAAATATATTATATTCTTCCATCCATGGATTCAAGGTAAACCGGTAAAGTGGATTCTTACTTGTATATGTCAATCATTCCTACGAAATTGGGACATGATTTAATTATTGTAACTATTTTTTTTACATTCCCTCTATTCTTTAAAAGGTTTATCCTATAGTGACTTGTCATCTAATCGATTATGTCTACAAATTTATGAAGCTCCGGAAATCCAATAACTGAATTTTTATGTCATGTGTTTATAAATTTCCAAATAAATTAATCTTTGAATAAGTAAAGTTCTAGAAAGATTGGATGGGAAGGTTCTCATGTTTCTCATATGGCAGGTAAGACGAGCAGGCATACGACTTTAACACGTATCAAAATGAAGCTTCAAGGTTTACTATTACACCATGTGTTGTGTCAATAAATTTTTTGCTCACTCGTTTCAAGTCACCGATTTTTAGCCTCCCATGTAGTATCATTATGCAGCATTTCATGCAGTAACAAATGCATAATGCATTGGTTTGGATAGTAGCCTACATACTACGGCTTTGCATTTTTCAGCCTCAACCTACTCGCTTCACCTGTGATGTTAGAGTCCTCTTTCCATTTGACGGTGATAAGTGACATGACATGTAATGATAGAAAATTTTATACTTTATATTGTATCGGTGATCACATACATAACATAAATTCTTCGAAATGCAGTTAGTACATGGAGTACCTGAGTTGCAAGGTCTTTGAATTACATCTTTCCTATCAAGTACAGCAGAAGGGTTCATCACCGATGAATTGAAAATATTCATATGTACTTTTCCTGCAATTCTAACTATGGAAGGTTAGTCTAGCCCCTAATTTCATTCCTACTTATTGTTGTTTGATAGCTTGATGTAAATTCATAAAAAATTATAAGAAAAATCCTTGATACTACCTACAAGATTACCTTGGTCTTGAATATTTGTACAAGTTGAAGAAGTGAAAACAAGGGTCTTATCTATTTATCTCTGTTGATTTATACTTTCTTTTTTTGATGCCTCTGGCTACTGCTCAGATTTTCTGAATCCTCATTTGTATCTGTATTGTTTTGGAGAAACGGGAATAATTGCCTTGTCTACATTGACACATGGTTGGGTTGTGACCTGCAGGTGAGATGCTAGCCTGCTATAACTGAAGCACATTTGAAGAGTGATAGCAAAACGGGTTTCAGTTTAAATTATTTTTCCATGACTGGTGTGTATATTTGAAGAGTGGTATCTAACCTGCTATAACCGGTGTGTATATTCCATGCAAATATCTTGGTTTGAAAAAATCAATGTTCAGAACTACTTATTTATATCATACTCTATCCTACTCATCGAGAAAACACCACTGAGTGTAAAACCTTGCGAATTTTATTATGACATATTAGATTAAGTCCATGTCGCATGCAGATCTGAGGGACAAGGGCACAAGCGGTGCTGCCTCCATACCAAGGCGTCGGTACAGGCAGACACGTACCACTACAGCTACCAAGATTTCTACCCTCCTATTTGTCCTCCTACAAAGGGTGGGAGCGAGCTTCACATTACACATCCGACATATATGAATACCCAGGTGATGAAGAAGGTATACTTCTTGATTTTGTCCTCCTTTTGCTAATCTTTTTGTTAAAGAAGAGGATGCCAAAATTGAGGAGCTTACTAACTCAGTCATGATGCATCGAAGTGCGCTGTCTGATGTGCATAACTTTGTTTCCATATTCACATTTTTCTTATTCTACCCATGTGTAGGAGGCTCATGTGTATAGCCGTAGTTGTTCAACAGTTTCAGTTATTTAATTCTTGGAGACTATGAATTGAGTTTCCACGTGCCCCTCCCATATCTGCTTTGCTAGGCATCAATTATGGCTGTTTGCATACAAGAGAGAGCAATGTATAGATTGGCTGTTAACTCTGTTACTTTAGAGTTTCTGAAATCTGTTGTCATTAATGAACTTGTCTAGAGAACTGGACGGGGCAGCAGAGTAGTCTGACGGGTAGTAAACGGGCCGATGGACGCTGACATATGGCTTAATCACACAGGCACAAGAAGCACGCTAGCATCTATCTACGAGCATGCCCACTTAGCTTATTTGTCATGTTGTATTGGCATATTTTCTTCACATTGACATCAGTTTTAGTTCATACGAGGATGGAACAAGGTGCTAGAAGCTTCGTCGCTTGGAACTTCCATGACTGCATGTTCTATTGCAGTTGTTGTTGTTTGATGCTTGTGCCTGAGCGATTTAGCATGGTGTGAAGAAAACGAGATGAAAATGATTTGTTACTGTGGCCACAAGTGTCCTTATATTTTGAGAGGAGATTCATCAGTTCATCTATTGTTGATTTATAAGGTATTTCCAGTTTTTGCTGATACTCATTTATCATATGTGTGCCCGATTAGTTAGATTTTCTCCTTCCAATGTCGGTGCGCTGAAGACATGCAAAAAGTATGTGCTTAGTTTATGAGATGAAAAATTGGTGCGAATGGCCATATCGCCTGCCTCTCTTTCAGATAGTTGCATCTTCATTAAATTTGTCATTCAATATACATCCGTTTGGATCTCTTCTAAATTGTAGTACTCCATTTGATAGTTAAACTGATGTAGATTTTAGATTGGATTACTTTTACATTGCCTACTCTAGGAAGTATTGCAACAATTTTCTGGGCCAGTGTGCATGCCAAGAGGTTGTCATTCACAAATGAGGATGTTTGTCTTGGTTAGTATTTTTGTACAGTTTCAGTTTTAGTAATCTGACCTGCTAGGCAATGAGCAATACACATTGTGATTTCAAACGTAGCTGATTGGCATTTAAGTAGGTTTTTTGTGTTAGGATGACTAGACTTTGTTTGTGAAACCTTTTGGTTTTTCTGTAAGTCTTTCATGGTGAGCTGATTGAATCTTCACTACATTCAATTGTTCAAGGCAACTAATGTAACTCTTTTGCAGGCCTCTCCTAGAAAATCCGTGAGTGGAAACGCTAGCAGGAGTAGGATATCGTTCATTGAGTATGAAAATTTGACTAAAATGCTTGGATATGATTTAAGTAGTCCTACATGTGCTATTTTCTCATTTTCAGGCGATGTTTCTGTTTGTTATATACCCCTCCATTCCAACATGAATGGAAGACTCATTTCATGGGTACATCTTAGATGATTTACCTTTTATGTTAAGAAATTAGAAGCCTTTTTTATGTAGAAGTGCTTTCAATTTTATGGTGCAAGAAAGTACGTGTTTAGTTGAAACCATCTTATGAAGTGTCTGCCTAAGCCTAAGTACACAACGAGCAGCTACCCTACAAATGCCGCTGATGGTAGGGAAGAAATAAGGGATCAAGTAAAAAAGGGATAATTATCGGTTTTTAGAAAGAAAAAAACTGTTGTATGCATTGCATGAAATTGTAAATGTAGTTTTGTGTATGTTACTTATATAATATTTTCTTATTAAAAATTGTTGTCACTGTATAAACTAATACGCTATATATTTTCGTTCTTTCTTGCTGCTTCACATTCTTTTATATTGTGCATTTTAGATTTGATATAGACACTGAATTAAGACCAACTAAGTTGTTCTTGTTATCAATGCACTTTCACAATGAATGTGCCGCTAATTATCTTGTGCAAAGATGGCTAATAACCTCGTGTGCTATAAAAGCAATCACATGACATGTTGAAAAGGATAAAAAAGAACGGAATGAAAAATGCAGATATATATGATGGGGTATAAGAAAACTCTCAAGTCACCATGGGTGACTCCCAATCAAATGGAATCACGAGTTTCTTTATATTTTATTTTCCCGTAGCAAGGTACGGGCATTCACCTAGTCTAGGATAAAAGGGAGTCCACAAGTAGAGCAACCCACAAACCCGGCGAGTGGAACCAACGGGGCATCATCATCGCTGCCTCAAGCGTTTTCTTCACCTTATCTCAGACCCTCACTACGCGGAGAGCGCGATTACAGTCACAATCACTATGCTCTTTTTTTTTAACAGAAAAGAGCCCGAAGGCCCTCGAAGCTGCTGTATTAGACTGGAGGTGGGTTACAAATTACAAAGAGCACCCTAGCAATTGTGCAACTTGCAGATAAGGGAGCCCCTTTTACAGAATAGACCCTGGAACTAAAAATAGAAAAGCAATCGAGTCATGGGTCTTCTCCACCGCGATATCTGGACCTCACCACGCGGGCATCGCCGCCGCCGCCGGGGAACATGCCACTTGGGGCGCCGCCGATGATGGATCCCGAGCTGAGGCCGTCGAGATTCTTCCCAACAGGCACTTGCGCGCTCTCTTGCATCGCCATGGCCTTGCGGAAGTGAAGGAGCTCAAGGTCGTCAACGGACCTGAGCACAAGACGGCTCCTCTAGCCGTGGATAGCTTCGGCATCTCCGCCGTCGCTTGGATAGCTTCTAGTCTGCAGCTTCGCGAACCGGGCGCCTAGTAGAACCCCCCACCTCACTCCTACCACCTCCATGGTGGCTAGAGCGAGCAGAGGGAAGACCTGCTCAGCACCATGAACATCGCCCTTCATCACTAGCAGAGTGTTTGGAGTCACCTTGTTCCCACTCACCTCCTCGCCACCACGGCCGGCCAGGGAGAGAGGAACAACAGCAAACGCCTTGCCGCACTCCCCCTCCTCCTCGCCGCCACGGCCGGCCAGGAGAGGAAACGCAGCAGCACAACTCCGCAAGAGAGAAAGGCTCCTAAAGGACTCTTTATTAAAGGAGACGCTAGCCTCCTCACCGCTCATCACCTTCGGCTCCGTCCACCGGAGCACCGCGACCAGCAGCAGAGACGCCAGCAAGGGCAGGATCTTGGGCCAGGGATCTTGCCACAACCTCCCGGCATAACGCCAACCCACGGCATACAGCCGCGAAACCCTACGACTCCTACAGCTACTCCTAGATCCGGCGCTCCCCTTTGTCCATCTCCAGCCGGCTAATCCGGCGGAGGGGACGCAGGGGCAGCCCGGCCGGCGGCGGTGGAGTCTCAAGGGTAGAAAGAAAGGGGACAGGGGGAGAAAGAGAGTGGGGGTTGGACAATCACTATGCTCGAGGAGGGATCAAAATGGACCCTCACGTGTGTTTACGGCCCCCAAGGCGACCTTGAGAAGCTTGCTTTCATACAAGAACTCCGGGACCTAAAGTCAATCATCAGTAACACCTGGCTTATGGTCGGGAATTTCAACCTTATAACCAAAGCTTCAAAAACAATCTTAACATCAATCGACGGTTGATAAGAAAATTTCGGGAGGCTAGAGACTTCTTGCAGCTTAAAGACATCCACATGGTCGGTAGAAGATTCTCCTAGTCAAACGCCTAGGATAATCCGGTCCTCACCAAGATTGATCACGTATTTTTCTCTGACGACTGGGACCTCCTTTTTCCGTATGCCCACCTCAAAGCTACTTCGTCCGCGTGCTCGGATTACGCCTCGCTTCTCCTCCAAGGAAGTGTGACTACGATGAGAAAGCCTTCATTTAAGTTTGAAGAGTTTTGGCTCCGGATGCATGGCTTCAAAGAAACAGTTTCTGCCACTTCAAATAAGGACGTTCTTGATCTTGACCCATCCGCAGAATCTACACCAAACTTGCCCGCACTGCAGAGGCCCTCAAAATTTGGCAGCGCCAATGTATTGAACACTTAAGAAAACAAATCGACATGGCAAAAGATATTATTTGGAGGCTTGACATTGCTGAGGAGGCCATGGGCCCATGGCTCTTTCGGAAGAGGAGAGAGAGAGAGTTACAAAGACATCTTAAATCCTCTTATGTCGGCCTCCTAGCCATCCAGAAAATCAAGCTTCTCCAGAGATCAAGACTATCTTGGATTCAGTTGGGAGATGCCAACACGAAGCTCTTCCATGCTAGGGCAAATGGGCGCAGAAGGAAGGTCTACATTCAATTGCTAGCCTCGGAAGCTGGCCTGGCAATCACGGCAAAGGACAAAGAGGAAGTCCTGCTTCAGCATTTCAAGAACCTGCTGGCACTAGTGGAAACGAGGTCTTTTGTTGATCCCGAAAAGGGGCTTTAACACCGGTTCTTCTACGAACCGGTGTTAAAGGGCGGGCCGTACCAGCGTGGCCCCTGCGGCATTAAAGGAGCCCCCTTTAACACCGGTTCGTGCCACGAACCGGTGTTAAAGGTCCCTGCACCAGTGGCCCGCGCACCACCCCCTTTAACACCGGTTCGTGGCATGAACCGGTGTTAAAGGGTGGGGGCTATATAAGACACCACCCCAGCCCACACACACCCCACTCTTCCATTCTTTCATATTTTGGAGCCTAGCAAGAGGGTGTGAAGAGTGCTAGTTTGTGTTTTTTTCATATGCACTAGAGGTGTTCGGTGAAATGCCCGAGAACTCAAAATAAGCTTTCTTGTTGCTCTTTCCGTCTTGGTCGAGGTCGGCAACTATAGTTTCATGTGTCATTGATGTACTATATATATATAAATGGTCATCTCCCTATTATTTTTTGATATATACTACATATTAATGCAGATGAATCGGCAATGGATGTACGGTGACCGCCGCACTTCCGAGTACATTACGGGCCTCCAAAATTTCATCGTTGTGGCTAATGCAAACCGTGGTCACAATGGTTTTATGTGATGTCCGTCTGTTCACTGTCAGAACAAGAAAGACTACTCAAATACCAGAACCATTCACGCCCACCTGCTTCGATCCGGTTTCATGCCCAGCTATAATTGTTGGACCAAGCACGGAGAAAAAGGGGTTGTGATGGAAGACAACGAAGAAGAAGAGGATGATGAAAACTATCATAATATGTATCCTGAATATGATGATAATGCAACGGAGGTAGATAATGAAGATCAAGAGGGAGCAGATGGGCCCGCTGATGACGATCTTGGTCGGGCCATTACTGATGCAAAGGAAGAATGTGAAACTGAAAAGGAGAAGGAGAAGCTGGAGCAGATGTTAAAGGATCACAAAACATTGTTGTATCCAACTTGCGAAGATGGCCACAAAAAGCTAGGTGCCACACTGGATTTGCTGCAATGGAAGGCAGAGAATGGTGTGACTGACAGCGCATTTTCAAAGTTGTTGGTAAAAATGAAGAATCTTCTTCCAAGAAATAATGAGTTGCCTGACAGTACATACCAAGCAAAGAAGGTTGTCTGCCCTCTAGGATTAGACGTGCAGAAGATACATGCCTGCATTAATGACTGCATCCTCTACCGCGGTGAGAAGTACGAGAATTTGGAGGCATGCCCGGTATGCACTGCACTGCGGTATAAGATCAGACGAGACGATCCTGGCGATGTTGAGGGCGAGGCCCCTAGGAAGAAGGTTCCCGCCAAGGTTATGTGGTATGCTCCTATAATACCACGGTTAAAACGTCTCTTCAGAAATAAAGAGCATGCCAAGTTGTTGCGATGGCACATGGAAGACCGTAAGAAAGACGCGATGTTGAGACACCCCGCTGATGGGTCACAGTGGAGAAAAGTCGAGCGAGAGTACCCGGACTTCGCACGTGACGCAAGGAACTTAAGGTTTGGTCTAAGTACAGACGGCATGAATCCTTTTGGTGAGCAGAGCTGCAGTCACAGCACCTGGCCTGTGACCCTATGTATCTATAACCTTCCTCCTTGGTTGTGTATGAAGAGGAAGTTCATTATGATGCCAGTGCTCATCCAAGGCCCGAGGCAACCCGGCAACGACATTGATGTGTACCTAAGGCCATTAGTTGAAGAACTTTTACAGCTGTGGGCCAAACCAGGTGTACGTATGTGGGATGAGCACAAAGGGGAGCCATTTGACCTACGAGCATTGCTTTTCGTAACCATCAATGATTGGCCTGCTCTTAGTAACATTTCAGGGCAGACAAACAAGGGATACAATGCATGCACACACTGTTTAGATGATACTGAAAGTGTATATTTGGATAAATGTAAGAAGGTTGTGTACCTAGGGTATCGCCGATTTCTTCCGAACCTGCATCCAGTAAGAAAGAAAGGCAAGCATTTCAAACGTCTGGCAGAACCCCGGAGGAAGCCTGTCCTCCGTACCGGTGAGGAGGTATTTGGTATGGTCAAGGACCGAGAAGTAATCTTTGGAAAAGGTCCTGGCAGTCTATCTGTTCCGAATGACGATGCCGGACACGCGCCCATGTGGAAGAAGCAATCTATATTTTGGGACCTACCCTATTGGAAAGTCTTAGAGGTCCGCTCTTTAATCGACGTGATGCACGTGACGAAGAATGTTTGCGTGAACCTGCTAGGCTTTCTAGGAGTGTATGGGAAGACAAAAGATACACCGGAAGCACGACAGGACCAGCAACGTCTGAAGGCCCCTGAAGAGCCTATGCATCCTGAGAACGAGAAGGGTAAACGATGCCACTTAACTCCTGCCAGCTACGCTCTTACCAAAGCAGAGAAGGAAATCTTTTTTGAATGCCTGAGCAATATCAAGGTCCCGTCTGGCTTCTCGTCGAATATAAAGGGAATAATAAATATGGCAGAGAAAAAATTCCAAAACCTGAAGTCTCATGACTGCCACGTGATTATGACACAATTGCTTCCGATTGCATTGAGGGGGATTCTACCTGCAAATGTTCGAGTACCCATTGTGAAGCTATGTGCATTCCTCAATGCAATATCTCAGAAGGTAATCGATCCAGAAAGCCTACCAAGGTTACAAACAGATGTGGCCCAATGTCTTGTCAGCTTTGAGTTGGTGTTCCCACCATCCTTCTTCAATATTATGACGCATCTCCTGGTTCACCTAGTAGAAGAGATTGCCATTCTCGGTCCTGTATTTCTACACAATATGTTCCCCTTTGAGAGGTACATGGGAGTCTTAAAGAAATATGTTCATAACCGTGCTAGGCCAGAAGGAAGCATCTCCAAGGGCTATGTAACAGAGGAGGTCATTGAGTTCTGTGTTGATTTTATTCCTGACCTTAAGGAGATTGGTGTTCCAGAATCACGACATGAGGGGAGACTGCGTGGAAAAGGCACCCTAGGATGTAAAGCAATGATATGTAGGGACGGGCATTCTCTCAATCAAGCACACTACACGGTTTTACAAAGATCTATCTTGGTTGCCCCGTATATCAATGAACACAAGAATTTAATACGCCTCAAACACCCGGGGCAGTCTGATGAATGGATTATAAGTGAACACATGGCGAGTTTTGGCGGCTGGCTGCAAAGACTTCTCACGAATAACACCACTGTTGGGGATCAGCTGTACTTGTTGGCCAGGACACCGTCTTCGACTGTATGTACTTTCCAAGGGTACGAGATAAATGGGAATACATTTTACACGATAGGCCAAGATAAAAAGAGCACCAACCAAAACAGTGGTGTCCGCTTCGATGCAGTAGAAGACAATGGGCAAAAGACCACGTATTATGGGTTCATAGAGGAGATATGGGAACTTGACTATGGACCTAATTTTAAGGTCCCCTTGTTTCGATGCAAATGAGTCAAGCTAACAGGAGGAGGGGTTGAGGTAGACAAGAAGTACGGAATGACAACGGTGGATCTCAACAATCTTATGAAGAACTTAGACGAACCATTCGTCCTAGCCAATGATGTGGCTCAGGTTTTCTATGTGAAGGACATGTCCTCCAGACCAAAAAAAAGAAAAAATATGCAAACGAATACATCATATGATGAGCCAAAGCGTCACATAGTTCTTTCAGGGAAAAGAAACATCGTGGGAATCGAGGACAAGACAGACATGTCAGAAGATTATAATAAGTTTGATGAAATTCCGCCCTTCACAGTGAAAACTGACCCAAGCATTCCGTTAAGTAAAGAAGATGCTCCATGGTTACGTCTGAAGCGATCATAAGGAAGGGCATATGCCAAGAAGTTCATGCTCATATTATGTAACTCTAGTTCATGTTTTTAATATTAATACATGTCTTGAGGGTTAGTCATGTTTTGTGGATGGACCGGGACTATGAGAAGAAGTTGTCCCGATTCGTACTTACCATTAAGATCTGATCTCCAAACGCGCGCGGTCACATATTAGGGAGTGCCTCTATGACCAGTTTCTTGGAGATGCCGGAGGACTAGGCTCCGTCGGCATCTCCCTGAAACTGGCCGTAGTGGTGTCCCTGCTCTCGAAAACCATCTTGCAGCTTTGTAACTTCTCTAACTAGATCAATACACCAGGGAGCTAACTAATTTCACATATTAGGGAGTGCCTCTATGACCAGTTTCTTAGAGATGCCGGAGGACTGGGCTCCGTCGGCATCTCCCTGAAACTGGCTGTAGTGGTGTCCCTGCCTCAAACTGGCTGGAGGACTGGACTCACAAGGATGCCTATTTATAGTACAAGCAGCTCGACATAGTGTTGACACTTACAAAATAATGTCGACACTCACCCCTATTATTAGTCCCGGTTGGTGTCTCCAACCGGGACTAAAGGTTCATCTTTAGTCCCGGTTGGTGACACCATCCGGGACAAGGTACACGCCGCACGACATAATGTCGACATGCACTCACCCCTATTATTAGTGCTGACTCGTGTTTTGTCCCGGTTGGTGTCTCCAACCGGGACTAAAGGTTCATCCCGCCATTTTTTCCCGCCATTTTTCTTCCCGCCATTTTTCTTCCCGCCAGTTCTTCCCTCCAGTTCTTACCGCTAGTTCACTATATATATGTAGGGGGTTGGCCTCCATTGTCATTGCATATCTGCAACCTCATCACTCTTTCCCATGGCTTCCACCGTAGCACTAACCCCCAGGGAGGCGGAGGCGCTTTGCGCCTCGAACTACCCCTGCCCGCCGGGCTACTGTGTCCCTGTCGGCTGGATGCTGAGCGTCGGAGGCGTGTCGGTTCCTCCTATCCCTCTAGGTGTGGCGCGCCGGATGGCCATCACGAACCACTACTACTTCGAGCTCACGCCGGAGCAGCGGAGGAATCCCAGATGGCATCCCGACTATTTCCCTACTTGGGAAGCCTTCTTCGTGGATCGGCATGAGAGGGCGCTCGCCAGGCACGAGGAGGACGGCCCACCTCCTCCTAACTTCAACGAGGCCGGCCGTCGGCTATGGTGGCGCGGTCGGACTCTCCAGAGCGTCATGGCCTAGGACACTGCCGCCGACTCTAACCCCCGTCTGTGCTACCCTCAAGTCCAGCCCACGCGTACTCTCCAGAGGTTCAATTACGGCGACCCCGACGACGACAGCGATGACGGCGGCGGCGAGTACGACGACTATAGTGGCGAGTATTACAGGTGTAGGCAGGAGCATGACTGAATCACTCCAACATTCCGAAACAAGTTCGGCCGATTGTTACTTAATCTGGCCATGTATCTTAATTTTCAGTTATTTTATGTATCTTAATTTTCAGTTCCAGTTCGGCTTTATGTAACTGTTTCAAAATGACCTATCTCATTCGAGGTTTCTTGGCTTTCGGGTCAAATGACCAATGTTATGGCTAGAATCAAGGCATAGTTTGCAAGAGGAGTTTTCCTTTTTATCGCACCAAAAAGGCATTTTCCATTTTCCGAGCATAAAAAACGGACGGTTTTGTGAAGCAACCACCAAATGGCTAATTCAAAAAACCACCAACACATTTTTAGGTTCACAATATGCTATTTTATCAAAAAACAATGCAAGTTGAGCGAGGCTTGGTGAGATTCAAGTGTATACAAAAGATGCGACATTTAAATATCCAATCAATTCAAAAATGTTAATACAAAAGATGCGGCATTAAAATATGATTTAATCTAATAAAAATCATTTTTTAGATGCTTAATATTTCTTATGTTCAAAGTTTTAGGATTTAACAATTTATTTTTGTTTGAATTGAATAATCAAAATTTATATGTAAGTGTTTTAATTATTTTAAAAAAATTCATGTAAAGTAAATATAAAATGATTTACATGAATGGATAGATATTATTTTTCTGAAAATTATGATATATTATTCATATTTTTCTGAGTTGAAATGAAAAAGATATGAATTTTCTAAATTCATATCATATTTTTTGAATTAAAAAAGCCCCTTTAATGCATGAAATAAATGCCCCCCCCTTTAACACCGGTTCCAGACAGGAACCGGTGTTAAAGGGGGGGGGGCATTTATTTCGTTTCTCGCGCGCACCCCCCCTTTAACACCGGTTCGTGGCAGGAACCGGTGTTAAAGGGGGGGGGGTAATAAATACGCGCGCAAACGAATTCCCCCCCTTTAACACCGGTTCCTACCACGAACCGGTGTTAAAGGGGGGGTATTAAATTCACCTTCCCCTACCTTTCTTCCCCCAGAGCAGCCAGATCGCCACCGCCACCGTACCGCCACCGCGCGCGCGCCATCGGAGCAGAGAGCTCGAGAAGCGCCGCAACCGCCACCGCCCATCGGAGCAGAGAGAAGCCACCGCCGGCCGCCACCGCCATCGACCCCGCGTGCTTCGAATCCTCGCCATCGACCTCTTCTCTTCCGATGCCGTCCGCCACTCTCCGACGACGAATCTGACGCTTCTCGGCCGCACCTCGCCTCGCCGACCCCTCTGTTGCATCCGTGGTGAGCCTGCGGTCCTCACAGAACTCCTCTCTCGCCTCCTCTCGCTCTCTGTCGCTGGCGCCACGAGCATCTGCAAGCCCCGCCGCCGCGCGCCGCCGTGTGTCGTGCTCCGACGACCATTCCAGGGAGGCGCCGCCACTATCTGGCTCCCCGCGACACCCTCTCTCTATCTCGCCCCTCCGCGCATCCAGGCGAGCACGGGATCATTGGATCCTTGCTCGATCGGAGGGTGAGCTCCATTGCTGATGTCATGCTGACATCAGCATGAGGCAATAACTCATTTTCTTTTATTAATTATTTTGTAAATAATTTCATTAAATATTAAATATGACAGGTGGGCCATGCATGTCAGGGTTTTAATCAATTCTGTAAATATTTTCTGAAAATAATAAAAGTCTGACATGTGGGCCCAAGTTTGGAAATATGCATTCGGTTCAAACAGTCTTTTATTAGTAGACCCAGTAATCCTATCTGATGCATGTTATCCTTTGTGAACCGTGTTACCTGATCCACCGCTCCTAGCATAACTAGGGTTTGGTTTATGAGCGTCGCTAATGCCAAAGTTCAGTCAAGCTTAGCCATGCTTAGTGGTCTGATGCTGATTATTCAGGTGATGCACCGGAGGTGCGAATGAATCTAGTATGGTAGGTTGTGGTGACGTGATCAGAGATGAATGATAAGCATGCTAAGGCTTGTATGGGAGGCCACGTGGGTTGTGGTTTTCAAAGTCCCATACGTGGGTTGTGTATTTTGGTATGAATAATATGTATATTTGTGTATGAATCCAAGTCCACTTGAATGTTTACACTCTTACTCTAGATAATATTATTGTTTTAGAAACTATGGATCCACTTAGTAGAAACCTTGAAGAAGAAGAAATAATGGAGAACATTATTGATGAGGACACCTCACAATATCTGAACTTGGAGGGACATGATGACGACAGCTCAAGTACTAGTCATGGAGAAGATGAAGACTCCGGTGAACGCAATTTAATGGTTACAAAGTCCGGCGAGGTATATGCATTGATTAAGCCTCTGCTGACTTCCACCAACAATCTTCTTCTACATGTATTAATTAACGCTTCTTTCTTCTTTTAGCCCTCTGGATCGACCAGCGCGCAACCATCTTCTTCTACGAAAAAGAGCAAGCGAGGAGCGAGCCAGCGGTTGAAAGATCGTGCAAAGTTCACGATCGAAGCAGTCCGTGTTGATGGCAGGCCGATGGAGCCCAAGAAGGCCGCAGACAAATTTGTACGTCAGGCTGGAGTTCTTGTTAGGGACCAAATCCCAATCACAATTGAAAATTGGAATAAGCCAAAGAAGGGCGACGGTACCTTTGTCGATGACAGATCCAAAGAAACGCTTTGGAATTTGTTGTTGGTAAATTTCACCCTTCTGCCAGAGGAGGATGAAAACAACCCGATTATAAAGGAAAAGGTCAAAGAGTGGACTCTAAAGAAGATGGCTGAGGCTTTCCGCAACTGGAAGACAAAATTGAACAAATTTGTCAAATCTGGCGAGACTCCAAATTTCGAAGACGCATATTATGCGAAGATAAGACCTCACTGGGCCGAATTGAGACATATAAAAAAGTGCTATAGCTAAAAAGAGGTCAAAAACCAATACGCTTAATGCCCTGAAGAAGGAATATCACCAGAGGACGGGGTCAGGTGGCTACATATCTCAGAGACCTAAGTGGGAGGAAGCTGAGAAGGCCCTACGCGAGAGAGGGATCACACCCCAGACAGATGAGTGGGACCTACGTGCAAAGACTTGGTTCTACGGAATCGGGGCAAGGTTGGACCCAGAAACAGGATTGTGTATCTTCCCAACCCTCCTTGCCAAACCCATCACTGAACTCATCACGGCATACGAGGAAACATCCGCCAGGACCTTCCATCCCGACAGAGAGAATGACCAGCTTACACGCGCCATCGGTAAAAAAGAACACCCTGGACATGCACGAGGCACAGGGGGTATGACGTGGAAGGATGGGTTTGCCGACTGGAGCGACTCTTACAGATGGCGCGGCAGAAAAGAAAAAGAGCGTACAGAGCGGATGACACAGATAGAACATGCACTTGCGGCGCTGCAGGCGCAAGTGAATGCACAACAGAGCCATCAAGCTACCGGCCCATCTCAGCGGCACGAAGAGCCTGCATTGGAAGCTGCCCACGGCCCAGACTCTGCGCGAAAAAGCAGTGTGGCTTCCACGGAGAACGTGCAGCCCACGCTTGAAATGACGGGTCCTCGATACCCCGTGGATGAGATCACGGAGAGCGAACACGCTGAGCTGCATGTGGGATTAATGGGCTTATCCATTAAGGTGGTTGTCGGCTATGCCTTATGTGGCATCCCGCAAAACCACTACTAGAAAATCGCGTTGAATTTGTGCATTGCATCGTCATCATCATGCATTGTTTGCATAAAACTATTTCGCAAAGCCCGTTTTGTTTTCTAAAACGCCCCACCTCTATTCAAATATCAAAACCGGGTCGCCGGAATATTTTACTTTGTCTGCTAATAGTTTGCAAAAGACTTGTTGGAATTAAATAATACATTTAATTGTTTTAGTGGGGGCAGCCGAACGGGCCAAATCGACCCGAACGACCACCCCCGTACAACACAGATCGGTCCGCCCTTAATCCTACAGCTACCCAGAAAACCTACCCAGCCCAACCCTCCACCTCACCCCCTCCAATCCCTGAACGCCACCTCGCTGCTTCCGCGGCGTCGCCCGCGTCCGCGTCCTCGACCTCCCCGCCTCAAGCCACGCCCGTCCCCGCCGCCAAGTCCGGCCGGTCCGCCGCCGTCGCATCCGCCTGCGCCAGCGCCTCCGGCCTCACCTGTCGTCGCCCTCGACCCTCCCCGTCGCGAGCCCTCTCCGGCAGCGCGTCGCCGCGCCGGGCGCGACCGCGTCCGCCCTGCCTCGCATCCGGCCCCGCACGCCCCCATGGCCGAGCCCGCGCCTCCCGGTCCTCCGCGGCGAGCTCCTTGCCGGCCCGCCTCGATCAGTACCCGCCGCCGGCCGCGTCCGTCGTTTCCCCTTCGCTCCGCTGCGGCCTCCTCCCGGCAGCGGCCGTTGACGTCGACGCCTCGCCGACCTCCTCTGTCCCCGAGCGGACCAGCGGAGCTCGTCGTGGGACCGCCCGCGGCAGCCACCTGCCAGAGGACCCGGAGCTCTCCCTGTCCTGTCACGTACCGCACGAGCCGGCCCAAGTTTGGCGTCGATGGTCGCTGCACCACATCAACCCCTGCTAGCTGCGAGACGTTTCTCAGATGGAGAGCCAACCGATCCCATGCTCGTCGATAAACGTTGAGTTCCACCTCTCCAAGATCTTCGGAATCGCCAAGGCCACATCACGGATCCGAAGGCCCCGATTTTATCGAAAACCAAGATCTTCGAGAAGATGTACCTGTCAGGTTCCAACTTCCTGAGTACCTCGAGCAAGCGCATCGACAAGACCCTCGCAACGGCAAGACCGACCCCGTGGGACCCGACAAGAGCTTCACCACGACAAGAGCGACAGCAACCAGGGCGAGTCCGAAGCCCCGACGCCAGACCAAGTACTTCCTCGCGGAACCACAAGAGCTTCTCCTAGATAACCGCCAGGGTTGTCATCGGAACCACAAGGCCGTTGCAGTGAACTCGACAAGATCTACCCCAGTAACCCGAGAACGCTCCCGCTGGGACCGAACCGTCGAACCCTGGACCCTGAGACCGACCCCGAACCCCGACACCCCAAGTTCGTCGAAACCCCCTAATGTGCGAACCCCTTCCCGAAAACCCTATCTTACAATATAACACAACTTTTCGCATTTGTCATACTTGCATGCATACATTCATGTGGTTTGGGGGCCTTATGCCGATTCACCTCTTAATTAAATATGGGGCCCATATGCGGGCAAATCTAGTCTCATATCGGCCTCATTTAAATTTGTGTAGCGAACCGGTAACTTACCTTGACTTGTTAAAACAACATCTAAATTGCGGGGGTTCTAAATAACTTGAACTTTTAAATTAATTGTCGGGACCCCGGTTCTGCTTAATATGACCTAATTGCATCGCACCTTGCCATGTCATTCATCCTACATGCATCATGCCGATCTTCTGCCGTTGTATTAAATAGTGCATCCGGTGTTTATTCTAGTGTTTTGCTTCTTCACGGATTGGGCCGTTGAGTTGATGTGAGCTTCTCCCCGATCTTCGGTTGAACCCTTCAACAATGTTTTCAGGCGAGCATCTCCCTCTTTCTACCTATCTTACTTTTATAGTCTTTATTCCCTCCTGTTGATCTATTGCTATCTGTGTTGCGTTGCTCTAGTTTTCGTACCCGTGATATCCCTTGCAGCCTTATATTGCCTTGGACACATCCTATTACCTGTTGTTTGGTAGATAGTTGGACTTGCGCGTCGTAGTTGCTTGCTCAAGTGCTGATGTGTATCGTCATATGCCACAGTTGCTGATGTATTGCCGCATGTTGATGTTGGAGATGATTCTAGTTTTACTTACCGTTCACTTTAAGTTCTGTTTAACAACTAAATTTGAAATAAGCAGAGGCATCGGTGGGTGATAGAAAATATTTGGTTTCCGAATGCCCACTTGTGTCCCGTAAGACCCCGAGTACTTGATACCTGTTCCTTGGTTTATCGCGCTATCCACATATGGGGAATTATGGGCCCCCCTTAGCCAGAGCTTGATTCCGTCTTATTTCTTGGGGCCACAAACTAGTTTGAGGTTTTATTTACGATCCTGTACTTATGCCATGCTACTGCTTTATTTAATTTGTGCGAGGAGCACACTGTACTGTTTAGGTAGCGGAGTGATTACGCGGTATCGACAAGCCCAGCCACACTTTCGGGTTCCCAGTCGCTTACAGCCATTGTCGCAAACCTTGAGTCCGTCTCGGAGCTTGCTTACTTCGTTGCGGTTCTACTCAATGGGGTGGCCCCCTGAAATATTTCTGAATCTTGTGATTGCTCTGTCGTGAAGACCTCGTTGGGTTTTGTTTTGGTTTTTCCGAGGTGGATCGTGTGTGTGTTGCTATTTGTGCACCCCAGCCGGGTTAAAACTTTCTGAAAGCCGTGTCCGCGGTTATGGACGACTTGGAGCACAGTATCTCGACCATAGACAAGCATAACTAAAGTTTATTGCTATAAATTTGACTTTATAATGACTAGTAATCAGCTTCACTATAATGGAATGGCTAAATAATACTGCCCACAATTGCTTGTTTTGGATTGTCGCTTGCGACCATTGTACCTGACTAGCAAGTATGGCAACTACAACGGAATGGCTGAATAAAAGTGCCAACAACTGCTGGGTTTTGGGATTTTATCATGCCATCTGTATCTGATTAGTAATTGCTGCAACTACAACGGAATGAATAACTAAAAGGGCCCACTGCTTCTTTTATCAGGACAATTATCTATACCTGACTAGTAATTGCTGCAACGATAACTGAATAAATAAAACTGCCAACTGTGTGAGTTCCTCGGTTGACTTCCTCGTTGGTATCGAGGGGGAAACACCAGGAGGGGTTTGTTGATGCTAGTATCAGGTTGGAGCCGAATAGGTCTTTCTTACCCCTCTCTGATAGCCGCCAGTTGTATCGAGTCTCTATAGGTTGTTTAGTGCATGCTGCCGCTGCCGCTTCAGTCCACCATACCTATGTAGGCGAGGACCGCCGAATTCTAGCCTCGCCGTGTACTGGCCTCAGTACTGACGCTCCTCTTTTTCCTTTGCCCTTTGTCGGCACCCCTTTTGTTTAAGCAGGTTTTGAGATCGACGTCGTTAGCAGGGTTACCCTTCCGGCTTGGCCTGGGCAGGGTTATGGACGCCATTGGTTATTCTTCAGGGCTCTTAGCCCCATTTGCATCTTGTCCGTAGCTGGACGCTCTATCGTTTTCAAGGTGATTTGGATCTTTGTACCGTATATCTGTATTCTTGACTCTTTGAGTCGCTGTTGTATATATCTGTTCTGTGGGTCCCATCGAGGACTGTTGTGTAATGTTATTACTTCGTTTTCCACCCGCACGAAAGTGCCTGGTGGGCACCTTTGAATCGTTTCTATGCGGGTTTGGCGAATTTTGCTAAAACTTGCATAGGACCGATTCTGAGGGTGTTACAGAGTGGTATCAGAGCTCAGCAGTTGCGATACCCCACAAGTCCAGCCTGTAGGATAACCTAGCTAACGGCCGAAGTAGAGTGTCAAAACTATTTTGAAAATCGGTTGGATAGTTCTGATTAGGTCTGCCTTTATTCCTTACCCCTCTGCTATTCTCCTCTTACCTCTACGCGTTTTGAATCCACTCTCTTCTCTCTCTTCGAGTCCAGGATTTCTCGTGGTTGGATTCCGTCGTACCTTCAGGGTTTCGCTTCCTTCTTTGGTAACGGTGTTGCTACATCTGGTCTTCATGCTATCTGAGGAACCCTTCGTCTGGTGGACTTCTGTTTGTTCCTTCTCGTGCCTTCCGGTGTTTTCCGACGCGACGACATCAGCTACGCCAGATCCGATGCAGAGTCTGCATCACTCCTCTGTTTCCGAACCTCGATTGTCGAGATCCTCAGTCTGATTCCGAGAATGGTTGCACGCTTTTCCACTGATGGTGCGGAGTAATAGTTTGGGTGCGTGATGGATTGGCCCCCATGCCGACTACCCCTTCTATTCGCTTTTGTACATTGTAGTGGATGAGAATGCATCGGTTCCCTCTTTCCATCGAAGTTAGGGGTGGCTTTATTTGTTGATGCCTTTACCTTCGACCTTTTGTTTCCGGAGTGTTCCCTCGACGATCATGGACAACGACCCCTTGTTAGTGGTGTCGCGAGGATCTACCCGAAGCGAGAAGATGCAGATCGCCGACCTTCCTTCCGGTACCATGAGGCGGATCTCGAGGGCGAGATCCCTTGTTAGTGGTGTCGAATTGTGGCATCCCGCAAAACCACTACTAGAAAATCGCGTTGAATTTGTGCATTGCATCGTCATCATCATGCATTGTTTGCATAAAACTATTTCGCAAATCCCGTTTTGTTTTCTAAAACGCCCCACCTCTATTCAAATATCAAAACCGGGTCGCCGGAATATTTTACTTTGTCTGCTAATAGTTTGCAAAAGACTTGTTGGAATTAAATAATACATTTAATTGTTTTAGTGGGGGCAGCCGAACGGGCCAAATCGACCCGAACGACCACCCCCGTACAAAACAGATCGGTCCGCCCTTAATCCTACAGCTACCCAGAAAACCTACCCAGCCCAACCCTCCACCTCACCCCCTCCAATCCCTGAACGCCACCTCGCTGCTTCCGCGGCGTCGCCCGCGTCCGCGTCCTCGACCTCCCCGCCTCAAGCCACGCCCGTCCCCGCCGCCAAGTCCGGCCGGTCCGCCGCCGTCGCATCCGCCAGCGCCAGCGCCTCCGGCCTCACCTGCCGTCGCCCTCGACCCTCCCCGTTGCGAGCCCTCTCCGGCCGCGCGTCGCCGCGCCGGGCGCGACCGCGTCCGCCCTGCCTCGCGTCCGGCCCCGCACGCCCCCACGGCCGAGCCCGCGCCTCCCGGTCCTCCGCGGCGAGCTCCTTGCCGGCCCGCCTCGATCAGTACCCGCCGCCGGCCGCGTCCGTCGTTTCCCCTTCGCTCCGCTGCGGCCTCCTCCCGGCAGCGGCCGTTGACGTCGACGCCTCGCCGACCTCCTCTGTCCCCGAGCGGACCAGCGGAGCTCATTGTGGGACCGCTCGCGGCAGCCACCTGCCAGAGGACCCGGAGCTCGCCCTGTCCTGTCACGTACCGCACGAGCCGGCCCAAGTTTGGCGTCGATGGTCGCTGCACCACATCAACCCCTGCTAGCTGCGAGACGTTTCTCAGATGGAGAGCCAACCGATCCCATGCTCGTCGATAAACGTTGAGTTCCACCTCTCCAAGATCTTCGGAATCGCCAAGGCCACATCACGGATCCGAAGGCCCCGATTTTATCGGAAACCAAGATCTTCGAGAAGATGTACCTGTCAGGTTCCAACTTCCTGAGTACCTCGAGCAAGCGCATCGACAAGACCCTCGCAACGGCAAGACCGACCCCGTGGGACCCGACAAGAGCTTCACCACGACAAGAGCGACAACAACCAGGGCGAGTCCGAAGCCCCGACGCCAGACCAAGTACTTCCTCGCGGAACCACAAGAGCTTCTCCTAGATAACCGCCAGGGTTGTCATCGGAACCACAAGGCCGTTGCAGTGAACTCGACAAGATCTACCCCAGTAACCCGAGAACGCTCCCGCTGGGACCGAACCGTCGAACCCTGGACCCTGAGACCGACCCCGAACCCCGACACCCCAAGTTCGTCGAAACCCCCTAATGTGCGAACCCCTTCCCGAAAACCCTATCTTACAATATAACACAACTTTTCGCATTTGTCATACTTGCATGCATACATTCATGTGGTTTGGGGGCCTTATGCCGATTCACCTCTTAATTAAATATGGGGCCCATATGCGGGCAAATCTAGTCTCATATCGGCCTCATTTAAATTTGTGTAGCGAACCGGTAACTTACCTTGACTTGTTAAAACAACATCTAAATTGCGGGGGTTCTAAATAACTTGAACTTTTAAATTAATTGTCGGGACCCCGGTTCTGCTTAATATGACCTAATTGCATCGCACCTTGCCATGTCATTCATCCTACATGCATCATGCCGATCTTCTGCCGTTGTATTAAATAGTGCATCCGGTGTTTATTCTAGTGTTTTGCTTCTTCACGGATTGGGCCGTTGAGTTGATGTGAGCTTCTCCCCGATCTTCGGTTGAACCCTTCAACAATGTTTTCAGGCGAGCATCTCCCTCTTTCTACCTATCTTACTTTTATAGTCTTTATTCCCTCCTGTTGATCTATTGCTATCTGTGTTGCGTTGCTCTAGTTTTCGTACCCGTGATATCCCTTGCAGCCTTATATTGCCTTGGACACATCCTATTACCTGTTGTTTGGTAGATAGTTGGACTTGCGCGTCGTAGTTGCTTGCTCAAGTGCTGATGTGTATCGTCATATGCCACAGTTGCTGATGTATTGCCGCATGTTGATGTTGGAGATGATTCTAGTTTTACTTACCGTTCACTTTAAGTTCTGTTTAACAACTAAATTTGAAATAAGCAGAGGCATCGGTGGGTGATAGAAAATATTTGGTTTCCGAATGCCCACTTGTGTCCCGTAAGACCCCGAGTACTTGATACCTGTTCCTTGGTTTATCGCGCTATCCACATATGGGGAATTATGGGCCCCCCTTAGCCAGAGCTTGATTCCGTCTTATTTCTTGGGGCCACAAACTAGTTTGAGGTTTTATTTACGATCCTGTACTTATGCCATGCTACTGCTTTATTTAATTTGTGCGAGGAGCACACTGTACTGTTTAGGTAGCGGAGTGATTACGCGGTATCGACAAGCCCAGCCACACTTTCGGGTTCCCAGTCGCTTACAGCCATTGTCGCAAACCTTGAGTCCGTCTCGGAGCTTGCTTACTTCGTTGCGGTTCTACTCAATGGGGTGGCCCCCTGAAATATTTCTGAATCTTGTGATTGCTCTGTCGTGAAGACCTCGTTGGGTTTTGTTTTGGTTTTTCCGAGGTGGATCGTGTGTGTGTTGCTATTTGTGCACCCCAGCCGGGTTAAAACTTTCTGAAAGTCGTGTCCGCGGTTATGGACGACTTGGAGCACAGTATCTCGACCATAGACAAGCATAACTAAAGTTTATTGCTATAAATTTGACTTTATAATGACTAGTAATCAGCTTCACTATAATGGAATGGCTAAATAATACTGCCCACAATTGCTTGTTTTGGATTGTCGCTTGCGACCATTGTACCTGACTAGCAAGTATGGCAACTACAACGGAATGGCTGAATAAAAGTGCCAACAACTGCTGGGTTTTGGGATTTTATCATGCCATCTGTATCTGATTAGTAATTGCTGCAACTACAACGGAATGAATAACTAAAAGGGCCCACTGCTTCTTTTATCAGGACAATTATCTATACCTGACTAGTAATTGCTGCAACGATAACTGAATAAATAAAACTGCCAACTGTGTGAGTTCCTCGGTTGACTTCCTCGTTGGTATCGAGGGGGAAACACCAGGAGGGGTTTGTTGATGCTAGTATCAGGTTGGAGCCGAATAGGTCTTTCTTACCCCTCTCTGATAGCCGCCAGTTGTATCGAGTCTCTATAGGTTGTTTAGTGCATGCTGCCGCTGCCGCTTCAGTCCACCATACCTATGTAGGCGAGGACCGCCGAATTCTAGCCTCGCCGTGTACTGGCCTCAGTACTGACGCTCCTCTTTTTCCTTTGCCCTTTGTCGGCACCCCTTTTGTTTAAGCAGGTTTTGAGATCGACGTCGTTAGCAGGGTTACCCTTCCGGCTTGGCCTGGGCAGGGTTATGGACGCCATTGGTTATTCTTCAGGGCTCTTAGCCCCATTTGCATCTTGTCCGTAGCTGGACGCTCTATCGTTTTCAAGGTGATTTGGATCTTTGTACCGTATATCTGTATTCTTGACTCTTTGAGTCGCTGTTGTATATATCTGTTCTGTGGGTCCCATCGAGGACTGTTGTGTAATGTTATTACTTCGTTTTCCACCCGCACGAAAGTGCCTGGTGGGCACCTTTGAATCGTTTCTATGCGGGTTTGGCGAATTTTGCTAAAACTTGCATAGGACCGATTCTGAGGGTGTTACACCTTACCTCCTGTAGCTGGTGGAACTTACCACTGCCGACCGATTCCAGATGGCTATGCTATTGTCGGGGTGGATGAGGTTGTGAAGGGATATGAGGAAGCACAGCTTGACCATGCTACAGGTGAAGGGGAAACTCAACTCAAATTTGTAGTGAAAACAACCATTCTTTGGAAGAAGGAACACATTGTGCTTCCAAATTGGAGGTCACTGGCACCCCCGCCGTCTCCGCAGCGTCAGCAGTCTGAGCCGCTTCAGCTATCTCCTGTGCGGCAGCCATCTCCGGCGCGGCAGCCATCTCCGGCCCGTCAGCCATCTCCTGCGCGGCAGCCATCTCCGGCCCGTCAGCCATCTCCTGCGCGGCAGCCATCTCCGGTGCTTCAGCCATCTCCTCAGCGTAAGCGGAAGAGCACTGCCACGAGGAGCATCAGTAGCACTGCCACAAAGAAATCCGCAGGAAACCGTACGCCAAAGAGTTCAAAAAACTACGTCCCGCAGCCTTCCGCCAAGCCATTGCCGGTTTTACCGTGGAATCGCAGCGACGAGGAGACTAATAGGATCTCGGAAGAACAGGTCAAGAAATTCTTTGCACCTAGACGGGCCGAGCCAAAGGAGAAAATAGATCCGGCGGTGGTGGAGAAGTTTTACAATAATCTTTTGAAACCTGAAACCCCACTTGTGCCGGACTACGAGTGCCAGATTTTGAAGGCGGATGCAAGGCGCCGTAGGGAGACTGAAAGTAGCAGTCGTGAGGCACCCCAGAAAATAGTTCCCATGCTCGGAGAGCAGGAAAACCAATCATGTGCCCCGCTCCAAATGTTCGACACACGAGACGCTCCTCCCGTAAATGATTACGAGGCAGAGCTACAAAGAAAGGCCAATGAGATGGGGATGACTTACATTGCATACTTGAACGTCATGGGAGACAACTTGCCCAAATGCGATGCCAACCCCATACAGCCATGGAAGTATCGGAAGAATCTCGTCAAGAAAGAGGAGCTCAAGACTCTACCAACAAAGATGCGAAAATTGCACAAGTGGTACCTTCATTTCTGCAAGACGAGAAAGGTAGAATGGATCACAGCGCATATAAGAGATGATATTTTCTTGTGCGGAGATGACGCGATTGACTTCAACATTCAAGACTTGCATTTTCTATTCAATCAGAAGGAACTCGACAAAGCTGCCATCAGCCTTTATTGTGTGTAAGTACTATTTCTATAATTTATATCTCATCTCATTCACTTTATTAATTGCATGTATATATATATGCTCACCATATATGTATATACTATTATGCAGGAAAAAGGTTATGGAATGCAGGAAAGGAGGCCCTTTTGACATTGGGTTCGTTGACCCAAATAGAGTTCATGAAGAAGTGGTAGAAACCAAACCCGGGCAAACAGAAGATTACTTGCTAACGTCTTTACTGAGACAACAAACCAAAAGGGAAATACTATTGCCTTACAACTTCTCGTGAGTACTGTTACCCTCTCTCTTGTACACATTCTATTTCAGCTTACTCGATGTTAAGTGTAACTGATGATGAGTTATGCGTGCGTAGGTTCCACTTTATTCTGCTAGTCATTCAACCCGACTCAGGAAAAGTCCTTGTCATGGACTCGTTACGAAAAGAAAAAGAGATATGGGCAAACTTTAGAGAGATGCTCCAGAGGTAATTTCAATCATATTATCACACTAGATCGGCAACTTTCGTGACAATAAGTAATTAATTACTCCTTTATCCATTTTCTTTGTCGGACAGGGTTTGGAAAAGGTTCACGGGCAGGGCCGTGGGTGAATGGTCAGAAGAACTAAAATTTGTAGACCAAAATGTAAGTAATACTAGCTAGCTTCCAATTCCATTATATCATGCTTTATTGATTATTATTTTGATTGAACTGTCTATTCTCGTAAAGTGCGCGCATCAGGGACACGGCAATAACTTATGTGGGTACTATGTTTGCGAATTCATTCGCAACACGATATGTGCGACGGGCCAAGCCGCACTAGAACAACTTAGAGTAAGTAAACAAAGTCCACAACATTATTTTATTACCATCAACTGTGTTGAGTTTTATTCTTATATATATATTGACGACCCATTCTTCATATATATTCAGATCGAACGGATGCGGGACCAACTCCTACCATTTGAACGCATACGAGCCATTCAAGAGGAATTGGCGGGGTTCATACTTGATGAGGTCGTCACGCCTGGCGGAGAACTCTTTAGATATCCACCAAAATGAACGATGACGATGTATGTGCCGATGACGATGTATGTGCCGGTGACGATGTTTGTGTATAATAATAGTTGCTTAATTATTCATGTACTCGTATGTACCGATGACGATTTATGTGTATACCGCTCCCGATCGATTCCCCCTCGCTCCCCCCCTCCCGCAGAAATACGCCCAGAACGGGGCAGAGGCAGAAGTCTGCCGCGGCAGAGATTTAGGCCGTTTTCCTGCTGCGGCAGACTGCCGCGGCAGGAAAACGGCCTAAATCTCTGCTGCGGCAGAAGAACCTTTAACACCGGTTGCAGATACGAACCGGTGTTAAAGGGGGGGGCCTGAGGCCTGTGGCAGCCCCACGTGCGCCACCCTTTAACACCGGTTCGTATAAGAACCGGTGTTAAAGGGCCCCCCTCTAACACCGAACCCTCAACAGCGGTTGGGGAACCGTTGTTAGAGGGCCCTCCCAACCGGAGTTAAAGGGGGGGCTCTGCACTAGTGTGGGTACCCCGACCCGTAGGCAGGCTTGCCTTGACTGGGAGGGGCTGGGATACACCCCGCACGACCTCTCCGACCTGGATGCCCCTTTCAACACCCAAGAGACCAGAGAGGCGGTCTTCTCCATCCCCTCTGTCAAAACTCCTTGACCCGATAACTACATCGGCGCTTTTTTTAAATCGTGCTGGGAAATCATAAAGGCCGTTGTCATCAAAGCCATCACTCACATGTCCAAGCTTCGTGGCAACTGTGTCCACCTGATCAACTCGGCTAACGTCATCCTCATTCCAAAGAAACGGGATGCCTCATGTGTTGGAAATATGCCCTAGAGAAAAATAATAATATAGATTATTGATATATTTCATTAAGTTCATAATAGGTTTTATATCATGCTATAACTGTATTGATAGGAACCTCAATACAAGTGTGATATGTAAACCACCGGAGTCCCTAGTGATCCTCTAGACACTAATTCATTGGTCAACAATGATCGACGTTTCCCAACACATGAATTGTAACACGATCAAGTCACAAAGTTCACCGTTACAATGACTGGGAAACGTAGTAACCCATTTCTTAGACCATGAGATCATATTTAATCACTATTACCCGAGAGTGCCTTGTTTGCATCAAACGTCACTCGATAAAACGATGAACATAAAAGTGTCTTCAGGTACTCAGAGGGGCATGTAGAGGCATATGTGTCAAGAGCGGGATTTGTTTTTCCGCGTGACGGAGAGATACTCTGGGCCCACTCGGAGACATGACATCCATAAAGCTGCAGCGTGTGACTAAGTCATGGGGATGGGATAGCTCGGAACGAGTAAAATTGTATTTGTCGGTAACGAGATTGAACCCGACATGGCGATGTCATTGATCAGGTCTCAGACAAGTAAAGTATCAAAGTAACAAAGGGAAAAATACTCTATGTTTAATGGTTCAACGACAAAGATTCTCGTGGAATGCACATGGGTAATTATGGGCATCCAGATCCCGCTGTTGATTGTTGGTCCGAAAGGGGTCTCGACAATGTCTAGAGTGTTCCCGAACCGTCAGGGTAACACACTTAAGGTTTGACAATGCTCGGAGTTCATTTTGGTATCATAGGAATCACCGAAGAAAATAGAAGGGGAAACCGAAAGGGTTTCGGGAAAGTCCGGTGTGTGAGATACTTGGCTAGTGGCGATCTCATAGGAAACCCAGTGACAGAAAGGGCTGTACGGTCTTCTCTTAGTGACCCATTCGGGAACAACAACATCTCTCCTTAAGGTTGTGTTCTATGTTTTTCACTTAATAACTGTTTGTAACCCCGTGCTTTGCGGTACAACCGGTTGGATCAAAAGACTATTGCTATGCCTGCTACTCATAGGGGTTTTAGTATATTAGGATGTGCTTCCCACAAAGGTTATCTCTTCTTGAACATTACACACGAGCCTATGATTATTATCTTTTATCCCATATGATGTGCAGCTGCAGGTGGATCTTCAATCTTGGCCTATCTCCATCCATTGAATCAACCCATTATATAAAGTAAACTAGATTGGTCTGGTAAACGAAGGTAAAACATAAAAACAAAGTCTTGTAGACATGTCCTTATTTTTAATTCCTTTTAGTGTTGTTTCCCAAGGTTAGATTAAACCTAGGTCTACTAGGGAAAAATACTATTATACTACATCCGTGAATCCAGATCAAAGGTATCAATCCCCTCCCTCCAGTCCTCTTTTGGGTCCTCCTCTCGGCCATTCCTGCCTGGAAGCTCTCACGCGCGATCCCTTGCTCTAGAGAAGAGAGAACATATGGTGTCCATTCACGAACAAGTGGCCTCCCGACTGGAGGTCTTGTGTGAGCGCTTTGCCGAAATATCCTCCCAAGTGGGCCCAGGATAGGACGACTCTGTAGTCGAGGCTTTCATTGGGGATATCCCGGGTGGCGATGCTTCCTCCACCGAGGTTCAGCTCCGAGCTGCCCTCTTGTTAGCTCCAAAAGGGCTCCAGTAGTTTATCCAAGCGGCGAGGGAAATGGAGGCCCGATACGCAGAGGCATCCCTCGCTCAGGAGAAGGAGCGCATGCAGGTCGTGGATACGCTGGAGCAGATGCACCTCCGTGCCATGCGGCGCCATGACCAGACAATGCATGCCCTTCGTCAAGACTTGGTGGATTCCTACCGAACCGTGGAGGAGCTTTCCGAGGCAGGTCGCAGCGCAGAGGCGCATGCTTCCTCTGTCGCGGCCCATGAGGCCTCCTTTGGATGAGCACGTCTCGTTCCTCCAAACCCAGCTCACCGATGCCCAGCAGGAGGTTTGGGCCCGAGATGTGTCAGTGCATTGCTAGACGGAGAAAGTGGAACGCCTGAGCCTCACCTTCGGGAATAACACGCTGGAGGCAGCAGAGCTACGCCGTCTCTGCCACTGCAACCTGGGATGTTTGGAGGCCTCCTTCGAGCATGTCAGCGAGGAGATGCACTCCGTGTGCCTAGTGCCTCACGCTCTTCGGCGGGAAGACAAGGTGGACGATTGATACGTTGGAAACGTATCTATAATTTTTGATGCTTCATGCTTGTTTTATATCATTTGACTTATGTTTTGTCTACACTTTGAGGTGTTTTTATATTTTTTTTGGAACTAACCTATTAACAAGTTGCCACAGTGCCAGTTCCCTGTTTTCTTCTGTTTTTGGTTCCATAAAGGCAGAAAATTAATATTATCGGAATTGGACGGGACAAAAGCCAAAGTCATTATTTTTCCCGGAGCAACACGGAATCACGAAGCAGAGCCGGAGGGGGGCCACAGGATGGCCACACCTCCTAGGCGCGGGCAAGCCCTAGAGGCGCCCACAAGGGGTGTGGGCCCCCTGGACTCCCACCGACCTTGATTCCTGTGAAGGGTTTCGCGGCATAGTAAATCAAAATTTTCTACGGATGCGAACAGAGGGAAAGCCAAGATCTAATCTAGGAGATGCAAACAACGAGAGAGATTGGATTAGATCTTCATACCCTTGAAGATTCGCACAGCGGAACGTTCGTCGGAACGTGGGTGATGTAGTCGTACTCGCTTCTCCTCCTCGCGATCCGATCCGATCTAGCACCACAAGTGGCGGTGCCTCCATGAGATGCACACGTGCAGCACCTCGACGTCTCCTCCTTCCTTGTACCAGCAAGTATGGTGGAGAGACGGATTGGATCTACAACACGACGGCGTGGTGTATATGGTGGAGAATTTCTGCAGCAGGGCTTCGCCTACAAGCAGTCGGGAGGGAGAGAGGAGGGCAGCAGGGCGGCTAGGGTTGGAGGGGAAGGTGTGTGGGTTTGGTGCGCCCCCACCCCTCTTTATATAGAGGGGGGGTCGCATCCATAGCCCCTCCCCCAAGCCCAAACCGGCGGCCCCAAAGGATAAGGAGTGGGGGGCAAGGACTCCTCCCCCTTCTAGAAACTCTATCTCGAGTTTAAACCTCTCTAGGCCGGCTGGGCCCTATGGGGCCTTGTGCCCCTGGCCCAATGCGGCCAGGGCACTCCCTCATAGGCCCATGCCCCCTCCCGGAAGGTGGGGCCACGTTGGTCCCCTTCCGGAAGGTTCTAGAAGCTTCTGGTACAATACCGATTAACCCGGAACAATTCCGAACTCCAAAAACTGCACTGCCTTATATGAATCTTATTCTCCGGACCATTCCGGAACCTCTCGTGATATCCCGGATCCCATCCGAGACTCCGAATAAAAACTCATAAACCAATTATCCAATCTATCCTAGCGTCGAGACACGTTAAGTGTGTGACCCTGCGGGTTCGAGAATATGCAGACATGATCTTCTATCAATAATCAACAGTGGGGTCTGGAAACCCATATTGACTCCCACACATTCATCGATGATCATATCGGATGAACCACGATGCCAGGATTCAATCAATCCCATATTTATATTCCCTTCATCTCGCGATATTTTACTTGCCCGAGATTTGATCGTCGGTATCGTCATACCTAGTTCAATCTCGTTCACAGCAAGTACTTTACTCGTTTCGTAATCCAATATCACTTTGTGATTAACTCCTTAACCACATGCTTGCAAGCGGTGTTGATATTGATTACCGAGTGGGCCCGAAGTATATCTCTCCGACTTGGGAGGGACAAATCCTATCTCGATACATACAACCCAACAGATACTTTCCGATCACCTGAGAGACACCTTTATGATCACCCTCTCATAGGATGACGTTTGATGACCTCAAAGCTTTCTTCCGATACCAGGGAGTTGTATTATCTCATGGTCTAAGGAATACAATATTTGACATAAGAAAAGCTTCGCAAAGACGAACACGATGACACGATCTAATTGCTTCGCTTAGTTTGGGTCTGTCCATCATATCATTCTCCCAATGATATGATCTCATTATCAATTGACAACTCATGTCTTTGGTTAGGAAACCTTAACCATCATTGATCAATGAGCTAGTCCATAGAGGCGTACTAGGGACACGGTGTTGTTCACAAACCACACAAGTATTAAAGTTTCCGCTTAATACAATTCTAGCATGGAATATAAACATTATCATGAACAAGAATTATAATAATAACATCTTTATTATTGCCTCTAGGGCATAATTCCAACAGTCTCCCACTTGCACTAGAGTCAATAATCTAGTTTACATTTGGCAACAATCTCACACCCATGGCACAGAGGTGCTGATCATGTTTTGCACACGGAAGAGGTTTAGTCAACGAATCTGCGACATTCAGATCTATATGTACTTTGCTAATCTTCAGATCTCCATCTGCTATATAATCTCGGATTATATGAAACTTGCGGTTGATATGCTTGGTCTTTGGATGATATCTTGGTTCCTTAGCGAGTGCTATGGCGCCAGTGTTGTCACACAATATCTCCAGTGGGTCCAATGCACTTGGAACCACGCCAAGCTCAGTGATGAAGTTCCTGATCCAAACTCCTTCACTTGACGCTTCTGCAGCAGCCATGTATTCCGCTTCTACTGTAGATCCCGCGATCACGCTTTGCTTGCAGCTTCTCCAGCTCACAGCTCCTCCATTCAAAATATACACGTATCCTGTCTGAGATTTAGAATCATCCTTGTCGGTGTCGAAACTAGCGTCGACGTAACCTTTTACGACGAGCTGTTCATCACCCCATAGACTAAGAACATTTCTTTGGTCCTATTTAGGTACTTTATGATGTTCTTCATGGCTGTCCAGTGTTCCACTCCTGGATCACTTTGATATCTGGTCGTCAAACTAAGAGCATTGGACACATCCGGTCTAGTACACAACATGGCATACATGATAGAACCTATAGCCGAGGCATAAGGCACTCTGCTCATAGCTTCCCTATCATTTACCGTAGCTGGACACTGAGCCTTGCTCAATGTCTTACCTGACAACATAGGCACTGAACCTTTCTTTGCCTTATCCATTCTGAACCTTTTCAGAACTTTGTCTAGGTATATACTCTGGCTTAAAGTTATCAGGCGTCTTTGTCTATCTCTATAGATTTTGATGCCTAATATATAAGCAGCTTCACCTAGGTCTTTCATTGAAAAACACTTGTTCAAATAACTCTTCACATCGTTAAGCATGTTGATGTCATTTCCGATAATCAATATGTCATCCACATATAGTACCAGAAATGTCACCGAGCTCCCACTCACTTTCTTGTAGATACAAGCTTCGTAGCAATTTGGAACAAATCCAAAGCTCTTGATCACTTGATCAAAACGAAGGTTCCAACTCCGAGATTCCTGCTTCAGTCCATAAATGGAACGCTCAAGCTTGCATACTTTATCAGCATCCTTAGGATCGACAAAACCTTCGGGTTGCATCATATACAACTCTTCATCAATGTTGCCATTGAGGAACGCAGTCTTGACATCCATCTGCCATATTTCATAATCATGAAACGCAGCAATTGCTAATAAAATCCGAATGGACTTAAACATCTCTACGGGAGAGAAAGTCTCATCATAGTCAACACCTTGAACTTGTTGAAAACCTTTCGCGACAAGCCGTGCTTTATAGACGGTAACATTACCATCCGCGTCCGTTTTCTTCTTGAAGATCCATTTGCACTCAACGGCCTTACGGTCGCTAGGAGGGTCCACCAAAGTCCATACTTGGTTTTCGCTCATGGATCCTAATTCGGATTTCATGGCTTCTAGCCATTTCTCAGAGTCTGGGCTCATCATTGCTTCCTCATAGTTCGCAGGCTCACTGTCATCTACTAGCAAGACAGTTAAGACAGGGTTGCCATACCACTCAGGAGGGGCACGCGACCTTGTCGACCTACGACGTTCAGTAGCAGCATCGTCTGAAGCTTCATGATCTTTATCATTCGCTTCCTCTATTATTGGTGCAGGCGGCACTGGAACAATTTCAGGTGCTGCGCTACTCTCCAATTCAAGAGAAGGTTCAATAACCTCGTCTAGCTCTACTTTCCTCCCACTCACTTCTTTCGAGAGAAACTCCTTCTCAAGAAAGGAACCGTTCTTTGCGACAAACACTTTGCCTTCGGTTCTGTGATAGAAGGTATACCCAATAGTTTCCTTAGGGTATCCTATGAAGATGCATTTCTCCGCTTTGGGTTCGAGCTTGTCCGGCATCAACTTTTTGACGTAGGCTTCGCATCCCCAAACTTTAAGAAACGACAACTTAGGTTTAGTACCAAACCACAGTTCATATGGTGTCATCTCAACGGATTTAGATGGTGCCCTATTTAAAGTGAATGCAGCGGTTTCTAATGCATAACCCCAAAATGATAACGGCAAATCAGTAAGAGACATCATCGATCGGACCATATCTAATAAGGTTCGATTCCGGTGTTCAGACACACCATTGCGCTGTGGTGTTCCGGGTGGCGTGAGTTGTGAAACGATTCCACTTGCTTTAAGATGCGTGAGAAAATCGTAACTCAAATATTCGCCTCCACGATCGGATCGTAAAATCTTAATCTTTCTGTTACGATGGTTCTCCACTTCATTCTGAAATTCTTTGAACTTTTCAAATGTTTCAGATTTATGTATCATTAAATAGATATACCCATATCTACTTAAGTCATCGGTAAAAGTGAGAAAATAGCGATATCCACCGCGCGTCGAAACACTCATCGGTCCGCATACATCGGTATGTATGATTTCCAACAAGTCCGTTGCTCGCTCCATCATACCGGAGAACGGTGTTTTGATCATCTTGCCCATGAGGCATGGTTCGCATGTGTCAAATGATTCAATATCAAGAGACTCCAAAAGTCCATCAGAATGGAGTTTCTTCATGCGCTTTACACCAATATGACCTAGACGACAGTGCCACAAATAAGTAGTATTATCACTATCTACTTTGCATCTCTTAGCCTCAATGTTATGGATGTGTGTTTCATCCCTTTCGAGATTTAGAAGAAATAAACCATTCACTAAAGGTGCATGACCATAAAAGATATTACTCATATAAATAGAACAACCATTATTCTCCGATTTAAATGAATAACCGTCTTGCAATAAACACGATCCAGAAATAATGTTCATGCTCAATGCAGGCACATAATAACATTTATTAAGGTTTAAAACTAATCCCGAAGGTAAAACTAAGGAGAGCGTGCCGACGGCCATCACATCAACTCTTGATCCGTTGCCAACGCGCATCGTCACCTCATCCCTCGCAAGCCGCCTTTTATTCTGTAGCTCCTGTTTCGAGTTACAAATATTAGCAACTGAACCGGTATCAAATACCCAGGCACTACAACGAGGGATAGTAAGGAAAACATCAATAACATGTATATCAAATATACCTTTGATGGTGCCAGCCTTCTTGTCCGCTAAGTACTTCGGACAGTTGCGCTTCTAGTGACCCTTGTCCTTGCAATAGAAGCACTCAGTGTCCGGCTTAGGACCAGACTTGAGCTTCTTCTCAGTAGGGGCAACGCGCTTGCCGCCGCCTTTCTTGAAGGGCTTCTTTGCACCCTTACCTTTCTTAAAGGAGGGCTTGTTGACCATCAACACATGATTATCCTTTTTGATGTCCACCTCCGCGGCCTTCAGCTTTGCGAAGAGCTCGGTGATCGTATCAGTGGAACCAATCTGATTATGAGTCACCACAAAACTTTTGTAGCTGGGAGGGAGTGATTGCAGAACCCTGTCAATCTTGAGCTCTTCTGGAATCGTGCATTCCAGTTTCTCAAGGCGTTGAGTGTAGCCCGTCATCTTAATGGCGTGCTCACTAACGGAACTCCCTTCCTCCATCTTGCAGTTAAAGAACTTCTCAGAGATCTCATATCTCTCAGAACGGGCCTGAGTCTGAAATATGGTTTTCAGCTCTTCGAGAATCTCAAAGGGCCCGGGATAGTCTTCAAAACGATTTTGAAGTTCCGGTTCCATAGCAAACAACATGGTGCTCTTAATCACACCATAATCATCTTTGCGCGACTGATAGACAACTTTCTCATCAGCCGGCGCAGTTGCAGCAGGGGGGGTCACCTAACGCTTTCCCAAGGACATAGTCCTTTTGACCGCCAGAGAGAATGATTCTTAGATTGCGGAACCAATTGGCGAAGTTAGACCCATTGTTTCTAAGCTTTTCCTTCTCGGCAAAAACGTTGAAGTTGAAGTTGGACTTAGCCATTTGATCTACAGTATTGCAAGTACAAATTAGACTATGTTCATGATAACTAGTTCAACTTTTAATCAAATTACTAGATGAACTCCCACTAAATTCAACATCCCTCAAGTTGTTTAGTGAACACGATCCAAATTCACCACACCTAATCCGATCTTCACGAGAAGAGATGTGGTTTCAATGGTGGACAACGAAGTGTCGATCATATCATTCATATGAATCATGCTTAACCTTTCGGTTCTTGTGTTCCGAGGCCATGTCTGTACATGCTAGGCTCGTCAAGTTAGACCCAAGTATTTCCGCGTGTGCAAAAACTGGCTTGCACCCGTTGTATGTGAGCGTAGAGTCTATAGCACCCGATCATCACGTGATGCTTGGACACGACGAACTTTCGCAACGGTGCATACTCGGGGAGAACACAGTTTTTATCTTGATCTTTAAGTGAGGAATCATATTATAATGCTACCGTCACGATCTAAGCATAATAATATACATAAAAGGATAAACATCACATGCATATAACTTTATGTGACATGGTATAGCCAATCTTCGCGCAATGATCTCCATCTTGTGCGTGCCGGCATGATCTCCATCACTCCACCATGATTGCCTCCACCATGAATAGCAACTACAACTATTGCTAACTACTTAGCGATAAAGTGAAACTATTACATGGCGTATAAGAAGTTGACACACAGGTCATACACAATTATAAAGACAACCATATGGCTCCTGCTGGTTGTGTACTCATCGACATGCAAGTCGTGAAACATTACAAAACATGATCATCGCATACATTATACACATCACATCTTGGGCCATACCATATCATAGAAAACACTCCCTGCAAAAACAAGTTAGACGCCTCTACTTTGTTGTTGCATGTTTTACGTGGCTTATGGGAGTAGATGCTAAGAACGATTCTTACCTACGGAAAGCCACAACGGTGATATTATGGTTGCCAAACTCCGGTGTTAATCCCTTGACAACTATAGTGAGAGAAACTGACATCCACCAGCCGCATGTGTGGAAGAAGCCACACGTCAAGTGCGGAGCCGGTCTCGCGAACGACGTCGCGTAAGGTTGGCCTGGACTGCTTCAATCTCACTATCCCGCATCATAAGAAGAACACAAACAAGAGGCTTGCAACAGAAAACATCAATGCCCGCAACAACCATGTTGCGTTCTACTCGTGAATCACATCTACGCATAGATCTAGCTCTGATACCACTGAAGGGTTTCGCGGCATAGTAAATAAAATTTTTCTACGGATGCGAACAGAGGGAGAGCCAAGATCTAATCTAGGAGATGCAAACAACGAGAGAGATTGGATTAGATCTTCATACCCTTGAAGATTCGCACAGCGGAACGTTCGTCGGAACGTGGGTGATGTAGTCGTACTCGCTTCTCCTCCTCGCGATCCGATCCGATCTAGCACCACAAGTGGCGGTGCCTCCGTGAGATGCACACGTGCAGCACCTCGACGTCTCCTTCTTCCTTGGACCAGCAAGTATGGTGGAGAGACGGATTGGATCTACAACACGACGGCGTGGTGTATATGGTGGAGAATTTCTGCAGCAGGGCTTCGCCTACAAGCAGTCGAGAGGGAGAGAGGAGGGCAGCAGGGCGGCTAGGGTTAGAGGGGAAGGTGTGTGGGTTTGGTGCGCCCCCACCCCTCTTTATATAGAGGGGGGGTCGCAGCCCTAGCCCCTCCCCCAAGCCCAAACCGGCGGCCCCAAAGGATAAGGAGTGGGGGGCAAGGACTCCTCCCCCTTCTAGAAACTCTATCTCGAGTTTAAACCTCTCTAGGCCGGCTGGGCCCTATGGGGCCTTGTGCCCCTGGCCCAATGCCGCCAGGGCACTCCCTCATATGCCCATGCCCCCTCCCGGAAGGTGGGGCCACGTTGGTCCCCTTTCGGAAGGTTCTAGAAGCTTCAGGTACAATACCGATTAACCCGGAACAATTTCGAACTCCAAAAACTGCACTGCCTTATATGAATCTTATTCTCCGGACCATTCCGGAACCTCTCGTGATATCCCGGATCCCATCCGAGACTCCGAACAAAAACTCATAAACCAATTATCCAATCTATCCTAGCGTCGAGACACGTTAAGTGTGTATCCCTGCGGGTTCGAGAATATGCAGACATGATCTTCTATCAATAATCAACAACGGGGTCTGGAAACCCATATTGACTCCCACACATTCATCGATGATCATATCGGATGAACCACGATGCCAGGATTCAATCAATCCCATATTTATATTCCCTTCGTCTCGCGATATTTTACTTGCCCGAGATTTGATCGTCAGTATCGTCATACCTAGTTCAATCTCGTTCACAGCAAGTACTTTACTCGTTTCGTAATCCGATATCACTTTGTGATTAACTCCTTAACCACATGCTTGCAAGCGGTGTTGATATTGATTACCGAGTGGGACCGAAGTATATCTCTCCGACTTGGGAGGGACAAATCCCATCTCGATACATACAACCCAACAGATACTTTCCGATCACCTGAGAGACACCTTTATGATCACCCTCTCATAGGATGACGTTTGATGACCTCAAAGCTTTCTTCCGATACCAGGGAGTTGTGTTATCTCATGGTCTAAGGAATACAATATTTGACATAAGAAAAGCTTCGCAAAGACGAACACGATGACACGATCTAATTGCTTCGCTTAGTTTGGGTCTGTCCATCATATCATTCTCCCAATGATATGATCTCATTATCAATTGACAACTCATGTCTATGGTTAGGAAACCTTAACCATCATTGATCAATGAGCTAGTCCATAGAGGCGTACTAGGGACACGGTGTTGTTCACAAACCACACAAGTATTAAAGTTTCCGCTTAATACAATTCTAGCATGGAATATAAACATTATCATGAACAATAATTATAATAATAACATCTTTATTATTGCCTCTAGGGCATAATTCCAACATCCTGCGCCTATAAGAAGCCTCTAACCCCAAAACCCTAAAGCATCCATCAGAAGTCCACGAAAATCTACGCTGCGTCGCTACCACCGAAGGGGAGATTCGGGGGACAGAAAGTATCTGTTCTGGCACCCTGCCGCGATGGGGAAGTGCCCCCGGAGCCATCTCCATCGATCTCCACCACCATATCCATCACCATTGATGATTCCCATGATGAGGAGGGAGTAGTTCTTCCTCAGGGGTAAGGGCTCTACCAGTAGCTATGTGTTCATCTCTCTCTATGCATGATCATGTTGTGGTCATGAGCTCTGTAATCAAGTAGATCTACCTTGCTACTCAAGTGCTTCATTAGATCTCTTCTCTCCCCATGTGTGTGTAAGTGACAGCATGCACGCCATGGTGGCACTTAGGCTTGCGTATACATAAATACTCTTTGTGCTTTAATAGATCAATGCTTTTCCCCACGTGTGTGAAAGTGACAGCGGGCATACCGTGTGTGGCACTTTGGCTAGATTGAATATTTGTTATGAGTTATATTTGGAGTTGGATGTCTCTATGAAATTGTGGTGTTTGTTGGAACCATCTAGTGCTCAAGGTGACAATGTGGGGTTATCTAGATTGGGGAAGGCGGACTTTGAGGAGTGCTGTTATAGCCCTACCGATGATTAGAGTGTCCAACCAGAGAGTAGTTAAGAGTAGTATCATGAAGAGAGGATATTTATATAAGAGAGTGTTCACTAGTGAAAGTATGATCCCTAGGCCTTGTTTCTAAGTATTGAAACACCGTTTGCTACTAGATCTGTTGCATGTTTGCTTGCTTCCTTCTTGTTGCCTTTAGTCTTTAACTCACCGTCAAGCTATTTTCTAGCACCGTTACCACTTGTATTTCACTATCTCTTCGCCGAACTAGTGCACCTATATTTGGTGTGTTGGGGACACAAGAGACTTCTTGTATCTTGATTGTAGGTTTGCTTGAGAGGGATACCTTTGACCACTTCCTCCCTGAGTTCGATAAACCTTGGGTGATCCACTTAAGGGAAACTTGATGTTGTTCTACAAACCTATGCACTTGGAGGCCCAACAACTGTCTACAAGAATAGAAGTGCGTAGACATCAAGCTCTTTTCTGGCGCCGTTGCCGGGGAGGTAAGGTAAAAGGTACTCTCATCCTCCGATGTGAGTGCTCGAAGTTATTTCCTTTAGATTCCGCAATTTTGTCTTTTTGTTTCTTGTTTTCACTAGTTAGGCTTAATGGAAAACAACAACAAAATTAGAGAGCTTTATAGGATCTATCTTGAGTTAGGACATGAAGTGTTTGAAGAGAAAATTAAAAAACCTATGGAACTTTATTTGCATGCTAATAGCAATGTTATTAGTATGAACTCTTTAGACACAATTGTTGCTAATGCTTTGGAAAAGTCTAAGCTTGGGGAAGCTAGTTTTTATGAAAATGATCTTTTTAGTTCCCCAGCTTTGGAAGATAGCTATTCTATTGCTTATGATGATACAAAACCTCCAATATATGATGATTACAATGATAAATATGATATTTTCAGTCCACCTACTATTGAGGAGAAAGTTAATTATGATTACAATATGCCTCCTATATTTTATGATTATGGTGATGAGAATAATAGTGATAGCTATGTTGTTGAGTTTGCTCCCACTATAATTAATAAGAATGGCTATTCTTATGTGGAGAGTAATAATAATTTTATGCACGTGGCTCATGATAAGAATGGTTTATGTGATAGTTATATTGTTAATTTTTTTCATGTTGCTACTGAAAGTTATTATGAGAGAGGGAAACATGGTTTTATACATCTTAAGAATATTAAGTTTCCCCTCTTTATGTTGAAAATTTTGAAGTTGCATTTGTTTTGCTTTCCTATGCTTGTTGCTTTGTCCTTTCATGACTTGTTTATTTACAAGATTCCTATGCATAGGAAGTGGATCAGACTTAAATGTGTTTTGAATTTGCTTCTTGATGCTCTCTTTTACTTCAATTCATATTTCTTATGTGAGCATCTTCTCAAACTATCAAGACTAACTGAAAGGCATTAAAGAAAAGTACTTTTTGGGAGATAACCCAAGAGTTTACTGAGTATTGAAAGTTATTAATTCAGTAATGACATCTACTTATCCTTTTTGTTTGCATTTTGTGCCAAGAATGACCTCTAATGAGAGAGAAGTAAGATTTGGGGAGTTGCTGTCCCGAAAAAGATTTCTGTCCTCCACCAAAAAAAATCGTGAGGAGTCTCTGTAAGTCGGATTGAGCTGAAAATTTACGAATAAATCCTCCAGTATGTTAGCTAACTTTCGTTAGTTTAACACTTTTTTATTTGAGCAACAGAAGGTCTTCTAAAAAATCAGTTTCTACCTGCTGGTCTGTTTTGACAGATTTCAGCTATTATTTGCATTTGCTTCTTATTGATTCCTTTTTTAGTTCTTTTTAGAATTGAGCTTTTTGAAGGAGTTTCTACAGTAGCATGTGTTTTTAGTAAAAATTCTTGCTGTTCCAAAGCTTCACCTAAGGGTCTATTATATTTTAAATACACTAATATTGCTAATGAAGATCGTGTGAAGTTTTGTATGAAGGAAAAATTTGCAGGTGTAGAGAAAGAATGATGTAATGAGATGAAGAATGGACAAAATCTCAAGCTTGGGGATGCCACCCCGGTGTCACCCCAAGAAATATCCAAGAGGTACAAGCGTCAAAGCTTGGGGATGCCCAAGGCATCCCCTTCTTCATCAATAAAAATCTCAGGTCTTTCTAGACACTTCGTTTTTATTGTTTCATGCATTGTTGTGTTGTTCTTGAAGCGTCTTAGTTTTCGTTTGCTTAGTTTGCTTAAGTAAGTTGGTTGGTTACACCACACTTCTTTTGGAGAGAGACACACTCTGTTTCCATTTCCTAGAACACTCTAGTTTTCATTCTTATTGTTTTGTGAGTGTTCACTTTTGCTAGCACTGCGTTCAGCCTTAGTTTTCTTGTGCTTTCATCTTAGAACTTTTTAGTTTTTATTTGTGGATTTTTTAGACAAGCTCACTGATCTTTATTGATTATTATCTTTGTGAGTTGTTTCAAATAAAGTAGTTTGGTGTTGGAAAGAGTAGAGAGCTTCATGCTTAAGTGGTACAAAAGGGAGCTTGTTTTGACTGTGGCTTAGACTTTAGCATTACATACTAGGTGTTGTTTTGACCTTATGCTTAGTGATTATTGCTGTAGCATGACATGTTCCGAACTATTGGGATTGCTTAGTGTGCCTTGAAGAAATTATGTGTTGTTTTAGCATGCAAAAGCATAGTATTGTGGTATTCTCCTTCGATGCTTTGTTTGGGTTGACTTGGCACATGCTCACACCATGTTATGACTATGAAAAAGTCACCATAGCCTCTAAGATCATTTAGTCCTTGACTTGTAGTACCACTTTATGCTTTGATTAGTAATGTTTTGTTGCTCTGCATGATTATGGCCATTATTACTCTCTTAGGTGGTTGCTCCCAGTCTTTTGCTAGCCTCCACTTGTATGAGTAAGCTCTACTCATGATTCCAACTCCTAAGAAACCAAGTTATTCCAAAGTGTCCACTATAAATTCCTATGCATGGTGTGTTACACCATTCCAAGTATATTCTTGTTTTCAGCTATCTTCCAATTAAAAACCATTTTGTTATGTGAAAACTTAGTGATTAAAGCCCTCACAAACTTGCTGGAACACTTTATATTCTTTTCCCCTAATAAACTTGAACCATTATATCATCTATGTTGTATATGCTTGCACTTATATGTTGGAATTAGCAGAACCGTGCTATCACGGGGAACGTTTTCAACATTGCACTTGTACTTTGTACTCAGTTGATATCATGCTCTTTTGTCTATGGATGTCACCAGTGTGAAATAAAGAGGGAACTTGTAAGTCCATGGAGTTTGTATCCTGTGTTAGAGAAGCGCCTGGGCCGCTAGCCTAAGCCATGCCTAATTATGGTGGAAACTTGCAGCATCATCATAGTGACATCTATGAAGCATTCTTCTTAAAAAAAGAGACACATTGAGAAAATAGGAAAGAGAGAAAAAAGCACCATATTCCCTTGGTAAATAAAAAGATTGCTGAGATGCTCATTGTCTGCTTGCCTTGTCATTTTGGTTATGGGATAGCTCATGTACCATGTGCAAGGGGTACCCCGTTGGCGGTTCTCAATGATATGCAAATACTTACAATGACGAGAACTTACAGGCGACTGAAGTTGAGTAGCATAAGGTGTGGCATTCATATTCAAGGGACTTGAGATTGCCAACTTATACTTCGTCAAGCATATACTCCATCTTTGTTCACTTTAACCTTAACCACTTCAAGATGCTTATGATAGGGGCAATGAGGGCTGAAAGCTAACAAGTATCATAATTTTTGGAAGCTCCTTTTGAAACTTGAAATCCCTGCTTACCTTTGTGAACGGCCTTTCTTCCACCATTATTTGAGTCTCCACCTTCTACCTTTAGGCACCATTAAGAGAGCATAGTTTTCATTCTGTGTGCAGTGTCCCAAAACTTATTGATTGATGCATATTGTGATATTACTTGTTCTTGTGCTACTTGTTTATAGTCACCCTTGTGAACTTTGAAGGTGTCCTATGCATCTATTTGCTACTCTATGAGGGACAAGCAGAATTCCACTATGCCATGTTTTCTGTATGTGAAACAAACAAATGTTTTTCAATGCATGTTATTCATGATCTTTGTTTGTAGTCTTTCATGTTGCATGCATAGTTATTATGTCCTATTGTTAGAACTCCATCTTTCATGCACATGTTTAGAGTTCTTTGTTCGCAGCTTTCAATGCTTGCAAATGGTTTGATCTTGGTTTTGATGGTGCATGTCACCTAAAAAATTATTCTTTTCATTACTTACCTACTCGAGGACGAGCAGGAGTTAAGCTTGGGTATGCTTAATACGTCGGAAACGTATCTATAATTTTTGATGCTCCATGCTTGTTTTATATCAATTAACTTATGTTTTGTCTACACTTTGAGGTGTTTTTATATCTTTTCTGGAACTAACCTATTAACAAGTTTCCACAGTGCCAGTTGCCTATTTTCTTCTGTTTTTGGTTCCAGAAAGGCAGAAAATCAATATTCTCAAAATTGGACGGGACAAAAGCCAAAGTCATTATTTTTCCCAGAGCAACACGGAACCACGAAGCAGAGCCGGAGGGGGGCCATAGGGTGGCCACACCCCTAGGCGCGGGCAAGCCCTGGAGGCGCCCACAGGGGGTGTGGGCCCCCTGGACCCCCACTGACCTTGATTCATGCGCCTATAAAAAGCCTCTGACCCAAAACCCCTAAAGCATCCATCAGAAGTCCACGAAAACGTACGCTGCGCTGCTGCCACCGAAGGGGAGATTCGGGGGACAGAAAGTCTCTGATCTGGCACCCTGTCGGGACGGGAAGTGCCCCAGAGCCATCTCCATCGATCTCTACCACCATCTCCATCACCATTGCTGATTACCATGATGAGGAGGGAGTAGTTCTTCCTCAGGGCTAAGGGCTCTACCGGTAGCTATGTGTTCATCTCTCTCTCTATGCATGATCATGTTGTGGTCATGAGCTTTGTAATCAAGTAGATCTACCTTGCTACTCAAGTGCTTCATTAGATCTCTGCTCTCTCCATGTGTGTGTAAGTGACAACGTGCATGCCATGGTGGCACTTAGGCTTGAGTCTACATAAATACTCTTTGTTCTTTAATAGATCTATGCTTTTCCCCACGTGTGTGAAAGTGACAGCGGGCATACCGTGTGTGGCACTTTGGCTAGATTGAATATTTGTTATGAGTTATATTTGGAGTTGGATGTCTCTATGAAATTGTGGTGTTTGTCGGAACCATCTAGTGCTCAAGGTGACAGTGTGGGGTTATTTAGATTGGGGAAGGCGGACTTTGAGGAGTGCTGTTATAGCCCTACCGATGATTAGTGTGTCCAACCGGAGAGTAGTATCATGAAGAGAGGATATTTATACGAGAGAGTGTTCACTAGTGAAAGTATGATCCTTAGGCCTTGTTTCTAAGTATTGAAACACTGTTTGCTACTAGATATGTTGCATGTTTGCTTGCTTCCTTCTTGTTTCCTTTAGTCTTTACCTCACCGTCAAGCTATTTTCTGGCACCGTTACCACTTGTATTTCACTATCTCTTCTCCGAACTAGTGCACCTATATTGGGTGTGTTGGGGACACAAGAGACTTATTGTATCTTGATTGCAGGGTTGCTTGACAGGGATACCTTTGTCCACTTCCTCCCTGAGTTCGATAAACCTTGGGTGATCCACTTAAGGGAAACTTGCTGTTGTTCTACAAACCTCTGCACTTGGAGGCCCAACAACTGTCTACAAGAATAGAAGTATGTAGACATCAACGATATGGTCCAGTTTCTTTATGACTTGACCAACCAGCTGGAGGGGTGGTGGCGGATGATTGACGAAGTGGCAGTCAGGGAGGGGATAGACATAGTGAGGTCCCACTCATGCCTCCTAATTTCCTACCTATACCATCGCCACCCCTAGCTGGACTTGTCCATCAATCTTCTGTCGATCCCTGAGGGGGACAGACTTCCGTCAGAGGCTGATGTTGCTTCAGCGGTGGAGACGATCGTGGCGTCTGCTAGACGCCACGTCCAGTATTTTGTACTAGGCCTTTTTTAGTTTCTTGTAAAGATTCCTCATCCCTTTTATCTTTCGGACATCAAGTAAAGCAAGAGTTTCTCGGGGTTGATGAAGCAACATGGGAGCGTGAAGATGAACTCCGTGCCAACCATCCTTCTCTCTTTGTATCTTCTTCTTCTTCTTCCTAGAATCTCGGGGCGAGATTCCTGTTTAGTGGGGGAGAGTTGTAGCATCCCAGTTGTCTAACACCTGTAATGCTACATGTTATGATAATAAAAAGGGCCACTTCCAACATATAATTGTTGCATCATCATCATATCATGCTCATGTCATCATGTCACCTTGCATTTGAGCATCATATAAAACCCTTTCTTGTTTGGTTCTTATCTCATGTGCATGATTAATTGTATTTGCCTCTTGATATTGTATTTGGCTCTTGATATATTGATAAATGCCCAAGTTGAGTTGAGGGCATCTCTCTTATTGACTCCACCACCTTTTCTTTCACCACCTTATATTCCACCATCCAATTAATATGAGCTTGGCATTTTAATTCGGGTTATCTCTAGCTCATGTTGGTTGGTTGGATTCCACCCCTAATCTTTGCTTGGCCTTGCCCACCTTTTGGGAATGCATATGAATAATGCCATGTTAATATTATTGTTTTCACAAGGATAAATTTGGCATTTATTATTTTGCATGGGCCATGCAAGTGCCACCTTTTCTAGTATCTGGTTTTTACTTGAATTCTAAGTGGATCATCTTTTCCTTTGCTTAATCTTGTTTTGGGCTTGTAGTTTCTGCATCATATCATCTACCTCTCTTCTCCCCTTTAGCTAAACCCCTACCCCCATGCCCCATGCACACACATGTGCTCATGAGGCATGCACCAACCAAACCCACCTTTCTCTTTTTATCTTGCTTGTTCTTTGAATGGAACATGCATGATTCAAATCCCCATCATCCCATGATCATCTCTCTCTCCCTCTCCCTCTTTTTCTTGCTTGATCTTGTTAAGGCTTGTTTGGAGCATGCATGATCAGCCTAAAGTACCACCTCCCTCTTTCTTACCCCCTCTTAGCCAAACCCAACAATCTACCCCAAACCCCATACTAGCTAAACCTAAACCCTAAGCCACCCTTTCCCCTCTAATCTACATCTCCCCTAAGTAAAACCCTAAGTACCTCTCTTCTCCTTTCTAGTTTGCCTAGCATGATCACCATGCCCTACCCTAGATCGCCCTCTCTTCCATGCATGCCCCACCCCAGCAACCTCTACCACCTACCACCCCACACGTCCTAGGACCCTAACCCTAACCCTAGCCGAGCCGGCCTCTCTCCCCTCCCCTCTTTTTCTCTCCCTCTAGCCTTACCTGCCCACGACCCTAGGGCCACCTGCCTGCCTTCCTGGCTTCGCCTACCCCACCTGGAAGACACCCCACCTGCCCTGCCTTGCACCCCCTGGCCCCCATGCCAAGCACGTGAAGGGGAAGGGCGACACCGACGCCACCCTGGCCATCTACCCCTCCCCCACGCCACCTCCTGCCCCCTTGTTCTTATCCTCCCTCACCCCTCTCTGCCTCACCAGATCCCTCCCCCAGAGCCGCTCCCTTCCTCCCCTTTTCTCTCCCGACGACGCCCCGGCAGCCGCCGTCGCCCACCGTCTGCATCCCCGTCGCCCCGCCTCGCTGGACGTCAAGCTCGTCGTGGAAGGAGCCGCGGGAGTCGAGGACGTTCCCCTGCTGCACCGGGACCGCGCCAACGAGGAGGAGAAGGCCTGCACCGCCGCTGCACGCCGGAGCGCCACCGAAAACCCTAGCACGCTGGGCCTCTGCCTCCCCGTCGTCCTGCTGCACCCCGACCAGATCCGAGCCCACCGACAGCTTCGCGGTAAGCACCTCGTCCTCCCAGACATCCTCGCCGGCATCGTCGCTTCCTGGCGTCGCCGTCCCTTTTGTCGAGCACCCTCGGTGCGTCCGTCGCCGCGACTGCCACTCGCTGCCGCAGGCGCGCAACGCTTACCTAGCCCCCCCTGTTTTCCCCTGTCAGCAAACCGCAGCCACCGCAGTGGCTCAGGCCTCTGCGCACCAGCCCGCGTCGCGCGTTCGAGCCCCAGCCTCGCCACACCGCGTGCCGCGCGCATCGGAGGCACGCGCGAGAAGAGGAACAGTACGGCTTTGGCTGTTTTGCACACACCCCCTCCCTGTTCTTTTCCTCTGCAACCCGCGCCCTCTAGCCCCACCAGTCAGCGACGGTGGCCTTTTTCTAAAAAGGCTCCCGTGGTTTCCTGGAGACAACCCGCAGTCCTCCCCACGCCCACGTGTTCTTTTAGCGAATGCCCCCCCTGCCCTTTTCTCTCCCTCAACCCGCAGTCCTGCCAGGGCCACCAGTCAGTGACCGTGGTCTTTTTGCAGAAAGGCACCCCAGCTTCTCCACCCTCAACCCACGATACCACTTCCCCCCTTCTGACCACGTGGGTGCCCAGTCAGCCTGGTCCCACCCGTCAGCGAGTGCGGCTGGGTCTGCCTGGGTACAAAAAGGTTGTCTGCTCATCTGTTTTTATTTCAAATCTTTTCAAATAAATTCAAATTCAAAATGAAATCTGTTTTCAAATAACTTTCAACATATAAATCCAAATTTGACAAATAATATATGTTTGGATATCAGAAAAATGAGAGGATTCCAAATATGACCTTCAAATTGCCTTTTGCACAATTAAAATTCCAAGTTTAGTTAAATTACCCAATTGCCACTAGAATTTAAATAATCAATAACTTTTGATTTATAATTCCAAATTTAGCAAATGATATGTCTAAAATGATCAGCTCGACGAGACCTTTCTGTTTATGCTACCCATGACTTCAATTGCAGCATGCATCATATAAAAATATAGGGTACAGCAAGTGTTATGACAACAAAATGTGACCCAAAACTCCACTAAAATGTTGTTACTTGCCTTCCACACCTCACCATGCCATGCTACCTTATTGCCATGTAAATTGTGCATCATTCATCATGGCATGATTGTTTGCTTGACGCATCTTATTCATATGCTTGTGCTTTATATTCATGTTGGCCTTGTTTGTTTGGTTTTTCTCGGATAGACACTGAGCAGGGGTTGTATCAAGAGAACCAGGAGCACTACCCAGATCCGTCCCTCGCTTCAACTGAGTTAACAGGCAAGCACTTCCACATGCTTGCATACATACAGTACCTATTGACTCTATCTTATTCTTGCATCATTGAGTCGCGATTGCATTAAATTAAATCCCAAGTATGCATAGCCTTTACTTTAAAACCCCACCAAGCTTGTTCCTCCATCCCATGAGCCACTACTATAGGAGTTGTTTGAGCCATGCGAGTCGTAGAACAGCATGTGTAGGGTTTGTGAGAGTCTGTTGGATAATGAGGTACCTAAACAACTTAACCTGAGTAGTGATGGGATAACTAATGAAAGTGGCACCGGTGAGCAACATCTGCTATTTGGTTTTTCCTGCTCACTTGTGTCCCGTAAGACCCCGAGTACTTGATTCCTGTTCCAAGATTTATCGCGCTGTCCACATCCGGGAGGTATATGGGACCCCCCTGAGCCAGAGCTTGATTCATTCTTATTTCTTGGGGCCACAAACTAGTTTGAGGTTTTATTTACGATCCTGTACTTATGCCATGTTTTACCGCTTTATTTACGATTGTGCGACAGCTAGCACCTGTACTGTTTAGGATCGGGACACGATTCCGCGGTGTCGACAAGCCCAGTTTTGGGTTCCCAGTCGTTCACAGCCGTATACCCAGACCTTGAGTCCGTCTCGGAGCTAGCTTACTTCGTTGCGGGTAGCTTAATGGGGTGGCCCCCTGAAATATTTCTGAATCCTGTAATTGTTCAGTCGTGAAAGCCTCGTTGGGTTTTGATTTGGTTTTTCCGAGGTTGATCGAGCGTGTGTTGCTATTGGTGCACCCCGGCCGGGTAAAACTTTCTGAAAGCCGTGTCCGCGGATATGGACGACTTGGAGCACAGTTTCTCGATCATAGACAAGCATAACTAAAGTGCCGCCTTAATCTGACTAAGTAACTTGACTAGTAAATAGTGCAACACTCATGGAATGGTTAATAAAATTGCCAACGGATGGGGGGGTTGTTCGTCCGCTTCCTTGTTGGTAAGCAGGGAGGAGGATGGATCTGATGAGATTACCACTATAACTGCTGTTCTTAATTCACGGACATCCGTCTATCATTGGTTAGGCGGATGGTTAGCGTTTATCTGTAGAACTGCTAGGGTTTATCTTTCGCTGCAATTGCGTCACCCCAGGTTGTGTCCCCTTTAGAGGCATTAAGACTTGCTGAGTACCCTTAGGGTCTCACACGATAAATTCTTGGTTCAGATGGACAGGTACCTTCACAGGACGGATACTGGGTGGAAGAAGCCGAAGATGTGGGCAACGATCGTTCGGTGTAGAGATTCCGGGAACGGGGATCCGTGAGACCTGTAGTTGGGATGTGCTTATTCTCTATGGCATCTTATGCCGATTTGCTTCTTATCCGTACTCGGATTTTGTTTGCCGCTTCCGCATGATACTCTGATGTGTGTTGTATGAGGAAGTATCCTAAAATATAGATCTATCTAGGTCATTTGAATCTTGTCGTATGGCGTTGCTATATTTCCTTTCTTTCTAGATGGTATGGCTCTGATGTACTCTTGTATGGTGGCTTGCGTACATACCCACTTGTGTACGTAGTTGATCCCTTCGCCTGCCGATTACGCCGCCCGTACAGGTCCCGTTGAGAGGGTAGTGGTTGGGACGTCTGAAAGGACTACCAGTGAGTGGCTTTTGGGGCCCCACCGTACTATTTCAACCACTACCACTCATCCAGGCCTGTATCTAGGAGCGTAATTCACCGAGGTAGTTACAATTGGTATCAGAGCCATCCCGACCTTCAGGGTTTCAGCCAAACGGTCGTTGTCAGTCTAGCAAATATTTTGGTAGTTATGTATATTAGGGAAAAACAAAACACGAGAGTAGGACTGCTTCCACTTTTCTTCTTACCCTCCCACCCACCCTTTTCTGGTAAGGAAGTGCAACGTTTTCAACCCTCTTCTCAAAGTTCAAACTAGGATTCACGTGTTCTGGGTTTCCGTAGTACCATAGGTTGTGTGTGTGTGTGTGTGTGTGTAATTCCTTGTCTATCTGTTGCACCCAAGTTGTTATCTTATCTGCCTTTGGTTATCAACTGTTGGTACACTCCATACCGACAGGCTTTTGCAAACCGACGCAATCTATCTCCCTCTTTGTATCCGACGCTATCTTGTTTGGGGTGTTCGTTTCCGTAGTTACCAATCTTTAGGTTTCGTCGTGAGAAGAAGGGGTTAGGATATGTGTTCCACTTGTTCATGTGCGGAGTAATGATTTGAGTGCGGGATGGAGTCGCGACCATACCACTACTTTTATCATTCGCTTTTGTATATTGAATCGGTAGAGTCACTAATCTTGATTCGTTAAGTAATTTTGCGCATCTATTGGTATTTTAATGCCGAAATTTGTGGAAAATTTTTTCTTTGATATATTTGTGTACCACACTCCTTTTCAGTCGTGTGCGATATGCTTAATATCTTTTAGGTGCTATGAACTTTGTTGATATTTTAATATCATCTCAGTAAATTGTATCCTTTAATCTTGGTTAATTCCATCTTGGTACTATTTTGGATTATTATCATTCTCCATTATAGTACTGACTTGAGTTTTATATCAATGACAGGATGGCTCCACCACGCCGGACTGATGAGGACATACCTCCGGAACTAGGCTCCGCGCTGTCAAACATCGCTAATGCTTTGGCAGCTATGCAAGAGAACCAGCAGCGCTTTGAGGAGAGTGTCAGAAGAAACGAGTTTGCTCCACTTCCTCCACCTCCCAAGCGTGGAGACATCAAGAGCTTCCTCAAGTTCAACCCTCGTCAGTTTGATGTTTCTGACCGACCTCTGGACGCGGATGATTGGCTGCGTGAGATCTCAAGGTTGCTCGAGACTGCTGATGTTCCGGAGCAGGAGTGGGTCAAGTGTGCTACCCACCTTCTCAAGGGAGATGCAGCTCTTTGGTGGGAGAACTATTTGAAGGCAAGTTGCACTGGTCTCCAGCCAACTTGGGAAAGGTTCACTGGAGCGTTCAAAGAGCAGTTTCTCTCAGAGATTGTGATGGAAAGGATGAAGGAGGCTTTCCTCAACCTGAAGCAAGGGAATGATAACGTCAACACCTACATCAGGAACTTCATGAATCTCTCTCGTTATGGTGGTGATGAGGTATCTGATGACAAAAAGAAGCAGAAGAGGTTCAGGCAAGGGCTCAATGCATCGATCAAGTATGCGATTACTCATGCAAGGCCGGCATCTTTCCTGGAACTACAGCACACAGCCCTGCAAGAGGAGGCAAGCAGGCAAGTGTTCGAGGAGTCCAAGAAACATAACAGGGATGCATCAAGCTCTTCGGTTATGGCAGCTCCTTCTAAGCGGCGTGTCTGGGTTCCTAACACCCCACCGTTGCTCCCGGCTTCACCAAGACCTGCAAGTTTCGCGCCAAGGCCACCAAACTTCACCACTGCGGCTCCCAGGGCCTACAACAACCACTACCCTGGAGCGCCTGGCGGAGTCCCTGGCTACTCTGCTCCACGTCCAGCTGGTGCCTGCTTCACGTGTGGAGATCCTGGACATCCCCACTGGAACTGTCCAATGAAGAACAAAGCTTTCCCTCAACCCCCGCCAAGATCTACAACAAGCTCTCCTTCGGTTCGTGCACCACCACCTCGGGCTCTCAACATCAACACCAAGCCCGGGTCTGCGGTTGTTCGGGCCAACTGTGTCAACGCCGCTAAAGCTGAGCAAGCACCGGGAGTCGTGATGGGTATGCTTTCCGTGAACTCAGTCCCTGCACGAGTTTTGTTCGATTCTGGTGCATCGCATTCTTTTGTGTCTCACAAGTTTGCAAATGAGAATGACTTAACAATGGAGCCTATTCTTAAGCGGTTAATGGTTCTTTCGCCTGGAGCAAATATGATAGCCTCTAAGATCAGTCATGGCAATCAAGTTGAGATTGGGGGATCTTCATTCTTGGCTTCTTTGATTGTTTTGGGCAACTCTGACATTGATGTCATATTGGGCATGGATTGGTTGACAGCAAATGCAGCTGTGATTGATTGTGCTGAACGCTCAGTGTCTCTGAAGATTCCTGAAGGCCATATAGTCTTTTCTCCAAGTCTGACTCCTGCTGTCCAGCTCTTTTCCTTGGCGACTCTGAATGATGATGCTATGGAAGCTATTCAGAGGGTACCAGTGGTCTGTGAGTTCCCAGATGTCTTTCCTGAAGAGTTGCCGGGTATGCCTCCGGATCGCGAGGTTGAATTCGTGATTGAGCTTGAACCTGGAACGGCTCCTATCTCCAAGCGGCCATATAAAATGGGTCCTTCTCAGTTGGCTGAACTCAAACGACAACTTGATGAACAAGAGAAGTTGGGTTTCATTCAACACAACACGTCTTCTTGGGGTAGTCCAACAATCTTTGTGAAGAAGCGTGACAGAACCGATAGACTCTGTGTTGACTACCGGGCTCTAAATGCTAAAACTATCAAGAACAAATATCCTCTCCCTCGGATAAATGATCTTTTTGATCAGCTGGCAGGAGCTGTGGTGTTCTCTAAGCTGGACTTGAGAAGTGGTTATCACCAAATCAAAATTCGCAAAGAAGATGTGCCCAAAACAGCTTTCACCACCCGCTATGGCCTGTATGAGTACACGGTCATGTCTTTCGGTCTCACCAACGCACCTGCTACCTTCTCGAGGCTGATGAACTCCGTTTTCATGGAGTACCTTGATAAGTTTGTCGTGGTATATCTGGATGACATTCTGGTCTATTCCAAGTCTAAGGAGGAGCATGAAGAACACCTGCGGTGTGTCCTGAACAAGCTTCGTGAGAACCGCTTGTATGCAAAGTTCTCTAAGTGTGAGTTTTGGCTGCCTGAAGTAACATACCTGGGTCATGTTATCTCTACCAAGGGCATTGCAGTCAATCCGGAAACCGTGAAGACAATAGTTGAATGGCTTCCTCCTGCTAATGTCAAGGAAGTGCGGAGTTTTCTCGGCTTGGCTAGATATTGCCGTCGCTTTGTTCAGAACTTCTTGAAGATAGCAAAGCCTCTTACCGATCTCCTCAAGAAAGGCAAGAAGTACCTGTGGACTCCTGCTTGTCAAGAAAGTTTTGAGACACTCAAAGAGAAGCTCACTTCCACACCAGTCTTGGTTCCTCCGGATACATCTAAGCCTTTCCAGATATTCTGCGACGCCTCTTTGCAAGGATTGGGTGCGGTCCTTATGCAAGAGAAACAGGTGGTTGCTTATGCCTCTCGTCAGTTGAAGACGCATGAGATCAACTATCCCACACATGACCTCGAGCTAGCAGCAGTTGTCTTTGCTTTGAAGCTATGGAGGCACTACTTGCTTGGTAACCGTTGTGAGATCTTCTCGGACCACAAGAGTTTGAAGTATATCTTCACTCAGCCTGATCTCAACCTTCGGCAGAGGAGATGGATCGAAGCAATCAATGACTTTGATGTGACCATCAACTACACCCCGGGCAAAGCAAACGTCATGGCAGATGCGCTTAGCCGAAAAGCTTATGTCAACAACCTCATGGTAGAAGAGCAGCAGCCTCTCTTGTGCGAGGAATTCCGTCAGCTCAACCTTGAAGTTGTGGAACAAGGGTATCTCCTGAACCTTCTGGCTACCCCTCTCTTGGAAGAAAAGATTCGCTCTCGTCAGCTTGGTGATCCGCACACCAGAAAGCTCATCTCTAAGCTTGGGCTTCCGAAGTATGAGTCCTTCCACGTTGATGATCAAGGCACGCTTTTCTTTGAACACCGGATGTTTGTTCCAAACTACCCGGGTCTGAGAGACCAAGTTCTCAAGGAGGCACATGATTCGGTTCTTTCTATCCATCCTGGCAGCACAAAGATGTACATGGACTTGAAAACACAATACTGGTGGCCTGGGTTGAAACGGTATTGCGCCAAGTATGTCTCAGAATGTGATGTCTGTCGCAGAGTCAAGGCTGTCCATCAGAAACCATTTGGTCTTCTACAACCATTGAAACCTCCGGAATGGAAATGGGAGAAAGTAGAGATGGACTTCATCACTGGTTTTCCTAGGTCGCAGAAGGGCAACAATGCAATTTTTGTTGTCATCGACAGGCTTTCTAAAGTGGCTCATTTCTTCCCCGTCAAGGAAACAATTTCTGGAATTCAGTTGGCTGAGCTCTATATCAACAGAATTGTCTCTCTGTATGGGGTCCCACTTGAAATCAGTTCAGACCGTGGGAGCATCTTCACCTCAAAGTTCTGGGAGAGTTTCCAAAAAGCTTTGGGAACAAAGTTGAACTTCAGCACTGCTTACCACCCTCAGTCGCAAGGACAAGTAGAAAGAATCAATCAGATTCTGGAGGACATGCTTCGAGCTTGCGTCATCTCGTTTGGCATGAAGTGGGAGGAATGTCTTCCTTATGCTGAATTCTCCTACAACAACAGCTTCCAGAAGAGTCTGAAGATGGCACCATTCGAGGCTCTCTATGGTCGCAAGTGCAGAACTCCGATTGGGTGGTCAGGTGCAGGAGAAAGAATCTGGTTTGGCCCTGACATTGTGACTCAAGCAGAGGAGAAGGTGCATATCATTCTGGAGAACCTGAAAACTTCTCAAAGTCGTCAGAAGAGCAACTATGACAGGAAACACACGGATATGGTATATGCCCCTGGTGATCTCGTCTACCTTCGTGTCACTCCCATGAGAGGAACACACCGCTTCGGTATCAAAGGAAAGTTGGCTCCTAGATACATCGGTCCTTTCAAGATACGTGGTAGAAGAGGAGAAGTTGCTTATGCACTGGAGCTTCCGGAAAAACTCAAAGTCCATGATGTTTTCCACATCTCTCAGCTCAAGAAGTGCTTCAAAGACCCCGGCAAGACCGTGGATCATGAGCTAATCGACCTCCAGGAAGATCTGTCTTATCAAGAACACCCCACCAAAATCCTTGAGACCGCAGAACGAAGGACGCGCAACAAGTCCATCAAGTTTTGCAAGGTGCAGTGGTCACACCATTCTGTTGATGAAGCAACATGGGAGCGTGAAGATGAACTCCGTGCCAACCATCCTTCTCTCTTTGTATCTTCTTCTTCTTCTTCCTAGAATCTCGGGGCGAGATTCCTGTTTAGTGGGGGAGAGTTGTAGCATCCCAGTTGTCTAACACCTGTAATGCTACATGTTATGATAATAAAAAGGGCCACTTCCAACATATAATTGTTGCATCATCATCATATCATGCTCATGTCATCATGTCACCTTGCATTTGAGCATCATATAAAACCCTTTCTTGTTTGGTTCTTATCTCATGTGCATGATTAATTGTATTTGCCTCTTGATATTGTATTTGGCTCTTGATATATTGATAAATGCCCAAGTTGAGTTGAGGGCATCTCTCTTATTGACTCCACCACCTTTTCTTTCACCACCTTATATTCCACCATCCAATTAATATGAGCTTGGCATTTTAATTCGGGTTATCTCTAGCTCATGTTGGTTGGTTGGATTCCACCCCTAATCTTTGCTTGGCCTTGCCCACCTTTTGGGAATGCATATGAATAATTCCATGTTAATATTATTGTTTTCACAAGGATAAATTTGGCATTTATTATTTTGCATGGGCCATGCAAGTGCCACCTTTTCTAGTATGTGGTTTTTACTTGAATTCTAAGTGGATCATCTTTTCCTTTGCTTAATCTTGTTTTGGGCTTGTAGTTTCTTCATCATATCATCTACCTCTCTTCTCCCCTTTAGCTAAACCCCTACCCCCATGCCCCATGCACACACATGTGCTCATGAGGCATGCACCAACCAAACCCACCTTTCTCTTTTTATCTTGCTTGTTCTTTGAATGGAACATGCATGATTCAAATCCCCATCATCCCATGATCATCTCTCTCTCCCTCTCCCTCTTTTTCTTGCTTGATCTTGTTAAGGCTTGTTTGGAGCATGCATGATCAGCCTAAAGTACCACCTCCCTCTTTCTTACCCCCTCTTAGCCAAACCCAACAATCTACCCCAAACCCCATACTAGCTAAACCTAAACCCTAAGCCACCCTTTCCCCTCTAATCTACATCTCCCCTAAGTAAAACCCTAAGTACCTCTCTTCTCCTTTCTAGTTTGCCTAGCATGATCACCATGCCCTACCCTAGCTCGCCCTCTCTTCCATGCAGGCCCCACCCCAGCAACCTCTACCACCTACCACCCCACACGTCCTAGGACCCTAACCCTAACCCTAGCCGAGCCGACCTCTCTCCCCTCCCCTCTTTTTCTCTCCCTCTAGCCTTACCTGCCCACGACCCCAGGGCCACCTGCCTGCCTTCCTGGCTTCGCCTGCCCCACCTGGAAGACACCCCACCTGCCCTGCCTTGCACCCCCTGGCCCCCATGCCAAGCACGTGAAGGGGAAGGGCGACACCGACGCCACCCTGGCCATCTACCCCTCCCCCACGCCACCTCCTGCCCCCTCGTTCTTATCCTCCCTCACCCCTCTCTGCCTCGCCAGATCCCTCCCCCAGAGTCGCTCCCTTCCTCCCCTTTTCTCTCCCGACGACGCCCCGGCAGCCGCCGTCGCCCACCGTCTGCATCCCCGTCGCCCCGCCTCGCTGGACGTCAAGCTCGTCGTGGAAGGAGCCGCGGGAGTCGAGGACATTCCCCTGCTGCAACGAGGAGGAGAAGGCCTGCACCGCCGCTGCACGCCGGAGCGCCACCGAAAACCCTAGCACGCTGGGCCTCTGCCTCCCCGTCGTCCTGCTGCACCCCGACCAGATCCGAGCCCACCGACAGCTTCGCGGTAAGCACCTCGTCCTCCCAGACATCCTCGCCGGCATCGTCGCTTCCTGGCATCGCCGTCCCTTTTGTCGAGCACCCTCGGTGCGTCCGTCGCCGCGACTGCCACTCGCTGCCGCAGGCGCGCAACGCTTACCTAGCCCCCCCTGTTTTCCCCTGTCAGCAAACCGCAGCCACCGCAGTGGCTCAGGCCTCTGCGCACCAGCCCGCGTCGCGCGTTCGAGCCCCAGCCTCGCCACACCGCGTGCCGCGCGCGTCGGAGGCACGCGCGAGAAGAGGAACAGTACGGCTTTGGCTGTTTTGCACACACCCCCTCCCTGTTCTTTTCCTCTGCAACCCGCGCCCTCTAGCCCCACCAGTCAGCGACGGTGGCCTTTTTCTAAAAAGGCTCCCGTGGTTTCCTGGAGACAACCCGCAGTCCTCCCCACGCCCGCGTGTTCTTTTAGCGAATGCCCCCTGCCCTTTTCTCTCCCTCAACCCGCAGTCCTGCCAGGGCCACCAGTCAGTGACCGTGGTCTTTTTGCAGAAAGGCACCCCAGCTTCTCCACCCTCAACCCGCGATACCACTTCCCCCCTTCTGACCACGTGGGTGCCCAGTCAGCCTGGTCCCACCCGTCAGCGAGTGCGGCTGGGTCTGCCTGGGTACAAAAAGGTTGTCTGCTCATCTGTTTTTATTTCAAATCTTTTCAAATAAATTCAAATTCAAAATGAAATCTGTTTTCAAATAACTTTCAACATATAAATCCAAATTTGACAAATAATATATGTTTGGATATCAGAAAAATGAGAGGATTCCAAATATGACCTTCAAATTGCCTTTTGCACAATTAAAATTCCAAGTTTAGTTAAATTACCCAATTGCCACTAGAATTTAAATAATCAATAACTTTTGATTTATAATTCCAAATTTAGCAAATGATATGTCTAAAATGATCAGCTCGACGAGACCTTTTTGTTTATGCTACCCATGACTTCAATTGCAGCATGCATCATATAAAAATATAGGGTACAACAAGTGTTATGACAACAAAATGTGACCCAAAACTCCACTAAAATGTTGTTACTTGCCTTCCACACCTCACCATGCCATGCTACCTTATTGCCATGTAAATTGTGCATCATTCATCATGGCATGATTGTTTGCTTGACGCATCTTATTCATATGCTTGTGCTTTATATTCATGTTGGCCTTGTTTGTTTGGTTTTTCTCGGATAGACACTGAGCAGGGGTTGTATCAAGAGAACCAGGAGCACTACCCAGATCCGTCCCTCGCTTCAACTGAGTTAACAGGCAAGCACTTCCACATGCTTGCATACATACAGTACCTATTGCCTCTATCTTATTCTTGCATCATTGAGTCGCGATTGCATTAAATTGAATCCCAAGTATGCATAGCCTTTACTTTAAAACCCTACCAAGCTTGTTCCTCCATCCCATGAGCCACTACTATAGGAGTTGTTTGAGCCATGCGAGTCGTAGAACAGCATGTGTAGGGTTTGTGAGAGTCTGTTGGATAATGAGGTACCTAAACAACTTAACCTGAGTAGTGATGGGATAACTAATGAAAGTGGCACCGGTGAGCAACATCTGCTATTTGTTTTTTCCTGCTCACTTGTGTCCCGTAAGACCCCGAGTACTTGATTCCTGTTCCAAGATTTATCGCGCTGTCCACATCCGGGAGGTATATGGGACCCCCCTGAGCCAGAGCTTGATTCATTCTTATTTCTTGGGGCCACAAACTAGTTTGAGGTTTTATTTATGATCCTGTACTTATGCCATGTTTTACCGCTTTATTTACGATTGTGCGACAGATAGCACCTGTACTGTTTAGGATCGGGACACGATTCCGCGGTGTCGACAAGCCCAGTTTTGGGTTCCCAGTCGTTCACAGCCGTATACCCAGACCTTGAGTCCGTCTCGGAGCTAGCTTACTTCGTTGCGGGTAGCTTAATGGGGTGGCCCCCTGAAATATTTCTGAATCCTGTAATTGTTCAGTCGTGAAAGCCTCGTTGGGTTTTGATTTGGTTTTTCCGAGGTTGATCGAGCGTGTGTTGCTATTGGTGCACCCCGGCCGGGTAAAACTTTCTGAAAGCCGTGTCCGCGGATATGGACGACTTGGAGCACAGTTTCTCGATCATAGACAAGCATAACTAAAGTGCCGCCTTAATCTGACTAAGTAACTTGACTAGTAAATAGTGCAACACTCATGGAATGGTTAATAAAATTGCCAACGGATGGGGGGGTTGTTCGTCCGCTTCCTTGTTGGTAAGCAGGGAGGAGGATGGATCTGATGAGATTACCACTATAACTGCTGTTCTTAATTCACGGACATCCGTCTATCATTGGTTAGGCGGATGGTTAGCGTTTATCTGTAGAACTGCTAGGGTTTATCTTTCGCTGCAATTGCGTCACCCCAGGTTGTGTCCCCTTTAGAGGCATTAAGACTTGCTGAGTACCCTTAGGGTCTCACACGATAAATTCTTGGTTCAGATGGACAGGTACCTTCACAGGACGGATACTGGGTGGAAGAAGCCGAAGATGTGGGCAACGATCGTTCGGTGTAGAGATTCCGGGAACGGGGATCCGTGAGACCTGTAGTTGGGATGTGCTTATTCTCTATGGCATCTTATGCCGATTTGCTTCTTATCCGTACTCGGATTTTGTTTGCCGCTTCCGCATGATACTCTGATGTGTGTTGTATGAGGAAGTATCCTAAAATATAGATCTATCTAGGTCATTTGAATCTTGCTGTATGGCGTTGCTATATTTCCTTTCTTTCTAGATGGTATGGCTCTGATGTACTCTTGTATGGTGGCTTGCGTACATACCCACTTGTGTACGTAGTTGATCCCTTCGCCTGCCGATTACGCCGCCCGTACAGGTCCCGTTGAGAGGGTAGTGGTTGGGACGTCTGAAAGGACTACCAGTGAGTGGCTTTTGGGGCCCCACCGTACTATTTCAACCACTACCACTCATCCAGGCCTGTATCTAGGAGCGTAATTCACCGAGGTAGTTACACCTGGGCACCGTATAGGCACCGCACAAGTCCTACAATACGGCTGACCCCTTCAGCAAACTCTCCGGACACGTAGAGCCCAATATCGGACTGGGGCATCATATGCGGGAGAGCCGCGGGTCGATGGATCTGATTCTCCGCAACTGTTCGATCAAGGTCCCATCCATAGGGTCGCGTGAATTTACCCGGGGTCACCTCGTGAGTCCTTAGCCTTCTAGAGCGCTCGACTCCGCAAATGGCTAGAGGAGCTCCCGTCAATGAGGCCACGGGGATATACCCGAGGACTCCCCTCCTCCTCGTTCCACGACGCCCGGCTCCCGACAAGCCTCTATTTCTAGACCTAGATACAGTAGTTGAATTCGTCGTTCTCTGTAAAGGTCCCTGGTCGGGTACATTTCCAGTTCTGCTTGTGGACGGCACATGCCGCCACATAAGACCGTGCAGTTGGTGAGCCCATTAGTCGCGTCCCGGGCTTAGCCGGTCCCCGGAGCTCGGGTTAGGACCAAGTCGCACCCTAATTTCTGGTTTCCCTTTGATCATGGGACAAGTGTGTGTGTTATAAGCAGATCCCTACATCCTGCAACTATATGCTATCTTATTATCACAATTTTACACTGGTATCCCTTCTCTCGGTTCGACCTAGGCCTCCTTTAATACGGGTAAGCGGACAGCACAAAGGTCGGATCACACGCGCTGGTCGTGGCCTGCAATGTGGCCTGGCAACCCTGCCTTGATGTCATGTGATGCTTACTTGACTACAACAGACTAGCGCGGGTCTCATGTTGTCAGCCTGATTCTTGTCTCCGGGTGGCATATCCCGGACGGGGTTGTTGGCGGGAGTGTCTCCGAGACCCGGCAGGACATGCCGGCGGAGTACACGACCGGCCACTTGGCAAGATGCAACAAGCATGAAGGCCACGCGTTGTTTGAAACCCACTCGGTCTTGGTCCTTCCGCTGGTCCAGTTTACAATGCTCCCACTATGTATTCTGTACCGGGTCAGGCATCGCATGCCAGCTATCCGTCTCTATCTTGGGAGACCTGCTGACCCGGGTAGTGGATCCGTGGATCTACCCGAGGAGAACTCCCCGAGTCTCCCGGCTCAGCAGCCCGCGGGAGGCCCGGCCCGGAGCCCATGGTTCCACGACCCGTGGAGAGCATGAAACAGACAGTAGCCCACAGGCGAGGTGCCGCTTCGAGCCGTTCGTGGCCCGGGTGGTACCCCGCCCATCCAAGGCGCTAGACCGAGTGGGCTGCCCGCAGAGTTTCCCGGGATCTGGCCTATAAATTTCGACGAATATCTTGACACAAAGATTCCGCAGCCTTGGGAATCCAAGTCACTGTTCTTGCAGTAACTCCAGTCTTCGGCACTGCTCCCTATGGCTTCCTCCCCCCAGCCTATTTAAATGTCCTCGAGGGAGGAGGCCATATCCAGCGGTTATCTTCTCTCCCTCCTTGTTCCTTTTTCTTCGCGGAACCATGGCCACCTCCCACCTTGCAGGCAATAGAAATCTTTGTGCAAAATACACTAGCCTGCAAGGTCCTATGGTTGTCATGGACAGTTGTGGTAGAAGGAAACCAATCTACTGCCCATCAAAATAGATATTTGGTGGATAGTTTTTAACGAATCTCTCCCTGTAACTTGGGCTGAATGTCAATGGTTGGAGGGATGTTATATGCAAGAGATGTTAAGGTTGGAACAATGTGAAGTTGGAGGACATCTCCAAATCTTCCTTTCTTCAGACCATGGTAATGCCTAAAATGGAGGAGGGTAACAGTGCACTCAGAAACTAAGAACACTTTGACTCGAGAGTTTAAATGCCAGAGGAGGAAATGGAAAGAGAGCACCAATCTTGTTTTAGATGCAACTAACAAAAAATTTAAATATTGTTCTCTTCTTGAAATGTTTTTTTTTTGGACAAAATCTTCTTGAAATGTTATACATGTCGAGTATTCTTTTATCTGCTGAATAGGGAAAATACATAAAGAACATATTGATTTTATTTATTAGTACAATTTAAAACCTATCATACAAATCAGATGCATAATAGGTCAACTTCTATACACGACTAATGAATGGAAGCAATGGAAGCGTTTACATGGTTTTGGAACAAATGGCTATAGCTTACAATCAAAGACATTTAAACTCTAGGGAACTTGTGGTATGTGGTTAGGTATGGTGGAACAGGGGCAACAGAATGTGGAAGTGCTAGGGAACTTGTGGTATGTGGCTACTAGGCACGACATCCCGCATGTGATAAAAAATACTTGTTTTTTATGGCCAAAGATAGAATAGATATGGATACCGAGACATTCTATTGATTCGCGAAACTCCCCTCCTCCACCCGTTGGTTTTGGGGGAGCCCTGGCTGACTCGGTCGGGGACTCCTTCCCCTCTCCTGCGTGCCTGGGTCCTAGTGGGCCCATGCAGCCCCCTACGGACCATGGTGCCCCACTAGGTTTTGTCCTTTTAGATTTTTATGAAGTTTTAGAAATATTCTAGACTCCTACGGATTATTCCTGATGCCTCCTAAATCATTCTTATGCCTTCCATTAATGATTTCAAATCATCCCTAATACTATCGATAATATTGCCGGACACCTCTTTCATATTCTGATACTCTCCAAACAACTTTTAGAATCGCTTCATTCACATCTTCATATGCACTCACATTCTAAATGTCACTAAACTCATAATTGTGTGACTTTATGTGTTCAGATATGCGCATTCTCGGAACACCTTCCGCGATAATGCTCGACATAGGAACCTTGATATTCGTAATGACCCCCAAACATAACATGGAGATCTTTATCGTGTGAACCTTCCATATTACTTATGAATACTTCTCGCATTGCTTCTCTCAATACTTTATATAACCCAAAGTGAAACATTAGGGTTATCCTTGTTACCCAGCATATACTCTTTTACTCATGCCGTATGTTCCTGTAATCAACCCTTTGATCATGTTTCTGGCCATATGATGATGAACATCACAATACATGAGTTGGCCCCGAGTGTGTCTCTCTCCATCGCTAGGAGTAGAAATTCCCATGACTACACCATATAGAACATTGGCGTACCATCCGGTATAAATGAAGACCGACTTTATAATTACCCAGTCACGAAATAACGTTTGAAGGTCTCACTACATCCTTATCGTATCCAAATCTATATGTGTTTCATGGTTCAGCGATCTTTAGTAACAGTAATACTTATTTATATATCGATAACAATATAGAAAAAACGTTGACCCCCCGGGAATGATCCCTCGCGGGCTATACATTGTTAAGTAGATGAGACCTCTTTAGCAGCGGATTATACGCGCTCGGATAGAACCCCGTTTAATTCAGTCCCTATGGTGACTTGAACCCGGATGGGCTGGCTGCGCACTCGCTAACCTCGCCACCAAACCAGCGCTTGGTTCTCTATGGACAACTTAATTACGGTATATCCAACGTCATTGTTCCACTAACAATGTCGATCTTACATATCATCGGTAAACCCTAGAACACTTTGTATTTACCGAATAGTCATGAAACCAAGAATATCAATGATATACATAAACTAGTCTTAGATGCGAGACTAGCGATATAAGTTCCACACATATGTTAGGGATTTCCTCCAAAAACTCATTATCTAGAACTAATACAATAATAGTAGCATAGAATAATAAACTTAATTATGAAACATAAATATGAATAATAACGCATTTATTATTTTTCTCTGAATAATAATACGCAATAATAGTAGCATATAGAATTAGGCAAAAGTCCGATCGATGTAATCAATGTCAGAATTAAAGAATCTGACTTAGGGAACGGACCCATTTCCATTTCCCTGCGCAGCCCACAGTGTACACAAGTTTTTTTTCTCATCCGCCGGAGCAGAAGCATAGCATGCGGCGACTATCGTCGCACGTCCTGCAAGGGCGGATTCTCCTGTCAGGGCTCGGCTTGTAATTTCGGCCGGGGCAGTAGGTGCAAGGCAAGTACTTTAAACCGCTGCACAGATCGCAGACGTAGGGTTGTTTCCTTGGCAATCCTGCCAGCATCGGCCCTAGGGTGCCCTCCTCCTCCAGCCGTGCCACCTCCTCCGCGCCACCGACGTGCCGCCCGTTGACGAACAACTGAGGTGGGCTGCACGGAGGATCAAGCCTCAGGAGATCATTAGCGAAGTCGACGTGCATATTGATGTCAAGCTCCCTGAAGTCGACCCCGTGGGACTCCAGCACTGATCGCACGGATTTGCAGCCCTCGTAGCTACCAACGCGCCCACTCCGTGAGGTTGTGTACAACAGAGGAAGGCGCGCTGAATCCCTGAATGGTCGAGGCAACAAAGTCGCTCGTAGTGGTGGTGATCTCTTCAGCTCATGCAAATCTCTCTTATTTTTGGACCGGCGATGTTCCTGCTCAATCTCTTTCAATCGTGCAGCCACCTCCTTGAGCTTCTTGACATGTTTGGATGTCCCCGTGGGCAACTCTTCCTCTTGGGAATCCATCTAGTACACACATTCACGTAGAGCTGGGGTGAGAAATTTATAGTAGTAGTAATGACTCATTTCAAGAAGGCTTAAATTCTACTACTCCCTCTGTCCCGAAATATCCTGCATTCTGGATTTAGTCAAAGTTAAACTTTATAAAGTTTGATAGAATATATAGAAAAAAACTATAGACATTTATAGCACCAAATGTATATATTATAAAAATATATTTTATGACGATTCTAATGGTACTTATGTTGTATTATAGGTGTACATAAATTTTTCGATATGTTTGGTCAAACTTTGCCCAGAACGCAGGGTATTTCAAGACAGAGGAAGTATACAAGCGAGAGATTCATTCAACCTAGTACTCCATCAATCTACACAAAAGTAATTAATGAACAATATCTTGACATATATAAACCATTAAAGAAGGAAGGACTCACCCGTACGAGTTCTGCCATATCATCACGGATGTCAAGGTGCACAGTGACGTAATCTGAATCCTCGAATGATGGTCGAAAATGTCTGTTGCCAAACCTGGGGGATAACCTTGGCAAAGGCGCTCGTGGTGGTGGTCCCATCATTCTCCTCTGCATATCCAAAACGTTCTCCATCTACACGCACATTCATGTAGAGCTGGTGAGAAATTAATAGTAATGATTCCTTTCAAGGCTTATATTCTTGGAAAAAAATTTCAGCACAAGGATCAGAATTAAGACATACGATCTACACTAACGCACCTGCAGGTCCAATGTTTTCAGCACGTGGAGTATATCCTTTAAACTAGGTCTATTCTCCTTGTGGTAAACGCATTTAAGTGCTATTCTCATGCATTCTCTTACTTGTTCACTAGTGCATTCTTCCATTGACTTGGGTGTCGATGCAAATTTGTTCTTCCAACTTTCAACCACCTACATACACACTTGCAGAAGTGAGCCAGGCTGGTTCTTTGTATAATGTGTGTATGTATATATATATATATATATATATATATATATATATATATATATATATATATATATGTATATGTATATATATATATATATATAAATGCTCGATTAATCACATTTTACTTTCTCTATGAAGCACTTCAAAATTGTTTCTTTATTTTGAGAACCATCTTTCTCTCCCGAGTGCAGGAAGTAGGGATCAAAAGGATAGTCTTTTTTTCCGGTGATTATCTCTATCATGATAACACCCAAACTGAAGATGTCTGCTTGGAATGTGACCATTCCTTGCTGAAAGTATTCCGGGGACATATATCCGCTGCAAAACAATTTGACAAGTTCAAAGCAAAGTGCGCACACATGCATGTATAGTGATACAGATTTTCTAGATGACGTTTCACAAAGAAGGAAAAAAATGGCAGTAACTTACAGCGTCCCTGCACAATTGACAGTCATAATTTGTGATTGCTGGTCACCGAAGATTCTTGACAGCCCAAAATCCGCAATTTTGGGTGTCATCATGCTATCCATCAATATATTATCGGGCTTGAGGTCAAGATGAATAAGATGGCGTTCTTCATGAAGATAATTCAAACCGTTGCAAATTCCTTTGATAATGTTGTATCTCGTGTTCCACTCGAGGCCCGAGGATTCATCTGTACAAATTGATAGTAGCAAGGAAAACAAATACTAAGCCCATTAAATGACACTTTTGGTATTCTAAATATACAATGTGAATAAGGATGTCGATGTTGTTCTTAAGAATGATGTGCCAATATATGTATTATAAACACGAGGACTGATGGGCACCCAGATTTGAATAACACCATACTTGGGATTTATTTGTCTCGAAGTTAAGTTACATACTTGGGTGTATGCCAGAAACATTAAAAATGCACATTTTAATTGAATGACTCTGACATATGTCCTTCAAAATAACTTGCAAAATAATATAACTCTTCATATCTACAAACTACTGAAAAGACAAATAAATTCTGAAATTTATATGGATCTTCACCCCGACATTGTATACTCATTATCCCTAAAAAAAGTCGTGATAAACATCATACCTACGATATTTGAAATAAATTAATACAATGCATGAAAAAAAAAGATTTGAATTCATTACTGCGCCCATTCATCCAGGAGCATCAAATAATTATTTGTATATCTTATACGCTTGATTGATTGACTGGTTTCAACTAGTTAATTAAGGTATGGTATATATTTGCAAGGTTCAGGATATTTTATTCGAGCCCTTACTTAATCCGCATATTATTCCTTTATATTATTCTGAAAAAAGTACTTCATGGGTAGGCCAGTTTTTCAGCATATATATAATGCCTTCTATGCCAATTTTTATGGTGGCCAACAATACCGTGTGTGTTTTGGCACAACTTTTTGAGTAGGCTATACATTACTCGTGTCTAGATTCATCCAACAAAAATAGGGTTTGAGTTGTACAGTGATTGGCGATCGTACCGGTAATGTATTTCTTGAGGCTTCCGTTGCACACATATTCGAAGCAAAGCAATCTTTTTGGATTTTCCGAAAAAACAAGCTCCCCAGATGGTAGCGTCACCGCTTCCAAACTAGTCTCAGCACAGTAACCAACAAACTGCACTACATTTTTGTGATTGATCCCCATAAGAGAAGCGACCTCATTTTTGAAGGCTTGGTCGTTTATGTGAAGTGGTATTTGAAAAAGCTTCTTCACGGCGATAGTTGTCTCACTCCGAAGAACTCCCTGCATTGTGAATTAAACATCATATCCCTTATTATCATGTTTTTGATTCATTAATTTTGCTAATAACATTTGAGAAGTAGTGAGAAAACAATTTGTCATACTACTACCTTAAAAACAACTCCATATCCGCCTTTCCCGAGTTCTAATTGGGTCGAAAAGTCACTTGTGATGGCTTTCAAAAATTCTAGTGTAAGAGCAAGTGGTTCGGAACTTGAGCCTTGTATGATATTTTCCAACGCGTCGTGAAAACTATCCATTTCTGAAAGAACAAAGAGCTGATGAGTACTTTCCCACAGGCATTAAAAGACGAGTTGCCATCTACGAGAGTGATCCAGCAAGTCACAACGCAGGTGTCTAGCTAGGTGGGCTAAAAGACTATAGAAGAAAATGGAAAATGATTACTACTCCGAGGTCACCATATCTTAGATCTACGAGAGTTGCCAAGGACTATCCTTTCCTGCTACAGAAGGCATGCAGTTTTGGGTGCTGTTAATTTGAAGACCAAACTCCTCCATATATTTGACTAAACAGATAGGTTAATCACAAAGCAAATTGAATTAAAGGTTTGAATCGAAGACAAGACAAGTACTTTCGAGTCAGAATCTTGATGCGCAAATATTCAGTAGAAGTAAACAAGAAACGTATTATGAGTTATTGAATCAAAGAACAGAGGCTATACTGGAAATCTGGACTTTGAGATCGATGCGACTTCGAAAATCCAGAGTAAAATGCTTCTTTTAAGTTGATCTTTACGATCTGAAGATGTAAAGAAAGAAATGAGAAGAATATAAAAACTGAAAAACTAGAGGCTGCTAGCTGGTAAATCGTCCAAAAACTATTGATGACAAATTTAAGAGCTGGATCTCTAACCTGGAGGAACTGTAGCTAGAAGGTAGCTGCTCCGACAATATCGAGATAGAAGAGAAGGGAGGGCAAGGAGCTAGCAGAGACTGCAGAATGGAGATCCATCCACACCAGGTTGCATAAATGCATATGTATATGCGAGAGAGATGTGTTGACTCCAGGTGGCATCGTGGTGATGCTCCACATGACCTTTTCGATGCGACTAATAATCTACAGAAAAAATAATTCGCACGACGCCAGCGTGGAACGTGCAGCATGCGGTCTTCACGGTGATGCTGCATGTGAACGGAGGCGATGCGATATCCACATGACCTGTCGACGAGATTAAAAGACTGAATAAAGAAGACGCCAGCAGCAGACAAGTCTGGTAGTAATGTGCTTACCTCAACTATTCGCCAATTATCTCTTGTGTTGTTCTAGTTGCTACTCACTCTGTTTAGAAATATAAGATGTTTTAGGTTTGTGAATGAGATGTATCTAGACACATTTTAATGTCTAGATTCGTTTGAACCTATACACTAAAACGTGTTTAGATACATCTCCTTCACAAACCTAAAACATCTTATATTTCTAAACCGAGGGAGTAGTTTTCAATGCTTCTAACAAAAGGCCGACTAAGAGATAGTTGACATTTACAACACAGGCCCCTGGACTATAACCCACGACTTCAACTTAATCAAAGAGGCTAGAGATAAAAACAATACTAGTACAAGTAACATAAACCAGGTGGATGCACAAGTTCACGCAGCGCTGAACTTTATGAAATTACTTTATTTGGTTGGCCCGAAATACACTTGGTCGAACTAGCAAAGTCCACCAACATTAGTTCGGCTAGACCGGTCCTTCTGCAATTTGGAGTGGGAACCGCTATTCCTGGCGGGAAAGTTTCCGCCGCATTCCCCGGGCATCTCTCAGATCATTGCCCTCTATTTTTTTTAGGAAAGTCACCAAATCATTAAACCATCCTTGCTGGTGCACTACAGGAATAGGAAGGTATGCCGACGGCCGGTCGCTACGTCGACGGCCAAACGTCGGGGCCGTCGGCGTAGCCATCGTCCAGGCCTGCCCCGCCAAACAGCCGTCGGCATAAAATTGCCCTCGGCATATTCTATGCTACGCCGACGGCTGCCCTCGGCGTAGAGCATACGCCGACGGCAGCCCTCGGCGTAGCTATTTTTTATTTTATCTCATTAAACTTTGAAAAATCATAACTAAATCATTCTAATTCGGAAAAATACAAATAATATATCAAAATTTGCAGAAAAATAAGACCTATCTATCTACACTCAAATATTACATATTTATAAATAAAAATTAGGTAAAATATAAAACATTATATATAGCTGAAAACGGACATAAAAAAATCAAAAACGATCGAAACAATGCGAAACCTTCGCGTGGTGTTATATTATGTGACATAGTTAGAAGGAAAAATATCAAACTTGGTATATTGATTATGTCTCAAAAAAACCTTCACAAAATGACCTATCTCATTCGAGGTTTCTTGGCTTTCGGGTCAAATGACCTATGTTATGGCTAGAATCAAGGCATAGTTTGTGATAATGTGCCAATATTGTGCATACACATGCATCATGGGATGACGAACAATGTTGCAGGAGGAAGTTTTCCTTTTCGTCGCACCAAAAAGCCATTTCCCATTTTCCGAGCATAAAAAACAGAAGGTTTTGTGAAGCAACCACCAAATGGCTAATTCAAAATACTACCACCACATTTTACCAAAATACTATACCACCTTATATGAACAATGTCCCAACAGGGGGATCCGAAACCTTTCCGTCCACCTTTGGTGAAAAAGACAAATTCCTGCCGAATCGGTAGGAAGTGGGTTAGATATGAACTCTAGGTATATGATCCGATGCTCATGTTTTTTAACAAAAATCATTTTTAGGTTCATAATATGCTATTTTATCAAAGATCCAATGAAAGTTTAGCGAGGCTCGGCCCCGAGCTAAGAATCTTTATGTCCGCCGTTCGAGAAAGTTTGACGATAGTTTAAAACGGGCATAAAAAATTCAAAAACGATCGAAACAATGCGAAACCTTCGCGTGGTGTTATATTATGTGACATAGTTAGAAGGAAAAATATCAAACTTGGTATATTGATTATGTCTCAAAAAAACCTTCACAAAATGACCTATCTCATTCGAGGTTTCTTGGCTTTCGGGTCAAATGACCTATGTTATGGCTAGAATCAAGGCATAGTTTGTGATAATGTGCCCATATTATGCATACACATGCATCATGGGATGGCGAACAATGTTGCAGGAGGAAGTTTTCCTTTTCGTCGCACCAAAAAGCCATTTTCTATTTTCCGAGCATAAAAAACGGACGGTTTTGTGAAGCAACCACCAAATGGCTAATTCAAAATACTACCACCACATTTTACAAAAACTCTATACCACCTTATATGGACAATGTCCCAGCAGGGGGATCCGAAACCTTTCCGTCCACCTTTGGTGAAAAAGACAAATTCCTGCCGAATCGGTAGGAAGTGGGTCAGATATGAACTCTAGGTATATGATCCGATGCTCATGTTTTTTTACAAAAATAATTTTTAGGTTCATAATATGCTATTTTATCAAAGATCCAATGAAAGTTTAGCGAGGCTCGGCCCCGAGCTAAGAATCTTTATGTCCGCCGTTCGAGAAAGTTTGACGATAGTTTAAAACGGGCATGAAAAATTCAAAAACGATCGAAACAATGCGAAACCTTCGCGTGGTGTCATATTATGTGACATAGTTATAAGGAAAAATATCAAACTTGATATATTGATTATGTCTCAAAAAAACCTTCACAAAATGACCTATCTCATTCGAGGTTTCTTGGCTTTCGGGTCAAATGACCAATGTTATGGATAGAATCAAGGCATAGTTTGTGATAATGTGCCCATATTATGCATACACATGCATCATGGGATGGCGAACAATGTTGCAGGAGGAAGTTTTCCTTTTCGTCGCACCAAAAAGCCATTTTCTATTTTCCGAGCATAAAAGACGGACGGTTTTGTGAAGCAACCACCAAATGGCTAATTCAAAATAATACCACCACATTTTACAAAAATACTATACCACCTTATATGGACAATATCCCAACAGGGGGATCCGAAACCTTTCCGTCCACCTTTGGTGAAAAAGACAAATTCCTGCCAAATCGGCAGGAAGTGGGTCGGATATGAACTACATGTACATGATTCGATGCTCATGTTTTTTTTTAAAAAAATCGTTTTTAGGTTCACAATATGCTATTTTATCAAAGATCCAATGCAAGTTTTCCTTTTCATCGCACCAAAAAGGTATTTTTCATTATCCGAGCGCAAAAAGGGGATTTTCTAAAGCAACCACCAAATAGCTAATTCAAAAACGGAGAGTTTGTGATTAGTTGATATGGATATCATATTTGGATTCGTCTCATTTTTCTGATCAATTTAGACATATTATTTGTTGAATTTCGATTTATAGATTTAAAGATATTAATTATTCTATATTAAATAGAAAAATATAAAAAAATAAAATTATTATTTTTTATTTGAATTCAATAATATTTTTACTTATTCATTAATATTTACTTAAATAAATGTTTGTAATTTCAAAAAATACAAACACGTGACATGATGATATAAGAGTTAATAGGATTGATATCATAGTATTGACATCAATGTATGAATTACTTTGCGGAAACGGATTCTGAAGGAACGAGAAAGTTAAGCGTGCTGAAGCTGGAGTAGTATTAGGATGGGTAACCTGCCGGGAAGTTTGACTAAGGCTGTAATTTAATCAAATATTAAGTATAATTCGTGTTAAAATGTTCAAAGTAGGAGATTTATAAGTGAAACAATTCAAAGAATGAAAAAGTTAAAAATAATCAAATATTTTTTTTTCAAAAAAAAATGTTTTTGCAACCAGCCGACATGCTATGCCGACGGCCGCTACGCCGACGGTATTTCGATACGCCGACGACTTGAATGTGCTCCGCCGAGGAAGATCTTTGCCGAGGAGGCTACGCCGTGGGCAGCCCTCGGCGTACCATACGCCGAGGGTATTTTGGCCTATGCCGACGGCCTTTTGCCCTCGGCGTAGCGTGCACGTCCCGTAGTGGTGTGATCTGTAAACAGAGCACCATTGCCCTCTATTGTTGGTTGATGAGGCTATCACCAAAACCTGCCACAAGTTTAGATATGAAGGGTTTTGGGAATGCTTGACAGGGTTGTGGTGGCCCAAGCCTGGAGTGTGGATGTGGGCAACCGCAGCCAAGTTAAGAAACACAAGGCTCAAAGCCGCTGTTGCGAATACTCGCTTCTTTCGTAGGAAAGCAAACTCTTGGCACCGTAACACTATAGGAATGGCGTTGTGTGCCGACGGCCGGCCGCTACGCCGACGGCCAAAGGTCAGGGCCGTCAGCGTAGCACCGGGCCAGGCCAGCCCAGCTTCCGAGCCCTCGGCGTACCGCAACCGTCGGTGTAGCGGCAGGTACGCCGAGGGTGACCATCAGCGTAAACATAGCCCTCTGTGTACGGGGTGGCCGCGTGGCACTAGACAGGCCAGGCCAGGACGTGCCCTAACGGCGTCAGCATTACGCCGAGAGCCGCCGTCGGCATAGGCTACGCCGACGGTCACCCTCGGTGTACGTCCCTCCTACGCCGACGGTCACCCTCGGCGTACCTATGCACTTTTTTCCTTACCAAATTATTTGTATTTATTTATTAATATCAATTATTTAGGTTCTATTTTATCAATTGGATGGATTCGTAGCCTCCGAATAATAGTCTTCACGCCCACATAAAATGTCGAATCTTCTCACAAGTTGAGAAATTTGCATGTTTGTGTGTTATTATCACATGTGCGTGAAATTTATATGTCACAAATTTTTGTGAAGTTGTTCAAAGATTCAATCACATGTGCGTGTCCCCCCTCGCATGCATGCGGAAGCGCAGGTTCCGGACCCGTATAAGGGGGAATCTCCCCGTTGAGGCAAAGCTAATATGGTTTTACATCACCCTATGACCTAAACAAACACAAAACATATGTGTGTGAGTGTGGTGAGAGGTTGGTATAGGTGCTTTCATGTGACCCCCCTCGCATGCATGCGCTCTAACCTAGAGGCGAAGGTTCCGGACCCGTATAAGGGGGAATCTCCCCGTCGAGGTGAAACCGGGTAGGATAGTGCCCCAACTTGTGAACCAACATGGTTTTACATCACCCTATGACCTAAACAAACACAAAACAGGAGAGAGCTATGCCGGGCTACCCCTGTCAGAGGAACGTCTAGGGGGGTAGACGATCCGAGTGTGCACAGATCAGGGTTTCGTCGGAGGAAGACCACGAGAACATCAGAATCAGTTGAAAACTTGCATGTGTCCCTAGAATATGTGTTTGAGTGTGGTGAGAGGTTGGTATAGGTGCTTGCATGTGACCACCCTCGCATGCATGCGCTCTAACCTAGAGGCGAAGGTTCCGGACCCGTATAAGGGGGAATCTCCCCGTCGAGGTGAAACCGGGTAGGATAGTGCCCCAACATGTGAACCAACATGGTTTTACATCACCCTATGACCTAAATAAACACAAAAAAAGAGAGAGCTACGCCGGGCTACCCCTGTCAGAGGAACGTCTAGGGGGTAGACGATCCGAGTGTGCACAGATCAGGGTTTCGCCGGAGGAAGACCACGAGAACATCGGAATCAGATGAAAACTTGGATGTGTCCCTAGAATATGTGTGTGAGTGTGGTGAGAGGTTGGTATAGGTGCTTTCATGTGTCCCCCCTCGCATGCATGCGCTCTAACCTAGAGGCGAATGTTCCGGACCCGTATAAGGGGGAATATCCCCGTCGAGGTGAAACCGGGTAGGATAGTGCCCTAACTTGTGAACCAACATGGTTTTACATCACCCTATGACCTAAACAAACACAAAACAAGAGAGAGCTACACCAGGCTACCCCTGTCAGAGGAACGTCTAGGGGGTAGACGATCCGAGTGTGCACAGATCAGGGTTTCGCCGGAGGAAGACCACGAGAACGTCGGAATCAGATGAAAACTTGCATGTGTCCCTAGCATATGTGTGTGAGTGTGGTGAGAGGTTGGTATAGGTGCTTGCATGTGTCCCCCCTCACATGCATGCGCTCTAACCTAGAGGCGAAGGTTCCGGACCCGTATAAGGGGGAATCTCCCCGTCGAGGTGAAACCGGGTAGGATAGTGCCCCAACTTGTGAACCAACATGGTTTTACATCACCCTATGACCTAAAAAAACACAAAACAAGAGAGATCTACGCCGGGCTACCCCTGTCAGAGGAACGTCTAGGGGGTAGACGATCCGAGTGTGCACAGATCAGGGTTTCGTCGGAGGAAGACCACGAGAACATCAGAATCAGATGAAAACTTGCATGTGTCCCTAGCATATGTGTGTGAGTGTGGTGAGAGGTTGGTATAGGTGCTTGCATGTGTCCCCCCTCGCATGCATGCTGTAACACCCTCAGAATCGGCCCTATGCGAGTTTCAGCGATCCCCGCCAAACCCGCATAGAAACGATTCAAAGGTGCCCACCAGGCACTTGCGTGCGGGTGGAAAACGAAGTAATACCATTACACAATAGTCCTCGATGGAACCCACAAAACAGATATATACAACGGAGACTCAATGAGTCAAGAATACAGATATACAATACAAAGATCCAAATCACCTTGAAAACGATACAGCGTCCGAGTACGAACAAGATGCAAATTGAGCTAAGAGCCCTGAAGAATAACCAAAGGCGTCCATAACCCTACCCAGGCCAAGCCGGAAGGGTAACCCTGCTAACGACGTCGAGCTCAAAACCTTCTTAAACAAAAGGGGTGCCGACAAAGGGCAAAGGAAAAAAGAGAGAGCGGTCAGTACTGAGGCCAGTACACGGCGAGACTAGAATTCGGCGGTCCTCGCCTACATAGGTATGGTGGACTGAAGCGGCAGCGCAGCATGCACTAGACAACCTATAGAGACTCGATGCAACTATCGGCTATCAGAGAGAGATAAGAAAGACCTATTCGGAACCAGCCTGATACTACCACCAAACATACCCATCCTGGTATTTCCCCCTCGAGACCAAGCGAGGAAGTCAACCGAGGAACTCACATAGTTGGCAGTTTTATTTATTCCGTTATCGTTGCAGCAATTACTAGTCAAGTGTAGATAGTCATCCGGATATAATAAGCAGTGGGCACTTTTAGTTAACCACTCCGTTGTAGTTGCAACACTTACTAATCAGATACAATTAGCATGAGATATCCCAAAACCCAGCAGTTGTTGGTACTTACATTTAGCCATTCCATTGTAGTGAAGCTGATTACTAGTCATATCGGATACAGGTCAAATTATAACAGTAAACTTTAGTTATAGTTGTCTATGATCGAGAACGGTGCTCCAAGTCGTCCATAACCGCGGACACGGCTTTTCGAAAAGATTTAACCCTGCAGGGGTGCACCAAAGTATCCACACGCACTTCGACCCTTTTTGCCAGATCAGTTAACATACACCCATCGGTATGTCGGCGGGGCCTAAGTCATGACGTTTCCCGGACCCAAAGCAAGTACATGGGGGCCACCCCACTAAGCTACCCGCAACGAAGTCGGCCGGTCTCCGAGACGGACTCAGGGTTTGTGTAGACGGCTGTAAACGACTGAGAACCCGAAAGTGTGACTAGGCTTGTCGATACAGCGAAAACGTGTCACGGTCCTAAACAGTACAGGTGATCCTCGCACAATCGTAAATAAAGCAGTAAGCATGGCATAAGTACAGGATAGTAATAAAGCTCCAAACTACTTGTGGCCCCCGGTACAATACTTTGAAATCAGGTACTAATCGATGGGGGTGCCCATACACCCCACCTGTGGTTAGCGCGCTCGATCTCGAAACAGGTGTCAAGAACTCGGGGTCCTACGGGACACCAGTGAGCGGTTAAAATCCAAATATTGTCTATTACCCACCGGTGCCTCTGCATTTACCTACTTTCAATTTTAGTTATAAAACAATAATTAAAGCCATGATCATCTCCAACGTTAAACATGCGGCAATAGTCCAACAACTGAGGTACTTGACGACACGCAACAGCACTGGAGCAAGCGACTACGACGCGCAAGTCCAACTATCTACCAAACAACAGGTAATAGGATGTGTCCAAGGCAATATAAGGCTGCAAGGGATATCACGGGTACGGAAACTAGAGCATCGCAACACAGATAGCAATAGATCAATAGGAGGAAGTAAAGACTAGAAATGTAAAATAGGTAGAAAGGGGGAGAATGCTCGCCTGAAAACATTGCCGAAGGTTCATCCGAAGATCGGGTCGACACTCGCATCAACTCATCGGCCTAATCCGTGAAGAAGCAAAGCACTAGAAGAAACACCGGATGGACTATTTAATACTACGACAAAAGATCGGGCATGATGCATGTATGATGTATGACATGGCAAAGGTGCGATGCAATTAGGCAATATTAAGCGGAACCAGGGTCCCGCCAATTAAATATATGGTTCATGTTGTTTAACTACCCCGCAAATTAAATGTGGAATTAACAAGGCAAAGCATGACATTGATTCGCTACACAAATTTAAATGGAGTCCGGAATAAGACAAAGGTATTCCGCATATCGGCTCCATATTTAATTATGAGATGAATTGGCATAATGCCCCCAAACCACAGACAAGTATGCATGCATGAACAATTTAATATGCATCAGATATATGATTTATAAAAATAGGGGCTTAGGGTCACACATGGAGGTGTCTCGGCGATCTTGGTTCAGGGTTCTCGGGGTTCGACAGGGATCGGTCTTCAAACTTCGAGGATCAAGGTCTTCGGATTCCGTGAGGAAGAGCACGTCGTTTCGTGTGGTCGATATCAGAGTGTCAAATTCGTGTTGAAGAACCTGTTCTTCGGACATCGGACGCCACACATGAATTTCCACATCACCAGATCGACACACTGGAACATAGAACAACATCATCAGGTTCACCCATGGGCACTGGAAGCCAAAAGAGGAAAGTCGGTCCGACAACGCACATACAGACGAGTAGTGCGGCTCACCCTCCTGGTGCACGCACGCTCTGCCCAGGCCAGCAGGGCCATGCCCCGCAGGTGGAGGCGCTCGGGAGAGGACGCCAGGGCGTCCTTGGTGAGCGGCCTCGCCGGCCTGATGCTGAGACAGGGCGACGGCCTGGCGGATGAGAGGAGTGGAGGAAGCCCGAGGCGGTTGCAGAGGCGACCGAGACGGAGGCCACAGCGGTGGGGTGAGGCGGTCGATGGCGGCGGCAACGGCCGGAGCGCCGAGATCGGCGGTGACGAGACACGCAGAGGCGGCCGGCGGACTCGAGAGGAAGAGGCGGGGGATGCAGCGGTGCGTCCGGGTGAGGTACTAGAGGCGGCATGCTCCGAGGAGGCCGGCGGGCCGACGCCAGGCACGAGGCCACGCAGGGCTTCGGGAGAGGAGGGCGCGGCAGTGATGCGGTCAAGCTTGGCGGCGAGGCCGAGAGAAATGGCAAGGAAGGGGGTGCACGGCGGCAGCAGGAGATGAGGACGGCGGGGTTGAGGACAAGTGACCAAGACGGGGAGGAGGTGAGCGGGGGGATTCGTGGGGAGTGGTGGGACCAGGGAATCAGGGAGGTGGGGTTGGTGGTGTCGGTGGGGACTGAGGAGAGGCAAGGCAGGGGTGGGTTCGGTTCGGTGTAGCGTGTACTGGGTGAGTGTTTGGTCCAGGGGAAGGGGTAGTGTGCGGGGTGCAAGCGGCGACGGGGTGGAGGGATGGTGTGGCGTGCGGCAGGGTGGGTAGGTGGGGGTTTGGGATTAGGTTTAGGGTTTCTAGGGTTTGTTCTGGTGGGGTAGGAAAAGGGTTTGGGTAGTCTGGTTTTGCACTGGGGGTGGTCGACTGGGTCGGATCGGCCCGGTACGGCTGCCCCTAAAAATAAAATAAATATTTTAATATTTAAAACGGGGCTTTTGAAATCCATGGGTAGACGAAACAAAATAATCCGGAGACCCGGGTTTTGGATTTGAAATAAAGGCGGGGTATTTAGAAAACAAAATATGCTTTTCGAAAATAGTTTCAGACAAACAAATGCATGATGATGACGATGCTCAAATGCAATGTGGCATGATGACATGAGCATGCGGTCATGATGATGCAAAGCACAAAAATAACGCGATTTTCTAGTAGTGGTTTTTGCGGGGCGCCACACATGCGCTCTAACCTAGAGGCGAAGGTTCCGGACTCGTATAAGGGGGAATCTCCCCGTCGAGGTGAAACCGGGTAGGATAGTGCCCCAACTTGTGAACCAACATGGTTTTACATCACCCTATGACCTAAACAAACACACAAAAAGAGAGAGCTACGCCGGGCTACCCCTGTCAGAGGAACGTCTAGGGGGTAGACGATCCGAGTGTGCACAGATCAGGGTTTCGCCGGAGGAAGACCACGAGAACATCAGAATCAGATGAAAACTTGCATGTGTCCCTAGCATATGTGTGTGAGTGTGGTGAGAGGTTGGTATAGGTGCTTGCATGTGTCCTCCCTCGCATGCATGCGCTCTAACCTAGAGGCGAAGGTTTCTGACCCGTATAAGGGGGAATCTCCCCGTCGAGGTGAAACCGGGTAGGATAGTGCCCCAACTTGTGAACCAAAATGGTTTTACATCACCCTATGACCTAAACAAACACAAAACAAGAGAGATATGCCGGGCTACCCCTGTTAGAGGAACGTCTAGGGGAGTATTGGCCGAGAGTGCTACACACCTCAAGATCATTGCACTTGTAAGTTTTATTTGCCTTTTGCATTTCATATGATTATCCCACTGTAGCCCCCGAGGATGTAGATGGAAAACCATAGGTCTTTGCATCTATATGCTCTAAGAGTGACTAAGTTAGAAAACCTCTCACTGTAGCCCCCAAGCATGTAGGTGGAATGAATTATTCCGACTAGATGCTCGTAAGAGTAGCATACACAGTGTTTACAAATTTCAATACTGTAGCCCCCAAGTCTCCAGTTGTAACTGAAGTAGTTCCGACTAGATGCTTAAAGAAAATCTAAGCATATATCCGAGTTAAAAACTTTATACTGTAGCCCCCAAGCTTCTAATCGAGAACTGAATTATTTCCGACTAGATGCTTAAAGAAAATCTAAGCATATTGCTAAGTTAAAAACTCTCGCTGTAGCCCCCGAGCGTCTAGGTGGAAATTTTTCGGCTAGATGCTCAAAGCAGACCAAACAACGTATAACTTTTTCCTTTTTTCCGCAGAACGAGAGTGCTCGGAGGGGCATGGCCAATCAAAAGTACCAGAAGATGCGCGCAGACTTGGAAGCTGAAATGGGTAAAACTGCCTTCTTGAAGGAACAGATCACCAAGAGTAAGCGTCTGTCTTTTTCGCATTCCGACTTGGTTTTGTGCCCATATTCTACGAGTACTCACTGTGTACTTTGCTTTCTCCGACTTGTAGAAACCATTGCCAAGGCCAAGAATATTGTCGAGCAATCCAAGAACATTCAAGAGCTGGATAGCGAGAACAAAATTCTTAAGCAGGAGAGGAAGGACATGCTGAAAATGCATGAGGAGTCAATGAAGGCCCTGCAGGACTCCGCCACTGAGGAAATCAATCACTTGAAGGAGGAGATATCTATCTGAAGAGATCATAAGCAAGCTGCCGATGAGCAGAATCAACGCCATAGTGAGACGTTAAAGCTCTTCCAACAAGAGAAAGAATCCTTGGCGGACACCCTCTGGCAGGATGAGGCCAGCATCTTTAGTAAGTTTTCTCTGTCTTGGATTTTTGTAGTGTGGGTACTCTGAATTGTTGAACTAATACGCTCCTTGTCGGAACTTGCTGCTCCTATGGGTTTAACCCGATCGCCTCCTCCAGCCAAGAAATGCATGGTTCTTGCCGGCAACTTCATAAACACCGCCATCACGCAAGCTAAGGAGATCGCCAAGCCCCTCTAGATAAACATCAAGGCATCGGACTCCGTGGCGAAGTACTCGGAGATTCTACATCGAGCCCCTGAGCATATCACAAGCTGGAAAACTTCATGTGCACGGGCTGGCGCAAGGATGGCGCTGTCAATGGTGAAGGCACACTACGAAGATGCCGACATCGACACGGTGACCTCTGGCATTCCTGACGCAGATGACGATGGCAAAGACATTAACCATGAATCCATCTTGTCGTCGCTCGCAGGATATGACACCAGATTTGCCGAGTTGGTAGACGTCAACGTCTTCGTGCCAATGAACACCATCGACAGCGGCAACCAAGGCTCCTCTGAGTCCCTCCACAACGCTGACTTCGAGGGTGACTCTCCTGCTGGTGATGACGCTGCTTCTAAGTCTCCTGCACCAAAGGAATGAAGGACAACTTTGTATTTATTTGTTTCACCTTTGGTGCATGTGCGGAAAAAACTTATTGATGTAACTTAAGGCGGAAAACAATGGTTGTTATTTCCTGCTACTCAAGAACTAGTTTCCAGCATGTATATATTTTTAAGCAAGTGCTGGCTTATCCATTACTTTGGTTCTTATGCTTGACTTTTCGTGAGTCGGAAGACTCTTTGTCAGAACCATGCGCTCAGGCGATGATACCCAATGGCACCGTCAATAACCTAAGCACAAAATCACCGACAATAAGTGCCAAAAGTCACTACTCCAGAATCCACATAAAAACGACAAAGAATGTGTAGACCAGAAAACATAAGCTAACGCCCGTAGGCAGAATTTTCACAAGTGCAATCGCAAAACTTGTGCATAAAGGTTTTACATGATCCAAAAATGAACACTAAAGGAGGTAAAAGACTCAGAAATATGAGTGAACCAGATAGCTTTATTTCATAAAAAATGCTAAGTGTAAAAAGGACGTAGCTGTGTTATGTTCCATGGCCGATCTAGCTCCGGGTAGTCATCATCCGGGTCACGTCGCTTACTCTTATGATCCTCGTTGGGTCTATCCTTTAGTTCACGATTGTCAACAAGGTAGTAAGACCCACTAAGTAGCGCCTTGCTTATGATGAACGGTCCTTCCCATGGCGGGGATAATTTGTGTGACTTCTTTTGCTTAAGTCGGAGCACCAAATCCCCCTCTTTAAACAAGCGATGCCGAACGCGGCGACTATGGTAGCTGCGTAGCTTTTGCTGATAGATGGCGGATCTTTGGCATGCCAAAACGCGCTCCTCCTCGAGAAGGTCCACATCTAGGCGTCTAGATTCTTTAGCGTCAACTTCGTCGTAGGCGGCAACTCTTGGTGCATCGTGAAGTATGTCGGAAGGCAGGATGGCTTCTGCTCCATATGCCATGAAATAAGGGGTGTAGCTAGTGGATCTGTTGGGTGTAGTTCATAAAATCCACAGCACAGATGGCAATTCTTCCGCCCAGGCTCCAGCTGCTCTATGTAGCGGTGCCTCAAGACGTGGCTTGATTCCCTGCAGAATTAATCCATTAGCTCGCTCAACCTGACCATTTGATTGTGGGTGTGCCACAGATGCAAGGTTAAGTCGGATGCCTTTCTCCCAACAATAAGCCTCCACTTCTCCGAGTGACAAATTGCTGCCGTTGTCGGTGATAATGCTATGTGGGAGACCAAATCTCACCACTAGATCCCGGACAAACCTGAGGGCAGTTGCCCCATCAAGCTTTCTAATGGGTTTAGCTTCTATCCATTTGGTGAATTTATCAACTGCTATAAGCAGATGCGTAAACCCACAAGGTGCCATCTATAACGGTCCCACCATGTCTAGCCCCCAGACTGCAAACGGCCAACTTATAGACATTGTTCGCAATTCTTCAGCAGGAACATGTGGTTGTCGGGCATAATACTGGCATCCCATGCATGTTTCAACCAGCTTGTCGGCGTCCGCCTTCGCGGTCAGCCAGTAGAATCCTTGCCGGAAGGCTTTCGCGACCAACGATCTAGGAGCGACATGATGCCCGCAATCTCCTAGATGGATTTCGCGTAGGATTTACATACCTTCTAGCTGGGAAACACACTTTAGGTACACACCCGTAGTGCTCCTTTTGTAGAGTTGCCCATTGATTATAGTATAACCCTTTGCTTGTCGTACTATTTGCCGTCTTTAGACTTTGTCGTCGGGCAAAGTTCCGTGTTCGATATATTCCATCAATGGTTTTGTCCAAGCCGGAGGGACCTTGGTCACCATGTTGACGAAAGAGTTAGCTCTATCCGGGTTGTCGATGTCGGCTCCCTTCACGGATGGTGTGCGTAGATGATCTAGGAAAACTCCTGGAGGAATTTGCTTGTGCCCTAATCCAAGCTTGGACAGCAGATCAGTCGCCTCGTTTTGTTCCCTCGGTACATACTTGACTTCGTAGCCCAAGAAGCTCTTGGCTATCTCGTTCACTTTGTCTTGATATGCCGCCATCATAGGGTTCCACGCATACCAGGTGCCAGCCACCTGCTGGGCAACCAAGTCGGAATGTCCACAGCAAACTATGCGTTTGATGCCAATATCCTTGGCTACACGTAGTCCTTGAATGAGTGCTTCGTACTCCGCCATGTTGTTTGTAGCCTCGAATTGGATCTGCAGAACGTAGTGTAGCTTGTCTCCTGTTGGTGACTGTAGCAATACACCAGCCCCCGAGCCATTGAGCAGCTTTGATCCGTCAAAGTGCATCACCCAGTACTCTGGTTCTGGCAACGGAGTAGCGTCTGGAATCTCCGTCCAATCTGCAACAAAATCCTCCAAGGCTTGTGACTTGATAGCGTCGCGTCTCTTGTAAGTGATCTCGAAGGCGGCAAGTTCAATGTCCCACTTCGCGACCCTTCCTGTAGCATCGCTGTTGTTGATTATGTCGGACAAGTGGAGTCTTGCTCACCACTGTAATTGGGTGGTCCTGAAAGTAGTGCCTCAGCTTCCGAGAAGCAAGAATACTCCATAAGCTATCTTATGGTAGTGCGGGTAACGCTGCTTGGACTCCGTCAAGACCTCGCTTACATAGTAAACTGGTCGTTGAACTCCGTGCTCATAGCCTGGTTACTTCCGCTCTACCATGACGACGATGCTGATTACCCGGTTGGTTGACGCCATGTAGATTAGCAGGGGCTCTCCAGGATCGGGTGCTGCAAGGATAAGCGCTGAGGAAAGAATCTCCTTGAGCTGCTTCAATGCTGCATCTGCCTCATACGTCCATGTGAATTTGTGCGCCTTCTTCAGCAACTTGTACAACGGCAGAGTCTTCTCTCCAAGTCGGCTTACGAACCGACTAACTGCTGCAAGACAACCTGTTAGTCGTTGAATGTCCTTTAGGCATGTCGGACGGTTTATGTTTAAGATGGCCTTGATTTTCTCGGGGTTGACCTCGATTTTGCGCTGGGAAACGATGAAACCCAACAATTTGCCGGCTGGTACCCCGAAGATGCACTTCTTAGGGTTAAGCATCATGTTGTATTTCCGGAGATTATCAAAGGTTTCTTTTAAGTTAGAGATTAAATCATTTGACTTTTTAGACATCACCGCAATATCGTCCACATAAGCATGAACGTTCCGACCAATTTGGTCGTGAAGGCAATGTTGCATTGTCCGCTGGTACGTAGCACCTGCGTTTTTCAGCCCACAGGGCATCGTAACATAGCAAAACGTGCCGTATGGGGTAGTGAACGAAGTGGCCAATTGGTCTGACTTCCTCATCTTGATCTGGTGGTATCCTGAGTATGCATCGAGAAACACACAAAAGTTCCGAGCCAGCCGTCTAGTCAATGACTTGGTCAGTGCGAGGCAAAGCAAACGGATCTTTGGGACATGCTTTGTTCAAGCCGGTGTAATCAGCTCACATTCTTATATCATTGGTTCCCTTTTTGGGGACAAGTACAGGATTGGCCACCCATTGGGTGTGAAGGACTTTTCGGATAAATCTAGCCTTAAGTAACCTAGCTATCTCTTTGCCAATGGTGCGTCTCTTCTCATCTCCAAAGCATCATAGAGGTTTCTTCATTGGTTTGCATTTTGGATCAGTGTTTAAGATGTGCTCGGCAAGTTCCCTAGGTACACCTTTCATGTCGGCAAGTTGCCAGGCAAATATGTCCCTATTCTCACGGAGGAACTCGATGAGCGCGCTTTCCTATTTGGGATCTAGGTTTGTCCCAATGGCGGTGACCTTGGAGGCATCGCCTACCACAAGTTCCACCGGCTTGGTCTCGATGGCGGCCTTGAACGCAGGAGAGGAGTCGGAGATCTGCTTCTTCGACGCAGGCATATCTGAGTCATCAACCTTGCTCTGGATCTCTTTGAATTCTTCGCTGTAGAGGACAACTTCTGCAACGGCTGCTTCATTGATCTCGCAGTCCCTTGCCTTGGTAAAGCTTCCGGATACGATGATGACACCGTTTGGTCCGGGTATCTTGCGTTTGTTGTAGAAGAAGCATGGCTTGTCCATGAACGTGTGGAATATGTTGTGGCCGAATATGACGTGGTACACGCTCTTGAAGGGGACCACCTCGAAGGTCATGCGCTCTTGGCGGTAATTATTAACATCGCCAAAAGCAACCTGAAGTGCCTCCCGGCCAGGAACTATGCCGTGGAAGATGGTGTTGGTCCGCCTTAGGTTTTCCTCCGTCAAGTTCATCTTCTGCAGTGTATCCAGGTACATGATGTTGATGCTGCTTCCACTATCCACCATACACTTGGTGAACTCCATGTCGTCAATTAAGGGGTTGATGACCATGGCGTACTGGTTCTGCGTAGGGATAAGGTCTGGGTTGTCCGTCCTGTCCCAAGTTATTGGAACCTCCGACCAGCGCAGGTACTGGGGAACTAGGGGAGAGTAGCCATCAGGATCCTCAGGGAGGTCTTCTGTTGTCGGACGGTGGGGGTGCCAAGGAAGGTGTGGTAGACTGGCGCCTTCTTCGCAAAGGGGTTCTTGCCCTTGTCGTCGCTCTTGGCGGCGTGCTTGGGGTCAACGTCATCATCCATGTCACTTGAATCCTTGGACTCCTCCTCCTTCTTCCCATTGCCCTTGCCTCGCGGTCTGTTCTTCCGATTTTGCTTGTAGCCAGACTCCGGGTCTTCCTTGAGGCCGTTGACGAACTTGTAGTGTCGGTTTGTATGGGTGGCCTTGCCGCTGACATCGAGGTGTACGAGGCACGACATATCGCGGTACTCCTCGTAGGTTTGGGGAACGCGGAGCGGCGCCGAGGTAGACTCACTTCCGCGTTGCTGCCCACGACCAACTCCCCTTCCTCGGCCATGTTGTCCGCCATCACCTTGTCCTGCAAAAGTCATAGCGACCATGTCGGTAGATTGCTTTTCTTCTGGAGCGGTTTTTCGCTTTGTACTGCTGTTCCTCCGAGCTTGAGTTGGAATGGCTATTGCCGGCAAAGAGCCGCGAGCATCGTCGTCGGCAGCTGCAAACTCACTGGCCAACTGGATCATCTGATTCAAGTCAAGCTGGTGATTGTCCTGCAGGAGCTTCAGCTTGTGTCGGAGCAACGTGCCCCTTTCTAACCCATCGATGAAGGCGGCCATGGCGGTCTGAGCGTGCACCCCTGCGCAAGAATTCTTCATGTTAAGCCAGCGGGAGAGGTAGGCGCGAGATATCTCGTCTTTCTCTTGCACGCACCGCTGTAGACGCCAACAGTGCAGGGACGCTTGTATGTACCCTCAAAGTTCTTGGTGAACGCTTCTTGCATGTCCAACCAGTTGTAGATAGATTTCTCCGGCAAGTCGTCGATCCATTGACGGGTCGTGCCCGCCAACAATAACGGGAGGTACTTGACGGCGACGTTGGGGTTGCCTCCGACAATCTCCACCGCGTTGTCATAGTCCTGCAACCATGTGGCTGGCTTGGCGGTATCGTCATAGGGCTTGATGGTCTTGTCAATCCGGAAGCCTTTGGGGTAAGTTGCGGACGTATTGCAGGTCCGAAGCAACGTGGTCCCAGGTATGGTTCTTCTCGGGCCTCGTGGATCTTATCGATCCGCGAACGTGCATCGTATGGCTCCGGGTTCTTCTTCTTCTTGTCAATAGGGGATGGGCTACGTGAAGGACGCGGGCCTCCTCCGCCATGCTGACTGCTTGGTGGTGACGGAGGCGGAGGTGCCGGTGGGTTAGCCTTTTTGCTTTTACCCTCCTCCGACGCCTCACACCTGTCACGGTTGCTTGTCGAGCGCGGAGGGTCATGGTGTGACCTGATCCTGTGTCCTTGGTTGCGCTCTCCTTCATGACGGGTCTGCTCCGCGTTGTCGCGGATGACGATGCCGCACTGCTTTGGTGAGTGCATATCCATACGATGGTGAGCTTTGTGATCTTCGTGATGTCGGGGGGACCGGGGCGGCGGCGATGGGTGACGAGGTCGGGCCTTTTCTCCGTGGTTAGAGGATATGGGGATAGCATCCTTCCTGTTGCGCGCATCCCTCCGTCTTCGTTCTGATGAACCCGTCTGGGACCCGTCATCAAGAGGAGATCTGTCCCTTGGCGGCTTATACTAGCTAGACTGGCAAATCGCTGGGTCGGACTCAAGCCTCTGGAAGGTGGCCTTTTCCTGCTGCTTCACCGCCTTGGCCACTAGGTCATAGACCTTTTCTACTGCCTCGGGCGATCTATCCTACTCCAGAAGGGTCTTGGCGACGGCGAGGTTAAGGAGTGGAGTGGGCATCACCTGCTTGCCTTCACTGTCAATGTATGGCTTGGCTTGTGGCGGCTTTGAGGGAGCCCATCCTAGGTTTCGTCGTACACCGGGATCATTGATGACGCGATCTGGAGCTTTCTTGGCCTTCTGCTGCTGCAGCAAAGTCTTGTACTCGGCCTCCATTGCTCTAGCTTTCTCTATGGACTTCTGCGCATTGACCAGATCTCGACCAAGCTTAGCGTCTTGCTCCGCGATGGCCCGCTTCCTTCAGTAGCTGCTGGCGCTTCTCGTCAAGATGGGTCACGTTCCGGATATGAGCAACGGTCAGTGGCTCGACGAGGCGATTGCCGTACATCACTCTATCAGCTGGAGTAACTTGGGATGCTGTAGACGTAGATGCCGGATGCGGCACGTTTGCGGTGTTGTTGTTGTTCGGACCGGTGCCGAGTTCCTACGGCTGCTGCACTGGGTTAGGCGGAGGAGGCATAACCTTTGCGCGATCATCGTCTACAACAATAAGTAGCCCCTTCCCCTTCTCCATCACTGTAGGCGGAGCTCGTCCGGTTTGATCTTCATCCATCGCCGTCCCAATGGTGACGAACACTCCTCGAGACGTGACGGCATTGTTGGCTTGCTCGTCGCTCGTGTATTCCTCCTCCATCTCCTGCATGGCGGAGTCTAGTTCCTCTGGACTGAAATCTATCTCCTCTGAATCTGCACTGAAGTCAGCATAAAGCGCGTCAATAACAGAGTCGGAGGGTGCCAGGACTTCCTCGATGACAGGCGGTGGAGGTGTAACAGCAGCGACGATGACTGGAGGTGGCGGCGCAGCTGCGACAAAGGCGACCGGAGGTGGTGGTGGCGGTGGCTAAATCGGAGGATCTCCATCAACAAGCGCAAGTGCTATCTGGGCTGCGGCGTGAGCCTCGCGTAGTTGTTGACAGTGCTCACCATGCCTTCGAGGGTAAGGCATCCTGACACCTGCTGCCGTCTTACAGAATGCCGGAGAAGCGTGCCATGGTCCAGTCCTTCCATGAAGTGATACAAAGCATTATCATTGGGGTAGTGGGCCAGATCGGCTCGTATACGGAGCCACCTGGCCAGGTAATCGCGGGGGTTTTCGCCCTCTCTCTGAACGCAACGCGCCAGATCGAAGATGGTAACCACGCTGACGAACTTGGATTTCTGCCGTCCAGACGCACGAGCGAAGCCGGCGGACTTGCAGCGATCTTCCACTGTTATATCCTACATAGGGGCGGTTTGGGTGGGCCATGAATTTTTCTGATCTTTGCCGACAAACTCCGAAGAGAGATCCAACATCGATCCTTCCACGAACGTATCCTGCCTATAAGCGGTCCGTGCGGGCCTTGATGCTCCTCCGACTCCCAGGGAACTAGTGCCCGAGTCGGTTTCGCCGATGAAGATGTGGATGTCTCCGATAGGAACGATCGAGCACCGCGTAGGGTTCGTCTTCGCCGGGATACAGAACTCGTTGGGGGGGACGATCAGAATGTTGCCGGAGAAGAGAACGCGACCGCTACGGTTTCACCGATTCCCGCGAAGATCTTGGTCCTCGCCCGCTGAAGAGCCTAAAGCGCCTCTAGCCCCATGGTGGGCGCCAACTGTCGTGGTATTGCCGACGAGTACGCCATGGAGGGGTCCTCACAGTGCGTGTTTAGAGACGTGGGGGAAGGCAGAGGGTTGACGGGTACGAGGTAACATAGCTTACCCAGGTTCAGATCCCATGACGGTGGCGGAATCCTACTCCTGCTATAAATCACTATAAGGGCAATACGCCGAGTTACAGAGATCGGTTCGCTGTGCGAGGTGACTAGAAAGTCTAAGTTATCGTCTGAGATTGTGCCCTAAAGGCTCCCATAGGCCCGACTTATATAGTCTCCAGGTCCTAGGGTTACAGGGAAAAGTCCTAGCCAGACAGGTTATAGAGTCCCACACCGTCTATTACTAGTCTTGTGTATCTTGCACTCTAAGGCTCCGGGTATGTCGGTGACTCCAACCGTAGCCTTCCTTTATCCAGCATGGGCCGCCCTTCTGGATCCATCTAACTGGGCCTCCCAGCAGGCCATAGGCCATGCTACCAACTGTGGGCCACTCGGGTTATCCGGATAGGAGACATGCTATGAGGATACCCATATAATATATCCCCAACAGAGATGGGGGCACCCAAGGGGCATGGCGCCCATCCATGCGGGCTGCCCCCACCTCTTCCACATTCATGTGGGTGGAGCTCCCACTCAAAATGAAAAGCCTCCACTCCAATAAAAGAGCCTCCACTCTAAAATCCACTCACATGCATTAAATTTCCACCAAATTTAATGCAAGCTCTCATTTAAATAAAACTCTTTTATTTATTTATTCAGAATTTTGTTAATTACTTTAATTAACAAACATTCACATAAAACCCCTTGCTAGTGTTCAATTTCACATGCAGGACTAGTTTCAGCAATTTCAACCGAAACAGTTTCGGTGTCTAGTGAAATAAATTCATGCGCTTGTTATTCTTTCCGGCATGAAACTTTTGCTCCAATTGGATGTCAGTGTCCCTTAAGTGTGTCACCCTACAGTTCGCGAATAATGCGGACATGATCGAGGCCCTTCTCCGATCAATAATTAGAAGCGAGACCTGGAGATCCATAATGACTCCCACACATTCAACGATGACTTTCCTGTGATCGTCGGAACCTTTTACTCTAGTATATTAATCCCTTTGTTTCACGATATATTACATGTACGAGATTCGATCATCGGTATCTCCATACCTAGTTTCATCTCGTTACCGACATGCACTCTTTTCTCGTTCCCGTGATATAACATTCTAGTGATCAAATCACTTGCTTGCAAGCTAATCAATGTGATATCACCGAGAGAGCCCAGAGCATATCTATCCGTCATCGGGATGAACAAATTCCACTCTTGATCCATGAGTATCAACATAACACTTTAGTAGTTTTGAAGCCATCTTTATAATCACCCAGTTACGGTGTGATGTTTGATGTCAACAAGAAACTCTTCCGGTGTTAGTGATTGACATGATCTCATGGTCTAAGGATTAGGATCACTTCGTAAGTTGTTATAGCAATATAAACTCAATGACTTTGATCATAATGATATACTTCGGATGAATGTTCATCACATCATTACACTAATGTTGTGATCTCGTTATTAACAACATCCAATGTCCATGATTAGGAAACTTTGATCATCTTGTTAACCAACGAGCTAGTTTATAAGAGAGGCATAACTAGGAACTTCCTTTTTGTTTATTAAACACACATGTATTAGCGTTTCCATATTAATAAAATTATAGAATGCAAAATAAACATTTATCATAAATAAGGAATACGATAATAACCACTTTATTATTGCCTCTCGGGCATATTCCATTCAGATCCCACATCAAGAACTCCGGCCGCGCATATCTCCGAGGAAAGAGCAATCGACACCTTCAAGGATGGTGTCAGGCGCCCGGATTTCAAGGAGGAACTTGTGCGCGTCAAGCCCAAGGAACTCGACCACCTCATGGACATCGCTAACTGATGGGAAGATGGCAAGGATTCTGTCAACTGAGCGCATTCGGATGACGAGGATGGCTACGGCCGTAGGCACGAGCGCTGCAGCAAGAGAAGATCGCGCGTCTACGATGATCGCGATGGAGTCGACATGGTCGCGGCTGGATACGCCAACCAATGCAACGACGACAACTGCAATAGCGGATACCACAGAGGCAACTACCACGATAGCGGGCGACCCACACAAACGTGGCAACATCGCAGCCGCGATGACGAGCCTTCGGCATACGACAAGTTGTCTGGTCCTTGCACCATCCACTTCAACATTGACAAACATGATGATAAGAAGAAGGCCGGCCACATGCTCAAGGACTGTCGTGAGTTCCAGAAGCTCAGCGAGGGTCTTACCCAAATCCGGCGCCAGACCGTGACATCGCCCACGAAGCTCCTCCACCACCACCCGTCGGACCGTCGTAGCCGCCGGTCGCACCAGCGCCAAATAACGGTGCAGGAGGTTACCCGCCGCCAAAAGGGTCCCTGATGATCCAGAAGGGCCGCCCAACCAATAGGGTGCAAAAGAAGATCACCCACCAAGTCAGTCTGGTCGTGACCTCTCCACCATCCATCGCTGAGTACCTCAGTGGCTCGGAGTCCTGCATCACATTCGATCATTTGGATCACCCACGCCAGATCCCTCACCCAGGTCATGCTGCCCTGGTGCTTGAGGTGCAGATCGGGGGGTTCAATATGAGTCGCGTCTTCATGGACGGCGGCAGAGGTATCAATCTGATGTTTGCTAGCACACTCGGAGCGATGTGGATCCCGATGTGCAGCCTGGAACAATCAGACGCAATGTTCCACGACATATTCCCAGGCAAAGGCATATACCCCCGGGGCAAGATATGGCTCGACATCATCTTCGGCCAGCCCGAAAACTTCAGGCGTGAGCGGCTAGAGTTCGAAGTGGTGGACTGGCCATCACAGTACCACGATATCCTCTGGCACGTGGCATTCAGACGGTTCCTAGCAGTACCGCACTACGCGTACCTGCTACTGAAGATGCCAGGACCTAGGGGCGTCATCACCGTACAGGGAAGCTTCACCCGATCTGACCACTGCGACAGAGACTTCAACATAATATCCCAGTCGTTCAGCATGCAGGAGGAGCTCACGAGGCTCGGAGGGGTGACAGACAACGAGGCACCCCCAGCCACCTGGCAAAACACACCTGATATGTCATTCGACTCCACGGTGAACAGAAAGAAGGTATAGGTCCACCCGACGGATGCCTCCAAGACGGCGTTGATTGCCAATGATCTTAGTCCCGCATAGGAAAGCGCGCTCGCCGAATTCCTCCGTGAGCGCTGGGAAATTTTCGCCTGGTGTCCTGCGGACATGCCAGGAGTTCCCAAGGAATTCGCCGAGCACGCACTCAATGTGTTTCCGGACGCGAAGCCCGTCAAGCAGTCGATCCGACGACTATCTGAACCAAGAGCTGAAGCCGTTGGAATCGAAGTCAACAGACTAATCGATACCAACTTCATCAGGGAAATCAAGGAGAGCGAGTGGCTGGCCAACATCGTGCTGGTCCCCAAAAAGGACACGGACATCCTGCAGATGTGCGTGGACTTCACATCGCTCAACAAATATTGTCCCAAGGACCACTTCCCTCTACCGCGGATCGATCAAATCATCGATTTGACTACAGGATGCGAAAAAGTCTCTTTCCTTGATGCCTACTAAGGCTACAAATAGATTCGGCTGAAGGTCAAGGATCAGAAGAAAACATCGTTCATCACGCCGTTTGGAGTGTTCTGCTACAACACCATGCCCTTCGGGCTGAAGAATGCCGGTGCCACGTACCAGAGGTGCAGGCAGGCGTGCCTGAAAAACCAGATCAGTCGTAACATCCAAGTCTATGTAGACGACATAGTAATCAAGACCAAGGAGGCCAAGACGCTGATCGACGATCTCCGAGAGACGTTTGATAACCTTTATCATTACAAGATCAAGCTAAACCCAGAAAAGTGCGCCTTCGGCGTCCCATCTGGCTAGTTACTCGACTACTTCATCTCCCAATGGGGGATTGATGCGAATCCGAAGAAAATCAGGGCAATACTAGCCATGGAGAAGCCGAAGAACCTCAAAGGTGTCCAGCAGATGGCTGGACGGATCGCAGTGCTGAGAAGATTCATCAGCCGCATGGGCGAGAAGGCCCTACCCTTTTACCAGCTGCTATGCAAGGTGGACAAGTTCGAGTGGACACCCAAAGAAGACGACACATTTGAGGACCTCAAGCGGTTGCTCTCCACCTCGCATGTCCTGGTCACGCCGAAGGAATAGGAGCCGTTGCTGATATACATTGCAGCTACACACTAGGTGGTAAACATTGTACTCGTGGTCGAACGACCCGAAGATAGAAAGACCCACGGGGTCCAACGCCCAATCTACTACCTCAGCGAGGTACTGACTCCAACAAAGCAGAGGTACCCTCACTATCAGAAGCTCGCCTATGGGGTATTCATGACGGCTCATCGACTGAGCCACTACTTCTAGGAGCATCAGATCATGGTCGTCAATGACGCCCCGCTGCCAAACATCCAGAACAACCCTGAATCCACAGACCTGTAGCCTTGTGGTGCATCGAACTGTCTCCTCTAGATATAATCTACGAGCAGCACACTGCCATTAAGTCTCAGGTCCTCCCTGACTTTCTCGTCCACTGGATGGAACTCCAGCTGTCGGATGCTCCAGACATGTCGCAATCATGGACGATGCATTTCGAATGCTCCAAGCGTGAGGCTGGAGCAGGGGCCGGCGTCATACTGACGTCCCCTCAAGGCGACAAGATGAAGTACGTCCTTTAGATGAAATTTCGCGCCTCCAATAACGAGGCCGGATACGAGGCCCTCATCCACGCCATGAGGATGGCCAAGATCTGCGACGCAACACGCCTCGTCATCTATGGTGACTCGAACCTTGTCGTCCAGCAAACAATGAACGAGTGCAACGCTCACAGCGCCAACATGATCATGTACCGCGCGCTCTACAACTCACTCAAAGGAGACTTCGACGGCTGCGATCTTCGGCACATCGATAGAGAAAGCAACGAAGAAGGTAGCAGGCTCGCCAACATTGGCTCCACTTGCGCACGGGTGCCACTAGGCGTGTTCCTCGAACAAATCTGCATACCCTCTATCGAGAGGAAATTCCCAAAAGGATCAGCCGAAGACGCAGAGCACTCGGGGGCTGCACCACACGAAGGACATGAGGGACCCAAAAAATTCGACACCGAAGCCGAGCTAGTCAGCCTAATGCAGGTCATGGTGGTTGAAGAGACGTGGACACAACCGTACCTCTAGTACCTAATAAACAACAAACTGCCCGACGACCCGACAGATGCCCGACGCATATCTCGCCGGTCAAAATCCTTCACCATAATCAACGACGAGCTATACAGGCATAACATTTCGGGTGTGCTCCAACGGTGCGTCACCATCGGTGACAGCAAAAGCATCCTCCAAGACATCCATGAGGGTATCTGCGGCCACCATGCAGGCAGCCGCGCCCTAGTCACCAAAGCTCTACGAGCTGGGTTCTACTGGCCAACCGCCATGAACGACGCCAAGGACATCGTCCAGAGGTGCAACGCCTGCCAGCGATATGCGGACAAGCCACACACGCCGGGATCCGAACTGAGGCCCATACCGCTGGCCTGGCCCTTCATCTAATGGGGCCTCGACATGATCGGCAAACTGCCAAAGTCTTCGCCAGGAGGCCACGTCTTCCTCCTGGTCGCAGTCAACAAATTCACCAAGTGGATCGAGGCCATGCCCGTCACTAACCAAAGCAGCAAAACCGCCGTAAAGTTTTTTGAGTCCATTGTCTATAGATTCGGCGTGCCTTATAGCATCATAACGGACAACGACTCGAACTTCATCTCGAAGGAATTTCAAACCTTCTGCGAGAACCTAGGCATCAACATATCCTATGCCTTCGTGGCGCACCCGCAAACCAACAGACAAGTCAAAAAGGCCAACTGCCTCATAGGGAACGGCATCAAGAAGCGCCTGCTATGCCCACTCGAAAGGCTTGCGGGAGCCTAGGCAGATGAGCTACCCTCTGTTCTCTGGAGCCCGGGTACAATGCCAAACAGTTCAACCGGCTACACACCCTTCTTCATGGTGCACGAAGCCGAAGAGATCCTGTCTGCCGAGGTACGCCACAAGGCCCCACGGGTCGTCGCCTACAACGAAGTCGAATCATCATCAGCACTTGAAGACGCCGTTGACACACTCGACGAGGCACATGACATCCCCGCGGCTCGCTCAGCGGTCTATCAGCAGAGCCTCCGCAACTACCACAGCTTCCGGCTGCGCCCAAGGTCCTTCGTCGAAGGAGACCTCGTCCTACGACTTATCAAGAATGGCCCAAAAAGCTCGAGTCCCCATGGAAGGACCCTACATCTTCACTGAAGTCATCCTAGGTGGCGCCTACCGCCTCATGGATGTCGCGTCAGGAGTAAAATACTCCAACCCCTGGAACGTCACACAACTGCGACGCTTATACCCCTAGTCACCCTTACTTTCAATAAGGCTATTCATCAAAGGCTACTCAAGCGAACAATGTACCTCCTCATTTCGCTATGAATAAAAGCGAAGTTCCTTGGCCCAAATATGTTTTCACCTTACATTATTTCTCGCTAAATATGCTTGAGGGCTACGCCTCACCTCACGACTTCGTCGACTAAGAACAAGGCATACAAACTGAGTAGCTGACCACGTCAGGCTAACGAAAAGGACATGCACATAACAAAGCACCACGTGCTAATACGTATAAAACTTTACAAAGGGCATTACTAGCCCACTCGAATAAATACAAATTTTACATTAAGTTTCCTTTACAGGATCTACCCATTCTGGAGCAGTACATTTGCTCGTTGCTCGAACAAATCTACAATCTTCTTAGCATGCTGCGCCACGGCCGCATAATGAGGGCGCATGTCCCATAGGCTGCCATTTGGTCGAAGGGGCGGCCTAGTCGCCACCTGTACAATATTGACATCACGACGATGCAACCTAACAAGGGACAAGGTAACCTTCACCCCATCAATCAGCTGATGCCGCACCAACTCTTTGACATGGACCACATTCCAAAATTTATCAAGAAGACCCCCAAAAGTGGAAGGTGCAACATCCAAGGGGAACATGACGGACCAAATGGCCGCCAATTATGATCTCGCCTGCCTCAGCACCCGAAGAACCTGGTTCGCACGATCTTGCACCATCGCAAGGATGATGGCCCGATCACGGTCAGTCCAGAAGAAACCACCTGCCTCTAGGTCCTATTGCGTCAGGCAGTTCATCTGAATTCCAACGCGCTCCTTCTCTTTCCTCGGAATGAGATTCACATCTGTACATAGCACGGAATAAGACATCATATAAGTAATGTGCACCCGAAAGAACATCGGTCACGAAGACTCACATTTAAGTTGCTCACCCATCTTCCGCAACTCCCCAAGCAAGAACTCCTCCCTGACAGTGGATCGCTCAACCTTGGACTTCCACACATCCGCGTGGCCTCAGATGCTAAGGACATCCTTTTCTAGGCTCGGGGTAACAACTGGAGCATCATCCGAAGGATCCTAGAAGCAAGTAAGCAAGCATGAACATTACAAAGACTTTTGGCAGCAGCTAAAAGATAAACTTATATACATAATCAAGGCACCTCGTAGAAAAGTGAAACTTTTTCATCCGCAAGTAGTTACAAAAAACAGCAAAAGAAGAAACTACATTATCTACATTACAAAGGCCTATGCACCCACATCCGGGGTGGCCTCGGAGCCAGACTGACTGCTCTTGACCTCCTGCTACTGCTTCGTCGTGTAATCAGCCAGGAGATCAATGAGCTTAGGCCCATAACACTTACAACGAGAAGCAAAGAGGGCGAAAGCTACCTCAGCGCCATCTGCAGCCATCGGCATCTGGGACGTGACTTGCGGCAAGTCCAGCTCAGCTCCGGACGCCATCGCCATGGCCAGCCCCATGGAAGCGCCGATGCCCTTCTACTTGCGCTTTTACTCCGCCGAGGCTTCCTCTGACAGAGCATCCACAAGGGCGTCGATGTCATCAAGGGCAACGCCCTTGGGGGCGACCTCCTTGTAAAAGCGCGTAAGCACCTTTTTGGATTTCTCCAAGGAGCCAGCGACAACGGAGCAGCGATTCTCGATTGCAGCAGCAGCATCAGCCAAGGCATCCCCGTGCTCCAGCGCAGCATGATCAAACGTGATACCAGAAGCATCTAAAAGGACGAAGACATGAAGACTCAAATGAGAAAGGACAAACCACAGTCGAAAAACACAACACTAAATGAGGCAAGGGAAACTCACCAGAAATAGCCTTGGCCGTAGCCATAAGCTAACCAGCCACTTCCTTCTCGCGGGCGGCTGCTGTGGCTACGAGCTGCTGCTCGCGATCTGCAGCCTCCTTCTACAGGCGCTCCTTGGCTTCAGCAGTATCAGCTGACCTCTTCTCCGCCTTGCCGAGGCTCTTCTCGAGAGCGTTCTGCCTTCGGAGCGCGTCATTGTTTTCATCTGCAACATGAAGAAACACCGGATCAATGCAAGAAAAGATTTGGAGCAGATGAATAAAAAATAGGGTGAAAGGCTGTGTACCTTGAAGCTGCTGCAGGTTAGCCTCCAGCGCCAGATGCTACTGAATAAGGAGGTTGGCGCCATGCATAAAGGGCTGCAGAAGAAACAAAAACACAAGTCGGTAAATAAAGGGCTCGGGGGTTCCCCCTAAAACCAAAAAAGTTAAACAAGTCAAAACAAAAGGGGCCCGGGGGATCCCCCCCCCATGGAGTACGCAAGATAACACTTACGTGTTCAGGTGTGGACTCCGAAGGTTTGCGAGCAGCCTTCTGAGTTACGATTTCCCGAGCTTCTCGCTTAGAGGGGTTCGGGCCATCATCCTCAGAGTCATCCACCACTTGGGGAATAGAAGCCGTCGACTTCGACTCCGCCATAACTTCTTGAGTATCCCCGTCAAGGGATTCCTCCGAAGAGTTGCTGCAAGCAAAGATCACATTAGCAACACAGTCAAACTACACAAATGAAAATGGTATGAAGCTTCAAAAGTAGAGTGACTTACGACGCAATGTCCGGTAAATTAAAGACAGGGGCTGCCTTCTCCTTATTCTTCTTGGCCGGCGGTTGCGGAGCCATCGCCTGAATAGGAACGACAGGGAAAGGCGTAGTTGACGTACCTTCTTCCTTGCCGTGCTGCTCGAGGAACGACGGACCCCTTGGAGTTGGCGGCGTAGACGCATCCGAAGACTCGCTCTAGGTGCGCTTTCGGATCCGCCCTTCGCTCGGCTCGAGGGCGTCCGTGGTAGGAGATTGTGCCAGAGGAAGTTCGGATTTGGAATCCACAACTTCGTTGTCCGGCGCAACTGGAAAATTCTCAAGCAGATGGGGCATCATCCCAGCTACCTTGAGATCCTGCAAACATAAGACACACGAGAACATGATTAGTGATACGAACAAGAAGCAAACAACACTCGAAAAAGCGCAACGCGCAAGCCACAAGTTTCCACCTGCTGAACTGCATTTGCAGCACTGAAGGGGGAGGTCAATGATTTCCCCGGGAGGTCCTCATCGGCTTTGTACTTCAGCAGAGGCCGAAGAGCTCTATCAAGATCACCCTTGGACAGCTCCTCGGGTGAGACCCTCACCGGGTCGTTGCGGCCAGCATATTGAAACATCGGATGCGCCCTCGCTTGGAGCGGCTACACCCAACGCTTGAAGAAGGTGCGGATGATGTCCACGCCGTTGACCTCCTTACCAGCCACCAGTTGGAGTGCCTCCACGCGATGGTAGAGATCCTCCACCTACGCCGTCTCACCCTCCAAGCTGTGGTTCTTCCGTGACCTCTTTGGGACGATCTTCTGCTCGGAGTCGAAAGGGGTGAGACAATATTCTTGTCCGTCCAATTTGGCTTCGCGGATGTAGAACCACTTCTTCTACCAATACCGGACGGACTCGCACATGGAAAAAGATAAGAAAATAATAGAAGACCTAATGGAGATGATGCAGCCGCCGAGCGGATAGACTCCGCCGGTGTCGGATTGCCTCTTCACGGAATAGAGTTTCCGGAAGAGGCCAAAGTGCGGCTCGATATCGAGCCAGCACTCGCAAAGAGTGATGAAGCAAGCGATGCGGAGAAGAGAATTGGGAGACAAATGATGGAATTGAATCCCATAGAAAAAGAGAATTCCACGAAGAAATTCGTGGACAGGAAGAGAAAGGCCATGAATGACGAATGCGTAAAACATCACCCAAAACCTTTCGGGTGGGCGTGGGATTACCTCGTCTCCGGGGAGGATGTCGTCCTCCTTGTTCTGGGGGATCAACCCAGCATCGTGCAACTTGCGCAGATCACCAGCATCTCTGTGCGCTTCCACCCGCCGTCAGTGGCTCGGGCCATCGTGGCGACCTTCTTGCCGCTGCCGGCGGCGCTCGAACCAGCTCTGGCGATTGTCTTATTTGGCTTTCCCATCTTACAACGGTGGGCGCGGCGGTGCGAGCGCAAGAAGGAGGAAGGGAAAGTGCGAAGAATGTCCAGAGCGAAGCAAAGGGCAGCGAAGCTCATGAAAATGGAGGCAATGGATATGGACAAATGACGAAGGGTAAAATAAAATCACTGTTTACCTACGGTATAAAAGGAAGAAGGCGACACACATGAGCTGTTGATCCAGAAGCCCTATCGCGCACATCAAATCTAACCATATACGTGTCAGCAAAACACTGAACCGTTGCCAGGACGCCGTCCACTACGCATGGAAATTGATGAGATGCCGTAATTTTTGCCACGTCTCCGCGTTACTAGTCAACTTCAAGTCAGGCGGTGGGACCCATGATCGTCTCATCGCATCATCTCTGCTGTTGCAGATGGTTGAGATCACCAATCGTCAGCACTGATGTGATCAAGGCAAAGCCAACAACGGCTCGAAGTTTTCCACTCGAAGATAGTTTTCGACTGATCAATCAAGTACTTACTCGAATCTACGATTCAAGAAACTACATGGGGGATACTCCAATCAGGAGCGCTGGCCGCGCACCAAAGAAATGACTAAGGTAATTACACCTTGCAACTATCTTCGAGTCCTACGTCGAGTCTGCAACTCCACTAGGGACTCGGGGGATACTCCCATAGGGAGCATCGGTCGAGCATCCGAAAAAATTGCGTCCTTCGGACCTATGCTAAACAAAAGTCTTTGCTCGAGTCTACAACTCGAACAGACACTTGGGGGCTACTCCCATAGGGAGCGCTGGCCGCGCACCCTATGAATTCTTCGACTGCGATCCTTCGGATCAAATACGACAAAATATTTTTGGCAACTCTTCCCAAACCAACGCTAAGTGAGAAGCATTCTCCTTGGCCACCCGAAACACCTTCGCGGTGATAAAATTTCGGATGCTATGTCTACGAAGCAAAGATAAGACCTACAAATATCGTCTGATGGCTTGGTAACGCACCTGACTGTGCTCTGCCAGTAAATCTCCGTGTCAATAGGCACGGTGAAAATCCCGACAGACGTGTTGGGTACATCACAGGAAAATCACTGGGATTCGACTCCTGTAAGTCCACAACGGCCTAAGTCGAATCAAACCAGCAATCGTTCCGAATTCGAGTCCGGGGACTCGAGTTTGACGAAGATCGTGTTGTTTTTTCCTATGACAGTTAACTGGCCCTGATCCGTCGGGTGAGCCAGCCACACGCATCAACAATCCCTATGAACTAAAACATTTCTCCTTAAAATAACAGGTTCAATTGCACCCAAAAATTGAAGAGTCCTCAGCCGAATATGCGATTCGACTGAACACTCGGGGGGCTACTAACATGGATATACCTTATGGGTGCACAACTTTAGTATACCTGGTCCAGCCCAAGGAAGGCCCATGCAAGGACACGCAGCCCAGGAAGACTTCGGGTGGCCCAAGCCCATGGCGGTTTCGACTCCTTGGAGTAAAATTTTAAATTAGATAGAATTTCAAAGGGTACCAACCCTAATCTGTAACCGACTCAACCTACCCCCGAGACATGGCCTATCTATATAAAGGCCAAGAGGGCACGGTGAGAAGGATCTCTTCCACCATTGCATACACACCTCCTCACTAGATTGCATCTGCGCACCCCTATAACTTTCGGTTCCGCCGTAATCAAGAGCAGACAAGGAGGAGTAGGGTTTTCCCTCTGGGGGCCTGAACCTGGGTAAATCTCGTGTCCCGCGTTGCTTGTCTGTTAACCATTCCGTGACTTCCAGCATCCCCATCTTCTCCAAAACCCAAGTCCATAACAATGGGCATTGACGAGATCGTACCTCGTCACTACTAGTCTAATCCATAGAAGAAAGAGAACTAATGATATGCATAGTGATGTCACCATTAATCCCATGTAAATCCCTCACATACAGCCGTACTACCGCTTCTGTCACTGGGTTCCCAACCTGCAGATCAGTCATCTCTCACACTCCCTATACCTGGATCAATCCTCGGGGTCTTGGGTACCTGACAAGTCCTTAGATTGAGTAAATAGGGGGTACAATAATCATGTCATACAAAATAATACATGATACCATCTATGATAAATTACATGCACAAAAAGCTACATGGCTAGGACGAACACCTTAGCCCATGGATAATTACTCATGCATAGAGATGAAATCAACAATCATAAACATTATAATAGAGATCATAAGATTCATAGCAAATAGTCTTACAATGTCGCCAATTAGAGAAGAGATCTACTATTACAAGGGGTGGAGTATAGCTATGGTGGTGGAGAAGGGTTTGGAGATTTAGATCTAGATATATTCCTCCGGTGTGGTGGCTTCTCGTGGCAGGGAGAGTTTCGGTTGAAAAGAGAGATCGAGAGAGTTTTATCGTCACCTGAAGCCTCTTTATATAGGGGTACCTTCACAAAAGTTGTCTGTTTGACCTAATGGAGTCGATGGAAACTATACGGCCAGAACTATACGGCTCGAATTTTATTCCCACCATATAGTTGGTCATTAAGCCTTCTGGATCCACTTCATGACTCCTAGTTTCTTTGACGTGTTGGAAATCTCGTATCTTTGACATTTATGTTGTGATTCCCATCATCATACGTCATTTTCTATGCAGGAAAAATAGCAAGAAATTTTTCATACTCTTTTGATCATTAGGCATTAGTAGCAGGGTTTAGATAGATATTTCATCAAATATATGAATAATATCTAGTTTAAATGTGAGTGTGGATGGATATATTTCACATCCATCAACCTCCCCAAGATTAAACTTGATCGTCCTCGAGCACAAAAATCAAAACAAAAAAGGAACTCAGCATTTAAACTGAAATAACGAGATGATGATCTTACTCATGATTGGTAGTCTCATGTTTCCTCCACTTTATTAATATGAAAAACTTTAGCATAGATAGAGTAATGGCAAGCATATCATACGGGTTTCATGAATCCTTATAGCGCATCAAAATTATTGTAAGCATGGATGATTCAAATAAGTAAACTTTATTCCATGTCATTTAATCAACTCATAAGCTTGCTTTTGAACAATAAAGTATAATTATGTAAAATTGAGAATATGAGAGTTCGTCATGAAAAGTATATACACTAGAGTATCTCAATTCTACCTCATCAATCAATCAAGATTTTTCAAGCACTACTTGTCCATTCATTGTCCTTCAAGAATTTCAGTCCTTAAGTAATTGAGAGAATGCCAAAAAATTTATTAGTTTATCGGGATGTGATGGACACTCGTGGCATCACTAAGATTTTTGTTCCTTTTGCATAATGATTACTCATATCAGCTAGAGGAGTGATTCCATCATACACACAGCTACCCGGGAGTGCCAAGAATCTTACCCATTATACCATTGTTGCTACATATGTTTAATGAACTCATAGCCAAAATCTAGGAGTTTCCTGTAGGGGTTCGTAGCATGGAAAACAAAAAATTTCTACCGCATGCAAACAAATAAGCCAAGATCTATCTACTAGATTGTAGCAACGAGTCGATAGAGGAACTCACCCTCGAAGATTCCAAAGCGGTTAACGAGAGCAGATCCTCGTGGGTGATGTAGTCGTACTCTTGCCGATCTCAAGATCGCGTAGACGATCCTTCCGGCGCTGTGTTCTGGCAGCGCTTCCGCAGTCGTTCACACATTCGGTACTCGATGAAGACCTTCCTCTCCCTTGTTCTAGCAGGCAGTGGAAGTTGTAGCACTCTCCTCGCGATTCCGGCAGCACGACGGCGTGGTACCGGAAGTAGAGGGAAGATCTCGCAGGGCTTCTCCTTAAGCCAGAGCGAGTATGGTGGACTATGAGAGAGGCCTTGGAGATCTAGGGTTTAGAGGCACCAAGGGAGGAAGCTTGGCCAGTGTCTAGGGCTTGGGGAGAGCCCCAACTCTGCGGCTAGGAGCAAACCCTAGGGCGGCGGCGATTTGTGGTGGCCGGCGGCTAGCGCTAGGGTTTGGGTGGTGTTGGGTGTAGGGAAGAGGGGCACCCCTGCCCCTTCTTTTATAGGTGGGAGGACGCCGGTTGGGAGGAGGGAGTCCTCCGCCAACTCGGCCTCCTTGGCCGGCGGGTGGAGGGAGGAGGACTTCCTCCCCAAGTAGGTTTCCTACTCTCCCTCCACCAAGCAAACTTGCCGTTTGACTTTTCAAATTGGCGTTTGACTTTTCAAACTAGGATTTGATTTCTCCCTTTATTTTTCCAAGCCATGATACCTAGTACATAATGCAACCATTCCACATTGTCATGACACATTCATGTACCCTTCCCCTCCGGAGTGCCGGACCTTCTGGAACCTTCTAGAACATTCCCGATGAAAACACCGAAATCATTCCCCAACTCCGAAACAGGACTTTCCTTATATGAATCTTATTCTCCGGACCATTCCAGATCTCCTCGTGATATCCCGGATCCTATCAGAGACTCCGAACAACATTCAGTCTCTTACTCATCATTCCATAACTACTCAACAACATCGAATCCTTAAGTGTGTCTCCCTACGGTTCGTGAATTATGCGGACATGATCGAGACACTTCTCCGATCAATAACCAATAGAGGAATCTAGAAATTCATATGGCTCCCACATATTTCTACGATTACTTTGCGATCGAATGAACCACTTACATACGGTACCAATTTCCCTTTGTCTCACGATAGTTTACTTATCCGAGGTTTTGATCGTCGGTATCTCTGCATACCTAGTTCAACCTCGTTACCGATAAGTACTCTTTTCTCGTTCCCGTGATATGTGATCCCTTGTGAGCCAGTCACATGCTTGCAAGCTAATTGGATGACATTCCACCGAGAGGGCGCAGAGTATATCTATCCGTCATATGGATGGACAAATCCCACTCTTGATCCATGTGTCTCAACCCATACTTTCCGAACACTCAATGCCACCTTTATAGCCACCCAGTTACGGTGTGGTGTTTGATGTCATCAAAGCATCCTTCCGGTGATGGTGATAAGCATGATCTCATGGTCGAAGGAATTAGGTTACTATGTATCAGAAAGCTTATAGCAATTGAACTATTAAAATGACTTGATCTTTATGCTACGCTTATCTATAGGAGTATGTCCATCATACCATTCTCCTAATGACATGACCTTGTTATTAACAACATCTCAAATGTTCATGATCAAGAAACCATGATCATCTATTAATCAACAAGCTAGTATAATAAAGAGGCTTTACTAGGGACTCTAAATTAGTTTACAAATCACACAAGTATTAATGTTTCTGGTCAATACTCTCATAGCATGAATGTAAACATTTATCATAAACACAAAGATATAATAATAACAACATTTATTATTGCCTCTAGGGCATATATCCAACAGTCTCCCACTTGCACTAGAGTCAACTAATCTAGATTACATGGTAATATATCGAACACTCATGGCGGTTTGGTGCTGGTCATGTTTTGCCCTCGGGAGAGGTTTAGTCAACGGATCCGCCACATTCAGATCTGTGTGTACTTTGCAAATCTTTATGTCACCATCTTGGACATGTTCTCGAATAGCGTGAAAACATAGCTTGATGTGCTTCAGCTTCTTGTGTGACCTTGGTTCTTGCGCATTGGCTATGGCGCCCATGTTATCACAGTAGATAGACATTGGGTCCAGCGCACTCGAAACCACACCGAGCTCTGTAATGAACTCCTTCATCCATATCTCTTCTTGTGAAGCTTCCGAAGAAGCTATGTATTCCGATTCAGTTAAAGATCTCGCCACAACGCTTTGTTTTGCACTCCTCCAGCTAACTACTGCACCATTCAAAGTAAATACATATCCAGATTGAGATTTAGAATCATCCGGATCGGTGTTCCAACTAGCATCGGTGTAAACATTAACAACGAGCTGTTCATCACCTCCATAAGAAAGAACCATATCCTTAGTTCTTCTAAAGTACTTAAAGATGTTTTTGACCGATGTCCAATGATCCACTCCTGTATCACTTTGATATCTGCTAGTTAAACTAACAGCATATGCAATGTCGGGTCTAGTACATAGCATGGCATACATTAGAGATCCTATGGCTGAGGCATAGGGAGTCTTACTCATCCTTTCTCTATCTTCTACCGTTGCTGGACTTTGAGTTTTACTCAACGTCGTATTGGGAAACATGGGCAAGAACCCTTTATTGCCATCTTCCATTCCAAACCTCTTTAGAACTTTGTCCAAATATGTACTTTGTGACAATGATATTAGGCGTCTCGATCTATCTCTATAAATCTTTATGCCTAATATGTAAGCTGCTTCGCCAAGATCTTTCATTGAAAAACTATTATTCAAATATTCCTTAACACTATTAAGAAGGTCTACATCATTCCCAATCAACAATATGTCATCTACATATCGTATTAAGAATGCTACAGAGCTCCCACTCACTTTCTTGTAAATACAAGCTTCTCCACAAGTTTGTATAAAACCAAAACTTTTGATTACCTTATCAAAACATTGATTCCAACTTCGGGATGCTTGCTTCAACCCATATATGGACCGTTGAAGTTTGCATACCTTGTTAGCATCTTTAGGATCGACAAAATCTTTGGGTTGCATCATAAACAACTCTTCATCATTGTCTCCATTGAGGAACGCTGTTTTGACATCCATCTTCCATATCTCATAATCGTAATATGCAGCGATTGCTAACATAATCCTCACAGACTTTAGCTTCGCTACTGGTGAGAAAGTCTCATCGTAGTCAACTCCTTGAATTTGTCGAAACCCTTTTGCGACAAGTCGAGCTTTATAGACAGTAACATTACCATCAGCATCTATTTTCTTCTTGAAAATCCATTTGTTCTCGTCAGCCTTCCGGCCATCCGGTAAGTCCACCAAAGTCCATACTTGGTTTTCGTACATGGATCCAATTTCGGATTTCATGGAATCTTGCCATTTATTGGAATCTGGGCTCATCATCGCTTCCTCATACGTCGCGGGGTCATCGGTGTTGTCCAGCAACATGACACTCATAACGGGATCATACCAATCAGGAGTGGTACGAGTTCTTGTTGACCTGCGAGGTTCTGTAGCAACTTCAACCGAAGTTTCATGATCATCATCATTAGCTTCCTCTCTTATTGTTGTAGGCGCCACATGAACTACTTCTGGTGCTGCGCTACTCGCAAGTTCGAGAGAAGGTTCAACAACCTCGTCGAGTTCTACTTTCCTTCCAGTCACTTCTTTCGAGAGAAATTCCTTCTCTAGAAAGGATCCAATCTTGGCAATGAAGATTTTTCCCTCGGATCTATGATAGAAGGTATACCCAATAGTTTCCTTCGGGTATCCTATGAAGACGTATTTTTCTGCTTTGGGTTCAAGCTTGTCCAGTTGTAACTTCTTTACATAGGCTTCGCAACCCCAAACTTTAAGGAACGACAATCTAGGTTTCTTCCCAAACCATAATTCATACGGTGTCGTTTCAACGGATTTAGATGGTGCCCTATTTAAAGTGAATGCGGCTGTTTCTAATGCATAACCCCAAAATGATAGCGGTAAATCTGTAAGTGACATCATAGAACGAACCATATCTAAGAGAGTTCGATTACGACGTTCGGACACACCATTACGATGTGGTGTTCCGGCGGTGTCAATTGTGAAAGTATTCTGCATTTCTTTAAATGCTCGCCAAACTCGTAACTTAGATATTCACCTCCACGATCAGAACGTAGAAATTTAATCTTCTTGTTACGTTGATTCTCCACCTCACTTTGAAATTCCTTGAACTTCTCGAAAGTTTCGGACTTATGTTTCATGAAATAGATAAACCCATATCTACTCAAGTCATCCGTGAAGGTAAGAACATAACGATAACCACCGCGCGATGCTACACTCATTGGACCACACACATCGGTATGTATGATTTCCAATAAGTCCGTAGCTCGCTCCATCATACCAGAAAATGGAGTCTTAGTCATTTTACCCATCAGACATGCTTCGCATCTTTCAAGTGATTCGAAATCAAGTGATTCAAGAAGTCCATCGGAATGGAGTTTCTTCATACGCTTCACTCCAATGTGACCAAGACGACAGTGCCACATATAGGTCGAGTTATCGCTCAATTTCAAACATTTATCTTCAATGTTATTAATATGTGTATTTCCACTATCGAGATTCAATAAGAATAGACCATCTATCAAAGGTGCATGTGCACAAAACATATTACTCATATAAATCGAACAACCATTATTCTATGACTTAAACAAGTAACCATCTCACAACAAACATGATCCAGATATAATGTTCGTGCTCAACGCAGGCACAAAATAACAATTATTTAAGTATAAAACTAATCCCGGTGGTAGATGAAGAGGTAGCGTGCCGACCGCGATCACATCAACCTTTGATCCATTTCCAACGCGCATCGTCACCTCGTTCTTCGCTAGCTTCCGTTTATTCTGCAGTACATGTTGCGAGTTACAAATATGAGCAACCGAACCAGTATCAAATACCCAGGCACTACTACGAGTACTAGTGAGATACACATCAATAACATGTATATCGGATATACCTTTCTTCTTGATGTTGCCGTTCTTCAAATCTGCCAAGTACTTTGGGCAATTCCGCTTCCAGTGACCTTCTCCCTTGCAGTAAAAGCACTCAGTATCAGGCTTTGGTCCAGCCTTGGTCTTCTTCATCGTTGCGGTAACTTTCTTACCACCCTTCTTGAAGTTTCCCTTTTGCTTAGACTTGCCTTTCTTGAATTTGGTGGTCTTATTGACCAACAACACTTGATGCTCTTTCTTGATCTCCACTTCTGCAGATTTCAACATGGAGAAGAGTTCTGGCAACGTCTTTTTCATGTTTTGCATATTGTAGTTCATCACAAAGTTCTTGTAACTTGGTGGCAGTGATTGGAGGACACGGTAAATCCCCAAGGCATTAGGAATCACTATACCCAAACTTTGGAGTTTGTTTGCGTGCCCAGACATCTGAAGCACATGCTCACTGACGGAGCTGCCCTCTTCCATCTTGCAGTTAAAGAACTTTTCAGAAGCCTCATAACTCTCAACTGTCGCGTGAGCCTCAAATATCATTTTGAGTTCACGGACAATATCATGTGGGTCATGGTTCTCAAACCTTTTCCGAAGCTCCGATTCCAAACCATACAAGATAGCACACTGAACTGTGGAGTACTGATTCTTCTGACTGAGGTAAACTTTCTTTACTTCATCGGTAGCATCAGCTGCAGACGGGTCACCCAGCGGTGCATCCAGCACATAGGTCAAATTACCAGCATTGAGGACAATCCTCAAATTGCGGAACCAATCCGCGAAGTTGCTTCCATTGTTTTTCAACTTTTCTTTCTGTAGGAACACATTAAAATTGATGGTAGGGGCCGCCATTGATCTACAACATATTTGCAATAGTTTAGACTAAGTTTATGAATAATTGAGTTCTAATTAATAGTTAAATTAATCTAGGTGAACTCCCACTCAAAACAATATCCCTCACATTGTTTTAGTGATCACACGAACCCAATCCACCACATCAAAACCGATCATCACGAGAGTTGATGTAGCTTCAGTGGCAAACAATCGACATGTTCATCATATATACTATATGACTCATGCTTTACCTTTCGGTGATCCGTGTTCCAAGACCATGTCTGTACATGCTAGGCTTGTCAAGATCAAACCTTAGCTTCCGCATGAGAAATCTGGCTTGCTCATGTTGTATACACTTGCAGAATCTAACACACCTGATCATCACGTGGTGCTTCGAAACAACAAGCTTTAGCAATGGTGCTTACTAAGGATGAACACTTTAAAACTTGAAATTTATGTGCATGAGGGATCATCTTATAATGCTACTGTCGTTAACTAAGCAATACAAGATGCATAAAGGATTAACATCACATGCAATTCATAATATGTGATATGATATGGCCTTTCTTCTTGTGCTTCTGATCTCCATCTTCAAGCACGAACAGTATCTCCATCATCACCGGCATAGCGTCAAGGTCAATGGCGCCGTTTCATGGTTGTCGTCCACCAGCTACAACTATTACAACTACTTTGAATAGACTCGCGGGTCTTAAAAGAATTTAAAGACAACCATATGGCTCCTGCCAGTTTCCAACTTACAATAAGGAACATTGCATATATCAAATATAATCACAATCATGGCCATATCATATCACATCACAGCACACCCCTGCAAAACAAAGTTAGGCGCCTCTAATTTTCTTTGCATATTTTACGTGGTTTGGGGATTTCAATAAGTGTCCTTCTAACTTATGAACAAGAACCACAACGTTGATGTTTGAACTATCAAGTGCCCATTGTAAATTGGATCTATACTATAATGGGAGAGACAGACACCCGCAAAGCCACTTATGCAATACAAGTTGCATGTTGAGCGTGGAGCAAGTCTCATGAACGATGTCATGTAAGGTTAGCCCGGGCCACTTCATCCCATCATACCGCAAGATGCAAAGTACACCAGAAGAAATTGATAATAAAAGCACCACCGCCCACAATGACCATTGTGTTCTACTTGTGCAACAGATCTACATATAGACACGGCTCTGATACCACTATAGGGGTTCGTAGCATGGAAAACAAAAAAATTCTACCGCATGCAAACAAACAAGCCAAGATCTATCTACTAGATTGTAGAAACGAGTCGATAGAGGAACTCACCCTCGAAGATTCCAAAGCAGTTAACGAGAGCAGATTCTCGTGGGTGATGTAGTCGTACTCTTGCCGATCTCAAGATCGCGTAGATGATCCTTCTGGCGCTGCGTTCCGGCAGCGCTTCCGCAGTCGGTCACACATTCGATACTCGATGAAGACCTTCCTCTCCCTTGTTCCAGCAAGCAACGGAGGTTGTAGCACTCTCCTCACGATTCCGGCAGCACGACGGCGTGGTACCGGAAGTAGAGGGAAGATCTCGCAGGGCTTCGCCTTAAGCCGGAGCGAGTATGGTGGACTATGAGAGAGGCCTTTGCGATATAGGGTTTAGAGGCACCAAGGGAGGAAGCTTGGCCGGCGGCTAGGGCTTGGGGAGAGCCCCAGCTCGGCGGCTAGGAGGAAACCCTAGGGCGTCTTCGACTTGTGGTGGCCGGCGGCTAGGGCTAGGGTTTGGGTGGTGTTGGGTGTAGGGAAGAGGGGCACCCCTGCCCCATCTTTTATAGGTGGGAGGGCGCCGGTTGGGAGGAGGGAGTCCTCCCCCAACTCGGCCTCCTCGGCCCGCGGGTGGAGGGAGGAGGACTTCCTCCCCAAGTAGGTTTCCTACTCTCCCTCCACCAAGCAAACTTACCATTTGAATTTTCAAATTGGCGTTTGACTTTTCAAACTAGGATTTGATTTCTCCCTTTATTTTGCCCAGCCATGATACCTAGTACATGATGCAACCATTCCATATTGTTATGACACATTCATGTACCCTTCCCATCCGGAGTGCCGGACCTTTCGGAACCTTCTAGAACATTCCCGATGAAAACACCGGAATCATTCCCCAACTCCGAAACAGGACTTTCCTAATATGAATCTTATTCTCCGGACCATTCCGGATCTCCTCGTGATATCCCGGATCCTATCCGAGACTCCGAACAACATTCAGTCTCTTACTCATCATTCCATTACTACTCAACAACATCGAATCCTTAAGTGTGTCTCCCTACGGTTCGTGAATTATGCGGACATGATCGAGACACTTCTCCGATCAATAACCAATAGAGGAATCTAGAAATTCATATGGCTCCCACATATTTCTATGATTACTTTGCGACCGATGAACCACTTACATACGATACCAATTTTCCTTTGTCTCACGATAGTTTACTTATCCGAGGTTTTGATCGTCGGTATCTCTACATACCTAGTTCAACCTCGTTACCGATAAGTACTCTTTTCTCGTTCCCGTGATATGTGATCCCTTGTGAGCCAGTCACATGCTTGCAAGCTAATTGGATGACATTCCACCGAGAGGGCGCAGAGTATATCTATCTGTCATATGGATGGACAAATCCCACTCTTGATCCCTGTGTCTCAACCCATACTTTCCGAACACTCAATGCCACCTTTATAGCCACCCAGTTATGGTGTGGTTTTTGATGTCATCAAAGCATCCTTCCGGTGATGGTGATAAGCATGATCTCATGGTCGAAGGAATTAGGTTACTATGTATCAGAATGCTTATAGCAATTGAACTATTAAAATGACTTGATCTTTATGCTACGCTTATCTATAGGAGTATGTCCATCATACCGTTCTCCTAATGACATGACCTTGTTATTAACAACATATCAAATGTTCATGATCAAGAAACCATGATCGTCTATTAATCAACAATCTAGTATAATAAAGAGGCTTTACTAGGGACTCTAAATTAGTTTACAAATCACACAAGTATTAATGTTTCTGGTCAATACTCTTATAGCATGAATGTAAACATTTATCATAAACACAAAGATATAATAATAACTACATTTATTATTGCCTCTAGGGCATATCTCCAATAGTCTCTCACTTGCACTAGAGTCAACTAATCTAGATTACATGGTAATATACCGAACACCCATGGCGGTTTGGTGATGGTCATGTTTTGCCCTCGGGAGAGGTTTAGTCAACGGATCCGCCACATTCAGATCTATGTGTACTTTGCAAATCTTTATGTCACCATCTTGGACATGTTCTCGAATAGCGTGAAAACGTAGCTACATGTGCTTCAGCTTCTTGTGTGACCTTGGTTCTTGCGCATTGGCTATGGCGCCCATGTTATAACGGTAGATAGACATTGGGTCCAGCGCACTCGGAACCACACCGAGCTCTGTAATGAACTCCTTCATCCATATCCCTTCTTGTGAAGCCTCCGAAGCAACTATGTATTCCGATTCAGTTGAAGATCTCGCCACAACGCTTTGCTTTGCACTCCTCCAGCTAACTACTGCACCATTCAAAGTAAATACGTATCCAGATTGAGATTTAGAATCATCCGGATCGGTGTTCCAACTAACATTGGTGTAACCATTAACAACGAGCTGTTCATCACCTCCATAAGAAAGAACCATATCCTTAGTTCTTCTCAAGTACTTAAGGATATTTTTGACCGCTGTCCAATGATCCACTCCTGGATCACTTTGATATCTGCTAGTTAAACTAACAACATATGCAATGTCGGGTCTAGTACATAGCATGGCATACATTAGAGATCCTATGGCTGAGGCATAGGGAGTCTTACTCATCCTTTCTCTATCTTCTACCGTTGCTGGACTTTGAGTTTTACTCACCGTCGTATTGGGCAACATGGGCAAGAACCCTTTCTTGCCATCTTCCATTCCAAACCTCTTTAGAACTTTGTCCAAATATGTACTTTGTGACAATGATATTAGGCGTCTCAATCTATCTCTATAAATCTTTATGCCTAATATGTAAGCTGCTTCGCCAAGATCTTTCATTGAAAAACTATTATTCAAATATTCCTTAACACTATTAAGAAGGTCTACATCATTCCCAATCAAAAATATGTCATCTACGTATAGTATTAAGAATGCTACAGAGCTCCCACTCACTTTCTTGTAAATACAAGCTTCTCCATAAGTTTGTATAAAACCAAAACTTTTGATTACCTTATCAAAACATTGATTCCAACTTCGGGATGCTTGCTTCAACCCATATATGGACCGTTGAAGTTTTCATACCTTGTTAGCATCTTTAGGATCAACAAAACCTTTGGGTTGCATCATATACAACTCTTCATCAATGTCTCCATTGAGGAACGTTGTTTTGACATCCATCTTACATACCTCATAATCGTAATATGCAGCGATTGCTAACATAATCCTCACAGACTTTAGCTTCGCTACTGGTGAGAAAGACTCATCGTAGTCAACTCCTTGAATTTGTCGAAACCCTTTTGCGACAAGTCGAGCTTTATAGATAGTAACATTACCATCAGCATCTGTTTTCTTCTTGAAAATCCTTTTGTTCTCGACAGCCTTCCGGCCATCCGGTAAGTCCACCAAAGTCCATACTTGGTTTTCATACATGGATCCAATTTCGGATTTCATGGCATCTTGCCATTTATTGGAATCTGGGCTCATCATCGCTTCCTCATACGTCACAGGGTCATCGGTGTTGTCCACCAACATGACACTCATAACGGGATCATACTAATCAGGAGTGGTACGAGTTCTTGTTGACCTACGAGGTTCTGTAGCAACTTCAACCGAAGTTTCATGATCATCATCATTAGCTTCCTCTCTTATTGGTGCAGGTGCCACGGGAACTACTTCCGGTGCTACGCTACTCGCAAGTTCGAGAGAAGGTTCAACAACCTCATCGAGTTCTACTTTCCTTCCAGTCACTTCTTTCGAGAGAAATTCCTTCTCTAGAAAGGATCCATTCTTGGCAACGAAGATTTTGCCCTCGGATCTATGATAGAAGGTATACCCAATAGTTTCCTTCGGGTATCCTATGAAGACGTATTTTTCCGCTTTGGGTTCAAGCTTGTCCGGTTGTAAATTCTTTACATAGGCTTCGCAACCCCAAACTTTAAGGAACGACAATCTAGGTTTCTTCCCAAACAATAATTCATACGGTGTCGTTTCAACGGATTTAGATGGAGCCCTATTTAAAGTGAATGCGGTTGTTTGTAATGCATAACCCCAAAATTATAGCGGTAAATCTGTAAGTGACATCATAGAATGAACCATATCTAAGAGAGTTCGATTATGACGTTCGGACACACCATTACGCTGTGGTGTTCCGGCGGTGTCAATTGTGAAAGTATTCCGCATTTCTTTAAATGCTCGCCAAACTCGTAACTTCAATATTCACCTCCACGATTAGAACGTAGAAATTTAATCTTCTTGTTACGTTGATTCTCCACCTCACTTTGAAATTCCTTGAACTTCTCGAAAGTTTCGGACTTATGTTTCATGAAATAGATATACCCATATCTACTCAAGTCATCCGTGAAGGTAAGAACATAACGCTAACCACCGTCTGATGCTACACTCATTGGACCACACACATCGGTATGTATGATTTCCAATAAGTCATTATCTCGCTCCATCATACTAGAAAATGGTGTCTTAGTCATTTTATCCATCAGACATGCTTCGCATCTTTCAAATGATTCGAAATCAAGTGATTCAAGAAGTCTATCGGAATGGAGTTTCTTCATACGCTTCACTCCAATGTGACCAAGACGATAGTGCCACATATAGGTCGAGTTATCGCTCAATTTCAAACGTTTAGCTTCAATGTTATTAATATGTGTATTTCCACTATCGAGATTCAATAAGAATAGACCATCTATCAAAGGTGCATGTGCATAAAACATATTACTCATATAAATCGAACAACCATTATTCTCTGACTTGACAAAGTAACCGTCTCGCAACAAACATGATCCAGATATAATGTTCATGCTAAACGCAGGCACCAAATAACAATTATTTAAGTATAAAACTAATCCCGATGGTAGATGAAGAGGTAGCGTGCCGACCGCGATCACATCAACCTTTGATCCATTTCCAACGCGCATCGTCACCTCATTCTTTGCTAGCTTCCGTTTATTCTGCAGTACCTGTTTCGAGTTACAAATATGAGCAACCGAACTAGTATCAAATACCCAGGCACTACTACGAGTACTAGTGAGATACACATCAATAACATGTATATCGGATATACCTTTCTTCTTGATGTTGCCGTTCTTCAAATCCGCCAAGTACTTTGGGCAATTCCGCTTCCAGTGACCTTCTCCCTTGTAGTAAAAGCACTCAGTATCAGGATTTGGTCAATCCTTGGTCTTCTTCGTCGGTGCAGTAACTTTCTTACCACCCTTCTTGAAGTTTCTTTTGCTTAGACTTGCCTTTCTTGAATTTGGTGGTCTTATTGACCAACAACACTTGATGCTCTTTCTTGATCTCCACTTCTGCAGATTTCAACATGGAGAAGAGTTCTGGCAACGTCTTGTTCATGTTTTGCATATTGTAGTTCATCACAAAGTTCTTGTCACTTGGTGGCAGTGATTGGAGGACACGGTAAATCCCCAAAGCATTAGGAATCACTATACCCAAATTTTGGAGTTTGTTTGCGTGCCCAGACATCTGAAGCACATGATCACTGACGGAGCTGCCCTCTTCCATCTTGCAGTTAAAGAACTTTTCAGAAGCCTCATAACTCTCAACTGTCGCGTGAGCCTCAAATATCATTTTGAGTTCACGGACAATATCATGTGGGTCATGGTTCTCAAACCTTTTCTGAAGCTCTGATTCCAAACCATACAAGATAGCACACTGAACTGTGGAGTACTGATTCTTCCGAGTGAGGTAAATGTTCTTTACTTCATCGGTAGCATCTGCTGCAGATGGGTCACCCAGCGGTGCATCCAACACATAGGTCAAATTAGTAGCATTGAGGACAAGCCTCAAATTGCGGAACCAATCTGCGAAGTTGCTTCCATTGTTTTTCAACTTTTCTTTCTCTAGGAACGCATTAAAATTGATGGTAGGGGCCGCCATTGATCTACTACATATTTGCAATAGTTTAGACTAAGTTTATGACAAATTGAGTTCTAATTAATAGTTAAATTAATCTAGGTGAACTCCCACTCAAAACAATATCCCTCACATTGTTTTAGTGATCACACGAACCAAATCCACCACATCAAAACCGATCATCACGGGAGTTGATGTAGCTTCAATGGCGAACAATCGACATGTTCATCATATATACTATTTGACTCATGCTTTACCTTTCGGTGATCCGTGTTCCAAGACCATGTCTGTACATGCTAGGCTTGTCAAGATCAAACCTTAGCTTCCGGATGAGAAAATCTGGCTTGCTCATGTTGTATACACTTGCAGAATCTAACACACCCGATCATCACGTGGTGCTTCAAAACAACAAGCTTTAGCAACGGTGCTTACTAAGGATGAACACTTTAAAACTTGAAATTTATGTGCATGAGGGATCATCTTATAATGCTACCGTCATTAACTAAGAAATACAAGATGCATAAAGGATTAACATCACATGCAATTCATAATATGTGATATGATATGGCCTTTCTTCTTGTACTTCCGATCTCCATCTTCAAGCACGAACAGGATCTCCATCATCACCGGCATAGCGTCAAGGTCAATGGCGTCGTTTCATGGTTGTCGTCCACCAGCTCCAACTATTACAACTACTTTGAATAAACAGGCGGGTCTTAACAGAATTTAACGACAACCATATGGCTCCTGCCGGTTGCCAACTTACAATAAGGAACATTGCATACATCAAATATAATCACAATCATGGCCATATCACATCACAACACACCCCTGCAAAACAAAGTTAGACGCCTCTAATTTTCTTTGCATATTTTACGTGGTTTGGGGCTTTCAATAAGTGTCGTTCTAACTTACGAACAAGAACCACAACGTTGATGTTTGAACTATCAAGTGCCCGTTGTAAATTGAATCTATACTATAATGGGAGAGACAAACACCCGCAAAGCCACTTAAGCAATACAAGTTGCATGTTGAGCGTGGATCAAGTCTCATGAACGATGTCATGTAAGGTTAACCCGGGCCTCTTCATCCCATCATACCGCAAGATGCAAAGCACCACCGCCCACAACGACCATTGTGTTCTACTCGTGCAACAAATCTACATATAGACACGGCTCTGATACCACTGTAGGGGTTCGTAGCATGGAAAACAAAAAATTTCTACCACATGCAAACAAACAATCCAAGATCTATCTACTAGATTGTAGCAACGAGTCGATAGACGAACTCACCCTCGAAGATTCCAAAGCGGTTAACGAGAGCAGATTCTCGTGGGTGATGTAGTCGTACTCTTGCCAATCTCAAGATCGCGTAGACGATCCTTCCGGCGATGCGTTCCGGCAGCGCTTCTGCAGTCGGTCACACGTTCGGTACTCGATGAAGACCTTCCTCTCCCTTGTTCCAGCAGGCAGCGGAGGTTGTAGCACTCTCCTCGTGATTCCGGCAGCATGACGACGTGGTACCGGAAGTAGAGGGAAGATTTTGCAGGGCTTCGCCTTAAGCCGGAGCGAGTATGGTGGACTATGAGAGAGGCCTTGGCGATCTAGGGTTTAAAGGCACCAAGGGAGGAAGCTTCGCTGGCGGCTAGGGCTTGGGGAGAGCCCCAACTCGGCGGCTAGGAGGAAACCCTAGGGCGGCGGCGACTTGTGGTGGCCGGTGGCTAGGGCTAGGGTTTGGGTGGTGTTGGGTGTAGGGAAGAGGAGCACCCCTGCCCCTTCTATTATAGGTGGGAGGGCGCCGGTTGGGAGGAGGGAGTCCTCCCCCAACTCGGCCTCTTCGGCCGGCAGGTGGAGGGAGGAGGACTTCCTCCCCAAGTAGGTTTCCTACTCTTCCTCCAACAAGCAAACTTGCCGTTTGACTTTTCAAATTGGCGTTTGACTTTTCAAACTAGGATTTGATTTCTCCCTTTATTTTGCCCAGCCATGATACCTAGTACATGATGCAACCATTCCACATTGTCATGACACATTCATGTACCCTTCCTCTCCGGAGTGCCGGACATCCGGAACCTTCTAGAACATTCCCGATGAAAACACCGGAATCATTCCCCAACTCCGAAACAGGACTTTCCTTATATGAATCTTATTCTCCGGGCCATTCCGGATCTCCTCGTGATATCCCGGATCCCATCTGAGACTCCGAACAACATTCAGTCTCTTACTCATCATTCCATAACTACTCAACAACATCGAATCCTTAAGGGTGTCTCCCTATGGTTCATGAATTATGCGGACATGATCAAGACACTTCTCCGATCAATAACCAATAGAGGAATCTGGAAATTCATATGGCTCCCACATATTTCTATGATTACTTTGCGATCGAATGAACCACTTACATACGATACCAATTTCCCTTTGTCTCACGATAGTTTACTTATCCGAGGTTTTGATCGTCGGTATCTCTACATACCTAGTTCAACCTCGTTACCGATAAGTACTCTTTTCTCCTTCCCGTGATATGTGATCCCTTGTGATCCAGTCACATGCTTGCAAGCTAATTGGATGACATTCCATCGAGAGGGCCCAGAGTATATCTATCTGTCATATGGATGGACAAATCCCACTCTTGATCCATGTGTCTCAACCCATACTTTTTGAACACTCAATGCCACCTTTATAGCCACCCAGTTACGGTGTGGTGTTTGATGTCATCAAAGCATCCTTCCGGTGATGGTGATAAGCATGATCTCATGGTTGAAGGAATTAGGTTACTATGTATCAGAAAGCTTATAGCAATTGAACTATTAAAATGACTTGATCTTTATGCTACGCTTATCTATAGGAGTATGTCCATCATACCGTTCTCCTAATGACATGACCTTGTTATTAACAACATCTCAAATGTTCATGATCAAGAAACCATGATCATCTATTAATCAACAAGCTAGTATAATAAAGAGGCTTTACTAGGGACTCTAAATTAGTTTACAAATCACACAAGTATTAATGTTTCTGGTCAATACTCTTATAGCATGAATGTAAAAATTTATCATAAACACAAAGATATAATAATAACTATATTTATTATTGCCTCTAGGGCATATCTCCAACATTTCCTCCATGAAAATCGTTCGTACGCAAGCGGAGTTGTTGGCATCCCATAGGGTTTGACACGCATAAAGCTATATCATTCTTATGATTCACAAGACAAACTTTGGCGTGCTCACAAAAACCGCTAAACATTTATTAAATCGAACAAATCCATTCAAAGAGAGCTATCAAGTCAATCATTATTTTCTGTGGTGTTGAGTGTCTCTAGGAATAAGCTTTCAAGACTAAACACTACAACACACAAGTCTTCAATTGTGAGACTTTTTCTTATTTCAATTGTTTAGCAAATTTTTAGGCAAGACTTGGTTAACTACAAGAGCTAGAAAAAAACATACTCAACTAAATACCCATTGAAATAAAATTGTACTTACAATATAGAGACTCACTCCAACGATATAATATCTTCTCATTTACTACTAACTAGCATGTGTTTCTCAAACTTCAAAAGAGGGGAGTCATAAGGCATACCTCTCATTTTTGGTTCCACTTCTCTCTTCCCTTTTGATTTTTTTCTTGGAAACTCGAAGTCGGTCACTCTCCTGCAAATATATGAAAACCTTGAGGCGAAAAGAAAAGAAAGAGGGAAAATTAAAGATAAATGGAGAAATATTTTTATGGTTTTTGAGAAGGGGAATTTAAAAATACAAAATTGGCGGCAAAGCTCGGCTTGAAAATTTCAAAACAAAATAAAATAACTAAAGATAAAGTGTTGGGGAAACCAACACAAGTGCTTATAAACTCGAAATAAAAAAGCATAACCTCGAAAATAAAATAAAGCAAATGAACGCCAAAAATAAAAATAGATAGAAAACCTCCCAAGCATAGGCTTTTGCAAGCCCTTTAAATCATTGAGGTGGGGGGGGAGTTGCAACGTCAATCCACAAATTGAGTTGATAAGTTACTTCTTGTTTCTTGGAGATTCAGCGCGAGATTATGCATCCCCTCCATAGTCCCTTCAAGTTTTTGGAAATCTTGATCTGTAGCAAACTGGTTCGGTGGCTGCTCCTCTTGACAAGGAACTTGTTGCTCCTCCTCTCGGTCCTCATCCTCATCCAGAATCTCCCCCTCGGGTTGGTGTTGCTCATCCTGCAAGTCATAAAGCACGCGTCCCTCCTCGGTATAGAAAATACCATTAGGCAGAGGAGCGGGGTAGAAACTCCCAGCTCCAGCAATATGCAAGTACTAAAAACCGTCTCTCCTAGTGAGCATTCAATAAGCCTTTAAAGTAGAGAAAACAACATGTCTCTCACCTAGCACCGGTTACGACTCACCTAGGTCGATGCCCAGGGCATTGGCAAGCACGGCGATGACGCCTCCACATGTGATTGGTCCTTGGCTTTGGGAGGATTGGTACTCCAAGTAGCGCACAAGAATTGTGCCCAAGTGGAGTGATAAGTTGTTGTAGTTCAAATAATCATTTGCGAGGACTAATATATCATCCTCATTGAGACTTGTAAACTCATTACGCGCCTGCAAGGTGTTAGCAATAACATAGAACAGATAGCGAATAGCAGGATGTTGAATATTTTTTCCTTTGTTGACTCTAGAAGTGAATCTCATCTTCTATATCTAAATAGGAGCCCCCCACTAGCTCATTTTCCTGGCTTCTCCTGCAGCCACGTCACCCCAATTTGGCCCTGCACGTAGAGTCCTCGCAAAGTTGCAATGGCGCATGTAGCATTTGCTTTTAGCCACTAATACAAAACATGCCATCCGTTCGCGCCCCCTCAGAGCATTAGTCCCGGTTGCGCCACGAACCGGGACTAATGCTGGCACGCGTCCCGGTTCGAGCGGGCACGGGGCCCGGAGGCATGCATCCCGGTTGGTAAGGGGGCATACGTCCCGGTTTGTAACACAAACCGGGACTAAAGGTTGGGCGTCAGCCACGTGGCATGGCACACACCTTTAGTCCCGGTTTGTGTTACAAACCGGGACGTATGCTCTCGCCCTCTATAAATGCAACGCCCTAGCCCTCTGCCTTCACTCTGTTTTTTCTTGGCGGAAGGTGTGAGGGGTGTGCTAGTTTTTTTCCCTATGCATGCATTCAAGGTGTTTGATGAAATGTTTGAGTGAATGATCCCGTTCAATTTCTCATAGAACAAAAATATAGAAGGTGTCCGAGACGCACTTGAGCTTTCTCCTCTTTATTTTCCTCGATCGAGGTTAGCAATCTTATCTTTTCTCTGTCATTGATACAATGCATGTGTCGATGTGAATTGGTCATTTCACTATTTATGATGTCCTGTTTATGGATAAACTTAGTTATATGATGCAGAAGAACAGTCGGGAATGGATGTACGATGACCGGCGCGTAGCCGGGTATATGAAAGGCGTGGATAAATTTATCGATGTTGCTATGGCAAACAAAGAGAATGGTTTTATACGTTGTCCATGTGTTCACTGTCGGAACAACAAGGAGTACTCTTCCTAGAAAATCATTCACGGCCACCTGATTATGAAAGGTGTCATGCCCAACTATAATTGCTGGACCAAGCACGGGGAAAGAGGGGTTATGATGGAAGATGGTGAAGAAGAAGATGATGATAACAACTATCATCATATGTTTCCTGAATACAGTGATACTGCAATGGAAGGCAATGGAGAGGAAAGAGGTGAAGAACGGGCATCAGATGAGCCGGCTGATGAACTTGGTAGGGTCATTTCTGATGCAAAGCGAGACTGTGAAACAGAAAATGAGAAATTGAAGTTAGAGGGCATGTTAGAAGATCACAAGAAATTGTTGTACCCAAATTGTGAAGATGGCAGCACAAAGCTCGGTACCACACTGGAATTGTTGCGATGGAAGGCAGAGTGTGGTCTAACTGAATCCTCATTTGAAAAGATGCTGAAAATAATGAAGCCGAAGTTTCCAAAACATAACGAACTTCCCGAGAGTACCTACGAAGCAAAGAAGACTCTCTGTCCTCTAGGATTAGATGTGCAAAAGATACATGCATGCATTAATGACTGCATCCTCTACCGCGGTAAGGAGTATGAGAATTTAGATAAATGCCCGGTATGCAATGCGTTGCGGTATAAGATCAGATGAGATGACCCTGGTGATGTTGAGGGAGAGCCCCTCCGGTAGAGGGTTCCTGCTAAGGTTATGTGGTATGCTCCTATAATACCAAGGTTGAAACGCATGTTCAGAAACAAAGAGCATGCCAGGTTGTTGCGATGGTACAAAGAAGACCGTAAGAAAGACGGGAAGTTGAGACACCCTGCTGATGGGTCACAGTGGAGAAAAATAGAGAGAGACTTCCCAGACTTTGCAGGTGACGCAAGGAACTTATGGTTTGGTCTAAGTACGGATGGCATGAATCCTTTTGGGGAGCAGAGCTGCAGCCACAGCACCTGGCCCGTGACTCTATGTATCTATAACCTACCTCCTTGGTTGTGCATGAAGCGTAAGTTCATTATGATGTCAGTGCTCATCCAAGGCCCGAAGCAACCGGGCAACGACATTGATGTGTACCTTAGGCCATTAGTTGAAGAACTCTTACAGTTGTGGGGCAAACTAGGTGTACATGCGTGGGATGAGAAAAAACAGGAGCCATTTGATCTACGAGGGTTGTTATTCGTAACCATCAACGATTGGCCTGCTCTTAGTAACCTTTCAGGACAGACAAACAAGGGATATAAGGCATGCACACACTGTTTAGATAAGACTGAAGGTACATATTTGCATAAATGCAAGAAGGTTGTGTACCTGGTGAATTGACGATTTCTTCCAACCAATCATCCCGTAAGAAAGAAAGGCAAGCATTTCAAAGGTGAGGCAGATCACCGGAAGAAGCCTGAACACCCTGCTGGTGATGATGTATTTGGTATGGTCAAGGACATAGAAGTAATCTTTGGAAAGGGTCCCGGTGGTCAATCAGTTCCGAACAACGTCGCTACAGGACACGCACCCATGTGGAAGAAGAAATCTATATTTTGGGAGCTGCCATATTGGAAAGTCCTGCATGTCCGCTCTTCAATGGACGTGATGCACGTGACGAAGAATCTTTGCGTGAACCTGCTAGGATTCCTAGGCGTGTATGGGAAGACAAAAGATACACCAGAAGCACGGGAGGACCAACAAATTATCAAAGACCCAAAAACATGCATACAAAGAACAAGACAGATAAAGGGCGTCACTTAAGTCGTGCCAGCTATGCTCTTACCAAAGCAGAGAAGGAAATCTTTTTTGAAGTCCTTTACAGTATTAAGGTGCCGTCAGGCTTCTCATCTAATATAAAGGGGATAATAAATATGGCAGAGAAAAAGTTCCAAAACCTGAAGTCTCATGACTGTCACGTGATTATGACGTAGTTGCTTCCGATTACATTGAGGGGGCTTCTACCGGAAAATGTTCGAGTACCCATTGTGAAGCTGTGTGCATTCCTCAATGCAATATCTCAGAAGGTAGTCAATCCAGATATTCTGCCAAGGTTATAGAAGGATGTGGTACAATGTATTGTTAGTTTTGAATTGGTGTTCCCACCATCCTTCTTCAATATTATGACGCATCTCCTGGTTCACCTAGTGGAAGAGATTGCCATTCTTGGTCCGGTATTTCTGCACAATATGTTCCCCTTTGATAGGTTCATGGGAGTATTAAAGAAATATGTTCATAAACGTGCTAGACCAGAAGGAAGCATCTCCAAGGGATAAGGAACAGAGGAGGTCATTGAGTTTTGTGTTGACTTTATTCCTGACCTTAAGCCGATTGGTGTTTCTGACTCGTGGCATGAGGGAAGACTAAGTGGAAAAGGCACGCTGGGAAAGAAAGCAATGATATGTAGGGACGTGGATTCTTTCACTAAAGCACACTACACAGTTCTACATAATTCCACCTTGGCAGCTCCGTATATCGAGGAACATAAGAATATTGTACGCTGCAAAAACCCAGGGAAGCCTGAATCATGGATTACAGATGAACACATGAAGTATTTCGGTGGTTGGATGCGGACACATCTCTTGAATGACACCACTGTTGGAGATCAGCTATACTTGTTGGCCGCGTCACCATCTTCTACTATATTGAATTTCCAAGGGTACGAAATAAATGGGAATACATTCTACACGATCGCCCAAGATAAAAAGAGCACCAACCAAAATAGTCGTGTCCGCTTTGATGCAATAGACGAGAATGGACAAAAGGACCCATATTATGGTTACATAGAGGAGATATGGGAACTAGACTATGGAGTCTCTTTTAAGGTCCCTTTGTTTCGCTGCAAATGGGTCAACCTGAATGGGGAAGGGGTAAAGATAGACCAGTTGTACGGAATGACAACAGTGGATCTCAACAATCTTGGTTATAGAGATGAACCATTCGTCCTAGCCAATGATGCGTCTCAGGTTTTCTATGTGAAGGACATGTCGTCCAGACCGAAAAAAAGAAAAAATATGCAAACGAATACATCATATGATGAGCCAAAGCGTCACATAGTTCTTTCAGGGAAAATAAACATCGTGGGAATCGAGGACAAGACATACATGTTAGAAGATTATAATAAGTTTGATGAAATTCCGCCCTTCAAAGTGAAAACTGACCCAAGCATTCCGTTAAGTAAAGAAGATGCTCCATGGTTACGTCTGAAGCGATCATAAGAAAGGACATATGCCAATAAGTTCATGCTCATATTATGTAACTCTAGTTCATGTCTTCCGCGGTTTGTAGCTTCACCGAAGGATATCTTTCGCGGTTTGTGGCTTGACCAGGACTATATATAGGGGGCCTTTAGTACCGGTTTTGTAGTCTCAGTTTTTAATATTAATAAATGTCTTGAGTGTTAGTCCCGTTTTGTGGCTGGACCGGGACTATGAAGAAGTTGTCCCGATTCGTACTTACCATTAAGATCTGATCTCCAAACGCGCGCGGTCACATATTAGGGAGTGCCTCTATGTCCAGTTTCTTGGAGATGTCGGAGGACTGGGATCCAGCGGCATCTCCCTGAAACTGGTCGTAGTGGTGTCCCTGCTCTCGAAAACCATCTTGCAGCTTGTAACTTCTCTAACTAGATCAATACACCTGGGAGCTAACTAATTTCACATATTAGGGAGTGCCTCTATGACCAGTTTCTCGGAGATGCCGAAGGACTGGGATCCGGCGGCATCTCCCTGAAACTGGCCATAGTGGTGTCCCTGCTCTCGAAAACCATCTTGCAGCTTGTAACTTCTCTAACTAGATCAATATGCCTGGGAGCTAACTAATTTCACATATTAGGGAGTGCCTCTATGACCAGTTTCTCGGAGATGCTGGAGGACTGTGCTCCGTCGGCATCTCCCTGAAACTGGCCGTAGTGGTGTCCCAACTCTCGAAAACCATTTTGGACATGCCTCAAACTGGCTGGAGGACTGGACTCACAAGGATGCCTATTTATAGTACAAGCAGCTCGGCATAGTGTCGACACTTACGAAATAATGTCGACACTCACCCCTATTATTAGTGCTGACTCGTGTTTTGTCCCGGTTGGTGTATCCAACTGAGACTAAAGGTTCATCTTTAGTCCCGGTTGGTGACACCATCCAGGACAAGGTACACGCCGCACGACATAATGTCGATACTCACCCCTATCATTAGTGCTGCTTGGCCCAGCCTGCTAAAATCCCTCCAACCGGGACTAAAGATGAACCTTTAGTATATTGAAAATCCGAACAATGAAAATCCTTCGCGTGGTGTCATATTATGTGACATAGTTGAAAGAAAAAATACCAGACTTGGTATATTGATCATGTCTCGAAAAACCTTCACAAAATGACCTATCATGTTCGAGGTTTCATGGCGCGGATTTCGGTCCAAATGACCGATGTTATGTGCTGAATCACGGCATAGTTTGTGATGCTATGCCCATATTATGCATGCGAGTGGACATTGGTATGGAGAACAATGTTTCAGGAGGAAGTTTTCCTTTTTATCGCATGGAAAAGCCCTTTTCCATTTTCCGAGCGCAAAAAACGGGTCGTTTTGTGAAGTAACCACCAAAATGCCGTTTCAGAATGCTACCGTCCCATTTTCCTAAAATACTAGACCACCTTACATGGACTATCTCCCAACCGGGACATCTCAAATCTTTTCGTCCATCCCGGGTAAAAAGGACAAATGTATGCCGAATCGGTAGGAAGTGGGTCCGGTTTGTACTACAGGTACATGAACTATCGCCCGTGATTTTTTGAAAAAATCATTTTTAGACTCGCAATATGTGGTTTCTTTAGAGATCCAATGCAAGTTCTAACGATGCTCGTCCCCTATCTTCATGCACGCCGGTTCGACCATAGTTAGAAATTCAGAAAATTCAAAACAGGCATAATAAGTTCAAAAAAAAATCCGAACAATGAAAATCCTTTGCGTGGTGTCATATTATGTGACATAGTTGAAAGAAAAAATACCAGACTTGGTATATTGATCATGTCTCGAAAAAACCTTCACAAAATGACCTATCATGTTCGAGGTTTCATGGCTTTCGGTCCAAATGACCGATGTTATGTGCTGAATCACGACATAGTTTGTGATGATGTGCCCATATTATACATACATGTGGACATTGGTATGGAGAACAATGTTGCAAGAGGAAGTTTTCCTTTTTGTCGCACGGAAATGCCCTTTTCCATTTTCCGAGCGCAAAAAACGGGTCGTTTTGTGAAGTAACCACCAAAATGCCGTTTCAGAATGCTACCGTCCCATTTTCCTAAAATACTAGACCACCTTACATGGACTATCTCCCAACCAGGACATCTCAAACATGTTCGTCCATCCTTGGTAAAAAGGACAAATGTCTGCCGAATCGGTAGGAAGTGGGTCCGGTTTGTACTACAGGTATATGATCTATCGCCCGTGATTTTTTGGAAAAATCATTTTTAGACTCGCAATATGTGGTTTCTTCAGAGATCCAATGCAAGTTCTAACGATGCTCGTCCCCTATCTTCATGCATGCCGGTTCGACCATAGTTAGGAATTCAGAAAATTCAAAACGGGCATAATAAATTCAAAAAAAATCCGAACAATGAAAATCCTTCGCGTGGTGTCATATTATGTGACATAGTTGAAAGGAAAAATACCAGACTTGGTATATTGATCATGTCTCGAAAAACCTTCACAAAATGACCTATCATGTTCGAGGTTTCATGGCTTTCGGTCCAAATGACCGATGTTATGTGCTGAATCACGACATAGTTTGTGATGATGTGCCCATATTATGCATGCATGTGGACATTGGTATGGAGAACAACGCTGCAGGAGGAAGATTTCCTTTTTGTCGCACAGAAAAGCCCTTTTTCATTTTCCGAGCACAAAAACGGGTCGTTTTGTGAAGTAACCACCAAAATGCCGTTTCAGAATGCTACCGTCCGATTTTCCTAAAATACTAGACCACCTTACATGGACTATCTCCCAACCGGAACATCTAAAACCTTTTCGTCCATCCCGAGTAAAAAGGACAAATGTCTACCGAATCGGTAGGAAGTGTGTCCGGTTTGTACTACAGGTACATGATCTATCGCCCGTGATTTTTTGGAAAAAATCATTTTTAGACTCGCAATATGTGGTTTCTTCAGAGATCCAATGCAAGTTCTAAATGAGCCATTTTTCTTCCAGCCATTTTTTCCCGGCATTTCTCCCGCCAGTTTTTCCCACCAGTTCTTCCCTCCAGTTATCTTCCTGCCATTTCTCACTATATATATGTAGGGTTGGCCTCCATTGTCATTGCACATCTCTAGACTCATATCTGCAACCTCATCACTCTTTTACATGACTTCCACCGTAGCACTAACTCCCAGGGAGGCGGAGGCGCTTTGCGCCTCGAACTACCCCTGCCCGCCAGCCTACTATGTCCCTGTCGGCTGGATGCTGAGCGCCGGAGGCGTGCCGGTCCTCCTGTCCCTCTAGGTGTGGCGCGTCGGATGGCCATCACGAACCACTACTACTTCGAGCTCACACCGGAGCAGCGGAGGAATCCCAGATGGCATCCTGACTATTTCCCGACTTAGGAAGCCTTCTTCGTGTGGATCGGCGTGAGAGGGCGCTCGCCAGGCACGAGGAGGATGGCCCACCTCCTTCGAACTTCAACGAGGCCGACCGTCGATTGTGGTGGCGCGGTCGGACTCTCCAGAGCGTCATGGCCTACGACACGGCCGCCGACTCTAGCCCCCGCCTGCGCTACCCTCAAGTCCAGCCCACTCGTACTCAGCCTTCAAGGTTCAACTACGGCGACCCCGACGACGACAGCGACGACGACCACGGCGAGTACGACGAATACAGTGGCGAGTATTACAGGTGTAGGCCAGAGCATGACTGAATCACTCCAACATTGCAAAACAAGTTCGGGCGATTGTGGCTTAATCTGGCCATGTATCTTAATTTTCAGTTCTTCTATGTAACTTTGTGTTAGTTGCGTTATGTACTTTAATTCCAGTTCTATCCTAATAAAATTTTCTTTCCGCCCATTATTTCCCGTCCTTTTTTCCCGCCCATTAATATATAAAAAATATAAGTTAATTCAAATCCAAATTAACACACAGAAAATGGTTTTGAATTATCTAAAAATAGAAAATGGTTTTGAATTATTTATTCAAATCCAGACACTTTTTATGTTTAAAGTTTTTCTAAATTCCAAATTAATATTCAAAAAATATAAGTTAATTCATTTTTAATTTTAAATGGTTCATAGTTTAAATGGTTACATTAATTATTTTTTAAAAATAGAAAATGGTTTTGAATTATTTATTCAAATCCAGACACTTTTTATGTTTAAAGTTTTTCTAAATTCTACATTAATATTCAAAAAATATAAGTTAATTCATTTTTAATTTTAAATGGTTCATAGTTTAAATGGTTACATTAATTATTTTTTAAAAATAGAAAATGGTTTTGAATTATTTATTCAAATCCAGACACTTTTTATGTTTAAAGTTTTTCTAAATTCCAAATTAATATTCAAAAAATATAAGTTAATACATTATTAATTTTAAATGGTTCATAGTTTAAATGGTTACATTAATTATTTTTAAAAACAGAAAATGGTTTTGAATTAGTTATTCAAATTCACACACTTTTTATGTTTAAAGTTTTTCTAAATTCCAAATTAATATTCAAAAAATATAAGTTAATTCATTTTTATTTTTAATTGGTTCATATTTTAAATGGTTACATTAATTATTTTTAAAAATAGAAAATGGCTTTGAATTAGTTATTCAAATTCAAACACTTTTTATGTTTAAAGTTTTTCTAAATTCCAAATTAATATTCAAAAAATATAAGTTAATTCATTTTTAATTTTAAATGGTTCATAGTTTAAATGGTTACATTAATTATTTTTAAAAACAGTAAATGGTTTTGAATTAGTTATTCAAATTCAAACACTTTTTATGTTTAAAGTTTTTCTAAATTCCAAAGTAATTATCATTTAAAAAACATTACAAATTTAAACCCTAAAAGAAATAATAAGGCAGGAACAGAGAGAAAATTCCTGAAATTTTTTTGAAAACAGGGTCATATGTCCCTCCAACCGGGACTAAAGACCCCCTGCGCGCGCCCCTTGGTCTGCTAAAAAAATTGGAGTATACGTCCCGGTTGGTGGCTCCATCCGGGATGTATGACCCTTTAGTCCCGGTTGGAGCCACCAACCGGGACAAAAGGCCCTTCGTTTATAACTGGCTCGCCTCCTCTTCTTCTTCCCCATCTCACTTCTCTGCTGTAACACCCTCAGAATCGACCCTATGCAAGTTTCAGCGATTCCCGCCAAAACCCGCATAGAAACGATTCAAAGGTGCCCACCAGGCACTTTCGTGCGGGTGGAAAACGAAGTAATGACATTACACAACAGTCCTCGATGGGACCCACAGAACAGATATATACAACCGCGACTCAAAGAGTCAAGAATACAGATATACAATACAAAGATCCAAATCACCTTTTAAACGATGTAGCGTCCGAGTACGGACAAGATGCAAATTGAGCTAAGAGCCCTGAAGAATAACCAATGGCGTCCATAACCCTGCCCAGGCCAAGCCGGAAGGGTAACCCTGCTAACGACGTCGATCTCAAAACCTGCTTAAACAAAAGGGGGTGCCGACAAAGGGCAAAGGAAAAAGAGAGAGCGGTCAGTACTGAGGCCAGTACACGGCGAGGCTAGAATTCGGCAGTCCTCGCCTACATAGGTATGGTGGACTGAAGCGGCAGCGCAGCATGCACTAGACAACCTATAGAGACTCGATATTTCTGTCGGCTATCAGAGAGGGATAAGAAAGACCTATTCGGAACCAACCTGATGCTACCACCAAACATACCCATCCTGGTATTTCCCCCTCGAGACCAAACGAGGAAGTCAACCGAGGAACTCACACAGTTGGCAGTTTTAGTTATTCGGTTATCGTTGCAGCAATTACTAGTCAGGTATAGATAGTCCTCCTGATATAAGAAACAGGGGGCAATTTTAGTTAACCATTCCGTTGTAGTTGCGACACTTACTAGTCAAATACAATTAGCATGAGATAATCCCAAAACCCAGCAGTTGTTGGTACTTTTATTTAGCCATTCCGTTGTAGTTGCAATACTTACTTGTCAGATACAGTAAGCATGCGACAACCCAAACAAGCAATTGTTGTCAATTTTATTTAGCCATTCCATTATAGTGAAGCTGATTACTAGTCATTATAAAGTCAAGTTTATAGCACTACTTTAGTTATAGTTGTCTATGATCGAGATACTGTGCTCCAAGTCGCCCATAACCGCGGACACGGCTTTCAGAAAGTTTTTACCCTGCAGGGGTGCACAAATAGCAACACACACTCGATCAACCTCGGAAAAACCAAATCAAAACCCAACGAGGTCTTCACGACAAAGCAATCACAAGATTCAGAAATATTTCAGGGGGCCACCCCTTGGAGTACACCCGCAACGAAGCTAGCTGACTCCGAGACGGACTCAAGGTTAGTGGGGCCGGCTGTAAACGACTGGGAACCCGAAAACTCGAGCTTGTCGATACAGCGAAAACGGGTCACGATTCCTAAACAGTACAGTGTGCTATCCATCGCACAATTTAAATAAAGCAGTAAAACATGGCATAAGTACAGGATCGTAAATAAAACCTCAAACTAGTTTGTGGCCCCAAGAAATAAGAATGAATCAAGCTCTGGCTCAGGGGGGTCCCATAATCCTCCCGGATGTGGATAGCGCGAATAATCAAGGAACAGGTATCAAGTACTCGGGGTCCTACGGGACACAAGTGGACGGTTAACAACCAAATAACATCTATTGCCCACCTGTGCCTCTGCTTACCTACTTCAATTTTAGTTATTAAACAATAATTAAAGTGATGAAATTTAAAACCAAGATCCTCTCCAGCATTAAACATGCGGCCATACTCCAACAACTGTGGTTCTTGACGACACGCAACAGCGCTTGAGCAAGCGACTACGACGCGCAAGTCCAACTATCTACCAAACAACAGGTAATAGGATGTGTCCAAGGCAATATAAGGCGGCAAGGGATAACTCGGGTACGAAAACTAGAGCATCGCAACACGGATAGCAATAGATCAACAGGAGGGAATAAATACTATAAAAGTAAGATAGGTAGAAAGGGGGAGATGCTCGCTTGAAAACATTGCCGAAGGTTCATCCGAGGATCGGGTCGACACTCGCATCAACTCAACGGCCTTATTCGCGAAGAAGCAAAACACTAGAATAAACACCGGATGCAATATTTAATACTACGGCAAAAGATCGGGCATGATGCATGTATGATGTATGGCATGGCAAGGCTGCGATGCAATTAGGTCATATTAAGCGGAACCGGGGTCCCGACAATTAAATATATGGTTCTAGTTGTTTAGATACCCCGCAAATTAAATGTTGTTTTAACAGGGCAAGATTATATCACCGGTTCGCTACTCAAATTTGAATGGGGCCAATATGAGACTAGATTTGTCCGTATATGGGCCCCATATTTAATTTAGGTGAATCGGCATAATGCCCCCAAACCACATGACAATTATGCATGCGAGTATGACAATTTAATATGCAACAAGTTATATAGATAGCATTTAGAAAATAGAGGCTCGGATCGGGGTCACACATTAGGGTTCGGCAGATCTTGGTTCCGGGGTTCGGGGTTCGGTCTCAGGGATTGACGGGATCGTTCTCGATGGGATCGTTCTCGGACTCCGGGGTTTAGGGTCTTCGGATCGGGGAAGTAGGTCTTGTCGCGCGAGCGTCAATGCTTCCGGGAAGGAGAACTTGGCGTCCCGGGGAGAAGACCTTGGCGTTCCGTGAGGTAGATCTTGTCGCATCCGGGAAGCAGGACTTGGTTTGGTGTCAGGGCACATCGGGTCCGTCCTGGTCGGTGCCGATCTTGTCGTCGATGGAGAACTTGAGTGGGTCGGGTACCGGGGTCTTCGGATCCGTGAAGTAGACCTTGTCGCACGGTGCCCGAGGTAGACGAACTTGGCGTATTCGCATCGGCGTTCTTGGCGTTCGGGTTCTCGATTCCGCATCCGGGGCGAAGGTCTTGTCGCATGTGTGGTTGCCGGGATCGGTCTTCGGGGTCCGGTCATCTTGTCCATGTTGGAGATCTTGTCGGCAGTTATTCTTGGTGATCCTTGTCTGGTTTGTCGTTGCCATCGAGGAAGATCATGTCGGCCGTGCAGCTCGGAAGGTTTTGGGCTCATCTGGTACTTGTAGGGTTGGACACGTGGCCCACATTTGGTATGTGCCAGGAGGACAGGCCAGACGGTTTATTGGGCAAACACCCTGCATGCTCGGCTCAGGGACGAGCGTCCCGAGGAGGACGGGACGAACGACGCCGTTGGCACCACCGCGAGGCAGCGAGGAGACCAAACCGGGGGGGCTCGACGGGGAGCTCCTCCTGGGGAACAACGACGAAGACGCGCGGGTGCCACTGGCGGAGGGGTCGGCGGCGCTGTAGAGGGAGGTAGGCAGCAGGGGCCGGTGAGGCAGGGCCCGCCGGAGGCCACGACGGCGATGGAGAGCATCGGTGACGCGGGTGGAGGCAGAGCCGCAAGGCGGCCGAGGAGGAAGGACGGGGAGGCGCGCCGGCGAGGAGGGGCGTCGTTGGCGGTGGCGGGCGAGGTCGGGCCGGCGCTCAGAGGCCGAGGGAGGACGGCGAACGGCGCGCTGCCGGAAGGAAGGCGACGCGGCCGAGCGGAGGGAGGCGCCGGCGGCGAGGCGGGGTGGGGCGGAGCTCGCTGCCGGAGGAGGGCCGCGCGGCGGGGAGAGGAGGCCGGGCGGAGGGGAGGCGCAGAGGCGGGGCGGAGCTCGGTGCGGCGCAGGGCGCGGCCGACGGTGGGGTGATGGAGGAGGCAGGCCGGTGAGGGAGAGGCTGCAGGCTGTGCTCGGAGACGGCGAGGTGGAGAGCCAGGGAGGGCGCGCCGGCGGCGGGCACGCGGCCGCGGCCGGAGGCGAGCTTGGGGGGGGCGAGCGGGGAGAGGCAGACGGGGGAGAGATGACGGGGGAGGAGGAGCCGGCGGGGGCAGAGAGGAGCGAGGCGGAAGGTGGGAGAGAGAGGAAGGAGACGGGGGTTGGTCGGACCGGGGTGGGGCCAGGGGCTGTTGGGTCCAGGGTGCGGTTGGGGAGGGTTTGACCAGGGGAGGCAGGTGGGGAGGAGTGGGGCTGGTGCGGGTGGGACCCAGGGATAGAGAGAGGGGGTAGATGGGGGCTAGGTGAGAGAGAGAGAGAGAGAGAGAGAGAGAGAGAGAGAGAGGGGTGTGGGGGCTGTGGATTGATGAGGTGGCGATGGGTGTGGTGAGGTGGAGGGAAGGGGAGGTGGCAGGCTAGGATAGGTGGGTAGACTAGGATTGGGTGGGAATAGGTTTAGGGTTTTATTATTTGTAAAATATTTATGGTGTGGTTTTGTTTTAATTCTTTTAGCAAATAATTTTTAGGCAATTAATTTAACCGATAATTATAAGACTTATTTTGAAATAAGAGAAGGGTATTTTTAGAAAACAAAATAGGCTCATTGAAAATAGTTTCACACAAACAAATGCTTGATGATGACGTTGCAATGCACAAAAACAACGCGATTTTCTAGTAGTGGTTTTGCGGGATGCCACATCTGCTTCATCGACGCGCGCACAGGAGACGCCGCCCCACGACGCCGGCAGGCTACCCGAGCTCCGCCGCCTTGCTAACCCTGCCACGAGCTCCGCCTCGTTTCCCTCTATCTCCCTGCAAAAGGAATCGAAGAGGGGCATCTGCAATCGTCACCATCGACGCCATCCTTCTGCTGTACCTATTTGCCGACAAATTCCGGTGAGACCTATCCTTCCTCCGCCCTACTTTGGCCACCAAGGTCTCATACAGGACCTAGCGCACCCCATTGATGCCCTGTTTTGCTTGCTCGAGCCCCAGATACTCGACATCGTCTTCGTCTGCAAGCGCCGCCTGCAAGCGCAACTCCGGCGAGGAATCTAGGACGAACAGGAGCACCCCTTCCTCAACCGCGACCACCACTGAGCCTACCTCGACCACCGCAACCTCTCGTAATAGTCCACGCTCCCCTTACCCCTCAGGAATCGCCGGAGCACCACCCTCCCGACGCGTCGCCGCCGCGCGTAGTGAGCAGCACTGCCGCCCGTCGTGGTGACGTGGCGCCCGCGTGGCCCCGGTCCCACCTGCCAGCCTCAGAGGCTAGGTGCCTCTGCGGTGCAGGTTAGAAGTGTCCTGGTCCAGGTCCACCCGTAAAGTCCTGGTCCAGGTCCCACCTGCCTGCGTGGAGGCTGAGGTGGCTACGAGCCCCTCTGTCAGCCAATATGGCTAGCAGTGGCCTCGGTGTAAAAATGTTTTCTGTTTTTTTTTAATTCAGAAATGGTTTAATTAAATCCAGAAATTGATATAATATTGTAAATTCAATAATTAATTATTTATAACTCGGAAAAATACAAATAATGTATCAAAATGTTTAGAAAAATGAGATCTAACTATTTAACCTATAATCATGCATTGTTCAACAAGTTTCAAGACAAGTTTAATTAGAAAACAAAATCAACCCCTCTCATATACTCCGGAGTTTCGCCGAGTTAGGGTTTTCACCCCTGGGAACCCCGTTTAAATTGCCGAGCATGTCTTAGGGTTACTTTTTAATACAAATTAACTTGTCATATCATCATCCTTGTTTGATCATTGCATCGATGCCATGTGTTGATTGTTCCCCTCTCTTTCCGGCGTTCGGTTCTTCGCGGTAGAATACGAGATCGAGATCAAAGACCGAGGTCGACACCATCGAAGATCGAAGATTTCTTGATAGCCATCGCATTGTAGATGCTTAGCCATGATATTAGTTGTCATAGACCCCAGTTGAATTGATGTTGCACCTAGGGTTAGCCGGTGTGTCCTCACCAGGGCATCCCGAACCTGAGGGTTGATTGATTGCCGCCTTTCTTTTCGGTATTGGTTCTTCGTAATAGGATCCAAGCCCGATGGTTTCTCCGAATTAGGGTTTCTGATATTGTAAATTCATTTTTATTATTGTGTATGTATATATTAGGGTTTCTCCGAATTAGGGTTTATATCTCTCAACATCGTACCTAACATTCTCCCTTAGCCGCTTTGAGTTATCCATTTTCCCACCTATGCAGAAAATATGGACCCACACGACAGAGACGAAGAAAAGGAAGAGTTGATCCAAGGTGTGATCCGTGGGGAAGAAAATTTAGATGTATCGACGTTTCTGAACCACTCCGGTGAGGGTGATCCTCTTTTTGCCGGAAGAGACGACTTGTTTGAGGTTGAAGGTGATGCCTTCCGTGAGGGAGAAGGCGATGCCTTGTGTGATCGAGAAGACGACCGCTCCGGCGAGGTGCATGTAATATAATTAATTCATTAATTAATAATCTGCTATCTATATAGAAATAGTAACGATGATCTTTCTTCTTTTAGCCCTCCGGATCGAAGAAATCTACTGAAAAGAGCAGACGAGGCCCAACCAAAAAGTTGGAAGACCATGAGAGGTTCAGGATCGAAGATGTCGCTGAAGACGGCAAACCGACGGCTCCGGAAGTTGTCGCAAACAAATTTGTGGCACAATGCGGATTAATCGTTAGGTACTTAATCCCGATCACCATTCGAAATTGGAATAGGCCTGCTGATGCGGAAGAAGAGGGAACATGTTTATTTGTCCCTAACCACGCCAAAGATTTACTGTGGAAGAGGCTCACGGTTAATTTCAAACTACCGAAGATAGAGATGGATCCAAATGCGGAGGATCCAGTTGAGGACGCCTTAGAACATGGGAGAGCCATGCAGGCTAAGGTCAGGGAGTGGGCTTTGAAGAAGATGGCCCAGTGTTTCACCAACTGGAAGAAAAGATTGCACCTTGACTATGTCGTGAAAGAGAAGACTCCCGATTTTAAGAATATTCAGTTTGAGAAGATAAAACCATTCTGGGCTGAGTTTGTGAAATACAAGACATTAGAAAAATCTAAGAAATGTCTGCAACGAATAAGCTGAATGCTGCTAACAAGAAGTATCACCATACTATGGGGCAAGGTGGCTACAGGGCTGGCATTCTTATGTGGGAGAAACTTGAGAATGAACTGCGTGCTAAAAAGATCACCCTAGAGACAGACGATTGGGTAGAACGTGCAAGGAATTGGTTTTACAGGCATGGGGCACGTTGGACTCGGAAGGGAAGTGTATATATAACATACGACATAAAGAAGACCCCTTGCCAATCGAGAAGATGAGAAAAGAAGTAAAGGCTGTTAAACATTGGGACTTCATTCCCGATAGAGAGAATGATGAGCTCACACTTGCCCTTGGAAATAAGGAACATGATGGACGAACACGAGGCACAAGCGGCTCCAAACCATGGAGGACTGGGTTTCCCGAAGAGAGGAAGAAATATCCTGATAGAAGCCGTCAGACGAGAAAGGACATGGCGGAAGTTGAAGCAGATATTCAGAAAGAGCGAATGCGTATAATTGAAGAACGAATAAAGCAACAGCAAGATGAAATTAACGCACTTAAAGAGCAAAGTACTACCGGCCCATCTCAGCAGCACACTGCATTCGATGCTACCGGCCTATCGAATAATCAAAAAAGCAGTGTGGCTTCCACCGAGGTCCTGGGTGATGACAATGGCAATGACGATGGTGCACCGACGATGGCTCCTGTTGGCTACCCAGTGGATGATATCACAGAGATGACACACTGCGAGCTACATGTCAAAGTTGTGAACATATCAATGAAGGTGGTGGTCGGCTATGCCTTACCAATTGGACCCACACCAACTTACCACTGTAGTCCGGTTCCAGAGGGCTACACTATTGTCGGGGTGGATGAAATCATGCCCACCTTTGAAGTTTTGGATCTTCACTACCCTGCAGGTGAAGGGGATGTGACTGTACTGGGAGACACAACAAACGTCACCATTCTATGGACAAAGGAATGTATCGTGCTTCGAAATCATACGCCAAGGCCATCTTCGCCGCCGCCTCACCCGTCTCCAGCGAGGTCGTCGTCGCCACGGCAGCCGTCTTCGTCGCCTCACCCGACTCCGTCGCCGCACCAATCTCCGGCGCAGCCATCGCCGCGGGAGCCATCGCCGGCGCCTCAGGATAAAAAGCTTAAGCGTACCGCTACTCTGCGTCGTGGTAAGCGATCGCCGAAACATAAACAAGAGCCTCTTCCAAAAGTACCAAAGGTTCCTCCCAAGAGAGCTTATGACCGTACTGAAGAGGAGACTGCGGTGATCGTTGATGCGGAAACGATAGCGTTTTTCGCTAAGCTGAGGAGGCCGAAAGAGCCAGAGTTCCCCAACACCAAAGAAGAAAAAGCCAGAATGTTGAAAATGCTAAAGACTCTTCATCAACCCGAGCCAAAGCTGTCATCAGACTATGAGCGTTCTATTCTCAAGTCACATGCGGCACAACAAGCCTCGAAGAGCAGTACTGATGCAAGCGATAAATCTGTTGCCCAGCTCGGAGAACAAGCAAAACAGTCTTGCGCCCCTCTAAAGGTGATTTCCCAAACCAATGTGGGGTTGAGCAAATATGGGGCCGAAGAGCAGTATGATCCAGAGGTAGTTGCACAATACGGAGAAGCTTCCACTGCTCAAGGTATGAGTATTGCCCAGTACTTATCCCAGTTAGAGTACTTCCCCGTGAGTGAAGTAGCATACAAATACCAGTACGACAAACCTCTCGTCAAACCTGAGGAGGTAAATAATCTTTCAACAAAAATACGAAGATTGCATAATTGGTACATGCATGCCACAAAGGCCGGGGCTAACTGGATAGTGCTGAGGGTTACAAAAAAGCATCATGGGAAAGAAAAGGATGACATGATATCCATTGAATTTGATAAACTATTTTAATTATTCAATCAAGACGCCTTGGACAAATTGATCATCAGTGCCTATTGTTTGTAAGTACTAATTCTGTAATTAATTTAGTCTCCAGCTATCTGACCTTGTTTATTGCATATATATAATCCTACTGTAATATGCAGAATGATGATTCTCGAATGCAACAGAGGACAAATCTATGACATTGGCTTCATTGACCCATATTGGGTTCATGAAGCTAATCTTAAAACAAGCCCCCAGGATACGGAGGATAATATAGTACACGCGTTAAGGTTTTAAGAAACCAGAAGGGAAATACTTTTTCCTTACAACTTCGAGTGAGTGTTATTGTCTTGTATACACTTTCTATTTCGCTTACTCGATGGAAAGTGTATAATTGATTAGTTATGCATTCGCAGCTTCCACTATATTCTGTTAATCATTCAACTTGACAAAGGGCGTGTACTAGTCATGTACTCGAAACATAAACCCCTTGAGAAGTGGAAGAACATGCAGATGCTTCTCCAGCGATAATTCTAATCATTACGACACTATATCGGCAACGTTCGTGAATTTTATGATATCAAGTAATTAATAACTTATTTTATTCGTTTTCTTCGCCGGGCAGCGCTTGGAAACGGTTCACCAACAAGGCTAGGGGTGTTTGGAAAGCGGAGCTTACATTTCAAGCACTAGATGTAAGCACCACTAGCTATATCCGCGCATCTATTTGATTCTAGTTTTGATACAGTTATTATTATGCTTGATTATTATTTTGATTGAACTACACTACTAGAGAAAAGCCTATCTGAGGCGCACCAAAAAGCCTATCCGAGGCGCATATCACATGTGCCTCTAGCTTCAAGCCTCGGGTATTTCTTATGCGAGGCGCATCTGATATGCGCCTCCTATACTTCACATATGCGAGGCGCATATCGATATGCGCCTCGCATATATAGGAGGCGCATATCAGATGCGCCTCGCATATGTTTCAGAATGCGCCTCGGGTATTTATAGTATATGCGCCTCGCATATGTTTCAGAATGCGCCTCGGGTATTTATAGTATATGCGCCTCGCATATGTTTCAGAATGCGCCTCGGGTATTTATAGTATATGCGCCTCCAATAGTATCCTATATGTGCCTCCGGTAATATTTTCGAAATTCAAGTTTTACAGACCACTATATATAAATAATATACAGATATTCAAATATACAATATAGTCCACAGAATTTTTCAGAAACTTGCATTTTGCCAAAGCATAATAGAACCAACATGAATACACATCAATCATGACATACAAGTTCATACATCAATGCCACAAGTTCACACCTCCGATCGGTACAAGTTCACAATCACATTACACCTTCGAGTACAAGTTCACAATTCACATTACAACTCCAACGACGTAGCTCTACCTAGATGAAGTAGAACACAACCTACAATGAAGAGCAACAAGGTGGTGATCACGAGGAAGTTCCTCCATTTCTTACTTCCATGCCTCCTCCACTTCTCTTCCGCCACCTCTCTACTCTCATAGCCTTGGTAGCTGCTGCCCGAGAAGTTGTTCACTTGCTTCTGGCAGTCTTTCCACTCCTCGTACACACCTGGAACCCGACCGACGTACACGACATAACACCTCGGCATCTCCTACACATAATAAAGATGATATTACTTATGTCAGTGGAAAGCAATAGCTAGCAGTTCACAAAGATAGAATCATCGGCATTTCGAAGAAAGACCAAAAAAAGCAAACCAAGAATGACTTGGATTAGTGCCTCATACTTAGATTGGGCACGGAAATAACAATGCTCGCTGTTCGATCTCATGCGGCAAGTAGAGTATATGCCCAAATTACTAGTCTACTTGGCACACAAGATCGAACAGCGGCATAGTCATACACGTGACACCACAACACGTTCTAATCATCGGCATTTCGAAGAAAGACCAAAAGAAAGCAAACCAAGAATGACATGGATTAGTGCCTCATACTTAGATTGGGCATGGAAATAACAATGCTCGCTGTTTGATCTTGTGCGGCAAGTAGAGTATATGCCCAAATTACTAGTCTACTTGGCACACAAGATCAAACAGCGGCATAGTCATACACATGACACCACAACACGTTCTAATCATCGGCATTTCGAAGAAAGACAAAGAAAGCAAACCACAAGAAAGTAGGGAAGCAATGACAAATGAAAAGCAACAAGCACTTAAAATAGTTCGTAACACAAATAACTAGCTAGTGTCTCTCACAATCAAGTTCAACGGTTGACGAAACATTCTAGAGGTTTTGCTAGGCAAGTTTAACACAGTGATAAGAGGTTACAACACGAGTTCGGAACTAACAGCTAGGTACCCAGGCAATGCAATCATGAAGTCTTCTTCGGCTCTTGAGTCGGCTTTGGGGGGGCATTGATGAAGCCCGACCGAGTTTTCGCCATTTGCATGAACATCCTGCCGTCACCCTGCTGCGCTAAGCGTTCGTCTATCTCCCTGTTGGACGGTGTATAGCCGCCGTGGAAGGTGCCTTCGGCTTTTATGACTCCCTGGTACACGATTGTCGCGATCTCCTCCTGGATGTTGAAGAAGTGTTGCCTGAGGTTGCGAGCCTGTATGCATGCAAGCTTTTCAGCCCACTTCACGAGGTCAGATGGCAGCGTTTGGTCTCCATGTCATTAAAGAACGCCTTCATGTGGTAAATGGCGTAGAAGGCATCCTTCCCACTGCCAGGCGGCTGCTTGACGCAGGCAAACTTCGTCGTGTGGCGGAACACGTGCGCGCCGAACTTTACATGTGGCCTTGCCGGTTTGACGCCTCCCGCTGCGACGTAGCCGGTGAGAGCGCCATCAAGAATTTTCTTGATATTGGTGTAGTTTTTTTGGATCGCACTGTTTGAGTCGAGGTACAAGGCTGTTGAGTGTTTAAAATTCAAGCTTATGAGCACACAGCCTGTCCGATCATCCTCCGTGATGGGATGGTAGGGAAGGAGAATCACATCCTTGTCCGAGTATGTTTGCAGGAAGTTTGAGAGGTAGTCGGTCGCCAGATCTATGGCCTCAGCATCTTTTAGGACGGCGTCACGCATGAAGTAGGGATCCACTATCTGGATGCCCGGGATCTTGTCTCTGGTGATCTCCATGGCCATATTGAGGGAGAACAGCCGGACCAGGGTATTGTGCAGTCGAAACCCGTTCAACATGTCAAACAGGTCGGTATGCCGCACGTAGAAGATATCCCCGGGGGGTACAGTGACGAAGCACGGCATGTGAGAAGGCACCTTAGCCTTGAAAACGAGGTACGACTGATCGTTGTCGCGAATGCGGCACTGCTCAATTGTGAGACATCCATAATGAATACTACGCATATGCGAGCCTGCGACCTCGAGCATCGATTTACACATCATCGGTACACCTGCCACGTGCTGCTGATTCCTGGCTTGCCCCACAGCACCGTCCCGGAAAAGAGGATTTGGATCCTGGCCCCGATCACCCTTAGGCTTCCTTTTGCGACCCTTCTTGCTCTTTACGGCTTCGGCCACTGCGTTCACCTCACCGACCGTCTTATGGAGGGTGTCGGGGCTGATCAAAGGAACTACTGGCCTTGGAGGCTCGGTGAAGGGGACAGGTGGCGGCGTCTCCTGACTAGTTGGGAAGAGACGCACCTTGCAAGGGGTTTCGCTGGTGTTGGTTGGGTCTCGGCAACTTGATGTGTGCCTGATGGTCCCGGCTCATACAAATCAGAAAACCTTGTGTTAACAAACTGGTCACCGTAGTTCGGGTCAATTTCTTCATCATCATCGGGATTCTGTGCCATGTTGTCCAAGTCTCCCATCTCGAAGTCTTCATCATGTGCTGGTTGTGCTGCCTCTAGGGTGATGTTGAGCTGGTCCTCTGTCCCCAAACGGATCTGGCTCTTTGGCCATAGGTACAAGTAGCCGAAGCCGGTATTGAGGACCGCTGCCGTGTCCTCATCATCCCATCCTTGAGGTTGAGAGGGAGGTTCCACTTGCTCGTAGCCCGGAAGCACCATACTGTATTTGACCCTCATCATGTCAGGTGGCATTGTGACATTGTGCATTTTGCGGTTCTCTGGTTGAACAATAGTACCCTTGGCAACATCCATCAACTGGCCGCCCACCCAATGCATTAGAGTGCAAGGAGTGTCTCCCTGCGAAAGATCGACATGTAGGCCGAGCGTTAGAAAAACATAGATCAAGTCATCGGTGTGGTTGAGCCTCCCAACTCTCGCTTTAATTAGTTAGTTACCTTGAGGGCGTCAAATTCGGCCAATGTCGAGGCACCGATGCCGACAGGCTTGAGCACGCAAGTGGCGGAGTGGCTGCCTGATGGCACGGTGGTGCGGGCCGGCGCCTTCGCCGCAGTGGGCAAGTTAAGCTCCGGAGCTAGAGGAGTCTCCACCACCACCGGCCCTGCTGGAGGAGTCACCAACGCCTCCGGCCGCGCCACATTGTCCGATTGGGCGCTGTTGAGGTTGGGAACCGGTGGCGGCCCCCGTTTACCACCCTTCTGCCACTTGTTGTACTTTTCCATGTAGACGGGAAGGATGGTGTTGAGCTTCTCGTTCACTTGTGAATGGACTTGTGACTGGACTTGTGACTGGACTTGTTCTTGGAACTTTGTCTCGGCAGCTGACACAGCCTTGTTCACGGCATCTTGGACTATATTTGGAAAGGCTTCCACCTGTTCCCTTAGGAGTTTTACCTCGGCGCTTTCGGCCTTCTTGCCCTTCCGCTCCGGGGTGCCATAGTACTCAGACCATGATATGCCGCCAAAGCCGACCACACGACCAGCCGACGGGGCCGCCAGGGGATCGACACTCTTGGTCCGGTTTAGCGCCCTATTAAAAGTGGTGTCCCACTTGGCGACAGGCGGTGGCGCTGACCCCTGGGATGAGGAGCTCCTACACTCCTCGTCCTGCGCACAAGGAACGCGAAGCATTTGATCAGAAAACTGGACTTCATTGATTAATCATGAATGCAATTAATTGACTTGCATGCAAACTACTTACATATTTTTGCATGAAGTCCATCACCCTCGGAGCAAAGGGGCCGGCGGGCTCCGAAGAATAATCAGAACCCCCTTTCTTCAGCGGGGCAAACCGGGCCCTGACGAAGTTCTTTGCCTGCTCCTCCTTTATGTCGTCAAAGGGACGTGTCAACCCCTTTGCACGAGCGTCGGCGTCCTCCTTATCCCATTTGGGCCTCGCGGCTCTATAACCGCCGGAGCCGAGATGGTGGGTACCAATGTTTCGGGATCTCATATTCTTGCCCTTCTCAGTCCTGGCCTTGCCCAAGGCGGAGTTACATCTGGCCTTGAAAACATTGTAGTTTTCTTCCTTGACCAGAGGCTCCTTCTTGACGAGCTCTGGATAACTTAGCTTCTCCTCGAAAATCAGATTCTTCACCCAAGCCTTCCAATTTGACAAGGCCTTGGTCATCCTCCCGAGGGCATACTTGTTCACCAGATTCCCTTTGAGATTGTCATTATTATACTTGTTTTCCTCATCACCCGGGAACGCGTATCTTGCGTGCAGCTTCCGGAAAAGCTGGATGAGGAAACCCCTGTTCTCTTCGGCCTTCAGGTTCTCCATGTTGATCGTGACGGTGTTCCGGAGGATTGCCGCGAGCTGGTTAGAGTAACCCCCAACAAATTCTTCTGGCTCCAAAGGCGCACCTTTAGGGCTCACGCTTGTGATGATGGACCTTTTGAGGTCGACCACGATCGGGGTCCGATCCTTCCGAGACTTCTTCGATGCGCTACCACCGTCTGTAGTAGCTTCACCGCCGCCATCAGTGGTAGTGGCGTAGCCATCGGCGTCGCCATCGGCGTCCCCCATCTCCTCATTGCCCGACGAGGTATCCTCGTCCTCCTCCATCTCGTCGTCCCGCGGAACAAATTCCGGGGCCTCTAGGGATTCCATCTCCTCCTGCTGCTCCCAAAAGGGCTTTTGGCTAGAAGGGCCCGGATCCGACATTTCTAAACACACAAATAAATGAAACTAATAAGCATAAAAATTCACAGAAAATTTTGGCATGAACTTTGCTAATTTTCTATGTCTAGGAGTGCCAGAAATTCGCCAGAACGGAAATGAATCAACATTCCGGCGAAACATTGGCAACTCAAAAAGAAAAACCTGCACAAAAAGGATCAAAACACAGCCATCATCACAGCCATTTTGCTAGCATACATACACAAACACCATGTATATATATCATGCTCCAGGCCATACATACACAGAGGCACCATGTATCATCTGTTTGCTTGTCAACAACCTGAGCATGAATAGTACAGTTACCAGGAACTAAAGGAATAAATGATCAGAAGCTCAAATGTACAGAACTGCAGGGGCACAATAAAGTTCAAAAATTGTCACCACTAGGTTCAGAGAAAACAAAATTGTCACCACTTGGTTTAGACTAAAAAATTGTCACCAACGCATGTATGTATACACAGAGCTGAATCTGTCTTGCCACTTCTTGAAAGGAAGAAAAAAGAACTGAACCTGTTTGTATGTGTGCATGCATGTTCCAACACCAAGGTCCCAGCAAGCAAATTTGTATTCTGTGTGATTCATAGTGTTTAGGAAATAACGAAAAAGCAATCTATGATTCATAGTGTTACTGGAGCAAATTTGTTCAGGAAATGCTTGCTTACGGGGCCCTCGAAAGTCCAGGAGATATATAAAGCCTCACTGGAGCAAATTTGCTTCTTTGTTGTTCACTGAACACATAGATAAACTATTCCAATGACTAGATCATAATCATCATAGATTGCCTTTTTGTTGTTCTCTGAACACATATACTCCGTACATATACATATGCTCTACAGGAAAGAATGATCACAAGTTCGAACCTTGATGTGCAAGCAACTGTTCCTTTCAATGCAAGATAATTAACCACATGTCATCTACTTACTCCTATCATTATTGTCTTTCATTTCTTTTCTAAGATCTACACCAGCCAACTACCATGCCACATGAACTAAGGATGAAAAGGAACTGGTCTTGTCAGTGTTTGGCCAAAATAGTTGTTTCCCTCAAAAAAAAGTACAAGTGATCGTGTTTTGTGGAAGGCGAGTGAGAGGACTTGGGAGGAGCAGCTGGGCAACACAGTAGGAATAAACAGCTAGCAACCAAACCTTGAACATTAGGAAGATGTTCGTTTGTTTTTCTAAATTTAAATTGACCGACCACAGTAGCAGGTCACCAAGCCCCAACCACGGGAAGGAAATCAGCTACTACACAAATTAACAATTCATTCGACGCACAAGGTCTGATGCAACTCAACACCGCCGCAACATCATGTGGACAACAAATCAACCAAAAAAGGTAATCAGCAGGACAACAGAGATACACACGAATAAAACAAGAAGGGACAATACATGCACTAGTGTCACATATGGCAGCCATACACACGACGAGCAGTAAAAGCACACTGATCTTATTTAGAGTATCTCCAGTAAACAACATCACATTTGCTAAACAGGGAGAAGTAGCTAGTAGGATGATCATTTAAACAAGATAAGTAGTACAACATCTTCTAACTTGACTGCATTTGTCCTAGCTAGTCTGGGCACATCAGCAGACACAAAGAGGCAAAACAGATTCCTCTTCACTACCTCCTATCAACTTGACAGGTGACAAGTTCTTCCATGAGGGCAAGGACCAGAGTGGATCCAGTCAGCCTTGAAGAATACATAGGCAAACTGCATATCTATTTCGACACTAAATCTTTTGGAATTTTGCAGTTGGACTCACGTGCTACTAAATCTTTTGGAATTTTGCAGTTGAATCAGATCAAGTTTTTAGGCAACAAAACAATGGAGAAATTTGCTGGACTGAGAGGAATAGAAGGGGAAGAGGAGGGATAGGGACAAGCCGGCTAGGGATCCGCCACCGTTCCCTCTCCCGCTGCCGCTCCACATGTCGGCGCCGGTTCAGAGAATCAGAGAATCATGTCGGCGCCGGAAGAGGAGGAAATGATTTCAGAAGGGGAGGAGAGGGGAAGAGGCATGGGTGGGTGGGGGGCGGGGACTCACCGGAGAGAGGGGAAGAGGCGTGGGTGGCGGCGGCGGCGTCGGGCTCCTCCTCGTTCACGGGGACGGCGGCATCGGGCTCCTCCTCCACGGGGCGGCGGCGAGCTCCTCCTTCACGGGGCGGCGGCGAGCTCCTCCTTCACGGGGCGGCGGGCTCCTCCTCCACGGGGCAGTGTCGGGCTCCTCCACGGCGGCGACGGCTTCGATCGATGCGTCGGGCTCCTCCACGGCGTCGGGCTCCTCCTCTGAGATATGTGAAGTCGTGTCTGTACTAGCTGCTAGCGTTGTGTGACTTGGTCGATGGGTGACGGTTATGCGAGGCGCATATCGCAAAGTGCGCCTCGTATAATATTACGCGAGGCGCATCTGGGCTAAATGTGTCTCGCATAATATGCACTCCTAGACAAAAATAGGGCAGTGCGCATGTTTCTATCAACTATCACACAACAGCCTAGTGGTAGCATGCCTTGTCCTTCACTGCTGGCCACCCAAGTTCGAATCCTAAGGGGGCCAATTTTTTGGAAAATTTTTTTAAAGGCCAATTTTCATGTAAAAGCATACAAATATGAACTATAAAATATACTACAAATATTTTAAATATTCAAATATTGCTAAAACAACAAAAGTGAGTATTCTCAATGAATGTGTCTTGTCGATACATAATATTCTCAATGCAATATTATTATAACACACACATAATAAAAATTAAGAATGTTTTGATACATAATAGTAGGCCACACACACGACGGTTCTTGACAATGGTCGGAGCGCGCTAGCGTTTCTTGACAATGGTCGTCTTCTTGCCCTTCTTTGTCGCGGTTGCATAGGTTAGGTCCGGGACGTCTTCACTACTTCTCTTGAACGGAAGTCCTTTCTTAGGTAGGGTTGTGGTGTACGGTGTTTGGTTGCCATACCCGTCTTCTATCTTCGGGTCGCCGTTCTGGTCAAAGTCTTGCTCGTTGGCGACTCCGTCCATTCCGATAATGTTCCTTTTGCCTCTCCTGACGACAACCCGGCTAGGCTTTGACGGTTCTTTGATGTACCAGCATTGGTCGACTTTGCTAGCCAAAACCCAAGGCTCATTTCTTGCGGGTGCGTTCGCGCTGGTGGTCTTTGACTGTATAACCATCGTGGTGAAATACCGGTCTTCTTTCTCGACGCTCTTGGCCCACCTGACACGGAACATCGGCACCTTCTCCGTAACATAGTCGAGCTCCCAAATCTCCTCGATCCTTCCGTAGTATCTTTCCGGGATGTCGCCGGTGTAGAATATCCCTGTTACCCCTGAGTTCTGGTAATCGCAGTTATTGTATTTTTCCTCTGTGTAGAACGTGTATCCGTTGATATCATAAGCCTGATAGGTCATGAGGTTGTGCGAGGCGCCCTGTGACAATGAGAATATGAGTTTATCTTCCTCCGAGTACTCGCCCTGCGGTGGATTAGCTATGACCTTCTCCCTAAACCACCGCGTGAAACCGGAGTTGTGCTCCTTGATAACATCTTCCTCCCTCGGGACCTGGCGCCCCTGATCAGCGTAATTCTTCTTGATAAACTCTTTGTGCTCATGTATGTATGGATCAACCACCTGCAGGTGTTGCAGCGCGACCAGGTGTTCGCCCACGTTCTTCGTGATATGCATGAGATCAAGGCTATGAGGCACGCGGAGGATCTTCCAGTATGGCAAGTCCCAGAAAACAGACCTCGCCTTCCATACCTTCAGCAACGGCTCTGGCTTCTTCTGGGTCTTTCCTGGCGCAGGGCACTCCTTCCAGTTATTCAACAGCTTGTAGATTTCCGCGCCACTCTTCTGGTGTGGGATTCCTCGGAGCTCGATCGTCCCATCGAACAGATGTCCTAGCTTTCTCCAGGCGTGATTCTTGGGAAGCTACCTCCGAGCCCCAAGGAACACGGTTTTCCCAGACCCGGGATCTTTCTGTAGCTGGCGGTACGTTGTATTATCCTTGCACCTAACGCACCCATAGAATCCTTGGACCACCTGCCCCGAGAAGTATCCGTAACCAGGATAGTCTTGCACCGTCGTGATCACCGCCGCTCTCATGTCAAAGTACTCTTGTCTCGAGGCGTCCCATGTACGGGCTCCTTCTTCCCATAACGTGGCCAACTCCTCTTTCAACAACGTGAGATACAGATTGATGTCTGTACCAGGTTGTTTTGGCCCTTGAACGAGCATATTCATGGTTACGTACTTCTTCTTCATGCACAACCAGGGAGGGAGGTTGTAGATCCATACAAACACGGGCCAGGTGTTGTGTGTGCTGCTCTGGCTTCCAAACGGATTGAGTCCGTCAGTGCTCACGCCCAGCCTGAGGTTCCTTGACTCTTTCCCAAAATGTTGGTAATATTGTAGGTCCAACGCCTTCCACTGGCAAGCATCCGAAGGGTGCCTCAACATTTCCTCCTTCTCCGGATCATCGTCTTCCGGCCTCTTTCTTTCCGCATGCCAGCGCATGAGCTGTGCTTCCTTAGGGTCTACGAAATACCGCTGCAAACGAGGAGTTAGAGGAAAGTACCACACCACCTTCCTAGGAGCTTTCTTGGTCCCTCTCTTGTATCGAGAGGTCTTGCACACCGGACACGTGGTCTTCTCCGCGTCCTCGCCCCGGTAGATGATGCAATCATTTATGCAGACGTGGTATTTCACGTGCGGTAGATTGAGAGGACACACGACTTTCTTCGCCTCAGCGATACTAGTCGGACATGTGTTCCCCTTCTTGGGAAGAATATCGTGCTAGAATACAATGTTGTCGTCGAAACATTCGTCGATCATTTTGTGTTTCGCCTTCATCTCCAGAGCCCTAAGCGTTACATTTAGACGGGTATGTTGGGCCACGCAGAGATAAAACAAAACTTTTTCCTCTAACGTGGTGATCCCAAGATCTAGCTGAGGTAGAAGGCCACGAGGTTTACCACTAGACGCGCGGTTGCGGATTACTGATGAAGCGCGTCAGTTGATGCAGTGCAGTCCTTACGATCCGATCGTCCTGGTGCTGATCGTACAGCACCTCTGCTGGTATCCACACGTACAAGGAGGAGCGCCGGCGGCGAACTGCTAGGTTCGTTACGGCGGCTGGACTGCTGTGGAGCTAGGGTTTCCAACACATGGAATTACCTAACCGAACAACGATTAACCTTTCTGGGTTACTGTGCTCCACTATATATAGGGAGTGAACATGGGCTCCGCTCGCGCGACCCATTCACTAAAGCCCATATAAAACTAGTCACCGTGAGTCCAACTCACTAACTCAGTCCTAATCCGGTTTAGGTCCAACCCAACCAGATTATATGTTCAGATCCAATCCGAACTTGCTCCCGCTCTTAAGTGTGTGACCCCGCAGGCTCATGGTTACTTGGACACGATTAGAGTCTGACTCACAATCGATCAATCGGCATCGGCTCCTAGCAGAACTTGCCGATTCCCAAGTACCAAAGAGTCATGACGACTTGCCTTTCCAATGCGACTTACGTCCGAGTCCCTTTTGCCTCACGATATACCTTGTCAGACTATAGGCGAATATATGTCATCCCTTAAATAGTCCGACTCTCTTCTCGATCTGAGATAAGTGATTCACCCGACTAACTCTTAGCCGATCGCCTCGGTTAACACTTAACCGAGTCGTGCATGGCCATGCTTTCCGAATCATATCTCACGAGAGGGCCCAGAGAATATCTCTCCGAGTGGAGGGCAAAATCCCATCTTGGTTATTCACATCACGCATCTTGATTCTCAGTCGACCTGAACTCTGCCTTTATAACTGCCCTGTTACGGATCAGCGTTTGACAGAACCTAAGTCGGTGATCCTCAACTCGGACTATGCAACAACCTCAGGTCTAAGGATTACATTGATTGAGATATACAAATGACAGCTAAGTTCGTTGTACCTCAATATGGGTCAATCCGACTCGCTAAACTCTTTAGCCTAGTCTGTGTAAGTTGGAATAGCATCTCCATGCCCATGACAAGTGGAACCGAGTCATCAAGCCAACTTTCACATTGGTCTAAGTTGTGTGTCCAGCACAACCTCAATGACCAAGGATATTTAGTACAAACAACATGAATGTATAGTTCCACAACTGAATTACATATTCAATGATACACATCAGATGTTTATACAAGGACTACTTAATAACTTTATGAATACTATGGGAAATATCATCATACATGATTGCCTCTAGGGCATATTCCCAACAGTCTCCCACTTGCACTAGAGTCAATCTTCCGACATCACATGTCTAAGCATCTAATGCCCATGGCTCTCAGGTGCGCCTCATGCTTCGGCTGGGGTAACGGCTTTGTCAACGGATCCGCAATATTTGCATCCGTGTGTACCTTGCATAACTTGATATCACCCTGATCCACGAACTGGCGAATTAGGTGGTACCGCATGAGTATGTGCTTGTTCTTCTGGTGTTGTCTAGGTTCCTTGGCTTGTGCAATAGCACCATTGTTGTCACAATACACGTCCAACGGATTGGACGAGCCCTGAACCACACCAAGATCCATGAGGAAATTCCTCATCCAAACAGCTTCCTTTGCTGCCTCCGAGGCAGCAATATACTCAGCCTCTGTTGTAGACGCAGACACAGTCTCTTGCTTGGAACTTTTCCAGCTCACAGCACCTCCGTTTATAATAAACACGTATCCGGATTGCGAACGAGAATCATCAGAGTCGGTGAGATAACTCGCATCCGTGTAACCCTTTACACTGAGTTCATCTTCACCACCATAAACCAAGAACATATCCTTAGTCCTTCTCAAGTACTTTAGGATATTTTTAGCCGCTGTCCATTGGATCTCTCCAGGATCAGCCTGGTATCTGCTCACAACACTTAGAGCATAGGAAACATCCAGCCTAGTACAAATCATGGCGTACATGATGGATCCAACTGCAGAAGCATATGGAATCACACTCATCCGACTTCGCTCATCAGTTGTCGAAGGACACTGAGTCTTGCTAAGTTTTACACCATGGGACATCGGTAAGAACCCCTTCTTAGACGATTCCATGTTGAACCTTTTCAACACTTTGTCCAAATAAGTACTCTGACTCAATCCAATGAGCCTCCTTGATCTATCTCTATAGATCCGGATTCCGAGGATGTATGTTGCCTCACCCAAGTCTTTCATTGAGAAACTCCTTTCCAATGATTCCTTGGTTTCTTGCAACATCTGGACATCATTTCCAATCAGTAATATGTCATCCACATATAAGATTAGAAAATTTACTTTGTTCCCACTAAACTTCTTGTATAAACAAGAATCATGATCACTCTTGATGAAGCCAAACGATTTGACTACCTCATCAAAGCGAATATTCCAACTCCGAGATGCTTGCTTCAACCCATAAATGGATTTCTGAAGTTTGCATACCTTGTCAGCATTAGCCGGATCGACAAAACCCTCGGGCTGTACCATATACACGTCCTCGGTTAATTTTCCATTAAGGAAAGCCGTTTTGACATCCATATGCCATATCTCATAGTCGAAATAGGCCACTATAGCTAACATGATCCGAACTGATTTAAGCATCGCTACGGGCGAGAAGGTCTCGTCGTAATCAACTCCTTGAACTTGTCGGAACCCCTTCGCGACAAGGCGTGCTTTATAGATTGAAACATTTCCATCCATATCAGTTTTCTTCTTAAAGACCCATTTGCACTCGACGGGTATTGCACCGTCTGGCAGATCAACCAAGTTCCAAACTTGATTTTCATCCATGGACTTTATCTCGGATCTCATGGCTCCAAGCCATGACTCGGAATCAGATCCCACCATCGCTTCCGAATAATTTGCCGGCTCATCACTGTCTAACAGTAACACATCACGAACACTTCGTAATCTTGCCGATCTTCGTAGTACAGGTGCTGCTGTCGGCTCAGCTGCCACGATCGGCTCAACCTCCAAGGTTTTTGCCGATTCGCTATTAGCCGATTCCTCTCGAATTTCTTCGAGTTGCACCGTGATCCCACTTACTCCCCGACTGAGAAACTCTTTCTCAAGGAAGACACCGTTCCGAGCGACAAACACTTTGCCCTCTTCTCGGTTGTAGAAGTAGTAACCCAAGGTTTCCCTCGGATACCCCACGAAAATACATTTATCCGACTTGGCCGTAAGCTTGTCCGACTGAAGTCGCTTGACAAAAGCTTCACAACCCCAAATCTTAAGAAAAGACAAACTCGGCTTTTTGCCTGTCCACATCTCATGCGGTGTCTTCTCTACCGATTTTGATGGTACTTTGTTTAGTGTGAACGCCGCTGTTTCTAGACAATAACCCCAAAATGATAAAGGCAGATCTGTCCGACTCATCATTGATCGTACCATGTCCAACAAGGTCCGATTCCGCCTTTCCGAAACACCATTCCTTTGTGGCGTTCCTGGCGGAGTAAGTTGAGGAACTATTCCACAACTTTTCAGATGGTCATCAAACTCATGGCTCATGTACTCGCCTCCTCGGTCCGACCGAAGAAACTTTATTTTCTTGCCGAGTTGATTCTGTGCTTCATTCTGGAATTCTTTGAACTTTTCAAAGGCTTCTGACTTATGTTTCATTAAGTAGATATATCCATACCTACTCAAATCATCAGTGAAGGTAATGAAGTACTCATAACCACCCCTGGCTGTCGTGCTCATTGGTCCACATACATCACTATGTACTAGTCCCAACAAGTCGGACGCCCTTTCGCAACTCTTTGCAAAAGGTGTCTTGGTCATTTTGCCGAGTAGGGAAGATTCGCATGTCTCGAACGACTCCAAGTCGAACGAAGTTAGGAGTCCATCATCATGGAGCTTCTTCATGCGTTTCCAACTTATATGACCAAGCCGGCAGTGCCAAAAGTAAGTCATATTCAGATCATTTGGTTTCAACCTTTTAACATTTATGTTATAAACCGACTCACCATCAAGATTCAAAATAAATAACCCGTCCTGGACGGGTGCAAAGCCGTGAAACATATCATTCAAATACAAAGAACAACCATTATTCTTGATATTCGACTCATAGCCTTGCCTCATCAAACATGAAGCAGAAATAATGTTTCGACTGAGCACTGGAACATAATAACAATTATTTAGTTCCATAATGAATCCGGAAGGTAAATGAAGTTGCATCGTGCCGACTTCCAACGCAGCAACTCTTGCTTTGTTGCCGACTCGAATATCAACCTCGCCTCTTGCTACGCTCCTAGTTCTTAGCAGTCCCTGCAACGAGTTGCAGATGTGAATAACTGATCCGGTATCATATACCCAAGAACTATTAGGTGCATCAGCAAGATATATGTCTATAACATTGCAAAAAAGTGTACCTGAGTCGGAAGTCATACCTCCACTCTTGGCTTTGTCGGCCAAGTACTTGCTGCAGTTCCTCTTCCAGTGGCCATCCGCCTTGCAGTAGAAGCAAGTGGATCCGGCTGAAGGAGATGGCTTAGTCCCTGAGGAAGCGCTTGGGACAGGGTCCTGAGCCTGCTTTCCTCCTGACTTAGCCTTCTTCTTAGTCCAAGAACTCTTCTTGAACTTAGCCTTATTCTGCACCATCAACACTTGACTGGTGCCCTTCTTGAGATCCGCCTCTGCCTGCTTGAGCATCCCATGCAATTCAGTGAGCTTCTTATCCATACCATGCATGTGGTAGTTCGAAATGAACTGCCCATATGCACTAGGAAGAGAGTTCAGAATTATATCCGTAGCGAACTCTTCGCTTATGGGGTAGCCAAGCCTCTCCAGAGACTGCACGTAACCAACCATTTTGATCACATGCGGACTCAGTGGATCACCATCCTTAAGCTTGCAACTCAGCAAAGCCTGAGAGACTTGATACCTCTCAGTCTTCGCCTGAGCCTGGAACATACTTTTGAGACTTTCGATCATATCGTAGGCCTCAACATGCTCGAACTGCTTTTGCAAGTCCGGTTCCATGTGAGCAAGCATAAGACAGCTGATATCCGTGGACTCATCCTTAGCCCGACGGTAGGCATTGGTGGCTGCGACAGTCGCATTCTCATTCGGCTCATCTGGAAGTGGGTTGTCTAGGACATGGTCCTTCTTTTCTTGTTTGAGAACAATTCTCAGATTTCGATACCAGTTGGTAAAATTAGTGTCGTTCAGTTTATCTTTCTCAAGAATGGTTCTCAACGCAAAACCGGATATCTGAGAGTGACTGCTACTAGGTTCCATGATCTACAACAGAAAATATGCAAAAACACTTAAGACATGTATTCATAAAAGAGCAAGCATATTAAACATTTTAATATTTTATGCTCCCACTAGAACCAACACCCCTCCGATGGTTACTTAGTGATTCAGGATCCTAAATAAGCAAGTCGGCTAGTGAGCTTTAGCATCACCGCTAGCCGCCAAGTGATCTAGGTAGACAACTCCTTGTCAATCGCATCTCATGCGACTCCTGTTGGACGGGTGGCATCACATGCCCCGGCTCCCATCCGACCTTTCCCCGAGTCCCACAACCGTTGTGATAGACCCATCTAGCTTACCGAGTGTTTCTGCAGTAAGAGTCCGACTCGAACACACCTAGTCGGAAAGAATTGGAAGCACCTCAATTTTATGAGCCCACTACCAAAAATGTCCGACTTGTGATGGTGCAAACACTGGCGGGAAAACCGACTAGACCTTCTTTGAGGGATTAAATTTTACCGACTATCTAATAGAGGTAAAACTGAGACATAACAATAACACAAAATAAAGCAATTATAATGTGAAATGGTATGGCTCTCTTCATGGCGATCTCCATCTCCACAAAGCCTGTAATCCGACTCGTGCCAACTCTTGTCACTTGCCGTCTTACTCCATGTCGCCGACATGTATAACGCCTTGCATGCCTTCCGGGTTCTCAAACAGCTACACTAGCTTAGTAAAGTAAATTACATAGAGAATCCGACACGCAGGTCGTTATACAATAAAGTGACAGCACCTAGGCTCCAGCCGGCTGACAAAAACCGTGATTCGCAGATCACGTATGGATTACACACATACATCACATGCACATGAACCATACCATTCACAACTTCCTGCAAAAACAAGTTATGCATAGATATAATATCTACCGGCGCTGTGAAACTCGCAACGACATCTAAGGCGCTACGACAGGGCGAAGCCGGCGGTCCACGATGGCGGAAGCCGACCGGTAGGGGTATGTCGTTCCACGACCTCAGCAGTATGATCACGGAAATCAGATCTACCATTCCCCGAGTATAGTTGATCCAATCAACTTCATACAAAATCGATCTATCTCATAGATCGACCACCAAAACAGCACATAGATCTCATCTATAGCCTACCACATATCTCATATGCGAGATCTCGAGCCTAAAACCAGAAGCTATCGCTCTGATACCACTGTTGGGCCACGCAGAGATAAAACAAAACTTTTTCCTCTAACGTGGTGATCCCAAGATCTAGCTGAGGTAGAAGGCCACGAGGTTTACCACTAGACGCGCGGTTGCGGATTACTGATGAAGCGCGTCAGTTGATGCAGTGCAGTCCTTACGATCCGATCGTCCTGGTGCTGATCGTACAGCACCTCTGCTGGTATCCACACGTACAAGGAGGAGCGCCGGCGGCGAACTGCTAGGTTCGTTACGGCGGCTGGACTGCTGTGGAGCTAGGGTTTCCAACACATGGAATTACCTAACCGAACAACGATTAACCTTTCTGGGTTACTGTGCTCCACTATATATAGGGAGTGAACGTGGGCTCCGCTCGCGCGACCCATTCACTAAAGCCCATATAAAACTAGTCACCGTGAGTACAACTCACTAACTCAGTCCTAATCCGGTTTAGGTCCAACCCAACCAGATTATATGTTCAGATCCAATCCGAACTTGCTCCCGCTCTTAAGTGTGTGACCCCGCAGGCTCATGGTTACTTGGACACGATTAGAGTCCGACTCACAATCGATCAATCGGCATCGGCTCCTAGCAGAACTTGCCGATTCCCAAGTACCAAAGAGTCATGACGACTTGCCTTTCCAATGCGACTTACGTCCGAGTCCCTTTTGCCTCACGATATACCTTGTCAGACTATAGGCGAATATATGTCATCCCTTAAATAGTCCGACTCTCTTCTCGATCCGAGATAAGTGATTCACCCGACTAACTCTTAGCCGATCGCCTCGGTTAACACTTAACCGAGTCATGCATGGCCATGCTTTCCGAATCATATCTCACGAGAGGGCCCAGAGAATATCTCTCCGAGTGGAGGGGCAAAATCCCATCTTGGTTATTCACATCACGCAGCTTGATTCGCAGTCGACCCGAACTCTGCCTTTATAACTGCCCTGTTACGGATTAGCGTTTGACAGAACCTAAGTCGGTGATCCTCAACTCGGACTATGCAACAACCTCAGGTCTAAGGATTACATTGATTGAGATATACAAATGACAGCTAAGTTCGTTGTACCTCAATATGGGTCAATCCGACTCGCTAAACTCTTTAGCCTAGTCTGTGTAAGTTGGAATAGCATCTCCATGCCCATGACAAGTGGAACCGAGTCATCAAGCCAACTTTCACATTGGTCTAAGTTGTGTGTCCAGCACAACCTCAATGACCAAGGATATTTAGTACAAACAACATGAATGTATAGTTCCACAACTGAATCACATATTCAATGATACACATCAGATGTTTATACAAGGACTACTTAATAACTTTATGAATACTATGGGAAATATCATCATACATGATTGCCTCTAGGGCATATTCCCAACAGGGTATCCCCGTCGTTGCATCCGTCAAACAATGGAGTGACCGCGTCTTTCTCCATTTGCTCCAGTTTAGCCTTCTCTCTACCGGCGGCTCTGGCGTTACTCGTCTCCTTGAGAAGCAGATCTTGGACATGAGGGTCTCGCAACCAGCTCGAATCATGGTCGGCACCACCTTGATCATCTTCGTGTCCATGCCCGACGCCACCTTGATCATCTTCGTGTCCATGTCCAGTGCCACCACCCTGATCTTCGTGATCGTGACTGGCGTCTTGATCTTCGTGATCATCACTGGCATCTTGATCTTCGTGATCATCACGTATCCATCGAGTGTAGCCATCCATGAAACTACGTCGAAGCAGGTGCGACTCCAGCATTCCGGAATCATGCCTTATCAGATACATCAGCTTGCAGTCCCGACATGGACATCTTATCTCTGTCTTGTTTGCACGTTCCATGTCGGCCCTCGCGCATGTCATCCACCTATCCACGCGGGCTTTGTTGATCAGTGGTCGGACCATGGCCGCCTGCGTGGTACAAAGAGCAAGAGAATAATTAGAGCATATATGGACGTGGATCGCCGGAAAAATTCGGCATGACCTCCCCTAAAAAGAGGACATCCGCGAGTGCCAGAAATTCGCCGGAAAAGAAACAAATCGACATTCCGGCAAAACATTGGCATCTCAAATGAAATCCCTGCAAAAAAAGTAGCACCACAACACAATCATATAGTCGGTGTCTCCGACAACGCGCATACATGCAAGCAACGCCTTCACGCTTCCTCCAACAACGACTTGCGCAAGAGAGCCGGAGGAGAAGTAAATGGACATGTTGTAGATCTAGAGGAGCAAGAGACTTCACTTACATATGGGTGTCAACCAATGGATGTTGAGCAAGATTCGAAGGTGAATCAATGGGGGAAATGAGGTGGGGAGGAGGAGGGGGGCGACCATATTTGTTTGGTGGAGGAGGAAGAAGTGACACAAGTGAGTGGGGTGCTAGTTGCCTCCATGTGAAAAAAGCTGGAAAAAAAGTGGTGCAGCTTATGCGAGGCGCATATTGCACAATATGCGCCTCCTATAATTCAAACTATAGGAGGCGCATATTGTGCAATATGCGCCTCGCATATGCGGCCACCTACCAGCGCCCGGGCCCGCATGAGTTACTTGAGGCGCATATGGCCATATGCGCCTCGCATATTGTCCAATATGCGAGGCGCATATAGCCATATGCGCCTCGCATATTCGTGCACCTACCAATACGCGGGCCCACACAGAATATGCGAGGCGCATTCTGGCCATATGCGCCTCGCATATTGTCCAATATAGGAGGCGCATATAGTCATATGCGCCTCGCATATTCGTGCACCTACCAACACGCGGGCCCACACAAAATATGCGAGGCGCATTCTGTCTATATGCGCCTCGCCTATCTGATATATAGGAGGCGCATATGACTAGAATGCGCCTCGCATAATATGGGGCTGCTAGATTCTGTCCGTACAGGGATTATAGGAGGCGCATTCTTATCATATGCGCCTCGCCTATTTTTATACTAGAGGCGCATATCGCAATGTGCGCCTCGCCTATTTTTATAGGAGGCGCATATGCTAAATGTGCCTCGCATAAGCATGTCTCCTATAGCCTTTTCTCTAGTAATGCTATGTTCTCGTAAAGTGCCTGACGCAGGGACCAGGTTACAATCTATGTGGATACTATGTTTGCGAGTTCATCCGGCAGACGTGCGATCAGAAGGGCAGAAATTTAGAGCAACTCCGCGTACGTAAACAATTTCTATAATTTTTAATTACAATTAAATTGTGTTTAGTTTTATTCATATAGGCTGACTCCTTTTTTAAATCAGATCGAACGTCTACGGGACGGTCTTCTGCCAAAGGATCGCGTACGAGCAATTCAGGAGGAATTGGCGGGATTCTTGGATGCAGAAGTCCTAAACCCAAAAGGGGAATACTATTAGGCTGTGTATAGACAATGGGGATTGTAAAAAGAGCAACTTTTGTATGTAGTGCATGAACTCGATCCGTGTATCGAATGTAAATTTGTCATGATGATCTTGTGTAATATAATGGTTCGTTTATTGATGAGTACAAAACACTAAATAAACAATAAAACAACCTAAATGAATTCTCTGCCGCGGCACAAAAAGTGGCCAAAATGCTGTCGCAGCAACAAAAGTTGCCAAAATGAATTCTCTGCCGCGGCAGAGAAATGTGCCAAATCTCTGTCGCGGCAGAAGGTTATTTGTCCCGGTTCGTGTTACGAACCGGGACGGTTGCTCCACCCCCACTCGCCCTCTGCCACGGACACGTGTACCCCCATTTGTCCCGGTTGCCAGGTTGGGGCTTTAGTCCCGATTGCCCCATCCCGGTTGGGTAACCGGGACTAATGCCCCTTACCAACCGGGACCAATGGGGCGTTCTGCACTAGTGAGCGGGCCTCTATCCAATCCTTCGCCACCGTGACCTTCCGTCCTCATCTTTACCAACCGTTACCAACGGGGCAAGCGAGAAGGAACAACCGATTCTGTATCCGGTATCCTAGTTCAGCTCGTGCGTGTTAAAGAATAGACTTAGACGAGGGCTATCTTGCCTTTTCGAAATATATAATCTTTACTATTAATTTCAAAAGCGTGGTGAATTACTAAGGAAATGCCACTCCACACCTCATCTTTACAAATCCAAAATGGATATTACATATAGACTAGTTGAATACCCGTGCGTTGCCACGGCCTATTATTTTAAAACGGAGAGAATACGTATATCTAAATTCAGACAAATTTATGATATCTTTTTAAGAGGGATGAAGTACTTAGACCGTTTTCAATGGTCGTTCCTTAGCGCGAATTTATGGGAAAAAAGCTGACATGGCAGCCTTATTAAGGAGGAAAGAGATTGCTGCCGTATACATAGAGAGAACCGGCTCTTAGCGTGAAGCTCGAGGCAAAATAAATGTTAAATCAATCCGGTGCATCCAACCACTTCTTGTGACCCCTTGAATTGGAGTTTTCTATCAGCTAGGATTCAATAGGGGCAGACCACACAGCAGAGCGCATTTAGTTATGCCACAAACTGATCTAAAGTTATGTTCTGTAGATACAATGCTTAGAAACGATTCATTAAGAGGGTCGTTTCTTAGATGGTTGTTTCTTAGCAAGAAATGGCATTTAGAACCGGCCCCGTTGGAAAAGGCCTTATTTTGCAATTGTTGGTCAAAGGTTGATCCACCGACTGTCCCCGCAACATGCCCTGATGGCTAAGTGTTTTCTTTAGTTAGGCATAACCGTTGTCACTAATTGATCATACTCAAAAGTATGATCTAAACAAAAAAAATGTAATAACATATGCGCCTAATTTTCTTGTTCGCACATATAAACAGAAAATGCATGCAATATACACATATTTCTAAGAGACATATTAGAAAAAAACAATTTCTTATTTTTTTGTGTAGACTCGCATCCTATTGAAGTGTCGATAGAATTCCTCTTATTCGTCCATTATCAGAAAAGGTGAAACATAGGAAAATGCGATCCAAACAAACCACCGATGCGCTTTTTTTTTACATTTTAAAACTTAACCACTTGTGCGCTTAGTGCATATACAGAAGCACAATGTTCTTTTCTTTCTTCAGTACTGTCTTATTGGTCACGTGGACGACTAAGCAGATCTAAAGGATGCACATATAGAAAATCGAACGGTGGAAAAGATTAAGCGGGTTCGTGGGACACACCCTGCTGGGTCTTAGCGGGTTTGTGGGAAAGATTAAGCCCTCGGTTGAACCGGACATGCATACATGGGCTTTAGACACATAGACTCATTGTGCAAGTTGTCGGTCTCGCCCTGTCTCCACTAAAACCCCTGTCTAGCCCTCTTACTCCTCTTCCCCTGACATCATGTCTCGCACTCGCAGCACAACAGCCACGGCTTTGCCATGCCGCCTCCTCTTCCACATGCCACATCCACGGCCTTGCCTCGCACCGTTGTCTCATCTTCCACGTCTAGACATAAGCATGCGGCATCCCCAGAAGGATGTTGTCGCCTTCATACACATGTCCTGGCATAGATCAAGATGATAGTCTTCGGCTTGGATTGGTTAGGAGACACGTCTCTAGCGCAGCAATATACATCTCTTTATAATATTGTGCAACGGAAACAAGTTACCGTGGCTGATGTGCTCTCCTCGAATCCTCTCAATGTGAATTTTAGGAGACACTTAACATGGAATAAGTGGGATGCATGGTTGCATCTTCTATCTATACTCATACAAATTAATCTTACAGAGGGATGTGACAATTTTTGTTGGCGACTTACATAATCTGGTAGTTTTACCATCAAATCTATGTACCTTAACCTTTTGAATGAAAATACAAGGTTTCTTAGAAAGTACATTTGGAAAATTAAATCCCCTCTAAAAATCAGGATTTTTATGTGGTTTGTTCAAAGAAAGGTAATCCTAACTAAAGACAACTTGAGAAAACGTCATTGGCAGGGAGACGCCAAGTGCTGCTTCTGCGATAAAGATGAGACTATTCAACATCTCTTTATTGAGTGTCCTTTCGCGGATATTATTTGGCGCATTATTTACATGACCTTTAACATATCACCACCAACGAGTATTAACAATCTTTTTGGTAATTGGCTCAAGGGCACCACCAAAAAAGAAAAAAAATCCAAATTTGGGTGGGAGCGTGCGCTATTCTTTGGGCTATTTGGAATGTACGCAATGACGTTATCTTTAACAGAGCATAAAATATCATTTTTTTGTAGGTTATTCACTTGGCTTCCCACTGGATCAGTATGTGGTCCTATCTCCAACCAGCCGCGGATCGAGGAGCAATGGCTACTTGGTGCAACCTTTTGGAGATGGACGCACATGAATTATTCAGCCAGTGTGGCTGGCAATCTGATCTTAGAATCATATGTTGATGACTTCGTGCTCTTTTGTGTTTGGCTATTCTAGATCAATAATTTATGATCCTTGAATTTGTACTTGTGGTGGAGACTACAAACAGTTTTTTTAATAAAGAAATAAATAAGTGGTATGCATCATTCTGATACAGAGGCTGGGGCGATGCCTCCTTTTCGGAAAAAAAAGTCTTCGGCTTGGATCATAGTCAAGCAGCTCGCGTGCGTACGTGCATTACATGTCTTATAATTTATAATAAAAAACATCTATCTAAATTTTATATTTATTTTTTGCATGTTTTTCTAATCTCATGCATAACGATGTGAGCACGGGTCACACGATTCACACGTCTTCACATAAAATTCAAAATCACATAAATGTATTAAAAAAATACTCCGCTATCTCTTGTCGTAATAAATTTGTGACATTTATTTTGAGATGGAGTGAGTACTTATAGACAATAACTAAGCAACCGTCCTCTACAATTAATTCTTTGATTGATCTCACTACAATTATCCTACTATATTTTTCTTTGATTATTCTCCCATAAAGGTTCAGCGATTTATGCAATCAATGATACTGTACTTCCTTTATCGAGCGTACAAAGAATCGCACCCATGAAGCTGAATTGGACACACACGATCAAAAAAAAATGTAAGAGAAAAGAAGTGGACAACCGACACTCTAGTCTCAGTTCAGTTCTTCACTCTCTGAGTCTCTGCTCTGTATCCCTCTCGTCACCTACCTCCCCACCGCCCTCCAGGTTCTCTCACCTTCTCATGTCTCCTCGCCGGTCCCCATTCGCTTGGTCTCCAGCTCCTTCTCTCAACCTCCCCCTCCCCCTTCTTCATCACTGGTGGCCCGAGGACTCGCACGCCCCTGCTCCTCTCCGCCCATCCTCGTCGAATCCAACCACCGAAGTGCCCGAGGAGGCGCTCGAGCTCGGCATGTTCGCGGGCGACCCAACGCTAGGAGCCGACGGAGGTGGACGTGAGTCGTCTCCACTGGACAGGTGACCAGTGCCATCGCGCATCGAAGAGCTCAGTGCCAGCCAGAAAAAACAAGGTCAAATCTTGAATTGCGATTTGTTTGTTGCTTTGGTGAGAAATTCGAATCGTCTCCTTGCTGACACACGCATCAATTGCAGTGTTCCTTTCTCGGCAGTGTTGCTCTTGATTGTCATTGGAGTGAGGATCTAAATTGGTCTCTAAGGAACGGAATCCCCATACACAATGCCGTGTCCTTTTTGTTATTGCTGTTGAGAGAAGATAGTCAATATTGCCCGTATATTATTAGTATTGTGACATCACCTATTTTATTTATCATTCTAGCTAGATATATTATCAATATTGTGACAGAACCTATTTAATAAATATCAATGCATTTTATGTGCAATTTAAGTAGTACATGCCACATACTCTTGTCATTTCTCGGACTTAATGATCTTCTGGTTACTACTGGCTGCACACTGTTTTCTCTCACAAAAAAAATCAGCATAGAACCTGAGTACCGTGCACATGTTCTCTTCCACCTCTAACTTATATCTCTGCTAGTACATAACATATTGTTTGCTCTGACAGACACTTCTCAAGCACATAGAGAAACAAATAAGAAAATATATAGCTTGGACATCATATAGCAGATATGTCTCTCTGAATTTATACAGGAAAGTGAGGCAATGTTGGGTGCTTATCATTGATGTGTTTTGTGATATAGACCATTGAAATTATAATAATTGCATGTGCTTGCTATATCTTAGCCCTGACCCATGACCTCAAGATTTATCTGAATCAGGATAATCTGAAAAAGTTATGTTCTACCTTTCTAGTAAACCAGAATAATTCCTTGATATGTTTTTAGCCAGACCCATACGTGCAAAATTTATACACAGATCCAAAAGCATCATAAGTAAGAGTTCTAGATGTAAATGTGCTACCATTAAAATATATTTAGCATATAAACCTGGCATGTCCTATGCTCCAAGCAATGAAATAAATGCACAAGTAATAGGACATTGTCAACCATTTTGTAGAAATAAAATTTCATAAACAAATAATAAGATAACAGGAACAATCTGGAATACACAACAGTACATCACATGTTGATAATCAACCTAGCTACTCACGTATGCGATGGAGATGAGCCTCACGCTTTCACAATGTACTCCTTGATATGGTTCCAGACAAACCTCCATACTTCACTTATACCCTAACTATAGTTGGTTACCAATTCCGGGAAGTGGATGGATGCAAAGTAGCTGCATATGGGCACATCATTGCGATGGATTCGGTGCACAGGGTGTTTCGCTTTTCTGCGAGTCTTGCGTTGCGCAGAGCTAGCAGAGCCTGCCTTTCCTCCGGTGGTGTGTTCTTCCTACGCTCTCTTCGACGGGCGTTCATCTCTTGTCTCTCCATGGCTGGTATATTTTGCCTTGCTTGCCTTTGGCAGGCATTCCTCTCATCTATTGTTTTCTTTTGCCTGGCTGCTCTTCTTCGGGCATTCATCTCCTCCTTTTGTTTATCTGTTAAGCTATTTCGTCGTGCTCTGTCATGTTCTCGTCTAGCTTGATTTCTGTCTTTTCTCATGTTAGCAATTATCTCTTGTTGACGATCAGTTGGGGTTGTCACAGTAAGTTCACCATTGCTTGGTGCTCCCTGGAGCAGTGCAAGTTCACGGGAGCAAGCAGCTTCAAGTCCTTCAACTTGGGAAAAAATATCATTAGTATATGTACAACAGTTAGCATAGCTATATTCAGATGAATGTAATGTTTAAAACGCAATGGTGTAGGATGGTACCATTGCAAGTTTCACCATGATCTGGTAGACGAGATGACGTGAGGGTAGAACATGGTTGAGTTGACATGCCGTTATAGTCATCTGCATGTTGTAGTGGCGGTGACATCTGCATGAAAATGGTATATATGTGCAAAGTTATTCAGTAATCAATCAAATATTTAATTGGAATATATGGAAACAGAAATGACAACATTAGTTGTGCATATGTTAATCTATGAAGATCAATTGTTGACAACAAGCCCTTATGTATTATGTTAGAACCGCATCATATCTAACAGCAGGTTGCTATAGAAACAGCTGACCAGAATGAAACTCATTTGTGAAGTATATTCAGCTAATAAAGAATGGGTGCGTGTGAGTCTGAGTAGGTCAACAAGTTTGGAGAGAAACAACAGATGTGAAAACCTAGGATAAAACAATTAGATGGCGTTAGAATTAGAAGTCAAAAGACACCTGATTACACCTGTGCTAATCTAATGATTTTGATTGCTCTGCAGTTTCACCTAGGTTTTGTGACCTTTAATCAACAAGATGGGAAGATGAGAGGGAAGAAGACGATGATGGAGATGTGTATATCAAGGGGATGAAGGCGAGAAATCAGCCAAAAGGACCCATACATCAGCGCAGTAATTTTTATCAGGGGGTGAACTGAAGAGGGAAGCGATGTATGACGAACTCCTGGAGTGTTGGGACTTGGGCGACCTCCACGAGCTTGTTGGCGACGTTCGCCAGTGCAATGTAGTCCTCCACCGGACGGCGCTTCGCCTAAACCTGTGGCTCAAAAAGTCACAATCAGTCTTCATTAGAATATTGCAATCCATATCTTCATGGATGGGAGGTAGAAGCAGATGTCAGAGGCGTACGGAGGAAGCGCGAGGTCTTCTTTGGCTTGGGGATGATCTGGAGCTTGCCGTGTACAACAACCAGCTAAAAATAGGAGAGCGCATTATGGGATTAGGCTGTTACGTTGTGAGGTGATTGAACGCGTGGCATTCTCTATTGTATAGTTTGTTTTAGTTGTTGCGATAATTAAGGTGTTTGTTTTGTTAGGAGGTGCAAGCGGGTTGTTAGTTGTGGGCTTGTGGCCACCAGAGTTTCTCTTTGTATGTGCGGTGGCATACTGTTTGTAAATTGTTTGAAGTGTGACACCACCCTACGTACCATCACCGCAGCTTCTCTTTTAATAGTAAAGAAAATGCCATCTGGTCCGGTTAACCATACATACTCCATCGGATTTGTTTATTGTTGCCGATTGGATCGGTAACGTCACAACGGATTAGATAAGTCAACCACGAATCTCTCCTCTTAGTTATCCAAGCAAACAAACTACAATAAATTGGGTGTGAGATTTATCCTCCGTCAAGTTCAGAAGCAAAGACGAACTTTTTGGCTAAACCATCATATGTCTTCCATAGTCTCCGTTCTACCGAACTCACTGCACACTCATCCCTTGTCGACCCAGACAATGGTGAGGAGGAGCCACTCTTCGATGGCCACGCCGAGCGAGGAACCCCGGCCAGTGCAGATGAGCAGGGACGACTCCAACCTTCAGCATCCACCAGGACCTTGGGGCCACTGGCCTGGCGTCCTTCGTGTGAACGTCTTGACATACAAAAGCTTCGCAGAACAACGCTGTCCCGACTTCCTCCGAGGGATTGGTGCACAATATCTAGCCGACGATGATGAGGCCGACACACCATAGTCCATAGCCCGCCGTCGGCCGGTTTTAAATGCACTGCCGCTTGCCCCTGCCTTTGCATGGAGCGCACAGGCCTGAACGCGTCTGAGGACGATGAGGTGGTCCCTATTCCGTCGCATTTGCGGCGTCGCAGGGATAGATTTTCCCTGACCTTATCATAGAGCGATGTGGGGCGACGGCGGAAGAGCCGTCGCCGCCAAGGGTGATGACAACTTCCTTCACGAGGTGGTGGTGGCAGAATTGATCCAAGTTGATGCTCTCGGCCTCGCAGGCTTGGTCGATGGTGTTGTAGGCGAGTCCTTGGTCGCCTCCTTGGACGGGCTGCTCGATGCCTGTCTTCACAGCACACAGGCGTCACGTCACCATGCTCGTCTTCCTCGAAAATGGGCGGAAGTTGTTCGGAGTCTTCGCCCAGGGCTCCCGTGAGCCTGACCTCACCGCCTCAGGAAGTCATCCTGGCCTTCTTCTCTGGATCGAAGAGTACCTCGTAGGAGTCGTTGAAGATGCAGAGCGCCAGTTTCGCGCTGGGCAGACAGTCCCTGACGGGCAATAGCAGGGCCACTGCAGACTTGTACCGCTCCTCGATCCTAGCGGGACCCTGCACCAGTTATCCGTCCCACGGCCCGCGCGCGGATGGCCGGCGGCGTGGAGTACCTCGAGCGCGGTGAGCATCTCGACGACTTGAGAGGAGGAAGATCCACTACAGTCGACGGAGACAGCAGCATCGCCGTCGTGGCAGGGAATGGAGCAGGATCGCATGTCCGTGAAAAAGGGATCAGGCGGTTAGCTGTTTGTGAGCTCTGTATTTATCTATAATTAGATGAAGTAATTATGAGGTCGACCACACTTGTGAGAATATTTAGAACGCTACTAATATTAAGATGGATTCCTTGAGTTGCCTCCTATATTTCTTACAGTCTTTGGTAGTAACCTGTAAATATAATTTTAAGTACTTTGGGTGACTGATTCTCAAAAAAAAGTACTATGGGTGACTGAGGTTGTATCTGTAGTTTTCTTTTGTAATTGAATGTGTGAAAGTCCTTCGCCACAAAATGTCACCCAGTGAAACTTTATTTAGATTTAATGACATGTTTTTGCATGACACTAAGAGGGTAATAAAATGAGGTGTAGGTCGATGAGGCACTCTCTCTGTCTCCAAAATAATCTGATATGTACTTTAGAAGTTAAGGTCCTAGAATTAATACACAAATTAATTAATCTAATGTTAGTATTTTTCCAGCATTAAACTATTATAAAGATCCATGAATATCCAAAGAAAGCGGTGGAATAATACAAACGGTTGTGATGTCTACTTCAGCCTTTCGGAAATCTCGAAGTTGATGGGTACTCTGTATTTTATGTTATTGTTCTTAATGTGCCAACAAGAAGAGCACATTTGTTTCCGAATATGGCTTATTGAACATACCCATTGCTTTTTGAGGATTGTTGATTGATTTCTATGGTCATATATTCGCTTAAAGTAGTGAGTATCTTTGCTTCCATAGGCACGAGCTATCAAATTTTGACCCTTTGATTCATGGTCAGGAGCATGAAAGCGCCAGACCTTCTTCATGATAACCTCGATAACATGTATATGGTTGCTTCTCCTTTGTTAAAAGTCAAAATAAGATGTCCTCTTGTGAATGATAGAAGCACCTTCACTATATTGTTTCAAGATATTAGCACCTTGCCATATTGATTAACCGTCCACATTTTACTCTACAAATGAGCACCCGTGAGAAAACATAGTGTTATGACACACAAAATAGATCTATATCGGTATGCACATTATGCAAAGCTCTAAACATCAACAATTGGGAACATTTAGTACAAATTAATGGTAGACTAATTTCTATTTTGCAGAGTGTATGTTTTATAATTCCTAACTTGCTCCTATACTGAGGTGTACAAGGGTGGAGTCTGGTCAGGCATATCGACGAAGTCAAGGTCATGGCACAGGCCGATTAGTATGATGGAGGAGACACTACACAAGAACTATGACGCGGAATGTAGGGAAATAGTTAAATACTTTATATTAGACAAGATTAGTCTGTAACCACCACACGGAGGTTGGGAATTCGGCAATTCTGTCTTGCAGAATGCAGAGGAATAGCTGAATATATGCTATAAATCACTTACATTAGACAAGAGTAGTCTATAATCACCAACATAGTAAGGTTGAGAATTCTATAATATATTGTTTTGGTGTCTCGTCAAATTAATTCATCATAGTACCTATAATATCTCTGCAAGAGTTCTATTGATAGATAAAAGGAAATGACACTTCAAAAAGTTTGATCATGTTCCTTTATGAATTGGAGGGTGCTAAATTGGGATCGGGAATCATCACATAGTGCATATTATGCCAATTATTTTTTCACTATAGTATCTTAACTAACGTTGTTTATAGATTAGGTGACCGGAAGCACTAGCAGATGAGCTTGCGCCATTCAGGAGGTCACTCGTGTCTCACGAGAAACTGTGTCGATGTTGCGCATCCTCATTGCCCTTCTATCATATGCTAGAACCAATCATTCGATTCTACCTGTTCGATCTGGTGGCACCACGTATTGGCAGTAACGAGAAAATAATAGATCGATTGATCTTGTCAAGGCAGGTACAATACAAGACTAAACATATTTGAGGATCACAAAAATTCTAAGATGTTTAGTTACGTTCACTTAGTTTGATGTGATAATGGTAAATTTTTTGAACCTATTTAAGAAACAGTTTGATCGTTTATATGGACCTTTCTCTCTAGAATTTAGCATCGTCCAGAACCTTACTTCTCTGAGAATATAGCTCACAGAGGAGAGTGTTGTTATAATAGGTGGAGATTTTTTGGAGTCTAACATACAATAGTCCATACCGACAGAAAATAGAGTGTCAAGATATTAAAGAGAAAGAACAATGTATGCATATGAAGGAGAGGAAAAGGCAGGGTATGCATGATGGTCCTTGAGAATTGTTATTATCTGGATTATTGCTATCTACCAAAGTCGATTTGTACCAGTTTTTAAGAGTTCCGTAGAAGTATCACACCGGTTATGTTTTGCTAATTTTAAACATCAAATTTGCATGCACGTTTACACATATAAATCTACGTGGCTAAGATATACTCCCGCTGCTTCACACTATAAGATTTTTTAGCAAACTATTATACTTGAATTTTATGTTTAGATTGCGGTATGTGAGCCGACAATATATCAGAACCGTGGCAACCCACGGGTATTCAACTAGTTCATCTAATAATTAAATCATAGCTAATAAAGGAGATAACAGTGCAAAAGGGGGTCATTAGCAAGAATTAGACAGCGTTGGGGGCTTAGAAGGGAGGGAGATAAAGAAGGGGGCTTATGTTGCCCCAGCACACAAACAGAAGGGGTTATTATCAATTCTCCCTCTGTCGCCACCGCCTCGAGGTTAAAAACCAGCCCATCAATCACGCCAGCATCTTCGTGCCACGACCACTACCAACGATCTCCACGCTAGTACCTGCCCGCTCCCGATTCTAATGCCCCCGCTTTTGATTGGATTGATTGGATTCTTCCTACTACCTCAACGTACTGTCCTAATCTGGCAGTTTGAGCTCCTACTAGATTTAATTGGATTCTCTGCCTCTTTACAGGATTTGACTGGATTGGATTCTGCATTCAGGTTGAGGTCTTGATGGATTTGATTTCTTTGGATTATTGGCTTATCCGTTCTGTCCCTGCACCTGATTTGGTTTGGATTTGATTTAATTGATTTTGTTTGTAGGTTGAACTCCGACCGGATTTAGTTTCTTTGAATTTCTCCCATCCTGATTCCAATTTCATGCATGTCTCTTACCCCTCCTAGCATCTTTTCCCCTTCCTATTTCTGGCCACCATGTCCACTTCTACTTTCCCAGCACGCGCAGGCCATTGCCTCGCCTTCATGTCCATTGTTCATCCACATTGTCTTCCCTCCTCCATCTACCTGCCCGTTGACATTGATGGAGTGGTTACTATTTAGAGGATTTCTGAGTTAGAAGGCACTCCGTGTATTGGATAATTCATCCGTAAAGATCAAGAATTTGCGAGATTGATTACGATAGGTATATTCCTTCCTGCAATGTTCTTGAGATGTACTCCAAAACTGTAGATTGTTATTGACTGCAAGACCATACAATAAGTATGTTTCTACACGTGGCTTTATTTATTTTGTTTCGGCCGGATTAAACCTCTGCGGTCGATGGCGACAGGGATAGATAGATGTTATGATCAGTTCATTCTCAATATGTTCTTGCATTATATCTCAGATTCTTCTCAATAAAACCATACACAAGTCTAATACGGTTTCAACTGTTATATGCTCTTACAGAGACACACACATTTGCAATGATGAATCTCAATCTGGCTGCTCTCTATCATGGAATTTATCCATCTAAGCTATTTTCCAACCAGAACTTACTGGTGCATGGCAATATAAATGCCTCCGTTTATTTGGCTAAATTAATAGGTTGCCATGTTCTTTTCAAGGGCGCCATTTTTTCAGGTACTAACTTTCTTTCCTTTTTACATGTTTGAGGTAATTGCTCACGGTCAATCTTTAATTCCTAGATGCATTATTTTGCACTTCCATGTCCTTTTGCTGAATGAGATCATAAGCACGCTGAATGATCTCATTCCTGCGATTTGGTTCATTCTTGAAGCATGGTACAAGACTACAAGTTACACTCAGATGTGCCGAGCCTGTCAGATTCTGCAAGTTTTTAGTACTCTATTTTTTTCTCCATCTTTTAGCAACGTTTTGATATCAATTCTGCGACGGAGGTGAAAATAAATTGATTGAAAGGTGAAATTGGTTGCTTGGTTTGTTTCCAAGCTTTCCTACATCGTGATCTTTCTTGGTTTGGTATATTGAAAATAAAGACCTGGAAGAGAGAAATGCCGATGTATACCTGGTGCAAAGTGGCAAAGGTGTTTCTTAGCAAATATTTTTTTGCATACTTTTAGTTGTGCATTTTGATAGAGTAATCACCCAGATTTAAGTGATGTATGTACATTACAAATTGTAAATATTTACATACCGACTCAAGCTCCCTCTAATTTCTTTTGTGTCATTGATCACCAGGGAAAGGTACCATCGCTTATTTAAATATCTTCTCTTTCCCCTTTTCAATATTGTGTTGTTGTTTCAACTTTTGGATCTCCAATAGTCCGAGATACATGACACCCGTCTCAAACTTTATACATTGTATAGTTGCATAAAAATGGGATTTAATTAACATGATGGAATATTTTTGTCCCTCTAAATATATAGCGCATATCGTGCAGGTTTCTTATTTACGTCAATATCCCCGCGCAACGCGCGGGGTATCATCTAGTTCTATTATAGCAGAGTTCAGGGGAAGGTTCTATGCTAGTAAAAGATGGACGTAAAGCATTAGGATTATTGTTGGCCAAATCAAAACAATTGCACTATTCATCAAATGATAATGAATAATTGTTGTTAATAAGTCGGAAAGAAATCATATCCTCTTCATGCCATGTTTTAACGGTGCTTTTCAAAAAACTTAAAAATTCAATGGTTAACCGGCAATAGGTAGATGCATCATGAAATACAAAGTTTTGCAGGCCAACTCTATTACAAAGTAAATTAAAGTTATCAGAAATACCGAGTTGGTTTAATATGTCGGGGCAAGCCCACTTGGTTGACCTCACTTCTCGATTTTTTATCCTGTCGAAATGATCACGGTGGGACTTGTTCCTGAATCGTATCCCCATGCGTTGCTGAGCTGCAGCCCGAGAAGAACTAGCGACAAGAGCTCGCGTTTGGCTCCTTGTGGTCATCTTCTAAATATAAGAAAGACAAAAATAAAACTTTTTGATCCAATAATAATAAGCATAGCATATTCCTCATCATAGCACACTAAAGAATCTCCTCAATATAATATTCTAGGCAACAGAATCATGGCAACTAGTTCAAAATAAGTCTCACCCTAGAGTGATAATTACAATAAATCAGAGATGAATTCGCGAAAAGTAATTGGAGTATCAGAGGAGAAACATATCGTAGATCACTTGTGTGCAAGGAAATCGAACAAAATTGAGTAGGGGTGAATATCCCTTGAGGTTTTGAGAGAGTTTGGAGGTAGAAGAGAGAAAAAGGATTGAAGTTTTGGTGTTTTGGGTACCTTTCCGTATGTTTAAGTGGTCGGACACAACTATACGGTCGCAACTATACGTCCCGAACAATTTGTTCTCGCCGTATAGTTGGTCTGACAGCAAAAATTAGGGTTTCTAGGGTTTATTTCTTGGCGTGTGTAACTATACGGCCGGAAGTCCCGTCATATAGTTGGTCATTAAACCTTCTGTATCAGGAGAAGAAAAATTGTCGATGGATCAAATAACTATATGGCCGAAACTATACGGACGAAATATTTGTTTCTGCCGTATAGTTGGTCTTTAAAGGTAGCCTTATTTTTTAGACTGAAACTTAGCGGAACACCATGTTTTGACAGAAAAATGACAGACTAAATTGTCAACCAACATTGGCATGTATAAATCAGGAATTTTTAGTACCACGGAATCTCTCCTTCTCACTGGTGTTTTCTAGCACTCTTTATTTAATATAAAACTTAAACTAAAATTTAAAAACTTTACCCAAACCTTTATTTCACATGGGTTGCCTCCCATACAGCTCTCTTTTATGGTTAATAGCTTGACCTTGATGTTGATCACTTAGGCCAGATGAGTGGAACACACACTCCAAAATAATTGGCCTTCAAAGTGATGGCCCCCTTGTCATCTTGCTTGGCTTTTTTTCTGGGAAAATGAATTACAAAAGGATCCCGCGAAGGAAATTGGAGCTTCACATTCCCTTTAGGCAGATTAATCAAATCCTTAATAGTTTTTAAGAAAGTATGGCCTAATATAATAGGAGAAGTGGCATCTTTAGGCATGTCAATAATAACAAAATCAATAAGAGCGGGACAGCCTTTAATGTATACTAGGGTATTATCTTTAATTCCTTTTTTTGACCAAAAATAGTAGGGAAAACTCCCTACTGCGTCATTTTTCATTTATAAATATATACAGATACAAAGAAAAAGTCTCTGAAAATTACAAAGTGTCCAACCACTGTTGCATACCCTCTTTAAGGCTAGGTTTGGCTTTATGCATAATCAATCCAAAATCCTCCTTAAAGCATCTGAAACATTTAGAATGGGAGATATCATAATCCTCAAATATGAATTTATTCATGTGATTCCAAATAGCCCAGCATCCCAAGATGAGAATTTCCTTAAAGCATTTAAGCTTGAACCTTTTCCTCCCATCCACCAGCATCTGAAGAAGAGGGTAGTCTGTATTCCATTCAATATTTAACCTCCACCAGAAACATTGACTGAATTCACATCGGAAAAAGAGGTGAAGGTAGCATTGAGTATCAAGATCCTGACAGAGTACACAGCTCTTGTTTTCAACATGAATTTTTTCCTAGTTAGGAGATCTCTAGTATTCAATCTGTCCTGTAGTAGCAGCCAAAAGAAAAACTTATGTTTACCCTGAACACAGGCTTTCCAAATCCAATCAAAAGGTACAGGAGCTCTATCAGAAGGTGCCAAGGTTGCATACATCTTTCTGCAAGGTAAATTTGTAGTATTACCCAGTACAGTCCACTTATCATGTCCAGAGCTGGTAGCCCATGGAGTAATTAAAGGAAATATGCCCTAGAGGCAATCATAGAGATGATTATATTTGATATGTATCCATGAATTATTGTAATGTTCCTTGAATATCCATATCAGTAAACTTGTATTGATTGGAAATTATGTGAATTGTTTGTGAAACTCTTTACTTGTATGTTTATTTAATAGTTGTCCCTAGTCGGAGTTCATGTGAGGACTCACGTGAATATTAGACTAGCACATCGATTGGTTGATGACTATGTTTCTCAAGTCATAGACATGGAGATGCCAAACCAATGATGTGGACACATGTTATGAACATGGGGTTGGACTGACCCAACTTGAGACTGGCAAATAGTTGCAGCTCTCTCTCTACACATCGTGGACGTTTTTGTCTTTAGACCTGAGATTGTCGCATGTACTTGAGATGTGGATCGACCTACTTTGGGGCTATCAAACGCTGCACCGTAACAGGGTTGTTATAAAGGTAGCTTTTGGTTTTGTCCTGAAGCATGCTGGAAGGCATGGTCAATCAAGATGGGATTTGCCCCTCTCTACTTGAGAGATATATCTCTGGGCCCCTCGAGTGATCGGATCCAGAAATGCATGGACGTGCTATATATGGTTAAGAGTTAACCTAGTAAAGGGATTCCGAGTTACGGTATCGAGAAAGAGAGGTCAGCTTGGAGCTAGACCAAATATCGTGAGGCAAAGGGAAAGACATGTACTAAACCTTGTGTTGGTTCGTCCAATATGATCTTTGTATGTGTTTAGGAGTTGACACGTCTTGCTAGAGGCCGCTACCAACTATTGACAGAATAAGTGTATTTGTGTCATGTCTATACGCATATGAACCTATAGGGTCACACACTTAAGGGGCTGGAAGCCTAATGAGGATTAGATCCGAATTAAACCAGGCTTAGGCTACTAATGGGATGCTAATGTAGAAGCCCACTAGGGACGCCTATATAAGAGAGGGTGGGGCGAGCTAACCAGGGTTAGACCTAAGACCATTGCCCAGCCGCCACACCTCTCGCAGGTGTTGCACGCGTGGACCTAGCAGTCCGGCGTCTGACGCTTCCACCCCGCACATGTGGATACCTTGGAGGTGCTGCATCTGTGGCACTTGGCCGAGTCGCGCAAGGGGATCTTCTCATGGGACAAGGACAAGGAGGAGACGTGGAACGTCTGCACTGCCTCGACGCGCTTCATCAATTCCGCAACTGCGCGTCTAGTGGTAATCCCGTGATCTATGACAACAGTAATCCTGGTTTATGCGGTAGAAGATTTTGATTTACGCTAGTGCAGCCTACCTGTATCCCTTGAGTGGTATCAGAGACGATGTTGTTCAGTTATAGGCTCGGGATGTTTGCATATGGTGATATGCAGATTGATATGAATGATGTGATCGTTTATATGGCGGTGGTTCAAGATTGATCTATGATCTTGCTTTTTGTGATCGTGATTCTGAGGTTGTCGAACGACTTACCCCTACCGGTCGGTTTCCGCCATCGGGGTAGACAGTGACACATAAATCCTATTGAATCACGCGAAGATCAATATGATTGATCGAATCGGAACCTAGATCTAAAATTGATGTACCGTGATCAAAGGAGTTTGATTGAATCGGGACAGGAGTCGGTTTATGGTAAATTTAATTTGCCGATCAAAATCCTTAAAGAAAATTGTGAAGATAGCGCGAGGGGCGCTGCCCCTTCGAACCCCGCAGGGGGAGACCCCCCTTAATCGTAGCCCCTTTTATATATCGTTAAGGTAACTAGGTGCTGCGATGTCACATGATCCGATAGAATGCGATTCTATGCATAACTTGTTTTTGCAGGATGTATGTGATCAGTATGGCCCATATATGTATGTGATGCATGTATAAAATTTTGCATGACCTGCGTGTCGTGAGTAGGGAAACATGGCTGGAGCCATATGTGTTGTCAATTATTGTAATGGCCTGCGTGCCAACTTGTGATGATCCCAATTCTATGTAATTTTGATTACTAGCTGTTATGTGTAATAGCTTGTATTAGTTCTTGGAGGACTCATCACTTTGAAGATGGCTCACATGGAACATGAAGATGGAGATCATCATGGCGGACAGGTTCTATGGCGATGGAGATCACCATGAGAAAATGGCCCATACTATGTCACATCTATGTGAATGTTATTCCTATGTGTTTTACTACTCTGTATGCTTAGATGATAGAAGTAGAACGATACCTCACAAAGTTTAAGTTAGACCATGCCCTCCCAACCAAACCTTGCACCATCCTATGCCCTGTACAATCGTTGGTGGGCCTATGAAATTAGGGTGCCGCGGTTTTCCTTGGCTGGATGGGTTTGTATCCGATACCTACACGCATAAGGGTTGGTGAGCTTGACAAGGTCATCTTAACAGTTAAGGACCTTGCGGCATAAAGGTTGGGCGCCTAGTTTTGACATAGAGATGTCATCCAACAACAAGAGTCATATGTGATATGATTATCAAGTGTTGCTTACCGATTTACCTTGTCTTCTAGAAGTGATGCTAAAGCTCACTAGTCGACTTGTTAATTGTGGATCTTGAATCACTTAGTATCAATAGAGGGATATTGATTAAAATGGGAGTATATGCTATTAAATTGTTTAATATGTTTTACTCTTTCATGGTTACATGGCTTAGTATTTTGCATGTTTTCTGTTGTAAATCAATGGCACCGAACACTACATCACCTTTCTCTTTGTGTTCGATTCTTGACAAAGATAAACTAAATGGAACAAACTATTCGGACTAGGTCCGTAACCTGAGAATTGTTCTCAGGTCTGATAAAAAGGAAACGATTCTGGATACCCCAATCCCCGATGAACCTGCTGATAATGCATCTGCTGCCCTCAAGAATGCCTACAAGAGAGCATGTGATGATTCTCTTGAGGTTAGCTGTCTTATGCTTGCATGCATGGAACCTAGACTCCAAAAGAAGTTTGAGGATCAGGAAGCGTACGATATGATCGTCGTGCTTAAGGACATGTTCCAAGATCAGGCAAGGACTGAGAGGTACAATGTTGCCAAGTCCTTTGTCGAATGCAAGCTGGTAGAGGGATCGAGCAGCTGTAGGCACCCATGTGATCAAAATGGTTGGTTACAGTGAGACTTTGGAAAAGCTTGGTTTTCCAGTAGGCCAAGAGTTGGCCACTGACTTCATTTTGGCGTCTCTTCCATCCAGCTATGGGCAGTTCATTTCGAACTACCATATGCATGGGGTGGAGAAGGGCCTTAATGAATTATGTGGGATGCTTAAAACAGCAGAAAGTGACATGAAGAAGTGTGCAGGGCATAGCCATGTGATGGATGTGCAGAAAAATCCTAGATTCAAGAAAAAGGGTACTTCTTGGAAGAAGAAGGGCAAGGCTAAGGATATGATCCCTAAGCCTGCACCCAAGCAAAAGGCTGGACCTACAGATGACACTGAGTGCTTCTTTTGTGATGAACATGGCCACTGGAAGAGAAACTGCAGCAAGTACCAGGCTTCTTTGAAGAAGAGTGGAAGTAAGAGTACTTCCCACTCAGGTAAGCTTGTTGTAAATGTTGTGGACATTCTTCTCGCTGATTCCTATGTTAACACTTGGGTATTTGATACCGGATCGGTTGCTCAAATTTGCAATTCGATGCAGGGGCTAATAAGGACTAGAGAAGTGTAGAAAGGCGAAGTGGATTTTCGTGTTGGAAATAAAGCAAGGGTTATTGCATTGTTCGTCGGCGTCATGCAACTTCACCTTCCGTCAGGATTTATTATGTAGTTGAATAATTGTTATTACATTCCTAGTATGGGTCGAAACATTTTATCACCTTCATGTTTGATGAGGGATGGTTATTCATTTGTGAGTGCAAACAATGGCTGTGTAATCTCTAAGAATGATATGTTTATGGCTAATGCTCCCATTGTGAATGGGTTATTTATTTTAAATCTTGATGATGCATCTGTTTACAATGTTAGTGCTAAAAGGCTTTGGCCTAATGATTTGAGTCCTACCTATTTATGGCATTGTCGTTTGGGGCATATAAGTGAAAAGCGCATGAAGAAGCTCCATGGTGATGGTCTTCTAACTTTGTTTGATTTTGAATCATACGAGACATGTCAATCTTGTTTACTTGGAAAGATGACCAAGTCGCCTTTTTCGGGTTTACCCGAGAGAGCGACAGACTTGTTGTACTCATACATACTGATGTATGTGGACCAATGAGCACGACAGCCAGAGGAGGATATCACTACTTCATTACTTTTACTGATGATTTCAGTAGATATGGTTATGTCTACTTGATGAGGCATAAGTCTGAAACTTTTGAAAAGTTCAAGGAGTTTCAGAGTGAAGTAGAGAATCAACGTGGCAAGAAAATAAAGGCCTTGCGATCTGATCGTGGAGGTGAATATTTGAGTCACGAGTTTAGCGATCATCTTAAGAGTTGTGGAATTGTTCCACAAACGCCTGGAACGCCTCAAAGGAACGGGGTCTCCGAACGGCGTAATCGAACTTTGTTGGACATGGTTCGATCTATGATGAGCCAGTCGGATTTACCATTATCATTTTGGGGTTACGCTCTAGAAACGGCAGCTTTCACACTTAATAGAGTACCATCTAAATCCCTAGTTAAGACACCATATGAGATGTGGACTGGAAAGAATCCCAGTTTGTCTTTTGTAAAGATTTGGGGTTGTGATGCATTTGTCAAGCAACTTCAGTTGGACAAGCTAACACCCAAATCGGATAAGTGCATTTTCATGGGATATCCGAGGGAAATCTTAGGGTATTACTTCCACAACCGAGAGGAGGGCAAAGTGTTTGTCGCTCGTAGCGGTGTTTTCCTAGAGAAAGAGTTTCTCACAAAGGGAACAAGTGGAAGGTCGGTGCGACTTGAAGAAGTTCAAGATGAGCCAGTTGGGGATGCTTCTACGAGTAATGCTATTGTAGCAGAACAAGTTGAGGAACCCATGGCAACAAAAGCACCACAACCACGAAGGTCGGCGAGGCTCCGCGAAGCGTGAGAGTTATTATTGTTAGACAATGATGAGCCTACGACCTATGCAGAAGCGATGGTGGACCCAGACTCTGAGAAATGGCTGATCGCCATGAGATCCGAGATAGAGTCCATGGGTGACAATCAAGTTTGGAACTTGGTTGACCTGCCTGATGGTTTTAAAGCCATCGAGTGCAAATGGATCTATAATAAGAAGATTGATATGGATGGAAATGTTCACATCTATAAAGCTCGACTTGTTGCAAAAGGTTTTCAACAAGTTCAAGGAGTTGACTACGACGAGACTTTCTCGCCCGTAGAGATGCTTAAATCCATACGTATTATTCTAGCCATTGCTACACATTTCGACTATGAAATATGGAAGATGGATGTCAAGACGGCTTTCCTAAATGGAATCCTTACTAAGGACGTGTATATGATGCAGCCCGAAGGTTTTGTCGATCCAAAAAATGCTGGAAAGGTATGCAAACTTCTAAAGTCCATTTATGGGCTGAAGCAAGCATCTCGGAGTTGAAACATTTGATTTGATGAAGTTGTAAAGGAGTTTGGCTTCATCAAAATGAACAAGAACCTTGTGTTTACAAGAAGGAAAGTGGGAGAGCGTTGGTATTTCTAATCTTATATGTAGATGACATATTGCTGATTGGAAATGACATTCCTATGCTCGAGTCCGTTAAGACCTCATTGAAAAATAGTTTTTCGATGAAGGACTTGGGAGAAGAGACATATATTCTGGGAATCAAGATCTATAGAGATAGATCAAGGAGGCTAATTGGATTAAGCCAGAGTACATACATTGACAAAGTGTTGAAACAGTTCAGCATGGAAGAGGCTAAGAAGGGGTTCTTTCCCATGTCTCATGGCATTAAACTCAGCAAGACTCAGTGTCCTTCGACTACTGATGAGCATGAGCGCATGAGCAGAGTTCCATATGCTTTGGCTATTGGATCCATCATGTATGCAATGATATGTACTCGCCCATATGTTTCCTATGCTCTAAGTGTTACGAGCAGATACCAGGCTGATCCAGGTGAAGGTCACTGGACAGCGGTAAAGAACATCCTTAAGTACTTGAAAGGACTAAGGATGTGTTCCTAGTTTATGGAGGTGAGGATGAACTCAGTGCAAAGGGTTACACAGATGCGAGTTACTAACGACTCAGATGATTCGAAATCGCAATCAGTTTATGTGTTTGTCATGAATGGTGGTGCTGTGAGCTATAAAAGTTCCAAGCAAGATACGGTGACCTTCTCTTCAACAGAAGCTGAATATATTGCTGCCTCGGAGGCCGTAAAGGAAGCTGTTTGGATTAGGAATTTCTTGATCGCTCTCGGTGTGGTTCAGGGCGCGTCCAATCCCTTGTACGTTTATTGTGACAACAATGGTGCTATTGCACAAGCCAGGGAACCTAGACAGCACCAGAAGAACAAACATATTCGCATGCGTTACCATCAGATTCGAGAGTTTGTTGAGGATGGTAGTGTCATGATATGCAAAATACATACGGACCCAAATGTTGTTGATCCCTTGACAAAGCCTCTCCCGCAGTCCGCGCGTGAAGCGCACACAAGAGAAATTGGTATTAGATACATTTTAGATTAACTCTAGTGCAAGTGGGAGACTGAAGGAAATATGCCCTAGAGGCAATCATAGAGACGATTATATTTCATATGTATCCATGAGTTATTGTAATGTTCCTTGAATATCCATATCAGGCAACTTGTATTGATTGGAAATTATGTGAATTGTTTGTGAAACTCTTTACTTGTATGGTTATTTAATAGTTGTCCCTAGTCGGAGTTCATGTGAGGACACACGTGAATATTAGACTAGCACATCGATTGGTGATGACTATGTTTTGCAAGTCATAGACATGGAGATGTCAAACCAATGATGTGGACAAATGTTATGAACATGGGGTTGGACTGACCCAACTTGAGACTGGCAATTAGTTGCAGCTCTCTCTCTACACGTGTATGTTTTTGTCCTTAGACCTGAGATTGTCGCATGTACTTGAGATGTGGATCGACCTACTTTGGGGCTATCAAACGCTGTACCGTAACAGGGTAGTTATAAAGGTAGCTTTCGGGTTTGTCCTGAAGCATGCTGGAAGGCATGGTCAATCAAGATGGGATTTGCCCCTCTCTACTTGAGAGAGATATCTTTGGGCCCCTCGAGTGATTGGATCCAGAAATGCATGGTCGTGCTACATAAGGTTAATAGTTAACCTAGTAAAGGGATTCCGAGTTACGGTATCGAGAAAGAGAGGTCAGCTTGGAGCTAGACCAAATATCGTGAGGCAAAGGGAAAGACATGTACTAAACCTTGTGATGGTTCGTCCGATATGATCTTTGTATGCGTTTAGGAGTTGGCACGTCTTGCTAGAGTCCGCTACCAACTATTGATAGAATAAGTGTATTCGTGTCATGTCTATATGCATATGAACCTATAGGGTCACACACTTAAGGGGCTGGAAGCCTAATGAGGATTAGATCCGAATTAAACCAGGCTTAGGCTACTAATGGGATGCTAATGTAGAAGCCCACTAGGGACGCCTATTTAAGAGAGGGTGGGGCGAGCTAACCAGGGTTAGACCTGAGACTATTCCACCCAGCCGGCACACCTCTCACCTGTGTTGCACGCGCGGACCTAGCAGTCCGGCTTCTGACGCTTCCACCCCACACGTGTGGATACCTTGGAGGTGCTGCATCTGTGGCACTTGGACGAGTCGCGCAAGGGGAGCTTCTCGTCGGACGAGGACAAGGAGGAGATGTGGAATGTCTGCACTGCCTCGACGTGCTTCATTAATTCCGCAATTGAGCGTCTAGTGGTAATCGCGTGATCTATGACAACAGTAATCCTGGTTTACGCGGTAGAAAATTTTGATTGGCGCTAGTGTAGCCTAACCGTATCCCTTCAGTAATATGATCACAAAGTTCAACAAATTGGTCTGCTGCAACCAATGATAGTTGAAGACTAAAATTGGTCAAGAAATCCTCTCTGTTCTGGGTAATAGCCACATGTAAACTAATCGACTTATTGTTGGAAAATGAGAAGAGTTGGGGATACTTGTCTTTAAGCCTCATATTGTTGATATTATCATGCCACAGGCTCACTGATTTACCATCACCAGGAGTGACTACTGAAAAGTCCTTGAAAGTATCCCATAATGTCATACAATCCCTCCACCAGAAGGATCCCACAGATGGAGAACACTATGGATGTCTAGAGTTACTGTAATGTGCATTCCAAATAAGTTGTACCCATGGGGTGTCATAATGATTGAAGAATTTAAACAAGTTCTTCATCAAAAGGGATTGATTTTGTAACCCGAGATTCAATACTCCAAGACCACCAGATTTCTTTGGTTTTGCCACATTATCCCATTTAACAAGGCATTTACCTCTTTTCTCAATTTCTTTTCCAGCCCATAGAAATCCTCTAGCAGAACCTTCCACATGATCTAGGATAGTAAGTGGAACCTTGACCGAGCACATAGTAAAATTAAGCATGGCCATGAAGACATATTTCACCACTAATAATCTTCCATCAGATGACAACAGGGATGCAATGCCAGAAAGTATTCTATCAATTCTCTGGGTTAAATTGATAAAGTGATCAATCCTAGGCTTTGTTGTACCCATAGGTAAACCTAAGTAGGTAAATGGTAGGGATTCAGTTTTACAACCAAATGATGTTGCTAATTCAGAGCATCTATCAGGTGATATATTGATTGGGACCATGGAAGTTTTAGAGTAGTTAACTTTCAAACCAGTAGAGTCAAAGAATTTCTGCAGAATAAGCTTCAAGTGTTGCAACTGGGTCTCCTCAGCAGGCAATATAATCAGAGTGTCATCATCATATTGGACAATAGGATAATCAAGACCATAAGAATTATCTAGTGGCAGATTCAACAGGACAGTGTGCCAAGCATCATTAATGATATATTGCAATAATTCAGAAGCAATAACAAACAAGATAGGGGAGAGAGGGTCTCCCTGTCTAACACCTCTTTTGCATAATATTTTCTCCAGGTACCCCATTTAATAAAACAGATGTAAAAGCACTATACAGAATGCTCTTGGTCCAACTAATGAAAATATTACCAAACCCCAGTTGTTTCATCATCTGTAATATCGCACTAAATTCCACCTTATCAAAAGCTTTTTCAAAATCAATCTTCAATATAATGATTTCCTTTTTTGATTGTGACAGAGGTGGAGATATTCAAATGACCAGGCTAAACAATCATGGATTGTTTTATTCTTAATGAATCCATATTGGTTCCTATGCACAATTGGGATAATGAGCCTCTGGAGCCTATTGGCCAATAACTTAGTCAAAAATTTAGAGCAATGCTAACAAGTGATATAGGTCTATAGTCTGAGGTAGTTTCAGGGTCTCCAATTTTGGGGATCAATGTGATAAAAGCTATGTTGATACTGTGCAAATCCAGGTTGCCCATATATAAATCATCACAGAGTTTATAAAACTAGTGTTTGACAATGTCCCAGCATTTTTTCAGGAAAGCACCATTAAATCCATCTGTACCAGGAGCTTTATCAGGAGGCATATGTGAAACTATACCATCAATTTCTTCCCTTTTAAATGGCAATTCCAGGGAACCGAAATCAACAGAGGGAACAGGGGTGATAAAATTGTCCAATTCAAACTATAGTTGGCTTATTTGTTGTGCCAATTCTATCTTTAAAGGATTGCCAAATGATAGCAGCCTTAGCATCATGATCATGGACTTCTCTACCATCATCAGCTTTAATGGATGCAATATAATTGCATCTAAAATTTTGAGTAGCCACAGTATGGAAGAATTTCGAATTCTCACCCCCAACTTAGCCCATCTGATTTTGGCTCTGTTTTTCCAATAAATCCTTTTAGCTTCAAGAAGCTTTAGCTAATGATCCTTCAGTGCTTTTCTGAAATTTCTTTCCTGAATTGACAAATCTCTTTTTTCTTCTAATCCATCTAGAAGAGCCAACACATAACTTCAAGATTCAATAACTTTGTTTAAATGGGATAAGTTTTTGCTCCATTTTTTTAATCCATGTCTTACAAATTTGAACTTAGCAGTCAAGTCCATAGCAGATTTGGAGTGGAATTTTCTCTGTAACCAAAAATTTTGCACCACTTCATGTATTCCATCAAATTCTAACCAGAATTCCTCAAAATGAAAATCTGAGCCTTTGGAATAGCCGTACCAATCTTAACTTGAATTGGAATGTGATCAGAGGTTAATTTGGCTAGAGGAATAGGAATAGTATTGGGATAAGTTGATGTCCAATTAGAGTTGGTGAAAATCCAATCCAGCTTCTCTAACAGTGGTGAGTCTTGCATATTGCTCCAGGTATATGCACGACCTTTCAAAGGGATTTCCTCCAGGTCATGATGTTGGATAATCCTATTAAATAAAAGGATGTTGTTTGTATCACCATCACCTCTGTTTCTATTCTCATTAGATCTGATAAGGTTGAAATCACCCAATAACAGCCAATAATCCATCAGAGAAATATCAAGGCCCATAAACCAACTAACAAAATCATCTCTACCATCAGATGTTGTGGGGGCATAAATATTAGTGATATACCATCTCTGAGCACTCAATTTGCATGTGAGTTTAACATTTAGTTGGAATTTAGAGCTTGAAATAATATCCGTAGAGTACATTGATCCATTCCATACAGTTAAAATACCCCCAGAGTTACCAATGGATGGTGAGAAAGCAAACTAGTTTAATCTTCATGGGCAAAAATTCTTGATATAGATACTGTCGAAATGTTCACGTTTTGTCTCTTGCAGACACATAATATTGGAATTGCTTTCATCAGCTTTTAATCAGATATCATACCACCTAACTTGGGAATTGATACCCCTAATATTCCAGTCCAAAATGCATGTTTCTCTATCATTGAGATATTGATTCAGGGGACAGATATACTGATACATCATAGAGGTATCAGTAGTAACATCACAGAGAGAAAAACATGCAACTGAAATAGCAGAAGGAACACATAGAAGTAACCACACAAGTGCAATCTCACGGAGTGAGTCATTATTACATCACCATCATGCCACAGCTGGGCATAAATTGGAAAGTTCAAAGTAACTAAAATAGAAGGTCTGACAGAGAGATAAATAGGAGACATGACCAGATAGTGACTGCCTGAATCCATGAACTGGGTCAACACCCCCAGCAAACTAGTCACTTTCCACACTATCATAGGTACTATCATAATCCAGCATGGCATCAGATACATCCATAGGAGGCATCTGGCAAGGACCTTCACCCAATGCTTTGATTGTTGACTTGGATAATGGGGGAGGAGGAGGTGCCTTGCTGTCCATCACCTGAACTTCATATTCAGCATTGATTTCCTCCTATTCAAGAGCAGCAACAGATTCTGGTTTTTTTCCCTTTATAACCACCAGTTTTTTTGCAATCCTACCACTCCTTCTCAGATCAGCCACAGTAAATGGGCCATTATTCTTCTGCTTCTTCTGTCTAGGAGCTCGAGTTGCTTTGCCAGTATCATCAAGTTCAGTAATCTTCACAAAGGAAGGTGGGGTGTCCTCCTCAATAGTCTGGACCTGGATAAAGCACTTCCTTTTGATCACATTATCCTCCTCAATCTCAACCATCTGACACTTAGCTCCAACAATATTGGATGAACATGGTTTCTGGGTGGTGTGACAACCATAGGTTCTCCAGGTGGAGGTGGAGGCACATGAACATCAGGGTGTGGTGGAGCATTAGCAACAACTTCATTAGTAGCATGCCACATATGGAAATCCTCAATAATGATAGGAATGGATGTGGGGTAGCACCATGTGGAAACAGAGGGTCCTCATCAGCAGGTGGTGCCCCTAACAGTTGTCTATTCAGAATGTAAGTAGGGCAGGACCAGGACCCACCATGTCCTTCATCAGTGGTATTCTGAATAATAATAATGCTCAAAGAAATCCTATCCAAATCATAATATCTTATTTTCGCCAGGATTCTAGCCCTGTTCACATTATCTTTATTCCATACCAAGAATCTACCATATTGGGCCAGAGCGGTGATAATCATATCTAGGTTCCAACATTCTTGGGGAAAGTTGACAAGCATCAGCCAGACATCATTAGTAAAAACAGCAGATCTAAAGTTGATACCCTTATCCTGAGGAATAACACGCATGACAGTGTCCCCAATATGATACGGACTAAGTTCCACCACACTGTCTCTATCAATGACACCTTCAAATCGAACTAAAGCAGTGCCCATACCACAATGTGACACTTGTTGAACGTCCCATCCACGTTGCTCAAAATGAGCCTGGATTAAAGTAGCCGTACCTTCAAACTGCTGCCACTCGGGTTCAGGTGCCAGGGTGACAATCGCCCAGTCATCGCAGATGACCGGCAGGTTCCCTCCCACCACAACATAGCCACGCTGGGGGCGCAAGCCATTGTCAGGGATGAAGGTAGCTCCAGGGGGAAGGTGGGGGATCGGGTCGCATGGGTAGTTCGCCATGGGATCGCCGGCGGCGGCGAGGGCTAGCAAGGAGGAGCTATCGGGGTTGGGGGTGTTAGTGTAGTGTAAGATCCCTCCCTTTATAAACGTAAGGATCCCTGTGATTGCAATGCTAGTCCCTGCATCAATGCTAGCATCCACAGTTTAAGATGAAGTACACAGAAACAAAGGTCATTATTACATATCATTCCAGAGACAAACATAGTCTTCTACAAACTCCATGGCCACATGCCTAATACAAGAGTTCAATATATAATAAGATAAATAAGTCTTCATCTTCATATGCCATAGGCAAGCATGTTGAGTGTAGACTCATAACCCCTAATCATCATCAGAATAACCTGCAACATCACAAGTTATAGCCAAAGTGGGTCAATACATTGGAATAGTATTGGCAAGTGATACCTTAGTAGAATATTAGAAGTCTAGATACTATATGGATTTTGGCTAAGTGTAGCTTAGGCTTGCTTTTCTCAAAATAGGTTTTACCTATCAGTTGAAAGCACTAAGTTTTTCTTTGACAAAACTTTCCCAAGGAACCACCAATAGAAATTGGTGAACCTTCACCCTTGTTCAACCACAAGTTTTAACTTAGAAATTGGGATGAGGAGATTCTTGATAGCTTCCATGTCTTGATGCTCATGTTGTCCAATACCAGGGACATGGCTAAGTACTTAGATTCTTCCATCTGCAGAGGTTGTGCACTTTCCCCACAAGACTTGGTTTTCACCAAGAGAGGACCTTTCAGAAGCCTTCTCTTAGACCAAATGGACGCGTTCCAACCTATCATCCCACTACCACCAACTGTCCAAATGGCTAAGTTATTGCAACCTATGTGATCCAGGCAGAGCCCATATTGCCATGTGGCTGCACTAGAAGCTTCTTAACATATGGAATCTCAAATCCCTTTGTTCCTGGGTGGCTTTCCACAAGTGAGACACACAAGGTAAACCATAGACATGGGCCTTGTGTAACCACTCAACACAAACCATTCTTTCCATTCCACCCAGGTGTTTCATTCACTTAGTTGTTTTATTAAGAAAAAGCACAAGTCCAAAGACTTATAAATATTTTCTCATAGCATGAATATATAACCACCCTTGGTTGCTACTAGCTAGGCTAAGCATGGCATTGATTAGTATCTTAACTTAGAATTTCTAGCAATTCTACAACTACTAGGATTTCCCAAGCATAGCATATAGATCAAAATATTCATGCAAGTCTAGCAAAATATTTCTAGTGCTTAGTTGAAAAACATAGGAATAAAATCATGAAGCACCACTTGCCTTGGTAGTTTGGGGAGTAGCAACAATCTTCACAATCACAATCACTATTTTCACCAAAATCTACACATAAAATAATGGCACCAAATCACATACAAAATATATACAAACAAAAATATATGGATGCATGCAAAATGCCATGTGATGATTTTCTACACCAAACAAGACAAGTGCACAGTACTGAATCTTAAACAAGTTCAAAACTTGCCAAATAAACTTTATTTGAACAATAAAACAATTTTCAAATAATTACTATGCCCAAATTATGCCTACAAATGTTTCTGCAAAAACAATCATTTTAACGGAGGCAAAACATTAAACACATTGCATAAATGGAATGGATTTTCTCTCCTGATTCCAATGATATAAAATTTGTCAAATTTGGACATGGGAATCAAAAGTTATGAATTTTTCAAGTTTGATCATCTAATAGATCTAAATTCTGTTTTTAAAACAAAGAACTGGCCACGCGGCGCTCTCTGATTAGTTGATACCGATTCGCACCGGATCACACTCGCGGGCCGTTAGATCTAACTGAACATGCATGACCCAGATCTGCTCGTACCGCTTCGCTATAGATCTAATTCTAATCGCTGGATCTAGATCCTACGGCCACGGATCAAACGACCACAGACGGGCGGCGCTAGCGGCGGCGGTGCGGCTCTGTCAGAGATGTTGTCGGCGATACAGGAAGCGATAAAGGTCATGGTTTAGCTCACCGAGTTCGCGTGACGATGCTGATACTCGAGGTGGTCTTCGTTGGCGAAGGGGCGCACCATGGATGTCGCTGGAGCTCGTCGGAGTCGTGCGCGGCGTCGGGTGCTTGCAGACGACGTCGTTGCCGAGGTTTTGCATCGCCCTAGAACGAGTCAGTGGCATTAGGGGGTGCGCAAGGTCACAGCGAACACTACTGGATCAAGGGGAATACAAGGGGCGCTCGATTCTTACCGCTATTGCTCGTCGGAGTTGAGCGGCGGCTCTGGTGGTTGCGGCCATGAACGAAGACGACGACCTGGGGAGATATAGAGAAAACAGAAAGTGTGAGAATATGCGCACGGGCAAGACAGACAAGCTCGCATGAACGAGAGGTGAAGGGGAGCACGGGGTTCACCGGAATAGGTCGCCGGAGTGCGTCGGGCAGCGGAGTTGCAGCTCGAATTGCCGGCAGCCTGGTGGTGGAGTGGGGGTGCTGAGTGAGGGGAAAGACTCGCGTGGGGTTTAAGTAGGCCGGGGCTCGACAGGAAACTCCTGTGGAATCAAGGGCAATTACGCCGCACGATCAACGCCAGCAATGGCCAGCGGCGACGTGTTCTTCGCAAAATTTGGGGAAGACGATGGTGACGTGGACGGGCCCAGTGGTCAGCGTGAGGGGGTGTGTGCGGGTGTGGTGAGAAACAGAGGAGACGGGGGGAAACCGGGTTGGGTTTTCTATTTCTTTTTCTGGGCTGGAATGCTGGCGCCAGGCCCAGTTGGGTTTTCTATTTTTTTTCTTTTTCTGAACTGATTTTCAGGAATCATTTTCAAATAAATTCAAAAGCAATTTGAATTCAAATCTTTTCTGGATTTTTGTAAACTGTAACCTTCATATTTTTGGGCATAAAACCATGTGGTCTCTCTGTACTTGCTTGGTCCCTTTGAATAATCAAAATAAACAGTGCCATAGCACTAGATTTGAATATGTTTTGAAGATGGTTTTAAAACCATAGTTGTTTTGTAAATTTTAGTCCAAACTCTAACATTCAACCAAAACAACATGAGAGCAAATAAAGCTTGGTTCAAACCAATTACACTCTCATTTGAAATGAGTTTGCTTCACATAAAATAATTGCACTAAGTGCTTCTGTTTCTTGAAATGAGTTGGAAATGATCCCTAAATGATATGCATGCATGAATGATATGCAATCTTTGATAACATGATTTTTAGAGATGTTAGAAATCTAACCCCCTTAAGGTGAATCTCGCCCTCGAGATTCGGGTTGGCTAGCAAATAGGTGAGGGTGGTCTTTCCGAGGATCATCTTCTCTTTCCCATGTTGCTTCTTCTTCGGAATGATGGTTCCATTGAACTTTGCAGAATTTGATAGTCTTAGTCCGAGTAACTCTTTCTGCAGTCTCAAGAATCTTGATAGGTTTTTCCTCATAAGTGAGATCACTCTCCAATTGGACCTCTTCCAAAGGTATAGTATCCTTCAAAGAAGTCTCTTCCATTTCGGTATGACATTTCTTAAGCTGACTCACATGAAACACAATATGAACGGCAGACAATGATTCTGGCAATTCAATCTCATAAGCTACTTCTCCTTTACGACTCAGAATCTTGAATGGTCCAACATATCTTAGGGCCAATTTACCTTTGACACCAAATCTCTTCACTCCACGAAGTGGTGACACTCTAAGATAAGCTCTATCACCCACTTCATATGTGTCTTCTCTACGCTTAGGATCTGCGTAGCTCTTTTGTCGGGACTGTGCTATCTTTAATATGTCCTTAATTAGCTTGACTTTCTCTTCAGCCTCTTTGATTAGTTCTGGTCCGAACAAACTTCTTTCTCCCACACCGTTCCATAGCAATGGGGTGGTACACTTTCTCCCATAGAGAAACTCAAATGGTGCCATCTCAATACTGGCTTGATAGCTATTGTTGTAAGAGAATTCTGCGTAAGGCAGACTTTCATCCCAACTGGCTCCATATTCTAGGGCACATGCCCTCAACATATCTTCAAGAATCTAGTTGGACCTTTCTGTTTGTCCATCGGTCTGAGGATGAAAAGCAGTGCTAAATTCCAACCTCGTTCCCAACGACTCATGTAGTTGCCTCCAAAAATGAGAAGTGAATTGAGTTCCCCTATCAGACAGAATACTCTTGGGTACTCCATGTAAACATACAATTCTACTCATATAGATCTTGGCTAACTTAGCACTTGTGTAGGTTGTCTTCACGGGTATAAAATGAGCCACTTTAGTTAAGCGATCCACTACTACCCAAATAGAATCATATCCTCACCGGGTCCTAGGCAATCCGGTAATGAAATCCATGCCAATCTTGTCCCACTTCCAATCAGGAATAGGTAGTGGTTGTAATAATCCTGCTGGTTTCTGATGTTCCGCTTTCACTCTACTACATACATCACACAAAGCAATATGTTCGGCGATGTCATTCTTGAGATTATTCCACCAAAATCTTTCTTTCATATCCATGTACATTTTGGTTTTACCCGGATGAATGGAATACGGTGAGTTGTGTGCTTCTTTTAAAATCAGTTTCCGATGTTCCGGATCTTGTGGAACACAGATACATTTTCCATGCCATAAAGTACCATGTTCATCTTCATGGAATCCTTTGGCTTTTCCCTTGCCAATCTTTTCCTTAATCTCTTCAATTTCCTTATCTGTCTTTTGGGCTTCTTTGATTTTGTCCAACAAAGTGGGTTGAACGTCCAATGACATGAGATGTCCTTCAGGCACAATCTCCAATCTAAGATCTCTAAATTGGGTACACAGATCATCTGGCAATTCTCCCTTTGTAAGACCATTCACAAAAACCTTACGGCTTAGAGCATCCGCTACAACATTTTCTTTACCGGGGTGATACTGCAAACTCAAGTCATAGTCCTTGATGAGTTCTAGCCATCTTCTTTGTCGCATGTTGATTTCTTTCTGGGTGAAGATATACTTCAAACTTTTGTGATTAGTGAACACTTCACATCGCTTTCCCAAAAGGTAATGTCTCCATGTTTTGAGTGCATGGACAACAGAGGCTAACTCTAAATCATGAGTAGGGTAATTTACTTCATGAGTTTTGAGTTGTCTCGAGGTATAAGCCACAACTTTCCCTTCTTGCATTAGCACTGCACCTAAACCATGATGAGATGCATCACAATACACTTGGAAATCCTTCTCCAAATCTGGCAGACATAAGACTGGTGCTGTCACTAGTCTCTTCTTCAATTCTTGAAGACTGAGTTCACATCCTTCAGACCAAATAAATTTCTTGTCTTTCTTTAGTAGCTCTATCATTTTCTTAGATATCTTCCCGCGGTTTTTCTTCCCGCCATTTTTCTTCCCGCCATTTTTTCCCGGCATTTCTCCGGCCATTTCTTCCCGCCAGTTTTTCCCTCCAGCTATCTTCCTGCCATTTCTCACTATATATATATATATATATATATATATATATATGTAGGGTTGGCCTCCATTGTCATTGCACATCTCTAGACTCATATCTGCAACCTCATCACTCTTTCCCATGACTTCCACCGTAGCACTAACTCCCAGGGAGGCGGAGGCGCTTTGCGCCTCGAACTACCCCTGCCCGCCGGGCTACTGTGTCCCCGTCGGCTGGATGCTAAGCGCCGGAGGCGTGCCGGTTCCTCCTGTCCCTCTAGGTGTGGCGCGTCGGATGGCTATCACGAACCACTACTACTTCGAGCTCACGCCGGAGCAGCGGAGGAATCCCAGATGGCATCCCGACTATTTCCCGACTTGGGAAGCCTTCTTCGTGGATCGGCGTGAGAGGGCCCTCTCCAGGCACGAGGAGGAGGGCCCACCTCCTCCGAACTTCAACGTGGCCGGCCGTCGGCTTTGGTGGCGCGGCCGGACTCTCTAGAGCGTCATGGCCTACGACACGGCCGCCGACTCTAGCCCCCACCTGCGCTACCCTCAAGTCCAGCCCACTCGTACTCAGCCTTCAAGGTTCAACTACGGCGACCCCGACGACAACAGCGACGACGGCCGCGGAGAGTACGATGACTACAATGGCGAGTATTACAGGTGTAGGCAGGAGCATGACTGAATCACTCCAACATTGCAAAACAAGTTCGGTCGATTGTCGCTTAATCTGGCCATGTATCTTAATTTTCAGTTCTTTTATGTAACTTTGTGTTAGTTGCGTTATGTACTTTAATTCCAGTTCTATCCTAATAAAATTTTCTTTCTGCCCATTATTTTCCGTCCTTTTTTCCGCCCATTAATATATAAAAAATATAAGTTAATTCAAATCCAAATTAAAAACAGAAAATGGTTTTGAATTACTTATTCAAATCCAAACACTTTTTATGTTTAAAGTTTTTCTAAATTCCAAATTAATATTAAAAAAATATAAGTTATTTCATTTTTAATTGTAAATGGTTCATATTTTAAATGGTTACATCAATTATTTTTTAAAACAGAAAATGGTTTTGAATTATTTATTCAAATCCAAACACTTTTTATGTTCAAAGTTTTTCTAAATTCGAAATTAATATTCAAAAAATATAAGTTAATTCATTTTTAATTTTAAATGGTTACATAAATTATTTTTTAAAAACAGAAAATGGTTTTGGATTATTTATTCAAATGCAAACACTTTTTATGTTTAAAGTTTTTCTAAATTCCAAATTAATATTCAAAAAATATAAGTTAATTCAATTTTAATTTTAAATGGTTCATAGTTTAAATGGTTACATTAATTATTTTTAAAAACAGAAAATGGTTTTAAATTACTTATTCAAATCCAAACACTTTTTCTATTTAAAGTTTTTCTAAATTCCAAATTAATATTAAAAAGATATAAGTTAATTCATTTTTAATTGTAAATAGTTCATATTTGAAATGGTTACATTAATTATTTTTTAAAACAGAAAATGGTTTTGAATTATGTATTCAAATCCAAACACTTTTTATGTTTAAAGTTTTTCTAAATTCCAAATTAATATTCAAAAAATATAAGTTAATTCATTTTTAATTTTAAATGGTTACATCAATTATGTTTTAAAAATAGAAAATGGTTTTGGATTATTTATTCAAATGCAAACACTTTTTATGTTTAAAGTTTTTCTAAATTCCAAATTAATATTAAAAAAATATAAGTTAATTCATTTTTAATTTTAAATGGTTCATAGTTTAAATGGTTACATTAATTATTTTTAAAAACAGAAAATGGTTTTGAATTAGTTATTCAAATTCAAACACTTTCTATGTTTAAAGTTTTTCTAAATTCCAAAGTAATTATCATTTAAAAAATATTACAAATTTAAACCCCAAAATAAAAAATAAGGCGATAAGAGAGAGAAAATTTCTAAAAAAAAATTGAAAACAGGGTCATATGTCCCGGTTGGAGCCACCAACCGGGACTAAAGACCCTACGTGCGCCAACCCTTGGTCTGCTGAAAAAATGGAGTATACGTCCCGGTTGGTGGCTCCAACCGGGACGTTTGACCCTTTAGTCCAGGTTGGAGACACCAACCGGGACGTATACTCCCCCCTTTATAACTTGCGCGCCTCTTCTTCTTCTTCCCCATCTCACTTGTGCGCCTCTGCTTCTTCTCTGCTTTCATCGACGACGTCGCCAGGCTGCCCGCGCCCGCCGTCGTCGTCAGCGCCGCCGCCGCCGCCTCCTTCTCCGGCCGCGCGCCCTCGGCCCTCTCCGTCATCCTCGCCACAAGCGCTCCGGCCGCCACCGTAGCACGCTCCGGCCGCCTCTGCCTCCGCCTTCGCCTCCGCACCGCCGCCTCCGTCCTCCGTCTGCGGCGCGCGCCCTCCGTCTCCGTCTCCGACCGCGCGCGCCCTCGGCCGTACTCCATCATCCGCGTGCACCCTCGGCCGGCCGTCCGTCATCCTCGCTCCGGCCGCCACCGCCGCGCGCTCCGGCCGCCACCGCCGCCCGTGTCCAGCACCGGCCGCCACCGCCTCTCCCTCTCGTCCTTCTCCGACCGCGCCGCCCACGTACGTCCAGCGCCGATATACCACCCGATCGAGATGTATTTGACATGTGTATATATATTGTGTATTTTTTTTGACATGTGTATATAGATTTTTTTGACATGTGTATATGCTGTGTATTTTTTTACATGTGTAGATGTATTTAGATTTTAGGTGTGTGTATGCATATATTATTTTATTAGGTGTATGTATATATTATTTTAGGTGTATATTATTCTAGGTGTATGTATATATTATTTAGATTTTAGGTGTATAGTTGTTAGATGATTTAGGTGTGTATTTAGATGATGTAGATCCCGACGCGCGTGCGCACTAGTGATGATATTTAGTTGATGATTATTTTAGTTGATATGATCCCGAAGCGCGCGCACATGGAGACGTGTCGCCGGCCGCCCCGCCGTCAGGCTGCCCGCCGTCACCTCTGTCCGCCGCTGTGCATCGTCGTGCATTCTCTCCCTCTTTCTCCCCCTCGCGTGCGTTCTCTCCCTCTCTGGCCAAACCCTAGCCGACCCTAGTAGCCGGCCGTCGTGGTGAGCTGCTGGTTCTCGTGGACCCTATATCTCGCCCCCTCTCGCTCTTGTTCCTCCTCCCCGTAGGCCACCTGCCACCACCGCCTCTCACCGTCGTCGTGCTCCCCTCTCCGGTGACCTTTTCGAGGCGGCACCGCTACTCTTTGACTCGCCTCAACCTCCTCTCTCTAGCACGCACATGCGCACGGCCTAGCTTGCTCTCCACCGCCGTCCCCTTTGTCGTTCTGAGGCTCATCGGCGTCAATGACATCATGGTGACGTCACCCCGGCGTCGGCACGTGGTCAACCCCCAGTCAACCTGGCCTGGGTCCCACCCTGCCCACGTGGAGGATGAGTTGGCCTAGGGCCCAACTGTCTGTCTCTCTGGCTAGCTGTAGCCCGGATGTAAAAAGTATATAAGTTGGTTTTACCTTTTTAAGCTATAATCATGCATTGCTAATCAAAATGTTCAGAAAAATGAGTTCTACCTTTTTAAGCTATAATCATGCATTGCTAATCAACTTTAATGACAAGTTTAATTAGAGAACTAAATCAACCCCTCTCATGTGTTTCCGGAGTTTCCCGAGTTAGGGTTTTCAACCCTCGGAACCCCGTTTAAACTGCCGAGCAAGTTTTAGGGTTTCATTTCAATGCAATTCAACTTGTCATATCATCATCCTTGTTTGAGCATTCGGCCTATCCCTCCTCCCCGACCGCCACAACGCCTCCGTCTCCGTCCATCCCCATGCGCTCCAGCCACCCCTTCCCTTTTAGTGTGTATGTATATATTGTGTATGTATATATAGTGTGTATGTATATATTTTTATTATTGTGTATGTATATATTAGGGTTTCTTTGAATTAGGGTTTATCCATTTTGACTTATCCGTTTTTTCACCTATGCAGAAAATATGGACCCACACGACAGAGACGAAGAAAATGAATAGTTGATCCAAGGTGTGATCCGCGGGGAAGAAAATTTAGATCTATCGACGTCTTTGAACAACTCCGGTGAGGCTGATCCTCTTTTTGCCGGAATAGATGACTTGTTTGAGGTTGAAGGTGTTGCCTCCCGCGAGGGAGAAGGCGATGCCTTGTGTAATCGAGAAGACAACCGCTCTGGCGAGGTGCATGTAATATAATTAATTCATTAATGAATCATCTTCTATCTATATAGAAATAGTAACGACGATCTTTCTTATTTTAGCCCTCTGGATCGAACAAATCTAATGAAAAGAGCAGACGAGGCACAACCAAAAAGTTGGGAGACCATGAGAGGTTCAGGATCAAAGATGTCGCTGAAGACGGCAAACCGACGGCTCCCGAAGTTGTCGCAAACAAATTTGTGGCACAATGCGGAGTAATCGTTAGGCACTTAATCCCGATCACCATTCGAAATTGGAATAGGCCTGCTGATGCGGAAGAAGAGGGAACATGTTTATTTGTCCCTAACCACGCCAAAGATTTACTATGGAAGAGGCTCATGGTTAATTTCAAACTACCGAAGATAGAGCTGGATCCAAATGCGGAGGATCCAGTTGAGGACGCCTTAGAACATGGGAGAGCCATGGAGGCTAAGGTCAGGGAGTGGGCTTTGAAGAAGATGGCCCAGTGTTTCACCAACTGGAAGAAAAGATTGCACCTTGACTATGTCGTGAAATAGAAGACTCCCGATTTCATGAATATTCAGTTTGAGAAGATAAAACCATTCTGGGCTGAGTTTGTGAATTACAAGACATCAGAAAAAGCTAAGAAAATGTCTGCAACGAATAAGCTGAATGCTGCTAACAAGAAGTATCACCATACTATGAGCGAATGCGTATAATTGAAGAACGAATAAAGCAACAACAAGATGAAATTAACGCACTTAAAGAGCAAAGTACTATCGGCCCATCTCAGCAGCACACTGCATTCGATGCTACCGGCCTATCGAATAATCAAAAAAGCAGTTTGGCTTCCACCGAGGTCCCGGGTGATGACAATGGCGATGCCGATGGTGCACCGACGATGGCTCCTGTTGGCTACCCAGTGGATGATATCACAGAGATGACACACTGGGAGCTACATGTCAAAGTTGTGAACATATCAATGAAGGTGGCGGTCGGCTATGCCTTACCAATTGGACCCACACCAACTTACCACTGTCGTCTGGTTCCAGAGGGCTACGCCATTGTCGGGGTGGATGAAATCATGCCCACCTTTGAAGTTTTGAAGCTTGACTACCCTGCAGGTGAAGGGGATGTGACTGAACTGGGAGACGCAAAAAACGTCACCATTCTATGGCCAAAGGAATGTATCGTGCTTCGAAATCACACGCCAAGGCCATCTTCGCCGCCGCCTCACCCGTCTGCAGCGAGGTCATCGCCGCCGCGGTAGCCGTCTTCGTCGCCTCACCCGGCTCCGTCGCTTCACCAATCTTCGGCGCTGCCATCGCCGCGGGAGCCATCGCCGGCGCCTCAGGATAAAAAGCGTAAGCGTACCGCTACTCTGCGTCGCTGGTAAGCGATCGCCGAAACGTAAACAAGAGCCTCTTCCAAAAGTATCAAAGGTTCCTCCCAAGAGAGCTTATGACTATACTGAAGAGGAGACTGCGACGATCGTTGATGCGGAAACGACGACGTTTTTCGCTAAGCTGAGGCGGCCGAAAGAGCCAGAGTTCCCCAGCACCAAAGAAGAAAAAGCCAAAGTGTTAAAAATGCTAAAGTCTCTTCATCAACCCGAGCCAAAGCTGTCATCAGACAATGAGCGTTCTATTCTCAAGTCACATGCGGCACAAAAAGCATCGAAGAGCAGTACTGATGCAAGCGAGAAATCTGTTGCCCAGCTCGGAGAACAAGCAAAACAGTCTTGCGCCCCTCTCAAGGTGATTTCCCAAACCAATGTGGGGTCGAGCAAATATGGGGCCGAAGAGCAGTATGATCCAGAGGTAGTTGCACAATACGGAGAAGCTGTCGCTGCTCAAGGTATGAGTACTGCCCAGTACTTATCCCAGTTAGAGTACTTCCCCGTGAGTGAAGTAGCATACAAATACCAGTACGACAAACCTCTCGTCAAACCTAAGGAGGTAAATAATCTTCCAACAAAAATGCGAAGATTGCATAACTGGTATTTGCATGCCACAAAGGCCGGGGCTAACTGGATAGTGCTGAAGGTTACAAAAAGCATTATGGGAAAGATATAGATGACATGATATCCATTGAATTTGATGAACTATTCAATTATTCAATCAAGACGCCTTGGACAAATCGATCATCAGTGCCTATTGTCTGTAATTAATTTAGTCTCCAGCTATCTCACCTTGTTTATTGCATGTATATAATCATACTGTAATATGCAGAATGAAGATTCTCGAATACAGCAGAGGACAAATCTATGACATTGGCTTCATTGACCCTTATTGGGTTCATCAAGCTAATCTCAAAACAAACCCCCAGGATACGGAAGATAATATAGTACACGCGTTAAGGTTTCAAGAAACCAGAAGGGAAATATTTTTTACTTACAACTTCGAGTGAGTGTTATTGTCTTGTATACACTTTCTATTTCGCTTACTCGATGTTAAGTATATAATTGTTTAGTTATGCATTCACAGCTACCACTATATTCTGTTAATCATTCAACTTGACAAAGGGCGTGTACTAGTCATGGACTCGAAACATAAACCCCTTGAGCAGTGGAAGGACATGCAAATACTTCTCCAGCGGTAATTCTAATCATTACGACACTATATCGGCAACGTTCGTGAATTTTATGATATCAAGTAATTAATAACTTATTTTATTCGTTTTCTTCGCCGGGCAGTGCTTGGAAAAGGTTTACCAACAAGGCTAGGGGTGTTTGGAAAGCGGAGCTTACATTTGAAGCACTATATGTATGCACCACTAGCTATATCCGCGCATCTCTTTGATTCTAGTTTTGATACAGTTATTATCATGCTTGATTATTATTTTGATTGAACTATGTTCTCGTAAAGTACCTGACGCAGGGACCAGGTAACAATCTATGTGGATACTATGTTTGTGAGTTCATCCGGCAGACGTGCGATGAGAAGGGCAGAAATTTAGAGCAACTCCACGTACGTAAACATTTTCCATAGTTTTTAATTACAATCAAATTGTGTTTAGTTTCATTCATATAGGCTGACTCCTTTTTTAAATCAGATCGAACGTCTACGAGACGGTCTTCTGCCAAAGGATCGCGTACGAGCAATTCAGGAGGAATTGGCGGGATTCTTGGATGCAGAAGTCCTAGACCCAAAAGGGGAATACTATTAGGCTGTATATAGACAATAGGATTGTAAAAAGAGCAACTTTTGTATGTAGTGCATGAACTCGATCCGTGTATCGAATGTAATATTGTCATGATGATCTTGTGTAATATAATGGTTCGTTCATTGATGAGTGCAAAACACTAAATAAACAATAAATCAACCTAAATGAATTCTCTGTCGCGGCACAAAAAGTGGCCAAAATGCTGCCGCGGCAACAAAAGTGGCCAAAATAAATTCTCTGCCACGACAGAGAAATGTGCCAAATCTCTGCCGCGGCAGAAGGTTATTTGTCCCTGGTTGCTCCACCCCCCTCGCTCTCTGCCGCGGCCACGAGTACCCCCATTTGTCCCGGTTGGTGGGGCAGCCAGACTAAAGGTTGGGGCTTTAGTCCCGATTGCCCCGTCCCGGTTGGTCAACCGGGACTAATGCCCCTTACCAACCGGGACGCATGACACGTTATCCACCAGTGATAATAGCCTCCCATACTTCCTTCTCTGTGACAGCAGTGAGGATAGTATTTTCTTCCTTGGAGATTGAGGAATGTCTTCAATTTGATTTTCTACTAAAGAAAAATTATTGCCGGCATGTGCCACAAATAATCTTTTGTAGAAATCAGAAACATAATTTTTTATATTCTCTTGGCCGATTATTGTTCCTTCATCTTGTTCAAGTTAAAAGATTTTCTTTCTTCTGTGTTTTCCATTAGCAATTAGATGAAAATATTTTGTGTTGTTGCCACTCTCTTGAATATGTTTTACTTTGGCACGCTGAGCCCACTTGGTCTCTTCATCACGCCTCAGTTTAGCAATATTTTCATTCGCCGTCCTCAAGGCTTCCCTATGGGCGTCATCTAATGGAGTGGTTTCAGCTTTCAAGTCTAAACTATCAATGATACACAAAAGCCTATCCCTTTCACTCTTGTAGATAGAACTCTGATTTCTCGCCCAACCTTTTAGAAAATCCCGAATATGTCTTATCTTGTTTTGCCATATTTCTATAGGGTTTCTACCTTTATTACATGATCCCCATTCTTTCGCCACCATTTCAAAAAAACCTTCTTGTTTAAGCCAGGATAGCTCGAAAGAGAAAAAAATTATTGCCTGGGTGTGCTTGTTCACCAAAGTCAATCAAAAGGGGCATGTGATCCGAGCCTGCTCTTGGTAGCGCTCTCACATTGGCCAAAGGGAATTTCTCCTCCCATGAAACACTTGCGAATATTCTATCCAACTTCTCATAAGTTGGGACTTCTTTTCTATTAGCCCATGTGAATTGTCTTCCCGGGAGAGCTAACTCTCTGAGGTCTAGACTCTCGATAATTGAGTTAAAAATAAAAGGCCACCTTGCATTAAAATTATCATTATTATTCTCATCTTGCCATCTAATTATATTAAAATCCCCTCCCACTAACAAGGGTAAAGGCTCATTCTCGCATATGCGAACCAGCTCTGCCAAGAACTCACCTTTCTAGGCATCTTGAGCTGCCCCATATACGACGATCATTGACCATTCAAAACTATCAGCCTTCGTAGTTAGGTGAAATTTGACACACCGTTCTCCATTGACAACATTATTAATATGAAAAGTTTCTGAGTTTATCCCAACTAAAATGCCCCCCGACCTTCCTTGTGGTGGCAAGCAACACCAAACGTAATCTAAACCTCCTGAAAGATTCTTAAGAAAAGGCACCGAAAAATTGTACCTTCCCATTTCAAGCATAGCAAAGAAATCTAATTTATTCTCTCTAATTGTTTCATGCACTACTACATGTTTTGGTTGGTCACCAAACCCATCACTATTCCAAAAACTTCCTTTCATTTCAATTTGGTTTTGTTGCTTAATCTTACACTACGACGGGTCGCTGTACCCTGCGCATTCCTTCTTGTATAAACCTTCTTCATTTTTTCAACAGGAAGATGTAGGTCCTTTTGACCAACGGAGCCTTGTTGCTCTTCTTTCTCAAGGTCCACACTAAGTTCCTGAGCTTTATCAATGACCATACTACTAGTTGATTCTACAGAATTTTTAACCATCTCTTCATTCTTTTTAAGCATGATTAAAGTCCTATTCAAATATGCGCTCTTAATTGAATTAATAGAAGAAGAAATTTGACTAGGAGACGCACCCAAAGAAACACCCAGCTTCTCAGCTCTAGAAACTACCGTTTCATTAGAAATAGAAGCAATGAAAAATTCTGAAATAGTGTTGTTACCTGCAGCGAATGCTTGATCACGTGCTTTGCGCCAACTTCTGAGCTCTCTCTAGTTGTGTAGCATCTGCGTTTGATTGTGATCCTATCCGATCACTTGATCGAATATTCTTTAAAGGAATCCCTCCAAAAGCAACAACATCAGCATGCGAGTATCAACCACCAAGGAAGATTCATGTACCTGACCATTGTACGTACATGCCGCAGCACCAGCACTATGGCACACATGCTCTTTGCGGTATGGGCAAAAGACACAGCAAAGGCCTTTCAGAACATGGCAAAGGCTTTGATGTGTGTATACACACTGCAAATGTCACACGGCAACGTTCGCCACGACAAAGGCTATTTGCCGTGTGTTTTCTAAATAAGACACGGCAAAGGCTTTGCCGTGTGTCTCGTGGAAAAGGTACACGGCAAAGAAATTGCCTTTTAAAAAAAATAAAAAAAATTAATTTTGTTTCAAACTTTTTGAATATTATTTACTTGATAATCTCATATAGAATATTTTAACCCTTTGTATGTTAAATATTAGGTCAAATTGCACTAATAATCAAACTTCCCTTGTGGTCACCCATCCTAACACTACTCTAGGCCTAGCACGCTTAACTTCTTCGTTCCTTCCAAATGAGCTACCAAGAAAGAAATCATACCTTGTTGCTAATACTTTCATATCAATGCTATTAACTCTTGGGTCATGATGTCACACATCTCAGTTTTAGATTCCAAACAATTATTTAAGTAAACAATAATGAAAAGTAATAATAATCTTGAATCCAAATAAAAAATAAAATTATTTTATTTCCTTTTTCTATTTAATATAGAATAATTCATATATTTAAATCCGTAAATCGGAATTCAACAAATAAAATATCTAAATCGATTAGAAAAATGTGAGGAATCCAAATATGACATCCATATAATCTTGTGAAAATGGTGTGGTATCATTTTGAATTATCCATTTGGTGGTTGCTTTATAAACCCCCCCTTTTTTTGTGCCCGGAAAATAGAAAATGGCTTTTTGTTGCGAGGAAAAGGAAAACTTCCTCCAGCAACATTATTCGCCATTCCATAATGCACATGCATGCACGATATGGGCATATTATCACAAACTATGCCTTGATTCTAGCCATAATATTGGTCATTTGACCCGAAAGCCAGGAAACCTCGAATGAGATAGGTCATTTTGTGAAGGTTTTTTAAAGACATATTAAATATAACAAGTTTGATATTTTTACTTCCAACCATGTCACATAATATGACACCACGCGTAGTTTTTGCATTGTTTCAATCGTTTTTGAATTTTTTTATGACTCTTTAAAACTATTGACAAACTTTGTCGAACGACGGGTATGAAGATTCTTAGGTCGGAGCTGAGCCTCTCTAAACTTTCATTGGATCTCTGATGAAATAGCATACTGTGAACCTAAAAATGATTTTTGTGAAAAATCATGCCCATCAGATCATATACCTGTAGTTCATATCTGACCCACTTCCTGCCGTTTCGGTAGGAATTTGCCTTTTTCACCTGGAGTGGACAGAAAGGTTTGAGATCTCTCCGTTGGGACATTGTCCATTTAAGATGGTCTAGTATTTTTGATAAATAGGGTGGTAGCATTTTAAATTAGCCATTTGGTAGTTGCTTCATAAAATCTCTCGTTTTTTCTCTCAGAAAATGGAAAATGGCTTTTTGGTGCGACGAAAAGAAAAACTTCCTCCTGCAACATTGTTCACAATTCCATGAGGCACATGCATGCACAATATGGGCAGATTATCACAAACTATGCCTTGATTCTAGCCATAACATTGGTCATTTGACCGGAAAGCCAGGAAACCTCGAATGAGATAGGTCATTTTGTGAAGATTTTTTTTAGACATATTCAATATAACAAGTTTGATATTTTTCCTTGCAACCATGTCACATAATATGACACCACGCGAAGGTTCCGCATTGCTTCGATCGTTTTTGAAATTTTTATGACTCTTTAAAACTATCGACAAACTTTATCGAACGATGGGTATGAAGATTCTTAGCTCGGAGCTGAGCCTCTCTAAACTTTCATTGGATCTCTGATGAAATAGCATATTGTGAATCTAAAAATGATTTTTTTAAAAAAATCATGCCCATCCGGTCATGTACCTGTAGTTCATATCTAACCCACTTCCTACCGATTCGGCAGGGATTTGTCTTTTTCACCTGGAGTGTACGGAAAGGTTTGAGATCCCCCCGTTGAGACATTGTACATTTAAGGTGGTCTAGTATTTTTGAAAAATGGGGTGGTAGAATTTTGAATTAGCCATTTGGTGGTTGTTTCATAAAATTCCCTGTTTTTTACGCTCGTAAAATGGAAAATGGCTTTTTGGTGCGAGGAAAAGGAAAACTTCCTCCTTCAACATAATTCGCCGTTTCATAATGCACATGTATGCACAATATGGGAAGATTATCACAAACTATGCCTTAATTCTAGCCATAACATTGGTCATTTGACTCGAAAGCCAGGAAACCTCGAATGGGATAGGTCATTTTATGAAGGTTTTTTTGAGACATATTCAATATAACAAGTTTGATATTTTTCCTTGCAACCATGTCACATAATATGACACCACGCGAAGGTTTCGCATTGTTTCGATCGTTTTTGAATTTTTTATGACTCTTTTAAACTATCGACAAACTTTGTCGAACGACGGGTATAAAGATTCTTAGCTCGGAGCTAAGCCTATCTAAACTTTCACTGGATCTCTGATGAAATAGCATATTGTGAACCTAAAAATTATTTTTGTAAAAAATCATGCCCATCAGATCATGTACCTGTAGTTCATATCTGACCCATTTCCTACCGTTTCGGCAGGAATTTGTCTTTTTCACCTGGAGTGGGAAGAAAGGTTTGAGATCCCCCCGTTGGGACATTGTCCATTTAAGGTGGTCTAGTATTTTTGAAAAATAGGGTGGTAACATTTTAAATTAGCCATTGGGTGGTTGCTTCATAAAATCTCTCGTTTTTTTCGCTCAGAAAATGGAAAATGGCTTTTTGGTGCGACGAAAACAAAAACTTCCTCCTGCAACATTGTTCACCATTCCATGAGGCACATGCATGCACAATATGGGCAGATTATCACAAACTATGCCTTGATTCTAGCCATAACATTGGTAATTTGACCCGAAAGCCAGGAAACCTCGAATGAGATAGGTCATTTTATGAAGGTTTTTTTAGACATATTCAATATAACAAGTTTGATATTTTTCCTTGCAACCATGTCACATAATATGACACCACGCGAAGGTTTCGCATTGTTTCGATCGTTTTTGAATTTTTTATGACTCTTTAAAACTATCGACAAACTTTGTCGAACGACGGGTATGAAGATTCTTAGCTCGGAGCTGAGCCTCTCTAAACTTTCACTGGATCTCTGATGAAATAGAATATTGTGAATCTAAATATGACTTTTGTAAATTATGCCCATCCGATCATGTACCTGTAGTTCATATATGACCCACTTCCTACCGATTCGGCAGGAATTTGTCTTTTTCACCTAGAGTAGACGGAAAGGCTTGAGATCCCCCCGTTGGGACATTGTACATTTAAGGTGGTCTAGTATTTTTGTAAAATGGGGTGGTAGAATTTTGAATTAGCCATTTGGTGTTTGCTTCATAAAATTCCCCGTTTTTTACGCTCGTAAAATGAAAAATAGCTTTTTGATGCGACGAAAAGGAAAACTTCCTCCTGCAATATTATTCGCCATTCTATAATGCACATGCATGCACAATATGGACAGATTATCACAAACTATGCCTTGATTCTAGCCATAACATTGGTCATTTGACCCGAAAGCCAGAAAACCTCAAATGAGATAGGTCATTTTGTGAATGCTTTTTTGAGACATATTCAATATAACAAGTTTGATATTTTTCCTTGCAACCATGTCACACAATATGACACCACACGAAGGTTTCGTATTGTTTCGATCGTTTTTGAATTTTTTATGCATGTTTAAAACTATGGACAAAACGGCAAGCATGAAGATTCTTATTCAATATAAATATCTAATTTTTGATTGTACATAGATAAATCTTATTTTTCTTCAAATTTTGATATATTATTTGTATTTTTCTGAATTAGAATGATTTTTTTATGATTTTCCTAAGAGTAATGTGATAAAAGGCAAAAAAAAAGAAAAAAAAAGACTTTGCCGTGTGTACTGCGAAATAGACACGGCAAAGGCCCTTTGCCGTGTGTAGTACGGAATACACACGGTAAAGGGCCTTTGCCGTGTATACTACAGAATACACACAGCAAAGGACCGGCAAGGGCACACGGCAAAGAGACCACCGTCTGCGGCCGTTAGCTCCTCCCGTTAAATGGACTTGTGGGATCACGGGTCTGTTGGAATTATGCCCTAGAGGCAATAATAAAGCTGTTATTATTATAATTCTTGTTCATGATAATGTTTATATTCCATGCTAGAATTGTATTAAGCGGAAACTTTAATACTTGTGTGGTTTGTGAACAACACCGTGTCCCTAGTACGCCTCTATGGACTAGCTCATTGATCAATGATGGTTAAGGTTTCCTAACCATAGACATGAGTTGTCAATTGATAATGAGATCACATCATTGGGAGAATGATATGATGGACAGACCCAAACTAAGCGAAGCAATTAGATCGTGTCATCGTGTTCGTCTTTGCGAAGCTTTTCTTATGACAAATATTGTATTCCTTAGACCATGAGATAATACAACTCCCTGGTATCGTAAGAAAGCTTTGAGGTCATCAAACGTCATCCTATGAGAGGGTGATCATAAAGGTGTCTCTCAGGTGATCGGAAAGTATCTGTTGGGTTGTATGTATCGAGATGGGATTTGTCCCTCCCAAGTCGGAGAGATATACTTCGGGCCCACTCGGTAATCGATATCAACACCGCTTGCAAGCATGTGGTTAAGGAGTTAATCACAAAGTGATATCAGATTACGGAACGAGTAAAGTACTTGCTATGAACGAGATTGAACTAGGTATGACGGTACCGATGATCGAATCTCGGGCAAGTAAAATATCGCGAGACAAAGGGAATATATATATATGGGATTGATTGAATCCTGACATCGTGGTTCATCCGATATGATCATCGATGAATGTGTGGGAGTCAATATGGGTTTCTAGACCCCGCTGTTGATTATTGATAGAAGATCATGTCTGCATATTCTCAAACCCGCAGGGTCACACACTTAACGTGTCTCGACGCTAGGATAGATTGGATAATTGGTTTATGATTTTTTGTTCGAAGTCTCGGATGGGATCCGGGACATCACGAGAGGTTTCGGAATGGTCCGAAGAATAAGATTCATATAAGGCAGTGCAGTTTTTGGAGTTCGGAATTGTTCCGGGTTAATCGGTATTGTACCGGAAGCTTCTAGAACCTTCCGGGGGACCAACGTGGCCCCACCTTCCGGGAGGGGGCTTGGGACTATGAGGGAGTGCCCTGGCCGCATTGGGCCAGGGGCACAAGGCCCCATAGGTCCCAGCCGCCCCAAGAGAGTTTAAACTCGGGATAGGGTTTCTAGAAGGGGGAGAGTCCATGCCTCCCACTTCTCCCTCCCTTGGCCGCCGGACCAAGGCTTGGAGGAGGGGCTAGGGCTGGCCGCCCCCCTCTATATAAAGAGGGCTGGGGCGCCCCCTCCCATACACCTTCCCGTCCAACCCTAGCTGCCCTGCTGCCCTCCTCTCTCCCTCCCGACTGTTTGTAGGCGAAGCCCTGCTGCAGAAATTCTCCACCATATACACCACGCCGTCGTGTTGTAGATCCAATCCGTCTCTCCACCATACTTGCTGGTCCGAGGAAGGAGGAGACGTCGAGGTGCTGCACGTGTGCATCTCACGGAGGCACCGCCACTTGTGGTGCTAGATCGGATCGGATCGCGAGGAGGAGAAGCGAGTACGACTACATCACCCACGTTCCGACGAACGTTCCGCTGTGCGAATCTTCAAGGGTATGAAGATCTAATCCAATCTCTCTCGTTGTTTGCATCTCCTAGATTAGATCTTGGCTTTCCCTCGGTTCGCATCCGTAGAAAATTTTGATTTACTATGCCGCGAAACCCTTCAGTGGTATCAGAGCTACATCTATGCGTAGATGTGATTCACGAGTAGAACGCAACATGGTTGTTGCGGGCGTTGATGTTTTCTGTTGCAAGCCTCTTGTTTGTGTTCTTCTTATGACGCGGGATAGTGAGATTGAAGCGGTCCAGGCCAACCTTACGCGACGTCGTTCGCGAGACCGGCTCCGCACTTGACGTGTGGCTTGTTCCACACATGCGGCTGGTGGATGCCAGTTTCTCTCACTATAGTTGTCATGGGATTAACACCGGAGTTTGGCAATCATAATATCACCATTGTGGCTGTCCGTAGGTAAGAATCGTTCTTAGAATCTACTCCCATAAGCCACGTAAAACATGCAACAACAAAGTAGAGGCGTCTAACTTGTTTTTGCAGGGAGTGTTTTCTGTGATATGGTATGGCCCAAGATGTGATGTGTATAATGTATGCGATGATCATGTTTTGTAATGTTTCACGACTTGCATGTCGATGAGTACACAACCGGCAGGAGCCATATGGTTGTCTTAATAATTGTGTATGACCTGTGTGTCAACTTCTTATACGCCATGTAATAGTTTCACTTTATCGCTAAGTAGTTAGCAATAGTTGTAGTTGCTATTCGTGGTGGAGGCAATCATGGTGGAGTGATGGAGATCATGCCGGCACGCACAAGATGGAGATCATTGCGCGAAGATTGGCTATACCATGTCACATAAAGTTATATGCATGTGATGTTTATCCTTTTATGTATCTTATTTTGCTTAGATCGCGACGGTAGCATTATAAGATGATTCCTCACTTAAAGATCAAGATAAAAACTGTGTTCTCCTCGAGTATGCACCGTTGTGAAAGTTCGTCGTGTCCAAGCATCACGTGATGATCGGGTGCTATAGACTCTACGCTCACATACAACGGGTGCAAGCCAGTTTTTGCACACGCGGAAATACTTGGGTCTAACTTGACGAGCCTAGCATGTACAGACATGGCCTCGGAACACAAGAACCGAAAGGTTAAGCATGAGTCATATGAATGATATGATCGACACTTCGTTGTCCACCATTGAAACCACATCTCTTCTCGTGAAGATCGGATTAGGTGTGGTGAATTTGGATCGTGTTCACTAAACAACTTGAGGGATGTTGAATTTAGTGGGAGTTCATCTAGTAATTTGATTAAAAGTTGAACTAGTTATCATGAACATAGTCTAATTTGTACTTGATAATATTGTAGATCAAATGGCTAAATCCAACTTCAACTTCAACGTTTTTGCTGAGAAGGAAAAGCTTAGAAACAATGGGTCTAACTTCACCAATTGGTTCCGCAATCTAAGAATCATTCTGTCTGGCGGTCAAAAGGACTATGTCCTTGGAAAGGCATTAGGTGACCCCCCTGCTGCAACTGCGACGGCTGATGAGAAAGCCGTCTATCAGTCGCGCAAAGATGATTATGGTGTGATTAAGAGCACCATGTTGTTTGCTATGGAACCGGAACTTCAAAATCGTTTTGAAGACTATCCCGGGCCCTTTGAGATTATCGAAGAACTGAAAACCATGTTTCAGACTCAGGCCCGTTCTGAGAGATATGAGATCTCTGAGAAGTTCTTTAACTGCAAGATGGAGGAAGGGAGTTCCGTTAGTGAGCACGCCATTAAGATGACGGGCTACACTCAACGCCTTGAGCAACTGGAATGCACGATTCCAGAGGAACTCAAGATTGACAGGGTTCTGCAATCACTCCCTCCCAGCTACAAAATTTTTGTAGTGACTCATAATCAGATTGGTTCCACTAATACGATCACCGAGCTCTTCGCAAAGCTGAAGGCCGCGGAGGTGGACATCAAAAAGGATAATCATGTGTTGATGGTCAACAAGCCCTCCTTTAAGAAAGGTAAGGGTGCAAAGAAGCCCTTCAAGAAAGAAGGCGGCAAGCGTGTTGCCCCTGCTGAGAAGAAGCTCAAGTCTGGTCCCAAGCCGGACACTGAGTGCTTCTATTGCAAGGACAAGGGTCACTGGAAGCGCAACTGTCCGAAGTAATTAGCGGACAAGAAGGCTGGCACCATCAAAGGTATATTTGATATACATGTTATTGATGTTTTCCTTACTAGCCCTCGTTGTAGTGCCTAGGTATTTGATACCGGTTCAGTTGCTAACATTTGTAACTCGAAACAGGAGCTACAGAATAGACGGCAGCTTGCGAGGGATGAGGTGACGATTTGCGTTGGCAACGGATCAAGAGTTGATGTGATGGCCGTCGGCACGCTCTCCTTAGTTTTACCTTCGGGATTAGTTTTAAACCTTAATAAATGTTATTATGTGCCTGCGTTGAGCATGAACATTATTTCCGGATCATGTTTGTTGCAAGACGGTTATTCATTTAAATCGGAGAATAATGGTTGTTCTATTTATATGAGTAATATCTTTTATGGTCATGCACCTTTAGTGAATGGTTTATTTCTTCTAAATCTCGAAAGGGATGAAACACACATCCATAACATTGAGGCTAAGAGATGCAAAGTAGATAGTGATAATACTACTTATTTGTGGCACTGTCGTCTAGGTCATATTGGTGTAAAGCGCATGAAGAAACTCCATTCCGATGGACTTTTGGAGTCTCTTGATTTTGAATCATTTGACACATGCGAACCATGCCTCATGGGCAAGATGATCAAAACCCCGTTCTCCGGTATGATGGAGCGAGCAACGGACTTGTTGCAAATCATACATACCGATGTATGCGGACCGATGAGTGTTTCGACGCGCGGTGGATATCGCTATTTTATCACTTTTACCGATGACTTAAGTAGATATGGGTATATCTATTTAATGAAACATAAATCTGAAACATTTGAAAAGTTCAAAGAATTTCAGAATGAAGTGGAGAACCATCGTAACAAAAAGATTAAGTTTCTACGATCCGATCGTGGAGGTGAATATTTGAGTTATGATTTTCTCACGCATCTTAAAGCAAGTGGAATCGTTTCACAACTCACGCCACCCGGAACACCACGGCGCAATGGTGTGTCTGAACGCCGGAACCGAACCCTATTAGATATGGTCCAATCAATGATGTCTCTTACTGATTTGCCGTTATCATTTTGGGGTTATGCATTAGAAACCGCTGCATTCACTTTAAATAGGGCACCATCTAAATCCGTTGAGACGACACCGTATGAACTGTGGTTTAGTGCTAAACCTAAGTTGTCGTTTCTTAAAGTTTGGGGATGCGAAGCTTACGTCAAGAAGTTGATGCCGGACAAGCTCGAACCCAAAGCGGAGAAATGCGTCTTCATAGGATACCCTAAGGAAACTATTGGGTATACCTTCTATCACAGAACCGAAGGCAAAGTGTTTGTCGCGAAGAACGGTTCCTTTCTTGAGAAGGAGTTTCTCTCGAAAGAAGTGAGTGGGAGGAAAGTAGAGCTAGACGAGGTTATTGAACCTTCTCTTGACTTGGAGAGTAGCGCAGCACCTGAGATTGTTCCAGTGCCGCCTGCACCAATAATAGAGGAAGCTAATGATAAGGATCATGACGCTTCGGACGATGCTACTGCTGAACGTCGCAGGTCAACAAGGTCGCGTGCCCCTCCTGAGTGGTACGGCAACCCTGTCTTAACTGTCTTGTTAGTAGATGACAGTGAGCCTGCGAACTATGAGGAAGCAATGATGAGCCCAGACTCTGAGGAATGGCTAGAAGCCATGAAATCCGAATTGGGATCCATGAGCGAAAACCAAGTATGGACTTTGGTGGACCCTCCTAGCGACCGAAAGGCCGTTGAGTGCAAGTGGATCTTCAAGAAGAAAACGAACGCGGATGGTAATGTTACCGTCTATAAAGCACGGCTTGTTGCGAAAGGTTTTCGACAAGTTCAAGGTGTTGACTACGATGAGACTTTCTCTCCCGTAGCGATGTTTAAGTCCATTCGGATTTTATTAGCAATTGCTGCGTTTCATGATTATGAAATATGGCAGATGGATGTCAAGACTGCGTTCCTCAATGGCAACATTGATGAAGAGTTGTATATGATGCAACCCGAAGGTTTTGTCGATCCTAAGGATGCTGATAAAGTATGCAAGCTTGAGCGTTCCATTTATGGACTGAAGCAAGCATCTCGGAGTTGGAACCTTCGTTTTGATCAAGTGATCAAGAGCTTTGGATTTGTTCCAAATTGCTACGAAGCTTGTATCTACAAGAAAGTCAGTGGGAGCTCGGTGACGTTTCTGGTACTATATGTGGATGACATATTGATTATTGGAAATGACATCAACATGCTTAACGATGTGAAGAGTTATTTGAACAAGTGTTTTTCAATGAAAGACCTAGGTGAAGATGCTTATATATTAGGCATCAAGATCTATAGAGATAGACAAAGACGCCTGATAGCTTTAAGCCAGAGTACATACCTAGACAAAGTTCTGAAAAGGTTCAGAATGGATAAGGCAAAGAAAGGTTCAGTGCCTATGTTGTCAGGTAAGACATTGAGCAAGGCTCAGTGTCCAGCTACGGTAAATGATAGGGAAGCTATGAGCAAAGTGCCTTATGCCTCGGCCATAGGTTCTATCATGTATGCCATTCTATGTACTAGACCGGATGTGTCCAATGCTCTTAGTTTGACGAGCAGATACCAAAGTGATCCAGGAGTGGAACACTGGACAGCCGTGAAGAACATCCTAAAGTACCTAAATAGGACTAAAGAAATGTTCTTAGTCTATGGGGGTGATGAACAGCTCGTCGTAAAAGGTTACGTCGACGCTAGTTTTGACATCGACAAGGATGATTCTAAATATCAAACAGGATACGTTTATATTTTGAATGGAGGAGATGTGAGCTGGAGAAGCTGCAAGCAAAGCGTGATCGCGGGATCTATAGTAGAAGCGGAATACATGGCTGCTGCAGAAGCGTCAAGTGAAGGAGTTTGGATCAGAAACTTCATCACTGAGCTTGGCGTGGTTCCAAGTGCATTGGACCCACTGGAGATATTGTGTGACAACACTGGCGCCATAGCACTCGCTAAGGAACCAAGATATCATCCAAAGACCAAGCATATCAACCGCAAGTTTCATATAATCCGAGATTATATAGCAGATGGAGATCTGAAGATTAGAAAAGTACATACAGATCTGAATGTCGCAGATCCATTGACTAAACCTCTTCCACGTGTAAAACATGATCAGCACCTCAGTGCCATGGGTGTGAGATTGTTGCCAAATGTAAACTAGATTATTGACTCTAGTGCAAGTGGGAGACTGTTGGAATTATGCCCTAGAGGCAATAATAAAGCTGTTATTATTATAATTCTTGTTCATGATAATGTTTATATTCCATGCTAGAATTGTATTAAGCGGAAACTTTAATACTTGTGTGGTTTGTGAACAACACCGTGTCCCTAGTACGCCTCTATGGACTAGCTCATTGATCAATGATGGTTAAGGTTTCCTAACCATATACATGAGTTGTCAATTGATAATGAGATCACATCATTGGGAGAATGATATGATGGACATACCCAAACTAAGCGAAGCAATTAGATCGTGTCATCGTGTTCGTCTTTGCGAAGCTTTTCTTATGTCAAATATTGTATTCCTTAGACAATGAGATAATACAACTCCCTGGTATCGGAAGAAAGCTTTGAGGTCATCAAACGTCATCCTATGAGAGGGTGATCATAAAGGTGTCTCTCAGGTGATCGGAAAGTATCTGTTGGGTTGTATGTATCGAGATGGGATTTGTCCCTCCCAAGTCGGAGAGATATACTTCGGGACCACTCGGTAATCGATATCAACACCGCTTGCAAGCATGTGGTTAAGGAGTTAATCACAAAGTGATATCGGATTACGGAACGAGTAAAGTACTTGCTATGAACGAGATTGAACTAGGTATGACGGTACCGACGATCGAATCTCGGGCAAGTAAAATATCGCGAGACAAAGGGAATATATATATGGGATTGATTGAATCCTGACATCGTGGTTCATCCGATATGATCATCGATGAATGTGTGGGAGTCAATATGGGTTTCCAGACCCCGCTGTTGATTATTGATAGAAGATCATGTCTGCATATTCTCGAACCCGCAGGGTCACACACTTAACGTGTCTCGACGCTAGGATAGATTGGATAATTGGTTTATGAGTTTTTTTTCGGAGTCTTGGATGGGATCCGGGACATCACGAGAGGTTCCGGAATGGTCCGGAGAATAAGATTCATATAAGGCAGTGCAGTTTTTGGAGTTCGGAATTGTTCCGGGTTAATCGGTATTGTACCGGAAGCTTCTAGAACCTTCCGGAAGGGGACCAACGTGGCCCCACCTTCCGGGAGGGGGCTTGGGCCTATGAGGGAGTGCCCTGGCCGCATTGTGCCAGGGGCACAAGGCCCCATAGGGCCCAGCCGCCCCAAGAGAGTTTAAACTCGGGATAGGGTTTCTAGAAGGGGGAGAGTTCATGCCTCCCACTTCTCCCTCCCTTGGCCGCCGGCCCAAGGCTTGGAGGAGAGGCTAGGGCTGGCCGCCCCCCCCCCCTCTATATAAAGAGGGCTGGGGCGCCCCCTCCCATACACCTTCCCCTCCAACCCTAGCTGCCCTGCTGCCCTCCTCTCTCCCTCCCGACTGTTTGTAGGCGAAGCCCTGCTGCAGAAATTCTCCACCATATACACCACGCCATCGTGTTGTAGATTCAATCCGTCTCTCCACCATACTTGCTGGTCCGAGGAAGGAGGAGACGTCGAGGTGCTGCACGTGTGCATCTCACGGAGGCACCGCCACTTGTGGTGCTAGATCGGATCGGATCGCGAGGAGGAGAAGCGAGTACGACTACATCACCCACGTTCCGACGAACGTTCCGCTGTGCGAATCTTCAAGGGTATGAAGATCTAATCCAATCTCTCTCGTTGTTTGCATCTCCTAGATTAGATCTTGGCTTTCCCTCGGTTCGCATCCGTAGAAAATTTTGATTTACTATGCCGCGAAACCCTTCAGGGTCCCACCTCGTTGCCGTGATAACACCTATGCCGTGTGCCGTTGTCAACTTTGCCGAGTGTATTTTCTTTGCCGTGTTCCTTTATAGGTCTTTACCGTGAATATTTCTTTGTCGTGTTCTTTTTCAGAAATTTGTCGTGTTCACGTACTTTGCCGTGTATTTTCTGAGTTACATACGGCAAAGACTGTCTTTGCCGTATTCCGGTACGTTTGGCACACGGCAAATACGTGTCTACACGGCAACGACATTTTTTCCCGTAGTGCAGACAGAGCATTCCCTTTTGGAGTGCATGGTGTTTTGGCTGCAATTTTGGGAGAATGGATGACAGGCATAGTTATCTTGTTGGCTTCCTGCCTTTGATGACTGATGGGAGAGAGTGCTCCTGAAACACTGTGTGGGCTAGCTGCAGCATCAACAGTCACTAGTAGAAAACAGGCCATACGTTCGCGTCCCCTCAGAGCATTAGTCCCGGTTGCACCACCAACCGGGACTAATGCTGGCACGCGTCCCGGTTCGAGCGGGCACGGGGTCCGGAGGCATGCGTCCCGGTTGGTAAGGGGGCATACGTCCCGGTTGGTGGCGACTAAAGGTTTGGCGACAGCCACGTGGCGTGGCACACACCTTTAGTCCCTGTTGGTGGCTCCAACCGGGACGTATGCTCCCGTCCTCTATAAATGCAACGCCCTAGCCCCCTCTTCCTTCACTCTATTTTTTCTCTTGGTGGAAGGTGTGAGGGGTGTGCTAGTTTTTTCTCCCCTATGCATGCATTCAAGGTGTTTGGTGAAATGTTTGAGTGAATAATCCCGTTCAATTTCTCATAGAACAAAAATATAGAAGGTGTCTGAGACGCACTTGAGCTTTCTTCTCTTTATTTCCCTCGATCGAGGTTAGCAATCTTATCTTTTCTCTGTCATTGATACAATGCATGTGTCGATATGAATTGGTCATTTCACTATTTATGATGTCCTGTTTTTTGATAAACTTACTTATATGATGCAGATGAACGGTCGGGAATGGATATGCGGTGACCGGCGCGTAGCCGGGTATATGAAAGGCGTGGATAAATTTGACAGATGCCACAACGGGCGCTGCGGCGGCAGTAAAACCATTTGACAGTTGCAACTTGGCAACAGAGAAAGGAACGACAGCATCTGAAACTTGTTCCGCGGCAGGGACAGTGGCCTCCACAACAGCAGAAAACTGAGCTGCATTAGTCATAATACGCAGTTTTTGTGTCTTCGCATATGTCGCGGCTGATATGCTATGAACTGTACCAGTGCGTGCTTCACGAGCTGGTGCCGAAAGATTACCCATCAGTGGTAGGCCCTCTTCTTCCTCCACTCTAACCCCCCATGAGCTTTTAGCCATCAAAGATGAGATCTTGCTCTCAGAAAAAGAACCAAAAGTGATTTGTTGTTTACCACCTTGAAAATTATTTCCCTGAACTCTCGGTTTTTTAGACAAAGTAGATGATCCTTGCTGATCAGCACTTGTATTATCAGGATCTTTGTTTTGTTCCTCGCTTTGACGCTTCCCATCAGCATCCGGGTTTGCATCATGCATCAAAATGTCATCCTCCTTCTCCTCTGGCACTTCCCCCTCTACCTCGAAAGTAATTCCAAACCCTTTGCCATCATAAGTATGATCATTACCAGCTGGTATATGCGCAATCCTTGTCACTTGTACGTACATCCTCACCACATTGTGTTCTCTTGTATAGACCATTTCCACTTGTTTTGCTTTTCCAATCAAAGAACCAACTGCAAATAGCGCTAGATAGTCACATCGTAGCTTCTTCGGGCAACCTGAAACAAGGACCCATGTTTCCTCTAACATGTACTTGTCTATAGGTGCAGCTGACCACTCTTCAAACTTAAGGTTCAGAGTAACATCTTCAGTAGGCACGTTTATAATTTTTCTGAGCCTAGAGAGATCAGCTTTGGAAGGAAACGTAGCACGGAAACAATTGTCCCCTGCGGGAATGAGCACCCACTAATGTTTTCCTGGAACAATCCAATCAAGTTCCTTTATTACTTCTTGTGCCGTAAAAAAAAAACCTCTACAGTAATCCTTCCTTGTTTACCACTCTCATGCTTAAATTTAATCTCATCAGATGTGGGGACTTCATGAAATAAAAGCTCAGCGCGACATAACCCATATGTAATTGCAGTCAGTTTTGGCATCGAGTGCAAGGGACAATCCTTCTTATCATGCGTGGCTTTCTCACAAAATATACACAGGACTGCGGTGCATTCAGTTGCAAAATGACCAGTTTGTTCACATCTAAAACAAACAATGGCCTCTGCCTTTTTCACGACTTTTGTTCCAGCTCCAATTGCCCCTGTATTCACTACCACAGCCCCTCCCGTACCACCTTGTGGTTGCTGTAAATTGATAGATTGTGAGGTTACCGGCAAAGCTTGCATCCTCAAACCTGCAGCAGAATTCTGGTTTTCAGTAGCAGCTGCGCTACTCACTACGGGAAAACAGATCTTTGCCATGTGGCAAATACACACGGCAACACACGAAAACCACACGGCAAAGCCTTTGCCATGTGGTTGTACACGGCAAACGTCGCACGGCAAAGAAAGGCACGGCAAAGGATATTTGCCGTGTGCTTCTCAAATAACGCACGGCAAAGTTCTTTACCGTGTGTTTTTCCTATTATACGGTAAAGTAAAGTAGTTAACGACGTAAGCTGACCTGACGACCTCCGTTCGTGTCAGTTTGTCATGAGACGGTCTTTGCCGTGTGCCTCGGATATGCCTTTGCCGTGTGTATTGGAGGGGCGCACGGCAAACTGTTGGTCAGCAGGTCAACCTCAGGTATGCCTTTGCCGTGTGTTCCAGTGAGCTTTGCCATGTATCATTCCATAGCGCACGGCAAAGTCCGGTCCAAAAAAAATCGGTGACTGTCGTCGTCCACGACCTGGTGGCGGCACCATGGAGGTGAGGCGGCGGCGGCGGCGCCTGAATCAGTCGTCTAGTACGGTGGCGGGTTGGAGGTCGCCATGGTCGTGCTGGCTGGAGGTCGTTGTCGCGCTCGCCGGCGGCAGCGCCCAACGCAGGGAGGCCGTCTCACGGGAAAAGCCGGCGGCTGCTCTAGGCCTCACGGCGGCGCCGTGGCCGTGCTAGCTGGAGGTCACGGCGGCGCTTGCCGGCAACAGTGCCCTACGCGCGCGTGCATGACTCTTGGGGGAGGCCTTCTCGCGACTGCTCTTGGGCTCGCGGAGGTGCCATGGCTGTGCTGGCTGGAGGTCTCCGCCATCCGTGCGCAGGCGAGAGATGACGGGAGCCACGTAGGGAGGGGATGCAGCTGCGAAGGGGAGAGATGACGGGAGCTGCGGTGGGAGGGGCTGTCGCGCCTGCGAGGAGAGGCCGCCATGCCGGGAGGGGCTGCCGCTCCTGCGAGGAGAGGCCGCCGCGCCAGCGAGGAGGTACGTCGTTGAGGAGGCCGTGCCTGCAAGAAGAGGCCGCTGCGCCGGCGAGGAGGATTGGGTCGGGGCGGGGAAACCATAGGAGGGCAGCGGCGATACCAGATGAGAGCATCTGGGCGGCAGTTATGGTGTACGTGACCCATCGTGTGCGTGTGTGGTCGTGGTGTTGTGTGAGTTTGTGTGGTTGTGGTATCCCGGTGCATGTGTGGTTAGGATATGGTTTGGATGGGGTCTAGCTGAACCGATTTCTGCCATGTCATCAATCCGTGGCCTTGATCCATGGCACACGTTTCTAGCCAATGAGAACGATTCTATTTCTTCTTCTTGTAGAACAAGATATATGTCTTAGTGGTTGCATCTTATAAAATATTTTGCGTTGATGAAATATTTTGTGACACAAGATATATCCCTCTTTATAAAAAAATGCATGTAGACATAAGATATGGGTGCACGTATCCATAGCTACAATATAGGTGATAATAGAGATGAAATGTGTGTTGAAATGGAAAAAAAAAGGAGAACATGTCCTTTGCCGTGTGTCTATTCTCTTTGCCGTGTGTCCTTGGACACGAACACACGACAAAGCCATTTAATTTACCATGCGTCTGACGGTGATACACGGCAAAGGCTTGCCGTCAGGTTGGCACCGTCAGATACGCAAAGATGTGGGCCTTCCTTGCCTGTTTGCCGTGCGCTTTTCTGTTGTTTTGCCGTGTGTCGTTCTTTGCCGTGTATCTTTGTTTATCTTTGCCGTGTGGTTTTTCGTTGCCGTGTGCCTCGTGTTATTTTGCCGTGCGTCTTGTCTTTGCCATGCGTTTTTCAGGAGTACACACGGCAAATGTTTCTTTGCCGTGCGCGGACACGCGGCAAAGGCCTAGCGCACGGCAACGCCGTGTTTTCCCGTAGTGACTCTTATTGACCGTTGGCTCAACTGCCTGAGGATTGCGACCACCCAAGTTTCTATTGTAACGACCGCGATAACCTCCTCTCATTCCATTCTGATTGTGATTGCCATTGAACTGGGGACGATAGGGACGCCTATATCCATCCCCACGATTACCTTGATTGTAACCTTGTCCACCCTCAAAGTATCCTTCATCAAAGGTGCCAAAATCCCCGAAAACCTTGTTCATTGAAACCTTGCTGCTCCTCTCTCCACCCATTGTTGTTCTATGTAAAACCCTGACCTGAACTTGACCCAAACTCGAACCTCGTTGTAGTATCATTGCGGAAATTCCGAGGAGGGAAACCCTGTGCTCCCCGACATACAAAATTTCCAGCACCTCGGCCTGTACCGTCACCGGTGCGACCCCCATAGCCACCAGGGTGCTGGGACTGGTATCTTGCAGGTGGCATCTGGCCACCGTTGTTGTTGCCAATTGGCCCCTATGGCGGCTGAAAGCGATCCTCTCGACCCGCCATGTCCCCGTCGCCGCTAGGGGTGGACGATGACGGCATGGGAGAAACTCGTGGAAATACACAGGGAAGCCCTAGGTGTAGCCGCATAGGCCTGACAGTATTATGTGATGTCACAGATGCTCCTATCACAAAGCCCTCTTGGCCTGATAGGTGTGCTGGGCTCATATTCGTGTTTGAAAGGACCTTATGCCCACACGGCCCATTTGTTTGAAAATTTTCAGATCGATATCTGCCATTGCCTACGCAACGATGTTCTGCAGATGTCGACAATGGTCGCCGGTGGCAGAAACTGCTCACAAACCGTGGTTGAGCCTGAGATCGACGAAGAACAGCTTTGTTCTTCTTTCTCTGAACCTGAATCCATTCACTTGCATTAAAACATTCAAGAATGAATGACGATGGTAAGATCGCTGGAAGCTTGATCTTTTTGATCTCCGATGGACTACCTCCGTAGACGACAGCATCAGATCCCGCGCAGCCAATCTTTGTTTATTCCGTTTCTCCATTCTTCTGGTCGCCCTAGATGAAGAAGATTGACGGATGTCCTCCCCATCGAAAGACAACCACCGTGGTGACCATCCTGGCCATGGGGACGCCTGCTCCGGCGAGCTCTCGTCATCCTCATCTGAGGAGATTGCCCAAAACTTACCGCCGTTGAAAGGTACAGAGTCCACCATGGCATCGCAAGGTGTTTTTTTGCATTGACTTATAAGTGTGAACTCTGCATCTGTCTTTCCTAGTTTTCGTGCTTGGTTACTTCAGTTCTTAACCAAAAGAAAAATCAGCTATTCAAGCAACTCTTGGCCTCAAATGTTATGGCGAATTGAGTGTTTTTTACTGGGTTGAGTATTTTGTTTTGGTTCTTGACATGTGCTCTGAGTCTAGAGTTTATAGCAGGACCAGAAGTTTGCCAAGTACTCCAATAATTACTAGGACCCATTTTTGTAATAAAAGACATGGTAATAATATACTCCCTCTGTCCCAAATTACTCTGCGTTTTAGGTTTAGCCAAAGTCAAATTTTGTAAACTTTGACTACAAATATAAGAAAAAATATCAATATCTAAAATATGTAATAAATATAGTTAGACTCTCCATAAAACATACTTTTATATTGTATAAAATTTATATTATAAATATTATTATTCTGTCGAAAATGTTTAGTCAAGTTTTAACATGTTTGACTTTGACCAAACCTAAAACATAGAGTAATTTGGGCCGAAGGGAGTAATGTACTAATCAGTTTGCTTACTGTTGCTGTAGATGCTATTTTTTATAATCTGAAAAAATTAGCTATGTCAGCCACTCAGCCTCTGAGATAACACATTACTTTTCTTTAGTCCTACGAATTTCCCAATGGTGAGATGTTCTTATATGTAGTTCTTTATTTGTTTTGTAGGCTTGAAAATACCCTAAACTATGGCCTTGAACGAGTCTGGGCTGTTGGATACATGAAGGGATCAAGAAGGTAAATGGAAGATCGTTTGCTTTCTACTCTGTTTTACTGGCGCCGGCACTGGCTATCTATATAATATTTTACCATTAGAAGTATCATACCATAGTACTTTTCTCCTATCATTAACGGATGTGTACTGGTGTCATGCTTCATAAATTAGTGTGAAGTTCTCGTTATAAGTTATCATGTTTGCTTTTCAACCTTTTCTTGCATCAGATTGTTGGTAGCCCATTGGTTGATCAGATTACCATGTCGTTTCACACTTATCAAAAGCTTAGTCATCAACTGATTGTTATTACTCCCTCTGTTCACTAATGTAAGACCTTTTAGATATTTCAAAGTAGACTAGATACACTCCAAAATGAGTGAACCTACACACTAAAACATGTCTACATAATTTTGTGTTTTAGAAAAGGCTAGAATGTCTTACATTAATGAACGTAGGGAGTATTAATGATTCCATGCCATCTGTTTTGTTCACCTATATGCTTCTTGCAATATGCCGATGTTTCTAGATGTTAAGTTTTCACATTCTTATTTTGATAGCTTGTAGTTCCTCTGGTTTCTCTTTCCCACCTTTTGGGCCTTGTTGTTTTACTCCCTGTTTGTAGTATTGAAACTAACGTCATTTTCTTATCATCTAGAATGGTGATTGGTTATGATGAGGGGACTATTATGATTAAAATTGGCCGTGAAGTACCTGTAGCAAGTATGGATACCAGTGGAAAAATCATTTGGGTTAAGCATAACGAGATACAAACTGTGAATATAAAGACTGTTGGTGCAAACTTTGAGGTTAGTATGCCTGTTATGTAAACAAAATCAATCAACTTGATAAGTTGGCTGATTGCTTATTATGTTCTACACCAGGCTACAGATGGGGAAAGATTGCCCCTGGCTGTGAAGGAGTTTGGAAGCTGTGATCTTTACCCACAGGTACTTTGGGATGGCACACTGCTCTTCATTTAGCACTCGTAAGTATTTTTATAGCGTACTATCTGAACCCCACGTCTTGATCTGCATAACTGTTCCATAGCTTGTGATGACTGTTAACAGTTAAATGGATAAGCTTCAAGAAAACAACATATGAATTGCTTACTGCAATAGGAGTTAAAACTTATAACTTGAGTTTGTTCATTTGCTTTGTTTATAATCCCTATAAACTCTTCATGCATTTAGTTAATTTCCGGTAGAGTTGCTAGGCTTTGGTTTTCAGTGAACACTATTCCCAACTATACATCTATACTCATGGATAATTTTTTAGCAGAGCTACTTTTCACTGAATCATCACCCTTATTTCTTTTTCTTAATATGATACTACTATACTAGAATGAGAAGTTACAATTTTCCTTTTTATTTTCTAGGTACAAGTCATTGTTTCATATGTCTCAATTAGTGTATCTAACTACAAGTTATCTTTTTTGTTTGCTTAGAGCTTGAAGCATAACCCCAACTGCCAATTTGTAGTTGTATGCGGAGATGGAGAATATATAATCTATACTGCATCTTGGAGAAATAGATCATTTGGATCAGCGTTAGAGTTTGTTTTGTCAACAGAAGGAGAGTATGAAATCAGAGAAAGTACATCAAGAATAAAGATTTTCAATAAATCATTCCAGGTGTGTGGTATTACTATCGTTACTGCTCATTTTACCATTACTTTGTTGTGCAAGATCCACATGGTCCTTGTCCCATTTTATCTAAGATCACTTTGGGGGATGCAATCTTTTCAGTTTTAGTGTTCTGTTTATATACTGTTTTAATCTTCTGGCTAATTCTAATGTTAATTCGGTTTAAAATTATGTCATGTACTTTAATTAATGTTTAGGTGAAAAAATTACAGACTATTATAAGTTGCAGTTTGTCGAAATTCTTTTGTTTAAATGTATTGCATTGTACTGTGGTCCTTCAGCTCAAGGGAATGCTTTACTTGCATTAAAGTGTTCAATCATATTCACTTATCTAGAAGTCATATAAGAATATGTCGAGGTAGTATGTGATTGGCACCTTTTGTTTCCATTTTGTTAAACAAATGTGTCTTTTAACTTAAGTGATCTGATTTACATGAGAAGAAAACCATCCGTCCTACATTTTCAGCAGAGCGTATCTTTGGTGGGGTACTTTGACTTCATTTAATTTTATGACTGGGCTGATTGTAGACTAATACACCGAATTGATGTGAATGTCAAGGTAAGTTTAGTATTATTAATATAATTATGGATATGTGGAATTCACCTTTAAATAACTCTGTTTTGACTGTTCTTGTAGAACGTCTACTGGGCGGATAGTGGTGACCTAGTTGCGATAGCAAGTGATACATCGTTCTACATCTTGAAGTACAATGTAAGTTATTCCATTCTCTATTTTTTCATTCATATTTATTCTCTGTTACGTGCCTTTTAGATTTATACTTGCATGAATCCTTCTTTTAAAAACATGAAATGTAGTCTTGTTTATAATTTTTGTCCCTGCAGAGAGATGCTGTTGCTGCTTATCTAGAAGGTGGAAAGCCTGCGGATGAGGAAGGCTCCGAAGATGCTTTTGAGCTGCTTCATGAGGTCAGTGAGCGAGTACGAACAGGGATTTGGATTGGAGACTGCTTTATCTATAACAACTCATCGTGGTGCCTAAACTATTGCATTGGTGGCGAGGTAATATCATGTGCTCTAAACAAGCATTTTGTTAATTTCATGTTTTCTACATGGATATTTTGTATTGTACAAATTTATTTGTTTACAGGGTTATCACACTCTATTTGCAGGTCACAACGATGTACCACTTGGATCGCCCTATGTATTTGTTGGGATATCTTGCGAATCAAAGTCGAGTATATCTTATTGACAAGCAGTTTAAGTGTGTTTCCTTGTATATTCCTCCATTCGTATGCATCATCTGCTGTTTATTTCTGCAACTAATTCATTGGCTTGTTGCAGTGTCATTGGCTATACATTACTTCTCGGTTTGATTGAATACAAGACGCTCGTGATGCCTGGGGATTTGGAAAGTGCAAATGAGATTTTTCCATCCATACCAAAGACGCAGTATAACAGGTTAGCTGGTGTTTTTACACACACAGATATGTTATTTTATTGACATACATGTTTGGGGTTCACTCTGGTTTCTGAATAAATTAATTCACTTTTTTTCAAACAGTGCCAAATAGTGCTGCTACTTTGACAGTTTATGATATTTGTCTTTATCTTGAGATGTTATATCTCAATATCACATCCAAAATAGATTCAGCCGATAGGACTGTTGACGAATAATGACGTATGGGTCTATAATCAAAATTAAATAGTTTATCTTTGTCCATTCATCGACTATATGAAGTGATAATAGCAAATGCTCAACATAGTGATATGAAGTTTGACTTGGCTGTGCAGCTTGGAAAATTGGAAGTCGCGAAGGTACATAGCACATTGTCATGCGTTTTTTCTTTCACAATAGAGAGCAGATATGCTGTAAGGTCTTCGATGCTGCAAATTTTAGCTAAATGACATTAGTGCTGAACTTTCGGACATCATTTTTTGTGCAGGATATTGCCGTAGAAGCACAAAGTGAATCAAAGTGGAAGCAGTTGGGTGAGCTCGCCATGTCCACCGGCAAGGTTGGTTCTTAAATCTTATGAATGGTTCTGGTAGGTGACATGCAAAAGTTAAGGTTTATAATTGGTACTCCCTCCGTCCAAAAATAACTGACTTGAATTTGTCTAGATTCAAATGTATCTAGACGCATTTTAGTGTATAGATACATTCGAATTTAGAAGAACTCAGGTCAGTTATTTCTGGATGGAGGGGGTATTAGTTTTCATTGGGTTCTTAAATCGTGTCGGTGTGATTTTTTCTACTAAGTTGCTCTGGGCGGTGCGATAATTTCATCTGTTGAAACTTAAAGGAAAAAATCCAATCAAATATTATTTTTGGGAAAAAAATTGATTACACATGCTTTTGAAACCGAGCTTCATATTGTAACCTTCCAAGATAGTATATACCCTCGGAAATTCTTTTCCATGAAAATGGTTATTGGTCATTGGTCAGTATTGCAGCCATGTGGGACATTATAATTGACTAATTGCGTAAAACTTCTATTTCTTCTATTAACTATGCGCATAGTTTCTGAGCATTTCACAAATTATACATTTGCAGCTGGAGGCGGCAGAAGAGTGCCTTCTGCAGGCAAAGGACTTAAGTGGCTTGTTGCTACTGTACTCATCTCTTGGAGATGCTGGAGGAATCGAAAAGCTTGCTTCTCTAGCGAAAGAGCATGGAAAAAACAATGTTGCTTTCCTCTGCCTCTTTATGCTTGGTAAATTGGAACATTGCATACAGTTGCTTGTAGACAGGTGGGTCTTGTTTTCTGTGGCGAACTACTTACTGATATGCACTTCCATTTTAAAGCTAAACTGCATCTTCTTTATTCTGCAGCAATCGTATACCTGAAGCTGCATTAATGGCACGTTCTTATCTTCCCAGCAAAGTTTCAGAGATTGTAGCAATATGGAGAAAGGACCTCAGTAAAGTAATTTTTTCACTGTTATGCTCTGAAGCCTATTTCTGAGAAGTCTGTCCCAAGTAATTTTTTTATCCAAGTATTGTTCCTTGGCTTATTCTGTTCATATGTTCCTTCTTTGCAGGTTAATCCTAAAGCTGCAGATTCTCTAGCAGATCCTGCTGAGTATCCAAATTTATTTGAAGACTGGCAGGTTGCACTTGCTGTAGAAAAGAATGTTGCTGCCCAAAGGTAAAAGTTGCCACATATGCTTATTTCTTTTCCTTGGTGTAATGATACCAATTTGTTTTATTTCATTGGACAACCGATCTTCTATCAAAAAATCTGGATCACGTCAATTGTGAAGTAGGCAAACCTTTTGAAATACTGAGGTTTTTATGTGCAGGGGGCACTATCTTTCTGCTGATGAATACTTGAACCATGCTGAGAAGTCAGACGTTACTCTTGTGGAAGCTTTCAAAAGGATGCAGGTCATTGAAGATGAGGAACCAGTAGATGCACTGGATGAAAATGGAGAACCTGATGAAGAGGTATTGCATTTGCATCATGCCTCTTAACCTTGTTCAACTTATATTATGTACTATGGCGCCTTTAGAAACTGATATGACATATATTCTTATTAATCTTCTTGTGATAGAGATCAATCTTTGGTTTATCAATGATCACAATGCCATTGTTTACTTCATATTTTCTGTTTTATTAATTTTGCTATACCAACTCATTATTTTCTAAAATGAAAAAGTATATTTCCTTTTAGGTAATGGAAGAGAATAAAACGGAGGAGGACACAGATGAAGCTGTCCAAGTTGATACTGATGAACCTGAAGAAACTGTTCTTGTAAATGGGAATGAGGGTGAGGAACAGTGGGGTATGAACAATGAAGGAACTTCGCCAGCCTAAAAGAATTGTTTGGCAAATGTAAAAGTCCAATTTTTTGTCAATGGTGATTCACTGGCTTTGCCTCCAAGTTCTTGGATTGCTGAGCCCTTCTAGCGCTCCATACTTTTCAAAGCAAATCCAATTACCTCGATATATACCGTTGCCCCCTAACTAGGAGGTTAAATACATACATATACTAAGAGCTGGGAAGTTATATTTTCATCACATATGTTTCACTTCCTAATGAATGAATGTGTTGTTTTATATGTATTTACCTGTATATGGCAAATGGCTGGTCTAATTTTGCAATGGAAGTTGAGATATTAGAATGCTATCACATAAGTAGTGCCTGAATGTAGTGATGTTTTCAGCTACCTTTTATAATCTTATTACCAGCAGAAGTTTCATTGTTCTCAATACGCATGAACTTACTTTTCATGTTTTTTCTTGCAGTACTAACCCAGCATGATGAGTAGGCATCGGTGATGGTACCAAAGCTCAGTTGTTGAATCTGTTCTTGCGGAGGGTAGCATTGGCAACCCAGTTTTGTCATGCAGCACTTGAATTGGTTGATGCTTAGTTTGTAACCAATGAGCCACATATTGCTTCTTGGTCAGACCACACAAATGAAGTCCAAACTCACTGGAAGGATGCTAGTCCAATGGCACCGATCCTGGCAGGTTTGTGTGCAGCATTAACAAATGCAATTCTTTCATCGAAAGACACATTTTTTTCATACCCAACTTCCCATGTACTGAAGTCGGTGAGTTGGGGGCAGAGTTGGTTGTGATGAGGAGGTTTTGAATAATTGTTATAGAGATGTGTAGCATATATGACGATAGCCATTATACCTTGTAAGAGATCGAAGTTTTCTTTAGCCACTTTGCTGTAATTTTGTGTTATTCCAGAAGGTTACATGTAGTATATGTCGCAGAAGGCTTTGCTTGTGTTATACCTGTCAGCCCGTGTATCATTCCGTCAGGTTTTGTTTGTGATCAGTCATCAGTGCCCTATTTGTTCAAAAATTTCAAGCTAAAATTGTGATTACTGCTGCTGGCTGAAAGCTCATGATTTGTAAGCTTCAGCTCAGATGTCGAATAAGTTCCATTATATTGATCAATTTGAACTCAAGGTTCTTTGGGACGCTCTCTTGTGCTTTTTTTGAAGAAAAGCAAAACCTGCTTCTTTGCAAACTGACAAAAATGAATTTTACCCGCTGGTTTGACAGTCCGCCTGTCCTCAATATTTTTTTTTGACATGGAACACCGGTATTCCATTAAGACACGGTTATATCGCCGATCACCATACGGGTTACAGAAGATGGATAGCTCTCAGTCCATATGATATGGTCTCCAGGAGCTATACCAATACCCAAAGCCGCTAACTCATGAGCAGCTCTATTACAACCCCTCGGGGCAAACACTACACTAGCCTCAATAAACTTCATATGTAATTTGAAACGCAAATCAGCAAAGATTACACCCAATGAGCTAAGATCATAATCATATGTATTCATGGCCGTCTTCAGGTTGTAGCAATCAGTCTCAAAAACAACTCGCCCAACACCCATCTGGTCCGCTAAATCAATTGCATTTGACAGACCCATAGCTTCTCTGCTGCTGCAAAAAGAACCATCGTAGTATCATCTCTACAGATTGCTCCCCATCCACCTGTTTTCTTTTTATCATCAAAAGAAGCGTTAGTGTTTATCTTCACATAGTTTTCTGGAGCACCTCCTGTGAATCATTGTGCTGCACCTTATTTTTCAAAAAAAAATTCCATTCGTCCACACAGCGTTTCGCATAAAACTGAAACTGCTCGACAGACTGACGCTGCTCTCCATGGTTGCCCTTGTTTTGTTCAGTCCAGCAGTTCCAAAGCATTGATACTGCTAATTGTTGTCCAGCTGCAGGTAGACAAAGGACTTCCTCGAGCACTTCAGGTGATGATCTGACGTCCTCAAGCTGTAGTGCACGCCACCGTTGCTTCGCGAACTTGCAGTTCAAAAAAGGTGTCCACCATCTTCAAAATGCTTATGACAAACTGCGCACCTCGTATCTAGCTCTGTTAAAAATAGGCAATTTGTATTTCTCTGGGATCAAAAGCCACAATATATACTAATGTATAGATGAAAATATACAGTAAGACCCCCTAACAAGTGGGGACATACAATATATAAATATACATTTAACACCCCCCCTCAAACGGGAAACCTCTATCTGTTTCTTCGTCTTCCAAGCAATGAGTGAACCACCAAGAAACACACAATAAGCAGAAAGTGAACGGCGATCCAAAGGATCACTCGCCCACGTAGCGTCCGAATAACACTGGAGCTGGAGGGAGCTGGAACGAGGAAAGAAAATGCGACGAGTGATCGTACCACGAAGATAACGAAGAACACGGAGAAGATGACTATAGTGAACAGTGGTAGGAGCAGAAACAAACCGACTCAGAATATGAATAGGATAAGAGATGCCAGGACGACTGACAGCAAGATAAACAAGACTCCCAACAAGATGACGATAACGTGTCGGATCGGGAAGAGGATCACCATCAGTAGGGTGAAGCTTAACATTAAGCTCCATAGGGGTCTCAACAGTGCGCTCATCCCCAAGAGCAGCACGAGTAAAAAGATCCTAAATATACTTTTTCTGGAAGATGTAAAAGCCATCAGAAGTGGAGGAAACCTCAATCCCAATAAAGTATCGAAGAGGACCAAGATCAGTCATAAGAAACTGATCACGAAGACGAGCCTTAACAAAGACGATATACTCAGAATCATCACCAGTAATGATCATATCATCAACATAGAGAAGAAGAGTGCGTCCACGAGGAGAAGTGTGAACAAACAGCGCTGGATCATGAGCACTAGGGGAGAAACCAGCAGCGGTCACTATAGAGGCAAAGCGCTCAAACCAGGCACGAGGGGTCTGTTTAAGGCCATAAAGAGAACGACGAAGACGACAAACCATCCCCGGAGGAACAGAATACCCAGGAGGAGGCTGCATATAAACCTCCTCACTCAACTCACCATTGAGGAAGGCGTTCTGAACATCAAGCTGAGACACAGACCAGTGACGAACAGAAGCAACAACAAGAAGAGTACGCACAGTGGTCATATGAGCCACAGGAGCAAAGGTCTCATCATAATCACGACCATGCTCATGCTGAAAACCACGAGCCACAATACACGCTTTATAGCACTCAAGAGATCCATCAGAGCGGGTATTAATCTTATAGACCCACTTACACGTGATAGGACGAACACCGGGAGGGGGAGAAACAAGATCCCAGGTGCCAGTGCGCTCAAGCGCAGCAATCTCCTCAGCCATGGCCAGCTGCCATTTAGGATGATGCTCAGCATCCCGATAAAAAGTTGGCTCGGAGGCAACAGAAAGACCATACTGACTAGGAGAGTAACGATTGGGGGCACGACGCTAACGAACAGGACGAGTAGAAGGAAGCTCATCAGAGGAAGACGACTCAGGAGACGACAATGAAGAAGAAGGAATAGCAGAGGAAGGCTTCGGAGAACGAGGAGAACTAGACGGAGCAAAGGACGATGGTGTCGAAGAAGAGACATCAGGGGGAGGGGATCCTGAAGAAGACACAATGGGAGTAGAAGGAGGTGTGTCAGGAAAAAGAAGAAAAGAGATATCTTCCACCGGGTAGGTACCAGCGGTGGGACGAGGATAGAAAGGACACGTCTCATCAAAAGTAACATCACGAGAGATACGCATCCGACGACCAACGGGGTCCCAACAACGATATCCCTTATGCTCATCACTGTATCCAAGGAAGACACACTCAACAGACCGAGCGGCCAGTTTGGTGCATTCGCGAGGAGCAAGGAGAACATAGCAAACACAACCAAACAAGCAAAGCATGGAGTAGTCTGGAGAATGTCCAGATAGACACTCAAGAGGGATACCACCCTGCAAAGCGGCAGCGGGCTGAATATTGATGAGGTAAGTCGACGTAGCGACAGCCTCAGCCCAGAAATGCCAAGGAAGAGAAGAAGCAATCATCATGGCACGAGTGGTCTCAAGAAGATGGCGATGCTTACGCTCAGCAACGCCATTCTGGGCATGTGCGCCAGAACAGGAGAACTGAGCAGGGGTACCCTGCTCAGCAAGAACACCTCGCAACATCTGGGAGATATACTCACCAACAGAATCAACACGAAACACACGAATGGGTGTAGAATATTGAGTACAGACCATGGCCGCAAAACGCTGATATATGGAGAGCACTTCACTCCGAGAGCGTATAAAATACAACCAAGTGTACCGAGAAAAAACATCGATGAATAAAATATAGTAGCGATGGCCCCCTTTCGAAGCGAAAGGAGCCGGACCCCAAACATCGGAATGAACTAAATCAAAAGGTCGCTGAGATACATACGCGCTAGTAGGGTAGGGAAGCTAAATCTGTTTGCCCAACCTACAGCCCTGACAATGTAAAGACCCATCTCCTGAGACAGACCCAGAAGACCACGATGAACTAATGAAGATAGGCGAGAGTCACAAAGGTGACCAAGACGATGATGCCACTGCTGAAAGGAGCTGGTAGCAAAGGCGACGACCGGAGAAGAACTGGCAGATGAAGTGGCAGCGGAAGGAACACGAAGCCAGTCTAACTCCTAAAGTCCTGAAGATTCACAGCCGCGAGGGCTAGCTCCAACCAGGGCCTGTGTGCGACGGTCCTGGACAACACAAGAATCGGCATCAAGAATGAAGCGACAACTAGAGTCAGTAAGCTGGCTAGCAGAGAACAAATTTATCTTAAGACGAGGAACATGAGAAATATCACGAACAGAAAAAGAAGAAGTAGAAAGGGTGCCCCGACTAGAAACAGGAAGAGAGGTACCATCGACTGTGAGAAAACGGATAGGAGAGGGGAGAGAACGAAGAGCGGACAGAAAAGAAGACTCAGAGGTCATATGAAAAGAAGCTCCAGAATCCAGATACCACCGGGACGTACCTGACTGTGTAGAAGGTGGTGGTCGCGCAGTGCCTGAAGAATCAGTCACATAACCAGCAGTGCCCGAAGAAGAGCCTGTAGCAGCAAGCAGACCGCGAAGACTCCTGATAATGTCCTGATTAGAGAGAGCAACTGCTGAAGATCCAGAAGGAGCCGACTGCCCACGAGCCTGGTGCTGCTGACGTAAACTGGGATACCGTGTATAACAGGTGACCCAAGTGTGGCCATCCCTGTTGCAGTAAGAGCAGTGACGAAGAGAACCACGGCGACCCTGACCACGAGCCTGCTGGTGCTGACTCTAAACCTGAGACTGCTGGTGCTGACTCTGACCCTGAGACTGCTAGTGCTAAATCTGACCCTGACCTGGAGGAGTGGGTAGTATCGGCGGGGACACAGAAGACCGTGACTGAGTCAAGGGAGCAGGCGGTAGAGGAGGACCACGAGTAGCAAGCATAGACGGAACCGCAAGAAGACCAGCATAACGGAGACGAGTCTCCTCAGCCCGAAGCTCAGACAACACCTCAGAAAGCGGAACACGACCACAAGCATTCAATTGAGCACGGCGAGGCTCGAACTCCTGGCGAAGTCGAGATAGAAACTCATAGATGCGGTGGAACTCTAAATCCGAGCGTACAGTCTGATAGCACGGACATGTGCCACAAACAGCAGTACGGAGAGAATCAAGCTGACGCCAGATGGCAGCACTCTGAGTACAAAACTCATCAATCGTGGAATCACCCTGCTGAAGAGCATGCTCCTGGCGAACCACTAACAAGTAAAGACCATCCCCAGACGGCTGATAACACTGACGAAGATGTGCCCACTGAGCGGCAACAGTAGGGAGACTCATGAACTCAGCAGCAAATTGGGGCAGAACACTGGAGGTGAGAAAAACAGCATCACGAGCATCCTCATCAACCCACTGAGTGTAGGCGGTCAGATCGTGGCGATAGGTCTCGAGATCAGCAGAGTACTGTTTGAACTTCAACTCATAAGCAGCAACAACACTATCATCGACACTCTGAGCAGCATCCTTAGCCTCCTGAGAAGCATCAGCACCGAGAACAATCGGCGTCGGCGGAAGAGGAGCCACAGGAGCAGGGGGGCACGGCGGACAGGAGACCTCGCCGGAGAGCACACCCCATAAACGGAGACCGCGCATGTGAACACGCATGAAGGCAGCGAAATCGGGATAATTCGCGCCATCGAAGATCACCAGGTAGCGAGGAATCGCAACATAGCCCGATGCAGAAGACGTCGCTCTTTTTTTTAGTCAACGCTCACTCGTCACAATCGAGGAACAAGGATGCAGCCCGACGGGACTGAAGGAAGGCCAATGGGGTCGGGGGTGGGGGCGAATGCTGGCGGGGTGGAGTCGGTAGTGGCCGGTGGCGGGGAGGCAGCGGTCGACAGCAGGGAGGCTGGGAGGCAGCTGCCGGCGGCAGGGAGGAAGCGGCCAGCGGCGGGGAGGCTGGGTGGTAGCGGCCGGTGGCTGGGAGGCAGCGGCCGACTATCTGGGCGACAACAACCGGCGGCGGGAAGGCAGACGTGAAGAAGATCAAGATCGATTTGTAGAGCCCGAGCGTGGAGAAGATCGGGATCGATCTGGAGAGCCTGCGCGCGGAGGTTGTCGATCCGGAGAGCCCGCGCACAGCACCACGAGATCGGGTGAGCGGTCAGGAACGAGACGGATACAGGCGGCAACCGGCGGCGACGACAGCAAGACCGTCGGCGACGGGGACAGTGGTGGCTGCAAAAATTAGGCTAACCTAGGTATGATACCATGTTAGAAATAGACAACTTGTATTCCTCTGGAGGCCAAAGGCCATAATATATAGTACATGTACATGTGAAAATATGTAGAAAGACCCCTAACAAGTAAGGACATACAATATATAAATATACATCTAACAAGCTCTACACCCTTCCTTGCAATGTTCATATACAAGGGATGGCTATTGTGTGCAAAACGCCATAGAAAATGATGAACTTTTGGTGGGCAACACACTTTCCAAATATTTGCAAACACCTCCTGTTTTACGGACACTGTTTCTGACCCCTGTCCAACTTGCTTGATCGCCATCAAATTTTCCATTCGAACATGTACTCTGTAGCCGTAGGCAGACTTGACAGAGAACAGACCTCTATGGTTATAGTGCCAGGCAACAAAATCCTCCAAATCCTCGCGCAACGGAATATTTATTATGAGTTCAGCATCGGCAGGTTCAAAGACTTGGGCTAACCTCTGTCTGTTCCAGGTCATAGTATCATCATTGATCAGTTCAGAAATGAGGGTCCACTCACAATTATCCCTGTTAGTAATCGGCCGTCGAGTGGTGCCATTCGACAACCACAGATCCTCCCATATACAGACCTGCGATCCATCACCAATTCTCCAAATGATACCCTCTTTTAGAACCTCAATTCCTCGCAATATGCTCCTTCACACGTAGCTCATACCAGCCTGCGGTTTGGCAGATAAAACATCACCTCCGTGGTAGCATTTGGCATGTAGTACACGTGCACAAAGTGAATCTGGAGCCTGGAGCAACCTCCAACCTTGCCGTGCAAGCATAGAGAGATTGAAAGAATATAAATCTCGAAAACTGAGCCCTCCCTCCTCCTTAGGGTGTCTCCAATGCTTAATATCTAAAGAGACCTTAAGATGGGACCTAGTGGCTGTGCTATAGCAGACTGAAAACTCCACAATGTTAAAGTACAATGTTCGTCCTTAAGCTGGAGCCCACAGGGCCATACTTTTTTTCAACTGCTTCATACATGCACGAAACTCCAACCTGTGCATTGCGGTAACAGAAGAGTGAGGAGGGAGAAAAAAACATTTTCTATTGCTTGGAATTGCTTGTGGCCGGGTCTCACCGGTATGGCCGACCTTAAGGAATCTTTGCGTATGACCGATGGCTACAATGTTTATTTTCTGTTATGGTCGACCCTAAGGTCTTATGACCTCTTCTTATTTCTACATTGGAGATACCCTTAGGTAGTTTCATTTTTTCGCAGCCCACCCAATGCATTTTCTTTACTTCATCATTTTGGGACCACCAATATTGACAAACCATTGTGCTAATGTCCTCACATAAAGACTTGGAAAGATCAAAACAAGTCATAGCATACGTGGGGATGGCTTGGGCAACAACCTTAATCAAAATTTCCTTTGCCGCTATAGACATAAGGCGTTCCTTTCATCCTTGGATTCGTTTCAGAATTTTATCTTTTATATAGGCAAAACATTTGGATTTTGACCAACTAATGTAGGTAGGTAAACCAAGATACTTTCCTTCTAGCGACTCCGCACCCAACTCAAGTGCTTGCAAAAGAAGATTCTTCTTTGCCCTTGTCACATTTGCCTGAACATAACTGAAGATTTATCCCTGTTTATAACTTGGCCCGAACACTCTTCATAGACTTGCAATATATCCTAAATGGTTTCCACACTTTGGAGATTGGCCTCAAACAAGTAGCAAAAGAAGGTGGCTGACCTGAGGTGCTGCTGGAGCGAGTTGGATGCCCTTAATCAAACCATCTGTTTCAGTCTTATGCAGCATAGCCGAGAAACCCTCCGCACACAACAAGAAAATGTACGATGAGATTGGATCTCCTTGCCGCAAACCCCTCCTGGGCAGAACCACATTTGTTAAATCACCATTCACCCTGAACCTGTAAGACACCGTTGAGATACATTTCATAATTAGCTTGACAAATGCTTCATCAAAGCCCATTTTCCGCATAATCCCCTCCAAAAAATGCCACTCCACTCTATCATAAGCTTTGCTCATATCAAGTTTCAACGCCATAAAGACCTCCTTTCCTTTTCGTTTCCTCCTCATAAAATGAGACATCTCGTATGCTAGGATTGTGTTATCCGAGATCAATCTGCCTGGCAGATAAGCACTCTGATTTGGAGATATAACATCACCAATAATGACCTTAAGTCGATTAGCGACAACTTTGGAAATAAGCTTGTACACGATGTTGCAAAGGCTAATAGGGCAGAGATCTTTTATCCGATCAGGGTTCTGAACCTTTGGGATTAACATGACAATAGTCTCATTCAACCCCTCCGGTATATTGCCGCCTCGCAACACATGTAGCACCTCTTTTACCATGGTTTCACTAACTGTCCCCCAAAACCGTTTAAAAAAACAGCCGGCATGCCATCAGCTCCAGGGGCTTTAAGATCACCCATATTATCAAGTGCTTTCTTCACTTCCTCCTCTGAATAATCTTTAGTGAGAAATTCATTCATTTGTGCCGTGACTCTTGAAGAAACCGAGTCCAAAACGACCTCTATTGGTGCACCTGCCATGGGGGAAAATAATGAATTAAAAAAGAAGTGTGTGTGTGTGTGTGTGGGTGGGGTGGGGGGGAACCGAAGCAAAAGTGTTAGTTACGAGGGTCTTTAAACCCTCCTCTCCTTCCACAAGCACACCATCCTGTCCTCGCAATTTTTTGAGTGTGTTCTTCTTTCTAATCAACTCGCACTTACCGCGCCCGTTTAGGGATTCGTTTAGTTCTGCCATTTTTACCAGTTTGGACAGTGCATGTAGAAAGCCGTGTGAAGCTGGAAAGATTCGGAGAATGGGAGGGAGAGGTTGCAAGATTTTCTTTTTTCTCTTGGGCCATGGCTGGAGTCTTATAACTCACAGTTAGCAATGTGGCAGGCATACAAATTCTACAAAATGTAGGCAGGTCTTCTCTTGCGTTGCCGTTTTGGCACAGACATATCGGATCGACGTGCATTGGGATGAAAACGGAGAAAAAAGCAAGATGGATCTCGAGGGCACGCTTAATCTGGTTAACGCAGTTGTCCACCGCCCAACTCCAAAAGGAAAAAACGGCACCACGCGGCTGGTGGAAGGATTCTTCACTGCTCTGGTCGAGCCACGTTGTTGGTGGTAGGAGCGTATATGCACTTGGGTTCGACACCTAGAATTTCATATAGCACATAGCACTATTGCCTTTTTAGCTAGAGAGCACAAACTTGTGTTGTATGGTTTGCTACTTTGCTTTGCTCTGGTGTGTCTTGTTTAATCGAAGAGCACATACGAGTAGTACGTGTGTGGATCTGGTTGGAAAATGTGTAAAGTGGACTGGCGCCTGTTCTTTTTTTCGCCACCAGGAAAAAGAGGACGGTATCGCGGAAAGTGTCTTTGACTCCCGGGCACCGGTACTCTTTTCATTTAAAAAATAAATTAAAAATATATTTTACAGATTTTAAAAATATTTGGAAAAAATTCCGGACATCATGTAACAGTCGAGGCCATATAATGCAACGTTCAACGGATGATCCGCCATAACGCGATTCTATGAGTTAGCATGTAACGGTCAAGCCTTTGACCTGACGACATCCTCCGTCCGAGCACCTGCTAGGATTTCGTAACATAGCGAGGGGAAAAGTGAGAAAAAGTTAAACGGCTAGGGAAAACTGAATACAACTAACCAATCAAGGACACGAAAATAGAAACCCTTTCTTTTTTTCACCACCAAGGAAAAAGAGGACGGTATCGTGGAAAGTGTCTTTAACTCCCGAGCACTAGTGATCTGTTTGTTTCAAATATAAAATTTAAAATATAATTTTCAGGTTTCAAAAATATCTGGAAAAAATTCCAGACATAACCAATGTTGTGTACTTCAATGCAAAACCATGATGTGATTTGTTTTGGTACTTTGGCCTACACAAAAATGACAAATCTGATAAAATTTAGGGACTTGAAAACATACTTGCACAGATCTACGCTCTTGTCATTTTAGTACTGCTTACAATACAAAGTATTTGAAATTGATATTTTGCAAGTTTATGATATAAATCATGGGGTACATTTAGAATTTTTTAAATATTTTTTAGAACTCACAGATATGATTTTAATTTTTTTTAAAATAGCAAAGCACTGGAGCCCGGGTGCCAAAAATCAACGCGTATCAAATCTACATGTCTCACAAATTCAAAACTACTACTCATTGCGAAGAGGGCATGGCTCAAGTGGTTCAATCATCTCTACTTATTATATATATATAAACTCGAGAGTTCAATCATTTGCACCTATCCTAGCCAACCCGTTGTGGTGCGGCATTCCCCTACTCCATATACTAATTCTATGAGTGCTATAGTCAATGTGTATATCTTGTCTTTCTTTCCGAATGATGGAGGAAACGGCCATTCCTACATGTTTGGTGATGATTAATATATATATGGTCTAGGCAGTCGCCATCTCACAGGCCTTGTGTTCCAACTAAAGTAGAATCATGGCAGCTACTAGTTCCTGCTTGTGAGCGACAATCAAAGTGCGCCACCGTGGGCGAATGCGCTTCAACAGCCACTCTGTGGTGCGTCTTTTAGTTTAGGAAGGAGCTACGTCGATGCACTGAAGCCAAACCTGTTGTTGCATACAATATACATGTCTTGTCGAATGAAGTTTGAATTCTAGGTGGAGGGATGGCCTTCTATATAGTGTAAGAAGTATGTGGAGATTTCGGCTCATGTGCTCCAGTGATCTGATATTTTAAAAAGAGGTGAATTCCACTTTTTACCTCTATTTATGCATTATAACACTAATTACTCCATTTAGTAGAAGTAATCGTCTTTCTTTTAGAGATGAGAAAGAATCCATTCCTATATGTTGGTGATGATGGCAATTTGGACGGAAATAACCTATAAAAAAACAAATCCATGAAAGAACTCGAACGAAAACAAATTTTCTGGACTAACCCTTTTTGCAACGCCATACGCCATGGCGCCGCACCCTGAAGAGCAGCGCCATGTCGCGTGGCGCCACAAGCCTGCCAGCGTGGCTCGCCCGTGGCCTCTTGGGCCCCGGTCCCGTTAGTGTGACGCCACACTGTGTGGCGCCGCACTGTGTAGTGCAGCGCCAGCGCGTGTGGCGCCGCACATTAGGTCTTGTACCAACGCGCGACCAGCCCTCCCCCGACCCAGACCCCATTCCCTCTCCCCACCACGCACACAGAGCCTCCAATGGCAGCTAGGGTTCAACGCCCCCTCACTCAAATCGCCCAGATCTGAAGGAAAAACTCCAAGATTCTTGTTCCCAATCCCTTCCCCAGGTATTCTCTCTCAATCCTATCAATTTCATCCGCAAATTTCTTCTAATTTCCCCTCTATTTGTAAAATCAGGTGAAACCCCAGATTCTATTGGATATTGAAATTTATATGAATCATTGCAATGCTTATTTGATATTTAGGTTTAGATATGGCATAGTACTCATTGGTAGAACTCTAGTTGGTTGATTTAGCTTACAAGTATATGTTAGGTGTTTTGTTCATATTTGCAATTCCATTTTAGGACATATGGTAGAACTCTAGTTGTTTTGATTTAGCTTACTTCTAGGTGTTTTGATTTAGCATACAAGTATATGGTAGAACTCTAGTTGGTTGATTTAGCCTACAACTCTAAATGCTAGAACTATAGGTAGAGTAGGATGAATTTTTTGTTCATGTTACAATTATAGGTAGATTAGGGTAGGCTTTTTGTCATTTTAGAACTATGGCTAGAGTAAGATGAAGTATATGTTAGAACTATAGTTGGAATAAGATGGACTTTTTGTAACTGTTCTTATTCTCTCTACTATTTTGAATATGTAGGATGTCTCTAAACCCCTCTCTAAACAATGCTCACTATGATGTTCAACACCGTGCCTACAAGTTGTCGGAGAAGAGACAGGTACTAAAAGCTTCCATGCAAGTCGAACAAGATGCCATGTTTGTTTAGATGGAAATCTAACCTTTGCCATTGTATGTTTGCAGGAGCTTCTACCCCTTCGACTTAGGTACCACGAGGTCTCATCCGGCATGATGCGTTATGACGAGCGGTACACTCCGTACATCCAGCAGCTAGGACTCCTCCCCTTTATCCACATGATCACTCGGTCGACACCGACCTTCAACCCCGCTGTGATCACCACGCTTGTCGACCGGTGGAGGCCAGAGACGCACACTTTTCACCTTAGGAGCAGGGAGACTACGGTCACTTTGCAGGACATGAGCATGATCCTGGCACTCCCAATCGAGGGAAACCCTGTGTGCATAAGCACGGATTCGACGGGTGGCGTGAGCAGATGGTCGACCTTATAGGGAAGGATCCATTCGAGGCTATAAACAAGAAGGGGGAAAGACTGAGGGTCGCTGCTGGGGCTACTTTTAGTTGGATCATCTAGAATTTCAAGACCTGCCCTAAGGATCCTGATGAGGAGACGATCAAGAAGTACACTCGTGTGTATGTGTGGTACATCATCACGAGGAGTCTCTTTCCTGACAGTAGTGAGTGATCGTGCTCAGTGGCATTGGCTCAAGTTGCTCGTTGCTTTTGACTCTAAGCCTAGTTGGGTTTCGACGGTGTTGGCCTGGTTGTACCGTCAGGTAATCAGTTCTTTACAAATATTATATATTTATGCATTACCTCAAAAAATATTGTTCTTACCAAATGGTCCATCACTTCATGTGCAGCTAGATGATGCTTGTCTTAGGAGTGACACCGATGCAGGCATTGGTGGTTGTTTGCTCCTTCTTTCGGTGTGGAGCTGGGAACGCTTCCCCGTTGGACGGTCGAGATTGTTGAAATACAATGCATATGTTGATGACAGCAAGGACCTCCTTCTCCCCACATGGGCTTACAAGTGGGATGTGGTTTCCAAACCGCCAGGCACATGTGAGTTGATGCACAACTATATATGTGCCATTCGGGACCTCCCTTGAATGGTCTTGCATGCACAATCCAAGGACATCCTTCCTCCTCACACTTCACCGTGTAATGCTTCTTGATGTACGAGTGCACAACCGTGTAAGGACGATGATGCTTCACCGAGAAGTCCTTTATCCATTGCTTAAATTCCAACAAGGTCTTGAACCTTGATCCTTTGCAAAACTCATTATTCACATGATTGCCATCCCGGTAAGAACTTGTCCTTGGTCCAAGAACTATGCCTTTGCCACCATCAACCGTGGCTTCATCCGCGAGACTAAGATCACGAAACAAAGGAACCCGATGATCCCGGCCCAATAAGGCATTGTGTATTTCGGCTTCTCTAGCTATGAACCCCTCCTCGTCAACTTCTTCTTCGGGACCATCATCATCCGAGTCCGATGCATAGACTCGAGAATATGGGAGGTCACGGTCCATGTCATCTTGCGTGATATATTTGTCCAAATCTCCAACATTGTTGTCGTGGAGTTTGTTGGAATTATGCCCTAGAGGCAATAATAAAGATGTTATTATTATAATTCTTGTTCATGATAATGTTTATATTCCATGCTAGAATTGTATTAAGCGGAAACTTTAATACTTGTGTGGTTTGTGAACAACACCGTGTCCCTAGTATGCCTCTATGGACTAGCTCATTGATTAATGATGGTTAAGGTTTCCTAACCATGGACATGAGTTGTCGATTAATAATGAGATCATATCATTGGGAGAATGATGTGATGGACAGACCCAAACTAAGCGGAGCAATTAAATCGTGTCATCGTGTTCATCTTTGCGAAGCTTTTCTTATGTCAAATATTGTATTCCTTAGACCATGAGATAATACAACTCCCTGGTATCGGAAGAAAGCTTTGAGGTCATCAAACGTCATCCTATGAGAGGGTGATCATAAAGGTGTCTCTCAGGTGATCGGAAAATGCCTGTTGGGTTGTATGTATCGAGATGGGATTTGTCCCTCCCAAGTCGGAGAGATATACTTCGGGCCCACTCGGTAATCGATATCAACACCGCTTGCAAGCATGTGGTTAAGGAGTTAATCACAAAGTGATATCGGATTACGGAACGAGTAAAGTACTTGCTGTGAACGAGATTGAACTAGGTATGACGGTACCGACGATCGAATCTCGGGCAAGTAAAATATCGCGCGATGAAGGGAATATATATATGGGATTGATTTAATCCTGGCATCGTGGTTCATCCGATATGATCATCGATGAATGTGTGGGAGTCAATATGGGTTTCCAGACCCCGCTGTTGATTATTGATAGAAGATCATGTCTGCATGTTCTCAAACCCGAAGGGTCACACACTTAACGTGTCTCGACGCTAGGATAGATTGGATAATTGGTTTATGAGTTTTTTTTTCGGAGTCTCGGATGGGATCCGGGATATCACGAGAGGTTCCGGAATGGTCCGAAGAATAAGATTCGTATAAGGCAGTGCAGTTTTTGGACGGAATTGTTTCGGGTTAATCGGTATTGTACCGGAAGATTCTAGAACCTTCCGGAGGGGAACCAACGTGGCCCCACCTGCCGGGAGGGGGCATGGGCCTACTAGGGAGTTCCCTGGTCGCATTGGGCCAGGGGCACACGGCCCCATAGGCCCAGCCGGCCAAACCCTAGGGGAAACCCTAGGGAAACCTTCTAGAAGGAGGGGGAAAACTTGCCCCCCACTCCAACCCTTGGGGCCGCCGCCCTAGGGCTTGGAGGAGGGGTCAAGGGGTACGGCCAGCCCCCTATATATAGAGGGCAGGGGCGCATCCCTCCCCCACACCTCCTCCTAAAACCCTAGCCGCACTGCTTCCCTCCTCTCTCTCTCCCTCCCGACTGCGCGTAGGCGAAGCCCTGCTGCAGAAACTCTCCACCAATTGCACCGCGCCGTCACGTTGTAGATCCAATCCGTCTCTCCACCATACTTGCTGGACCAAGGAAGGAGGAGACGTCGAGGTGCCGCACGTGTGCATCTCTTGGAGGCATCGCCACTTGTGGTGCTAAATCGGATCGGATCGCGAGGAGGAAAAGCGAGTACGTCTACATCACCCAAGTTCCGACGAAAGTTCCGCTGTGCGAATCTTCAAGGGTATGAAGATCTCATCTAATCCCTCTCGTTGTTTGCATCTCCTAGATTAGATCTTGGCTTTTCCCGTTCGCATCCGTAGAAAATTTTGATTTACTATGCTGCGAAACCCATCAGTGGTATCAGAGCTAGATCTATGCGTAGATGTGTTTCACGAGTAGAACGCAACATGGTTGTTGCGGGCGTTGATGTTTTCTGTTGCAAGACTCTTGTTTGTGTTCTTCTTATGACGCGGGATAGTGAGATCGAAGCGGTCCAGGCCAACCTTACGCGACGTCGTTCGCGAGACCGGCTCCGCACTTGACGTGTGGCTTGTTCCACACATGCGGCTGGTGGATGTCAGTTTCTCTCACTATAGTTGTCATGGGATTAACACCGGAGTTTGGCAACCATAATATCACCGTTGTGGCTTTCCGTAGGTAAGAATCGTTCTTAGCATGCTACTCCCATAAGCCACGTAAAACATGAAACAACAAAGTAGAGGCGTCTAACTTGTTTTTGCAGGGAGTGTTTTCTGTGATATGGTATGGCCCAAGATATGATGTGTATATTTTATGCGATGATCATGGTTTTGTAATGTTTCACGACTTGCATGTTGATGAGAACACAACCGGCAGGAGCCATATGGTTGTCTTTATAATTGTGTATGACCTATGTGTCAACTTCTTATACGCCATGTAATAGTCTGTCTTTATCGCTAAGTAGTTAGAAATAATTGTAGTTGCTATTCGTGGTGGAGGCAATCATGGTGGAGTGATGGAGATCATGCCGGCACGCACAAGATGGAGATCATTGCGCGAAGATTGGCTATACCATGTCACATAAAGTTATATGCATATGATGTTTATCCTTTTATGCATCTTGTTATGCTTAGATCGCGACGGTAGCATTATAAGATGATTCCTCACTTAAAGATCAAGATAAAACTGTGTTCTCCCCATGTATGCACCATTGCGAAAGATCGTCGTGTCCAAGCATCACGTGATGATCGGGTGCTATAGACTCTACGTTCACATACAACGGGTGCAAGCCTGTTTTGCACACGCGAAAATACTTGGGTTTTACTTGACGAGCCTAGCATGTACAGACATGGCCTCGGAACACATGAACCGAAAGGTTAAGCATGAGTCATATGAATGATATGATCGACACTTCGTTGTCCACCATTGAAGCCACATATCTTCTCGTGAAGATCGGATTAGGTGTGGTGAATTTGGATCATGTTCACTAAACAACTTGAGGGATGTTGATTTTAGTGGGAGTTCATCTAGTAATTTGATTAAAAGTTGAACTAGTTATCATGAACATAGTCTAATTTGTACTTGCAAATACTGTAGATCAAATGGCTAAGTACAACTTCAACTTCAACGTTTTTGCTGAGAAAGAAAAACTTAGAAACAATGGGTCTAACTTCACCAACTGGTTCCGCAATCTGAGAATCATTCTCTCTGGCAGTCAAAAGGACTATGTCCTTGAAAGTGCGCTAGGTGACGCCCCTGCTCTAAATGCGTCGGCTGATGAGAAAGTTGTCTATCAGTCGCGCAAAGATGATTATGGTGTGATTAAGAGCACCATGTTGTTTGCTATAGAACCGGACCTTCAAAATCGTTTTGAAGACTATCCCGGGCCCTTTGAGATTCTCGAGGAGCTGAAAACCATGTTTCAGACCCAGGCCCGTTCTGAGAGATATGAGATCTCTGAGAAGTTCTTTAACTGCAAGATGGAGGAAGGGAGTTCTGTTAGTGAGCACGCCATAAAGATGTCGGGCTACACTCAACGCCTTGAGCAACTGGAATGCAAGATTCCAGAAGAGCTCAAGATTGACAGGGTTCTGCAATCACTCCCTCCCAGCTACAAAAGTTTTGTAGTGACTCATAATCAGATTGGTTCCACTGATACGATCACCGAGCTCTTCGCAAAGCTGAAGGCTGCGGAGGTGGACATCAAAAAGGATAATCATGTGTTGATGGTCAACAAGCCCACCTTCAAGAAAGGTAAGGGTGCAAAGAAGCCCTTCAAGAAAGGAGGCGACAAGCGCGTTTCCCCTACTGAGAAGAAGCTCAAGTCTGGACCTAAGCCGGACACTGAGTGCTTCTATTGCAAGGACAAGGGTCACTGGAAGCGCAACTGTCCGAAGTACTTAGCGGACAAGAAGGCTGGCACCATCAAAGGTATATTTGATATACATGTTATTGATGTTTTCCTTACTAGCCCTCGTTGTAGTGCCTGGATATTTGATACGGGTTCAGTTGCTAATATTTGTAACTCGAAACAGGAGCTACAGAATAGACGGCGGCTTGCGAGGGATGAGGTGACGATGCGCGTTGGCAACGGATCAAGAGTTGATGTGATGGCCGTCGGCACGCTCTCCTTAGTTTTACCTTCGGGATTAGTTTTAAACCTTAATAAGTGTTATTATGTGCCTGCGTTGAGGATGAACATTATTTCTGGATCTTGTTTATTGCAAGACGGTTATTCATTTAAATCGGAGAATAATGGTTGTTCTATTTACATGAGTAACATCTTTTATGGTCATGCACCTTTAGTAAATGGTTTATTTCTTCTAAATCTCGAAAGGGATGAAACACACATCCATAACATTGAGGCTAAGAGATGCAAAGTAGATAGTGATAATACTACTTATTTGTGGCATTGTCGTCTAGGTCATATTGGTGTAAAACGCATGAAGAAACTTCATTCTGATGGACTTTTGGAGTCTTTTAATTTTGAATCATTTGACACATGCGAACCATGCCTCATGGGCAAGATGATCAAAACCCCGTTCTTCGGTATGATGGAGCGAGCAACGGACTTGTTGGAAATCATACATACCGATGTATGCGGACCGATGAGTGTTTCGACGCGCGATGGATATCACTATTTTCTCACTTTTACCGATGACTTAAGTAGATATGGGTATATCTATTTAATAAAACATAAATCTGAAACATTTGAAAAGTTCAAAGAATTTCAGAATGAAGTGGAGAACCATCGTAACAGAAAGATTAAGTTTCTATGATCCGATCGTGGAGGTGAATATTTGAGTTATGATTTTCTCACGCATCTTAAAGCAAGCGGAATCGTTTCGCAACTCACGCCACCCGGAACACCACAGCGCAATGGTGTGTCTAAACGCCGGAATCGAACCCTATGAGATATGGTCCGATCAATGATGTCTCTTACTGATTTGCCGTTATCATTTTGGGGTTATGCATTAGAAACCGCTGCATTCACTTTAAATAGGGCACCATCTAAATTCGTTGAGACGACACCGTATGAACTGTGGTTTGGTGCTAAACCTAAGTTGTCGTTTCTTAAAGTTTGGGGATGCGAAGCCTACGTCAAGAAGTTGATGCCGGACAAGCTCGAACCCAAAGCGGAGAAATGCGTCTTCATAGGATACCCTAAGTAAACTATTGGGTATACCTTCTATCACAGAATCGAAGGCAAAGTTTTTATCGCAAAGAACGGTTCCTTTCTTGAGAAGGAGTTTCTCTCGAAAGAAGTGAGTGGGAGGAAAGTAGAGCTAGACGAGGTTATTGAACCTTCTCTTGAGTTGGAGAGTAGCGCAGCACCTGAAATTGTTCCAGTGCCGCCTGCACCAACAATAGAGGAAGCCAATGACAAGGATCATGAAGCTTTGGACGATGCTGCTACTGAACGTCGCAGGTCGACAAGGTCGCGTGCCCCTCCTGAGTGGTACGGCAACCCTATCTTAACTGTCTTGTTAGTAGATGACAGTGAGCCTGCGAACTATGAGGAAGCGATGATGATCCCAGACTCTGAGAAATGGCTAGAGGCCATGAAATCCGAATTGGGATCCATGAGCGAAAACCAAGTATGGACTTTGGTGGACCCTCCTAGCGACCGAAAGGCCGTTGAGTGCAAATGGATCTTCAAGAAGAAAACAGACGCGGATGGTAATGTTACCGTCTATAAAGCACGGCTTGTCGCGAAAGGTTTTCGACAAGTTCAAGGGACTTTCTCTCCCGTAGCTATGTTTAAGTCCATTCGGATTTTTTAGCAATTGCTGCATTTCATGATTATGAAATATGGCAGATGGATGTCAAGACTGCGTTCCTCAATGGCAACATTGATGAAGAGTTGTATATGATGCAACCCGAAGGTTTTGTCGATCCTAAGGATGCTGATAAAGTATACAAGCTTGAGCGTTCCATTTATGGACTGAAGCAAGCATCTCGGAGTTGGAACCTTCGTTTTGATCAAGTGATCAAGAGCTTTGGATTTGTTCCAAATAGCTATGAAGCTTGTATCTACAAGAAAGTGAGTGGGAGCTCGGTGACATTTCTGGTACTATATGTGGATGACATATTGATTATTGGAAATGACATTAACATGCTTAACGATGTGAAGAGTTATTTGAACAAGTGTTTTTCAATGAAAGACCTAGGTGAAGCTGCTTATATATTGGGCATCAAGATCTATAGAGATAGAAAAAGACGCCTGATAGCTTTAAGCCAGAGTACATACCTAGAAAAAGTTCTGAAAAGGTTCAGAATGGATAAGGCAAAGAAAGGTTCAGTGCCTATGTTGTCAGGTAAGATATTGAGCAAGGCTCAGTGTCCAGCTACGGTAAATGATAGGGAAGCTATGAGCAAAGTGCCTTATGCCTCGGCCATAGGTTCTATCATGTATGCCATGTTGTGTACTAGACCGGATGTGTCCAATGCTCTTAGTTTGACGAGAAGATATCAAAGTGATCCAGGAGTGGAACACTGGACAGCCGTGAAGAACATCCTAAAGTACCTAAATATGACTAAAGAAATGTTCTTAGTCTATGGGGGTGATGAACAGCTCGTCGTAAAAGGTTACGTCGACGCTAGTTTCGACACCGACAATGATGATTCTATGTCTCAGATAGGATACGTTTATATTTTGAATGGAGGAGCTGTGAGCTGGAGAAGCTGCAAGCAAAGCGTGATTGCGGGATCTACAGTAGAGGCGGAATACATGGCTGCTGCAGAAGCGTCAAGTGAAGGAGTTTGGATCAGGAACTTTATCACTGAGCTTGGCGTGGTTCCAAGTGCATTGGACCCACTGGAGATATTGTGTGACAACACTGGCGCCATAGCACTCGCTAAGGAACCAAGATATCATCCAAAGACCAAGCATATCAACCGCAAGTTTCATATAATCCGAGATTATATAGTAGATGGAGATCTGAAGATTAACAAAGTACATACAGATCTGAATGTTGCAGATCCATTGACTAAACCTCTTCCACGCGCAAAACATGATCAACACCTTAGTGCCATGGGTGTGAGATTGTTGCCAAATGTAAACTAGATTATTGACTCTAGTGCAAGTGGGAGACTGTTGGAATTATGCCCTAGAGGCAATAATAAAGATGTTATTATTATAATTCTTGTTCATGATAATGTTTATATTCCATGCTAGAATTGTATTAAGCGGAAACTTTAATACTTGTGTGGTTTGTGAACAACACCGTGTCCCTAGTATGCCTCTATGGACTAGCTCATTGATTAATGATGGTTAAGGTTTCCTAACCATGGACATGAGTTGTCGATTAATAATGAGATCATATCATTGGGAGAATGATGTGATGGACAGACCCAAACTAAGCGGAGCAATTAGATCGTGTCATCGTGTTCATCTTTGCGAAGCTTTTCTTATGTCAAATATTGTATTCCTTAGACCATGAGATAATACAACTCCCTGGTATCGGAAGAAAGCTTTGAGGTCATCAAACGTCATCCTATGAGAGGGTGATCATAAAGGTGTCTCTCAGGTGATCAGAAAATGCCTGTTGGGTTGTATGTATCGAGATGGGATTTGTCCCTCCCAAGTCGGAGAGATATACTTCGGGCCCACTCGGTAATCGATATCAACACCGCTTGCAAGCATGTGGTTAAGGAGTTAATCACAAAGTGATATCGGATTACGGAACGAGTAAAGTACTTGCTGTGAACGAGATTGAACTAGGTATGACGGTACCGACGATCGAATCTCGGGCAAGTAAAATATCGCGCGAGGAAGGGAATATATATGGGATTGATTGAATCCTGGCATCGTGGTTCATCCGATATGATCATCGATGAATGTGTGGGAGTCAATATGGGTTTCCAGACCCCGCTGTTGATTATTGATAGAAGATCATGTCTGCATGTTCTTGAACCCGAAGGGTCACACACTTAACGTGTCTCGACGCTAGGATAGATTGGATAATTGGTTTATGAGTTTTTGTTCGAGTCTCGTATGGGATCCGGGATATCACGAAAGGTTCCGGAATGGTCCGGAGAATAAGATTCATATAAGGCAGTGCAGTTTTTGGAGTTCGGAATTGTTTCGGGTTAATCGGTATTGTACCAGAAGCTTCTAGAACCTTCCGGAGGCGTACCAACGTGGCCCCACCTGCCGGGAGGGGGCATGGGCCTACGAGGGAGTGCCTTGGTCGCATTGGGCCAGGGGCACAAGGCCCCATGGGCCCAGCCGGCCAAACCCTAGGGGAAACCCTAGGGAAACCTTCTAGAAGGAGGGGGAAAACTTGCCCCCCACTCCAACCCTTGGGGCCGCTGCCCTAGGGATTGGAGGAGGGGTCAAGGGGGCCGGCCAGCCCCCTATATATAGAGGGCAGGGGCGCAGCCCTCCCCCACACCTCCTCCTAAAACCCTAGCCGCCCTGCTTCCCTCCTTTCTCTCTCCTTCCCGACTGCGCGTAGGCGAAGCCCTGCTGCAGAAACTCTCCACCAATTGCACCGCGCCATCGCGTTGTAGATCCAATCCGTCTCTCCACCATACTTGCTGGACCAAGGAAGGAGGAGACGTCGAGGTGCCGCACGTGTGCATCTCTCGGAGGCATCAGCACTTGTGGTGCTAGACCGGATCGGATCGCGAGGAGGAGAAGCGAGTACGACTACATCACCCACGTTCCGACGAACGTTCTGCTGTGCGAATCTTCAAGGGTATGAAGATCTCATCTAATCCCTCTCGTTGTTTGCATCTCCTAGATTAGATCTTGGCTTTCCCCGTTCGCATCCGTAGAAAATTTTGATTTACTATGCTGCGAAACCCATCAGAGTTCAGCATCATCATCTTCACCCCCATAATCATCATTGTCCTCTTCCAACACTACGTCTTGGTGTCTTGAAATCGGGCTGAATGTTTGGGTCAAAGGAGGTTCACTCCATAGCTCTTGGTCTACGGGTGGAGGACTCATAGTACGCAATGGGGAGGCAAGACGGTTCAAGTCCAAAGACAATGAACTATCAACTTTTTTGGTGGCAAATAGCTCAAGAGCCTTGTCTAGTGATTCGACCACCACCTTCTTGTATGCAAGACAACGGGACTCAGAGAAGATACACATGGTCTTCCAACGGACATGCATTCCCAAGCCAACATTATGTCTTCCCTCCAACTCAAAAACATCATTTGGGTCCATCCATTTCAATTTAATCCTCAATTGCTCCAAGACCTCGGCATAGGTTGGAGTACGCTCAAACACCAAATCAAGCTCGTCCGGGTTCGGTTCTATGTTACCTCTAAAAAAAGCATCCTTGCCTACATGGTGAACATGACCAATTCTTGCCATGCCTAAGATAGTCACAACAACAATACCATGGTCAACATACTCAATACATACAAATGCTACCATGAACAAAATGCCCAACCCATATGCCAATGCAACAAGATTATGCCATGCATCTTACAAAACAACCTAGGATTTGTAAGATATGGGCCAAAACAAGAATTCAATGGGTGAAATCAAAGAAGAAGGGGAAGAAAACCTCAAGGCACTTGGGGGGGATCGAAATCCATGGAGAGATGCTTCCGGTTTGGGCACTAGGAGGGAGGAGCTTGAGGGAGGATCCGAGCCACCGACGCCGCTGCTGTGGTTGCTGGGTGAGAGAAATGAGCCTAGGTCGGGGAGGGCCTGGCTCGCGCGTTGGTATAAGACCTAATGTGCGGCCCCACACGCGCTGGCGTTGCACTACATAGTGAGGCGCCAGGCGTTGTGGCGTCGCACTAACGGGAGCAGGGCCCACGAGGCCACGGACGAGCCACGCTGGCAGGCGCGCGGCGCCACAGCGTATGGCGTTACAAAAAGGGTTAGTCCAGAAAATTTATTTTCGCCAGAGTTTATTTCGTGAATTTGTTTTTTTATAGGTTATTTCTGTCCAAATTGCCCGTGATGATTACAGATATATAATGGTCTTGGTAGTCGCCATCTCCTAGGCCTTGTGTTCCTACCAAAGTAGAACTAGGCAGCCAGTTCCTGCCTGTGAGCGACGATTAAAGTGCGCCAACGTGTGCAAATGCGCTTCAACAGCCTCTCAGTGGCGCGCGTCTTTTAGGAGAAGCCACGATCGATGTACATAAGTCAAACCCATGGATGCATATACAATATGTGCGTTTCGTCCAGTTAAATTTGAACTCTAGGTGTAGGCCTGTAGCCATGCCCTTTTATGAAGGAAGTAGTGTAAGAAGTTTCTGCACATTTACTTTGTACTAGGATGGATGCGGTGTTAAAAAAAATCTTTATTTTAGTTCTGCTATTGGCTGATTCCATATTTTGGACACTTCTTGACCTCTTCTTGGCGTGAGTTCTTATGAACATGGAATGGAGAGATGGCACAGGAATTAAGCAATGCCCCCCAAAAATTCTTGCTCGCGTCTCCTCCTCATTTTTCTGGAGATATTTCTCATAGTATCTCTTTGCATCTCTCGAAAAACGTAAAATCAGAAACTTCATATCCAGTGAGACTCTATGTGTGTGTGTGCGTGCGTGCGTGTGTGCGTGTGTGTGTGCGTGCGTGTGGGTGTCCCATCAACCGACGTGGCTAGGGGCGAAGGACCCCTTTGGGTAAGGTATGGCAGCTGCCCTACCTTGAATTTTTGCAAAAAATCGTATATATTTATGCTTCTCTTCGATATACTTACATGTCTCTATAAATTACATTAGTTCTGAAGAAAAACTAAACGAAAATAAGAAAATAGGCCGCGTTTGAGGGGCTTCGGCTGTCTCGGACCTTTGCTGAGTCGTGCACCGAGTAGAGAATCATCCCCGAGGCCCCTTGTGACCCGTGCGTGCAGCGGTCCCCCTTTGCCTTCGATCCTGGAGCCATCGAACCAAACGACGAGTCGACCAAAGAGTCGAGGCGTCGAGCACTCGAGCAGGCAGGAGCGTCGCCGTTTTCGAATCCTATCCTCCTGACTCCCAAGTGGGCGAGCGGCGACTCCCCCTGTCCGCGGAAGGACTACCCGCTGATCCTCCTCCCTCTGCCCTCTAGTTCTCCTCCTCCAACCATCTGAATTAACACTCTCCTAGTTTCACATGGTTAGGGATCCTTCTGAGCTCAATTCTGAATTTGTGTCATCCTTGAATATATAGGTCACTCCTTCCCTTTGGTGGCCTCTAGGCTCTGGGAATTTTTTGGTAGAGATGGACAAAAGGGAGAAAAACCTACAACTTCAAAAGGGGCAGGTATAATTTTTTATTTTATGGTCAACCGAACTATTGTATGTTTGACTTTCATTTAAATTTGTTTTTATTACCATCGTATTAAGTGATTATGCTATAACCATAGTGTCATCCAACTCTGTTTTTTATCAATCTTTTGAATGCTTAGAATTCGTCCGACCTTAAAAAAATTTCGTCCTTCGCCACTGGACGTGACAGCGGTCAACGAGGGTCAGACCAGTTTAGGACCCCGCGTGACACATTATTAAAACAATTAGGACCTACACTTGCAATTTCAAAGAAAATGGACTAATGTGAAGGCACGTGAAAACAATTAGAACCGCTGATGCGTACATCTCTTCGCTAAACAATGCATTGCATTATATGATGTGTAAAAAAATATGAAACAGGTTGTTCCACATCTAGCTGATCCCTACTACCAGTCGCGCTCATTTGCTCATATTGTTCCACATCTAGCTGTACGTAGGTGTGGCCGGCCGGAGAGGAGCCCAATTCGATCTGCAGGTCACATGCATACATGCATATGATGATCCATTCTGTGGTCACCAAGGACGAAAGGAACATGTGTACGATGATTGATGTTGGAGATGGCATCATCAAAATGTAAGGTTGCGGTTTTGGTTAGCTTGATGTGTACTACTTGGCTGAGCATGATATATATAGCACTTAGCTGTTAATTAGGTTGTGGCAACTGATGGAATAGTTAGAGATAGTAGTAGATGTGTTGCATGCACAGTGGCAGCCACACCCAGGCACTGTATACATTGGGTGGAACGCGCGTACGTGGAGCAAGGAGGAGGAGTAGCGAGGCATGCAAATGAAATGGTTTATTAGGTGCAACTGGGCGTGACGCGATGCTTGCGTATGCTAGTCCTGTAGTAGTAGCACGTAGTACTAGTAGCTACAGTAGGTAGTACTATGAGAAACCAACGGCCATTAATTACTAGCACTTTGAAGTACTACCGGTGGTTAACCGCGAGAGATAAAAAGCGAAAAAGTAATAACGAAACCAACGGCCATTAGCAGTTACCAGCCAATCCGTCACGCTTTAGTGCACGTGTTATATACCGGATGGATGTAGGAGTAACTGACGAGATAGAAGATAGAAAGAAAGAAAGCCGAAAGTATTCGCCTGCTAGCTTCACTCCTTTCATCGATTCAGCTGCTACTAGTACTTTCTTTGAGGCGAAAAAATAAAGGCGCGATCGATCGAGGAAGATAGTAGCCGAAGGAAGCTACGACCAAGCTAGCTCCTCGTAGTAGCTGGGTAGTGGATGCGTGGTGGAATTAGCGGAGACAGAGGCAGGAAAAGGGAAAGGCGAGGAGAGGAAGAAGATAGATACTCCGATCCGGCAAAAGGGAGCGGGTGCGTGATGATGATACGACGGATGGAGTGTCGGAAAAGTGGGGGGGGGGATAATCCATGGAATATCCGTTTCGGATCATCGGAGGCAACTAACGGCGGCGCGCGGCAACAAGGACCGGTACGTGCGGACGCCGCCGATCGATGGACGGTATAGTAGGCAGCCAGCCAATCGACGCTGCCGCACGAGCGAGCGCGTAGGCAGCAGGTACTAGGAGGAGCCATGGTGCGCGTAGGCTGGTTGTGGTTGACCATCCCACCGCCACAGGGACGACGACGGAACGATCCAGGGCATTTCTGCGACGTACGTCGTCCGGGGAGTTTTCGCGCGTTCGCTATATATATATAGAGCACGCGAAAATGGTTTTGTTACAACGTCCGCATGCAGTGCAAGTCAACCGCTGGCCTGGCCGGTGAGCTAGGTACGATGCCAGCGATCGATAAGCGCGCGGTTGACCGCTTTGCCTGCGCCGTCACTCGTCATCTAGCACTAGGCGTCCAGGAGTCTTCTCGCCCCTCTATTAAGTCCATATAAACAGCCCAAGTGCTCACGATATAATCACCACAATCAATATTCCGCAATCTATCAGCATCGCGAGTACAGATTGTCTGTTGCTTCCTTGCGATCCAAGCCCTGCGATCGGGGTCGCTGATGGTATCCAGGTCGGTGAGCATGGTGGCATTCTCCTCGGACATGATCTTGACTTCGGCCTTCTTTGCCTCTGCAGTTGATGCGTGATCGCCTTCCCTCGGGCGTAGAGGTGGCCCTTCGACATGGGCCGGGGGACGGGTTATGTCCATTATGTGCGACTCCGGAGACGGGAGCACATATAATGTTCACTTGTCCCGCGGCCCGGTTTCTATGAAACTTCGTCCGAGAAGCCCTGGACCCTGACTGGGATGCCCAGGATCTTGGAAAATTCCTGGAAACATGCGTGAACGAACACGGCAAGAAGCGACGACTCTTATGGTTTGTGTTTGCGGCATTGTCATGGACACCGTGGACGGTTCGAAACAAAATAGTGATTGAAAAAGTGTTCCTACGACGTGCCACTGACTCGGTCTTCAAATTCCTATTTTTTTTTGCAGCAGTGGCACCCGCTTTGTAGGCGCCAGGACAAGGAAAAGCTCGATGACATCCTCTGCTGTCTCATTGAGGAAGCACGCTGCATCTCACCGCCTCCTGCCCGATCCCGAGTCTTCGTTGGACCGTGGGATCACCGCTTGTTGTCGTTATCGTAGCTTCAGTTGTTTCTCTGTTATGGGGTGTTTGTGTTGTCCCCCACAGCTCCCGTCGTGTGGTGTGTGAGACTCGGTGGAACTATGTATGGATGGTTGCTTTATTTATAAAGCTGGGCGAAAGCCTATTGTGAGCTCCTTGGCCTCTACCTCCAACACCCTAGACCTATTCTTGGTCTCCTTGGTCATGATGACGGTTGCTTGGCGTCCTTCGCTGCCAGCTCGTTGATGTTGTCCCTGGTCTGCGTGGCGAGGATGCGCTCATTCTCCTCCCGATGCTCCACGTAGATCTTGGCAGCGATGAGTCGAGCTTTCATCGCTACCCGCCCGCCATCACGCTTTTTTGACACAACTTTTCGCTCGGCCGGCGCCATATCCTTCGCCGGCTTTCTTCGGCCGGCCATGCTTCTTGGCGGCGGGACCGCTGGTGGGCGCAACATGGGACATGGCGGCGGGATCCATCGCCCTCGCTCCCGCTCCCGGTAGTGCAAATTTGGGAAATAATTTTTGGAGGGAGAAGTGGAATAGTTTGTGTGCCACCAGCGAGAGAGACCGCCAAGAAGAAGGGAGGGCGCGGAAGGAGAAACGCACTGTCCAGGCCGACTCAACCGTGTTCCAAATTTGGTGCATGAATTGATCGGTCCGCGGGAGCTGATCCAGATGTCACCCGCTGGTCGGCGCGCAGCTGTGAGTCGGCCTGGTGGATATGCCCTAACCCAGGGGAAAATGACAGTTGGTTCGATGTCCTATATGTCTACATGGTAGTGGAAGCAGGTAAGTCCTACGAGGCGAGTGACTCCTCACTGGTGCTCTGCGCGCCCATCGCGACGTATTCCTGAAGCTCGACTTCCAAAGGGCCTATGATAGGCTAGATTGGGCCTTTCTTCGCCAAGTCCTCCAGCGTAGGGGCCTTGATAATCGCATGATAGGGTGGACCATGCAGATCGTCATGAGTGGGAACACGGCAATAAACATAAATGGAGAGGTTGACCCCTATTTCAAGCCCACGTGTGGGGTTAGACAAGGGGACCCGATCTCGCTAATCTTGTTTAATGCTGCGGTGAATGCCCTTGCGGAAATCATGGAGAAAGCCAAGATTTCCGGCCACATCTCAGGTATGGTAGGACATCTTATCCATGGAGGGGGTGTGACCCACCTCCAATATGCGGATGATAGCATGCTTATGGTGGAGGGGTCGGAACAGGACATCATCAACCTGAAATTCCTGCTCCTGTGCTTTGAGGCCATGTACGGCCTCAAAATTAACTTTGACAAGAGTGAAGTGATGGTACTTGGCTATCCCTTGGAAGAGCAACAGAGGATTGCTGATAATCTGAATTGCCGACTGACATATTCCCCCCTAAACTACCTGGGGATGCCAGTTAGGGACACCAGGATCCTCTCTAGGGACCTGGAGCCCCTTATGGGTCGGGTTAAGGCGAAAGCCGAGCCATGGCAAGGCAGGTTTACCTCCAAAGGGATCAATACCATCCTCATTGATGCCTAGCTCTCCAGCCTCCCCATGTATCATGGGGTTATATATCCTTCAGGAATGCGTGCACAACAACTTTGACAATGAGCTTTCCTAGTTCTTTTGGATGGCGAACGATGGCCATCAAAAATATCATATGGTTAAGTGGGCGGACATTTGCGCCCCCAAGGGTCTGGGGGGCATAGGGTTCCTTTCCTCTCGCCATATGAATGTTGGCCCTGATGCTACGTTGGGTTTGGCGGATCCTGACCGACGATGGCGGCCTTTGGTTACAACTAGTCAAAGCTAAGTATCTGCGTGGGCGCCCACTTATGGCTTGTGAACGTCGGGAGGGATCTCAGTTTTGGAGATCTATCCAGGACATCAAGCCGACAATCCGGAAGGGGATCTCAATTTCCATCGGAAATGGGAGAAACACCATCTTCTGGCTTGACCCTTGGGTGGGTGGGCGCTCCTTGCGCCACGAGGTTCCCAAGTTGTTCGTGATCTGCGTGGACCCTCTGCTCTTGGTGGCGGATGCCTTCCAAGACGGAGTCTGGCAAGTGGCGTTCCGCCAAAACCTTGGGGCCGTCGAGCGGGCTTCTTGGGAGGGACTGCTGACGAGGTTTCGACTCGTCAGTGCCCATTGTTATGGACTTGGGTTTTGGAGAAGATGGGGATGCTGGAGATCGTGGCATGGTTAACAGACAAGCAACCAGGGGACACGAGATTTACCCAGGTTCAGGCCCCCGGAGGGAAAACCCTACTCCTGCTTGTCTGCTCTTGATTACGGCGGAACCGAAGGTTACAGGGTGCACAGATTCGATCTGGCTTGGTGGTGCGTATGCGAAAGTATGAGTCGAGAGAGAGAGAGATGGATCCGTAGATCTGTTGTGGTCTAGTCTATCGGGGGGTGCCCTCCTCGTTGGCCCCTCCTAGCCTTTATATATGGGGAGGCTAGGTCTCAGGTACCGATACAAGTAGGTTACAAGTTGTATTCAAACTCTAGTCTTGAGCTTTCCTTGTCATGTGCGCCTGGGACTCCGTGTCCGTATGGGCTTTATATCAGCCGAACCGTCTAGGCGTCATGGACCCTAGCAGGTCGTCGAGTGGGCCTTCCGTCGGGCAGGACCAGGCAGGCTAACATCGGGTACCCGTAGGGCATATCCATGTTAGTAGCCCCCGAGTGTTCAGTCGAATCGTAGATTCGGCTGAGGACTCTTCAATCTTTCGGGTGCAGCTGTTTAGGAGTAGAATTCAACGTCTATGGGAGTATCCCCCGAGTGTCTGTTCGAGTCGTAGACTCGAGCGGAGACTTTAATTCAGCCGTTTGTTCGACTTCCGGTCCGTAGGACACAAATTTTTCGGATGCTTGAATCCATCCTCCCTATGGGAGTAGCCCCCGAGTCCGTAGTGGAGTTGTAGACTCGACGTAGGACTCGAAGAATCAATGTTGGTGTAGTACCTTAATCATGCTTCAGGTGCGCGGCCAGCGCTCCTGATAGGAGTAGCCCCCGAGTGTCTGGCGGAGTCGTAGACTCGGCCAGAGACTCGAGCCTTGTATCTGGTAGACGCAGTCGACAATCTCGTGGGCGTACCGCTGACCCGGAAGTACATCGGGTGCACGACCAGCGCTCCTGATAGGAGTATCCCCCGAGTGTCTAGTCGAGTCGCAAACTCGAGTAGAGATTCATGCGAGGAGAAACCACTGACCCGGAAGTGCATCGAGTCAGCGTCTCACGCGTAAGGAGCCAGGAGCCAACGTAGAGGAGTGATGCGGCATTTTAGCCGGAACGACTCGACGTTGCGGATGAAGTCGACACCGTTGCTCCTGTCGGGTGCGTGGTCATCGTCACGTCAGTGTAGCATCGGGCGATGCAACCATCCGAGGAGAGACTCGACTCGGGTCTTGAGTTTATGGCGTAGCCGGTTGTTTTGTTGACTCATATTGGAGGATCCGATAGAATATCTCGAGGCAGTCGACGACCTTGTAGGCTGCAGAAAATATAAAGAATTGTGAAGTATTTGTATCTTGTAAGAAATATTTGCCTGTCAGCTTGTATAGTGAGATTCTGGTGCCGATCGAGTCGACACTATTGCACTGTATGCTAGGCCTTTTCGTTAGCCTGATTACCCTTAGTCTCAGTACCTTGCCGAGGCACTCGGAGTTCAAGGATTCGACGGTCAGGAAGAATCAGCTACTCGGGCTATCGCGTTCGAGGTGCTCGATTACGTGGAGCCGATGACACATTAGGTTACTCGAAGAGGGCGCAGCCCCCGAGTGTTTCGAGTGCGATTTAAAAAAGGAAATCAGATCTAAGTAGAGGGAAAACTTAGCTTTGTTGGTAGTTGTCGTGGATGGAGTTGATGCGGTAGCGGGTTGCACGCGGACGTGGTCAACGCGGCGAACCACAATCATAGCGGCGACGGGTTTCCGAAGTTGATGGTGGTAGCGAGCTCCGCATCCGAAGATTGTCGCGGTCGAAGACCGCATGGGGTCGCCACATCCGAAGGATGTATCGGGTCATCGCAGCCAAAGTCGCATTGGGTTGCTTGAGCCGAAGGACGCGGCCGGTCGTTGAAGCGAGGGAGCCCCCGAGTCGTTGGAGCCGAAGATCGTAGAGGATCGCCGAAGTCAAAAACTACAGCAGGTTACCGAAGCCGATGGCAACAACCGTTTGTCGCAACCGAATATCGTAGCAGATTGCCGTAGTCGAAGACATTAGCAGGTCGTTGGAGCCGATGGCGGAAGTGGGTAACCGCAGTCGTAGACTGCAGCGAATCACCGGAGTCGAAGGATCTCCGAGCGGGGCGGTCGAGAGTCTTTTTCGACAAATTCATCGTGTCTCTTCATCAGGCAGATAAATCTGACCTAAAAAATGCTATGTCGATGCATACGGAAACTCGTCGATTGACGTGGGGTAGGCGCCTTTACTCATCTTTGTGACCTAATCCATATATCCTCTAGTCACGGCATGATAGGACTTCTTTGCTATATGTGACAGGTTCATGTGACCGCTGCCAGGCCTAATCTGAATTAATCTCTTTTCTTGTGACAACAATCCAACGTGGGTTTTTTTTCTTTTCTTGTGACCAGATCACGTGGACTGATTCTGTACACTAGTGGAAACGAGGTCTTTTGTTGATCCCGAAAAGGGGCTTTAACACCGGTTCTTCTACGAACCGGTGTTAAAGGGGGGGCCGTACCAGCGTGGCCGCTGCGGCAAAAAAGGAGCCCCCCATTTAACACCGGTTCGTGGCACGAACCGGTGTTAAAGGTCCCTGCAGCAGTGGCCCGCCCACCCCCCCCTTTAACACCGGTTCGTGGCATGAACCGGTGTTAAAGGGGGGGCTATATAAGACACCACCCCAGCCCACACACACCCCACTCTTCCATTCTTTCACATTTTGGAGCCTAGCAAGAGGGTGTGAAGAGTGCTAGTTTGTGTTTTTTTCATATGCACTAGAGGTGTTCGGTGAAATGCCCGAGAGCTCAAAATAAGCTTTCTTTTTGCTTTTTCCGTCTCGGTCGAGGTCGGCAACTATAGTTTCATGTGTCATTGATGTACTATATATATAAATGGTCATCTCCCTATTATTTTTTGATATATACTACATATTAATGCAGATGAATCGGCAATGGATGTACGGTGACCGCCGCACTTCCGAGTACATTACGGGCCTCCAAAATTTCATCGTTGTGGCTAATGCAAACCGTGGTCACAATGGTTTTATGTGCTGTCCGTGTGTTCACTGTTAGAACAAGAAAGACTACTCAAATACCAGAACCATTCACGCCCACCTGCTTCGATCTGGTTTCATGCCCAGCTATAATTGTTAGACCAATCACGGAGAAAAAGGGGTTGTGATGGAAGACAACGAAGAAGAAGAGGATGATGAAAACTATCATAATATGTATCCTGAATATGATGATAATTCAACGGAGGTAGATAATGAAGATCAAGAGGGAGCAGATGGGCCCGCTGATGACGATCTTGGTCGGGCCATTACTGATGCAAAGGAATAATGTGAAACTGAAAAGGAGAAGGAGAAGCTGGAGCAGATGTTAAAGGATCACAAAACATTGTTGTATCCAACTTGCGAAGATGGCCACAAAAAGCTAGGTGCCACACTGGATTTGCTGCAATGGAAGGCAGAGAATGGTGTGACCGACAGCGCATTTTCAAAGTTGTTGGTAAAAATGAAGAATCTTCTTCCAAGAAATAATGAGTTGCCCGACAGTACATACCAAGCAAAGAAGGTTGTCTGCCCTCTAGGATTAGACGTGCAGAAGATACATGCCTGCATTAATGACTGCATCCTCTACCGCGGTGAGAAGTACGAGAATTTGGATGCATGCCCGGTATACACTGCACTGCGGTATAAGATCAGACGAGACGATCCTGGCGATGTTGAGGGCGAGGCCCCTAGGAAGAAGGTTCCCGCCAAGGTTATGTGGTATGCTCCTATAATACCACGGTTAAAACGTCTCTTTAGAAATAAAGAGCATGCCAAGTTGTTGCGATGGCACATGGAAGACCGTAAGAAAGACGCGATGTTGAGACACCCCGCTGATGGGTCACAGTGGAGAAAGTCGAGCGAGAGTACCCGGACTTTGCACGTGACGCAAGGAACTTAAGGTTTGGTCTAAGTACAGACGGCATGAATCCTTTTGGTGAGCAGAGCTGCAGTCACAGCACCTGGCCTGTGACCCTATGTATCTATAACCTTCCTCCTTGGTTGTGCATAAAGAGGAAGTTCATTATGATGCCAGTGCTCATCCAAGGCCCGAGGCAACCCGACAACGACATTGATGTGTACCTAAGGCCATTAGTTGAAGAACTTTTACAGCTGTGGGCCAAACCAGGTGTACGTATGTGGGATGAGCACAAAGGGGAGCCATTTGACCTACGAGCATTGCTTTTCGTAACCATCAATGATTGGCCTGCTCTTAGTAACATTTCAGGGCAGACAAACAAGGGATACAATGCATGCACACACTGTTTAGATGATACTGAAAGTGTATATTTGGATAAATGTAAGAAGGTTGTGTACCTAGGGTATCGCCGATTTCTTCCGAACCTGCATCCAGTAAGAAAGAAAGGCAAGCATTTCAAACGTCTGGCAGAACCCCGGAGGAAGCCTGTCCTCCGTACCGGTGAGGAGGTATTTGGTATGGTCAAGGACCGAGAAGTAATCTTTGGAAAAGGTCCTGGCAGTCTATCTGTTCCGAATGACGATGCCGGACACGCGCCCATGTGGAAGAAGCAATCTATATTTTGGGACCTACCCTATTGGAAAGTCTTAGAGGTCCGCTCTTTAATCGACGTGATGCACGTGACGAAGAATGTTTGCGTGAACCTGCTAGGCTTTCTAGGAGTGTATGGGAAGACAAAAGATACACCGGAAGCACGACAGGACCAGCAACGTCTGAAGGCCCCTGAAGAGCCTATGCATCCTGAGAACGAGAAGGGTAAACGATGCCACTTAACTCCTGCCAGCTACGCTCTTACCAAAGCAGAGAAGGAAATCTTTTTTGAATGTCTGAGCAGTATCAAGGTCCCGTCTGGCTTCTCGTCGAATATAAAGGGAATAATAAATATGGCAGAGAAAAAATTCCATAACCTGAAGTCTCATGACTGCCACGTGATTATGACACAATTGCTTCCGATTGCATTGAGGGGGCTTCTACCTGAAAATGTTCGAGTACCCATTGTGAAGCTATGTGCATTCCTCAATGCAATATCTCAGAAGTTAATCGATCCAGAAAGCCTACCAGGGTTACAAACAGATGTGTCCCAATGTCTTGTCAGCTTTGAGTTGGTGGTCCCACCATCCTTCTTCAATATTATGACGCATCTCCTGGTTCACCTAGTAGAAGAGATTGCCATTCTCGGTCCTGTATTTCTACACAATATGTTCCCCTTTGAGAGGTACATGGGAGTCTTAAAGAAATATGTTCATAACCGTGCTAGGCCAGAAGGAAGCATCTCCAAGGGCTATGTAACAGAGGAGGTCATTGAGTTCTGTGTTGATTTTATTCCTGACCTTAAGGCGATTGGTGTTCCAGAATCACGACATGAGGGGAGACTGCGTGGAAAAGGCACCCTAGGATATAAAGCAATGATATGTAGGGACGGGCATTCTCTCAATCAAGCACACTACACAATTTTACAAAGATCTATCTTGGTTGCCCCGTATATCAATGAACACAAGATTTTAATACGCCTCAAACACCCGGGGCAGTCTGATGAATGGATTATAAGTGAACACATGGCGAGTTTTGGCGGCTGGCTGCAAAGACTTCTCACGAATAACACCACTGTTGGGGATCAGCTTTACTTGTTGGCCAGGACACCATCTTCGACTGTATGTACTTTCCAAGGGTACGAGATAAATGGGAATACATTTTACACGATAGGCCAAGATAAAAAGAGCACCAACCAAAACAGTGGTGTCCGCTTCGATGCAGCAGAAGACAATGGGCAAAAGACCACGTATTATGGGTTCATAGAGGAGATATGGGAACTTGACTATGGACCTAATTTTAAGGTCCCCTTGTTTCGATGCAAATGGGTCAAGCTAACAGGAGGAGGGGTTGAGGTAGACAAGAAGTATGGAATGACAACGGTGGATCTCAACAATCTTATGAAGAATTTAGACGAACCATTCGTCCTAGCCAATGATGTGGCTCAGGTTTTCTATGTGAAGGACATGTCCTCCAGACCAAAAAAAAAAGAAAAAATATGCAAACGAATACATCATATGATGAGCCAAAGCGTCACATAGTTCTTTCAGGGAAAAGAAACATCGTGGGAATCGAGGACAAGACAGACATGTCAGAATATTATAATAAGTTTGATGAAATTCCGCCCTTCACAGTGAAAACTGGCCCAAGCATTCCGTTAAGTAAAGAAGATGCTCCATGGTTACGTCTGAAGCGATCATAAGGAAGGACATATGCCAAGAAGTTCATGCTCATATTATGTAACTCTAGTTCATGTTTTTAATATTAATACATGTCTTGAGTGTTAGTCATGTTTTGTGGATGGACCGGGACTATGAGAAGAAGTTGTCCCGATTCGTACTTACCATTAAGATCTGATCTCCAAACGCGCGTGGTCACATATTAGGGAGTGCCTCTATGACCAGTTTCTTGCAGATGCCGGAGGACTAGGCTCCGTCGGCATCTCCCTGAAACTGGCCGTAGTGGTGTCCCTGCTCTCGAAAACCATCTTGCAGCTTTGTAACTTCTCTAACTAGATCAATACACCAGGGAGCTAACTAATTTCACATATTAGGGAGTGCCTCTATGACCAGTTTCTCGGAGATGCCGGAGGACTAGGCTCCGTCGGCATCTCCCTGAAACTGGCCGTAGTGGTGTCCCTGCTGCCTCAAACTGGCTGCAGGACTGGACTCACAAGGATGCCTATTTATAGTACAAGCAGCTCGACATAGTGTTGACACTTACAAAATAATGTCGACACTCACCCCTATTATTAGTGCTGACTCGTGTTTTGTCCCGGTTGGTGTCTCCAACCGGGACTAAAGGTTCATCTTTAGTCCCGGTTGGTGACACCATCCGGGACAAGGTACACGCCGCACGACATAATGTCGACACTCACCCCTATTATTAGTGCTGACTCGTGTTTTGTCCCGGTTGGTGTCTCCAACCGGGACTAAAGGTTCATCTTTAGTCCCGGTTGGTGACATCATCCGGGACAAGGTACACGCCGCACGACATAATGTCGACACTCACCCCTATTATTAGTGCTGACTCGTGTTTTGTCCCGGTTGGTGTCTCCAACCGGGACTAAAGGTTCATCCCGCCATTTTTCTTCCCGCCATTTTTTTCCCGCCATTTTTCTTCTCGCCATTTTTCTTCCCTCCAGTTCTTCCCGCTAGTTCACTATATATATATGTAGGGGCTTGGCCTCCATTGTCATTGCACATTTCTAGACTCATATCTGCAACCTCATCACTCTTTCCCATGGCTTCCATCGTAGCACTAACCCCCAGGGAGGCGGAGGCGCTTTGCGCCTCGAACTACCCCTGCCCGCCGGGCTACAGTGTCCCCGTCGGCTGGATGCTGAGCGTCGGAGGCGTGCCGGTTCCTCCTGTCCCTCTAGGTGTGGCACGCCGGATGGCCATCACAAACCACTACTACTTTGAGCTCACGCCGGAGCAGCGGAGGAATCCCAGATGGCATCCCGACTATTTCCCTACTTGGGAAGCCTTCTTCATGGATCGGCATGAGAGGGCGCTCGTCAGGCACGAGGAGGACGGCCCACCTCCTCCTAACTTCAACGAGGCCGGCCGTCGGCTATGGTGGCGTGGTCGGACTCTCCAGAGCGTCATGGCCTATGACACTGCCGCCGACTCTAACCCCCGTCTGCGCTACCCTCAAGTCCAGCCCACGCGCTACCCTCAAGTCCAGCCCACGCGTACTCTCCAGAGGTTCAATTACGGCGACCCCGACGACGACAGCGATGACGGCGGCGGCGAGTACGACGACTACAGTGGCGAGTATTACAGGTGTAGGCAGGAGCATGACTGAATCACTCCAACATTGTTACTTAATCTGGCCATGTATCTTAATTTTCAGTTCTTTTATGTATCTTAATTTTCAGTTCCAGTTCGGCCGATTGTTACTTAATCTGGCCATGTATCTTAATTTTTAGTTCTTTTATGTATCTTAATTTTCAGTTCCAGTTCGGCTTTATGTAACTGTCTCAAAATGACCTATCTCATTCGAGGTTTCCTTGCTTTCGGGTCAAATGACCAATGTTATGGCTAGAATCAAGGCATAGTTTGTGATAATATGGCCATATTGTGCATACATGTGCATCATGGCATGGCAAACAATGTTGCAAGAGGAAGTTTTCCTTTTTATCGCACCAAAAAGGCATTTTCCATTTTCCGAGCATAAAAAACGGACGGTTTTGTGAAGCAACCACCAAATGGCTAATTCAAAAAACCACCAAATAATATTTTGAAAATTTTCATGTAAAGTAAATATAAAATGATTTACATGAATGGATAGAAATTATTTTTATGAAAATTATGATATATTATTCATATTTTTCTGAGTTGAAATGAAAAAGATATGAATTTTCTAAATTCATATCATATTTTTTGAATTAAAAATGCCCCTTTAATGCATGAAATAAAAAAAGTTTGTCAAATCTAAAGAAGATGGCTGAGGCTTTCCGCAACTGGAAGACAAAATTGAACAAATTTGTCAAATCTGGCGAGACTCCGAATTTCGAAGACGCATATTATGCAAAGATAAGACCTCACTGGGCCGAATTTGAGACATATAAAAAAAGTGCTATAGCTAAAAAGAAGTCAGAAACCAATACGCTTAATGCCCTGAAGAAGGAATATCACCAGAGGACGGGGTCAGGTGGCTACATATCTCAGAGGCCTAAGTGGGAGGAAGCTTAGAAGGCCCTGCGCGAGAGAGGGATCACACCCCAGACAGATGGGTGGGACCTACGTGCAAAGACTTGGTTCTATGGAATCGGGGCAAGGTTGGACCCAGAAACAGGATTGTGTATCTTCCCAACCCTCCTTGCCAAACACGTCACTGAACTCATCACGGCATACGAGGAAACATTCGCCAGGACCTTCCATCCCGACAGATAGAATGACCAGCTCACACGCGCCATCGGTAAAAAAGAACACCCTGGACATGCACGAGGCACAGGGGGTATGACGTGGAAGGATGAGTTTGCCGACTGGAGCGACTCTTACAGATGGCACGGCAGAAAAGAAAAAGAGCGTACAGAGCGTATGACACAGATAGAACATGCACTTGCGGTGCTGCAGGCGCAAGTGAATACACAACAGATCCATCAAGCTACCGGCCCATCTCAGCGGCACGAAGAGCCTGCATTGGAAGCTGCCCGCGGCCCAGACTCTGCGCGGAAAATCAGTGTGGCTTCCACGGAGAACGTGCAGCCCACGCTTGAAATGACGGGTCCTCGATACCCCGTGGATGAGATCACGGAGAGCGAACACGCTGAGCTGCATGTGAGATTAATGGGCTTATCCATTAAGGTGGCTGTCGGCTATGCCTTACCTCCTGTAGCTGGTGGAACTTACCACTGCCGACCGATTCCAGATGGCTATGCTATTGTCGGGGTGGATGAGGTTGTGAAGGAATATGAGGAAGCACAGCTTGACCATGCTACAGGTGAAGGGGAAACTCAACTCAAATTTGAAGTGAAAACAACCATTCTTTGGAAGAAGGAACACATTGTGCTTCCAAATTGGAGGTCACTGGCACCCCCGCCGTCTCCGCAGCGTCAGCAGTCTGAGCCGCTTCAGCTATCTCCTGTGCGGCAGCCATCTCCAGCGCGACAGCCATCTCCTGCGTGGCAGCCATCTCCGGCCCGTCAGCCATCTCCTGCGCGGCAGCCATCTCCGGCCCGTCATCCATCTCCGGTGCTTCAGCCATCTCCTTAGCGTAAGAGGAAGAGCACTGCCACGAGGAGCATCAGTAGCACTGCCACAAAGAAATCCGCAGGAAACCGTACGCCAAAGAGTTCAAAAAACTACGTCCCGCAGCCTTCCACCAAGCCATTGCCGGTTTTACCGTGGAATCGCAGCGACGAGGAGACCAATAGGATCTCGGAAGAACAGGTCAAGAAATTCATTGCACCTAGACGGGCCGAGCCAAAGGAGAAAATAGATCCGGCGGTGGTGGAGAAGTTTTACAATAATCTTTTGAAACCTGAAACCCCACTTGTGCCGGACTACGAGCGCCAGATTTTGAAGGCGGATGCAAGGCGCCGTAGGGAGACTGAAAGTAGCAGTCGTGAGGCACCCCAGAAAACAGTTCCCATGCTCGGAGAGCAGGAAAACCAATCATGCGCCCCGCTCCAAATGTTCGACACACGGGACGCTCCTCCCGTAAATGATTACGAGGCAGAGCTACAAAGAAAGGCCAATGAGATGGGGATGACTTACATTGCATACTTGAACGTCATGGGAGACAACTTGCCCAAATGCGATGCCAGCCCCATACAGCCATGGAAGTATGGGAAGAATATCGTCAAGAAAGAGGAGCTCAAGAATCTACCAACAAAGATGCGAAAATTGCACAAGTGGTACCTTCATTTCTGCAAGACGAGAAAGGTAGAATGGATCACGACGCATATAAGAGATGATATTTTCTTCTGCGGAGACGACGCGATCGACTTCAACATTCAAGACTTGCATTTTCTATTCAATCAGAAGGAACTCGACAAAGCTGCCATCAGCCTTTATTGTGTGTAAGTACTATTTCTATAATTTATATCTCATCTCATTCACTTTATTAATTGCATGTATATATATATGCTCACCATATATGTATATACTATTATGCAGGAAAAAGGTTATGGAATGCAGGAAAGGAGGCCCTTTTGACATTGGGTTCGTTGACCCAAATAGAGTTCATGAAGAAGTGGTAGAAACCAAACCCGGGCAAACAGAAGATTACTTGCTAACGTCTTTACTGAGACAACAAACCAAAAGGGAAATACTATTGCCTTACAACTTCTCGTGAGTACTGTTACCCTCTCTCTTGTACACATTCTATTTCAGCTTACTCGATGTTAAGTGTAACTGATGATGAGTTATGCGTGCGTAGGTTCCACTTTATTCTGCTAGTCATTCAACCCGACTCAGCAAAAGTCCTTGTCATGGACTCGTTACGAAAAGAAAAAGAGATATGGGCAAACTTTAGAGAGATGCTCCAAAGGTAATTTCAATCATATTATCGCACTAGATCGGAAACTTTCGTGACAATAAGTAATTAATTACTCCTTTATCCATTTTCTTTGCCGGACAGGGTTTGGAAAAGGTTCACGGGCAGGGCCGTGGGTGAATGGTCAGAAGAACTAAAATTTGTAGACCAAAATGTAAGTAATACTAGCTAGCTTTCAATTCCATTATATCATGCTTTATTGATTATTATTTTGATTAAACTCTCTATTCTCGTAAATTGCGCGCATCAGGGACACGGCAATAACTTATGTGGGTACTATGTTTGTGAGTTCATTCGCAACACGATATGTGCGACGGGCCAAGCCGCACTAGAACAACTTAGAGTAAGTAAACAAAGTCCACAACATTATTTTATTACCATCAATTGTGTTGAGTTTTATTCTTATATATATATTGACGGCTCATTCTTCATATATATTCAGATCGAACGGATGCGGGACCAACTCCTACCATTTGAACGCATATGAGCCATTCAAGAGGAATTGGCGGGGTTCATACTTGATGAGGTCGTCACGCCTGGCGGAGAACTCTTTAGATATCCACCAAAATGAACGATGACGATGTATGTGCCGATGACGATGTATGTGCCGATGACGATGTTTGTGTATAATAATAGTTGCTTAATTATTCATGTACGCGTATGTACCGATGATGATGTTTGTGTATACCGCTCCCGATCGATTCCCCCTCGCTCCCCCCCTCCCGTAGAAATACGCCCAGAACGGGGCAGAGGCAGAAGTCTGCCGCGGCAGAGATTTAGGCCGTTTTCCTGCCGCGGCAGGAAAACGGCCTAAATCTCTGCCGCGGCAGAAGAACCTTTAACACCGGTTCCAGATACGAACCGGTGTTAAAGGGGGGGCCTGAGGCCTGCGGCAGCCCCACGTGCGCCACCCTTTAACACCGGTTCGTATAAGAACCGGTGTTAAAGGGGCCCCCCCTCTAACACCGAACCCTCAACAGCGGTTGTGGAACCGCTGTTAGAGGGCCCTCCCAACCGGAGTTAAAGGGGGTGGCCTGCACTAGTGGTACTTGAGCTGATTGCTTTTACTGCTACGCTTCTGTCATGATTTCCTATTGCTTGGCGACGCTTCCGATGCAACGACCAATACATGAAATATCAAGCCTCAACCAGGTAGGAGTGTTCCTTCGGCTTGGTTCTCATTGCATCCATGCGAATCAAGAATCGACGCGCGCAATTCTATGATAATCACCCATGCGATTGGGCCGCGTTTGATGAAGAAGTTTAGCAGGTCGACACGGATGAATCAAGCGGATGCGATCTAGTCGTTGTTGATGATGAGGGATCCGAAACAGAGCTGATCCGCAGGAGCCGACGAATTGTAGATTGCGGCGGATGGGACCGTCACGATCGCACAATCAGCACCCCCAATCCCCACGGACGGCGCCAATTGACGAGGTTTCGACTCGTCAGTGCCCATTGTTATGGACTTGGGTTTTGGAGAAGATGGGGATGCTGGAGATCGTGGCACGGTTAACAGACAAGCAACCAGGGGACACGAGATTTACCCAGGTTCAGGCCCCCGGAGGGAAAACCCTACTCCTGCTTGTCTGCTCTTGATTACGACGGAACCGAAGGTTACAGGGTGCGCAGATTCGATCTGGCTTGGTGGTGCGTATGCGAAAGTATGAGTCGAGAGAGAGAGAGATGGATCTGTAGATCTGTTGTGGTCTAGTCTATCGGGGGGTGCCCTCCTCGTTGGCCCCTCCTAGCCTTTATATATGGGGAGGCTAGGTCTCAGGTACCGATACGAGTAGGTTACAAGTTGTATTCAAACTCTAGTCTTGAGCTTTCCTTGTCATGTGCGCCTGGGACTCCGTGTCCGTATGGGCTTTATATCAGCCGAACCGTCTAGGCGTCATGGACCCTAGCAGGTCGTCGAGTGGGCCTTCCGTCGGGCAGGACCAGGCAGGTTAACATCGGGTACCCGTAGGGCATATCCATGTCAACTGCTGGACAGTCTCCCGCTATCTCAGTCCCAATCCCCAGATAGCATGTCTTGGCACCTCTCGCCCTCGGGCGCTTTTTCCGTGGGTTCCATGTATCGGGCCCTGTTTGGTGGGCCTTCCATTCCCTAGACCGCCCCCCTTTGGAAGGCCCCTCTCCCCTTGAAGATAAAAAATTTCCTCTGACAGTTGCTGCGCGGCCGGCTACCCTCGAGAGTGGAGGTGGCCAAGCGGCCTGGCCCTGGGGATGGGATTTTTCCCCTGTGTGCGATCCCGGAAACGGGACACCACATTTTGTTCTGCTGTCCCGCGGCTCGTTTCCTTTGGAATTTTACTCGGGAGGCTTTGGCTGACGTGGAAGTCCTCAGACATGGGGGAATTCCTGGAAGCCAATGCAAACCATACCGGCAGGAGGAGGCGCCTCTTCTGGTTTGTGTTTGCAGGGATGACCTGGACTCTATGAAACATCCGTAACAAGATGGTCATCGAGCGTGTCTTTCTTCGCCGTGCCTCTGACTCGACCTTCAAATTTCTGGCTTTTTTGCAGCAGTGGTACCCGTTGAGTAGTGATATGTCCAAAACGTATCTACTTTCCCAAAAACTTTTGCTATTGTTTCTCCTCTAAACTTGTGTGATTTGGTACGACTAACACGGACTGACGCTGTTTTCAGCAGAATTACCTTGGTGCCTACTTTTTATGTAGAAAATCAACTATCAGGAAAATTCCCGGAAAATATGCCAAAAATCCTATTTCACCAGAAGATCCACGGAGCCAGAGTACGAGACGGAGTGGAGGCCTTAGGGGCCCACATCCCTGCCAGATGTGGGCCAGGCCTGGCCGCGCCTGGGGGGGTGCGGCCGCCTCAGGCACCCCCCTCGGCCTCCCTCTTTGCCTATAGGATACCCCTTGACCTAAAATCCGAGCGGGGGTTCGTCGTTTTTCTAGAAAGAGTTCTGCTATGCCACCACCCCCAGAAACTGTGATTCGGATCCACAAACTCCGTTCTGGCACCCTGCCGGGACGGGGAATTTGGGGAGGATCATCACCATCATCATCACCAACGCTTCTCCATCAATCATCAATGTTTCCATCATCGATGAGTGAGTAATCCCTCGCTATAGGCTATGGGGATGGTAGGGATTGGATGAGTTCTATCATGTAATCGAATAAGATTTTTAGGTCATGGTGCCTAGTAACTCTATTAGTGCTATTTGACTTTGTTGCAACTTGTTGTGCTTAATGCTTGTTACTAGGGCCCGATGCCATGATCTCAGATCTGAACTTATTATTGAATCATTATGATAGTATTGTTTATGATCTTATCTGCAAGTTGTGTACACATATCATTCTATGGATCCAAAGGCTCCGAAGCGACAGAAATTGGGACAATCGGAGGGGATGGCTGTGATGTGAGGATCACATGTGTTCATTGAGTGTTAATGCTTTTCTCCGGTGCTCTATTAAAAGGAGCACCTTAATTGCCAGTAGTTCCCTAGAGGCCCCGCTGCAACGGTCTGGCAGGACAAAAGATGTTGTGCAAGTTCTCATTGCGAGCACGCTGACTATATATGGAGCACATGCCTATGATTTTTTAGTACTTGGATGCTTATTATTATTTATCTGCAATTGCCCTAGATCTTAAATTTACATGTTTAGACTCGTCCATGCAACGCCCATCCATCCATTTCTATGCCTACCGCCCTCATATCCTACTGTTTGCTGCTACTATTACTATTGCTCTTGTTTTGCTGTTGCTGTTGCTTTGCTGTTGCTACTACAAACTATTGCTACTGATAAACTTCTATGAGCAAGAACTATTTCCAGGTGCAGCTGAATTGACAACTCAGTTGTTAAGGATTCCAAGTATTATTTGGATCCCCTTGTGTCGAATCAATAAATTGGGTAATACTACCCTCGAAGACTGTTGCGATCCCCTATACTTGTGGGTCATCAAGGGTATTTTCTGTCGTTGTTGCCAGGGAGCATAACTTTATTTGTAAGTTCACTTGGATCTACTATTGTTAACTGCTACTCCTTTCATCATGGGGAAGTCTCGTGATGGAAAGTTTCCTATTTTACCATCCACTATAAGAAGAGTTACAGTCCTAAACACCTATGTTGCTCTTGATTCACCGTCTGTTATAAGTAAGCTTGTTACACCACCACCACATACTCATGCTACACAAACTGCTACTACTGCTGAATCTGAAACTGCTTTTGATACTCATGATGTTACTTCTACTGTGCTTAATTGCGAGTGGTTCATTAGGTCCTTACCTAGATGCTACTATGGCTAGTATAGCAAATACTGAAATTCCTAGTGAAGACACTATTAGACCTGTTAGCTCACATGAGTCTAGAAAGAGATATGATATTAATGATGGCTACATTGAGTTTACTGATGAATTTATTGAAGAGTGCCAAAACACACATGGTGCTAGTGCTATTAAGAGTCTCCTTGCAAGACGTACCATTAGTCCTAAATTGTCCTCTGATCCTAAGTTTGCCACCTCTTCCATAAATATCAAAGATAAAGATTATGATTACTCTCTTGATTTATCCTATTTAGACATTGTTGAGAAAGAACTTTTTTGTGGGACTGAAAATGAGAGTGTTGTAGCTCATATGAATGAGCTTTCCACTATGAGTGCTTTATTCTCTGATGATTTTAAGATGCGCAAGTACTTTGTTACTAAGATCTTTCCTTTTTCACTAAAAGGAGAAGCTAGGGTTTGGTTTAATAGATTACCTCCTGGTTCAATTGATAGCCCTGATTGCTAGATTGCTTCTTTCTTCCAGAAATATTTAACTCCCAGTGCTAGACATGCTGCTTTGCAGAGACTTTTTGGTTTTAAACAGGAAGAAGATAAATTGTCTGATGATACGTCGGAAACGTATCTATAATTTTTGATGCTCCATGCTTGTTTAGTATCTACTTTTCTTGTCTACACTTTGAGGTGCTTTCTACACTTTGCTTGTCTACACTTTGAGGTGCTTTTTACATGTTTTCTGGTACTAACCTATTAACAAGTTGCCACAGTGTCAGTTGCCTGTTTTCTGCTGTTTTTGGTTCCAGAAAAGTTAGTAAAGAAAAGTTCTTGGAATTGGACGGGACAAACGTCAAAGTCAATAACTTTCCGTAGGGAACAAGAAGACCAGAGGGGAGCCGAAGATGTGGGCTAGGGTGCCCAGACCCCCCCTAGGCGCGGGTGGGCCCTGCCCCGCACCTAGGCAGGGTGTGGCCCCTCTGGCCGCCTCCTCGGCCTCCCCTTCGCCGATAAGAAGCCCCCGATGCAGAAACCCTAAGCACCCGATCAAATATCCATGAAACCGTCTGTAGCCGCTGCCACCACCGTCCCTAGATCGGAGGGGGGGATCTGAAGTTCTTCTCGGCACCCTATCGGAGGGGAGATCATCCTAGAGGCCTTCTCTCCGGTATGATGCGTGAGTAGTTCCACCTTGGACTATGGGTCTATGTAGTAGCTAGATGGTTCTATCTCCTCCTTTGTGCTTTCATGTATAGATCTTGTGAGCTCCGTTCATGATCAAGATCTAATCTATTTGTAATCATGCATGTTGTGTTTGCGAGGATCCGATGGATATTAAGATTATTATGTTGGTTTGATTAATGGTTTTGTCTTTATGATTTTATCATGTCTATGTTGTTTGTGATCTTGCATGCTCTCCGTTGTTATTAGCTATCTTGGCCAAGTAGTTGCTAGTGACTCCAAGAGGGAGTATTATGCTCGATAGTGGGTTCATGTCTCTAGTTTTCAAGGGAAGTGGCAATAATCTCTTCGGTTGTAGATGTGCTATTTCTACTAGGGAGAAAACAACGGTCTCTTGTTCATGGAACATGTGGACTGTTTACCTTACACACTTTTCTTAAAGCAGTTGTCGTTGTTTGCAACTTAATACTAGAGGGGGTTCAGATGATAACCTGAAGGTGGACTTCTAGTCATAGATGCAGTTGGATGGCGGTCTTTGTATCTTGTTGTATTATATGTCGATAAATTCCTGAAATCCTAGAGGCCCATTTGGCCCATTCATGCAAGGCAAGAGCTGGGACAAATGTTTAGTCCCACATTGCTAGTTGAGTGGAAGTTGTACCAGCTTATAAGGTAAGCTCTCCTACCACTTGGTAAAAAGGATGAGAAGGAGAAGAAGAGAGTTCCACACACGCGCTCCTCCTCCTCGCTCGCTAGAAGGAGAGAGTTCCACACGCGCGCTCCTCCTCGCTCGCCTCGCCACGCCACGCCACGCCTCGTCACGACGTGCGCGCACGCCGCGGGTCGCGGGAATCTTGCCGAGCCGAACTTTATTTTGCCACGCATGAATGGTATATGAACAGTTGTACAGAAGCTAAAACATTTTGCTTTGAGTGAACTTTTAATACGAATTAAATGAATACGAACTGAGTGGAGGCTGTTCCGGTGGGCTGCCGCCTGTTCGCTTAATCTTCCGTCCATTCGTTTCATCTTCTGCGCAGTCTGTCTACCTTCCCCGTTGTGCCTATAAGAGTCCTTTGCGCCTCCAGTTCCAGAGCATTGCGCTATTTAGATCTTCCCCATCCCGTCTTGCGGCGTGCACCGCGAGCCGGGACAGTTGGCCTCCGAGACCCCGCTGCTTTGAGTCCTGTATGGGAGAAGAGCAATAAGGTTTTTGGGGAACGCTATCGGCGCGACTACTGGCTTCGTCACGGACTTCCTTACGGATAGCGACGTCTTCCCCGACGAGGACTTCTTCCCCGACATTAGCACCATCTTCCTCGACGACATGGCCAACGACGGTTCCAACGTCGGCGGTTCCTTTTCTGCTACTGCCGTGTATACCTTCATTCTTAAATCTTGTTCTGATCGTATCTAAAGTTTTATGTCTTGCAGGTTGTTTGGTTATATGCCTTAATATGTTTTCGCTATTTCACATGATTAGTATATTGCCTATTATTCTAATCATATTTTATCTAACGTTTATTATGGATATTTCGCTTGATAAATTGCTCTTTTATTCAACATCTACATGACAGTGAAAGCAGGTAAGTCCTACGAGGCGAGTGACTCCTCACTGCTGCTCTGCGCGCGGCGCCATCGTCGGCCGGATTGGGTTCGGCACGCATGCGATTGCGCGCAACCAGATCTTGCTTTGCCGTTGTAAGATTAGACCGGGACCGGCCGGCCGGACTATTGCTCTCCCTTAATTAATTCATCACTCGCTTTGCGCCACGACCGCACCTTCTCTATCACCACGCGCGCGTCTGCACAAGCAAATGAGTATCAACTCTGTACGTACAGTACGTCTTCCCCGTGCAGCTACTGATCGACGTTACGGATTCACAAAAGCCAAAAAAAAAGGAAAAAAGAAAAGGATAGACCCTATCAATTCTTTGCAGCTGCAGCACAAACCACAGCAACACCCGGAGTCTACATTTTCCAAAAGCGATGGTTCCAACAAAAAAAATACACAAGCACCATCATCATCCTGTCAAAGGTCTTATGTTTTCGCCTTGAAAAAAGTCCGTGTTAAAAAAGCAATGCTTTCGGATACAACCAATTCATATAATATCTTGGGCTTTTATCCTAAAAGGTAAAACTCCATACTACTCCACTGCTACCGCCTACCGGCCCCACTTGCCGGCACTCCCGCTGCAAGTCACAAATCACAAAGCAAAGTCTTCATCTCCTCGAAGGCGATTGCCCTCTTGCGAAAACATAACCCCCCCTCTCCCCCTAGGGTATCGGGGCCGTCCCTACCTCCGTCCGCCTTTGACCCCCCTCATCCTCCTCCCTCTGCCGTCGGCAGGGGCAACCGGGCATACGGGCGACGCCGATGGCGATGGCCTGCTTCTCCCCGCGCCTTGGGGTCGGGTCGGGGCCCTTCTTCCCCCAGGTGGTGATGCTCCCGGGGAACCTCTGGTCCGGTGCGGCTAGGGGGAGTTGGTGGTGGCGTCAGCCGCGACAGGGCACCATGGATATGCAGCGCTGCTGGCTTCGTCCCAGCAAGATATGGGCTTGGGCGGGCCGGGCGCGGTGTCTGTGGAGCTTTCTGTAGGTGGTGGCGTCGACAAGGCTAAGGATTGGGAACAGCGGTGCTGCGGCCTCCCATTGCAGCAATGCGGCTAGGGCTTTACGGACCCATATGGATCCGGTCGGGCCTGTTTGGGCCTGGTGTGTCCTGGCAACTCTGTCCGGTCGACGACTGCCTCTTGGCGGTGGAGGTGGGTTCCTCTCGCGGCTGCGAGACTGCTGTCCCTCATTCCGGCGATGTCGTGTGCCTCTACTATTCAGGTCACATGTCAATGTCCTCGAAGAGACGGTAATGGTGACTTCAAGATCGTGGTGGTTCATGCTGGTGAGCGACGAATATGGATGGTTGTGCTTCGATGTGTCAGGTTTTTTTGTGGGCGGAGGTTGGGAGAAATCCCTATCGGCTCGTCCGACCCTGACACGATGTCGCCGTCGAGTGGCACCTTTCCTTCTTGGAGGGCGTAGTGGGATTCCTTTGTCTCCATTTTACTTCGAGTGCTAGGGAAAACCCTAGGACCATGGTCCAGGTAGCAATGCCGTGTCGACGGTGCTTCCCTTTAGGAAGGTGATGCTTGGTACTCGACACATTGGGCTGCTTGGAGCGTGGTGGGCCAAGTCGGAGGGCGCAGCGGTTGCGGGTCATCATAACTTAACTTCGTCGATTCGCCATTGTCTCCATTTATTTTCTTTTTGGGCATGTTTATGTTGTTTCCCCAGCATTTCTTTTTGTTTTTGAACTCACGTATCGGTGTGATTGTTATATTAACATAGCGGGCGAAATCCTATTGCGATAGATCTCCTCGAAGGCTTGTTCCGCCTTACTAGTCCTCAAATCTCAGCTGCCATGAAATTCTCCGTCACTATCCACACCATGGAAATCGAAACACCTATTGGAGATATGCCCTAGAGGCAATAATAAAAGTGGTTATTATTATATCTTTGTGTTTATGATAAATGTTTACATTCATGCTATAATAATATTAACAGGAAACATTAATACTTGTGTGATTTGTAAACTAAATTAGAGTCCCTGGTAAAGCCTCTTTGTAATACTAGCTTGTTGGTTGATAGATGATCGTGGTTTCCCGATCATTAACATTGAGATGTTATTAACAACAAGATCATATCATTAGGAGAATGGTGTGATGGACATACTCCTATAGATAAGCGTAGCATAAAGATCAAGTCATTTTAATAGTTCGTTTGCTATAAGCTTTTTGATACATAGTAACCTAATTCCTTCGACCATGAGATCATGCTAATCACCATCACTGGAAGGATGCTTTGATGACATCAAACACCACACCGTAACTGGGTGGCTATAAAGGTGACATTGAGTGTTCGGAAAGTATGTGTTGAGGCACATGGATCAAGAGTGGGATTTGTCCATCCATATGACAGATAGATATACTCTAGGCCCTCTCGGTGGAATGTCATCCAATTAGCCTGCAAGCATGTGACTGGCTCACAAGGGATCACATATCATGGGAATGAGAAAAGAGTACTTATCGGTAACGAGGTTGAACTAGGTATGCAGAGATCCCGACGATCAAACCTCGGATAAGTAAACTATCGCGAGACAAAGGGAAATTGGTATCGTATGTAAGTGGTTCATTCGATCGCAAAGTAATCATAGAAATATGTGGGAGCCATATGAATTTCCAGATTCCTCTATTGGTTATTGATCGGAGAAGTGTCTCGGTCATGTCCGCATAATTCACGAACCATAGGGAGACACACTTAAGGATTCGATGTTGTTTAGTAGATATGGAATGTAAGTAGGGAGACCGAATGTTGTTCGAAGTCTCGGATGGGATCCGGGATATCACGAGGATATCCGGAATGGTCCGGAGAATAAGATTCATATAAGGAAAGTCCAATTCCAGAGTTCGGGAATGATTCCGATGATTTCATCGAAGATGTTCTAGAAGGGTCTAGAAGGTTCACCGAACCGGAAGGGGAAGGGTACATGAATGTGTAATGGATAAGTGGAATGATTAATCATGTCCTAGGTCACTTGGTTGGGCATTAGCAAGAAAGAAATCAAGCTCCAAATTGAAAGTCAAAAGGCAAGTTTGAAAAGTCAAACTTGGACAATGTATCCTCGTGGAGGAAGGAAAGAATCCTTCTTTCCCTCCACCACAAGCCAACGAGGAGAGGGAGTTGGGGAAAGATTCAAACTCCCCTCTCCCAAGCTGCCCTCTCTCTCATAAATAGAGGGGATGGGGTGCCCCAAGGACACACAACACCAGCCCCTCCCCACCTAGCCTCCGTGCCGCCGCCGCTCACCGCCGCCGGCTCGCTGTCGCCGCCCTAGCCACCACCAGCCATGCCTCCTCCTCTCCGGCCTTCTAATCCCTAGATCGCCGGAAACCCTAGATCCACCATAACCTGCTCCGGCTTAGGCGAAGCCATGCAGGATTTTCCCTCTACTTTCAACACCACGCCGTCGTGCTGCCGGAATTGCGAGGGGAGAACTACAACCTCCGCTGCCTGCTGGAACAAGGGAGAGGAAGGTCTTCATCAAGTACCGAACATGTGACCGACTACGGAAGCGCTGCCGGAACGCAGCGCCGGAAGGATCGTCTACGCGATCTTGAGATCAGCAAGTGTACGACTACATCACCCACGAGAATCTGCTCTCGTTAACCGCTTTGGAATTTTCGAGGGTGAGTACTCTAATCGACTCGTTGCTACAATCTAGTAGATAGATCTTGGCTTGTTTGTGCATGTGGTAGAATTTTTTTGTTTTCCATGCTATGAACTGATGACCCACAAGTATAGGGGGTGTATCACAATACTTTTGATAAATAGGAGTGTCGATCCCAACGAGGAGAAGAAGGTGTTGACTAGTGGTATGGATCAGGAACTCTCTGTATACTTAGCAAACGGATTTTTAGTGGTTTTCTGATAAAGCAACAAAACAAAGTGCAAGTAATAAAGACAACGAGCAAACGCAACAAGTGGCCCAATCCTTTCTTAGCAAAGGACAAGCCGGTGGAAATACTTATAAGGACCAAACGTTCTCGAGGACACATGGGAATTCTGTCAAGTGCTTTCGTTTCAAATAGCTAAGTACTCTTGTTTGGTGTTGTAAGTGTTGTGTGGGTGAACCTGTGCTAACATACCGACCTTACTTGGACTAATACATACTTGTGACTAAACCCCATGCAAGCGTCCGCAACTACAGGAAAGTAATTAAGATATAAATCTAACCACAACCTTAAACTCTGAGATCCTACGCTCCCTTGTGCAAAGGTGTCCTAATGGCGGTTCAGGTTTCTGTCACTTCGGCAACACCACAATTAGTAGCCAAATACATAATGCATTCCCCTAGGCCCACAAATGGTGAAGTATCATGTATTCGATGTTCACATGAAAACACTAGAAGAATAGCACCACAACTTAAATACTAAACCATCGAATAATAACTCAACACAAATCCACTACTAACAACATGACTTCTCCCATGTCCTCATGAACTAAACGGACTACTCACGAGACATCATATGGATCAAGATCAAAGATGATATGGTAATGGATAACAATCTGAACATAAACAATAATCCAATGGTTCCACTCACAAGCATCAACTACAATAGTAATTAACACTGAGAAGGTTTCCTCTAATGAACTAAAGCAATATCCAACACAATTGTTACAATGCGATGGAGTAATGATGATGGTGCTGGTGGAGATGATGGTGTGGATGATGATGATGATCCCGATGAAGCCTAGCTTGATGATGGTGTTAATGGCGACGATCTCCCCTCTCTGGAAAGGAATTTCCTCGGAAGAAATCTGTTTGCCGGAGAGATATTTCTCTCTCGGTGTTTTCCGCCCCGCAGAGGCGGCGGAAATCTATCTGTGGTTGCTCCCTTGGTGTTAGGGTTCCGTAAGGAAGATATAGGCGAGAGGGCGGAGTCGGAGGCCGGGCAAGTGGGCCACACCTGCCCTAGGCGCGGCCTAGGGGGACCCGCGCCTAGGGGGTGTAGGCCCCCTGCGGCCCTTCTTCGCCTCCCCTTCTGGCTTCCTCTGTCTTCTGGGAAAATATAATTTTCCCATATTTTTCTGGTAATTTTCCGATCTTCTGAAATTGCATCAAAACACCTCCTTTTCCATCAGAATCCAGACTCCAGCAGTTCATCCTCCAAGAATCATCCAACATGCATAAACAGATGAAAATACATAAGTAATACCTCATAATAAGACATATATCAATGAATAGAGGTAAATTATGATATAGAATGGTGATGCAAATTGGACATATCAACTCCCCCAAGCTTAGACCTTCGCTTGTCCCCAAGCAAAAACTGAGCTCAGTAAACATGTCCATAGGTTTATGGAGTGAAGTGTCGATAAAATAATACGGACAAGAAGCATCACACTTACCATTGCACAACTCATAGAAGAAAACAACTCACCATTATATAACTTAGCTTGCAACAAGTACATGAGTCACAATAGAGATGCATAAAGATAAATCATAATTGGAATTGGCAAACTTTTTTCTTGGTCAGAGAACACCTAGCAAACAGTTTCACAAAAAGTTTTTGTAGAATTTTTATAAAACAGGAGCATTCCTTGCTCAAAAAGGTTTTTCACAATGAACTCTTTCAAAGTAATACTCAATGGATAAGAGTTTTGTGCAAACAAGGAAGATAAAGAACATGATTGAATAAATCACCATATGAATGCTTGAAACACAACAACTCAAATGCTTGCTGGAGATAGAGAGGAAGTAGGTTTGCTGACTCAACCTGGAAGTAGGAGAAAGGTCCCTTTATAGAGGGAAGCAGGGATTTAAAATCATAAAGAGGTTTCAAAAGATTATGGTACTTACTAGCCTTGAGCCCTCATTGCCCCTATCATAGGCATCTTGAGATGATTAAGGTTAAAGTGAACAAGGATGGAGTATATGATTGACGATATATAAGTTGGCAGTCTCGTGTCCCTTGAATTTGAGGGCCACTCCTCATGCTACTCAACTTCAGTTACCGGTAAGTTCTTGTCATTATAAGTACATGCGTATCATATAGAACCGCCAAGAGGGTACCCCTTGAACATGGTACATGAGCTTTCCCATAACCAAAATGACAAGGCAAGAAGACAGTGAGCATCTGAGCGATCTTTTTATTTACTATGTGCATAGCTTTTTATTGAGGATGCTTCACAGAATGCTCACTATGGTGATGCTGCAAGTTTCCACCATGATTAGGCATGGCTTAGGCTAGCGGTCCAGGCGTTTCTCTAACACAAAATAGAAACTCCATGGACTTATAAGTTCCCTTTTTATTTCACACCGGTGACATCCACAGACAAAAGAGAACAATATCAACTGTGTACAAAGTACAAGTGCAATGTTGAAAGCGTTCCCCGTGACAGCACGGTTCTGCTAATTCCAACGTATAGATGCAAGCATATACAACTTCTATGACACAATGGTTCAAGTCTATTAGGGGAAAAGATAAGGTGTGCCATCAAGTTCGTGAGAGCTTTACTAACTAGTTTTCACATAACAAAATACTTTTTAATTCAAAAGATATATGAAGCTTGAGAATTTGCTTGGAATAGCAATAAAGCTAATAGGTAGATATGGTGGACACAAATGGCACAGGTTTTGTTTCAAAGGGTTTGGAAACATGAGAAGTATGCCTTCTCAAAACAGGTTTTTGGCTAGCAAGGCTGGCTAGCAAGCAAGAGAGTTGAAGGAAACAAGCAAACATACAAGTAATAAAGCCAAACATGCAATCTTCCTTGAAGACACAAAAGATCTGAAATAAATAATACTAAGCTTATGAGCCAACAAGAAAGAAAACAGATGATACAAAATACCTGTAAGCTCTTTCTTTTCCTTTCAAACCTCAAAAAGTGTTAATACTGACCAGAGCTCGGTTTGACAAAACCAATTTAGAGTTACTTGATGCTCCCAAAGTGATGCAATACTAATCAACAAGATCCATCATATAATAGAGATTGCAAACTAAAATAAGAAGTGCAAAAGGTAAAAGATGAGACTTCTTATTAATATTCCATAAAGGCACTCACACCAAGGGATACATAGATAATCAACTAGAGGAGAGATACTTCCACATGCAAACCAAACTATAAGATAACCTATCTACCAAAGATATGAATCCACTAAAAAGGTAAAAGATAAAAGATGGTGATGGTGATGCCGTGACACTCCCCCCAATCTTGGAACAAGCCAAAGGGGATGCCAAACCTGATGACGAATTACTCCTTCGGTGGTCGTGGTGTTATCTTGATAAGCTCTTCAATAAGTTTCTTCAAATCCTCAATCTCAAAGGTCAGAGTACGAATCAACTCCGAATTCTGCTCAATGCGATTCATGATCATGTCGGGACTAGAATTCTAGTCCTTGTTATTCTTTCCCCATTCTTCCTTCTTAGTGTGGTCTTTTCCTGCATGGTTAGAACTGAGTGGTACAAGGAGGAAGTGTCCGTGGAGCAAGGATATGACGCGGAGTTCTCCCTCCTGTAGACATCCGTGCTGTCCTCCTAAGCTTGGTAGGTTTTTCCACCACTCCAATGCTTGCGACGGTAGCGCGGGTGTCCGGATGCTTGTCCTCCTCCATGTCTCCTTCATACCCTACCAAAATCTCCTCCTCCTTGGGGTTTTGAGGATCATCTTCCTCGGGCTTCTTGCCTTTGTCGTTGGCAAAGACCATGGTGCTATAAACTTGAGAAGATTTCCTGACAGAAATAGATCGAAACGAAAACACGATGCATGAACCTCGGGGGATCCGGGGAGTTATATATTACGAGGTTTCAATGCATAAGGAAAGTTTTGATACGAAAACGAGGCGGAGATGGAGCTCGGGGGAGGCACACCCCCTCTAGGCGCGGCCAGCTGGGGCCCGCGCCTAGGGTGGGTTTGGCCACCCCGGCCTCCGATTCCTCCTCTGTTCCGTCTCGTAACCTCCCTTATGTATTAAAAACATCAAAAATATAAAAATATTGAGGTTTCACGAACCTTCTGTTTCACCACTTTTACCTATTCAAAGTTGAACTCTGCAGATTCCTTTCCTCCTTCTCCTGGAAATTCCTTTCCTACAAGGTCTTACACAAACCTCAATGGCAACATTAGTGTAAGCAAAAACAATTGAACTTTGGGTACACACTTCAACTGAAATCCATCAAAATAAAAGCTTCTGTAAGAGGCAAATGCAAATGATAACAGAAATCTGTCAAAAGAGACCAGCAGGTAAAGATTAATTTATTCGAAAACCTTCTGTTGCTCAAATCAAAAAGTGTAGAACTAATGAAAGTTGGATAAGAACTTGAATAACAATCTCAAAAAAATACATCTCCATTCGACGTACTGAGCTTCCTCACGAATTTTTACAATGCAGCACAAAAATCTGTCCTAGGACAGCCACTTTTCACAACTCCTCTACTTCACAAAAGTAGTTGAACTTGACACAAAAACCAAAACAAAAAGGATAAGGAGCAGTTATTACTGAGGTAATAACTTCCAAGACTCGACAAAACTCTTGGGTTATCTCCCAACAAGTACTTTTCTTTAATGCCTTTAAGTTAGGCTTGAAACTTTCAAAGATGCTCACAAAGGAGATAAATATTTGAAGTGAAAGAGAGCATCAAGAAGCAAATAACCAACACATTTGAGTCTAACCCACTTCCTCTGCATGGTAGTATCATGAGAAAACGAATTGTTGAAACAAAAAGCCACTAGCATAGGAAGACAAAACAAATGTAACTTCAAAGCTTTCAACATAAAATGGGGAAACTTAACATTATTGAGATGCATAAAACCATGTTTCCCTCTCTCATAATAACTTTCAGTAGCACTCTGAATAAATTTGACAATATAACTATCACTGGCAACAACTTTATCATTAGAATGAGCATACTTACAATCACCAAAAAGAGGTCCAAGGTCATAAACCGGATCAATAGAAGCAAGCTGTTCCATCCTGAAATCTTTATTAGGCAAGCTATTTTCACAAGGAGCTTTAGCAAATTTGGAGAAGTTAAACTCATAAGAATCTCCATCAAACTTAGTTAAAACTTTTTCCTTCTTACAATCTATAATAGCTCCACAAGTGTTAAAGAAAGGTCTACCAAAAATGATAGGACAAGTTTTACTAGCTGCTGAATTAAGCACTAGAAAATCAGCAGGATACTTAACCTTACCACAAAGAACCTCCACATCTCTTACAATACCAATGGAGAAAATGGTTTCCTTATTAGCAAGGTGAATAACCACATCAATGTCCTCAAGCTCACAAGGACCAATCTTATGCATAATTTACCGGTAAAGCTCATAAGGAATAGCACTAGAACTAGCACCAATATCACATAAACCATAGTAGTAATGATCACCAATTTTAACAGAAAGCAGAGGGACACTAGCTTTTCTAGCTTTACTAGTATGAGAGATAATATTAGAAGCGTCTTCACAGAAGACAATGTGCTCATCCTCTATAATTCTAGTGACAAGGTCTTTCACAATAACTACCACAGGTTCAATATTAATTTGCTCATCGGGATCCATAGTTTTCATTGTACCTTTGTTATTTGCACTAATAATCATAGAATACTCCTTTACCTTAGCTGGGAAAGGAACTTTCTCAACATGAGGTTCAGGCACAATATAATTAGTAGTACAAACTTCAGTACTTCTAACAGGAACATGACTAACACATGAAAGGACATTTACTGTCATAATCACCTTTGGTGTTCGTTAAGAACAAGTAGATCATTTTACAGTTTTTCACTGTCCACAGGTTGTTAAAATACTAAGGTAAAAGTGCCCTCACACTTTGGAATGATCCCTGCAAGTTTGACAATATTCTGGAAATTCCAGACCAGAGTTTCCGCAGGCGTCCCCGGTGGTGTCATCAGGAATCTGGCTGGGACAGTCTGTATGGGGGTGCAGAGCAAGGTCCGGAGGCTTCACCAGAATCTCCGGTGTGGGCTCTGACCGGAGTCTCCGGTGCTGATAGTCTGGAGTCTTCGGTCCTCTCATCTCGTGATAGAACCTGGTCAATCAGAAGGGTGGTCCGGAGGCTGGACCGGAGGTTGGCCAGAATCTCTGGTGTAGACCGGAGTCTCCGGTGTACAGACCAGAGTCTCCGGTTTGACTTTTCTCCAACAGTCGGAAAACGGTTCATGGAGGGGGCTGCTTATAAATAGAGACCCTTATCCTCTTCCTCCTGCTGCTCGACCTGCTCAAGAACACAAACTCCATTAGAGCCACCAAATCTACAAGATCTCTTCATCCAACCATCCAAAGTCATTGATATTTGGATAATCAAAGGAGGAGGCCTTGATCTACAGATTCACCAAGAGAGATCTTCATTTCCCCCTCATTCACTTGAGGGCCCCCAAGCTCTAGTGTTTCTTTGGAAACCATAACTTTGATTTGGTTCTTACAAGCTTGTCTTTGATTGTTTTGACAGCTTGCTTGTATTTGGGAGCCTCCAATTAAGTTGTGGATGTGTGCCCCAAACTTGTTGTAAAGGTGCCGGCTTCCACCTCGAAGGTTGCCGATATAGTGGAAGGTGAACCGATCCCCTTCGGGTGAGGTTCATCGGAGAACAAGGGAGGCCTCTCGTGGCGTTGGTGGTTTGAAACCACCCCCTCTCCAAACGTAGACGTACTTCCCCTCAAAAGGAAGGAACTACGGGAAACAAATCCTTGTGTCTTCGCGTCCACCACTTTGGTTACATCTATCCTTTACCGCACTTTACTTACTTGTTCTTGCTTAGTGTTGTGCTAGTTGTTGCTCGCTTGACATATAGGTAAATTCACCTTAGTTGCATGATCTAGAGAATTTACCTTTCTTGTCAAACCCTAAATTGAAAAAGAATAAAATTTGAAGTAGCACCTATTCACCCCCCCTCTAGGTGCCCATACGATCCTTTCAATTGGTATCAGAGCCTCGACTCTTTATTCGGGCTTACCGCCTAAGAGTATATTGGTAGCAAAGTAGGGGAAGGTGATGGTGAGTCTATCCACTCGGTGACCATGGATGATCTCAATAACTTGGAAAGAAGATTGAGCTCCACCTTGGGCAACAAGATCAAACAATTGCACAAGTTACTTGAGCAACTTGTTAAAGATAAAGATGGATCATCATCCCCTTCTCGTCAAGAGGATCCTCCATCTGTAGTACCTAAGGGTAATGCTCCGGTATCACCCGAGGGTATGGCAGTGCGGTGTAAACAAGACAACACTAATTCCTCCACACAAAATGATGGTGGGAAGGGTGAGCACCGTGATTCATGGTACTCTCCTGACCCTCTGATTCCTCACCCTCATATAAACAATAGAGGTGACCCACCTAAGCTTGAAGCATCTACTACTTTTGCTCAATGGCAATCTCTAATGAAAACTCATGTGCGCAGCTCTTGCATTGAACTATGGAACATCATTGAACAAGGACTCTATATTGGGGATCCTGACAACTTGACAATAAGAGAGATTGTCAATAGTCAACTCAACGCCACCGCCTTGCACATGATTCAACAAGGATTGGGTACAAAGGATTACCTACACATTCAGCACCTCAGAACCGCCAAGGAAGCTTGGGATGCTCTCACAATATTGTTTGTTGGGAATGAGGGCATGAGGAGGAACCAGTATGACGCACTAAGCAACGAAGCCGAAGGATTCTACATGAAGGAAGGTGAAAACCATGAAGACATGTACCGTAGGCTCAAGACCACCGCCACCGCTTTTAGAAATGTGGGTGCCTCACATGTGGATGATGCTTGGATAAAAAGGAAATATGTTAGTGCACTTATTACCTTTGAGCCCACCGACTTTAAGAGTCTACAAGGAAGACACAACTATCACCTCATGACCTGCAATGAAGTTATGCAAGAGATGGCCTCTTTCAAGGTTGCCTCCAAGAATGCCAAAGATGCTCGTGCTCGAGCCCTTGGTATGAGCAATGTTGTCAACCTTGCATTGAAGGCCAAAGTTGTGGAACATGGGGATGAAGATGATAGTGATGAAGGCCTCTCCATGGACCACCCCGATGATGTCAAGATTTCTCATGGTCAATATATGGCATTCTATGCAAAGAACTTTTGGAAGAACCCCGCCAAGGCCAAGATGGAAATGCAACGAAAAAGCAACCCAAATGGGAAAAGAGAAAATGACACTAGATTGAGAACTTGCTTCAATTGTGGTGACCGCTATCACTTTGTGGCGAGTTGTACCTATGAGAAGAGAGAAGATCACGGGGTTAAGCTTGTGTTGAAGAAAACTCCCAAAGCTCCTTACAAGAAACCCTTCGTCAAGAACAATCCCATCAACAAGAAGTCAGACGAAATTGTTTTGGTCACTCATGAAGAATTCTCCTCCGACAATGAAGATGAGGAAGAGGAAACATTAAGTAGTATGGCTGCTCTAGCCACTACTTCTACTCCAACATTCTCACTCTTCGATTATCCAAATGAGAATACTCCCAACAAGAATGTCACTTGCCTTATGGCATGAGGAACAGAGGTATCCTCATCATCTCAATCCACTCCCTTAGCTAATGATGAAATTGATGATGAGATGTCTCTTGATGTAAAAAGGGAATTAATTGCTTTCGATGAGTTTGGGACTAACTTACAAGGGGAGGCCAAGACACATTTTGGGAACATCTTAGATCAACTTTCCCACACACAAGAGCTTCTAGATGTAAGATGTAAACTTGGGCATGAACACATGATTGAGCTAGAAGCACTAAATAATGCTCTAGAAGAAGAACAAGAGACTAGGATGTCCCTTGAAATAAAACTTGAAGGGCTCCGACTCGTGCTAACTCTTGTCACTTGCCGTCTTACTCCATGTCGCCGACATGTACAACGCCTTGCATGCCTTCCGGGTTCTCCAAACAGCTACACTAGCTTAGTAAAGTAAATTACATAGAGAATCCGACACGCAGGTCGTTATACAATAAAATGACAGCACCTAGGGTCCAGCCGGCTGAAAAAACCGTGATTCGCAGATCACGTATGGATGACACACATACATCACATGCACATGAACTATACCATTCACAACTTCCTGCAAAAACAAGTTATGCATAGATACAATATCTACCGGCGTTGTGAAACTCGCAACAACATCTAAGGCGCTACGACAGGGCGAAGCCGGCGGTCCACTGGATTTCGACATAGATCTCATCTATGATCCGGACATGGATTCCGACCATTGTTCCGGTTTGATCAAACTTTTTGATCTTCGATCACCGCCTCTGGATTTACGTGTCACAGTCTACCCCGATGGTGGAAGCCGACCGGTGGGGGTATGTCGTTCCACGACCTTAGCTGTATGATCAAGGAAATCAGATCTACCATTCTCCGAGTACAGTTGATCCAATCAACCTCGTACAAAACCGATATATCTCATAGATCGACCACCAAACAGCACACAGATCTCATCTACAGCCAACCGCATATCACATATGCGAGATCTCGAGCCTAAAACCAGAAGCTATCGCTCTGATACCACTGTTGGGCCACGCAGAGATAAAACAAAAAATTTCCTCTAACGTGGTGATCCCAAGAACTAGCTAAGGTAGAAGGCCACGAGGTTTACCACTAGACACGCGGTTGCGGATTACTGATGAAGCGCGTCAATTGATGCAGTGCAGCCCCCACGATCCGATCGTCCTGGTGCTGATCGCACAACACCTCTGCTGGTATCCACACGTACAAGGAGGAGCACCGGCGGCGAACTGCTAGGTTCGTGACGGTGGCTGGTGTTGGATATATGCCCTAGAGGCAATAATAAATATAGTTATTATTATATCTTTGTGTTTATGATAAATGTTTACATTCACTAGTAAAATGCCCGTGCGTTGCTACGGCTAACAAATTATTAGTCATTGTATATGTAAATATATTGTGCACATAGATATTCCTTGTCATGTCATGTGGACAAACAAAGACATCTTTTTTACCGGCACTTTTCACCGTTGACAAAAAAAATTGGGTTCTTCCAAATTAATGGGCATGCGCTTCACCACCACAATCTAACGGATATAAATGTATTTGGATTATTCGAACCGTAGACCTTGCTCTTGACCATTCCTTCTATCACCCCTTCTCCTTCCCAACCAATATCTCTCCCTCCCTCTTGCTCTCCGTCTCTCTAGGCTTCACTTCTTTCACCGTTGCCCTACTACAAAAACACTGCCATTGTATTTCATGGTTAACCCACTCCAACATGTCCCTCACCATTGTGCTAGTGTTTTATGCATCTTTAGCTAACAGATTCGTTCTCATATCCAATCATCATCCCAAGTTCAACAAACGTTAACTGTGGCAGTCTATACTCCCCCAACAGAGTTGTGAAATCTCTAGCAATTTTCCAAAAAAAAATATTGCAAGGATCAAAAGTCCCAAAGCAGAATCTATGTCACTCTACTTTTCTTCTTTTAAGCATAGCATGAGAGCCGAGTGTTGTTCAGCTCATAAGAAACCTCTTAACTCAGGATTAAACTAACCCACAAAAATAACACAACACAAACAATGAGGAGAATAAGAATCTGATCTTTTATGAAGATCTTTAAGAAAGGGGTTTCTAGGGCCCTTGCTTTGTATAGAAAGCCACCAAGTATGGCTAGGAAACCCTTTTTGAAATTAAAATATGTAACCCATAAGATTAGAGCTATGAGAGCACGAGAACTAAAAGAAAAGAATACATCCTCAAAATAGCATTGTTTCATGTGTCCTAAACATAGCTATTTCAAGTCATGGTTCTGTTTTCATTGCTCCAAAGGCACAGGTAGTTTACTCATTCACAATAGAAATTTTCAAATATCAATTATATACACCAAAATCCAATCAAGAATCTGAGTTTGAAGACCAAAATGAATAGAAAAGAAGTTATGACTTTACATTTTGTTCACTTATTAACATATAGTTTTCCGAACTCTTATTGGTCATGAACTCACGCAACTGATAGCTCATTCGAGTGGTATGCGAAAAGCTTCACCAATGCTACAACATTTTCAAAACTGTATTACACCAAAATCCAATCAAGATTCAGAGTATGAAGACCAAAATGAATAGAAAAGAAGTTATGACTTTACAGTTTGCTCACTTATTAACATATGGTTCAATTTTCCAAAACTCTTATCACTTATTAATAAATGGTTTAGTTTTCAGAACTCTTATTGGCCATGAACCCGTGCAATGGATAGCTCCTCCGATTGGTACGTGAAAAGCTTCACCAATGCTACAACATTTCCACAATTGTATATCTGCCAGCTACAGATGGTAATTTGATACAAAAATCAGGTATTCGGTGCGTACAACGCAACATTCACAAAAAAGAAAGAGCATACATTGCAACGTACTCACAGATATAAGCAGCAATGTTACATAGCATGTTCATATTCATAGTTACTCCAGACAATGGACAGAAATATATTGCCTTAAAGCATTGTTTGAGAAGTTTCTACTAAACAAAATTAATTGCTTGACCAACAATAGCAGAAAAAACCTGGATCAAACACAACATAAGGCTTTGGGGAGAATGCAACACCATAATATGGATCAGAGGAGCTCGAAGCTCACGAGTAGTCATTGTACCTGAAACAGGGATGTCATCCTGCCACTTCAGGTACACGATGAAGAAGAAAATAATCTAATTAAGTAGTAAGCAGGGTACACAATGAAGAAACAAATCTAATTAACAAGAGAGGAGGATGGTAAAGAAGAACTGGAGTAAAATCACCCGATGCGTGATGGAACTCCTCTAAGCAAAATAACTATTGGATCGATTCATGAATATATAGAGGAAGAAAAATAAAGAAACGAAGTAGGTGGCTAGGCAGTGGACTTTTTTAAGGTTAGAAGAAGGCATTGCGTGGGTTACCTACAGGATGGATATCGAGTAAAACTCGCCACCGACGACCAGACATGATCCAAGTCTCTCCCATGATTTCTTTCCGCAAGTCACCACTCCTCTATTGCCCAGCTACTTGCGGAGATGGATCTACTGGAAACCAACACAAGAGATCAAAAGTTAAAGAAATGGATCGATTTCCTGCTGCAAAAGAGATCGACGACCAAGTCCTAACAACAGAATTGGAAAGCATTACAGTTTTAGGTAAACAACTGATCAGCGGAACTTTAAAAATGTCCTTAGATGGCGCGAGAAGTGCACTTACTTGCGGCAGAAGAAGATTGTTGTGCCCTGACCTTGATGTCTCTATGGAGCTAACCTACTGTTCATTAAGATAGTCTTCCCTGAGAGCTCTCCATCACAATATGTGGAAGTCAGGTAAATCAAGTAACACAAATTCCCCGAAATTCATGAGGTTGACTTAGTGAACTATAGCTAGGGGATACCAATGAAGTCAGGTCCAAGCCAAACAGCTACATGTGAAAGAATAATTTAGTTATAGATAACGAAGTATCTAAATTGGTCAACAAAGACATTCTGTGATGAAGGTGGCATAAACTTCTATAAAAATATGTTACCTCGAACCTTCATGCTCTCCAAATAAAATTAATATCCACAGGCGTTTGCAAGGAGAAACAATTTTACCTCCAAAAAGGGTTATTTAATTTTTCCATCCCAATGGCATTCTCACAGAGGTAATACATGTAATGCGACAAACCTGACTATGCAAGCCACCAAAATAACTGGAACATAATTCCTAGTATTCTAGGTTCTATATAAGGGTGTGCAAAATCTGACACTGTCTATACTGCTCAAACCGGGCAAAATTTTGAAGAAATTCATTCGGAAGCCCAATCTCAAGTTTGGAAATAGTACAAAATTTCATACCAGCCCAAACCGCCCAAACCGGTCAAACTGGGTTTGCACAGGCTTAGTTCTATATATAGTATGGAAAACATAATTGAAAAGCACTCTGTACTAAAAATTATACTAACAATTCAAATCATATATCCCTACAATTAGTCACGTAGTATGAAAATTACCCATTGCTCATGTACTTTGTGTTAAGACATGATCAATGAGTAGCATCAAGACAAGTGTCCAGATGTCCATAGTACATCACATAATATGATTGGTCCAGTGGCTGCTGAATTTAGTACCAAGCACACTAAACATTTTATTATATATTCTCCTATGATATTCACATTCCAGAGTAGTGTATCATACAAATACTTTGCTAAATATTCTAAAATTATAGCACCCTTCTCATTCACATGTTAAAATCTGTGGCAAAAAATCAGTGCATATCGCAAATTCACCACTCACCGGGCCTGGTCTCACATTCCTAGCTAATAGTGAGTACTCACCAAAGAAGTTATGTGCAGTTCCTGGTGGAAAAGACATCAATTTCTAGTAACCAGGAATCTTGGTGGAGATAGAAGCATAGGCATAAGGGGGTTGCCCTTACCAGAGTCCATGGCCCAGTCTGGAGTAATATAATATAATGCATACATGCATGCCCTGAACGCAAATTCTTCATCCCAAAATTTACAATAAGAAGTCTTTTCAAACTTTCTAGCTAGCATGCCCTATATCCACGAATTTTGTCAAACTTCGAAATGTCAATCTTACGAACAGGAAGTTAGGGACAGTGCTAAAATACCAATAATATCTCATTAGCAAATCAGTTCACACCTTGACCTTCCAGAGTAATACAGGTCAGGTCCATACACATGAAATGATTTTAGTTCAGCTTATGATTATGATAATCATTTAATTGGTCTAGATTCTTACACATATAATAAAATTTAATAATTAGTTTTTTTTTCAATAAATAGTCAGTAGAATTTTAACATAAATGCATCCATAAAGATTTCAATGATTTTAACATAAACGCATTTGAGCACCAATGAGCAAGATCAATTTTAACATAACCTAGAGAATGAGAAAACAAAAGATTGTAAAGGCCAGATACCTTCGGCATTGGGGAGGTCTTTGAGGCAGTGGAGAGGCATGCATTCCGCCATCGAGGAAGTCCTGGGTGGCGAAGAGGAGCCGGAGGCGACGGCTCGAGGTTCCGGGGAGTGGTGGTGCTGGGGTCGTCGACCAGAGAGGGAGATGACCAGGTGTTAGTACAAATTGTATGCTGTGAGATCTACGGGAGACAAGCGATGGTGGCTCGAGGTACATGAAGAAGTCGAGTTCCATGGCTGTCAGATCCAACGACATCAACGACCAGAGTGGCCAAATCCGGCGGCGCCATGGATCGGCACGACCACATTCTGGACGATATTGCCGGCATGTAGGAGGGACACGGCTGGGAAGCGCGATGTTCCGAATAGGAAGAAGATGTGACCAACTATACACAATAATTTTACTTAAACCTCAATAAATAATTTTTTTAATGAGAACAGATAGTAATTTCCTTCCTCGGTGCAAATTTTCAATCAGATTTGATCTTTTCAATGTAGTTGAATGTCATGATAAAGATTCAGACACATGACAACATAACAGTTGGTATAGCTATGGATATAGAAGGTAAAATACTACACAACTTGGTTACGTCATCATGCAGCTCAAGAGGACAATCACGTATGAGTGACAGTAACACAACAGATAGAAAACTTGACTTGCCTACACCACCTACGATGTTTCTCTTTGATGCACGCATCACTATAGCTCTACATATATTGGAACACATAGATCATATTCATATTTATGAATTCATAAGCCCATACAGAGTAATTCTAGCCACAAGGCTTGTGAAAGCTAACAAGAATGCAATAAGAAAAGAAATATCCTACCCTGTTCAAAAAATAAAAAAATCCTGACTATCTGTATGAGTAAATGCTAAATCCTGAAATATATATATGAATAATAAATTGCACATGGGACAAGGGAATCTGTTCCATTGAGCCATGACATCTAATTCGGTGTGCAGCCTATCTATCAACATCGATATGGGAGCATCTTGACAGGAACAAGCACATTGTGAGTCTTAAAGATCTTAAAATGAGAAACCATGACCGGTATATTAGGAAAATTGTCCATATGGATAGAGGTAAATAAGTGCGGGATGGTCACGCTAATTCGGCGCATAACTATTTCAGCTGCAAACTCGGTATGCAAAATATATCCTACGGAAAAGACATACTATCTTGAGGACGTTGGGGGTAGCCGACTCTAATCCACTAACTATGATGACGATAATTTAAAAGAGTAAATTTTTTGATCGATTATCAGCGTAGTGCTCTACTAATAATAGAAACCAACGAGCAAACGCAGTCAATCTAAAAGCCATGAACACTGAATAAATTAATAAGGCATATGCTAGATTTAGTCACCTTTAGTGGCTTCTTGAGTGGTGAGCTTGATATTGCCATCCATGTAGCTTTCAGGTTCTTGACACTGTTTAGCGAGGGGAAGGGAAACCGCTGCGGAGTATAGGTGGTGTTGCCTTCACCTCCATTAACACAGACACTGTTCTTTGCTTTCCTGCCTCCACCTTCAACCTAATCTTCTATCCACAACTGCACAAAACCACCATTATCAGTGCGTGAACATACAATCATCCAATATCGCTTCCAAATCAATGTGACAAGAATGTTACAATTGATTTGGACTCTTTTCGACCGTTTCTTCTCTCCACACCTGCACAAACTGTTCTTTGCTTCCCTGCCTCCACCTTCAACCTAATCTTCTCTCCACACCTGCAAAAACCACCATTATCAGTGTGTGAACATACAATCATCCAATGTCGCTTTCAGATCACGGTGACAAGAATGTTACTATTGATTTGCCTCACCACCTTCTTCACAGTCTACGGGCGAAGGCTGAAGTGTCGCCGCCATCTGGGGACAGCACATCGTCCCAACATATTTTTTTCATTGCCGTCCCTGATGGAAAACATGGGTCAGAACAAGGCAGAAAACAGAACACTGAAAACGGAACATAGCAAAGTCTAGCAATATACCTCACATTAAGGACCGATCATAAAAGTGAGTATGTTATGCACCGACCATTTTGGGTATATAAATTCAAATACCAACAAAATCAAAATGCATAAAGATATAAAGCCCTACAGTTGCAAAATCTAATTTACTTGCATATCTGCAGTGCCAAATTATCTAAAGCTGACAGTAAAGATTGACATAAACTCAGAAAACGAACAAGTGAGTTTTGCATCTTGCTCTTTATTCCTTAAATCTGTAGCCTTGCTTTTACAACACTAAGAACACAGATTTGAAAGACCACAGAAGAATGGCTTGCTGATGACCTAAAAGGTTGGAACATTAAAAACGGGAGCCAAGCTGAATATAATAGTTTCATTATGTTTCGTTGCTACTAAGCACTGATACTTCAAACTCCGTCCTGTTCGCGTACAATGCTATGATACGTCCTATACACAAGCGATACACGTATCCCAGGAGTATAGGCTTTTATGATTTAAAAAGAAAAGAAAAAATGCCGACACACCTCTAGAGACAGTACTACATAGTTGTGTTGACGACTATAATGAATGAAGCGCAACAAACAGTCGTAGCATTATTTCAACTTCCGATCTAACAAGTTTTCTACAACAATTAAAGCACACCAATTTCAGCAATGCACTCGTGTGTCAAATTACTGACAGTCACCAATTGCTAGAGATGGATAGAAAAATCACCTTGGCCTCCTCGTAGAGCTTCTTTTCTCAGGCCAGCGCTGTAGTTCATGGAGGAAACCATCAGGCGGACGGGAAGGAGGCGGCCATCCAGGCGAGCCGATGGTGATCTGGGCTGTGAGTTAGAGTCAGACGGGTCTACGTTGGCCCATGGCACTCCCCAGCTCCATGGCGGCGCGCACGGGGGAGGGCGTGGAGAGGTGGTTGGACCTTCCAATCACGCCGGCCGGCCTCACCCTGACCACCCTCGCCGGCCACCCCAGCCCCTCCGCCGCTAGTAGCCCTTCCTACTGCGTAGATAGCTCGCCTCCGCCTCCCTACTGCACCGGATGCTGGTGGCAGAACCCTGTGCGCGTCGCGGAGGACCTCGCGCGTCGAGCTCGAGGACGACGGCTGCATCTTGCTAGGAAGTCCGCGTGTGGAGCTCGAGGACGATAGCCACGGTGGCGTCCAGACCCGCAAGGTTGGGGAAGACGCCGTCCAGGCCAGCATGGGTCGCGGCTGGGCAGTCTGCGCAGATCCAAGGCGGCGACATCCAGGTGCAAGGTAGGGGCGAGATGTACGGTTTTGTCGGCGTCGTTTAGAGCCATGGGAGCGGAGGGGATCGTGCGGCGTGATTTTTGGATCGAACCGGTGTTGACGAAGGAAACGACGTAGTGCTTCTTCGGCAGAAAACGGAACCTCTTCGTACTTTTTAGATAGTAGAGATGCTATAATAGCATTAACAAGGAAACATTAATACTTGTGTGATTTGTAAACTTAATTTGAAGTCCATAGTAAAGTCTCTATATAATACTAGCTTGTTGGTTAATAGATGATTGTGGTTTCCATATCATGAACATTGAGATGTTATTAACAACAAGATCATATCGTTAGGAGAATGATATGGTGGACATACTCCTATAGATAAGCGTAGCATAAAGATCAAGTCATTTTAATAGTTCAATTGCTATATGCTTTCTGATACATAGTAATCTAATTCCTTCGACCATGAGATCATGCATATCACCTTTACCGGATGGATGCTTTGATGACATCAAACACCACACCGTAACTGGGTGGCTATAAAGGTGGCATTGAGTGTTCAGAAAGTATTGGTTGAAACACATGGATCAAGAGTGGGATTTGTCCATCCATATGACGGATAGATATACTCTGGGCCCTCTCGGTGAAATGTCATCCAATTAGCTTGCAAGCATGTGACTGGCTCACAAGGGATCATATATCACGGGAACGATAAAAGAGTACTTATCAGTAACAAGGTTGAACTAGGTATGCAGAGATACCGATGATCATAACCTCGGATAAGTAAACTATCGTGAGACAAATGTAAATTGATATCGTATGTAAGTGGTTCCTCTATTCATAACCTCGGATAAGTAATCGTAGAAATATGTGGGAGCCATATGAATTTCCAGATTCCTCTATTGGTTATTGATCGGAGAAGTGTCTCGATCATGTCCGCATAATTCACGAACCGTAGGGAGACACACTTAAGGATTCGATGTTGTTTGAGTAGTTATGGAATGATGAGAAAGAGACTGAATGTTGTTCGGAGTCTCTAATGGGATTCGGGATATCACGAGGAGATCTGGAATGGTCCGGAGAATAAGATTCATATAAGGAAAGTCTCGTTTCGGAGTTGGAGAATGGTTCCGGTGTTTTCATCGGGAATGTTCTAGAAGGTTCTGGAATGTCCGGCACTCCGGAGGGGAAGGGTACATGAATGTGTTATATCAAGTTGGTATGATTGCATTATGTACTCGGTGTCATCGCTGAACAAAATAGAGGGTTTATTCAAATCCTAGTTTGAAAAGTCAAACGGCTATTTTTGGGAAGTGGAGTGGGAGGTGGAAACCGACTTGGGGGAGGAGTTCCTCCTCCCACCGCCGGCGCACCACCAAGCCGAGTTGGGGAGGGACTCCCCTCCCCTTGGACGGCCCCCTCCACCTATATAAGGAGGGGCAGGGCTCTCCTCCTAGAGACACAAGTTCCTACACCTCTAAACCCTAGCCCCAAGCCGCCGCCGCCTCCATAGCCGCCGCCGGCCCTAGGGCAAACCGCCGCCGCCTAGCTAAACCCTAGCCGCCGGCTTGCCCCTCCTCGGCGTGTCTAAACCCTAGATCGTCGAGGGACTCTCTCATACTCCACCATACTTGCTCCGGCTTAAGGCGAAGCCCTGCGAGATCTCCCCTCTACTTCCGGTACCACGCCGTTGTGCTGCCGGAATCACGAGGAGAGTGCTACAACCTCCGCTGCCTGCTGGAACAAGGGAGAGGAAGGTCTTCGTCGAGTACCGAACGTGTGACCGACTGCGGGAGCGCTGCCGGAACGCAGCGCCGGAAGGATCGTCTACGCGATCTTGAGATCGGGAAGAGTACGACTACATCACCCACGAGAATCCGCTCTCGTTAAACACTTTGGAATCTTCGAGGTTGAGTTATTCTATCGACTCGTTGCTACAATCTAGTAGATAGATCTTGGCTTGTTTGTTTGTATGCGGTAGAAATTTTTTGTTTTCCATGCTACGAAACCCTACAGCAGGACTGCTGTGGAGCTAGGGTTTCCAACACATGGAATGACCTAACCGAACAACGATTAACCTTTCTAGGTTACAGTGATCCACTATATATAGGGAGTGAACGTGGGCTCTGCTCGCGTGACCCATTCACTAAAGCCCATATAACACTAGTCACCGTGAGTCCAACTCACTAACTCAGTCCTAATCCGGTTTAGGTCCAACCCAACTAGATTACAGGTTCAGATCCAGTCCGAACATGCTCCCGCTCTTAAGTGTGTGACCCCGCAGGCTCATGGCTACTTGGACACGATTGGAGTCCGACTCTAAATCGATCAGTTGGTAGCGGCTCCTAGCAGAACATGTCGACTCCCAAGTACCAAAGAGTCATGACGACTTGCCTTTCCAATGCGACTTACTTCCAAGTCCCTTTTGCCTCACGATATACCTTGTCAGACTATAGGCGAATAATTGTCATCCCTTAAATAGTCCGACTCTCTTCTCGATCCGAGATAAGTGATTCACCCGACTAACTCTTAGTCGATCGCCTCGGTTAACACTTAACCGAGTCGTGCATGGCCATGCTTTCCGAATCATATCTCACGAGAGGGCCTAGAGAATATCTCTCCAAGTGGAGGGGCAAAATCCCATCTTGGTTATTCACATCACGCAGCTTGATTCTCAGTCGACCCGAACCCTGCCTTTATAACTGCCTAGTTACAGATCAGCATTTGACAGAACCTAAGTCGGTGATCCTCAACTCGGACTATGCAACAACCTCAGGTCTAAGGATTACATTGATTGAGATATACAAATGACAACTTGTTCGTTGTACCGCAATATGGGTCAATCCGACTCGCTAAACTCTTTAGACGAATCTGTGTAAGTTGGAACAGCATCTCCATGCCCATGACAAGTGGAACCGAGTCATCAAGCCAACTTTCACATTGGTCTAAGTTGTGTGTCCAGCACAACCTCAATGACCAAGGATATTTAGTACAAACAACATGAATGCATAGTTCCACAACCGAATCACATATTCAATGATACACATCAGATGTTTATACAAGGACAACTTAATAACTTTATGAATACAATGGGAAACATCATCATACATGATTGCCTCTAGGGCATATTCCCAACACTAAGTACTTGGCGGATTTGAAGAACGGCAACATCAAGAAGAAAGGTATATTCGATATACATGTTATTGATGTGTATCTCACTAGTAGTCACAGTAGTGACTGGGTATTTGATACTGGTTCGGTTGCTCATATTTATAACTCGAAACAGGTGCTGCAGAATAGACGGAAATTAGCGAAGAACGAGGTAACGATACGCGGTGGAAATGGATCAAAGGTTGATGTGATCGCGGTCGGCACGCTACCTCTTTATCTACCATCGGGATTAGTTTTATACTTAAATAATTATTATTTGGTGTCTGCGTTAAGCATGAACATTATATCCGGATCATGTTTATTGTGGGACGGTTACTTGTTTAAGTCCGAGAATAATGATTGTTCAATTTATATGAGTAATATGTTTTATGCACATGCACCTTTGATAGATGGTCTATTCTTGTTGAATCTCGATTGTAGTAATACACATATTAATAAAATTGACGCTAAATGTTTGAAATTGAGCGATAACTCGACATATATGTGGCACTGTCGTCTTGGTCACATTGGAGTGAAGCATATGAAGAAACTCCATTCTGATGGACTTCTTGAATCACTTGATTTCGAATCACTTGAAAGATGCGAAGCATGTATGATGGGTAAAATGACTAAGACTCCATTTTCTGGTATGATGCAGCGAGCTACGGACTTATTGGAAATCATACATACCGATGTGTGTGGTCCAATGAGTGTAGCATCGCGTAGTAGTTATCGTTATGTTCTTACTTTCATGGATGACTTGAGTAGATATGGGTATATCTATTTCATGAAACATAAGTCCGAAACTTTCGAGAAGTTTAAGGAATTTCAAAGTGAAGTAGAGAATCAACGTAACAAGAAGATTAAGTTTCTACGATCTGATTGTGGAGGTGAATATCTAAGTTACGAGTTTGGCGAGCATTTAAAGAAATACAAAATACTTTCACAATTGACACCACCGAGAACACCACAGCGTAATGGTGTGTCCGAACATCGTAATCGAACTCTCTTAGGTATGGTTCGTTCTATGATGTCACTTACAATTTACCGCTATCATTTGGGGTTATGCATTAGAAATTGCCGAATTCACTTTAAATAGGGCACCATCTAAATCCGTTGAAACGACACCGTATGAATTATGGTTTAGGAAGAAACCTAAATTGTCGTTCCTTAAAGTTTGGGGTTGCGAAGCTTATGTAAAGAAGTTACAGCCTGACAAGCTTGAACCCAAAGCAGAAAAATGCGTCTTCATAGGATACCCGAAGGAAACTGTTGGGTATACCTTCTATCGTAGATCCGAGGGCAAAATCTTCGTTGCTAAGAATGGATCCTTTCTAGAGGAGTTCTCTCGAAAGAATTGACTGGAAGAAAAGTAGAACTTGACGAGGTTGTTGAACCTTCTCTCGGACTTGAGGGTAGCGCATCACCAGAAGTAGTTCATGTGGCGCCTACACCAATAAGAGAGGAAGCTATTGATGTTGACCATGAAACTTCGGTTGAAGTTACTATGAAATCTCGCAGGTCAACGAGAACTCGTACCGCTCCTGATTGATATGATCCCGTTATGAGTGTCATGTTGGTGGACAACACCGATGACCCTGCGACATATGAGGAAGCGATGATGAGCCCAGATTCCAATAAATAGCAAGAAGCCATGAAATCCGAGATTGGGTCCATGTAAAAAACCAGGTATGGACTTTGGTAGACTTACCGGATGGCCGGAAGGCTATCGAGAAAAAATGGATTTTCAAGAAGAAAACATATGTTGATAGTAATGTTACTGTCTATAAAGCTCGACTTTTCGTGAAAGGGTTTCTACAAATTCAAAGAGTTGACTACGATGAGACTTTCTCACCGGTAGCGAAGCTAAAGTCTGTGAGGATTTTATTAGCAATCGCTGCATATTATGATTATGAGATATGGCAGATGGATGTCAAAACGGTGTTCCTCAATGGATACATTGATGAAGAGTTGTATATGGTACAACCCAAAGGTTTTGTCAATCCTAAAGATGCTAACAAGGTAAGCAAACTTCAATGGTCCATTTATGGATTAAAGCAAGCATCCCGAAGTTGGAATCAACGTTTTGATAAGGTAATCAAAAGTTTTGGTTTTATACAAACTTATGGAGAAGCTTGTATTTACAAGAAAGTGAGTGGGAGCTCTGTGGCATTCCTAGTACTATATGTGGACGACATATTGTTGATTGGGAATGATGTAGACCTTCTTAATAGTGTCAAGGATTATTTGTATAATAGTTTTTCAATGAAAGATCTTAGCGAAGCATCTTACATATTAGGCATAAAGATTTATAGAGATAGATCAAGACGCCTAATATCATTGTCACAGAGTACATATTTGGACAAAGTTCTAAAGAAGTTTGGAATGGAAGAGAGCAAGAAAGAGTTCTTTCCCATGTTGCCCAATACGACCTTGAGTAAAACTCAAAGTCCTGCTACGGCAGAAGATATAGAAAGGATGAGTAAGACTCCCTATGCCTCAGCAATAGGATCTATCATGTATGCCATGCTATGTACTAGACCCGACATTGCATATGTTGTTAGTTTGACTAGCATATATCAAAGTGATCCAGGAATGGATCATTGGACAACGGTAAAAAAACATCCTTAAGTACTTGAGAAGAACTAAGGATATGGTTCTTTCTTATGGAGGTGAGGAACAGCTCGTTGTTAATGGTTACACCGATGCTAGTTGGAACACCAATCCGGATGATTCTAAATCTCAATCTGGAGTATTTATTTTGAATGGTGCAGAAGTTAGCTGGAGGAGTGCAAAGCAAAGTGTTGTGGCGAGATCTTCAACTGAATCAGAATACATAGCTGCTTCAGAGGCTTCACAAGAAGCGATATGTTTGAAGGAGTTCATTACGGAGCTCGGTGTGGTTCCTAGTGCGCTGGACCCAATGTCTATCTACTGTGATAACATGGGCGCCGTAGCCAATGCGCAAGAACCAAGGCCACACAAGAAGCTGAAGCACATCAAGCTACGTCTTCACGCTATTCGAGAGCATGTCCAAGATGGTGACATAAAGATTTGAAAGTACACACAAATCTGAATATGGCGGATCCGTTGACTAAACCTCTCCCGAGGGCAAAACATGACCAGCACCAAACCGCCATGGGTGTTCGGTATATTAACATGTAATCTAGATTAGTTGACTCTAGTGCAAGTGGGAGACTGTTGGAGATATGCCCTAGAGGCAATAATAAAAGTGGTTATTATTATATCTTTGTGTTTATGATAATTTTTTTACATTCATGCTATAATAGTATTAATAGGAAACATTAATACTTGTGTGATTTGTAAACTAAATTAGATCCATGGTAAAGCCTCTTTGTAATACTAGCTTGTTGGTTGATAGATGATCGTGGTTTCCCAATCATTAACATTGAGATGTTATTAACAACAAGATCATACCATTAGGAGAATGATGTGATGGACATACTCCTATAGATAAGCGTAGCATAAAGATCAAGTCATTTCAATAGTTCTTTTGCTATAAGCTTTTTGATACATAGTAACCTAATTCCTTTGACCATGAGATCATGCTAATCACCATCACTGGAAGGATGCTTTGATGACATCAAACACCACACCGTAACTGGGTGGCTATAAAGGTGGCATTGAGTGTTCGGAAAGTATTGGTTGAAACACATGGATCAAGAGTGGGATTTGTCCATCCATATGACGGATAGATATACTCTGGGCCCTCTCGGTGGAATGTCATTCAATTAGCTTGCAAGCATGTGACTGGCTCATAAGGGATCACATATCACGGGAACGAGAAAAGAGTACTTATCGGTAACGAGGTTGAACTAGGTATGCAGAAATACCGACGATCAAACCTCGGATAAGTAAACTATCGTGAGACATAGGGAAATTGGTATCGTATGTAAGTGGTTCATTCGATCGCAAAGTAATCGTAGAAATATGTGGGAGCCATATGAATTTTCAGATTCCTCTATTTGGTTATTGATCGGAGAAGTGTCTCGGTCATGTCCGCGTAATTCACGAACCGTAGGGAGACACACTTAAGGATTCGATGTTGTTTAGTCGATATGAAGTGTAAGTAGGGAGACCGAATGTTGTTCGGAGTCTCGAATGGGATCCAGTATATCACGAGGAGATCCGGAATGGTCCGGAGAATAAGATTCATATAAGGAAAGTCCAATTCCAGAGTTCGGAAATGATTCCGATGATTTCATCGGAGAGGTTCTAAAAGGGTCTAGAAGGTTCACTAGACCGGAAGGGGAAGGGTACATAAATGTGTCATGGATAAGTGGAATGATTGAATCATATCCTATGTCACTTGGTTGGGCATTAGCAAGAAAGAAATCAAACTCTAAATTGAAAGTCAAAAGACAAGTTTGAAAAGTCAAACTGGGACAATGTATACTGGTGGAGGAAGGAACGCAGCGTCAGAAGGATTGTATACGCGATCTTGAGATGGGCAAGTCTACGACTACATCACCCACGAGAATCTGCTCTCGTTAACCGCTTTGGAATCTTCGAGGGTGAGTACTCTAATCGACTCGTTGCTACAATCTAGTAGATAGATCTTGGAATGTTTTTATGCATGTGGTAGAATTTTTTTGTTTTTCATGCTACGAACTCCTACGACACCGACATGTCCCACACACCCTCTTGAAATCGCATGAGCTTATAATAATGACGCACAAGACCGTGTAGATTGGATGCATGACTGCACTCATCTACCTAGAGATGATCTACATATATAGGCAGCAAACGCTGAACGGAAAGGGTAAGATCACCCTTCACCTTTTTGTTTTCATTCACGGCGCATATGTTCCGATGAACAAGAGCCGTCCAATTGGTGGAATGGTGGGCCTAATCATCACACCGCCTACATGCATGTACACACCTCCGATCGATCGATCCCATATAATCCATTCCTCTGCTAGCTAGGCGAAAAAGCAATACCATGACTAGCTTAGCTGCTCAGAATATGCCGAGAATACGCGAGGTATCCACCACGCAAGCGACATAATTAGCATGCCCTAGCTAGCTCCTATCTTAGGGCATTCGAATGAAACTCTTTGGAGTTCCACACTGAGATGATATGATTATTGGAGTTGAATACTCCAGCTTTCGTCGCTTGACCCGAGTTGAACTGCACAGGGAACCAATGAGCTAGAGCTGTACTACTGCTGAAGATCGCCCTCTGCTTTTTTATGTACGTACAAGATGCCTTCAGCATCTTTTTCCATCTAGAATTTAAATATAAACCGATGTTAGTTAACTGAAACAATCTTTTGGTCGTGCCACCTGTGCACAAATGATCAAGAAAGTTTTTTTAGTGGAACAATCAAGACATTTGTTGATTCAACTGGTGGGTTAGCATGTTGTGCGGCTGGAAGCCATGCCATGTTCGTACACCCACTAAAAATGCACCTTAATATGCAAGGTATGGTATGTTGGTCTACTTGCGAATTTTCCAGAACAACATATTGGTTGGCTGGCAAACCAACATGTTGGCAAACATATTTCGAAAGGCTACATGCATCGATTGATGCAAAGGCCAGGGTATGCCCCCGTTTTAAAAAAAACATATTGGTTGGCAAACACCGTGTAGTAGTATCTAGTAAAATGTATATTTTCTCTAACGGACTTGTGTTTGGGCCATAACCATGTGGGCCGCAACATATATGTATGATGCTACATAATCCAGACGCGCCTGGTGATAATGGGGAGTATCATATGGTAGTACTATGCATATGATATTAATGTATGATACTACCCCTATAATATATAATATTATCTAGGAGTAGTATCGTCCTAGCTGTCTCTATTTAAGTTATTTGTAGAATCTCAATACAAATTAGTGCACATGGTTTATCTTTTGTTAAATAGTCTAGTTTTATGTGCTATGATATGGTATCATAATATAATACGTACTATCATAATCATTTATCTCTTCATTAATTGATGTACCGCATTAGTCTTTTTGCCAACTTGGCATGGATAATATCACGTACTTATGATACTAGCACTATGACCACAGCCTCATATATGTATATTCGAGATAATGCAGGTCGATTCTTTCTGTCAAAGTTTGTCTTGAAATACGTACGTCTGCACCAGGAAACTGAGCATATTTCATTAATCACTTCACTGAAAAATGCCACGCTGTTGTACACGCCTTATACGTTAGAAGTTGTTTGTTTTCTTTTCTTATGTATGTACGTAGCTATATGTGTTGGAGACGGATCTAGCTTTGTGATATGCCGGAGAAGATGCCGCCGATGCACTGTGGGATAGGACCAAAGGAACATTGAAATCAGAAAGAAAGTGTGCATGGCCAAGAAAAGCAGCATGGAGGACATTCGAAGATCGATCTCGACCTGTCTGTCACACACAACAGGCGAATCCAGTTCACTGGTCACGCCACACGAGAAGGCGGTGTCACGCCCAAGATTTATTTGCTCCTCGCCTACCACTCGCCGCTTCCCCCCCTCCCATCCGGAAAGCAACGGCGAATAGCTAAAGGGATTCGATAGACCGATCGCCATGCAGTGGTCGACGGCCGGCCTCTATTAGTTCACCGTCACATCGAGTGGAGCTGGGGTAGGTACGTACCGGCCTCTCTCGCTCCGGCCGATAATCGATCGATCTTGCGTGTGCTCACACTGCTCACCCCCATGTGTCAACGAGCTCGGCCTCTCCTTTTCCTCTCCTCCTCCCAACAATGATTTTCCTTTTTCCAACCGGGCAATCAACCAGCTCAAGTGCTGCTAGCTCTTGCCTAATGAGTAGTATTGCGTGGCTCTTGTTTTTCTTGCACATATTCGCCACATGCATGCACATATGAGTACACTTATTACGCAACACCGCCAAGAGGGTGATGCTATAGTATGTGACGTCGACTCCGTATCCCAGGGGTTCCTCTTCTAGGTCCTCCGGAAGATGGCTTGCATCACGCCAACTTTATGAATTGCTCAGTGTCCCCGATAGCTTGCTCGGAGGAGGAGGCACGGCGACGGTTATGAAGTGCACGTTGACAGCCTACCCCGTGACACCCCCCTCCCGATTAGGAAGCTCCCGGGTGAAGCCTTTCAACATTTAGTTGACCGGATCACGGATAAGTTGACCACCTGGAAGGCGTCTATGATGCCTAGGGAAGCACATCTAGCGCTACTCCGCTCGGTGCTCACGTCGATCCCACTTCACCTGCTCATAGTGCTAAGAATCAATAAAAAGGCGCTTAAGCAGGTGAACAAGAGCATTCACGGATTTCTATGGGCAAGTAGGGAAGATGTCAATGGAGGCTACTGCCGCGTCACCTTGTCCAATGTTTGTTGCATGTTGTGCTATAGAGGGTTGGAGCTACCTGACCTAGTAGACCGTACAACTGCCAGCCTTAGGGTACGAGGGCTTTGGAGGATGCGCCCATACCTCTTGCACCCCTGGCACAAGCTCGATATGCAGTTCTCCAAAGAAGTGCGAGGGTTCTTCGATGCACCTACATGGTGATTGTCGACAGGGCTTCCTCACTCTTCTGGGAGAACAGATGGCTAGACATGAAGGCTATTTGGAAGATAGCGTCAGGCCTATATGTGCTAATCCCAAGGCGACATAGGAAGCGGCACACGGTGAAACATGCGCTAGCTAAGCATAACTGGATCACCGACATTGATGGCGCCTTGAGCCCACTCACCCTCTGGCAGTATGTCTAGTTGTGGATCCACCTGTAGGATGTGCATGCAGCTGTTGGCGGAATCAGACATGTTGATTTGGCATTGTATGACCTAAAAGTCCTAGGTTTAAACCGTGAGAAGAATTTTCTTATTGTAATATTATGTGGAACAAGACCTTGAAAAGTCGTAGAATCTCTGTTTACAAGACCTTTCACATTTACTTCATATCTTTGGGTGTCGATGGATGGAGATATGCTAGGGCTAAGGATTCACCTGCAGACGTACACACATGTATGTGATAATAAAGATAATAATATGCTCATTTATCAATTATGATATAATTTAGATGGATATTGTGGATGATGCGTCTGTAACAACTAGTCTTTTGCTAGCCACAAAATACTATAGACTTTTGTCTAACCACTACACCACCGTCGCGCGGGGTGTCATAGTTATTAAGTAAAACAGAGCAAAGCCTTATGAATAATGATGTCATCGTAGTTTCCAAATAGATCTCAAACAACTAATGTACTCTCCCTGATTTCATTGGGTTTCACACATAGTTGCAGATTACCACTCATCTCACCTTGTTACCTTTATCAATACTCGAAGTCTTGGATACCTGACAAGTCCTTAGATTGAGATAAGAGACAACGATACAAATACAAATTCACTGTTGCAATCACAACACAATATTCCCATGTAAAGAGATGCACCAATCACTTCTAGGCTAGGCCTCAACCCGCAGCCCGTGGTAACTACCCACCCATGATTAGATCAACAATCATAAACATTGTATAAAGATTCTTAAGAGAATGCCAAATAGTTTTACAATGTCGCCAATCACGATGAGATCAAGATTACAAGTAGATGGATATGGATATGGAGGGGGAGTGGAGATGGAGATGGAGGGATGACTATGATGATGGCGATGGTGGCGCCTATGTGATGGATCCCCTCTCCTCATATGTGTTTTCTGCGAATGGCTTCTGATGTGTTAGGGTTTGCAGTGGCTCTGATGCGAATTATATATAGGAGTCCTCAGGAAAGTTTTTTGGATTGACTCGGCAAAGGCAATGGCACCTGGTACGGGGGGCTCCGTTTAGGAGCACGAGGCGCAACAGCGGTCGTCGTTCATAGGCGAGTTCCAGCCGAAGGTGGACCACAAGATGTCCAAGATGGATGACGATGACGATGATGCGGACTGGGAGCCCTCGTCGCAGAACTGCAGCGACACACACATGGTGGAGGTTAAGCATGAGGAGGTGATGCCATTGCAACCGCTGGACCTCGACCCGGAGGAGGCATTCCACCTCACTATGGAAGCTTTTGCGCTCGAGGAGGAGGCACGCTAGACCTGATTGGTCACGACGCTGCACAACTTGGTGATGGCGGCGCAACAGCCACAACCACCACCACTGTTGCCTCCGCGGCCCACACATGCATGGCCCTGTCCAGCAGCTAGAGTGGGGGCACGAGGTGTGGCCTTTCCTTCCATAGCCACATCACATGCCAGTGCAGTGCCCACCCGGTGTCATGGTCGCCACCTCTGTTCATCGACCTCTCACAGGAGGAGGACGAGTAGGCGGCCCACCACATGCCCATGCCCTAGACGAAGCTAGTTTTTTTTATTGTTTTTTAGCATTTTCTTTAGTGTTTTCCCCTATGTAAATTAAGTTTATTTGAAATAGAACATTGTAAAAAAATAATTTGGACCAGGCCGCTCGGAGCATCCTTTCCCAAATGTATAATAATAGCTATTTTCCTATCACGGGCCGATCCAAATGGACTAAAACGGACACGTTTCATGTCTGAAATGGGTCCACTGTCAGAGCTGCCCTAACTCGTGATACGATGATGATGGTCCAGACTGTGACTTAAGCTTGCTTACGACGGAACGAATAGTATATAAGGTATGTGTGCCAAACTAGGTAGGAAAGGGAGGCCAAATATATACGTTCGATCTAGGACCGACTGATCATGCATGTGTGGTCCGGCTTGACATTTCAGCAACGCACATGGTTCTATGGTACGTACCTGAGCAATGTTTCGTTCGTCGGAGTACCATATATTCTCAAAAGAAAATGATGTACTATCACCCTCGACATATATTTGTGACTTTTATTGCTTTTAGTCCTCTTTATATTGATGTTGATGATTATAAATATATCGATGTAATTTTTGTAAAAAAAAAAGTTTTGATATATATGTAGTGTGTAAATCCATGAATATCCATGCATAAACCTTTAAGACACGAGAAGTCACCGCAGACATTATGTATAACGACAACGAGAGGAATTACAAACACGTGATTTCGTATCCGGTGAACCTTTCGCAACATGTCTACGTCACGAAGGTGATCATCGATGCATGATGGCGTGTCACGGTCCTAGCTGATGACTTGCTTGCGACGGAAAGAATATATACGATCGAGGTACGTGCGCCAAACTAACGAGAAAAACAAGGGCAAATGTATAAGTGCGATCTAGTAGGAAAGATTGATCGTATACATGGGCTTGATATTTCAGTACGTATCATATTCTCACAGAGAAAATGATGCATCACCCTTGACACTTCAAGTTTAAGGCGAGCTGCATGGGATTCTCTTCACACATGCACAGGCACGATATTGATAAAGACCCTTTTCTTTTGTTTTGGAATGATAACCTCCTGAGTACGCAATCTTTTAAGATGGAAAATTAACATGGCCATGAATGTCAAAAAAGAACATTGCAGCAGCATGCGTGCGTGCCAGATGGTCGTTAGCGTGCCATGCTCCATGGTTGACCTAAAATAAACCGGTCACTCACTTTTGGCTGCTGCGGCCTGCGAGTGGGTCCAATCATTGACGCCGATCACTCGATCGATGGATGCACAGTGACCGACCGATCCAAGCTGTGCAGCACGCAACCACCATGCATGGGTACCTACCTACATGCATGATGCGTCGTCCATCCAATCTCCGGCCGGCCGTTGACTTCACCCGTCAACCCAGTTCGATCGTACGTATCTCCCCCCCCCCCCCCCCCCCCCCCCCCACCCACACCCACCCACCCATGGCCAGGCCGTTCATCACGGGGAGTGACACAAAGTGACCCCTTTACCTTATTCATGTCCATCATGAACACATTTAACAAGGTGTTGGCGAAGGCCGTTGAGATAGGATTCTTCGACACTTGGCATGTCAGGAGCTGGTAAGGTACGTGTCGTTATACGCGGACGACATACTCATCTTTTGTCACCTGGATGAGATAGAACTACACGCCGTCCGTGAAATCCTCAAGCTCTTCAGGCATGTACTAGGATTACACACCAACTTTACAAAGTGCTCATTGTCCCCTATTTCTTGCCCGGAGGAGGAGGCCATCGAAACCGTGGTGGTTATGGAGTGCCCCCTGGCACCCTACCCTTGTCATCCCCCTCTCGATTAGGCGGCTCCCGGGTGAATCCTTTTGCAGGTGGTTGACCGTGGATAAGTTGAGCACCTGGAAGGCGTCTATGATGCCCAGAGCAACACACCTAGCGCTCGTCCGCTTGGTGTTTGTCTCGGTCCCACTTCACCTTCTCATAGTGCTAAGCATCAATAATAATGCGCTTAAACAGGTGAACAAGATCATTTTTAATTCCTATGGGTAGGTAGGGCAGGTGCCAACGGATGCCACAACCACGTCACCTAGTCAAATGTATGTTGCCCGCGGTGCTATGGAAGGTCGGGGATACCTGACCTAGAATGCATGGCATGCAGCCTTAAGGCGGGATGGCTTTGGAGTATGCGCACTAACGACCTTGGCATGGAATCGATATGTAGTTCTCCAAAGAAGAGCGACGGATCTTCGATGCATCCACTTACATGGTGGTTGGCGACAGGGCTTTCACACTCTTCTAGGAGACCATGCGGTTGGACAGGAAGCCTATTTGGAAGATAGCATCATATCTATGTGTGCTAATGCCAAGGCGATCCAGGAAGTGACACACACTACACCAGGCGCTAGATGAGCGCAGTTGGATCACTGACATTGTTGGCGCCTTGAGCCCTTGCCCTCCGACAGTATGTCTAGTTGTTGATCCGGCTGCAGGGTGTGCAGCTATTGGCGAAACCAGACATGTTGATTTGGTGTTTGTATGGCGGATTCCCAATACTCCTCCATTCATGTTACAACATCCTCTTCCAAGGATCGATCTTACCGTGTACCTGGAGGCTAAACTAGAGATCTTGGGCGCCCCTAGGTTGAATTTCTTCATCTGGTTGACTTGGCAAGACATATGTTGGACGGGTGAGCTGCTAGCGCGACGTGGTCTACTACCACATGCAGCACGATGTCCGTTGTGCGACCAGTCTGGGAACACTATATATGGCACACATTCTTACCAGTTTCCCCTTCTCAAGGACGATCTGGTATTACCTTGATACGGAACACTATATGTTTTTTCTGATAAAACAATTTATGACCAGATCCCAAAAAGCTTTACAAAGTGTCACTAGTATACCATGCACCACAGTGTGAGGTGGAACTAAGAGCCCCTAACATCTACGTATACGTGGTCGACCCTCCGCAACATACGTCTACGTCACCTAGGTGATCATACGATGATGATGTGTTCTGGTCGTGACTCGTGACTTAAGCTTGCTTACAACGGAACGAACAGTATATATATAAGGTATGTGTGCCAAACTCACCAGCTGATCATGTGGGCTGGCTTGATATTTCAGCGATGCATATGGTTCTGTGGGTTCAAGTGGTTCCGTACGTGGGTTCATGTCTATAGTAAAGAATTTATGCAACTAGCCAATTATCTCAAAAGACCACCCGCAAAAAAAAATATCTCAAAAGACCGATCTGATGGAAAGGGTTAGGCAGTATATATATATTCAACACTCACCATCACGTTTAGGCTATTTTAGTCCTTAGCGTGGGATACCATAAAGAATTTATGCACTAGCCAATTATCCTAAAAGACCGATCTGATAGAGAGGGCTAGGCAGTATATTTATATTCAACATATAGACATACCTGAGCACGTTTCGTTCGTCGGAGTACCATATATATTCTCAAAAGAAAATGATGTATCATCCTTGACACACTTCAAGTTTAAGGCGGGCCGCATGGGATTCTCTCCACACATATATATGCACGATATTTTAAGACCTTTTTTGTTTTATTTTGTTTTGTTTTGGAATAAGAAGTCCAAAACTCATGCCGAAAAAGAACATTTTTTAAAAACAATATATATTAGACATACAAGCCGTCTTATTAAAACCTTTCAGTTTCCTTAGATACCCTGATAAGGAAAATAAAAGTGTGTCTAAAACTTGCAGCCCCTTAGATAGTTATATACATCGTTTACAAGAGTTTGTAGTTGCATGCCTATGCGAATACCAGAGATATATAGTCTCGTTAGCGTGCCATGCTACAATGTTGACTTAAGGCCACATATAATGGTTATATCTTAGTTATATCTTACCAATGCCACGTGACATAAATTTTGACGCGGAGGGGAAAAGAAAGAGGACTTCTCTTAGTTAAGATATCATCTCTTAGCAACAATCTCTATCGTCACATATTTCGGATATCCAGTTATCAGAGATAAGACTAAAAAATAACAATTATATATCATGTTTTTTCGTTATATCTAGATTACATGGCAAAAATAAGATAAGACAGACAACCATTATACATGCTCTAAGAACAACTCTAACCGATCCCTTTAATTTTAGAGGACTTTTAGCCGGAGAAAACAACGGAACTTAAAATTTTAAGTTCCCCTTTAATTTAGAGGACTATAATAGATTTTAAATTGAATTTGCATCGAATTCGACATTTTTCGAGCGATTTCATACTAATTCAAACCGTTTTCATCATGACTTCAAACGATTTCATACATAATTCATAGATAAACCTAAAAAATTACATAGATTTAACTAAACACGGACTAATTTGAACCCCCGCCGTCGGGGAGGCCGCCGTTGAGCTCGTCGCCGTGGATTCACCCGCAGTTGGGTCCTCCCTCGCAATCCGGGTCGCATGGCCACGGGAGGGTGGCGCGGAGAGCTCTGGCACCGGCTCCGAGGTGCCGAGAGGAAAGTTCATGTGGCATCCCGCAAAACAACTATTAGAAAATCGCGTTGTTTTTGTGCATTGCATCGTCATCATCATGCATTGTTTGTCTGAAACTATTTCGAAACGCCTAGTTTTGTTTTCTAAATAACCCCGTCTTTATTTTAAATTAAAACATCGGTCTGTTCAGATCTTTTATTTGTCTAAAAAGTATTTACAAAATGTTTTACAAATAAAATTAAAATAATAAAATATTTTGTCCGGGGAGGCAGTCCGATCAGTCAGGCCAGAGGCCCAACCTGACCAGACTACCTACCACCCGGTCCATCTAAAGAAAACCCTAAACCCTTTTCTACCTAAACCTAGTCTACCCAACCCCCTCCACCTCACCCCGACCAACCGCATCTTGCCACCACCTCATCACTCCTCTCAGCCACCTCACCAATCCTCTCTCTCACCCCCACTCCCCACTCTCTCTGCCAGCCCAGCCCCACCCCGCAGTACACACACGCACCCAACCCACCACACACCCACGCCTGGTCAAACCGACCCCACCCTGCCGCTTGTCCCCCACCTCCTTCTCTCCCTGCCTCGTGGGTCCCACCCTCTCCTCCACCAACCACCGCCCCAGGCACGCTCCCCACCCACTCGCCAGCCCCGACTCTCTCTCGCCGCTCGCCTTCCTCCCCTCCCTGGGCGCCCGCATCCCCGCCGCCCAAGCGCCGTCGCCCTCCCTCTGCTTCACTCCTCCCGCCGCTCGGGCTCGCCCCGCCGGTCGCCGCCAGGGCCCTGCCGCCGCCCAGCTCGCTGGCTCCCCCGTCCTCCCCGAGCCCCTGACGACCTCCGGCCGCCCTGCGACCTGCTCCCCCTTCGTCCCCCGCTCCGGCTAGCCCGAGCGCCGCCGGCCCGCCTCGCCTCCTCCTCCTCTCCTCCCGACGACGCCGCGGCCCCGCGCCTCCTCGTCGTCGAACCCCGGACCCCCCTCTGTGCCGCACCGCGTGCGCCGGCGCCGCCGGGCCCCATCCTCGACGCGACCGTCTCCCCGCCGCCCGGCCTCTCCCCTCCTCGAGCGCCGCCTGACCGCGCCTCCCGAGCCTCCCCGCCGGTCGCCTCGACCCTCTCGCGTGCTCCTCCGGCCGCGACCGCGCCCTCCGCCGTCTGTAGCTAGGGCACCCTGCGCCGTCCCGCGACGCCCTCCCCCACCTCGTCGAGCTCTGCTGCAGACCCCGCCGTCGCGCCTGCTTCGACCCGCGCCTCCATGCTCGCCGTCGCGCCTCGCGGGTCCTCCCTATGGCGTCGTCCATCCCGCCAGCGAGCCTGCGGCCGCCACCACCCGGCCCCCGCATCGCCGACCTCACCGCCGTCCGCCTCCCAGGGTTGAGCTCGCCAGGAGCCGTCGTTCAGCGCCCTGGCCCTCTTCCCTTCGGCCTCGCCTTCCCGTCCGACCTCCTCGTTCCTAGCGCCCACCTCCTAGAGCATCATCTCGTCGTCGCTTGCCTTCCACCGTCAGTGTTGCTGTATCCTTGCCGCACGACAACAACAGTAGTGTTGTTTTTGTCTTTGGCCCAGCAGTCGTCAGTTGCAGAAGAGATAGCAGCAGCAGTTTTACCTAGCAGCATGTCTCTGATGCAGATATCCGCGCTAAGGGTATTCATGTTGCTTCCTGGCATTGCGCACATGTTTGTACCTGCTGTGAACCTTACTCGTCTCGCACCTGCGCCAATCCAAGATCGACAACAACACTCGTAAGCGAAACTTCAAGACTTCCATCGCGGAACGCCAAGGTCTTCTTCACGGTCGCCGAATACCCCTAAACCCGAACCCGGGCGCGCCAAGTTCTTCGACCCGAGACCCCGATGCACCAATCCGAAGACCGATCCCGGTGTTTGAAGACCGACCCCGAACCCCTCCGAAGCCGCCAAGATCGCCATGGAACGACAAGCACTTCACCCAGGACGCCAAGACCGACCCGTTCCGCGGACCCGACAAGATCTTCGCGACGACCAGATCGACCCTGACCAGGGCGAGTCCGATGCGCCCCCGACGCCAAACAAGTCCCTCTTCGCGGAACACCAAGATCTACTCTGTTATCCGAGAACGCTCCCGCCGAGACCGGACCCTGAGACCGAACCCCGAACCCCGGAACCCCAAGATCTCCCGAACCCATGTGTGAACCTTTTTTTTTCGAGCCCCTATTTTTATAAATGCCATCTATATAAATTGTTGCATATTAAATTGTCATACTCGCATGCATATTGTAATGTGGTTTGGGGGCCTTATGCCGATTCACCTAAATTAAATATGGGGTCCATATGCGGACAAATCTAGTCTTATATTGGCCTCATTTAAATTCGTGCATCGAACCGTTGTCATATTTTGCCATGTTAAGACAACATTTAAATTGCGGGTTATCTAAATAACTTGAACTGTTTAATTAATTGTCGGGACCCCCGGTTTCGTTTAATCTTGCCTAATTGCATCGCACCTTCGCCATGTCATACATCATACATGCATCATGCCCGATCTTTTGCCGTAGTATTAAATATTGCATCCGGTGTTTATTCTAGTGTTTTGGTTCTTCGCGGATAAGGCCGTTGAGTTGATGCGAGTGTCGACCCGATCTTCGGTTGAACCTTCGGCAATGTTTTCAGGCGAGCATCTCCCCCTTTCTACCTATCTTACTTTTATAGTATTTATTCCCTCCTGTTGATCTATTGCTATATGTGTTGCGATGCTCTAGTTTTCGTACCCGTGATATCCCTTGCAGCCTTATATTGCCTTGGACACATCCTATTACCTGTTGTTTGGTAGATAGTTGGACTTGCGCGTCATAGTCGCTTGCTCAAGTGCTGTTGCGTGTCGTCCAGTACCACAGTTGTTGGAGTGTGGCCGCATGTTTAAGGTTGAAGATGATCATGGCTTTAATTATCGTTTACTTTAATTACTGTTTAACAACTAAAATTGAAGTAGGTAAGCAGAGACACAGGTGGGCAATAGATGTTATTTGGTTGTTAACCGTCCACTTGTGTCCCGTAGGACTCCGAGTACTTGATACCTGTTTCTTGAATTTTCGCGCTATCCACATCCGGGAGGATTATGGGACCCCCCTGAGCCAGAGCTTGATTCATTCTTATTTCTTGGGGCCACAAACTAGTTTGAGATTTTATTTACTATCCTGTACTTATGCCATGCCTTACTGCTTTATTTACGATTGTGCGAGGAGCACCTGTACTGTTTAGGATCGGGACACGATTCCGCGGTATCGACAAGCCCAGTTTTGGGTTTCCAGTCGTTTACAGCCGTCCACCCAAACCTTGGGTCCGTCTCGGAGTCAGCTAACTTCGTTGCGGGTGTACTCAATGGGGTGGCCCCCTGAAATATTTCTGAATCCTGTGATTGCTTTGTCGTGAAGGCCTCGTTGGGTTTTGATTTGGTTTTTCCGAGGTTGATCGAGTGTGTGTTGCTATTTGTGCACCCCTGCAGGGTAAAACTTTCTGAAAGCCGTGTCCGCGGTTATGGACGACTTGGAGCACAGTATCTCGATCATAGACAACTATAACTAAAGTAGTGCTATAAATTTGACTTTATAATGACTAGTAATCAGCTTCACTATAATGGAATGGCTAAATAAAACTGCCAACAATTGCTTGTTTGGGTTGTCGCTTGCGACCATTGTATCTGACTAGTAAGTATTGCAACTAAAACGGAATGGCTAAATAAAAGTATCAACAACTGCTGGGTTTCGGAATATCTCATGCTAATTGTATTTGACTAGTAAGTGTTACAACTACAACGGAATGGTCAAATAAAAGCGACCACTGTTTATTTTATCAGGATGACTAACTATATTTGACTAGTAATTGCTGCAACCATAACCGAATAAATAAAACTGCCAACTGTGTGAGTTTCTCGGTTGACTTCCTCGTTTGGTCTCGAGGGGGAAACACCAGGATGGGTTTGTCTGATGGTAGAATCAGGTTGGTTCCGAATAGGTCTTTCTTATCCCTCTCTGATAGCCGCCAGTTGTATCAAGTCTCTATAGGTTGTTTAGTGCATGCTGCCGCTGCCGCTTCAGTCCACCATACCTATGTAGGCGAGGACCGCCGAATTCTAGCCTCGCCGTGTACTGGCCTCAGTACTGACCGCTCTCTCTTTTTCCCTTGCCCTTTGTCGGCACCCCTTTTTGTTTAAGCAGGTTTTGAGATCGACGTCGTTAGCAGGGTTCCCCTTCCGGCTTGGCCTGGGCAGGGTTATGGACGCCATTGGTTATTCTTCAGGGCTCTTAGCCCCATTTGCATCTTGTCCGTAGCTGGACGCTCTATCGTTTTCAAGGTGATTTGGATCTTTGTATATTATATCTGTATTCTTGACTCTTTGAGTCGCTGTTGTATATATATCTGTTATGTGGGTCCCATCGAGGACTGTTGTGTAATGTTATTACTTCGTTTTCCACCCGCACGAAAGTGCCTGGTGGGCACCTTTGAATCGTTTCTATGCGGGTTTGGCGGGAATCGCTGAAACTTGCATATGGTCGATTCTGAGGGTGTTACAGTTCAGCGGGCCGCATTTGTCTGTCGTGGATGCCTAAATTCTCGATGTCGTTTCTCCACGCCGCCTGCGCCGCGCTCTGGAAGGTCCCGAGCCAGATGTGCCGACCGGTGTTCCGATCGGTGATCTCGGCCACCCACGTCCCCGCTCCCGCTGTCGAACGCCATGGTAGCGGGGATGAGGCGGAGTAGGCAGCAGGAGGTTACCGGAACGGCCCCACGAGCCGTCGCGACCTCGGCCAGCTCTACGGATGGGAGGTGAGGAGCGGCGGCGGGAAGGTCCGGCCATATACGGCGTGAAAGTGGTGGATTTTGAGGCGGCCGGAGCGGAAGCGGTGGGCGGTGGGGACTTTAGTCCTCGGCTCGGCAGCCACTTTATTTGAGAGGGGAGGGTGAGATTTTAGTCCACTGAATTCCATTTAGTGTCCTCTAACGAATTTTAGATATTCGGTTAGGTGCGACTTGGACCATTAGCTTTCGTGGTTAAAAGGGATCGATTAGAGTTGCTCTAAGAAAAACCGGTCACTCACTTTTGGCTTGCGAGTGGCTCCAATCATTGACGCCGATCGATCACTCGAGATCGATCGACGCACAGTGACCGACCGATCCAAACTGTGCAGCACGCACACGCAACCACCATGCATGGTTAGCTTTAGCTAGCTATCTGCATGCATGATGCGTCGTCCATCCATCGCCGGCCGGCCGGCCGTTGACTTGGATCGTACGTATCTCCCCCCGATTCCCGCCCATATGGTAGCTAGTGGCCTGGCACGTCTACTTTTGTTCCTGAATGTGAGAATGATCGACAGAGATCTCGATCGAAGCAACGGCTGAGAAGAGCTCTGCCGATGATGGTGGAAGAGATCGCGCAGAGTCAGACGTAAACAATAATGGCCGTTCTTTTTATTATGAGTGTGTGTAACTAACTCCTGCTGTGATCTGGTGTTGTATCAGAGATCTGAGATGAGTGGCTCAGAGAGTCAGAGGTAGGGTAAAAGGTTTATACGTCCATGATGCATGGGTGGTGGGGAGGGGGGCTGAGACGACATCATCTTTGCCTTGATGATGCACAACTTTGTCATGGATTTCCATATGCATGACCGTTTCAAACTCCGCCGGCACACGATGATGATCGATAGCGCATCCCTAGTGATCTACGGATGATTATCATTCGATCCAACGGCAAGAGACCATGTTCCATGATGGGATTGTGGAGGGGTCCTGAGCGCTTCTCCGGCTACGGCCCTACTACGCAGCCCGACAACACCGCCAAAAGAGCGCTAGTTCAGGTGCCGTCACATGTTGTTGCGTATTAGGGGGTGAATCTTCCAGTATTGGTTGTACCTGATAATGGACTTGTTGAAGACATTGTTTTGGAACGATCGGACTTTCTCCAACACCGTTCCAAACCTTTTTGGAGACGTGGCTTTTGGAGAACCTATTTTGTGGTCCGGGTGCCGTCTTTGATGGTGGCATCTACCATATCGATGATGGTGAGTATCGAAGACATGGTTCAGCGGGGTCTTGGCGGCAAATGTGGAACGCTGGACACGCGCAGGATGGTGGCGATGTCTAGCGTCGTGGAGGTGTCGACGGCAAGCCTAGCAAGGCTAATGCGTTGAACCTTGTCTTGAAGATGGGTCGACGAAAGACGATGGTGGCGACTTAGCGTGCGCATGTGGTGTGCCCTAAGGTTCAACTGAAGAAGTTTGTGTTCCCGGCTCGCCATTAGGCGTTTTGGCGAGGTCTCCCGATTAGATGGTGTACGTGCGTCCGTCTAAGGTCAGGGCAAAGGCCCGATCAGCAACCCCATCTTCAAGCTTGTAGGTATAGCGATAGTGGTCGCCTGTAAGGTGGCTTTGGGTTGATGGATGTATCTGTTTTGTCAAGGTTTTGTTGAACAGCATAACAAAGAGGTTGTGTGCATCATCACAAGAGTTTTAACACCCTTTTCAAAAAAAAAGGTCATAGACTGCCGTAAAACCTTTTGAAGTTGCAGCCTCTTTCTTGCAGAAAGATGCAACTTTCTGAGAGATCCACCCATCAGATTAACAAACAGGCTTCATTTCTTTTGACAGTTAAATTCATACATGCCCTAGCCATCTGACATAAAGTTCGCTTTTGACTCCTCAAAATGGTCCTTTTTGCTCTTTGAATATTTCATCTTTAACTCTTTAAGTACCGAACCCAGTAGTTGAGAGTTGGTCTTTGCATGCTTAACGTGAGTCCTGCATTTCAGCTGTACACACCTAGATAATCGTTTTCCTCCATGCACGCCTAGCTAGCAGTCTTTTGTTCCTTAACTATTTGACATTCAGACAAGTTTGGTCTTCAATTGTAAAAATCCCACAGATTTTGACAGTACAGTACCAGAGCTACTTGTTCCTCACTACGGAAACGGTAAATATGCGGAGTGCAAGAATGTATGCAAGTGTTTTTTCACAGACACTTGGCAACTAAGCGCCTAAGCCGAGTGTCTTAGAAATACACACCGAATCGCGCCGCCCCGGATGATGAAGCCTCAGATGCACCGTCGCGTGCTCAGCTGACTGGGAACCTGCCGCCATTGCGCGCCGCCAGCACATGGTTTGCCTGGCGCCATCGACCAGAAGTGGCGAGGATCGGAGGAGGATCCGTGAAGGGGGTGGCAGCATTTTTCTTGTTTTTTCCCAACAATTTTTGTATTTTTTCCTGAACTATCTTTCTGAGGAAATTTTAGTTTATATTTTAGAATTTTTCATGATTTTTCTTAAAAAATAATGCGTGTTCCTTCTGACTGGACTGCCACGATAGAAAGTACTAGCACATTATCTAAAACCGTGTTGCAATGATTTGAGGGACTAGATGTTCAGAAAAATTCAGGACGAGACATGTAGATAGTCGTCGATCTAATGAAAGCCGCAACCTTAGCGGCCTACATGATAGTCGTACATTTTTGTTCCCATCTAGCCAATCCACTAGTAACTGGATGCTTGAACCACTTCCTCACTATTACAGTTGTAATAAAACCTCAGCGCATGATATGACATAACATTGACTCAATTGGTTTAGCATATATTATTGCAGGCACCTATAAAAAGGAAAATTGGATAAAGGAGATTTGTAGGGTAAGTGCTTCATATGCAGCTTCCCACTTAATTAGTTCTAACATACTCTATTTGTGATGATGTTGTACATGTATTTGTATGAACTGTGATCAATAAGGAAATGGTTTATGATTAATCATACACAATATTTTTTCTAGAGTTTCTGCTGCAAATTAACTTATATGTCTAAAAATAATGAAATGAAGTCGATTGATATGTAACCTATACCCTAATTATCTAACTTGAGATGGAATCCCGCAGGCACATCCATGGCAAGAGGAAGCAAAGACTACATGGGTTTCACAACTGATTGCCTACTTAGTTTGGCCACGTTAGGGAGCACTTGCCATCAACCTTATTGTGGATAACTTCCCAGCTACTTTACCCTTATACCAAGACGGTAGAGACCGCTGGTTTACAGAGATAAATTTCGGATCTAACTCAGCTGGCCCAAAATATACATATATCTCAGTACAAGAATATATATATATACACGTGAATAGTCTGCTAGAATGGCAAGTTTCCAACAGAGAAAATATGGAGATTTCACCTAGCCACAAACTCAGTTAGCATTTTTGCATGTTTTGGTTGCCCCATTTATACTTGCACCTATTTGAAGCTAGGTGCATTGCTGGCCGACAGTTGCATGTTGCCAAATATACATGACTGGACATACTAGCATCACATGCGCTTTGGCTACAATTAGCTAGGGATAGGAACAGGTGCTATTTATATGTATACGATTGTGTATAAACAGGCACATCATGACGAGCCACTTGCGGTTGTTGCTCAGCATTCAAGATGGGTTCTCAAAATTTGCAAAGAAATTTAGGGCAGGCAGGCACTATCATTCTCCATAGGCCACCTTTGGAGGGGAGCTAGCTAGGCTATGCATCAAATGTATGCATGAAACTTCATGGATAGTTGGGAGTTCCACTCCATCTATGACTGTAAGTGATGGGTCTTTTTCTTATCATTGAAATCTATATGCATTGCTGTTGTTGTCATGGCTCTTGGTGCTCCTGTCACAATTGATGGTTCAGAATCTACTAGATTATAACGTGTGCCAAGCTTTGTGAATCTGCAGTTTCCTATAGATTAGTACTACTACTAGTGTTTAAATTTAGAGAAAGGATGTGTTCTGTTGTGTTGCTTTCTCAAAAGACAAATCAGGTTAGGAGTTAGGCGTGCTCCTAATTAATCGCATGCTTACACATGTTGTTTGACTCACCGGTTCCAGACATGCGGGCCAACCAATGCACACGTAGATCAGACTTGCCACCTCAGAATCATTCCCACCTGCTTGTACTACTCAAAGTTAGCCACATTAGCACAATAGTAATAGTCACCGGATATACACAACCGTTTAAATTTGGCAACCCACTGCGTGCAAAAGTGAACCAAAGAATTTATCCCACCAATTAACTTGCAACCATTCCAGAATCCATCATCCACCATCCAAGGAGAAAAGATATTCACTTATCACCAAGCCTTCTTTTACATGAATGAATTGTTGCCTCTTGGTTACCCATATTAGAAGTTCAGGGATGGCAGCTGATTCTCGACATGGCCGGATTCGGCGACAGAGATATTTACATTTTACGATTAGATTCTAACTTTAATATACGATCAACTAACTATTGAAAATTCTTCCACCGAGGGATAAAGAACCATTTACTGTTTTTTTGCAAGTCATAATGTTCAAGAATATAACTTTGAAAAGGTGGTTTATTTAAGCTTTTTCGTCAACTAGGAACAAGGCCAATAGTTCCTAGCTAGGTTATTGTGAGAATTAAATGGTTTCATGTAAATTTGTGCACTGAACTTACGTTGTCCTAAATATTTGTATACCCTACTAGTTCTTTGTTTATAGGTTAATCCACAACATGCCCAAATTATGTCCAAAAAGACCCTTTGCTAGTAAGACTTGTGCTCTAATTTTGCAAAATGACGACTATAAAGATTTAGAAAATTATGATGGGATTGGGTTGTTCTATGGCATGCAAACTTGCAAAATTTATACAAAAGTCTGACCAAATTGTGTCCTGCAATTTTTTCCTAGTTTATGTTGTGCGGCACTAGTTTTATGTTTTTCTATGAATGTTAGATGTTCTAGGTGTGTTGCTCTAACTTTTTAAAACTATGCCCCAATATTTGTTGACGGTGTTTGCCAATCGATGTTAGACTTGTAGACGAGCATCTTTAATGAAAGTGTGTTATGGTTCAAATGTATCAAATTCAAGAGAAGTTGGTGTGTAGTTTAAGTACTACCATTGCTTTTAAGTGTTGTCTTTGTAAAAGACACCTCATATCCTATTGTTTTCTGAGCACATGTCGAAAACCATGTTCTCCTTAACATGAATATTTTCATTTGGTTGTCTATTATAAAAAATGATTCTCCTTACTAAAGATGGTTTATGTCCTGGTTCATAAGGTTAAGAAAAATTGTATCATGGAATATCTGGTTGGGTGACTAATTATGTATAGCTCTAGCAAATTTTGACTTGTGGCCCCTTTTTTTTAGCTTCTAACTTCTAGCATTTAATTTCTTTACGTAGTACTCCCTCCGTCTTAAAATAGATGCCGCATGTTTGTTAAATTTTGGATGAATCTATATAATAAATAGTGTCTAGATTCATCCAAATTTTGACAAATCTATGACATTTATTTTGAAACGGAGGGAGTACAATTTTTCAAAAATTTATAAAAATATACATAGTGGGTAAACCCACTGATCAGCCTAAAAAGGGTGGTTTGATAAAGGGGGTGAAACTTTTGCGGAGCAGTTACAGAATCAACTGATTACTTTTATTGGCTGTCCTTTGATTAGATATGTTCCAAGTGTTTTTATTTATTTTTTGCGAAGAATATTTGGAACGCTTTTACATGTGCTTGTATGTTTACTTTCCGGAAAATATGCAGGGCAATCGTCTCTGCGCGTGACGGAAGGAGAGCGTTCAAATTTTCAACCGAAGTTGTGATGGTAATTTTTGAAAAAATAAAGAATGCCACATGGAAGTTTCTAGGGCCCACATCAGATTTACCCTGGCAATTTTAAACGTTCGAATTGGGCTCCTTATTTTCTTACCAGGGCATGCATAATAGTTGGGAGGATGTGTTCATTCTTTCCGGGTACAAAAAAATGTAACATGCGCATTTTCTTATTGGTCATTATGGATGATGCTCTATGTGCAGCTAAATTCGTTCAAAACTATATTTTTGTGGTTTTTTAAGTTGCCATATGGTTAATTTTCATCCTCATCTGTAGAAACAAGAATCAAGCACAATCGTGCCAAGCAACTCAGGTGGGTGTCAAATGACCCTTGACTTCGAAAACACACGAGGACCGTCTCCGGACATTTGTCGTATCAATGACAATATGGATGATTGATGCAAGTTTTGTGGAATGACGGGGATGATTCTACAACTTCATCACCATTTTCTCTAGCAGTTTGTTTTATCTATGCAAGTCCATGGTTTTAGGTTTATGAAACATAAGAGGTATTATTTTGTCTTTTATTTATATATGGCCTTTTTTACAAAAATTATACCAATCTATTAATAATCATCAACAACAGTACATAGAGGTATAAGAATAATCAAAATACAAATAGATATATGGACCACCTAGCGATAACTACAAATACTAGGGCAAGCGAATACTCGCATGTGTCCTTGCCCCCCATCACCGGAGTCTTGTAAAACTTTTCGTATTAGAGCTTGTTCTAGTAGACAAATAGAAAATTGCATGCCTGCTAAGCCCACAAACGACCAGCATAGCAGAGCATCAACCATCGATAGTGAAGAAAATCATAGCTTGGAAGATACGGGTCTGAAACCATACCAACAAACACGAACACCGATAGGATCCCAGGAGATCGACTCCACGCGGCCTCCACCAGCGCGCTGGACACACCATCGATGCGAGGTTAGGTCGGTGAGGACCTCATTCTGACTTCAAAATATAGTGAGTCTCTCGTCATCCAAAAAAACACTGAAAATAGAATAAACAAAGAACGGAAACATTCCCGTCGTCGAGGGGTCGTGGTCCACAACACCTCCAAGGTCAAGGGCATCGAGGGCAGATCAGACCAGCGATACCGTCGACGAGGCGGACGGGGCCTATTTATGGTATATAATCCCTCCGATCCATATTAATTGTCGCTGAATCGGATGTATCTAGCACTAAAACATGTCTAGATACATAAGAATTAATATGGATTGGAGGGAGTATCTTAGTTTGGTTCGCCATGGTAGTGGAAGACGTCATATTTTGTTGTTTCTACTCCCTCTGTTTTAAAATATAGATGTTTAGGTTTGTAAAGTCCACTGACCTACACACCAAAAATAAGTCTAGATATATTTTCTTTACAAATCTAAAACATCTTATATTTTGTAAACCTACACGCTAAAACAAGTTTAGATACATATTTCTATACAAACCTAAAACACCTTATTTTTTAAAACGGAGAGAGTATCTAAGATGCACACAACCTACAGAAGTTCAGAAGCCATAAAACAAAAACATATTAAATTATAATATAAACCTTTGTCGATCGTTTGAAGATCCTAAAACCACCATATTGATCTATCATTACTACAGAGCATATCCAGCTTTTATCTATAGTGGTGATCTTGTGGCGGATTCTACTCGTATGAAAAGGCACATGGTCGCAGTTAATGGTAAAACGTGGCAAAGATTTCTCTTATCGTGGGAAATTAATTACTACTACTATACTAAACTATTTTGAGGAATCATATATAGGATGTAAAACCGGAATGTACTTCCGGGCTTAATTACCGCAATCGTAGCTGTTAGTAGTACTAATTTCCCACATGTGCCAAAATCATAAAACAGCTGGTGGGCGGTGTCTAATTACAGCAGCGAGTAAATGGCAATAGGAGGAGGAGGAGGAGGGCGGGGTGGGTCCCACCCAAATTAACCCACGCCAGAGGCAGAGGTCTCCCGGCCCCCTCCTCCTAATCCGAACCGGCAACGAGGAGGGGAGGGAAATCCCTGTCTGTCTTCCTAGCTTGGCGTTCATCTCCCGCGCTCCCCGTCTCACCCCTATAAAAGCCGGCCACCCTCCGACGACGAGGAATCCAGGCAGCAACAACAACACACCGTCTTCCTCTCTGCTCGACAGCAATCTCCTCCTCCCCTGCGCCGGCGGTTGCGGGGAGAGGACGGACAGAGCCACCTAGCGTGCGTGCGTAGCCATGGTGGTCAACAACAAGGTGGACACCCTGACGTACGACGTGGAGGCGGCGCAGGCCCGGGTCTCCGCCGGGGCGGCGGGTGCGGCAAAGACGCCGCCTCCGCCGCCGCATCAGCATGTGGCGGAGCTGCACAAGGTGTCGGCGCCGGAGCGCCGGTCGACGGCGCGGGCGCTGGGGCAGAGGCTGGCGGAGATCTTCTTCCCCGACGACCCCCTGCACCAGTTCAAGAACCAGTCCTTCGCCCGGAAGCTCGTCCTCGCGCTGCACTACTTCTTCCCCATCTTCGACTGGGGCTCCCACTACAGCCTCAAGCTGCTCCGCTCCGACGCCATCGCCGGCCTCACCATTGCCAGCCTCGCAATCCCACAGGTAACAACAATTCCGTCGGCCATTCAATCACCTCCCCTGCTTCTGCTCCTTGGCTTGGCTGGCGGCCTTCAATTCCGCACCCATTTTTAGCGCCTTCCCCTTTTTGGTCCCTGGCGAAATATGGCCACCTGTCTGTCTCTCTCTCTGTTTCCTTCCTCCGCATTAATTTCTTCTTTCCATGGCGCGACGTGCAGGGAATCAGCTACGCCAAGCTCGCCAACCTGCCTCCGATCATCGGCCTATGTCAGTCTCTCCCACTCTCTGCCATCATTCATCCATCCATCCATGGCGACAAATCCATTAATGACTCACGGCTGACAGATAATGGAAATAACTAATCGATTGCAGACTCGAGCTTCGTGCCGCCGCTCATCTACGCGCTCCTCGGGAGCTCGCGGGACCTGGCGGTGGGCCCGGTGTCGATCGCGTCGCTGGTGATGGGGTCCATGCTCCGGGAGGCGGTGGCGCCGGAGCAGCAGCCCATCCTGTACCTCCAGCTGGCCTTCACCGCCACCTTCTTCGCGGGGCTCTTCCAGGCGTCGCTGGGGTTCCTCCGCCTCGGATTCATCGTCGACTTCCTCTCCAAGGCCACGCTCACGGGGTTCATGGGCGGCGCCGCCATCATCGTCTCGCTGCAGCAGCTCAAGGGCCTCCTCGGCATCGTCCACTTCACCACGCACATGGGCTTCGTCGACGTCATGTCCTCCGTCGTGAAAAGACACGGGGAGTGGGAGTGGCAGACCATCGTCATGGGACTCGGCTTCCTCGCAATCCTCCTCGGCACACGCCAAATCGTAAGCCACCGCGCGCCACCTAATTTATTCCACATTAATAACCATATTAATTAGATAATTTTAGCAGATTGTCAATTCTCGGTTGCTTGATGTTTCTTCTTGTATAAATATCAGTCAACTAAAATTGCACACAGCCAACTTAGCCTCAAATCGGACATGATCGTTTAGCCTAAGTTTGCGTGGAAAAGAACCATAGAAATGATTATGATGCATATGCACCTCTCTTTTTTCTTCCAAAATACTAGTACTAGAAAAGGAAAAGAAAAGACAGGTTTTCTTATGGTTAGTTAATTAGTCGGCAAACATTTTCTAGAATTATTTGACCATGGTTATAGACAGGTGGCTACTAGGAAAGGTAGAAGTGCAAAAAGGGGAGGTGCTGGTTAAAACCATAAAAAGTGAGGTGACCTGCAGTACACAATGGAGGGACCCAAAGGGTGCTTGCCACTAACTAGGAATTTCCCTCCACTCAATTTTAGCTAATGGCTAATAATTAATGGCAGGGTCATGATCTTAAGCACCTAGCTCCTGCTTACTTGGACCTGACAATGCAGGATATTTTGTTTCCGGAAAAAAAAATCTGTCTTACTATTAAATTTCAGAAAAAACAGATTCTCCTACTTTGCTAAAATGTGTTTTCTCAGGAATAACATTCGAAGGTATCTGAAGTACACTAGAAATGATAAGGGAGAAATGTCCTAGTATAACTTAATCAGTGAGCATATGGCTAGCTTGGTCCAATTATGCTGCAACCTTTTAGAACTCTTTTAGTTTGTCTATGCTATTGGTACCATAGACTATCCTAGAAAGAGCTTTATTAGACTTAATTGGCTCAACTAAACATGTTGGTATGGTATACTAGGCCTAACCTATCGTCCTTGCAAGATGTCTGAATGATCGACTGAACATAGTTCCAAAAAGTGCTAGTTGGAGCTTGACCACATGCACCTTCAAGATTTGTATAACTGCTATATTTTCTTTCAATCAAACAAACCAGTAGTACTATCTATGTCACTTTCTCCTTAACAAAAGTGGTACTGTTTCTTTCAGCAAAAATGACTCGAAGCATACCAAACATTAGTTTTTGAAGCCAAGCCTAACATGTCTGTGCAGTTTCAGTTTGGCCAAGCACATACAACACCTATACTAGTATGTTCATAGACTGCACGAGATTTCACACACCGATCAACTTGCAGTAAGACGTGTGCCAGTGGGTGTGACCTCAGTTAGAATCTATTCTAACATAGCTGGTCTCCGGGTGGAACCTTCCCTCTTTTCCCTTTTGAGGAGAATGTGTCTGATTTGGCCTCTCTGTTGCGTGTCACCTGCTAAGCAAGTTGGTCACATGCATCCTCCTCATGTCTGATAATATCTCCTTTCAAATCTTGAGATAATGATGATTGATTCCTGAAAAGTGCAAATAACCCGCCGTTTACTTGTAATGATCCATGGCAAGTGGCCCGAGGCGCATGATTTTCCATTTGCAGCAGATTTGCTTAGGAATGATGGTGTTCCTCACCTGATATGATCAAAGGTGTCAATCTTGAAAGATTGGACAAAGATATGGGCCTTCTATGCTAACTACTTAATTTCCCTCCATCAAAAAAAATCTCTAAAAAAACTTAATTTCCCACACAAAAATTCACATTTTTCTCCAAAAAGAAAATTTCATCTTGGTTATTAAATTCTTCAGTTAGCCCGTGTACAATTTCAACCTGTATCTTGCTCTGTTTTTTGGTGAAAGTAACTAAGCAATAGTAGCAAACAGATGTACAGACCTTAGATTTTTTGTTTCTTTTTCTTCTTCTTCAGAGCGCTCGGAATCCGAGGCTTTTCTGGGTGTCGGCAGCTGCTCCCCTGACCTCGGTGATCGCCTCCACCGTCATCTCCTACTTCTGCAGAGGCCACGCCATCAGCATCGTAAGCGCATCAACTCTTTTTTCAGTAACATTGCTGAACATGTTTCATGCTAGTACTTGGCATTTCAGAAAACTCTGAAAGAAAATCAAAATGTCGTCACTGATCCATGGGCAAAAATGTTGCGCAGATCGGCGATCTTCCCAGAGGAGTGAACCCTCCATCCGTGAACATGCTTGCCTTCAGCGGCTCCTACCTTGCCCTGTCGATCAAGACCGGGATCATGACCGGCATCCTCTCCCTCACTGTAAGATCTGCCACATTTTGATTTTGATTTTGATTTTGAATTTGAATTTCGTGGTTTAGTTATCTGATGAAGAGAGAAAATGTGGGCGTGCGTGCAGGAGGGGATCGCGGTGGGGCGGACGTTCGCGTCGCTCAACAACTACCAGGTGGACGGGAACAAGGAGATGATGGCGATCGGGGTGATGAACATGGCCGGCTCCTGCGCCTCCTGCTACGTCACCACGGGCTCCTTCTCCCGCTCCGCCGTCAACTACAGCGCCGGCTGCCGCACCGCGGTGTCCAACATCGTCATGGCGGCGGCGGTGCTGGTCACGCTTCTCTTCCTGATGCCGCTCTTCCACTACACCCCCAACGTGATCCTGTCCGCCATCATCATCACCGCCGTGGCCGGGCTCATCGACTTCCGCGGCGCCGCCAAGCTGTGGAAGGTGGACAAGCTGGACTTCCTGGCGTGCCTCGCCGCCTTCTTCGGCGTCCTCTTCGTCTCCGTCCAGGTCGGGCTGGCCGTCGCCGTCGGGATCTCGCTGTTCAAGATCCTGCTGCAGGTGACCCGGCCAAACACCGTTGTGAAGGGGGTCGTGCCCGGGACGCAGAGCTATAGGAGCCTGGCGCAGTACAGGGAGGCCATGCGCGTGCCGCCGTTCCTCGTCGTCGGCGTCGAGTCAGCCATCTACTTCGCCAACTCGACCTACATGGTGGAGAGGATCATGCGGTATCTCCGCGAGGAGGAGGAGCGCGCCGTCAAGGCCAACCTCTGCTCCGTGCGCTGCGTCGTCCTCGACATGAGCGGTGAGTACACGCATCGATCACCATTGATGTCACATCCAAGAACCATGAGCTAATCGAATGGAATAACTGCAGCTGTGTCCGCGATCGACACGAGCGGGCTGGACGCGCTGGCGGAGCTTAAGCGGGTGCTGGACAAGAGGAACATCGAGCTGGTGCTGGCGAACCCGGTGGGGTCGGTGACGGAGAGGATGTACAACTCGGTGGTCGGGGAGATGTTCGGGTCGGAGCGCATCTTCTTCAGCGTCGCCGAGGCCATCGCGGCGGCGCCGTACAAGACGGTGCAGCCATGACCGGCCGCCAGCCCCTGGCAGACAGCAGAATGTAGGCAGCAGGCAGAGCACAGCCGCCGCACTACGTAGACCGGCAGAACTTATGCAGTACGTAGAACAAGTGGAGGCGGCTCAAGTAGATCCATGAATAGAAGAAGAAGTAAGATTAAGGTGAAGAAGAAGACTCAAACTAGTTTGTACGAGTGTTCGTGTGCTCCATTAGGGAGAGTGGCTAGGGTAAGAACGAAATAACGGCGGTGCTGATGTATTTCTGTCCTCTTCTCGTCCATGGAGAAGAGGTTTTTTTGTGAACAAAATGTACTGAATTACTGATCAGCATGCAGTTGTTTAGATGAAATCAGTCTAGTCATAGTGGAAATAACTTGAGTAGTAACATAGTACTACATGTATTGTCAACTAAGCATTTAGATGGCATGGCAAGCAATTAAATGATAAGAGAGAGACTTGTGATAACTAGCTATGTATCATAACATCACAAATTTTAAGATAAAATGAGTCTACATTACAATAAATAAGCCTTTGCATGACACCACACATAGTGAGTATTTCTCACTATGAAGGTAGTAACTTAGACTAGTAACATACACATGTTACTACTTCAAGTTACTTCAAGTTACTACTCAGAGGTAATTAAGTACTAGTAATAATTAGGGCATCTTTAACCAATCTTCTAAAATCGGTTAGAGGAGTAAAAATCTGGAGGTGCGGCACCTAACTGATCTCAAAACGGTTAGAGGAGTATATTTATATTCACCGGAGGAGTAAACCGAGCGTCTGACTCCTAAATTTACTCTTCGGCCACCACTTCTGAGAAAAACTCCCGCCTCCTGACCGGACGCACCCATTTTCGCCGGCATCGCTGCCGGTGATCGCCATACCCCACTGTCCCCATCCCGGTCCCTGTACCGCCCTCTGGCCAACCTCTCCCTCGCTCACTGCCTCTAGTCGTGGCCGGAATCGATAGGGTGAGCTCGTTTTCGCTGGTTGCCGCCCCGATTTGGAGCAAATCGGGCTCCGCCGTCCTCGATTTGGAGCAAATCGGGCTCCGTCGGCCCCGACCATGACAACCCTCCGCCGGCTCCCCAGAGGCCGACCACCACCAATGACACGTCGAAGCTCACCCCCTTCTCCTCGCTCATCGCAGATCCCGTGTGGCCCGGGATTGGCACCGTCGGTATCGTCACCCACAATAGGTTGGGTCTACGTAGGGGATCTCTGGCCGGAGTTGGGGGATGCATGGCCGGTCTCTATGGAAGCTCCGGCCGGAGATGGATCACTGGCACCGCCGGACGCAACCAACACAAGAGAAAAAAAGGTAATTTTCCTCTTTTTCTTAATCATAAATCGGAGTATAAGAAGTTGTGGCTTACATGCTTTTTGTTACAAATGTAGTACACGAAATTCTACATGGACAGAGGATGAAGACAACGAGTTGTTTTTTGCATGGCACCATCAAACTCTTATAGATGATGCATTATATAAAGAGAGTGGTGTTCGTTCACCACTTCAACAATTTTGGGAAAAGATTCATGAGAATTTTAATGAAAAGACAAGAGAAGGCAGATCGATTAACTCAATCTTATGCGTTTGAATGCATAGCTCGAATACTTTGGTTTGTGTCGGTTTGTATCAGGTTAGAGAAGTATGTATTCTCTATGTATCGATTGTATTATGTGTATCGGGTTGTATCTATATGTATTAGGTGTACCGGGTTGTATCGATATGTATTAACTACTAATCTATGATAATATATACGTTTATATGGACCTACTGTACTGCAAATAAGGAAAAAAACAGTTTTACTCCTATAGGGGTTCCGTTAGGAACCGCCAAGTTTTAGAGGAGTATTTTTACCCCTCTAAGTTTTACTCCTTCATTTACTTCTCTAAACTTATATAGAACTATTTAGGTACATCTCCAACAAACTTCGAGACGAAGTTTAATTTAAGGGGGTGAAGTCTGTAACATCCCAGCATTAAGGAACCTACCGAAGGGTAGATTTAGGATTATGTATTGTTGCATGCATCTATTTGTGAAAAAGTGGGTAAAATTTTCGCCAAATAAAATCTTAAGTGATCAATGTTTCTTTCTTACTTTAAGATTAGGTTTAGACTTAAAGTAGGATTGTTATAAACTTTGATGTGATCTTAAAATAATTATGTGTGTTTTGAAAGGGGTTTGAATACTTAAGTGTTTGAATAGTACTTTAAATGATTTAGATATAAGATTTGAATCTTAAATTAATTCAGTTATAGGCAGTATAACTTAAATATCAAAACAATAGAAATTATGAAATTCATTTTCATATTATAAAGACATAAACAAGTTACAATAGAATAAAGAATGAGAATCTTCTTTATTAATAATAAAATAATCTTTATTACAATTGAATAAAATAAAGATTACATGAACTATAAAAAAATTACAAAGGATTAAGAAAATTACATCTACTAACTATCCTATATCTAAAACCTAAACTAAATCTTCATCTGTATCTTTGAACCTGTAAAACAAAGATTAAACAGAAATAAAACAAGATTAGTGTTAGTATGTATTTCTCTCAGATATGTCAGTGAGGTGCACTTGACAATCTCATCATTGAGAAATGTTAAAGAGGGGCAAGTTTCACCAATATGAAATATTTCATCTTTCATAAATTCACAGCCAGAATGCAAAGGACAGGCAAAAAGGATCAGTTCACCAGCCAAGGTAAAAGTAGATTGGTAACAGTAAGATCAAATTTTCTGAACCTATCCATATGTGCATAGCAGGCACATAGGCTACACACACAAGCATGCAAGGGTGTGCTATCGACTGCACAAGCACAGCCAGATCAAACAAAACCACAGCACAGCCGTGGGGAAGCACCCCAGTGCAACACCACACCACACCACACCACACCACACCACACCACAGCCTGGGAGAACAAGTCAACCAAGAACAGCAGCCAAACCAACCACCAGATTTACCCCAAACATCACCAGAATGGTGACATAAGGAGGAGGAATAACCAGGTGGACAGCAAGGCCAAGCCAGGAGCTAGGAGGAGCGGGCTAGCTCCAGATCAAGCACAGAAGGCCAGCAAAACCAGCTCAAGATCATCACCAACTTACTCCACAAATATCAGCTTTTGTGGTGAGTTTCATAAAACCTTCACATGATCTAATCATCTTATTTAGAGAAAGGCATGTGTTGTTTTACAAAACAAACCCTCAGAAGACACCCAAGTGGGGTGAATCCATCATAGGGATTTCTGAAAATCTAAAAGCAAACAGCAAGGTAACAGAATCCAACCAGAGCTCAGAGCAACATCCTTGCTCTGGTTGTTAAACCATATTCTGTTGGAATTATGCCCTAGAGGCAATAATAAAGATGTTATTATTATAATTCTTGTTCATGATAAAGTTTATATTCCATGCTAGAATTGTATTAAGCGGAAACATTAATACTTGTGTGGTTTGTGAACAACACCGTGTCCCTGGTACGCCTCTAAGGACTAGCTCATTGATCAATGATGGTTAAGGTTTCCTAACCATAGACATGAGTTGTCAATTGATAACGAGATCATATCATTGGGAGAATGATATGATGGACAGACCCAAACTAAGCGAAGCAATTAGATCGTTTCATCGTGTTCATCTTTGCGAAGCTTTTCCTATGTCAAATATTGTATTCCTTAGACCATGAGATAATGCAACTTCCTGGTACCGGAAGAAAGCTTTGAGGTCATCAAACGTCATCCTATGAGAGGGTGATCATAAAGGTGTCTCTCAGGTGATCGGAAAGTATCTGTTGGGTTGTATGTATCGAGATGGAATTTGTCCCTCCCAAGTCGGAGAGATATACTTCAGGCCCACTCGGTAATCGATATCAACACCGCTTGCAAGAATGTGGTTAAGGAGTTAATCACAAAGTGATATCGGATTACGGAACGAGTAAAGTACTTGCTGTGAACGAGATTGAACTAGGTATGACGGTACCGACGATCGAATCTCGGGCAAGTAAAATATCGCGAGACGAAGGGAATATATATATGGGATTGATTGAATCCTGGCATCGTGGTTCATCCGATATGATCATCGATGAATGTGTGGGAGTCAATATGGGTGCCCAGACCCCGCTGTTGATTATTGATAGAAGATCATGTCTGCATATTCTCGAACCCGCAGGGTCACACACTTAACGTATCTCGACGCTAGGATAGATTGGATAATTGGTTTATGAATTTTTGTTCGGAGTCTCGGATGGGATCCGGGATATCACGAGAGGTTCCGGAATGGTCCGGAGAATAAGATTCATATAAGGCAGTGCAGTTTTTGGAGTTCGGAATTGTTCCGGGTTAATCGGTATTGTACCGGAAGCTTCTAGAACCTTCCGGAAGGGGACCAACGTGGCCCCACCTTCCGGGAGGGGGCATGGGCCTATGAGGGAGTGTCCTGGCCGCATTGGTCCAGGGGCACAAGGCCCCATAGGGCCCAGCCGATTCTAGAGAGATTTGACTCGTTTAAATCTCGGGATAGAATTTCTAGATAAGGGAGAGTTTAAATCGTTTAAACTAGAGATAGGATTTCTAGATAAGGGAGAGTTTAAATTGTTTAAACTAGAGATAGGCTTGGAGGAGGGGCAAGGGCTGGCCGCCCCCCCTCTATATATAGAGGGGTGGTGCGCCCCCTCCCCCCACACACACCTTCCTCCAAGCCCTAGCAGCCTTGCTACCTTCCTCTCTCCCTCCCGACTGTTTGTAGGCGAAGCCCTGCAGCAGAAATTCTCCACCATATACACCACACCGTCGTGTTGTAGATCCAATCTATCTCTCCACCATACTCGCTGGTCCGAGGAAGGAGGAGACGTCGAGGTGCTGCACGTGTGCATCTCACGGAGGCACCGCCACTTGTGGTGCTAGATCGGATCGGATCGCGAGGAGGAGAAGCGAGTACGACTACATCACCCACGTTCCGACGAACGTTCCGCTGTGCGAATCTTGAAGGGTATGAAGATCTAATCCAATCTCTCTCGTTGTTTGCATCTCCTAGATTAGATCTTGGCTTTCCCTCTGTTCGCTCCGTAGAAAATTTTGATTTACTATGCCGCGAAACCCTTCAGTGGTATCAGAGCTAGATCTATGCGTAGATGTGTTTCACGAGTAGAACGCAACATGGTTGTTGCGGGCGTTGATGTTTTCTGTTGCAAGCCTCTTGTTTGTGTTCTTCTTATGACGCGGGATAGTGAGATTGAAGCGGTCCAGGCCAACCTTACGCGACGTCGTTCGCGAGACCGGCTCCGCACTTGACGTGTGGCTTGTTCCACACATGCGGCTGGTGGATGTCAGTTTCTCTCACTATAGTTGTCATGGGATTAACACCGGAGTTTGGCAACCATAATATCACCGTTGTGGCTTTCCGTAGGTAAGAATCGTTCTTAGCATCTACTCCCATAAAGCCACGTAAAACATGCAACAACAAAGTAGAGGCGTCTAACTTGTTTTTGCAGGGAGTGTTTTCTGTGATATGGTATGGCCCAAGATGTGATGTGTATATTGTATGCGATGATAATGTTTTGTAATGTTTCACGACTTGCATGTCGATGAGTACACAACCGGCAGGAGCCATATGGTTGTCTTTATAATTGTGTATGACCTGCGAGTCAACTTCTTATATGCCATGTAATAGCTTTACTTTATCGCTAAGTAGTTAGCAATAGTTGTAGTTGCTATTCGTGGTGGAGGCAATCATGGTGGAGTGATGGAGATCATGCCGGAACGCACAAGATGGAGATCATTGCGCGAAGATTGGCTATACCATGTCACATAAAGTTATATGCATGTGATGTTTATCCTTTTATGTATCTTATCATGCTTAGATCGCGACGGTAGCATTATAAGATGATTCCTCACTTAAAGATCAAGATAAAAACTGTGTTCTCCCCAAGTATGCACCGTTGCGAAAGTTCGTCGTGTCCAAGCATCACGTGATGATCGGGTGCTATAGACTCTACGCTCACATACAACGGGTGCAAGCCAGTTTTTGCACACGCGGAAATACTTGGGTCTAACTTGACGAGCCTAGCATGTACAGACATGGCCTCGGAACACAAGAACCGAAAGGTTAAGCATGAGTCATATGAATGATATGATCGACACTTCGTTGTCCACCATTGAAACCACATCTCTTCTCGTGATGATCGGATTAGGTGTGGTGAATTTGGATCGTGTTCACTAAACAACTTGAGGGATGTTGAATTTAGTGGGAGTTCATCTAGTAATTTGATTAAGTTGAACTATTTATCATGAACATAGTCTAAATTGTACTTGCAAATACTGTAGATCCAATGGCCAAGTCCAACTTCAACTTCAACGTTTTTGCTGAGAAAGAAAAGCTTAGAAACAATGGGTCTAACTTCACCAACTGGTTCCGCAATCTAAGAATCATTCTGTCTGGCGGACAAAAGGACTATGTCCTTGGTAAAGCGTTAGGTGACCCCCCTGCTGCAACTGCGCCGGCTGATGAGAAAGCTGTCTATCAGTCACGCAAAGATGATTATGGTGTGATTAAGATCACCATGTTGTTTGCTATGGAACCGGAGCTTCAAAATCGTTTTGAAACCTATCCCGGGCCCTTTGAGATTCTTGAGGAGCTGAAAACCATGTTTCAGACTCAAGCCCGTTCTGAGAGATATGAGATCTCTGAGAAGTTCTTTAACTGCAAGATGGAGGAAGGGAGTTCCGTTAGTGAGCACGCCATAAAGATGTCGGGCTACACTCAACGCCTTGAGCAACTGGAATGCACGATTCCAGAGGAGCTCAAGATTGACAGGGTTCTGCAATCACTCCCTCCCAGCTACAAAAGTTTTGTAGTGACTCATAATCAGATTGGTTCCACTGATACGATCAGCGAGCTCTTCGCAAAGCTGAAGGCTGCGGAAGTGGACATCAAGAAGGATAATCATGTGTTGATGGTCAACAAGCCCTCCTTTAAGAAAGGTAAGGGAGCAAAGAAGCCCTTCAAGAAGGGCGGCGGCAAGCGCAATGCCCCTGCTGAGAAGAAGCTCAGGTCTGGTCCTAAGCCGGACACTGAGTGCTTCTATTGCAAGGACAGGGGTCACTGGAAGCGCAACTGTCCGAATTACTTAGCGGACAAGAAGGCTGGCACCATCAAAGGTATATTTGATATACATGTTATTGATGTTTTCCTTACTAGCCCTCGTTGTAGTGCCTGGGTATTTGATACCGGTTCAGTTGCTAATATTTGTAACTCGAAACAGGAGCTACGGAATAGACGGCGGCTTGCGAGGGATGAGGTGACGATGCGCGTTGGCAACGGATCAAGAGTTGATGTGATGGCCGTCGGCACGCTCTCCTTAGTTTTACCTTCGGGATTAGTTTTAAACCTTAATAAATGTTATTATGTGCCTGCGTTGAGCATGAACATCATTTCCGGATCGTGTTTATTGCAAGACGGTTATTCATTTAAATCGGAGAATAATGGTTGTTCTATTTATATGAGTAACATCTTTTATGGTCATGCACCTCTTGTGAATGGTTTATTTCTTCTAAATCTCGAAAGGGATGAAACACACATCCATAACATTGAGGCTAAGAGATGCAAAGTAGATAGTGATAATACTACTTATTTGTGGCACTGTCGTCTAGGTCATATTGGAGTAAAGCGCATGAAGAAACTCCATTCTGATGGACTTTTGGAGTCTCTTGATTTTGAATCATTTGACACATGCGAACCATGCCTCATGGGCAAGATGATCAAAACCCCGTTCTCTGGTATGATGGAGCAAGCAACGGACTTGTTGGAAATCATACATACCGATGTATGCGGACCGATGAGTGTTTCGACGCGCGGTGGATATCGCTATTTCCTCACTTTTACCGATGACTTAAGTAGATATGGGTATATCTATTTAATGAAGCATAAATCTGAAACGTTTGAAAAGTTCAAAGAATTTCAGAATGAAGTGGAGAACCATCGTAACAGAAAGATTAAGTTTCTACGATCCGATCGTGGGGGCGAATATTTGAGTTATGATTTTCTCACGCATCTTAAAGCAAGCGAAATTGTTTCGCAACTCACGCCACCCGGAACACCACAGCGCAATGGTGTGTCTGAACGCCGGAATCGAACCCTATTAGATATGGTCCGATCGATGATGTCTCTTACTGATTTGCCGTTATCATTTTGGGGTTATGCATTAGAAACCGCTGCATTCACTTTAAATAGGGCTCCATCTAAATCCGTTGAGACGACACCGTATGAACTGTGGTTTGGTGCTAAACCTAAGTTGTCGTTTCTTAAAGTTTGGGGATGCGAAGCTTACGTGAAGAAGTTGATGCCGGACAAGCTCAAACCCAAAGCGGAGAAATGCGTCTTCATAGGATACCCTAAGGAAACTATTGGGTATACCTTCTATCACAGAACCGAAGGCAAAGTGTTTGTCGCAAAGAACGGTTCCTTTCTTGAGAAGGAGTTTCTCTCGAAAGAAGTGAGTGGGAGGAAAGTAGAGCTAGACGAGGTTATTGAACCTTCTATTGAATTGGAGAGTAGCGCAGCACCTGAAATTGTTCCAGTGCCGCCTGCACCAACAATAGAGGAAGCTAATGACAAGGATCATGAAGCTTCGGACGATGCTGCTACTGAACGTCGCAGGTCGACAAGGTCGCGTGCCCCTCCTGAGTGGTACGGCAACCCTGTCTTGACTGTCTTGTTGGTAAAAGACAGTGAACCTACGAACTATGAGGAAGCGATGATGAGCCCAGACTCTGAGAAATGGCTGGAATCCATGAAATCCGAATTGGGATCCATGAGCGAAAACCAAGTATGGACTTTGGTGGACCCTCCTAGCGACCGAAAGGCCGTTGAGTGCAAATGGATCTTCAAGAAGAAAACCACCGCGGATGGTAATGTTACCGTCTATAAAGCACGGCTTGTCGCAAAAGGTTTTCGACAAGTTCAAGGTGTTGACTACGATGAGACTTTCTCTCCCGTAGCGATGTTTAAGTCCATTCGGATTTTATTAGCAATTGCTGCATTTCATGATTATGAAATATGGCAGATGGATGTCAAGACTGCTTTCCTCAATGGCAACATTGATGAAGAGTTGTATATGATGCAACCCGAGGGTTTTGTCGATCCTAAGGATGCTAGTAAAGTATGCAAACTTCAGCGTTCCATTTATGGACTGAAGCAAGCATCTCGGAGTTGGAACCTTCGTTTTGATCAAGTGATCAAGAGCTTTGGACTTGTTCCAAATTGCTACGAAGCTTGTATCTATAAGAAAGTGAGTGGGAGCTCGGTGACGTTTCTGGTACTGTATGTGGATGACATATTGATTATCGGAAATGACATCAACATGCTTAACGATGTGAAGAGTTATTTGAACAAGTGTTTTTCAATGAAAGACCTAGGTGAAGCTGCTTATATATTGGGCATCAAGATCTATAGAGATAGACAAAGACGCCTGATAGCTTTAAGCCAGAGTACATACCTAGACAAAGTTCTGAAAAGGTTCAGAATGGATAAGGCAAAGAAAGGTTCAGTGCCTATGTTGTCAGGTAAGATATTGAGCAAGGCTCCGTGTCCAGCTACGGTAAATGATGGGGAAGCTATGAGCAAAGTGCCTTATGCCTCGGCCATAGGTTCCATCATGTATGCCATGTTGTGTACTAGACCGGATGTGTCCAATGCTATTAGTTTGACGAGCAGATATCAAAGTGATCCAGGAGTGGAACACTGGACAGCCGTGAAGAACATCCTAAAGTACCTAAATAGAACTAAAGAAATGTTCTTAGTCTATGGGGGTGATGAACAGCTTGTCGTAAAAGGTTACGTCGATGCTAGTTTCGACACCGACAAGGATGATTCTAAATCTCAGACAGGATACGTTTATATTTTGAATGGAGGAGCTGTGAGCTGGAGAAGCTGCAAGCAAAGCGTGATCGCGGGATCTACAGTAGAAGCGGAATACATGGCTGCTGCAGAAGCGTCAAGTGAAGGAGTTTGGATCAGAAACTTCATCACTGAGCTTGGCGTGGTTCCAAGTGCATTGGACCCACTGGAGATATTGTGTGACAACACTGGCGCCATAGCACTCGCTAAGGAACCAAGATATCATCCAAAGACCAAGCATATCAACCGCAAGTTTCATATAATCCGAGATTATATAGCAGATGGAGATCTGAAGATTAGCAAAGTACATACGGATCTGAATGTCGCAGATCCATTGACTAAACCTCTTCCACGTGTAAAACATGATCAACACCTCAGTGCCATGGGTGTGAGATTGTTGCCAGATGTAAACTAGATTATTGACTCTAGTGCAAGTGGGAGACTGTTGGAATTATGCCCTAGAGGCAATAATAAAGATGTTATTATTATAATTCTTGTTCATGATAAAGTTTATATTCCATGCTAAAATTGTATTAAGCGGAAACATTAATACTTGTGTGGTTTGTGAACAACACCGTGTCCCTGGTACGCCTCTAAGGACTAGCTCATTGATCAATGATGGTTAAGGTTTCCTAACCATAGACATGAGTTGTCAATTGATAATGAGATCATATCATTGGGAGAATGATATGATGGACAGACCCAAACTAAGCGAAGCAATTAGATCGTTTCATCGTGTTCATCTTTGCGAAGCTTTTCCTATGTCAAATATTGTATTCCTTAGACCATGAGATAATGCAACTTCCTGGTACCGGAAGAAAGCTTTGAGGTCATCAAACGTCATCCTATGAGAGGGTGATCATAAAGGTGTCTCTCAGGTGATCGGAAATTATCTGTTGGGTTGTATGTATCGAGATGGAATTTGTCCCTCCCAAGTCGGAGAGATATACTTCGGGCCCACTCGGTAATCGATATCAACACCGCTTGCAAGCATGTGGTTAAGGAGTTAATCACAAAGTGATATCGGATTACGGAACGAGTAAAGTACTTGCTGTGAACGAGATTGAACTAGGTATGACGGTACCGACGATCGAATCTCGGGCAAGTAAAATATCGCGAGACGAAGGGAATATATATATGGGATTGATTGAATCCTGGCATCGTGGTTCATCTGATATGATCATCGATGAATGTGTGGGAGTCAATATGGGTGCCCAGACCCCGCTGTTGATTATTGATAGAAGATCATGTCTGCATATTCTCGAACCCGCAGGGTCACACACTTAACGTATCTTGACGCTAGGATAGATTGGATAATTGGTTTATGAATTTTTGTTCGGAGTCTCGGATGGGATCCGGGATATCACGAGAGGTTCCGGAATGGTCCGGAGAATAAGATTCATATAAGGCAGTGCAGTTTTTGGAGTTCGGAATTGTTCCGGGTTAATCGGTATTGTACCGGAAGCTTCTAGAACCTTCCGGAAGGGGACCAACGTGGCCCCACCTTCCGGGAGGGGGCATGGGCCTATGAGGGAGTGTCCTGGCCGCATTGGGCCAGGGGCACAAGGCCCCATAGGGCCCAGCCGATTCTAGAGAGATTTGACTCGTTTAAATCTCGGGATAGAATTTCTAGATAAGGGAGAGTTTAAATCGTTTAAACTAGAGATAGGATTTCTAGATAAGGGAGAGTTTAAATTGTTTAAACTAGAGATAGGCTTGGAGGAGGGGCAAGGGATGGCCGCCCCCTCTATATATAGAGGGGTGGTGCGCCCCCTCCCCCCACACACACCTTCCTACAAGCCCTAGCATCCTTGCTACCTTCCTCTCTCCCTCCCGACTGTTTGTAGGCGAAGCCCTGCAGCAGAAATTCTCCACCATATACACCACACCGTCGTGTTGTAGATCCAATCTATCTCTCCACCATACTCGCTGGTCCGAGGAAGGAGGAGATGTCGAGGTGCTGCACGTGTGCATCTCACGGAGGCACCGCCACTTGTGGTGCTAGATCGGATCGGATCGCGAGGAGGAGAAGCGAGTACGACTACATCACCCACGTTCCGACGAACGTTCCGCTGTGCGAATCTTCAAGGGTATGAAGATCTAATCCAATCTCTCTCGTTGTTTGCATCTCCTAGATTAGATCTTGGATTTCCCTCTGTTCGCTCCGTAGAAAATTTTGATTTACTATGCCGCGAAACCCTTCATATTCTACAATTCAATCATATATATACCTATGATCTATTTCTGGGCACATCTCTAAAGGAAGAGTAGCACCTTAGAAACAAATCTTTGGGATCTATAGGTTGATCAAGCTCACTACCAATTTTTCCAAGCTTTGATTCAATAAATAATAGATGGTACCACTACCAAGACTATCTAGATGAACCAACTAGATAAGATTTGAATCCCTAAGCCTCAGACCAACATCATTGGTCATAGGGAATTCAGCTATGAGCATCTCTAGTTTTCAAAGCCAAGATTGTCTCAAGCATAAACTAACCAAATCCATGGTTTAGAATTAAACCTGTGTGCCATACATGATGGTGTCACAAGAACAATTCAATATGAATCAGGAAAAGCAGAAAATCATCCTAGATTCAGAAAATCAACTAACTAATCACTTTCCTGTTAAAAACAGGAACCATAACTAGAATATTCTTATAATACACTTCACTGTTTGAGATCATGAGGATCTCAATCCACATATTAATTTCCAAGCTAACAACAATAGGGCATTAGCTGTATCTTATCATAATCATGACCATGAATCAAATAAACAGTGGAAAGCTATCAGATCATTAGCTTTACCAAGCATGGTTTCCCATACAACCACATCATCTGAATCAGATGCAATCCAAGCATCAAATCATCAAGTAAGCCACCAGAAACACCATACATCAGATCAACCAACAAGCTTCTGGCCAATAAGCATTCAGTATGGCTATAGACCATCTAAACATAAACCAATTCCTCCAGTACATGAACAAGCACATCACAGAAACCCTAAAAGGGATAATTATCCTAATCTGAATCAGACAATATCCAGAGAGGACACTGCTAACATCTAGCATCGAATCAGCAAGCACAGAGAGCACTAGGAGAGGGGAAGCAAACTCACCATAGGTCCTCGCTGAAGGATAGAAGAGGAAGCAGGGGCCGACGGCCATGGCGGCACGGGGAGCACCCCAGAGGGGGCGCTGCAACCCGCACGGCGCCACGACAACAACCCTGATCACGCCTGGAGGTGCAGAGCATCACCTCAACGCACGACGACCTCGGCCGCACTTGAATCCATGCCAATCCCCAAACCCTAGGGTTCGGGACGGCATCGATCCATCGCAGGAGAGCCCTAGGCTCGAATCCAATTGGATAGAACGAACGGACGTCGTCGACAACCCCTTAATGCACCATGGCGGCGACCAGAACGGCCGATGGCGGCGGGAATCGCCGGTGGCGGCATCGCCGGCCACACGGTCGGGGCCAGAGTAGGAGAAGATGAACTCGCACGAGAGAGAGAGACAGTGAGGAATGGGCCGAGCTGGGCCAGACCCTTCAGGGTGGCTCTTTTGTCTAGCACTAATGGGCCAACATGGCCCAATAAAAATAACCAGCCCATAAACAATTTCAGGTCTGTTTGAATAAAAAGAAAAGACCAAAATACCCCTAGACTTAATAAAATCATAGAAAATAAAATAATAGTCCAAAAATTATAAACAAAATATTTTTGGATTCACAATAATCCATTATGTCCAAATAAAATAAGATATCAAATTTTGGATATTTAAATTTTTATAAGAATTTTGTAAATTAAATATTCCTTATGGAATTTTACAAAATTATTGAAAGGTGATAAAAATAAATAAAAATCACTTTCATTATTCATTAATATTATAGTATTTTAAAAAAATAATAAAATATTTGATAATAAAATAAAGTTATAATTAATAATTCCTAAGGGAATTATTAAATAAATAAAAAAATCAAATAAAGGGAAGTAAAATAAAAATAAATCAATACATGTTATTAATATTAAAAAGAAATATTTATAAACCCTTTATTACTCAAAAAGAAAATTTTGGGATAAATGCATAAAAATTCAAATAATACATTACATTACTTGCATAATCATTTTGCTTCTTTAAATATTGTCCTTACCGGGCAATAATTATGTTTTTGTAGAACTAGAAGCTCAAGGTCCAGTGCAAGCATTAGACTTCACTACCTTTCCATCACAAGGCAAGTTCATCACTTGCTCATATCCTTTGAAGAGTCTTTATCAAAGTATTTACAAATTGTGTGTTATCATATATGCTATAAGAGAAAGAAAATATTATTTTCCCAAATAAAGAAATTATGGATATCATCCTAAGTGGTGATATGATGGAGCAATAGAACTTAGAGTTCTAATTGCAACAATGATGATCAAGTAGGAACTTAATAACACCTGACATCAGTGATTCTAGCGCCGTATATTACGCGTTAGCCATGAGATTTGGAATGGGACAGAGAAGTCAGCTGTATCTTCTTCCTCTCGCATGAAGACGGATGTGCAGGTCGTGGCTGTTATCCTTGTAGCGTGCATATTAATTGGTAATTCGTAGAGGATATGCAGCATATGGGTGGGAACCCTCAACATCGCACGATAGTTCTGGCATCTAACGGTTTATACAAACCATTGCCGTAATTCATTATGTGGGCATGGTGTACACAAAGGAGGCATGCGAGGTCGCGAAGGGGGCAGTGATTGGCTTGGACCAACTACTGGGCCCCACATCATGGAATTGTGGACGGGAAAGTACGCCCGGTTGTGCAACAAGGAGTTGATCTCTCATGGGTAAAGTAACGCACCTCTACAAAGTGTAAGAACTGTAACTTGTTACTCCCAGTTCCGGGAAGGAGCTACGAACGCAGCAGGAAAGGAACTCCATGAAAGTTCTAGTCAACCTGTGAAGGCTGATTGTCATAGTTTTTTTTATATAAAATCAATCTTTGAAGAAAGATTTACAAAAACTGCATAGTGCCAAGGATTTATAATTCGAGGTGGTAGATAGAGCATCAAATTTCCCACCTTGCATATAATGAACTTGTTGGGTAACGCTGTTACTCATTCTTTCCTTTGATCCCTTGCTTAGACTCTGAAGATTTCGAAGACGTGCCAATGTATGCAGCTGAATGCCAAGAAGATGTGTTCTATGAGGAACCTGATATATTCGAAGGAGTTAAAGGCTTGGATTACGAGATCCGCTACGGTGTCGATGAGAATGAGACCAACTAAGTATCTAGTTAGTAGTAACCATTGGAGCCGAGCAGCAAGAACTCTATAGAATAAGCTGTTGAGCCCCACTCCTAGTCGGAGTTGTTACTTTTAAATTTCCGCTGAACATCTTATATTTTGGTTTGTAAGTTGGATCTTTTGGAAGTCTTGAACTTCCGGTATTGTAATAATAATAATGTGTGTACTTTTGTAATATGGACCCGCAATATTTCTTTTGTACCACTCTGAGGGATGTGATATTTACGGAACGGTGTTCTGTGGATGTCATATCAACGACTATAGTGTACTACACATGCAGTGGTATGCTGGGTCACCGAAGTTGGTATCAGAGCAAATAGCTTTGACCTTAGGTTGGAAAACCTAGTTAAGGGTATTACCTATAGGAGATTTGGCAACGATAAAGAATTATCTAAAAATAATATAATGGGTGTTCAAATGAGAATATTCTGTTATATATTTTAGTGCGATAATTCTTTGTTATGATGCAATATATTATTGGATACTAATTAAAATTATTTTTCTGATATACAGAGATATGGCACCAAAGTTTCTCAAACAGACTTTGGTAAGGAAAGAGGAGACTCTTGATGATTATCAAGGATCATTTACAGACCAACTTCATCAACTTTTAAAGCTTTTCAACTGTCCAACTAGAATTCTAGTGAACACTATCACTTATCTTGATTGTCGGATGTTATCCAAGTATCGTGTGTGTATCCAACATCCAGAGAAGCTTGGATTGTACCACGATCTACCCATAGGTGAAGGTAGGAGTCATTTAGCAGCCTATCATGTTGCGGTTGTGGAGGCAATAGCTAATATCCGGGAGCAGAAAACCAAGGAGCTAGAAGGTAGCACATTTTCTGTGATACCTCATGATTCTATAGACTCGGAGCCTATACCGGATCATCTTAATTTGGTTAAGAAGCATCCTAACTTAGCTTCCAAGTTTATGGATAGATACCGGACACTCGTTGCATCCTTTTATAAGACTCATCAAGTGATTGTCGAAGACAACAATGACATGTTAGAGGATCTAACTGATCTGGAAAGGAGGAAGCAATTAGCATCCCAGTTAGAGAAAGAAGCAAGTTGTAGTGCAACACCTATTTTTAAGGATATACCTATAGATCCGGAATCCTTTACACCATATCCTTACTCACCAAGACCTGAACCTACATATGATCCTACTATAGATATGCGATATGCAGTACCATAGGGCTCAGAGGATGGTTCTGACTCAGAATTTCCTATTGAGAACTCGGATGGATGGAGAATGGGATCATATAATGGATCTCATGAACACCAGATGTCCACAGATGGTTCTGACAGAAATGTTGGACAATCTAGATGGATGGGTGCAAGAATGAATCTTAATAACAGAAGTAGAAATACTATGTCAATAGATGACCAGGATGAAGAAGAAGATCCTGAGGAAAGAGTGTTTGAATCATCAACATCTTCTCAAAGCCCAGGGAATATATATTATCCAGTATTCAATTATCTTGTCCATGAGAGCACCTGGGGAGCAGCAGGATCTGTGTATCCTGGTGACAACTCTAGAGATGAAGCTCAGGAGATGCAGGCTGGAGATAATGTTGAATATGTTTCTGAAGACTTTTCAGCTGAGCTGGAGGGAGTCAATGCGCTCAGGTTGAGTAATGACTCAAGTCCTGACACTTCAGATACAGAGTATGTTCCTTCTGGAAGGCCATATGTTCCACAAACTGTGCGACGAACAACACGTCATCACGGTTGGACATCATGCATGTACGATAAGCGTAGTTATTACTAGAAGACAATTAGTTAGTTGTATCAAGTACCGTGTCTGTACCCCAAGTAATAAGGTAGTTGTGTGATTATACCTATATGGTATATGTGTAATGACTTTGTATCATTATGATATTATGTAAAATATGTGAAATGCATATTTGGATTTTCTTTGGGTCTTCATTGTGTGACTAGTTCTGTGTGTAAAGTCGAGCTCAGAACACATGTGCGTGATGTAATTATGAGTATTCGCTTTATGTTGCGGGACTAGGGGGTCATGGATACGGGTGTAGAAATGGAAACTGAGCAGCAGCGGATGGGGCGTGAGGCCAAGGAAAAGGCCGATGCTGATACAGCAAATCAAGGAGCATTAACACCACCACCAATGAGACCGTTAATGGAGCAGAACTTTATGCAATACATGCAAATGATGCAAGAGAACCAGAACAAGTTTATGGAGGAATTGTCGGGGCGAGCAAATCAGAGGGCACCTGAAGGAGGAGGAGTGAGTTTATCTGATTTCTAGAATGCAAGGCCGTTACCTTTTGCATCAGCTCCTGAACCAATGGATGCAGAAGACTGGTTAGCCGATACGGAAAGGAAGCTGAAAACTGTAGGTTGCAGTGATGAGGAGAAATTGAGGTATGCAACTCATCTTTTGACCGGACCTGCAGCATCATGGTGGGAAAATCAGTTAGCCATGCAACAACCAGGAAGAGAGTTTACCTGGGAAGAGTTTAAGTAGAGATTCCGTGAATATCATGTTCTGGAAAGCGTCATGGAGTTGAAGCGGAGAGAATTTGAGGAGCTTCAACAAGGATATACTAGTGTCATGAAGTACATCCGGGAGTTTAGCCAACTGTCTCGTTATGGTGAGGAGGATGTTAACACTGAAGAGAAGAGGAAGAAACATTTCTTGCGTCGATTAAATCCATTTGTAAGGATGCAGCTAAGGTTAGCCAATAAGCAAACTTATCAGCAGTTGTTGGATGCATCCATCACTTTTGAAGATGATTACAAGAATGTCCAAGAGGACAGGAGGAAGAGAGCCAATAAGGAAACCAAGAGAATTCAGGCAAGCAAACCTAAACCTAACCTTGAGTTCAAGCCCCGAAATAGGAATTATGGCAACAACAACAATAACAAGGGCAGCGGTGGAAATCAATCTAATCCGAGAAGGAATATTATCTGTAATAACTGTGGAATTCCAGGGCATTTCCAGAGGGAGTGCAAAAAGCCTATAGTGATCTGTTATGGTTGTGGTCAGAAGGGGCATATCAAGCCAGATTGTCCGAGCAAACCACCGGGAGGATGGCCTGCCAAGGGAGGAGGACAAGCCAGTGGAGGAAATGGATAGCCCAATAAAGGAGGAAACAATGGCAAGAACAATAATGGCAAGAGAAACCGACCTACCGGAAAACTGAACTGTGCAACCCTCGAGGAGGTGGATAATTCGGAGCATGCAGTAATAGGTACGCTCAATATCCTTACCAATCCCGGCAAAGTTCTATTTGATACTGGTGCAACTACTTCATTCATTTCTGAAGAATTCTGTGATAAGTTCGGGATTAGAAGGGCAACGTTAGAACGTCCTATGACCTTAGTGTGGCATCCCGCAAAACCACTACTAGAAAATCGCGTTGATTTCGTGCATCGCATCATCATAATCGCATGTCTTGTCTCGGTGCATCAGCATAACATCAGCATGCATCTATTTGTTTGAAACCATTTTGCTAAAAACCCTAATTTTGTTTTCTATATTAAACGCCCGTCTTTATTCAAAACCCCAAAACCCGGGCTTGTCCGGATTATTTATTTTGTCTAGCATTGGTTTGCAAAAGTCCCGTTTATAAATAATAAAATATTTAATTTATTCTAGTGGGGGCAGTCGAACGGGCCAACCCGACCCGAACGACCACCCCCGCATAACACAAATCGGTCCACCCCGTTTTCTTTTTCTACCTAAACTAGTCTACCCACCCCCTGGCCACCTCACCCCGGCCTATCTCGCTGCGCCACCTCACCCTCCCCAAAACCCCCACCACTCCCTAGCTGCCACATGGCCTACCCAACCCACACACAACCCACCTCAGCACACACACACAAAACCCCACACCAGATCCCCACGCACCCACCCCGACCTGGCCCCGCCTGGGCCCCACCGCGCACTCACCCCGCGCGTCCCCACTCACCCAGCTCACCCACCCCACAGAGCATGCACACCCGCAGACCCACACACACGCTACCCGCGCGCGCCCCCACTCCCTGCCGCGTGGGCCCCGCACGCGCCCTGGCCCCACCCACGCACGCGAGCCCCCCCTCCACACCTGATCCTCACCCCTGGCCCCGCTCCTGCCCAATCCCCAGCCACCAACCGCGCTTGGGCCCCACCCCTGACCCCTGTCGGCCCCCTCCTCCCGCACGCGTTCTTCCCCACGCTCGTCTTCCCCGCTCCTCCCCGCGCGCACTCTCCCTCACCCGCGTTCCCCGCTCGCCGCCTCCGCTCTTCGCCTCCCTGCAAGCTCCCTTCGCCGTGCGCCGCCCATCCTCCTCACCTCGCTCCGCCGCCGCCACGCGTGCTCCTCCCTCCGCGGCCGCCGCCCCGCACCGCCTAGCCCCGCCGCCCTCCGGTCGCCGCCCCCGCGGCCATGCCTCCTCCGGCCCTGCCCCGCAGCTCCACCGCCGCCTCCCCAGAGCCACCTCCGGCCGCGCCGCCCCCCGCATCGGCCCCGGCCGCCCCCTCCTACCCACACCACCCCCCGCATCCGCGCGCCCCGGCGCAGCGCCGCCGCGCCTCGCCGAGCCAGCCGCCGCCGACCCTGCGACGCCCGGTCGCCGCCGCATCCACCGCCCCGCGCGCCGCCCCCTCACCTCGCCTGCGACCCCGCCTGCTCCGCCTCCCTCTGAGCCGCGTCCGCCCCCTGGCCGCAGTCTGCGCGCAGCGCCGCCCGGCGCCCCCACCAGCACCCTCCGCTCGGCCGCCCGCTCCGCCTCCGGCCGGCGCCAGGTCCCTCCTCGCCGGTCCGCGCTCCACCTCGTCGCCCCTCTCCCGGCTCCGGCGGTCCCTCCCCATCTCCGCGAGCGCCCCGCCAGAGACGCCCGCAGCACCTCGCCGCCTGCAGCACCCCGTCGCCGGCCCCGCCTCCAACCGCCTCTGGCCGCACGTGCGGCCCGCCTCGAGCCCGTCCGCCGCCGTCGTCGGCTCGCCTCGCGCCCGCGGTGCTCCGTCGCTGAGCCACCCGCGTCTCCCCGGGCCTCCCCAGCCTCCAGCGACGCCCGTCCCTGAGCGCGGCCGCGCTCAGCTCGAGCCCTGCAGCAGGCCGTCCTTGCGAGCCTTCCCCGGGCGCCTCTCGGGCCGCCGCCCTCGCAGACGCCTGCGTGCCCGATGCAGCGCCGGCCCCCGACCGTCGCCGTGTCCCCTGTCGACCTCGCCACCTCCTTCTGCCGCGAACAGCAGCGAGCCTGAGGGCGTTCCCGGCGTCCACCTCGCCCATGTCCGTCACCAACCGTCAAAATCGGGACCCAAGTACACCGTCGCGGAACATCTTCGACGTGGGACGTCAAGGCCTCCGTTATGAAACTGACAAGATCAGCCACTCGGACCCGATGACCACCAAGAACGCCCCGAGAACGACAAGTACCTCCCTCGAACGCCAAACCCGAACCGGAAGGACGCCAAGATCGCCACCTGTACCACAAGTACCGCACCCCGGACGCCAAGTACTTCACCCCGAAGCCAAGACCGACTCGATTGCGCGGGCCCGACAAGACCCTCGCAACGGCAAGATCGACCCTGTGGGACCCGACAAGATCTGCGCGACGACAAGAACGGCACCGACCCGGAAGATCCGATGAACCCCGACACCGAACCAAGTCCGGCTTCTCGGAACGCCAAGATCTACCCCAGAACCCGAGAACGCTTCCGCCGAGAACGTTTCCCTAGACCCGTCGAACCCCGAGACCGACCCTGAACCCCGGAACCCCAAGATCGCCGAGACCCCTAATGTGTGACCCCTTTTCCTTCGAACCCTATTTCATAACATAATACAACTTGTCGCATATTAAATTGTCATCTCGCATGCATATCATTGGTTTGGGGGCCTTGTGCCGATTCACCTAATAATTAAATATGAGGCCATATGCGGGCAAATCTAGTCTTATATTGGCCTCATTTAAACTTGTGTAGCGAACCGGTGCTATCTTTTACCATGTTAATACAACATTAAATTGCGGGGCTTCTAAACAACATGAACCATATAATTACTTGTCGGGACCCCGGTTCCGCTTAATATGACCTAATTGCATCGCATCTTTGCCATGCCATACATCATACATGCATCATGCCGAACTTCTGCCGTGGTATTAAATATTGCATCCGGTGTTTATTCTAGTGATTTGCTTCTTCGCGGATAAGGCCGTTGAGTTGTTGTGAGCTTCGCCCGATCTTCGGTTGAACCTTCGACAATGTTTTCAGGCGAGCATCTCCCCCTTTCTACCTATCTTACTTTTATAGTAATTTACTCCTTCCTGTTGTTCTATTGCTATCTGTGTTGCGATGCTCTAGTTTTCGTACCCGTGAAATCCCCTGCAGCCTTATATTGCCTCGGACACATCCTATTACCTGTTGTTTGGTAGATAGTTGGACTTGCGCGTCGTAGTCGCTTGCTCAAGTGATGTTGCGTGTTGTCAATGCCACAGTTGTTGATGTATTGCCGCATGTTGTTGTTGGAGATGATTCTAGCTTTACTTATCGTCACTTTAATTTCTGTTTAACAACTAAAAGTGATTAAGCAGAGGCATCGGTGGGTGATAGATAATATTTGGTTTCCGAACGCCCACTTGTGTCCCGTAAGACCCCGAGTACTTGATACCTGTTCCTTGATTTATCGCGCTATCCACATCCGGGAGGTATATGGGACCCCCCTCAGCCAGAGCTTGATTCCGTCTTATTTCTTGGGGCCACAAACTAGTTTGAGGTTTTATTACTATCCTGTACTTATGCCATGCTTTACTGCTTTATTTACGATTGTGCGAGGGGCACACTGTACTGTTTTGGAAGCGGAATGTTTACGCGGTATCGACAAGCCCAGCCACACTTTCGGGTTCCCAGTCGTTTACAGCCATTGACGCAGACCTTGAGGCCGTCTCGGAGCTTGCTTACTCCGTTGCGGGATCTACTCAAAGGGGTGGCCCCCTGAAATATTTCTGAATCTTGTGATTGCTTTGTCGTGAAGGCCTCGTTGGGTTTTGATTTGGTTTTTCCGAGGTTGATCGAGTGTGTGTTGCTATTGGTGCACCCCGGCCGGGTAAAACTTTCTGAAAGCCGTGTCCGCGGATATGGACGACTTGGAGCACAGTTTCTCGATCATAGACAAGCATAACTAAAGTTTATTGCTATAAATTTGACTTATCATGACTAGTAATCAGCTTCACTATAACGGAATGGCTAATTAATACTGCCCACAATTGCTTGTTTGAGTTGTCGCTTGCGACCATTGTACCTGACTAGTAAGTATTGCAACTACAACGGAATGGCTGAATAAAAGTACCAACCACTGCTGGGTTTTGGGTTTATCTCATGCTACCTGTATCTGATTAGTAATTGTTGCAACTATAACGGAATGGTTAACTAAAAGTGCCCACTGCTTACTTTATCAGGATGATTATCTAAACCTGACTAGTAAAGTGCCGCAACTATAACTGAATAAGTAAAACTGCCAACTGTGTGAGTTCCTCGGCTGACTTCCTCGACGGTCTCGAGGGGGAAACGCCAGGATGGGTTTGTTTGATAATAGTACCAGGTTATCTCCGAATAGGTCTTTCTCACCCCTCTCTGATAGTCGCCAGTTGTATCGAGTCTCTATAGGTTGTTTAGCGCGTGCTGCTGCTGCCGCTTCAGTCCACCATACCTATGTAGGCGAGGACCGCCGAATTCTAGCCTCGCCGTGTACTGGCCTCAGTACTGACGCTCCTCTTTTTCCTTTGCCCTTTGTCGGCACCCCTTTTGTTTAAGCAGGTTTTGAGATCGACGTCGTTAGCAGGGTTACCCTTCCGGCTTGGCCTGGGCAGGGTTATGGACGCCATTGGTTATTCTTCAGGGCTCTTAGCCCCATTTGCATCTTGTCCGTAGCTGGACGCTCTATTGTTTTCAAGGTGATTTGGGTCTTTGTATATTATATCTATACTCTTGACTCTTTGAGTCGCTGTTATATATCTGTTCTGTGGGTCCCATCGAGGACTGTTGTGTAATGCTATTACTTCGTATTCCACCCGCACGAAAGTGCCTGGTGGGCACCTTTGAATCGTTTCTATGCGGGTTTGGCGAATTTTGCTCAAACTTGCATAGGTACGATTCTGAGGGTGTTACACGTAGTTACGGCAGGAGGGAATGTGATTGTACGCCACATAAAACAAGATCAGGTTATCTCGATATGTGGTTGTACATATTTCCCAGACCTTTATGTGATTCCTTTGAAGGGAATTGCAGTAGTTCTGGGGATGGATTGGATGATGGAACACAGAGCTCAGATAAATTTTGAGGAGAAAACTGTCTCAATCAAAACTCTAAGTGGAGCCAGGATAGTTTACCAGGCAGATAAACACAGTCATATCATGGTGGATCTGCAGTTGCATTCAATGAAGGAAGTTAAATTAGAAGAAATTCCTGTAGTTAATGAATTCCAAGATGTTTTCCCAACGGAATTACCAAGAATGCCACCAGACCGGGAGATAGAGTTCACCATTGACCTAATACCTGGTACAACCCCAATAGCTCAGGCACCATATAAAATGGGACCCAAAGAGTTGAAAGAACTCAAGGAGCAAATTGATGAGTTTGCAAGAAAAGGATTTATTCAGGAAAGTGTATCTCCATGGGGAACACCAGTAATTTTTGTGGATAAGAGAGATGGTGGAAGACGGATGTGTGGTGATTATAGAAATCTGAACAACGTGACGATCAAGAACAAGTATCATTTACCAAGAATTCAAGATTTGTTTGATCAAGTGAAAGGAGCTGGAGTATTTTCAAAGATCGATTTAAGATCTGGATACCATCAAATAAAAATCAAGCCGGAAGATGTTCCAAAAACAGCATTTGTCTCAAGATATGGACACCATGAATATCTGGTGGTACCATTTGGTTTGACCAATGCACCGGAAATATTCATGAATCTGATGAACAAGATCTTCATGCCATACTTGGATAAGTTTGTCATTCTCTTTATTGATGATATTCTGATATATTCCAAGGATAAGGAAGAGCATGCTGACCATTTGAGAATAGCATTTCAGACTTTAAGAGAACATAAGCTCTATGCTAAGTTCAGTAAGTGTGAATTCTGGTTAGATGAGGTATAATTCCTCGGTCATGTGATCATTAAAGATGGGATTGCTGTGAATCCATCTAAAGTTCAGTCAGTATTAGAGTGGACTGCACCAACCAACGTGAAACAAATTCGAGGTTTCCTAGGAATGGTTGGTTATTATCAGAGATTCATTGAAGGTTTCTCCAAAATAGCTGGACCAATGACTAAATTATTAAGGAAGAATACACCATTTAAGTGGGATGATAAATGTGAAGCAAGTTTCCAAGAGTTGAAAATGAGATTAACCACAGCTCCAATCCTAGCAGTTCCTGAAACAGGGAAGGATTTCACCGTATACTGTGATGCATCTAAAGAAGGTTTGGGGTGTGTATTAATGCAAGACCGGAAGTAATTGCTTATGGTTCAAGACAATTGAAACCACATGAAGTCAACTATCCAACCCATGATTTAGAGTTAGCAGCAGTAGTTTTTGCACTGAAAGGATGGAGGCATTTTCTTTATGGAGCCAGATGTGAGTTATATACCGACCATAAAAGTCTCAAATATTTCTTCACTCAAAAGGAATTGAACATGAGACAGAAGCGTTGGTTGGAATTAATTAAGGATTATGATCTAACAATCAATTACACCCCAGGAAAAGCAAATGTTGTAGCAGATGCTTTAAGCAGAAAGAGTGCAGATATTCAGCCTAGCAACAGATAGTTACCAAAAGAGTTACAAATGGACTTGGAAAGATTAGAACTCCAATTCATTAAAACAGAGGTTCTTGGAGGATTAGCGACTATACAAGTAGTTGTAGAACATGACAGTGACCTTAAGCAAGAAATTTTTAGACGTCAAGAAGAAGACCCTTTTATTGTTGAGGAAATTCGGAGGATATCTCAAGGGCAAAAATCAGTTTTTCGCCTTGGAGATTATGTATCTTTGTGGTTCCAAGATCGTTTATGTGTTCCAGATGTGACTGAGATCAGAAATGTCATACTCAAAGAAGCACATACTACCCCATATTCTATACATCCAAGGAGTACTAAGATGTATATGGATTTGAAGGAACTATTCTGGTGGAATAACATGAAAAGAGATATTGATAAATATGTATCTGAATGCCATACTTGCCAAAGGGTGAAAGCTGAACATCAAAATCCAGCAGGACCGTTACAACCCTTAGAAATTCCTGAATGGAAATGGGAGGAATTAGACATGGATTTCATCACAGGATTACCTATGACACCAAAAAAATAAAGACATGATATGGGTAATAGTGGACAGACTCACTAAGAGTGCACATTTTATTTCAGTGAATCAAAAAGATAATGCTGAGAAGTTAGTTGAAGTATATGTCAAAGAGATAGTAAGTAAGCATGGAGTACCCAAGAAGATCGTAACTGATAGGGGGTCAGTGTTTACTTTAGCATTTTGGAAGCAATTGCATGAGGCACTTGGTTCAAAGTTAGATTTCAACACGGCATATCATCCTGAGACAGGAGGTTAAACTGAAAGAACAAATCAAATACTGGAAGACATGTTGAGAGCTTGTGCACTGGATTTTGGAGAAACATGGGAGGATCACCTACCATTGGCAGAATTTTCTTATAACAATAGCTATCAGAGTAGTCTGAAGGCAACTCCATATGAGGTTCTGTATGGAAGGAAGTGTAGATCACCAATATGTTGGTACGAACCTGGAAGCAGCAAAGAATTTGCGCCTGATTATATCAAGGAGAAACAATACATCATTGATAAGATTAGGGATAAACTGAAAATAGCCCAGAGCGGGCAGAAAAGTTATGCGGATCAAAGCCGAAGATCATGGCATCCAGAAGTAGGAGATATGGTCTATTTGAAAGTAAGTCCAATGAAAGGAGTAAAAAGGTTCGGAGTTAAAGGGAAATTAAGTCCAAGATATATTGGACCATTCAAGATACTGATCCAAAACAGAACTATAGCTTATGCTTTAGAGTTACCATCAAGACTGGCTCAAGTGCATAATGTTTTTCATGTATCACAACTTCGCAAATGTTTGAAAGTTCCAGAGGATGCAATAACACATCAAGAGATAGAACTACAAGCAGACCTGACTTATATTGAAAAACCCTGCAAGATTCTAGAAGAAAATTGGAAAAGATTGAGGAATAGGGAAATCAAGTATTGCAAGGTACAATGGGAACATCACCCTGAAATGGAAGCCACATGGGATAAAGAAGAGGATTTAAGAAAAACTTATCCAGAACTATTCAGGTACATCTCCAACAAACTTAGGGACGAAGTTTAATTTAAGGGGGGAAGTCTGTAACATCCCAGCATTAAGGAACCTAACGAAGGGTAGATTTAGGATTATGTATTGTTGCATGCATCTATTTGTGAAAAAGTGGGTAAAATTTTCCCCAAATAAAATCTTAAGTGATCAATGTTTCTTTCTTACTTTAAGATTAGGTTTAGACTTAAAGTAGGATTGTTATAAACTTTGATGTGATCTTAAAAGAATTTTGTGTGTTTTGAAAGGGGTTTGAATTTAAAAACTTAAGTGTTTGAATAGTAATTTAAATGATTTAGATATAAGATTTGAATCTTAAATTAATTCAGTTATAGGCAGTATAACTTAAATATCAAAACAATAGAAATTATGGAATTCATTTTCATATTATAAAGACATAAACAAGTTACAATAGAATAAAGAATGAGAATCTTCTTTATTAATAATAAAATAATCTTTATTACAATTGAATAAAATAAAGATTACATGAAAAAATTATAAAGATTAAGAAAATTACATCTACTAACTATCCTATATCTAAAACCTAAACTAAATCTTCATGTGTATCTTTGAACCTGCAAAACAAAGATTAAACAGAAATAAAACAAGATTAGTGTTAGTATGTATTTCTCTCAGATATGTCAGTGAGGTGCACTTGACAATCTCATCATTGAGAAATGTTAAAGAGGGGCAAGTTTCACCAATATGAAAGATTTCATATTTCATAAATTCACAGCCAGAATGCAAAGGACAGGCAAAAAGGATCAGTTCACCAGCCAAGGTAAAAGTAGATTGGTAACAGTAAGATCAAATTTTCTGAACCTATCCATATGTGCATAGCAGGCACACAGGATGCACACACACAAGCATGCAAGGGTGTGCTATCGACTTCACAAGCACAACCAGATCAAACAAAACCACATCACAGCCGTGGGGAAGCACCCCAGTGCAACACCACATCACACCACAGCCTGGGAGAACAACAAGTAAACCAAGAACAACAGCCAAACCAACCACCAGATTTACCCCAAACATCACCAGAATGGTGACATAAGGAGGAGGAAGAACCAGGTGGACAGCAAGGCCAAGCCAGGATCTAGGAGGAGCAGGCTAGCTCCAGATCAAGCACAGAAGGCCAGCAAAACTAGATCAAGATCATCACCAACTTACTCCACAAATATCAGCTTTTGTGGTGAGTTTCATAAAACCTTCACATGATCTAATCATCTTATTTAGAGAAAGGCATGTGTTGTTTTACAAAACAAACCCTCAGAAGACACCCAAGTGGGGTGAATCCATCATAGGTGAAAATCTAAAAGCAAACAACAAGGTACCAGAATCCAACCAGAGCTTAGAGCAACATCCTTGCTCTGGTTGTTAAACCATATTCTAAAATTCAATCATATATATACCTATGATCTATTTCTAGGCACATCTCTAAAGGAAGAGTAGCACCTTAGAAACAAATATTTGGGATCTATAGGTTGATCAAGCTCACTACCAATTTTTCCAAGCTTTGATTCAATAAAGAATAGCTGGTACCACTACCAAGACTATCTAGATGAACCAACTAGATAAGATTTGAATCCCTAAGCCTCAGACCAACATCATTGGTCATAGGGAATTTCAGCTATGAGCATCTCTAGTTTTCAAAGCCAAGATTATCTCAAGCACAAACTAACCAAATCCATGGTTTAGAATTAAACCTGTGTGCCATACATGATGGTGTCACAAGAACAATTCAATATGAATCAGGAAAAACAGAAAATCATCCTAGATTCAGAAAATCAACTAACTAATCATTTTCCTGTTAAAAACAGGAATCATAACTAGAATATTCTTATAATACACTTCACTGTTTGAGATCATGAGGATCTCAATCCACATATTAATTTCCAAGCTAACAACAATAGGGCATTAGCTGTATCTTATCATAATCATGACCATGAATCAAATAAAAAGTGGAAAGCTATCAGATCATTAGCTTTACCAAGCATGGTTTCCCATACAACCACATCATCTGAATCAGATGCAATCCAAGCATCCAATCATCAAGTAAGCCACCAGAAACACCATACATCAGATCAACCAACAAGCTTTAGGCCAATAAGCATTCAGTATGGGTACAGACCATCTAAGCATAAACCAATTCCTCCAGTACATGAACAAGCACATCACAGAAACCCTAAAAGGGATAATTATCCTAATCTGAATCAGACAATAGCCAGAGAGGACACTGCTAACATCTAGCATCGAATCAGCAAGCACAGAGAGCACCAGGAGAGGGGAAGCAAACTCACCATAGGTCATCGCTGAAGGATAGAAGAGGAATCAGGGGGGCCGACGACCATGGCGGCACGGGGAGCACCCCAGAGGGGGCGCTGCAACCCGCACGGCGCCACGACAACGACCCTGATCATGCCTGGAGGTGCAGAGCATCACCTCAACGCATGACGACCTCGGCCGCACTTGAATCCATGCCAATCCCCAAACCCTAGGGTTCGGGACGGCATCGATCCATCGCAGGAGAGCCCTAGGCTCGAATCCAATTGGATAGAATGAATGGGCGTCATCGACAACCCCTTAATGCACCACGACGGCGACCAGAATGGCCGATGGCGGCGGGAATCGCCGGTGGCGGCATCGCCGGCCACAGGGTCGGGGCCAGAGTAGGAGAAGATGAACTCGCACGAGAGAGAGAGACAGTGAGGAATGGGCCGAGCTGGGCCAGACCCTTCGGGGTGGCTCTTTTGTCTAGCACTAATGGGCCAACATGGCCCAATAAAAATAACCAGCCCAGAAACAATTTCAGCCCTGTTTGAATAAAAAGAAAAGACCAAAATACCCCTGGAATTAATAAAATCATAGAAAATAAAATAATAGTCCAAAAATTATAAACAAAATATTTTTGGATTCACAATAATCCATTATGTCCAAATAAAATAAGATATCAAATTTTGGATATTTAAATTTTTATAAGAATTTTGTAATTTAAATATTCCTTATGGAATTTTACAAAATTATTGAAAGGCGATAAAAACAAATAAAAATCACTTTCATTATTCATTAATATTATAGTATTTTTAAAAAATACTAAAATATTTGATAATAAAATAAAGGTATAATTAATAATTCCTAAGGGAATTATTAAATCAATAAAAAAATCAAATAAATGGAAATAAAATAAAAATAAATCAATACATGTTATTAATATTAAAAAGAAATATTTATAAACCCTTTATTACTCAAAAAGAAATTTTTGGGATAAATGCATATAAATTCAAATAATGCATTACATTACTTGCATAATCATTTTGCTTCTTTAAATATTGTCCTTACCGGGCAATAATGATGTTTTTGTAGAACTAGAAGCTCAAGGTCCAGTGCAAGCATCAGACTTCACTACCTTGCCATCACAAGGCAAGTTCATCACTTGCTCATATCCTTTGAAGAGTCTTTATCAAAGTATTTACAAATTGTGTGTTATCATATATGCTATAAGAGAAAGAAAATATTATTTTCCCAAATAAAGAAATTATGGATATCATCCTAAGTGGTGATATGATGGAGCAACAGAACTTAGAGTTCTAATTGCAACAATGATGATCAAGTAGGAACTTAATAACACCTGACATCAGTGATTCTAGCGCCGTATATTACGCGTTAGCCATGAGATTTGGAATGGGACAGAGAAGTCAGCTGTATCTTCTTCCTCTCGCATGAAGACGGATGTGCAGGTCGTGGCTGTTATCCTTGTAGCGTGCATATTAATTGGTAATTCGTAGAGGATATGCAGCATATGGGTGGGAACCCTCAACATCGCACGATAGTTCTGGCATCTAACGGTTTATACAAACCATTGCCGTAATTCATTATGTGGGCATGGTGTACACCAAGGAGGCATGCGGGGTCGCGAAGGGGGGAGTGATTGGCTTGGACCAACTACTGGGCCCCACATCATGGAATTGTGGACGGGAAAGTACGCCCGGTTGTGCAACAAGGAGTTGATCTCTCATGGGTAAAGTAACACACCTCTGCAAAGTGTAAGAACTGTAACTTGTTACTCCCTGTTCCGGGAAGGAGCTACGAAAGTAGCAGGAAAGGAACTCCATGAAAGTTCTAGTCAACCTATGAAGGCTGATTGTCATAGTTTTTTAATATAAAATCAATCTTTGAAGAAATATTTACAAAAACTGCATAGTGCCAAGGATTTATAATCCGAGGTGGTAGATAGAGCATCAAACTTCCCACCTTTCATATAATGAACTTGTTGGGTAACGTTGTTACTCATTCTTTCCTTTGATCCCTTGCTTAGACTCTGAAGATTCCGAAGACGTGCCAATGTATGCAGATGAATGCCAAGAAGATGTGTTCTATGAGGAACCTGATCTATCCGAAGGAGTTGAAGGCTTGGATTACGAGATTCGCTACGGTGTCGATGAGAATGAGACCAACTAAGTATCTAGTTAGTAGTAACCATCGGAGCCGAGCAGCATGAACTCTATAGAATAAGCTGTTGAGCCCACTCCTAGTCAGAGTTGTTACTTTTAAATTTTCGCTAAACATCTTATATTTTGGTTTGTAAGTTGGATATTTTGGAAGTCTTGAACTTCCGGTATTGTAATAATAATAATGTGTGTAATTTTGTAATATGGACCCGCAATGTTTCTGTTGTACCACTCTGAGGGATGTGATATTTACGGAACGGTGTTCTGTGGATGTCATGTAAACGACTATAGTGTACTACACATGCAGTGGTATGCTGGGTCACCGCAATAGCTCACTTACTAATGGTAGACTTTAAGTTAGTCTGCAAATCCTAACAAACTTTTCACGGGGAAATCACAAGCCGAATGCCTCCAGACGACCCTAGCCGTATATGATTTACCTAGAACCCAAGAGTAACAAAAAACTCAATGAACTCAGGGTGGAATGAGGTATGGATTAGTGAAAACATAGATCAAGACCTCATCTTGATTTATACCAAAGGAATTTGTCTTTGTATGGGTAGAATGGGAGATTGTCAAGATTTGGTGTTTCAACAATGACGTGAGAGAGAGAGAGAGAGCTCAAGAATATAGCAAATTAATGGTTGGCCTAATTTTGAGGAGGAAGAAAGGGTATATATAGGACTAGGGGGAAACAAGCCATTTGGAAGATTATGGATCGAACCGACATTAAATTCGGCAGAGCCAAACCTAGTGGCAGACGAACTGGCATAAGAACCAGTGATTTGGTTTGGTGCCAAACTGAACCAGCGCAGGAACCAGCCCGCTTGACTCCCCTCCGAGCCGATCGACACAGAAAGTTGCATCATGTCAGCTTTCATGAGAATAAAAGAATCATCAGCAAATAATATGTGTGAGACTAATGGTATATTCTTGCACACCTTGACCCTAACAATGCCACCAACTTATTATTCTTATAACATGAGACTGGATAAAACTTCTACACAAAGAGGGAATAAATATGGAGATAGAAACTAGTACATATCAACCCTAAGGAAACCCCTATGGAAACGACAACTAGACATGCCATGGTTAAACTATTGTGTGTTTCCAAGGAGGCCTTCATGGCTGAGTGGCCCGCGACTCGAGCGTCATCGGCACTGGGCGAAAGTTATTGCCCTTTTATATTTAGATAACAACTAGTTATGTTTGACCCTGTGCGATGTGTCTCAATAGCATCAGAGGTTTGTGGGTAAAGTTGGCAATGATAAATTACGTGCTCGATTCCTATGTAAACATGTTCATAAATTGTGTGGTTGTTCGCCTGTAAATGTGAACGTGTTCATACTGATACAATGTAACTTTTTCACATCAACTACAACTGCAACGTTTATAAAATCATCTCCATACTACAAATAACCGCACATTTCTCCTATATTTTCCAGAACTCTAGACAAGAACACCAAGGCTTAGCCTCTTCCCTTCCACTCCAATGGAGCTCGTAGTATCAAACTCTCGGATATACATGTTCGACGCTCAAGGCATGGACTTTAAGCTGACGTTCACCCACCGTGTAGTACACGTGGAGAGATGGATCTGTCGGGTGAAGGAGGAGTTCCTCGATCACGCACAAAACAGGGTTGTCAGCTTGGATTGTGTTCACTGACGCAGATAGGCATGTCAGCTAGAAGGATCTTTCATATGAGCAGAGGCAACACACCCTTGTCTTGCAACTTTTGGTGGCGCACGAGTGTCTCGTTTTTCAAAATTGTTGTGCCGATTAAGTGCCAGAGCTCCTCAAACAATTCTTCAGGAATGCAAACATCAGGATCTGCGGAGCCACTATCCAGAATGATGTGCGTATGCTGCAGTACTACGAGATCATCATTTCCTGGTAATCAACCTCCAGCAGGCCCTCCAAAAACTAATCTGCAACAATCCTTCATCACAATCCTCATCACTTTCGCTTTTTCTAATGCTTACATGAGAACTTATCTTTCGAAGGATAATGCGAAGATAAAATCAATCAGACAAAAAATATGAGGCGGGATTGTTCCATCGAGCTACGATAAAATCAGGTATGCAGCTCTAGATGCTCGCACTGCCTTTGAGCTGGCTAAGAAGCACTAGAACTTAGTTGGCTATAATAGCCTTAGGGACCGTCATAATGTGTACTATTTTTTTAGTTTAAGAGTTTGAATAATTTTAATATATATCTTGTATCAATGCAATATGTTGGCAACTTAACCGCTATGTCTTAGCGCGCATATAAAAAGTCGTGTAACCCCTAGAAAACCCTAACCTTCTCATCCCCACATACTCCCATGTCTAGCGGCAACGCTCAAGGTAGTATCAGAAGACCATGCCAGTCGACGTGATCCTTCCCCCATTGGGTGGATCTGGCCATCGGCAACGGATGAGGCTAGGAGGCAGGAAGGCGATGACCCAGAGGAGAATAAAATTGGGTGGATCTGTTGATGCCTTGGAGGAGGTGACCTTGGAGGCTAGCCATGCAGGTTCAGATAGATTAAATCCGGAGAAGTCAAGCCATCATAATTTACAATACACACCGCTTTATGTCAAAAGAGCCAGACCCTCCTTTTTCTACTTTGATCCAATCTCCTAAACAAGATCATTGAACGGTAAACATATTTTCCTCTAGATGTTGAAACTTTACCTCCTTTTTTGGGCTCCACGCAATTCTCATATGTTGTTCAACAGTCTGCAGACAAAAGAAATTCGTGGTGTGCACTATCGTGAATGTCATCCACTTGATGACTTCCTTCGATGGAACCTCCTTTTCCTCAAAGACCAGATCATCGATCTCGTCCTCCTAGATGTGGAGGCATTGTAGCATATCATACCGCCTCATCCTTCTTACTTCCCGACTCGCCAACCTGGTTCGTCGAGCTAGATGCAGGACTCACCATCATGACCCACATAACCCTAGTGAATTGGATAACCTAAAGCAAAATTGAGTCGGGGAACAAGACCGCCAAACCTTAATCATGAGATCAAGGGCAACTCAAACCGAAAACAACTACTCCGTAGAACTTAGAACCGCATAAGGATCCGGCAGCGGAGGAAGAGAACCCTATTCTCCTTGTGATTATTATTTTTTCTTGGGGAAGTGGAATATTTTTCTTTTGGCTACAATGACAGAAACAGGCCAGAGAGCCTTACTTTGGGGAGAAAATTGCAGAAAGCTACCACAATTCGGGCTGTCAGAACGAGTCAGTACCAACATTCTTAATTTTTGCATGTCAGTACCAATTTTGAGTCACAGCGTTGCGAATCACACTAATTCACCGATAAGAGCATTTTGACAGCAGCACTGACAGTTTGGGCCCACTTGTAAGAGCTGACTTGTCAACATGGAGAACTAACTCATGTGGAGGTAGGGCCCGCGGCCTCGGCCACCGCCAACCGTGGAGTACTCGCTGGCCATCTCCTTGACAACCACGACCTCCTCGTCGTCCTCTTCCAGCTCCGGGATGCCCTCCTCCTCCCGCACCTCCCGCGAGCTCCGGCTCGGCGTGTACATGGCGGCTCGCTGCACCGCGCTGCTGCTGCTGCTGCTCTTTCTCTGCCACGCCAATGCCGGCTCGCTGGACTCCGACACGGCGGCGCTCACCGAATTCTGCGTCGCCGCGGACCGGTCCGGCACGCTGGCGACCTGGAACGGCTCCGCCAGCCCTTTCCCATGCGGCACCCCGGCGTGGCGCGGCTCGTCCTCGAGGGCCTCGGCCTGTCGGGCCCGGACGCGCTCGGCCATCTCGCCAGCCTCGACGCGCTGCGCGTGCTCAGCCTCAAGGGGAACGCGCTGTCCGGCGCCGTCCCGGACCTCTCGCCGCTCCTCGGCCTCAAGCTGCTCTTCCTCTCCCGCAACAAGCTCTCCGGCGCCATCCCGCCCTCCCTCGGCGCGCTCTACCGCCTCTACCGCCTCGACCTCTCCTCCAACGCCTCTCCGGCGCCGTGCCCCCGCAGCTCGCCCGCCTCGACAGGCTGCTCACCCTCAGGCTCGACTCCAACCGCCTCACCGGCGCGCTCGACGGCATCGCGCTGCCCAGGCTGCAGGACCTCACTGGCTGTCAAGCGGCTCGGATGCGCATCGCTGCGGGCGCCGCGCGCGGGCTGGCATTCATCCACCACGCGAGCCGGCGCGGCGGGAGCGGCACGCCGAAGCAGGCGCACGGCAACATCAAGAGCACCAACATCCTTCTGGACCGGTCCGGCGAGGCGCGTCTCGCGGACTGCGGCCTGGCGCAGCTGAGTGGGTCGTCGTCGAGCTCGGCCGGGTACCGCGCGCCGGAGGCGCCCCCGTCGCGGCCGTGGGCGTCGCAGAAGGGCGACGTGTACGCGTTCGGCGTGGTGCTCCTGGAGCTCCTGACGGGCCGGTGCCCTGGCGGCGGTGACGGCGCGGCGGAGCCTGAGCTGCCGCGGTGGGTGCAGTCGGTGGTGCGGGAGGAGTGGACGTCGGAGGTGTTCGACCTGGAGCTGATGAAGGACAGGGGCATCGAGGAGGAGATGGTGGCGATGCTGCAGCTGGCGCTGAGCTGCGCGGCGGCCGAGCCCGGCCAACGGCCCAAGGTCGGGCACGTGGTGCGGATGGTCGACGAGGTCCGCGCCGCCTCGTGCTGCAGCGGGGGCGAGTCGTCGCCGTCGCGAGTCGTCCATGACAAGTGGGTCTAACGTCCAGCTCAGCTCATCCTCAAGCGTGGCTATTTTTGTTGACTAGTCTGCTCTGTTAGATGAGTCACACTTGTCAGTAAACATGTTAAAATGCTGTCAGATGAAAATTAGTGTGATTTGCAAAGCTGTGACTCAAAATTGGTACTGACAAGCAAAAATTAGGAATATTAGTACTGACTCGTTCTGATAGCCCAAATTATGGTAGCTTTCTGCAATTTACTCTACTTTGGGCCAGGACAATCACATTGCGTCGTGCCATCCTACGGGCCTCCATGCAGGGCCAGTTTGTCTGACCGGGCAAAAACAACTCGGGCTGGCGTGCCGGCGACAGGGCCGTTGACTCCGTGGATGCAGCAACGGACGGCCGCGATACGGCCACTGTCCAGTCGGTTAGAGTTGTCCTCGCCGCTAACCTCAGCCACGAGCTTCCTCTTCCGCCCACCTTCACCCCGTCCTACCAAATCCCCAATCCGACGCGATTTCGCCGGGACCCCCGTCTCCACCGCGCCCCCGACGCCGCCTCCGGCGCCTCTCCGGCGCGCCCGCAGCCCCCCTCGCCCCCAGCTGATAACTCAAGAGGTAACCTTCCGATTCCAGCGCGGTATTCTAGATCTTGACGCGATAGAACAAAAATCGAATCTTTCTTGCGCTTCGCCCTCACCATCCGATTCCAGCGCGGTAGTCTGTTTCTTTTTGGTTTCTTAGATACATCGTGTACTTAGAGCCCTACTGCCCTTGCGGTATAGTCGAGCAGAAATACTTGGGCGCCCGAAATACTTAGGGCTGAATCTGCGTGATGTTGGGTTTCAGGGGGGTGCGGCAAAATGGAGATACAGACATCCGGGAGGCCCATCGAGGTGCTGATGGAGAAGGTGCTGTCCATGAACATCACCTCCTCGGACTACTTCAAGGAGCTATACAAGATCAAGACCTACCACGAGGTCATTGACGAGATCTACCACCAGGTCGACCACGTCGAGCCGTGGATGACCGGCAACTGCCGCGGCCCATCCACCGCCTTCTGCCTTCTCTACAAGCTCTTCACCATGAAGCTCACCATCAACCAGATGCACGGCCTGCTCAAGCACCCGGATTCCCCATACATCAGAGCTGTAAGTAAGGAAAATCTTCTTTTCTTGCTTTCGTAATAATATTTATGTGTGTTTCTGTTTTTACAATGGAAGACTGCAATAAAGTGGGGTTACTGAATGTATGTTAATTTTCTAGAGAACTTAATTTAGTTGTATCTAAAGACAGTGGTAATAATGAATATAAGTGTATGTAACTGTGGTTGTTTCAGTAAATGCAATTGGATGACATGGAAATTTGTTTTGGAGTCCTGATAGATCCTTGATAGGTAGTACAATCTCCATGGAAGCAACAAACATTCAAAGTTTTGGATGACACTAGCTTCTGCAGAACCACTCTTTGGTCATAAAATGTTTGATTTAGCTCTCATTAATAATAGTTTTATTTACTGCAGATTGGGTTTCTCTACCTTCGTTATCTTGCGGATCCAAAGTCCTTGTGGACTTGGTATGAGCCCTACATTCAAGATGATGAGGTATTGTCTCTTTTGTGTTAGATCTTTGCTTCTGTTGCATTTTTTGACCATAAATTATGCAGTGAGATGACAAGTCCTAGTTCCGATAATATGCCTTTTGCATTGAAGTATTTTTTCAAACTCAGTGTTGAAGTGGAGGCTAAATGATCTTCTGTTTTTGTCATGCATCTGTTACTGTTAAGGATAACACTTGTGCAAACCAGAAGTTTTAGTAAACATATTGCATATGGAAGTTAGAAAAAGATGCTTCTTTTCTTGTCATCCATCATGGATAAAGTGAAGAAATACTTTCTTTTAATGAAATAAAGGGAGCCCAGATAGTGAGCTGATTGTGTGTAAGGCCATCTTGATAGTTCTCTCTAGAATCCACCGTTCCTTTACTAGAGATTACTTGCACTTGTTAGTTGTTTCTTTAAGAAATAACAATTTGCACATGTATAAAACCAATGTTTAGCCATGTGTATCAACCCGTGCAGATAGTTTGCATGTCAATTCTTGAAATTTATGTGTCTGTTATAAAATGGTTAATACTGTTGCAGTTCTTTTTAGTTGTACCACAGCTTACCTCTACATAATATATATACTCTTCCAGGAGTTTTCCCCTGGATCCAATGGAAAAATGACGACTATGGGCGTGTATGTGCGCGATGTCATCCTTGGTCAGGTATATCTCTTAAACTGTGCTCCCATTTCTTCCATTCGACATAACTGTACTGCAATATTACAGTTTTCTATAGTTCCCCAACCACATTTGAGGGCATACGTGATTAACATACTGTTTTCTGAACCTAAATGCAATTACTGTTTGTTGAATCTCACCTGTTGATTTGGCATACTGAGCGGAAATTTCAATTGTGGAGTTGCTTTAGAGGAGACATCATCTCTTCCACCAGTAACCACTTTGTATAAGGTTTGTCATGATATGTTACTCGAATGTTCCTTTTCCTTTTGCCACTAGTGTTGCATATTTTCAACTGGTTGAAGGATTGGTTGCACATAAAGTTGATGTGTGCTTTTGAGATCCTTTACTCTGTTGGATACCATGTCAAGTGTTGTCTCTTTCTTGGCTTAAGATGCTATTATTTCCCTTTCTGCTCATGCTTTATTCTCTAGAAAAATCTATGGTATATTGTACCGAGAGAATCAAGTCCATATCACTATAAAAAGGAAAAGGAGGTTCAGTGTTTAATGAGCATCTTATAACTGGAAAGCTTTTGAACTTTGTTTTAGGATGATCTGGTTCAAGTAATCAGATCTTTACTGGTTGCCTCCCATGTTCATTCCTAGTGAGAGGATTCTGTGATGTTATAGTTGGTAACTTCGACAAATTTGGACTAATAGATTAACATGCTCCAGTAGTTCATAGATATTATTGCTCATATAAAGGATTGAGTCGCTAGAGCCAAAGAGGTGGTGAACTCTTTGGTTTATTGAGCTGTTCTTGTTACACTTCGGCGATAACTAAGAACACCTCAGCCCCAACCTACACGCTCGTATGCCAAACACAACATAACAAATTAACTTACAATACTAGTCAGTTATCATTCTATGATATTTAAGGCAAGTTGGGTATTGTCTAGTATTTCTTTTCTGGGCCATTATTCTGGTAGCTTCAGTTGAGAAATATCATTCACATGTGTGGTGAAATAATTGTCCTTGTCATTTATTGTTTGTTTGCAGTACTACTTCGACAGCCTTCTTCCGCGAGTGCCTGTCCTGATTTTGCGACAGGTTACTGCCCATCTTGAGAAGTTGAAGCTCCCAACAAAACAGTCAGGGATAACTGGGGATTCTAGTCGCCTTGGTTCAGATGATACTGCCCGGAGGCCACCTTCTGTAAAAGCTTCTCTGTCCGTCTCTTTTGGCCAGCGTGCTCCGCATCGTGCATCCACAAGGGACTCATCCCCAGTCCGGAAGACATTGCCATCTATACGCGAAAGGGAAAGGAGTCACGATGGAGGTAATGCAAGATCTCCATCCAGGAAGCACCGAAGCCAAAGCCGTGACACTGAGAGGGACCGTTCAGATCGCGACCGTGATCGTGGAAGGTACAAGGACAGGGACCAAGGTCGGCAGAGCCGTGATAACAGAGACCGTGATTACCGTCGCTCGAGCTATTCAGATAGGGATGTTGATAGACGAGGCCGTGATAGGAGAGACAGGGACTCTGACCGAAATGGACGTTCGAGCGCCCACCGAAGCAGGAGCAGGAGTAGGAGTCCGAGCCGTGGCAGAACCAACGGCGACAGCCATCGCTCTAGCCCATTTGGTAAAGCACCAGAGTCGTCCAACCTGGCAAAGCTGAAGGATCTATACGGCGACGCGTCAAATGCGAAAGACGACGCTGGCGATGATAGAGCTCGCAGGGATTCTGGAACTGAAGAGGTGATCAGATTGGGAGGTGCCAGGTGGAGGTGACTGCCGACCATGAAAAACCAGTACGAGATTCTATTCTTGTTGTGCTGACATTGCTATACGCTGCCAGAGATGTGCAACATATGATGGGATTCTACTGCCTTGAGCTGTCATCTCTAGGAAAATGTCTCTGAGGTGAGCCTATAATGCAAAATCTGTTAGCAGCTGAGCAATTTAGTTGCAATGCAAGAGAAACATCTCTCTTTGGATAGACAGGTTCTGTTATCTGTTGTGCTGTATGCCTCAAACCTTTGCTTTGGTTCTCCTTGTCTCGATATGCAGCGCTATGTGTTTCGCAGATGTTGGTGCTTTGTTGTTTTCAGTGGAACTTGGTGTGTGAAATGGCTCTTGACTTTCTATTAGCCAGCTAAAAAAAATCACTTTGGATAGCCAAGTTCTGTAGCTCAATTCTTTACTTTGTTATATCCTGGTTCTGGTATGGTGCGCTGTGCTGTGCGTAGCACCATATGTTGGTGCTTTGATTTCTATTCCCTAAAACATCTTATATTTTGGAACGGAGTGAGTACAATGGAACTTGCAGGAAATGTCCCAGTTTTTATAGGAAAACGAAGCATTCTTGTGTTTCCAACAGAGTTCTCAATGTTCTACGGTGTTTTCATGCTTGCTTTCCGATATTCATACCCAAGATATCACATGGTACTAACTACGGAGTATTTGATACTCCCTCCGTCCAAGAAAAGATGTCGCAGCGTCCATTTTGCAAAAAAGGCCATCGACTAATTTTTTACCAAACCAGTAGGCCTCTTCTCATTCTTCTCTTCCTCACTTGGCTAGCTCGCCTCTCCAAGTCACCATCCTAGTTCTTCATCGACGCCACTGAAGCACGGGAGAGCAGCAGAGCACGGGAGATTCAAGGTTGGATTTTTCTGACTAAGGCTCAGGATCTGCGAGCGACGGGGATGGATCCTTCGTCTGCACCTGAGAGGCTCCGCGAGTCAACCCAATCAAAGAATGGAGTTCGTCAACGCAGGCAACAATGTGTGGCACTAAATACTTCACTGAACACTGAATACAAAGTCATTTCAGTTAATTAATGTATCTGCAGTGTATAGCAGTATGTAGCACTTCCAATATGTGAGAATATTGCACAATATGTGAGAAAAACATGCTAAATTTCATTTTATTTTCCCGTAAAGTGAATGGCGTGTCTCAGGCTTGACCTGGTAAATGAACTGGTGAGCAGAAATAAAGGCATCTAGAATCATAGTTGGAGTTGTGTGTTTTGTAAAATTGCTTTTACAATTATGGTGCATACCATTCATACCCAGAGAAGTGAAAAGGAGCAGATGTAAAAGTTAAGCATTCTAAATCTACAGTAGATCTACAGTTTGAACTTAGTTAGGAGTACAACATTCTAAAATTTAGGCATGGTGCTATTCTTGAAACTGCCATTGTGTTGTAAACACCAAGTATGATTGCTCGGTTGTGAACCATAGCCAGGATCATTGCTGGAAGGAGGTTGTCATTAATTCTTGTCATTGATTCTAATTTCTATTTGCTGTTAGTTACACTGAGAACATATCATGATGGAGATATGCAAGAGAGTAATGCAAGTTTGCTGGAAGTAAAATTTACCAATTGCTTGGTGCTAGCTCAGATGACATCCTTTCACTCTGCCATGCGGATTTAGTGTCGGTAATATTAGGAAAAATAAATTAGCATGGGTGTGTATCTCATATGTCCTTTCACTCTTTTGTGCAGTCTAAGCTTTCAAGTTCTTATTTCTGAATCACGAGAGTACACTACGTCCTCCAAACCATTGCAGTTTTTGAATCTGTTAGGTTCACTCAAATAAAGGAAACAATGTTTTTTCTCAACTTCTAAGTCTAGTATATTGCAGATTGTTTTATCACTTCAGAGTTCAAACCGCACGCTCTGTTTCTGAACTCTGTTTAGTACTAGTACTACAATATAGTGGTATCCATGGGGAATTGGGAATTTATATTCAATGAAAATCAGGAAATATTAGCATTGTTTAGTGACAATCTAGACACTTGAGAGCAATGCTATACAAAACATACAAATCCAGCTGTTAACCATGCATGTATCCACATCCTCCTGTAACTATGATTGCTCTTTTAATAATTTTCCTTTTCTTAGCTCTAGAAGGGTCAGTTTCTCTTTTAACAAATGAGCAAATATATCTATCACCAATTTTCATGAGTAGTGATGTTTTGTTTTCTACTTGACATAGCTTTTCCTGATGTTGCTGCTCCACTGATTAACCTGAACCTGCTGCCCTTGGTGAAACAAAGAAATGAAATCACGATATAGTCGTATCTACTGAAGTTGGTGTTCAGAAGGTGATCGTTGGAACTCTGTAGCCTATTTGACCTATCCAACCAATTCCAATTTCACTTAAGTCTATTTCGTATGCTCCGGTGAACCTATGGATATCTGACCTAGAAGTTAAATTCCACACAACCTGAGAGTTTCCATGTTAATAAAGAACGTCGACAAGCAGAAGGACATGCCACACAATCAAAAAGAACGTCGACAAGCAGAAGGACGACTACCATTATCTCTATCTATCACGACAGAGCTACTTGAAAAAACCTATGCCCTTATATAAGAAATGGAGTTCCAGATGTTAGAAGTTGGTGAGTGTTGTATGTTGTAATTCTTCTTTGGTTATTTTTCCTCGGTTGCTAATTTTGAATTAACTCAATTTATTTCCAGGTACAATGGGATGACCTTCATCCATTCTTTCTTTCATTTTCACTTATGGCTCTGGCAAAGATGAAGGTACACTCTTTCTTTCATACATACATTTTCTTTCAAGTGCTTGATTTTAGTTACTGTTGTTAGTGCTTTTATTGGATAATCTTATTATTGTACTCCTAGTCCTAGATGATCTGGAGTACTATGTTGGTTCAAAATTGGTTCGATTGGATTATGTTTCCTAGAAAAACCATAATTTCTGTTCAAAAATACTTGTTCTTTGTTTGCAGTCAAGGAATATTGACAGTAAATAGTTTTTGAGCATCTGAACATGAGCATCTCAAACTCTCTAGATGCATGATAGTAATTATACTAGTCCGTGTGATCAGTATTCCTACTACTACAAACCTTATACAATGAATATATTGGGATTTTGCAATAAAGAGGCAGTGATTATAACTTATAGTATCACATGAGTATATTTAACACTAAGAGTCTGTTTAATGTGTTAACATTTTCACCTCTCTAGTTAGACCAGTTTAGGTCAGCAGCTTGCTTCTTCTCGCTTGAATAGTTTCTTTGTTCTGCTACAGCTATTTCTGAATACATGTACACTATATCAGCCTCTGATAATATGCTGATATAATCTGCCTTATTAAGCAGCTTGCTGATCCATCAGGGACAGCAAAATCTGATACAAACATGAACATGGCTGTTCTATGTAATCTTCAGGTGGTGTGCAAGTGAGGTCACAGATTGGCGGTGCCATATTCTTGTTGATTTGTTGCAAGTAATACTAGTAGGCTTTATACCATCCAAACAGTTGCAGTTTTATCAGTGTGACTAACACCATCGTACGTCTCGTATGAACCTGAAATCATATCAAATCTGTCTGTATGTCTCATATGATCTTGGACGGTACAAATTTCAGATAGTACAATTGACATTGTCCTATACATTTTAGATACATTTGACTTTACAAATCAATTTCAGGAGCTAGCGGCTAGTAGCTGGACGCGGCAAGGAACTTAGCATTCCCTGTTTTCAGCCATACAGACTGAGACAGCCATTATCCTCCTTAGCTGAGAAGTTTAGCCGATGGAGAGCAGAGTGCCATAATCTTTGGCATCACAACGTTACGTGTGGTTGCCATACATGGATTTGCAGCCTCGGTTGCATCTGACAGTCACCGCTGCTCCATAGTGCAGGAAGGCACAACAACGCCTCGCACCGTACCAGTAGATCGATCAGTCGTCCTTGCGAGGTTGGAGCCTGGGCGCCAAGGCCTGGAGCGAGAGGAGCACCTTCCTGAGGCGCCGCTCCCTGGTCTTGGCATCGGTGCGGTGAGGTTCCCCTGGCCTGGGCGTCCAACTTGGGCGGGTCGTCGAACGCCCTGACGTGGAGCTCCTCCGGCTTGTTGATGAAGTGGATGTCCAGGTAGATCCCGATCTGCGGAGGTGGATCCAGACATCGCAACCAATGATGCCTCGATAATCAGGTCAAGAATGAATCCAGACTTAACACAAAACCCATGAATGCATCTGCCTTAACAAGAACTTCTGTAAAAAAACACCTTAACAAGAACTGCTAGTGCATCTTTACACAAAACACAGAAGCATTTTTTCACCCTCGATTTGTGTATCGGAGATGCACATCTTGAGTGGATCTGATCCTAACAATGACATGACTTTTCGTTTTCTTAGAACGGTTCTTCGTGCAATTTTTAAAAGAAAAAATGAAAAGAAAAATGCCTTATTGCGTTCTCTAGGCTATTGCGTAGAAGGTGCACAATACATACGAAAGTGAGTTGGTCCGGAGTGGTGATTTTGGGCTCCCGAGGAGGTCCAGTGCTCTTGCTATTTTTAAAAATTCAAAATCATATTTGTAAGTTCTAAGAAAATCTGGATGTAGCCCATGATTTATCCGATAAACGTGCAAAATATCAATTTCAAATACTTTGTATTCTAAGCTATACAAAAATAACAAGCTCGTGTAGATCTGTGCAAGTATGTTTTCAAATCCCTAAATTTTATCAGATTTATCCTTTTTGTAGGCCAAAATACAAAGAATTTTACGTCACGGTTTTGCATGCTTGTGGTACAACATTGATTATATCCACATTTGTTTTTATATTTTTTGAAGCCTATAAAATATGATTTTTAATTTTTTAAATGACGAGAGCACAGGTCCTCGGGAGCCAAAGACACTTTCCGGTTGATCCATTCGTAACAAAGATAGTACTTTTTACTATATGTTTGGATGTAGTAATTTTAGCTCGGAATTGAATTGGACTGGAAATTCCAAATCCAAGATGAAAAGGAAACGGACTCCATTTCCAATTCCGTTGTTTGGATATGCATAGAATATGCCGTTAGAATCATAGTGTAGCACACAATTCCAAATCATGTTTGAATGTACAAATAATGAAATTGAATGCTTTGTTGAGTTTTGACAATATAAACTTGTCTCCATATATGCAAAATAGTATGCGTATATTTGATGTTTATATAGAATATTAATTTGTACACATAATAACATTAAAATAATCTGAATAAAGTAATGTAGTCCTTGCCAATGTCTTCTGTCAGAAGTTCATCGTACACCCTGGGTTTATAACTACCTGGTGATGCTACCACATTCCTCTAATTAACACAAAATTAACATAGACTCTGAATTTTGACAGCATCTCTTTTGTTGAACTAGGCATCACAACAGGCAATTTAGAAAGTATTCAACATGTTAGGACAAGAAATTTAACATAGACTCTGAGCTCTGAATTTATAAAGTCAATTCGGCTGAGCCATTTCCAAATGCCCATTTCCATGCGCCAATTACGACATCCAAACATAGGGTAATAAGAAATATCTGTATGCAGTAATTTGGGAAGAAATATGTGTTAGGATCCCTTAGGATCATCTAGCTCAAGATTTAGCCACAAAAGATGAGATCAGAGGTGTGTACCTTGATCTGGAGGTCCACCCATGGCCTCCTCTTGATGTGCTTCCACTCCTATTCTAGATCTTCAGCAGTGAGTGGTTCTTCCTGGTGCTTTCAGTCCTTGCTTGATCAGTGAGCAGGGGAGAGAGTGAGAGAGAGAGAAATTTTCTTAGTTATCTTCTCAAACCCTAGGGCCCCTTTATATAGGACCTACACCAGGGAAACCACACACAAAGGATGGATGGTTAGGATGCCCCTGATTAGGGCATCCAATGGTTGTAATTAAACAACCCCTAAAATTCATAATCTTGACTTATTTGACTACAGAAAATTGCAGATCACTTATATATCCAACATTCTCCCCCTTGATCGTAAGGATAAATTTATAAGCTCATTTCTCAACAAAACAGCATATGAGACAACAGAATTACAACGGTCGTATAGAATACCACAGAACCCAGTTACTACAACATACCGCTTTATTTCAAAACAAAGCTTCTTTAACTTAGGAGCTCCAAAAACTTATATTTATTACAAACTTATGAGCTCAACTATTTGTTGAAACTTATACAGAGAAAATAAATTTTAATGGTCAGTTAAGTACCATTGAACTAATTGACTATAGTACATCATTCCATCGAAGAGAAGAACCCTTCTTAGCTTATGGGGAGATGGTGTCATAACGGTTTCAATTTCCAGGATCAAAAGCTTTCTGCCAATCCCATGCTAGCAACATGCTCTTTAAACACACTGGGTGGCAAGCCTTTCGTAAGTGGATCCGGCAACATTGCGTTAGTCCTTATATGCTTAATACTTATTGTTTGATCCTGAATTCGATCTTTCACAACAAGATAATTAATATAATGTGTTTGCCAGCACCACTTGACTTGTTACTCGAGTAGATCACTGTGGTTTGATTATCGTAGAAAAGAGTGAGTGGCTCAGATATACTGTCAATCACCCTTAAGCCCGGAATGAAATACTTTAGCAATACTGCCTGCCCGGTTGCCTCATAACATGTCACAAACTCTGTCTGCATTGTTGATGATGCATTAACACTTTGCTTGGTGCTTTTCTAAGAAATAGCACCTTCTGCAAGGGTGAATATGTAACCCGATGTGAATTTCTTAGTATCAACACACCCCGCAAAATCAGCATCTGAATAACCCACCACCTCGAGGTTATCAGTTCTCTTATATGTGAGCATGAGGACTTTAGTACCTTGCAAATAATGCAAAGCTTTCTTAGCAGCCTTCCAGTGATCCTACCCTGGATTAGACTGATATCTGCCAAGCATCCCGGTTATGAATGCTAAGTCATGGCGAGTGCACACTTGTGCATACATCATACTTCCAATGATTGAATCATAAGGAACTAACTTCATCTGCACAGATTTTCATAATCATTACTTGGGCACTGGAAAGTGCCAAACTTATCACCCTTAACAATAGGAGCAGGCGAGGCTGAGCACTTATGCATATTGAACTTTTTGAGTACCTTCTCAATATACGCTCTTTGTGATAGCCCCAAGATTCCTCTGGATCTCGCGGTGAATTTGAATGCCTAATACATAAGCGGCTTCACCAAGATCTTTCATGTCAAACTTTGAAGAGAGAAACCTTTTAGTTTCCAGCAACATATTCTTATCGCTACTGTCTAAGAGTATGTCATCAACATACAGAATCAGGAAGACAAAATTGCTCCCCCTGAACTTCACATAAATGCAATTGTCCACTTCATTCTCTTTGAAACCAAAATTCTTTATAACTTGATCAAACTTGAAGTACCATTGCCTTGAGGCTTGCTTTAATCCATAAATGGATTTCTTAAGACGACATCCTAAATGTTCTTTTCCTTCCATAACAAAACCTTCCAGTTGAGCCATGTAAACATCCTCATGTAAGTCACCATTCAGAAATGTCGTTTTGACATCCAACTGATGCAACTCTAGATCATAATGAGCCACAAGTGCCATAATAATTCTGAATGAGTCCTTAGAAGAGACAGGTGAAAAAGTCTCATTATAATCAATACCTTCTCTTTGAGTGAAGCCCTTAGCCACAAGCCTTGCTTTGAACCTTTCGATATCACCTTTGGAGTCACGTTTGGTCTTATAGACCCATCTGCTGCCCACAGTTTTGGCTCCTTTAGGAATTTCTACTAAGTTCCATACATCATTAATGCTCATGGACTTCATTTCATCTTTCATAGCATCAAGCCATTCTGATGAATGATCACTTTGTATGGCTTACTTAAATGATGCAGGATCATCATCCAACATCGACTCATCTAAATCCTCACTCATATAAGTCACATAATCATCAGGGAATAGCAGACTTTCTACCCCGCTTTGACCTTCTAAGAGGTGCATTATTTGGTACCTCAATTACAACTTCAGGCTGCTGAACATCTTCCGTAGAAGTAATCATTAGATATGGACTCTACCAGAGTTACACGTATCTCAGCAGGGGCAGGATTAGCAGTCCTCTCAACTGGAGGTGAAAACTCGGCATGAACAGGAAACTCTGGTTCTTGGATCATAGGTACCGGGACATATTCCTGTTTCTCCTCTAAGGTTATTTCCCTGGGAGTCATACTCCCCCTCAACATATCACTTTCCAAGAACACCGCGTGTCTTATTTAACAAACTTAGTGAATTGCTTTGGACAATAGAAACGATATGCCTTAGATTTGTCAGGATAACCAATGAAATGGCAGTTGACAGTCTTGGGGTATAACTTTCCCATAATTGGATTGAAAACTCTTGCCTCGGCAGGATAGCCCCACACATGCAAATAACTCAGGGTAGGTTTTCTCCCAGTCCATAATTCATATGGTGTTTTTGGCACCGATTTACTGGGGACCTTATTAAGAATATGTGTAGCTGTCTTTAGAGCTTCTATCCATAAACCAAGCGGCAAAGTGGAGTGACTTAACATACTCCTTACCATATCCATAAGAGTACGATTCCGCCTTTCAGCGACTCCATTTTGCTAAGGTTCACTCGGTGCTGAATACTGAGCAACAATACCATTTTCCTGTAGGAACTTAGCAAAAGGTCCAGAAATTTGGCCATAAGAAGCGTGTATTCCGTAGTACTCACCACCATGATCAGACCTTACAACTTTGATCTTTTGACCAGCTTGATTCTCAACTTCAGCTTTAAATATCTTGAACTTTTCTAATGCCTCGGATCTTTCTTTGATAGGATAGATGTATCCAAAGCGGGAGAAGTCATCAATTAATGTTATGAAGGAATCAAAACCATCCACTGATTTCACATTAAACAGACCATAGATATCTGAATGAACAATTTCCAAAACTCCCGTGCTTCGATTTGCACCTTTCTTAATTCTCTTAGCATATTTCCCTTTGATGCAATCCATACAATGATCCAGATCCGCATCTGAGAAATTTAAAGGATGAAGAACTTGCTCCTTAATGAGACGCTTGATTCCCCCCTCGAAATATGGCTCGGACAATAGTGCCATAGTTTCGAAGAAGTCTCATCATCATCGCGCTTACGCTTGGTACTAATATTCACATTAGAGGAAGCATCAACTTCACTTATGGAATCACTTAAGGAAACAAGATAAAGTTTGTCTTGTCGAAAGGCAAGACCAACATCCTTATTGTCAAACATAATTATACATCTCTTGTTCCCAAAGTCACAGTGAAAACCATCATCATCTAAGCATGAGACGGACACAAGGTTTCGTCTCATAGAGGGTACATAAAGTACATTACGTAAACGAAGCATAAAGCCACTATGGAGTGTAAGTGTAAACTCTCCAATAGCCTCAGCTTTGGCTTCAACACCATTAGCAACTCTAATGGTTCTTTCCCCTCTTCTTAGGGTCCTCTTCGTATCGAATCCCTATAAGGAGTTTGCAACATGAATTGTTGCGCCCGAGTCAACCCACCATGTATTGGTGGCATAATCAACATAAAAAGGGATTCATCAACAAAGGTTATAACATTAGTACCTTTCTTATTGAGCCATTTCATGAACCCAATACAATCCCTCTGGACGTGTCCACTTTTTCCACAAAAGCGACATCCATTAGGATCTTTACCATCAGCATTAGGGGGTGCATCTGCATTAGGAGCTCTGTTAGGGTTCTTTGCTGAAAGAACTTAGAAGATTGCCCTTTATCTTTAAACCAAGCAGGCTTAGGCTTTATAAATTTTTTCTCCTTCTGAGAATGCTTGAACTGATTGATATGATCAACTCGTCCAACTTTAAGCATTTCCTCCTCTTGTACACATCTAGCCATTATTTCATCCATGCCCCATTTAGAATCCATCGCATTGTAATTGATGGTGAACGGAGAGAACTCCGTGAGCAAGGATGACATAATAAAATGGACAAGAAATCCTTCAAAGATTTCCATTTCCATTGTCTTAATTTTAGTGGTCATGTTAATTTTCCTCATGATATGTTCTCTCAGACTCCCAGTTGGATCATACCTTTCATCAATAAGCCTTCTAATGAGGCTTGTTGCATAAATTTTGGATGATCCCTTAAACTGGTCCTCAATATTTCCAAGGTAACCCTTGGCGGTATGAGAGTCTGGAACAGCTCCCCTCATACTTTGAGTAATGGAGCCCTTAATAATCACGAGGCACTTACGATTTGAATCCTCCCACTTAGTTTTCTCATCATCATAAGCCCTTTTCAGGGCATCATAATTCTCATCACCTTCGGTAGGTGCTATAGGAGGATCCTTAAGGAGGGCATAATCTATATTCAGCAAAGCTAAAGTGATCTCAAGCTTCTCCTTCCAAGTACCAAAATTGCTACCAGTCAATTATTTTATGTCATTTATAATACCGGAAATTTGAGAGGCATTAGATGCTGCAAAAGAAAACAAATGCTTTGAAAAAGCATCATAATTTTATACCCCTTTCATCAATCTAGTCTACATCATCTTTGGCCAGAAATATACATGATCAACAAAATTTTGTGATCAAAATATCTGCCAATCAGCTTTGGCCAGAATGACAGATATAAGCCACACTTAATTAGATCCTCTAATCATATAGAATTATTTCATCAATCTGGAACACATCAGCTTTGGCCAGAAGTGAACCAGACCAATAGAAATTTCATGGTCAAAATGCCCATCAATCAGCTTTGGCCAGAATGATAGACATAATCCATGTTTAATTTGAGGATTCACAAACTTTATTTTGCAGCAAAACATTATTATCATAATTAATTTGGATAACACCACAAAAGAACCAACTAAGTATAAAAGAATGTTCAAATATAAAACAATAAAATTACTTAAGTATGAAACACAATTGCATGACAAAAGAATAAAAGATGTCACACAATCATATCATAATTGGCATAAAAGATATGCCAAAATTTAGCCCAAAAACTCATTCATATTAGCCCTAAAAATTAATCCCTAATCTCCTCCTTTATATATATATAAAAGGAAAATAAAAAACAAATTCTAGACTAGGCCGAAACTGGCCCAGCCCATCTCCCCCTCACCCCACTTAGCAGCCCGAGTGGCCTGTTAAGCAGCCATTGCTGCTGGCCATCGGATGTGATCCAACGGACGAGGATGTGCCGGTGAGGATCAAAACCAATGCACGACGCCAGCCCCCGCGAACCCTAACCCCCATTTGCCCCCTCCTCCTCTGCCTCTCCCACTGTGGCGACAAGCAAGAGAGAGCAAGACGCAGCAGTGACGACGAGCGCTGGCGCCAGAGAAGGAGGCCGACAACGCCGGTGAGTGCCTCTCCCCGGAATCACGTGCAGCTTTGGCCAGCACGTGGCTCCGTCGAGCGGTGCTCGCCTGTGTTCTTTGCACCACGACCGCAAGCGTGCGGGCGTCCCCACGACGTCAAAGGCGGCGCAGTACTTGACCCGGCACGGCGACGAGCTTCCACATCACAAAGACATGAGGAGTCTCGGCTACCAGCCGGTGCAGTGGACGGCGAGGCGGCTCGGGTGCGAGCCCGTGCAGGCCTGACCAATTCAGGTGGTGACCCCGCCGCCGCCGTGGCCAACGACGACGACTGAGCCCTTAGGTAAGTACCACTGCCTTTAATCTCATCAGAATTAGGGTTAGGGTTCTTCAATTTGGGGATTTAAGAAATTAGGGTTCTTAAGTAATTGGGGAAATTAGGGTTAGGGTTCTTCGATTCGATGAACTAGGGTTAGGGTTTATCAGGAATTGGGGATTAGGGTTAGGGTTTGCACCAACAACTCAAATCCCCACATAAAAATTGCATAAAAGCAACCCTAGCACCTGTTCTTGATCAGATAGAACTTAAACTTAGTAAATTTAGGGCTAAAACATAAACTTTATGCTGTTCTTAAGCAAGAACATGATCTGGACGAAATCTCCAGCAACCAAAACATGATCAAACCAGGAAGAACAGCCACACCTTAACATAGAGAGCTCAATCTTGAAGCTAAGTGCTCTGATACCACTGCTAGGATCCCTTAGGATCATCTAGCTCAAGATTTAGCCACAGAAGATGAGATCAGAGGTGTGTACCTTGATCTGGAGGTCCAGCCATGGCCTCCTCTTGATGTGCTTCCACTCCTGTTCTAGATCTTCAGCAGTGAGTGGTTCTTCCTGGTGCTTTCAGTCCTTGCTTGATCAGTGAGCATGGGAGAGAGTGAGAGAGAGAAACTATCTTAGTTATCTTCTCAAACCCTAGAGCCCCTTTATATAGGACCTGCACCAGGGGAACCACATACAAAGGATGGATGGTCAGGATGCCCCTGATCAGGACATCCAATGGTTGTAATTAAACAACCCCTAAAAGCCATAATATTGACTTATTTGACTACAGAACTGCAGATCACTTATATATCCAACAATATGTGGTATACTGCTACGAACCAATAATGTCGTGCTAAAGAAATCATGGCTTCAAATGTATGTTTTCCCACTACACCTATCTCCATCTTCTAGAGAGAGTATCAAGTCCATCTTGGATTCTTGGGCCTTAGCAGGGGCAAAGAGTTTGTCTATTGCTAGCTTCTATTCCATTTCTTATGTTTATTTTTTGTGAAAGAAAACATGAGAGATTTCCACTGCAATGTTTATATTTAGTAATGTATAATGTATTAATAAATTACAAAAATAGTTTAATAAAATGTCAATAAATTCTAACACATTAGTAGTGTGGTACAAAAACTTTTTTTTGCTTGGCTATATATGAGAGGTTTATTAGTACATTATTAATAAATTCTAACACATGTGTTTTTTTTGCTTGGATATATACATTAATAAAATGTCAATATATACCGGTACCAATTTGGTGTCATAAATATTGTTACTTTTTCTATAAAGTTAGTTAAATTTTACTAACTTTCATTTATAATAAAGCTAGAAATACATTTATTTGCGGACGGATACGTCGATTGTTTTACAACAATGGGGTAGCAGAACACACATATCTTTCATTGCGCCCCAAGGGCCCGGTTAGAGGACATGTGGGCGACAAAAATGCCCTGTGCTGATTGCGTGATAACTATGTCATATAGCTATGTCATAGGGAAACACATGTACCTTTCATCGCTGTTCCACTATACCTAACCCCATTTTCGAGAGAGTATCAAGTCAAGATGGATTCTTGGGCCTTAGCAGGGGCTAAGAGTTTGTCTTGCAAGAGTAAACTCTATTTTGTCTCTTTATTTTTTTTAAGAGAAACAGTGGGAGAGATTCCCACTGCAATGTTTATATTAGCAATTTATTAGTGATAAATTACAGAAAAAGTTTAATAAAAGATCAGTAAGGCATTAGTTGCCCCATGATTGGTTGATTGCTCCTAACTCCCTAGTCTTGGTCAAGCTAGTGCAATATTTATAAGGATTAGTAAAACTACCCGTACATATATTACTCATTGTCTGTCGCACATGCTCCATATATAACACATTGTCTGTCGCACATGCTCCATATATAATTGCTCCTGGCCATCGCCATAGTGGAGTACTACGGAGTACAACAGTTAAGTACATGTCTAAGGCATATAAGAGCATGTCCATCCGTGTTTCCCCTGATGACGTTTTCAAGGCGTTCATTTTATCCAGACGGTGATATTTAGCTCAGTCACGTTCCTACGATACTGAATTACGCTGAATTTGGACCAACTTTTATCCAGTGTTTTCAGGTCGTACCCAGGACGCTGGGAACCGCCTGAAAACGCCGGACACAGCGAAAAAACGGGTGGGCCAACCCTGTCGGCGACTGAAGGCTAAGCTCCCGCATTTTTTTTCTCCTCATCCCGCCTTTCTTCTCCATTCCCCACCCCATATCCCGCCAGTTCCCCGAGCTCCCGCCCACCATGCCGCCCAAGGCTTTCGTCAAACCCGATCCACCGTCAATGAACCAAAGGTGCAAAAGCCGAGGAAGCCGACGCCGAGGCCAGAGGGCTTCACGGACGCCGAGTGGTTGACAGAAGTCTGACACAGGAAGATCAAAACAGATAGCCGCTAGGGCAGGACGACAAGGTCGAAGCAGGCGAAGGCGATCACGGAGGCGCAGTCGCTGAGGGAAGCGCATGCGGCTTCGGAGCGTGCGGCACGCATGGCGATGCCGCGCCCGACGCCGATCGTCCCCGCACAGTATCACTGGGGGAGCCAACCAAGCGTCGGATCTCTGGCCGGGTTCTCGCAATATCGTCGGCCATGTTCCAGGAGAGCCAGGCGAACCCACGCCAGAGGTACTCCTCCTCCCCCGAGTTCGAAGACGGGTTCAACCCGAACATGCTCTTCCCCTGCCCCGCCCCTCGCCCTCCTTTGGCCTTCAACGTCGACATCAACGTCCCCTATGCTAGCTCGCCGGCGTACGTCTGGACCTCGTCGACGATGCGCTGCGGCCCTCTTCTATTTGCTGACAGCTCCTCGCCCGCCACCTTCGGCGACACGGGCGCATGCAACATGTTCGGTGGAATGGCGGGCGACGCTTTCATGGCGGACATGATCGCCTCCGGTTCAGCAGCGGCCGTCATCAGCTCCTTCTTCACTCAGGAACGGTCCCGGGCCGATGTCGAATATGGCCTCGAGTCCCAGGATTTCGCCGAAGGACAGGCCGACCAGTCGCAAGCCGAGGATGGGACGATGCCGAAGAGGACGCCATGGCACCGACGAAGGGCAAAGCCAAGGGCAAGAGGAAGGCAAGGACGTCGGTGCCGGAGCCCCGCGTCAAGTGGACGACACTTGAGGACCTTTGTCTCACCGAGGCATGAAAATCGGTGAGCATGGATCCCATCACCAGCGCAAACCAAAACTCGGAAAAAAATTGGAGGCGTGTGAAGCTGGCGTTCGATGAACGCAACCTCTTGGACCCAAAATTCAGAAAGGTCCACATGGAGCATGATGAGAAGGCCATGATCAATCACTGGACACTTATCTAGCAGGAGTGCAACAAGTGGCACGACATTCTCGAAGAGATCGACCGCACACTGGTCAGCGGCGCAAGCATGGATAGCCAGGTACTTCGCCGACCTCTAGCTGAAGGTATGCCGAGTTCATGCTTGTCCTTACACACTTCGCCTTGTCTTTGCAGCTCGTCTATGCACTCGGCATGTAACGGGACGACACGAAGACGGAGTTCAAGTTCCACCACGTGTTCGCCGAGATCCAAATGGACGGATACTCACGTGAGCCTCGCCAAGAATAAGGACGACGTGTACAACCCAGAGGCTCCCCCTGCTGTCGGCGAAGGAAGGCCAGAGGTCGGCCAGAAGAATGCGAAGATGCTGAAAGCTACAGGACCTCTCGTTGAATGTCTCCACGCGTCTATAGAGAAGTGAATTGCGGACTCTAAGGCCCAGGCCGAGAAGAGGGAGGAGAATACCGATGAGAGGTGGACGCATCTGCTCCAGAACCAGGACAGGAAGCTCGACCTCCTCAAGGCGACCTTCGTCGCCAAGAAGAGGAACACCGATCTTTAGTTCCTCATGAGCGGTGAAGACACCTCGGCGATGAGCCCCTAGGTCAAGGCCTGGTACATGGCGCACCGCAACGCCATCCTCAACGAGGACATTCCCACCAACATGCCAAGCTCTGCGCCGACCATCTCGGCCACCACTCCTTCGCTGAGCTCTGCCTCCACCTCCTCCATCCGTCGGCGGGTGACGTCCTGGCCGAGGAACCCATCCCCATCGTATCAGACGCGCCGGAGGATCCTATCCCCATCGACTATTGATCGCCGAACCATTTTCTCCTATTTTGTAATAATTTGATCGCAGAACCTTTTTGGCCATACTTCTGTCGAACACCTTTGACCGAGATTTTGCCGGTGGAAACAAAAAATTCAAATATGTTGCCGTTTTTGCGTCGCCTAGAAACTTGGCTTAGAAACACAAGTGAAAAACTAGGCGTTCTCTGGCTAAAAGTTATATTCGTCCGGCACTAAATAACGTCGGATTTTGGACTGGAAACGTCCAAGTGGAAGTGCTCTAAACTAGCACTGGCCATTAACTTGACACATTGCTTGCCACCGTTGTTCCGCTATATAAAGACCAACAAGCTGGCGTTTAGTCAATCACACCAACAGCTAGCTAGGCCATATCGAGCTTCCTAAATCCCAGGGGATCGAAGATGGAAGCTTGGAACTACATGCAATGGCTCCTCTATGCCTCACTCGCCTCCTCCAGTGTCATGTACATCGTCTTCGTTTTAGGCAAAAAGACAACGAAGAAGAAGAGCAGCCACAGCCAGCAGCAGCTGCGCCTCCCGCCGGGCCCGATGCCGATCCCTCTCCTCGGCAACATCTTGGACGTCCAAGGCGAGCTGCACAAGGCCCTCGCCAAGCTCGCCCACGTACACGGCCCCATCATATCCATCAAGCTCGGCACCACCACCGCCGTCGTGGCCTCCTCCGCCGCGTGCGCCCGCGACGTGCTGCAGAGGTACGACCACCTCCTGGCCGCGCGGTCCGTCACCGACGCCGCGCGCGCGCTCGGCCACAGCGAGCGCTCCCTCATCTGGCTGCCGTCCACCAGCCCGCTCTGGAGGCGCCTCCGCGCCCTGTCCGCCACCCACCTCTTCTCCGCGCGCGGCCTCGAAGCGGCGCGCGCCGTGCGGGAGGCCAAGACGAGGGAGCTCGTCGGCTGCCTCCGTGGCCACGCCGGCGAGCCGGTCGACCTCGGCCGCGTCCTGCGCTCCGGGATGCTCAACCTCGTGTCGAGCGTGCTGGTTTCGGAGGACGTGGCCGACCTGAGCGCGGACGTCGTGGGGCGGGCGCAGGAGCTGGAGACGATGATCGGTGACATCCTCGAGGAGCTCACCAAGCCCAACCTGTCCGACCTCTTCCCGGTGCTCGCCTCGCTCGACCTGCAGGGCCGGCGGCGGCGTACCGCCGACCGTCTTACAAGGTTCTTTGACTTCTTTGACCCCATCATCCACCGTCGTCTCAAGGCCGGAGGTGAAAGGAAGGAGGATTTCTTGGATGTGCTGCTGCAGCTTCACTCCGTGGATCAGCTCACCATTCAGACAATCAAGTCATTTCTTTTGGTACGTATAAAGTACTTACCCTCGTGCATGGCTGTTTATATCCACAATCAAGTCATTTCTTGTGTTTAAGTCAACCAAGTTGCACATTTCGTGTGTCCTCCAGGATCTCTTTGTGGCAGGGACAGACACGATATCTCTAACGGTGGAGTGGACGATGGCCGAGCTGCTACGGCACCCGGCGATCATGACAAAAGTCCGCTCGGAGCTGCAGCAAGCGCTCGGTTCAAAGCAGCACCCGGCGGAATCCGACATGGGCGGCCTGCCCTACCTCCGCTCCGTGGTCATGGAGACTATGCGGCATCACCCGCCAAGCCCGCTCCTGATGCCGCACGATGCCATGGCGGAGGGCGCGGAGGTCGGGGGCTTCAGCGTGCCCAAGGGAGCCATGGTGATCGTCAACCTATGGGCCATCATGCGTGACCCGGCGACCTGGGCGCAGCCCGAGGCGTTCGTGCCGGAGAGATTCGCCGGCGCGGACATTGATTTCCGTACGGGCAAGGACAAGCACCGGTTTGAGTTCATGCCGTTCGGAGCGGGGAGGAGGGTGTGCCCTGGGATGCCGATGGCGACGAGGGCCGTGATGCTGATCCTCGCGTCGCTGCTGCATGCGTTCGAGTGGAGGCTGCCGGCGGGGATGCGGCCGTGCGATGTGGATGTTAGGGACAAGTTCGGGACGTCTCTTAACTTGGTTACACCGCTCAAGGCCGTGCCGGTGCCATTGTTCTAGTGACGCGCTCGTATCTTCTATTATGCATGTAATAATTCCTCCATTTCAAAATATAAGATGTTTTAGTTTTTATAAATGTAGTATATCCATACGTATTTTAGTGTGTGTCGGCTTTTATAAAGGAAGTGTATCTAAATGTATTTTAGCGTGTATCCCAACCTACACATTAAAATACATATAGATTCATCATATTCACAAAAGCTAAAATATCTTATATTTTAAAATAAAGAGAGTATATTCTAGAGTCTCTTTAATGCCCAGCTGATCGAGAATTAAGCTAATTCTCAGTTAGTTGGTGTCAAGTCGATTGTTGGGTCCGATCCAACCCAATCTCTCCGGATTCTTCTTTCTTGATTGTTGGGTTATTTTTGTTGTCTTGTTCGTGGGTTGTTGGGCTGATTGTGTTGTCTTCTGATTTTTTTTGTCTAGGCTGAAGTTGTTGGGTTGTTTGTGTTGTCTTCTGATTTTTTTTTTGGCAAAGATAAACCTTTATTTAACATCCCAGTGAACTTCCAACAGCCTTCCAAAAGGGAGACTGAGATTACAAAGTTTAGTCATGCGAATACAAAGTATAGTCATGCAAATACAAAGCGAAGCATACAGCATTTTGTTTTACATCTAAACAAAACCGCGGGAATCAGATCGATCCCGGATGGCGCACTTAGCCAGTGCATGCACCGTCGTGTTCTCGGTGCAATGAACCTTGAACCTACTCAGAAAATGTGTCAGCAAGCATTGGTCCACTCGACCAATGGCATGTACTGGATAGAAGATCGTTCACTGAAACTATTTCAATAAGAACTTTGCTATCTGAGAAGAAAGAAACCCTATCCAGCCCAACTCTTGTTGACCGACCAAACAACCAGCCGCAAGGCTTGAGCTTCTGCATATCTATATCTATACCTAATAATAAAGGAAGAAGCGTTTCTTGTAGTACCTATACTTTTTTGGACGGCTTTACCCTTTGAGCAGAAAATAAATTACCCACCAATACCACCGATAAGTAAAAAGAAAAATAATAAAGAAATTTCATGATATTACCCATTATGCCATCCATAAGTCACATAAAAACGGTTAAAAAAACTATCCATGGCACGGCAGCTTTCCTACCTCCACGATCTCCCCGCAGGCATGCTACCCTATCCACCGCTGGGCTCCACCTCGACTCCCCTACGGAGGCGAGCAAGTGACGGATCGAGACGATGGTCATCCGGTACTCCCTGTCCGCTGACTTTTTTTAACCAATGGATTCTCCAGATTTCTCCCGATTTGACTTTTGTTTTGTGCGCTGGAGCGGCTGATCGGAACCGTGCTACTTTGTCCTAGCTCAGCGGCGGCAGGAGGTCCAGACCAGCGCCACGAGCTTAGAAATAAAAGGCCATGGCCGACGGAGACTTGAGGTCCTGGCCCTGGTACCTGAAATCGGCCCAACGCGATTTCGTCAGAGTGGACATGGAGGGCGTTGCGAGCTCGGGCCACCCTGCAAATTAAATTAGAGGAAGATACGCCCCTTCGTCTGCGTCCTTTTCTTGCTGCACCGGCGCATGCTCACTGATGCGTGGATGATTGATATGAGCAGTTGTGACCGTCCTTCCTGGTTCTTGCTTTTTTTAAGGAAAGCTTCCTGGTTCTTGCTTGAGTGAGAAGAACAAGAACATGAGGAAGTGCATGGGAGAGAAACACGACACCATACAGAACAATACGATGTCCCACATGATAATGTCTCCGTTGGATGAAAACTGCACAAAACAGTTTTTGGCACGCTGCTCCGGAGCTGCTTTGTTACGTTCAGTTCAGAGTCCTACGTTCAAATACAAAATCGGTCGGTCACAGCACCGATCCACTTCTCCACCTCACATTTCTTTACTGCACCATCACGTGCATTGTCTTATCTTTTTTTTTGCAATTTATGTATGCGTGTATGGATTTTGCTAGGAGTGGACTAACTACCTAATCACACTACTTGGATAATTTTAAAAAATAAAGGAGGTGTGTAGTAGGACATGCATCATCATGATTGCTCAATCCACGTGCACTTAATGTGCTATTAGGTTGTCAAATTGAAAACAGACTAAAAAGGAGTACTCGCTAAGGAGTAGTTAGTAATGAAAATTATAATGAAGTATAAAGGAGTAGATAAGTAATGAAAATTATAGACTGCAAACAAACTAAGGTTGGGGTTACATAGATCGATCAACCCTGGATTGCGCTGGATCAAAAGTTAATTTCCTTCATCCTCCGGTGCAACGCACGGGCATGTTTCCTAGTAATCCTTAAAAACCAAAGAGGGCACACCCTCTATATGAACTTTGAAATTCAGGGTTATTTAAAAACACTACTAGCCCAACAACATTTGGATCCACCGCAGTGTTGTAGGTTGCATCAAAGAAGGCGAGCAAACTTGCCAGAAAAGATAAAGGCAAACATGTAGGCTCCTTACTTATAGAAAGCTTAGCATGGCCAGCACAGTGGACCAGCGAAACTGACCAAAATTTTCTATTGAAGATCAAATCATTACAAGATTTACATAGCATCCAAAGGATTCAAAACACATTGTACACTTGCAACTTAAAAATTGCACTAGCAAGCAAGAACTAAATTATATTGGGAGGGTATAAACCATAGTAAAAAAAGCCAGTTTGAAAACCCAAAGGGGCGCATCCGCTTCCAAAAGCCACACATGGAGCATTCTTTTTTAATATGAGAAGAGAAACAAGAAACTCTTGGACCTAAAGCCAATGTATTTCAGATCAGTCGCCAAGCAAAAGTTTTGGCTGTTAATGTGAGGTTCATGTTCTTCCACACCTACATAAGAATGTTTCTTTTGAGACGCTTCATTGTAACTCAATTTCCCATGTGTTGTGATAAAAATACAAAACAAGAAAACAGTTCAAAAAAATTAAGTGAGACATTGAGTGAAAAAATTAATAACTAAACTAACATGAGAACAAATGTACTGCTTACTATTTGTGTGGATCATAGGTGTCGCAACCGAGGTTTTCACTCATGTTTACCTGCAATTAGTAAATCTAGCATAGGCTAGATGAGCTGAGCAACTTAGAATCTTATAAAATAAGTTCTTGAACTCCAATGGTACTAAGCTTAGTGATACCATTGATATTAAAGTTAATGCATTAGAATTTGAATACAATCGTGAATTCGCATTGGACCGAGAAGGGTCTTGAAACTTTTGTACGGTTTTGGCTCTGGGTAATGAATATATAAGAAATTGGACATGCAATGTTTTTGTTGTACCACTCTAAGAGATGTAATATTTGCTAAACGTTGTTTTGTGCGTTAAATCAATGACTTGTGTACTACAACATAGTACAATAGTGTGTTGGATGACGCAGAGTCGGAACTAGGATTATTTATTCATTGTACGGGGAAAATTGTGTGCCATGAGTAAAGGCTTTCTCTTTACATGCATTCACAGATGCACTTTTGGAACTATGTTCCAAGACAAACATGACATACTCGTACTCCCACTGTTTTAAATTATAAATTTTTAGTTTTCTTCTAAAACACATGTATATATACGTCTATATATACTTAGATGTATTAAAAGACGTCTATATATGTAGGCTAGCTAAAGTGATAGGTAGGATAATTTCTCCTAATCAATCTGCTTTTATTAGAGGTAGATTTATTCTTGAGAGTGTAGTGACAGCCCATGAGATCATTCATGAGGTGCATAGCAATAAAAGTGAAGGGCTTGTCCTTAAGATAGGCTATGAGAAAGCTTATGATAGATTAACCTTGATTTTCTGTTTGAAGTTTTAGAGCTTAGAGTTTTTTGTCCTATTTTTATTAGATTCATTAGACAAATTTCTCTAGGAGGGTCTATTGGGGTCAAAATAAATGACTTTGAAAGTGATTTCTTCCTAAGTGGGAAAGGACTTAGACAACGTGACCCCATTGCTCCACTGTTATTTAATATCATGATTGCTGTTTTCTCTAGGATGCGAATTAAAGGCTCTGTTTGTGGGGCCATTTCTGGCCTCTGCCCTAATTTTGTTCCTGGTGGAGTTATTTGCCTGCAATATGCAGATGATACTCTAGTTTTCCTAAAACCTGATAGAGTTGGTGCCATTAATATTAAGTGGATTCTCACTTGTTTTGAACAAATCTCTTGAATGAGGATAAACTATCATAAAAGTGAGCTCATTCCCATAAATTTAGATGATGAGAAGATCAAACCTTATCTAGACATTTTTGAGTGTGTAAAAGGTAGTTTTCCTGTTAAATATTTAGGAATCCCTCTGCATTTTGATAAGCTGAGGAGGGAGGATCTTCGGCCTTTAATAGAAAACCTCCTGAAAAGGTAAACTCCTCTCTTATGCAGCTAAGAAAGTACTTATTCGGGCTTGCTTATCAAGCATTCCCATTTATCTGTTATCCTTTTTTAAATTCCCTAAGTGGGCTATAAAAACTTTAGATTCTCACATGCCTAACTTTTTCTGGAATGATGAGGAGGATAGACATAAAATTCATCTAGCTAACTGGCTTTCTGTTTGTATGAAAAAAGATTTTGGAGGTTTGGGGATCCCAAACTTATAGGATCTAAATTTGTGTTTTCTAGGTTCTTGGGTTAAAAGGTACATCCAGGGTGAAGGGACACTATGGAGGAAAGTTATAGATGCTAAATATATCACCAAAAACCCTAATATTCTTTGTTGCCATGATATACACCCATCCACTTTCTGGAAAGGTGTCATGTGGGCTTCTAGAGCAGTTGAAGTAGGTTATAAGTGGAAAGTTGTAACATCCCAAAAATACCAAACTTAGATCATCAAACACTAATCATCAAGATTAGGGTTAACAAAAACATTTATAAATAAAATTATGAATGCATGCATATGTGTATGCATGGATTTTTAATTTCTTTAAAAACCACCTTGTTTGTGTGATCCATTGCTTGTAAAATGTTTCTTAGGTGAAATAAACATCATCTAAAACATTTCCCACACTTTTCCTAAAGACAAGTAAATCGAAACAAATATATTAAGTGAATGGTCATTTTGACCAATTTAACTCCCATGCCTACTTTGGATGTCTCAAACTTTCAGAACCTAACAAAAGCTTTTCTGGATCTTTGCACCCCTTCAATGTACTCATAACAAAGTATCAAGGCCCACTTTGTGATCATCCAGAAACTTTCAAATGCATAGTTTAAATGACAATTCAAAATTGAATCTTCTTCATATGGGAAGATCCCACCTTTTCAAAACCCACTCAAACAAGCTCAACTTTCAAAACCCAAGCATCTGCAGACTCACCAGCACCAATCTAGCAAACCCACCAAAATTCATTTCAAAATTCAAAACTTGATTTCATGCGGCCATTTCATCAAACAGGTTGCAGACACAAATCAAACAAAACATCAAACACTATAGTGTGCAGTGTTTTGTAACTTGTTCCCTAGTTAGCTCACACACAACTCAGTAGATCATCTAGGAAGATTAGTCCAACACTAGCACCCATGTGAGCTTGCCATTGCCATTAATGGTGAACAGCCGACCACCCCCATGTCACCCCATTGTGGACAGTAGGCTAGAGGAAGAACTAGCCGTGCCAACCTTGTCTGGGAGGCAGCCCACCGTCCACCGCCACTCCCTGTCCCAGCCTCAAGTGTTGCCAAGCCCTGGACCACGCACACAAGCCGCGCCCAGACCATGTCGAGCGTGCGCTAAAGCGCCACCCTCGACCAGCGTCCACAGACCACGCGCCGCCCTCACCGCGTGCACACACGATCACCACCGACCCAGGAGACCGCCAGACATCCCCTTTTGCCGCCCCGTGCCATACAGCCACCGCCCGCCGTCGAAGACGCCGCCTCTGCCGCGCAGAGCACCGGCCGTTCCAGACCAAACCACACCGCCCCATGCCTCGCGACCATGTCGTTGAGCATCTCCAGGAGAAACAGCACCGTCCCCTACCCTTGCCCATGCCAGTAGCCGCCTGTAACGTCGCCCCCGACGAGCTCATCGTGCGCCCCGACGGTCCCCTCACTCGACTATAAATAGAGGCCACCCCCGCACGATTTCTTCACACCATCTCACTCCCCTCTCCCCACTGACCGTGCCACACCATCCTCAGAGCAAGGCGAGCACCACCTCACCGGAATTTCACTGGAGCATGCCGCTGCCGGAGAAGAAAGGAGCCAGCGATTGGAGCCACCCTAGGAGCTGCCGCGACCACCCCTGAGTTCGCCATCGTCGACTTTGTCGTTCGCCCGCCTCGCCGACCCTCGCCCGTACCCCGGTGAGCCCCCAGCACCCCTCACTGGCCGCGCTAGGTTTCGTTCTCGCCGGAGTTGTCTCGCGTCGACGATGACCCCCAGTCGTTAGATTAGAACTAGATCCAACGATCCACGTTGCCCCGTACCGCTTCGCCCAGCCCCGTGTCACTGATGAGTGGGGACACCCACTTAAGCAGCCCGCGGGAGCACTGCGCTTAGCAGGCCGGCCCGTTAGAATTTCCCGCGCAGCCCAGCAATTCAAATTAAAACTTTTCTATTTTAATTCAAACACACTTCAGCACCCAACTTCAAAAGTCAACCCAGATCAATTCAGTGCACCAAATTGGATGAAACCAATTTTGTTGGAAAGGCCTGTGAATGCTTAATCCAAGACCGTTGGATTCAAGTCATTTGGATCTGTAGATCACCCATAGCAAAAATAACAAGGCATAAGCTTTTCTGCATTCAAACATTTTTCAAATTTAAACCATAAAAGCTTTTGATTTGATTCCAACTCTCAAAAATCACATTTAACCATACCTTTCAGAATATATAAAAATATATATAGGTTTACTTGCAGAAATAATGTTCAAGTAATAAAAGAATGCTTCATAAGCCTTTCTAGCCACTTTAATTAATTAAAATAAAAGGGTAAAACCTTATTAAATTGTGACACCACTTTAAATCACATTCCCATGGACTACAATATGTGGTGATGACATGTGTCAACTGTAGGGTTTTGTAGCATGGAAAACAAAAAAATTCTACCGCATACAAACAAACAAGCCAAGATCTATCTACTAGATTGTAGCAACGAGTCGATAGAATAAATCACCCTCGAAGATTCCAAAGTGTTTAACGAGAGCGGATTCTCGTGGGTGATGTAGTTGTACTCTTCCCGATCTCAAGATCGCGTCGACGATCATTCCGGCGCTGCGATCCGGCAGCGCTCCCGCAGTCGGTCACACGTTCGGTACTCGACGAAGACCTTCCTCTCCCTTGTTCCAGCAGGCAGCGGAGGTTGTAGCACTCTCCTCGTGATTCTGGCAGCACAACGGCATGGTACCGGAAGTAGAGGGGAGATCTCGCAGGGCTTCGCCTTAAGCCGGAGCGAGTATGGTGGAGTATGAGAGAGTCCCTCGACGATCTAGGGTTTAGACACGCCGAGGAGGAAGCTAGGACGGCGGCTAGGGTTGCTAGGCTAGGCGGCGGCGGTTTGCCCTAGGGCGGCGGCGGCAGCAGGTGGCGGCGCCGGCGGCTTAGGGTTTGGAGGAGAGGATCTTGTGTGTCTCTAGGAGGGAGCCCTGCCCCTCCTTATATAGGCGGAGGGGCCGGCCGGCCAAGGGGAGGGAGATGAGTCCCTCCCCAACTCGGCTTGGGTGGTGCGCCGGCGGTGGGGAGGAGGGACTCCTCCTCTTTTCCACTTCCCAAAAATAGCCGTTTGACTTTCAAATTAGTTGTTTGACTTTTCAAACTAGGATTTGATTTAATCCTTTATTTTGTTCAGCGATGACACTTAGTACATGATGCAATCATACCAACTTGATATAACACATTCATGTACCCTTCCCCTCCGGAGTGCCAGACATTCCGGAACCATCTAGAACATTCCCGATGAAAACACCGGAATCATTCTCCAACTCCGAAATGGGACTTTCCTTATATGAATCTTATTCTCCGGACCATTCCGGATCTCCTCGTGATATCCCGAATCCCATTCGAGACTCCGAACAACATTCGGACTCTTTCTCATCATTCCATAACTACTCAAACAACGTCGAATCCTTAAGTGTGTCTCCCTACGGTTCGTGAATTATGCGGACATGATCGAGACACTTCTCCGATCAATAACCAATAGAGGAATCTGGGAATTCATATGGCTCCCACATATTGTAGGGTTTCGTATCATGGAAAACAAAAAATTTCTACCGCATACAAACAAACAAGCCAAGATCTATCTACTTGATTGTAGCAACGAGTCGATGGAATAACTCACCCTCGAAGATTACAAAGTGTTTAACGAGAGCGGATTCTCGTGGGTGATGTATTCGTACTCTTCCCGATCTCAAGATCGCGTAGACGATCCTTCCGGCGCTGTGTTCCGGCAGCGCTCCCGCAGTCGGTCACACGTTTGGTACTCGACGAAGACCTTCCTCTCCCTTGTTCCAGCAGGCAGCGGAGGTTGTAGCACTCTCCTCGTGATTCCGGCAGCACAACGGCGTGGTACCGGAAGTAGAGGAGAGATCTCGCAGGGCTTCGCCTTAAGCCGGAGCGAGTATGGTGGATTATGAGAGAGCTCCTCGACGATCTAGGGTTTAGACACACCAAGGAGGAGATGCTAGAGCCGGCGGCTAGGGCTTGGGGCAGCCCAAGTCGGCGGCTAGGGCAACCCTAGGAGGCGGCGGCAGCTGCAGGAGGTGGTGGCGCCAAGCTAGGGTTTGGGGCAGGGAACTTGTGTGCTAGGAGGGGCAGCCCTGCCCCTCCCTTTATAGGTGGGAGGTGCGGCCAAGGGGAGGGGAGTCCCTCCCCAACTCGGCTTGGAGGTGGGCCGCCGGTTGGAGGAGGGAACTCCTCCCCAACTCGGTTTCCACCTCTCCTCCTCTTTCCAAAAACTGCCGTTTGACTTTCAAACTAGCCGTTTGACTTTTCAAACTAGGATTTGAATAAACCCTTTATTTTGGACAGCGATGACACCTAGTACATGATGCAATCATTCCAACTTGCAATGAAACATTCATGTACCCCTTCCCCTCCGGAGTATCGGACATTCCGGAACCTTCTAGAACATTCCCGATGAAAACACCGGAATCATTCCCCAACTCCGAAACGAGACTTTCCTTATATGAATCTTATTCTCCGGACCATTCCGGATCTCCTCGTGATATCCCGGATCCCATCTGAGACTCCGAACAACATTCGGTCTCTTTCTCATCATACCATAACTACTCAAACAACGTCGAATCCTTAAGTGTGTCTCCCTACGGTTCGTGAATTATGCGGACATGATCGAGACACTTCTCCGAACAATAACCAATAGAGGAATCTGGAAATTCACATGGCTCCCACATATTTCTACGATTACTTTGTGATCGAATGAACCACTTACATACGATACCAATTTCCCTTTGTCTCACGATACTTTACTTATCCGAGGTTATGATCGTCGGTATCTCTGCATACCTAGTTCAACCTCGTTACCGATAAGTACTCTTTTCTCGTTCCCGTGATATGTGATCCCTTGTGAGCCAGTCACATGCTTGCAAGCTAATTGGATGACATTCCACCGAGAGGGCCCAGAGTATATCTATCCGTCATATGGATGGACAAATCCCACTCTTGATCCATGTGTCTCAACCAATACTTTCCGAACACTCAATACCACCTTTATAGCCACCCAGTTACGGTGTGGTGTTTGATGTCATCAAAGCATCCATCCGGTAAAGGTGATATGCATGATCTCATGGTCGAAGGAATTAGGTTACTATGTATCAGAAAGCATATAGCAATTGAACTATTGAAATGACTTGATCTTTATGCTACGCTTATCTATAGGAGTATGTCCATCATATCATTCTCCTAACGATATGATCTTGTTGTTAATAACATCTCAATGTTCATGATATGGAAGCCACAATCATTCATTAACTAACAAGCTAGTGATGCATAGAGGCTTTACTAGGGACTTCAAATTAAGTTTACAAATCACACAAGTATTAATGTTTCCTTGTTAATACTATTATAGCATGAATGTAAACATTTATCATAAACACAAAGATATAATAATAACTATATTTATTATTACCTCTAGGGCATATCTCCAACACATATTTCTACGATTACTTTGCGATCGAATGAACCACTTACATACGATATCAATTTCCCTTTGTCTCACGATAGTTTACTTATCCGAGGTTATGATCGTCGGTATCTCTGCATACCTAGTTCAACCTCGTTACCGATAAGTACTCTTTTCTCGTTCCCGTGATATGTGATCCCTTGTGAGCCAGTCACATGCTTGCAAGCTAATTGGATGACATTCCACCGAGAGGGCCCAGAGTATATCTATCTGTCATATGGATGGACAAATCCCACTCTTGATCCATGTGTCTCAACCAATACTTTCCGAACACTCAATACCACCTTTATAGCCACCCAGTTACGGTGTGGTGTTTGATGTCATCAAAGCATCCATCCGGTAAAGGTGATATGCATGATCTCATGGTCGAAGGAATTAGGTTACTATGTATCAGAAAGCATATAGCAATTGAACTATTGAAATGACTTGATCTTTATGCTACGCTTATCTATAGGAGTATGTCCATCATATCATTCTCCTAACGATATGATCTTGTTGTTAATAACATCTCAATGTTCATGATATGGAAACCACAATCATTCATTAACTAACAAGCTAGTGATGCATAGAGGCTTTACTAGGGACTTCAAATTAAGTTTACAAATCACACAAGTATTAATGTTTCCTTGTTAATACTATTATAGCATGAATGTAAACATTTATCATAAACACAAAGATATAATAATAACTATATTTATTATTACCTCTAGGGCATATATCCAACACATATTTCTACGATTACTTTGCGATCGAATGAACCACTTACATACGATATCAATTTCCCTTTGTCTCACGATAGTTTACTTATCCGAGGTTATGATCGTCGGTATCTCTGCATACCTAGTTCAACCTCGTTACCGATAAGTACTCTTTTCTCGTTCCCGTGATATGTGATCCCTTGTGAGCCAGTCACATGCTTGCAAGCTAATTGGATGACATTTCACCGAGAGGGCCCAGAGTATATCTATCCGTCATATGGATGGACAAATCCCACTCTTGATCCATGTGTTTCAACCAATACTTTCCGAACACTCAATGCCACCTTTATAGCCACCCAGTTACGGTGTGGTGTTTGATGTCATCAAAGCATCCATCCGGTAAAGGTGATATGCATGATCTCATGGTCGAAGGAATTAGATTACTATGTATCAGAAAGCATATAGCAATTGAACTATTAAAATGACTTAATCTTTATGCTACGCTTATCTATAGGAGTATGTCCACCATATCATTCTCCTAACGATATGATCTTGTTGTTAATAACATCTCAATGTTCATGATAGGGAAACCACAATCATCTATTAACCAACAAGCTAGTATTATATAGAGGCTTTACTAGGGACTTCAAATTAAGTTTACAAATCACACAAGTATTAATGTTTCCTTGTTAATACTATTATAGCATGAATGTAAACATTTATCATAAACACAAAGATATAATAATAACTACATTTATTATTGCCTCTAGGGCATATCTCCAACATCAACATGATCCCATGTTTAGTTTGGAGAATATTAAATCTTAAGTATTTTTTCAATGAGTAGAAATTACTTTTCTAAAAATAAAAAGATTTAAACCAAGCCTTAACCTTGTAATGTTAGAGATGATGCTAGATCATCAATAGGACCCTTGTGTGTGATGATTGCAAGTAGTTAAGTATTGTTTGGTGATTGTGTACCTCGTATTTATTCATAGACGCTAGTACCGACCAAGGATACGAGGAGGAAGGAGGATACTACGAAGAGGAAGCCGAGGAGAACTTCAACCACTGCTCTGCACAAGGCAAGCTAGTAACTATGCAAGCCTTACTAATCAAGTTGACCTATGCAGGCTAAAACTTGCAAGACACCCTACTTTAGCAAGCTGATACTATACCTATGCAAGCTTATACTCATCTTGATGCAAGCTAACCCTTGCAAGATACCCTACTGATGCCACAAACCCATACTTGTGACCCTACTTGCTTGTTAAAAACCAATCCTAGTTTTATGTGCAAGCATCTTACTTTATTTCTTTATCAAAGCTTACTTAGAGTCTACCTAGGAGTTTGGTAGATACTAGATAGTTGTGCTGAAGGTTGCTTAAAGAGCATAAAAATTGGCCTAAGTTAGAAACCTTGATATCAGCCTCAGATATAAGGTTGGACTTAGTGAAACTCCACTAGTTACCACCCCTCATTATTACTACCCCCACCTGTAGATGCTAGTGCTAAGCATAAAACTTGATCAACTTTAGATCGGAATACTTGGTGGAAAAATGGTTATGAAAACCTTGGAATGATGGATCATTCTATTGAAATGTTTTGGACATGTGTTTCCAAACACTTGATGATTCTGGTGATAAAAATGTTGAGGCATGAGCCTTAGCCCTTTATAAAACTGATGGTTGTCTGGATGCGATACCATTCCAATTTTAGCGTACAACCACAATACCCGAATATTGGGTAGGGCTTGACTGGAAACTTATATACCTTAGTATTAGTTCCCTCACGACCAAGGTCTGAGCTGAGGCTACCTTGTGAAGATTGTCCACCTGTGCAGTACCCAAGATGACAGTGGTCATGGTTGGGAGGCCAAACTCACAGGAGAGGTGCTTATACTAGGGCGTGTAATTGAAAGGTTAGGATTGATTATCCGCATACTGAGTATGGTGAATTCAGGATTTGTCCTGACGGATGTATCGAATGTTGTGGTGAAAGTGTACAATCTCTGCAGAGTGTCAAACTATTCGAATAGCCGCGTCCGCGATTATGGACAGTTGGAGTGGCCATACTATTCCCCCGTCAGACTTTTCAAAATGACTTGTGAAATGAATTGAGACTTTGACTTGACCACAACAGAGTTGTGACCTGAATTACAAGATCCCACTTAGGAGTTATAAAATTGTGACTAGCTTTGGAACTTAGTAGAGATAAACCTGGCTTTTTGCAAAACAACCTTAGAGCCTAGTGTCCTATTATCCAAAATCCCCTTTACTTGTTAGTATTAGTTTGCGAGTACTTAAAGAGTACTCATGGCTTTGTCCCTGGCTATTTCCATGGCCAGACTATGAAGAGGAGTACCTGGAAGATGGACCCCAGGAAGGTTACGACAACTAGGATCATCTTCCATCGTCAGCATTGCCTGTGACCCCGAAGATGGAGCTTCGCCTACGCTACCGTTATTATTATGTATTCCGCTGCTTGATGTTGTTTTAAGAACCGGATTATGAGATCCCTATTTGTGTAAGAACTTATGTATCGTTTGTAATGGATTAAGTACTATGGTATCCAATTCTGTTATGTCTCGCAAAAATGGTAATCCTGGGATTGCGATGTATGGCATAACAGGCATCTAGGATTGAAAAATACGGGTGTTGACAAAAGTAGGTAATGGTAAATCTGTTAAATTTTGGGAAGATGTATGGTTTGGTAATTCTACCTTAGCTACCCAGTATTGGGAGGTATATCTAGTTTCCATCGAACAAACCAAAACTATAGCTGACCATTGGGATGGAAGTCAACTTAGATGTGATTTTAGAAGAACTTTTACTCACCAAATGATGATCCAATGGCAGGAAATTCTAGGTATTGCCCAATCTGTCTCTTTGACAGATGAAGAAGATCAATTAATATGGCGTTATGAGTCTAAAGGTGTCTATTCTTCTAGTTCTATGTATACACTAGTAAATTTTAGAGGTTTAACTCTAGTTTATTTGCGTGTTGTTTAGAAACTTAAGATCCCACCTAGAATTCAGGTTTTCCTCTAGCTCTTTTCTCAGAATAAAATTCTTACCAGAGACAACCTTAGAGCTAGAGGTATACCTAAACCCCTTGAGTGTAATCTCTGTAAAGAGATAGAAACTGTTCAACACCTGTTCTTTGACTGTGTAGTATCCAGGATGATTTGGGCTGATGTCCGGGATATTTTTGGAATTCTAGTTATTAATTTTGAGTCTATTGCTCTGAGATGGCTAGCTAACAAGAAACATTTACATTTCAATATAGTTTCTGCTGCGGTTCTTTGGAGCATTTGGAATAATCAGAATAATCTAGTCTTTAATCATACTCCTTGGATTAACCTGAAAAAGGTGTGGCGCCTGGTTCTGTCCTATCTGAGAAATTGGAAGATATCATTCAAAGAGCTGGAAGAAGGGATGATCATTCTATTCATGGAAAGGATGTCAAAGAGGCCGAAGAACCCATTGGAGCCCATGGCAAGCTGGATTGCAATGGGTTCGAGTGGATCTCTACTTGGAAACCACGGCGTCGTCGAGCTACGGAGGGTGTGCTTCTTTGGCGTACCTGGAGGCTCACCCCGAGTCTTCTGACGGGGTTCACGTGGTGATCTGAGTTAGAGTGCAGTCTGTTGAAAAAAGTCTGCCCCCTATCCTTTAGCTCATATGTAATGGTTTTAAACTTTATCTTAGTAGCCTCTTTTGAGTAGGTCTAGGTTTCCCTTTGGGGTGCCTGATAGCTTTTGTTTAGTTGCCTTTCGGGCTGTCGTTTCTACTTGAGTTGTTTTGCTCTTTAGTTTCATGTAAACTGAATCTGAAACTTGGTTGGTGGTTTCATTTCTTGAAATGGAACCGGGATTAAATTCCTGTTAATCTAAAAAAAGACGTCTATATACTTGTGTTTTAGAATAATACCAAAACATCTTATATTTTAAAATATGGAAATATTTTTAAACTGTGTCATGTATATACTTGTGCAGCTAGGCATATACTGTGTGTACCGATTCGTGGGGGAGAATCCCGCTCCGCACACCCCCCTTCCCCACATGGGTATGTTGGGCCGACTCGAAGTGGCCTTTTCTTTATTTACCCTTTTTCGTTCTATTGCATATTATTTCTTTTTGTTTGTGTTTCTAGTATTTAAATTATTTTTCAAAAACCAAAAAAAATCAAACAACATAGCTTGAAAATTTTAATTTTGTTAGAGATGAACAAATTCAAATACTCAAAGGTGTTCAATATTTTTAATATCTGTTTTTTCAAAAATATGAACATATTCAATTTTAATTTTCATATTTAAACAAATTATTTCTAAATTCATATTTTGATTAAATTTAAATAATTTTTAAAATTTGAACATTTTTCTTAAAATATATTTATAAAAGAGTAAAAAGGAAGAAAACAAAAAACATAAAAGGAAACAATGAAGGAAAGGAATAAAAAACAAAAGCAAAAAAAAAGACGTCTATATACATGTGTTTTAGAATAATACTAAAACATCTTATATTTTAAAATATGGAAATATTTTAAACTGTGTCATGTATATACTTGTGCAGCTAGGTATATACTGTGCATACCGATTCGCGGGGGCCGCACAGACCCCCTCCCCCACATGGGTATGTTGGGCCGACTCGAAGTGGCCTTTTCTTTCTTTACCCTTTTTCGTTCTTTTGCATATTATTTCCTTTTGTTTGTTTTTCTAGTTTTTAAATTCTTTTTCAAAAACCAAAAAAATTCAAACAACATAGCTTGAAAATTTTAATTTTTTTAGAGATGAACAAATTCAAATACTGAAAGGTGTTGAATATTTTTAAAATCTGATTTTTCAAAAATATGAACATTTTCAATTTTAATTTTCATATTTAACCAAATTATTTTGAAATTCATATTTTGAATAAATTTCAAATTAAATAGTTTTTAAATTTTAAACATTTTTCTTAAAATATATTTATAAAAGAGTAAAAAAGAAGATAAAAAATCGTAAAAGGAAACAATGAAGGAAAGGAATAAAAAACAAAAGCAAAAAAATAAAAGAAATTTGAAGGATAACGGCCGACTGGGCTGGCTCATAGAGCGTAGGGGTATGCGGCGTACGGTAGCTGGTCGGCATATAGGTTTTTCCATTTACTCGCGCTGTAGTGGACAGAGAGAGAGAGAGCACCGTGTTGGGCTGAGGCCGGGCCGACAATGCATGCATGCTTACGCGCAGCGCCAGGCCGGAGGTAACGGTAAGGTTTGTAACTTTCTGCAGCTGGGCATGTCACTGGAGCGCTGGGCCAGAGATCTCATCGTCCGAACATTGCAGGCTGCGCAACCCAAAAGAAAAGAAATACTTTCTTCGACCCATATTAGTTGACTTAAATTTGTCTAAATTTTGATAAATTTAATATAGTTTCTTCTAAATTTTGATAAATCAAAGTCAATTAATATGTGTCGAAGGGAGTAATGAAAATTCACTCTTCTCTCTCAAAAAAAAAAAGAAAGAACCAACATAGACGCCCATCAGTGCTATGAATGAAGGAGGCTCGTCAGCATTCGTACTGAATTTGGCAAATATATTTTTCGAACATTCGTACCACGAGGCCAATTCTGTGGCTTATGAATTAGCTAGATTAGCTAGGGGGATCTCCTGGACGTGTTTGGCTAGATGACCCACCGGCATCTATTCGACCGCTACTTCCAGCTGATGTAACTCTGATTTCTGATAAATAAATTGTTGGGAAGGTTTTTTTTTTTAAAAAAAGGGAAGGAACTTTCTAAACAGAAGACTGAATACGCGGCCAGCTGTGGCGTCATGCATGCGCCACCGCAGCACCGAGCTCTGTGCTTTTTTGATGGTTTCCTCACGGAGATTTGTCCTTTCTCCGGGCTCACCACGCAAAGTTCCTCCCTCGGAAATGCATGCTCGACGATCACCAACCTCTCTCTCTCTCTCTCGGTAATGCGTGTGGTATGGTTTCCTTTCCTCGGTGTTTCCAGCGCCGCATCTCTCGATCTGGACAAGGCTCCAATGCTGGCGTTAATCACTCTGCTGGCTGGCGGCTGCTACCGTGTCCGTGCTCGGTGATGGTGTCATCTCCAATGCTCTCATCCTACACCTAGCATAGGAGTCCATGGTACATGCCATATTCCGACCCACTCGCCAGGCCACAAGAATCAAGGCGAACGATGGTGTGTACGTCTCCAGCTATAGATCAATAATTAATAATCAAGGCGAAAATGCACGCATAGATCTTTATGTGTTCATAATTAATAGTACACACTGGCTAGCTGACAGGCACATGCAGTGTGGGTGGGGTACGACCGATGGACAGCAGCAGCGTTACCACCTCCCATGTCCTTGGAGTAAAATCAAGAAGCTGCATGTGTACTACTGCCAGGTCGTGAAAAGCCAGGCTGGCTGGCTGGCGGTAAGAAAAACATTACTACGTACTTGTACTCCGGTCGGGATAATCGATGGATGGAGAAATTACCAACCTAGGATTCTAGGAGAGTACTAGTACTTATTAGTCAATACATGCACTGCTGGTAACATAAGTACTCCCCGTGCACAAGATCAATCTCCCAGCTGCGTATGATGATGAGTGCTGCCGCTGCTTCCAACAAGTAACAACACTTCGTCTGTCTAATTAAACAGTTTCCGGCTGATATTTACGAGTGTCGTCAGCAGAGATACGCAAACAACCAAAGAGGCCACTACGTACGTACGTACTTCCCCTTCTGAATAATCGGTGCTTCACTAGCTGCCGCCGATCGCTCGCTCGACGAGATTATTTCCCGAAACCGCACACCGGTCAATGGTATCAATACCTCACCGATTTGTTCCAGCAGACACTTGTTGTTTTCCTGCTGGTGTACGCACTGCGTGATCTATCAGGTGAAAACTGATCCAGGGGCAAAAATTGGGCGCATGGGCCATTTCTAGAAAAGCTGTGTGGAGTATATATCTACTACAGCAGTAGCAGCACTAATAAATCATAAATAATAGTGCCACATTCATTTCTTGTGTCAGTGCCCATCAATCGCCAGTTCCGTGGTGTCAGACCATGGCTGTCTACTCCATGCAATGCAGCGGATGCCGCATCTACTACCGGCCGGCACAGCACGATAAGGTGGATTTTTAAGCCACACCCCTCGAGCATGTTTGGTCCAAGACACCATGTAAGCTTCTGCACGTAGGTCTCGATTTTCTCTTCCGCTTTCATTGTCCCACTCTCTCATCTCCTCTTCATCCCCTTGAAGATGTTGCTAGCTCTAGAACTTTTTTTTTTAAGAAGCATATATTAATATTGTATGATACCAATTATACTTAGCTTTTACAACAACAAATTATCCTAATAGCATTACGGATGTATACAGCAAAAAAAAAGTAGAATTATAGGAAAAAAATCCCGCTTTTACTGATCCAGGCCCTACAACAGCGACCAAACACCATCAAGACAGCACCAGAAATCCAGCATCTCCAAAAACGACGCCTCCGAAAAGGGAACTGTGCACTAGCGTCGTCATCGCTCCGTTCATCGATCATAGATTTTCACCCTGAAGAAAGTCCGCGCTGACAAAAAACAATGCCTTCAACAAGGTCATTGTCAGGCACAATCAATTAAGGTCAGACCTTGGATTTTCACCCGCAGCTTGAACTCTGGAAATCTCCTGTACATTTTCCAATGTCGCTGCTCTAAGACCTAGAACACCAAACCAAAACCTCATCGCAAACAGGAATCACACCACCATTACCATTCTTCAGATCTTGGCTTTCATGTTATTCTCCACGACTGACTTCACCATGGGACTAATGGCATGTCCTTGATGGCAACAGTCTTTAAAGATTCACAATACTACCTTTGAAACCAAACGATCAGATAAAGCATGGTTGCGCGCGACCGACATCCATCCAATCTGGCGAACTCCAGCATGTCGTCCATTGGAGTTCACCAGCGAAATCTTTTGGAACACAACACTCCGACCAGATCGATAAAGTCACAGAGCAGGTAGATCTTCGTCCTGGCATGAGAAGGATCCTAGGACCAACACCCTTTATTCAAAGCCAGACCGGATGCCCCCCACACCGTCGGTCTTCATCGGCCACCAAGACCCACCGGAATAGAATGACAGATCCATGGTGACCCAGGTCGCCATGACTGCTAGCTCGACGAAGAGACAACGCCACATGTGGAGACTAAATGAACGAGCACCGACCCGCAACCCATCTTCCCAAATCGAATCAGATGGTTCGCTAGTCCGCTGTGCTGCCAACCGGGTCTGAGCACGTCTCCACATTGCCGCTCCACCCCAACCGCCGCCCCCGCCACCTCGCCAAGAGCGGCCACCGCACCAGCTCTTTACGCAAGCCCCGTCCAACGCCGGGGAATCCCTCCCTTCCACCACGCTAGGGCCGGGAGGCCGGATCCCCACCAACTCGTGCATCTCTCCTGGCTAGTTATGCTTTGGACATGTTCTTCAAGTGTTTCGTTGTGTGCAAGTGGTACCGGGGTTGACTGTGGGAATGCCAATTATGTTTGAGGCCTGATTACGTGACACGTTTTTTCTCAGATGTTGTTGACGGACGTCGAAAGAGACTCGGACCTCATGCCACTCTTATCGATCGATCATGTATAGTTGCACGTAGCAGACCCCCTATTCATTAATCGGATATCAAGTGTTCATTTTCCTTTAATTTGCAAGCGTGCTGCTTTACTTTAGTTGGTTTGCAATCTTTATTCCTTTATTAAGGGTGCTACCATAAAGTCCTTTTCTATGTTGTTGGTTGTTTGAGACTTTATTAATCTAGTTTAAGGTCGGACTCAATAGTCTTTGGTCAAATACTCGCATAAATAAGAATCCCATATCTAATAATTGATCTCTAATGTAACATTGCTGATCCATCCAACAATCCATCATGGTATGTACAGTTAGCGCCCTTGAGAAGGTTATGAATAATTGAATCGGACCACGAGTAATTCAAACACGATGAGAGGGTTCAAATCGACAAATGATATTGTCATCGATTCAACATGTTATCTTCTCGCACACATAGAATACGTAATTTATGTCGTGAAAATGAATTAGTTCGTAGCACATGTATTAACTAGATAGAATATTACAAAAAACCTTTCGTATAAAAATATACCAACTTATATACATACATCTACAAGGATGTGACGGGGTATAGCGTGAAACGGGCGGGGATGGAGAGCCTTCTAATACTCTTCCCATTGTAGATGGCGTGGATCAAATTTCCCCGTACACATCCCCTAACACATGAATTCCTCGCCGGTTTTGCTTTGTCCGCACTTTCCTATCTTCTTCATCCCCTTGAAGGTGTTGCTAGATCTATATACATCAATCAACCTGCAGTTCTCATAGTTATGCTTTGAATATGTTCGTCGTGTCCTTCGTCTATGCTATGCCCACTGGGGTTGAGAAGATTATCCTGTAGGGATACCAACTATGTTTGAGGCCTGGTTTCGTGATACACTTTTGATCAGATGTTTGTTGATGGAGGTCGATAGAGACTCTCGCGCACAACTCATTTTAGTTTTATCGTGTAGTTGCATGTAGCAGTTCCCCCTTCATTAATCGGATAATCGAGTGTTAATTTTCCTTTAATTTGCGTGCATGTTGCTATCCTTCGGTTGATTCACGATATTTTTTCTTTATAAATAAAGATGCTATCACAAGGTCCTTTTCTGTGTTGTTGGTTGTTTCCGACTCCATTAATCTAGTTTAAGGTCACACTCAAGAGTCTGCTGTCTAATAAGTGATATCTAGAGTAACATTGTTTTGATCCGTCCAACAATTTGCCATGGTATGTACAACTACGACCCTCGTATAGAGGCTATGACTAAAGTGGACCAGGACTAACTCAAAAACAGAAAAGGAAAAAAAATCATCATTTTGCGAGCTTGTTATTTTCATTTCTCTGATTCACGATCGATCTATCTATCTAACTTTTCTTTCTTTATAAACTCTGCTATCACAGTGTCACTTTCTGTGTTATCTATTGTTTGTGACTATATTACGAGTAGTATATTTTAAGGTCAAGCTCAGGCGTCCCAGGTCAAGGAAATAATGGCCGGTAATGTAAAACATTAATTGTGGATCCGTCCAACAGTTCGTCATGGCTCGTATACATCTAGCTGCATGGAAACCCTGTTGGAGGTTATGACTGAAGCGGACCGCTGCTAGTTTAAACACAATGTATAGGTTCACATCAATATATGTATCCGCTCTCTCTTTTTTCAGCGAAACCGGTAAAAAGAGGGAGCTCGGCCTCCACGACGACAATGACGCTTCGCTTAGGTGGCCCGAGGTTTCCCCCTCGAAGAAAGAGAGGACGTTTGTTTTAGAATAGGCGAATAGGATATACGAACATGTGTGGTTTTTCGAGGAATCGGAAGAAATTCTTATCATCTTAGACATTAATGTGATGACACTTCCGGGTGTCGCGGTCTTTTCTAAAAGGCGTTAGGTGTATTTTTTTTCCACCTCCCATAGCGTAGTAGAAAAAACTCTAGGACTAGTTCGGATAACGGTGCCATTGTTGTCTTTTTTTTTTGGAGGTGAGATATCTTCGTTTCCATTGAACTGCTTATATCGGTTTTTTTTTCTTCTTAACTTGTGTTGTTTCGTCCGAGCATTATTTGCAAAAAGTATGTATCGGATGATTCCTATATTAATATAGCCAGACAAAATACTGTCTGGATTACGACAGTTTTGTGGAGAAGTACCGGAGTGTATATGGGTATATTTTTTTGTGAGGGAAATATGTGGAGGAGGAGAAGTGCGCATGGTATGGTGAGGTTGGTTGGGCCTGAACTGAAAGCCGTGGCGGGGCCCGTGGGGCGCACGTGGCTAGGGTGGCCACCGGGCAGGCAGGCAGACGACAGAGTCTGACCGACAGGCTAGCTAGGACTAGGAGGCCGGAACCTCCTGTGTTCGCGAAGCCACCACCACAGCCACAGGTAATATCCCGAAACTGCCCCTCTCGCGCTCGGTCACCACCTGGCCACACGCGAGCCTGCCTGTCAGCATCCGGAAGCAAAGCGTGCGGTGCGGCTGCGTGGTCGCTCGCTAGCTTTGCCGTGTTCATGGCACGCAGCGGCGGGCTTATTAGCCAGCTAGCTGAACCCGTTGCCTAAACCAGACACTAGAGCCAAAAAGCGGTAGTCCACACGAGCGCTCTCTCTTCACCCCTCCTCGCGTTGAGAGTCGTCGCCCTCGTTCTTGGCCTCTCCCGACTCCTCTCCGCCGGCTCTGCTGGCCGGAGTTGGAGAAGGGGGAGCGCCGTAGTAGATAGGTTTAGGGGTAGGTTTGGCGTTTTGCCGGTTGCGGGCGCTATTCCAGTAGATGGAGCGGATGGGCAGATCTTGGCGTTGGGATCTGGCCAGCCCTAGGGTTCCTCCTTCTTCTTTTTCAACTCCGATGGCTAGAGGGGGAAATGGAGTGGAGAAACACCGCCTCCTGGAATAAATTCAACGCTGGCTACCTGGTGAAGATATGGTGCTGCTGGAAGCGATCCTTCTCGGCCGGCCGTGGCGGCGAGGGGGAAGGTTGCCTTCCAGCAGTGCGTGCCGTGCTGAAGTGGCTACTGGCCGGCCTTGGTGGCGAGGGGGAGCGCACTGGCGGCACCACGGCCTGGCTTCTTCCTAGGCGACCCTATCCTTGGATTTGCTGCAGATGCATCTTCTACGGCTTCCCTCCCTCATCTAGGCCAGGAGCTCTGAGGGAGGAGCTCGGTTTCTGGGAGCATCGGCAGCAGATCCTGGAAGCTCATCATTGCTCTTTCTCGGTGTCTTCTCCGGATCTGGACGCGGAGGTCGTGTCTGCCATGGATGTTGATCCGAGTGACGGCGGTGATGATCTTTCCTGGAGAAGTGAAGCCATCTTTTTCTGCAGATCCAAATCGGAGGCATGCAGCCAGCCAATTATCCAAGCCGCATCGAGGCTAGCAAGCTCGCCGGCAAGACCCGGCGCTTCCTCAACCTCCATCGTGAGGCCAGTCAGAAGCAGAGACGTGTTGGAAGGAGGACCCAATTGCGTTTCTTGTTTATGTTTTAGGGTGCTCTTTGTAAAGCGTTTGGACATGTTTGTCTTTTTATATTTTTTAGGGTTCTGCGTGAAAATGTGTAGCTCCACCGTCGTATTCTAACGAAGGCTTCCTGCCAATTCTGAGGCTCTCCTGTTCAAAAAAAAAAAAACAGACACTAAACTTTGTCGTTCTAGCTAGCCAGCGGAAAAGAAAGAGATTTGCCGTGGCCGCGGCAACACGTGTACGCAGGCGTATGTATGTACATGGCGGCGGTACAGCATTAGCTATAGCTAGGTGTGCATATGGATGGTATATAGTATGTGGAGATCCAGTGGGGTGGCTTGGCCTGGGTGCATGTGTTGCATGCAGACGTACGATGGTGATCGAGGCGGTGGTTGGACAGACAATGCGCGACCAGCTCTTCTGATGGGTGATGCGTAGCCATCGACACGGAAGAGGTTGGAGTTGGAGAGGCTGCACGCACGGACCAAGTGTGGTGGCGCATCGCATGGCATGTGGTGTGGGGGCGTGCGATATATCATTGGTAAACACCCCTGCTCTCCAATCCACTTCTTCCTTGTCCGGCCTGCCTTGCTTGGTTTTCTGAACGGCTAAAGGAAACAGAAGAGATTATAGGCTCTGGCTGGGTTCCTCTGCGATGTCGGTTTCTTTGTCATTCTTTCACCCTAAAAAGTAGCGAAGTTTTTTTGACTCAAGATCCAATACATCAATCTTTTGAGTTGGTACGAACATAGGAATCCAGACTCCTAAGATTCGATCTTCAGTTTCGACCTTCATCAGTCAGGAAAAAGAAGAATGACCCACTGCGAGCGTGGAAGTTTATAAGATGAAATAGGGAAAGACAGAAGATAGAACTTAAATAAAAGGATAATTGAAGTGACTCGTCTTCGAATCTACTGTGGTTGAAGTTCAAAAAAATATAAAGTAAATTCAAGGAAGAGCTTCATTTTTTTTAAGGGGCCCTCAGGGGTGTCCTGGAATGCTTTTCTTCTCCTCTTATTCCATATGTTTACCATGCAAATGGATACTAGTATGGATAAGAGGAAGGATTAGGGGGAGAGATTTATTAGGACATATGTTAGTCGTTCCTCTTGCAGACTAATTTAGTGACCATGGAAACATATAGTCCTCACTACTATTAATTAGGACATACTCCCTCCGTTTCACAATGTAAGTCTTTTTATCAATCGTACATACAACCGTCGCGACAGTTAACTTGGAGAGGCAAAAGTCAAGTTAAAGAAAAATTACTAAAAATAACATTTTGATGGAACTACGCTAGCACGACAATTAGTACAAAATAAACTGATCATTGATAATAACACTTTCAGTTTTTATTGAGGCCCTTGGCTTTCTATTAAATCATGAAGGACCTATAAGACGCTATTCCCTTAGTTCCAAATTAGGTTGCATATAAGATTTTATCAGACTGTACAATGTTTGACTAATTAGTTTGATACAGCTATATATAAACTTATATGGTGCCAAATTAATATTATTAGAATTGTCTTGAAATATATTTTTATAATATATACATTTTATATCACACGTTCATATTATTTTATATATTCATGGTCAAACTTTGCAGATTTTGACTTGCACGCAAAATTATGCGCAGCATAATATGGAATGGAGGAAGTACTATATTATAATTAAAAGAGAAAAATAAGGACAAACAAATTACCAACTTGCCTAGGCTCCCAGGTGTCGCCTCTTCGCTTGCCTACGACGCATAAGTGTTGAGGCAAAAAAATGTAAGAAACCTGAGCCGATACACGAATCCCGAGAGCTTGTTCAACACAAAAGTTGTCATTCCTCTCTCTCGTGCAACACCACAACAACTACAAAGATAACACCAAATGTTCGATAGCCAGCTAGGAAAACACCCTCCTGGTTCGCTATAAGCCGAGCAACTCCGGAGGTGATCCTCTTCCCGCCTCCTGTCCTCCCCCATCCAGCGGTTCCTGTTCGGTGTCACCGACAACATTGGCAGCGGTGGCACACCCCCTCTTGGCAATGGACAAAGGGGAGGAGAGGGTATCGCGGAGACAGCCCCACGAGCGGTTGGTGGGGCGAAAGCAGGTGTACTTGGTGGCGCGGACTTGATGGCCGAGGCCTGTATTCGGGGCAGCGGACGACACGAAGCACCGGCCAGATCCTTTGGGGGGCACGGTGATGAGTCAAAGATCTGGGCCTTAGGGCCCAATCTAGGCTGGCCAACTGCCATGGATGGATTTTATGGATGCTTCTACTACCGCCTCCTCATCTGCTGCTCTGTTTGGCGGTGTAGGGACCAACTGGTGTTCTTAAGTACGAAGGCGGTCCTAGGGTTCTTCTTATGCCCAGATGGTGTTTTGCTGGAAGCACGTCCTCATTGATTTGGCTGGTGACAAGTTTTAAGGCTCCACCGGCGATCTCTCTTGAGCGCCTCTGTTGAAAATATGCCCTAGAGGGTTATTATATATATTTAATTATTCATTATTTAAATTTATTCTATGCTATAACCACCATCTGTATTGATTGTGAGAATCAAAGGAAAACACATATACACGTGCAAAAAGGTATACACCAAGTTGTTCCTAGTCATCCTTCTAGGACTAGCCCATGTGTTGTGTGATGATCAACTTTACTGATCATGGTATAAGTTATTGTAACTAAGATTACCACCGATAATGAAAGAATATTTGTCAGAAGGACAAGGGTACAAAACTGATTGATGACCCACAAGTATAGGGGTGTATTGCAGTACTTTCGATAAATAGGAGTGTCGATCCCAACGAGGAGCAGAAGGTGTTAAACAGTGGTATGGAGCAGGAAATCTCTGTAAATACTTAGCAAACAGATTTTTAGTGGTTTTCTGATAAGGCAACAAAACAAATATCAAGTAACAAAGAGCAAACGCAGCAAGTGGCTCAATCCTTTCTTAGCAGAGGACAAGCCGGTGGAAATACTTATAAAGACCAAACGTTCTCGAGGACACACGGGAATTTTGTCAAGTGCTTTTGCTTCAAATAGCTGAGTACTCTTCTCTGGTGTTGTAAGTGTTGTGTGGGTGAACCTGTACTAATGTACCGACCGTATTTGTACTAATACATACGTGTGATTAAACCCCCTGCAAACATCCGTAACTACAGGAAAGTAATTAAGATATAAATCTAACCATAGCTTTAAACTCTGAGATCCTACGCTCCCTTATGCAATGGTGTCCTAATGGAGGTTCAGGTTTCTGTCACTCCGGTAACCCCACAATTAGTAGCCAAATACACAATGCATTCCCCTAGGCCCACAAATGGTGAAGTGTCATGTAGTCGATGTTCACATGACACCACTAGAAGAATAGCACCACAACTTAAATACTAAACCATTGAATAATAACTCAACACAGATCCATTAATAACAACATGACTTCTCCCATGTCCTCAAGAACTAGACGAACTACTCACAAGACATCATATGGATCAAGATCAAAGATGATATAATAATGGATAACAATTTGAACATAAACAATAATCCAATGGTTCCACTCACAAGCATCAACTACAATAGTAATTAACATCGGAAAAGTTTCCCCTAAGAACTAAAGCAATATCCAACACAATTGTTAAAGCGGGACGGAGTGATGATTGATGGCGCCCAGTACTTGTCGTGGGACGCTTCGTTGGAAACCCCAAGAGCAAGGTATGAAGAAGTACAATAGCAAGTTTCCCTCTGTAAGAAACCGATGTTATCGAACCAGTAGGAGAAAGGAAACGTCACACAGGTGTTGCAAGCAACGCGGAGACCTGCACAACACAAACTCAAGACTTTGCCCCAACGAATCAGTGAGGTTGTCAAGCTCACCGGTTTGCTGTAACAAAGGATTAACCGTATGGTGTGGAAGGTAGTGGTGGTTTGCAGCAAGTAAACAGGTAACAGTGGAAGATGTATCGATGGTAAAGATTGGACCAGGGTCCATAGTTCACTAAAGGTGCTCTCCTTAGATAAACAACATGGAATGAAGGGTAAACAAATTACAGCGAGGCAATTGACAGGAATTGAGCAAGGCATAACAATACAATTACTAGTCAGAAAGATTCTATGAGGCTGATTGGGCAATACAACAATATACATAGACCGCCATCCAACTACATCTATGACTAGAATTCCACCTTCAGGTTATCATCCAAACCCCCTCTAGTATTAAGTTGCAAGCAACAGACAACTGCTTTAAGCAAAGTTTGTAAGGTAAACAGTCCACATGTTCCATGAACAATAGACCGTTGTTTTCTCCCTAGTAGCAACAGCACATCTACAACCGAAGAGATTATTGTCACTTCCCTTGGAAACTAGAGGGATGAACCCACTATCCAGCATAAATAATCCTTCTTGGAGTCACTAGCAACTACTTGGCAAAGATAACCACTAGCAACGGAGAGCATGCAAGATCACAAAAAACACAGACATGATAGAATCATAAAGATAAAACCATTAATCAAACCAACATAATAATCTCAATATCCATCGGATCCCCGCAAACACAACATGCATGATTACAAATAGATTAGATCTTGATCATGAACGGAGCTCACAAGATCTATACATGAAAGCACAAAGGAGGAGATACAACCATGTAGCTACTACATGGACCCATAGTCCAAGGTGGAACTACTCACGAATCATACCGGAGAGAAGGCCTCCGGGATGATATCCCCTCTGGTAGGGTGCCGGAAAGAACTTCAGATCCCCCCGATCCAGGGACGATGGTGGCGGCAGCTACAGACGGTTTCGTAGATTTCCGATCGGGTACTCAGGGTTTCTACATCGGGGACTTCTTATAGACGAAGGGGCGAGACCAGGAGGCGACCAGGGCCGCCAAACCCTAGCCAGGTGCGAGCCCACCTGCCCCCGTGCCTAGGGTGGGTCTGTCCCCCTGGCCGACCCCTCCGGATCTCCTTTGGACTTCTTGTTCCCCACAGAAAGTAATTGACTTTGACGTTTATCCCGTCCAATTCCGAGAATATTTCTTCACTAACTTTTCTGAAACCAAAAACAACAGAAAACAGGCGTCTGGCACTGTTGCAACTTTTTAATAGGTTAGTACCAGAAAACTGTTGGAGATATGCCCTAGAGGAAATAATAAATGTAGTTATTATTATATCTTTGTGTTTATGATAAATGTTTACATTCATGCTATAACAGTATTAACTGGAAACATTAATACTTGTGTGATTTGTAAACTAAATTAAAGTCCCTAGTAAAGCCTCTTCATAATACTAGCTTGTTGGTTAATAGATGATTGTGGTTTCCCTATCATGAACATTGAGATGTTATTAACAACAAGATCATATCATTAGGAGAATGGTATGATGGAAATACTCCTGTAGATAAGCGTAGCAGAAAGATCAAGTCATTTTAATAGTTCAATTGCTATAAGCTTTCTGATACATAGTAACCTAATTCCTTTGACCATGAGATCATGCTTATCACCATCACCGGAAGGATGCTCTGATGACATCAAACACCACACCGTAACTGGGTGGCTATAAAAGTGGCATTGAGTATTCGGAAAGTATGGGTTGAGACACATGGACCAAGAGTGGGATTTGTCCATCCAAATGACAGATAGATATACTCTGGGCCCTCTCGGTGGAATGTCATCCAATTAGCTTGCAAGCATGTGACTGGCTCATAAGGGATCACATACCACGGGAAAAGAAAAGAGTACTTATCGGTAACGAGGTTGAACTAGGTATGCAGAGATACCGACGATCAAAACCTCGGATAAGTAAACTATCGTGAGACAAAGGGAAATTGGTATCGTATGTAAGTGGTTCATTCAATCGCAAAATAATCATAGAAATATGTGGGAGACATATGAATTTCCAGATTCCTCTATTGGTTATTGATCGGAGAAGTGTCTCGATCATGTCCGCATAATTCATGAACCGTAGGGAGACACACTTAAGGATTCGATGTTGTTGAGTAGTTATGGAATGATGAGTAAGAGACCCAATGTTGTTCGGAGTCTCGGATGGAATCCGGGATATCACGAGGAGATCCGGAATGGTCCGGAGAATAAGATTCATATAAGGAATGTCCTGTTTCGGAGTTGGGGAATGATTCCGGTGTTTTCACCAGGAATGTTCTAGAAGGGTCCGGAAGGTCCAGAACTCCAGAGGGGAAGGGTACATGAATGTTTCATGACAATATGGAATGGTTGCATCATGTACTAGGTCACTTGGCTGGGCAAAATAAAGAAAGAAATCAAATCCAAGTTTGTAAGTCAAACGCCAATTTGAAAAAGTCAAACGGCAAGTTTGCTTGGTGGAGGGAGAGTAGGAAACCTACTTGGGGAGGAAGTCCCCTCCCTCCACCCGCTGGCCAAGGAGGCCGAGTTGGGGAGGACTCCCTCCTCCCAACCGGCCACCCTCCACCTATATAAGTAGGGGTAGGGCGCCCCTACCCCTCACACCCAAAACCCTAGCCCCAAGCCGCCGGCCTCCTCCAAGTCGCCGCCGCCTAGGGCCTCCTCTAGCTCGGCGAGTTAGGGTTTACCCAAACCCTAGCCGCCGGCCAAGCCCTCCCCTTGGTGCCCTCCCTACCCTAGATCACCAAGGCCTCTCTCATACTCCACCATACTCGCTCCGGCTTAAGGCGAAGCCCTGTGAGATCTCCCCTCTACTTCCGGTACCACGCCGTCGTGCTGTCGGAATCGCGAGGAGAGTGCTACAACCTCCGCTGCCTGCTGGAACAAGGGAGAGGAAGGTCTTCATCGAGTACCGAACGTGTGACCGACTGTGAAAGCGCTGCCGGAACGCAGCGCCGGAAGGATCGTCTACAGGATCTTGAGATCGGCGAGAGTACGACTACATCACCCAAGAGAATCTGCTCTCGTTAACCGCTTTGGAATCTTCGAGGGTGAGTTCCTCTATCGACTTGTTGCTACAATATAGTAGATAGATCTTGGCTTGTTTTTTTGCATGCGGTAGAATTTTTTGTTTTCCATGCTACGAACCCCTACAAAAACATGTAAAAAGCACCTCAAAGTGTGGACAAGTAAAGCAAAGTACATACTAAACAAGCATGGAGCATAAAAAATTATAGATACGTTTCCAACGTATCAGCATCCCGAAGCTTAACTCATGCTCGTCCTCGAGTAGGTAAGTGATAAAAGAATAATTTTTCAGGTGACATGCACCCTCACAATAAAGATCCAACCAGTTGCAAGCATTGAAAGCTGGGATCAAAGAACTCTAAACATGTGCATGAAAGATGGAGTTCTAACAATAGGACATAGTAACTATGCATGCAACATGGCAAGCTACAAACAAAGATCATGAATAATATGCATTGAAAAACGTTTGTTTGTTTCACATACAGAAAACATAATATAGTGGCAATCGGCTTGTCCCTCATAGAGTAGCAATATAATGCATATGCCACCTGCAAAGTTCACAATGGTTACTAGAAACAAATATCACAAGAGCAAGTAATAACACAATATGCATCAATTAATGAGCTTTGGAACACTTCACATAGAATGAAAACTATGCTCTCTTAATGGTGCCTAAAGATAGAAGGTGGAGACCCAAATAATGGTGGAAGAAAGGCCTTTTTGTAAAGGAAGCAGGGATTACAAGTTTCAAAAAGAGCTTCCAAAAATTATGATACTAGTTAGCTTTCAGCCCTCATTGCCCCTATCATAAGCATCTTGAAGTGGTTAAGCTTAAAGTGGCAAAGCTGGAGTATATGCTTGACGAAGTATAAGTTGGCAATCTCATGCCCCCTGAATACGAGGGCCACACCTCATGCATACTAAACTTTGGGTCCAGATAAGTTTTTGTCATTGTAAGTATTTTCATATCATTGAGAACCGCCAACGGGTACCCCTTGCACATGGTACATGAGCTTTCCCATAACCAAAATGACAAGGCAAGCAGACAATGAGCATCTCAGCAATTCTTCTTATGTTCCATCGAAATATGGTGATTGTTTTCTCTCTTTCCTCTTTTCTCAATGTGTCTCTTTTTTTATAAGAAGAATGCTTCATAAATGTCACTATGGTGATGCTGCAAGTTTCCACCATGATTAGGCATGGCTTAGGCTAGCGGCCCAGGCGTTTCTCTAACACAGGATACAAACTCCAGGGACTTACAAGTTCCCTATTTATTTCACACGGGTGACATCCATAGACAAAAGAACATGATATCAACTAAGTACAACAAGGTACAAGTGCAATGTTGAAAATGTTCCCTGTGACAGCACGGTTCTGCCAATTCCAACTTATAAGTGCAAGCATATACATCAAAGTTGTCACAATGGTTCAAGTTTATTAGGGTCAAAGAATAAAGTGTGCCATCAAGTTCGTGAGGGCTTTAATCACTAAGTTTTCCCATAACAAAATAGTTTTTAATTGGAAGATAAATGAAAAACAAGAATATACTTTGGAATGGTGTAACACACCATGCATAGGAGTTTATAGTGGACACCTTGGAATAACTTGGTTTCTTGGGAGTTTGGAAGCATGAGTAAAACTTACTCATACAAGTGGAGGCTAGCAAAAGACCGGGAGCAACCAACTAAGAGAGCAATAATGACCATAATTATGCAATGCAACAAAGCAAACTAATCAAAGCAAAGAGTGGTACTACAAGTCAAGGACTAAATGATCATAGAGGCTAATGGTGACTTGTCATAGTCATAACATGGTGTGAGCATGTGCCAAGTCAACCCAAGCAAAAACATCAAAGGGGAATACCACAATACTATGCTTTTGCATGCTAAAACAACGCATAATTTCTTCAAGGAACACTAAGCAATCCCAATTGTTTGGAACAAAACATGCTACAACAATAATCACTAAGCATAGTGCTAAAACAACACCTAGCATGTCATGCTAAAGTCTAAGTCACAGTCAATGCAAGCTCCTCTTGCACTTCAAGCAAGAACTTACTACTCATTTCCAAACACCAAGCAAACTTATTTGCAAAACAACACAGCGAGAGCGGGGGTCCAAACTACTAAAGCAAACTAAACAAACTAAGCAAAGCAAACGAAAACTAAGATGCTCCAAGAACAACACAACTGTGCATGAAACAATAAAAACGAAGTGTCTAGACAGACCTGAGCTTTTTATTGATGAAGAAGGGGATGCCTTGGGCATCCCCAAGATTTGACGCTTGTACCTCTTGGATATTTGTTGGGGTGACACCATGGTAGCATCCCCAATCTTGAGCTTTTGTCCATTCTTCATCTCATTGCATCATTCTCTCTCTACACCTGAATTTTTTTCCTTCATACAAAACTTCACACAATCTTCATTAGCAACATTAGCTTATTCAAAAGATATTAGACCACTGGCAAAGCTTTGGAATTGCAAGGCTTTTCACTAAAAACACAAGCTATTGTAGTAACTCGTTCAAAGAAACTCAATTTACCCGAAGAGAGCTAAAAAAGGAATCAATAAGAAGCAAATGCAAATAATGACAGAAATCTGTCAAAACAGACCAACAGGTAGAAACGAATTTTTCTCGAACATCTTCTGTTGCTCAAATCAAAAAGTGTTTAACTAACGAAAGTTAGCCAACATACTAGGGGATTTATTCATAAATGTTGAGCTCAATCCGAGTTACAGAGCCTCCTCATGATTTTTTTTGGTGGAGGATAGAAATCTGTCTCGGGACAACAACTCCCCAAATCTTACTCCCCTCTCATTAGAGGTCATTCTTGGCACAAAAAGCAAACAAAAAGGATAAGGAGAGGTCATTACTGAAGTAATGACTTCCAAGACTCAAGGAAACTCTTGGGTTATCTCCCAACAAGTACTTTTCTTTTACGCCTTTAAGTTAGGCATGATAGCTTGAGAAGATGCTCACATAAGAATTATGAATTGAAGTCAAAGAGAGCATCAAGAAGCAAATTCAAAACACATTTAAGTCTAACCCACTTCCTATGCATAGGAATCTTGTATGCAAATAAATTCATAAAGAACAAAGTGACAGGCATAGGAAGATGAAACAAGAGCAACTTCAATACTTTCAGCACATAGAGAGGTGTTTCAGTACCATGAAAACTTCTACAACCATACTTTCCTCTCTCATAATAATTTCAGTAGCGTCATGAATAAACTCAACAATATAGCTATCACATAAAGCATGCATTTCATGATCCACAAACACATATTTCAAAAGGATCCACATGAACATAACATTCATCCTCCTTTGGTAAGCATGGGGGACAATCAAATAATGTAAGGGATAAAGAGTTACTCTCATTAGAAGGTGTAGATCCATTCTTCCTCCTTTTGTTCATCACTCTCCCCCTCTTTTTCATCTAATGAGCTTCCAGTTTCAACAATTTCTTCTTCCATAGGCTCCTGCAGGGAATTAGTCTCTTCTAGTTGTGGAAAGCACCTATTAAAATATTCAAGAATATAGCCATTTGCTTCCTTCTAATTGTCAAAGAAAAATTTAAGTATCTCATAAACCTCACATTCATAAGGTGCATCATCAGTATTTTCAAGCAAACTAGAAAGTTCAAATGCACCCTTGAAAGCAATAAATTCTTCAATTTGTTCCACATCATAAAAGTCATAATTTCCTTTAACATAAGAGGATATGGTAACATTATCCTTATACTCACATTGAAAGGGTAGGTGTTTATACCTCTTGCAGAAACAAGATTTATCAACGCAATAAGTAACATTATAAGTAGAGCACAAGTCTCTAGCAATTGTATTCAACTTATCAATTTGTTCCCATAAGTGTTTCCCTTTTTGTGAGAAACAGTGTTCCTTATAATAATACTTTTGTTCTTCTGTGAACCCACCTTGCCAATAAGAACTAGTTTCAAAGAAACCATCCATTGATAAAAAGCATGTAGCATGACCAAGCAAGGCGATAACAGACCAACAACTAGAGTAGGAACTAATTTTTTGTGTTTTTGAATAAGGCAAGCAAACCAAGCTAGACTAAATTTTTTGGGTTTTTTGATAAGAGGCAAACAAGACCAAGCAAAAGAAACAAAGCAAACTAAAAACAAAGTGTAACATCCCAACATTAGAGCCTAGATATAAGCTGAACCCAGATGTGTGCATTGCATTCATGCATAGAAAATCCGTATAATTTTCGCGCTTTTAAAACTAAACTTGTCAAAGTGATTAAGCTTCTCTTAACTTGATGGAATTGAAGTAGATCATCAAGTTGACTGCAATAAGTTTCAATATGACCTTTGCTAAAATCTTATTTGGATAAACATGATTTGATCTAAGGGTAGATCAGTTATAATAAATGCTACTCATAATACATTTCTTAAATAATTAATATCTGATCTTTAAGGGATTCTATCATCATATTCAACACAACAATCCATAAGTGCCAAGTTAAGATTACAAACTAAAGTAATAAAAATGTAATGACTAATCCTGACCTATCCTATTCTTATCCATTCTTACTGTGAGTATCATAGTAATACTTAACTTTAACTCTTTAATGAGTTTGAGTTGGAAAGAGACTAATTCAAGATCATTCACTATATATATCTTTCTTCCCATATCAATTTTTATGGAACTTGTTTTAATATCTGTTGTTTATTAATGTTGAGTAATCCACCATTGATTTACAAATTCTTTAACTATCAATCCTTGATCTGCTATTTCTTGATCTTATCATAACATCTACTTAAATCTTTTAAAGAGGCCATAGTCCATGAATAACCTTAATCCAATATAAGATACCAAGAAGATAATTTCCAAACAATAAAAGGTAGGATTGATAAAGCCCTGCTTAGCCAACTAAGAACTTTAGTAATAAATTATTAGAGTACTATCATGGTAATGCTTTGGCCACCAATATTAAAATTTTATATTTATTATGAGTAATACTGGTGGGTAGAACATGATTGGAACCTTAGTAGAGATAAGTGATCCTAGAGTAGTATTTGCAAACCACCTAAATATAATTCGGGATTGAAGTGTAAGTCATGGGAGTTAAGTAATATAGGCTGATATTATTCAATTAAAGCTAGTATAGCATAGAGTTTAGAAGTAGTGTTATTCATCTTAAAAGATAATCAACCTTAGAGTAAGATCAGTGATGGAATATTAAGGAAGATTGGGAATGAAGTTGAAGGAACTACTGGTTGGATGGAAGTTTATCAACAGTAGAATAGTAGGTGCAATCAAGCATGGATATGAAGAAATTATGAGAGTATCAAACTCATTAGATTCATTCATGAGTTTAGAAGAATGATATATGAATAATAAGATTTAAATGAGTAAAGCTCATCATACTAACTATGATGATGGATAGGAAGAAGTATTATATCTAGGAAAGGAATTCCTTAATTAGAAATCCCAGATTGTGAAAATTATATGTTATAAATCATTTTCCTATTTAATCTTGGTAAGCAACCAACTCTAAATCTCAGATCAACATAATATCCATCTTATGTTGTTGATCTATCATCTTATGTCCATATCACTTTATAGAAATATTTCCCTATAGCAAATTACATAAGCACATTTATGTTAATTTCAACCATCATAACTATATGTGCTTAAGTATATTTTTATCAATTCACTTCTATAAAACACTCTAATTATAACTTCCTATTAAAAAGGGAGATTTCATCCAATACTATATACATAAGGCAATATGCTTAGTTATTAAATCTTAACTCTTAAAAGGAATATAAGCTTATACAGAACCCTAAAGCCAAGGGTAGTACTCATAATTCAAAACCCTAAACTTCTTTGATTATCACATACATTGCCATTTTCCAAATTAATGGGAGTAATAATCACCATATCAATGTCTTTATATTTCACGCATCAAATAATGGTATAGAATCATTATACATATATATAAAGTTTCTATTCAAACTATGAGATCACTAAAATTAAGTTGATAAGCAAATAAGAATATCATTCAAGAAATCCAGAACTAAAGATGCAAAATAAAATAATAAGAAGAGCTTTTACAAAATATAAAAAGGGGCTCATATATTAAGAAAATAAAAGGAATATAATAAAATACATATAATAAAGAAATTCACAAATAATACTAACTATGTTTTAGTGTTATTGAAATAGTCGTTCCTCTTCGCAGCAGTTCGTCGGAATCCTCATCGAGGAGCTTGATTCCGACCGCGCCTGTCCTCGTCGACCACTCTATCGTCATCAGGGTAAGCACACGCATCTCTGGACCCTAGTTTCGTTTGATGATTCGCACCGTAGGTCTAGTTTTGCTAAGCACCGCTGCTGGCCGCCGCAGTAGCTCATCGTCGATGACCCTCCGATGACCATTTCCAAGCAGCACTGCCACTATTAGGTTCAGTAGGTTGCACTGATTCGAACTAGATCTATTTTGCTTGCGGGGGTGCAGTAGATCATCGCCGGCGACCAACCTCTAGCGGCGGTGGTGATGCTGACACCATGCTTATCTCATGATCGAGCCACGTCAGCACGTTTGACTAGTCTTTGCCTCACGTGGTGGATGACATGGCCCAGGGCCCACATGTCATCGACAGTGAGTAGAGAGGGGGTCAGTAACAAATGCATTTCTTTCACCTGAGAGCTGAGGTGGACAATGGCCCACAGGTCAGTGACTGCGGCTAGCTCAGGACGTGGTATAAAAAGTATTTTTTTGTTAAGAAATAAATAAAATGTTATAATTCAATTAATAACATTCCAGAAATCAAATAAATAATTAAATTTTGTTTATTAATAACTTTTGATTGATAATTCAGAAAAATATGTATAATATATGAAAATATTCAGAAAAATAAAATCTACAACTTAAAACTATTATCAAATATTATTATGATGATTATTTAAATAAATGTTATTTAATAAAGGTTTTGTAAGTAATAAAGCTTTGATAATTCATATTTTTAAAAATGGCAAATATTAATAATATAAATAAAATACCAATTTTTTTAGAAAAATAAGAATTATAATTTAAAACTATAATCATGTATTATTAGTTTAGTTAATTAAATATTTATTATTTATTAAGTAGTTATAAAGTAATAAGAAATATAAAAAAATCATATTCTATTATTTATTAATCACAAAAATAAATGTGATATACTAAAATGATCACAAAAATAATGTCTACATGATAAAAATCTAATAATATACTTTTGAGTTAAATAAAAATTCAAATATTTTAATAACTCAAATATAAACTTATTTACTTCATTAATAATTCATATAAAGATAAATAAAATTTATTAATATTTCTAAAATAAATCAATTAAGTCTAATAAATAATATTAGTCTTAAATATTAATAATATGAAACCATAATGGATTAAAACATTATAAAGATCTTTGTATTAAATTATCTTCAACTCTAAGTGAAGATTAGATTCTCAAAGGATTCCAATTCATAATAAAAACCTTAAAGAACAACTTATGAATCCACCAAACTTTTTCTATCTATATTAACTACCTAATTGCAAAAACTACCACAACATTATATAAAACCATAAGTAGTTAAGTAATAATATGTTTTAGATTATCAACTATACTCACTTATCTATAAATGATAAATGACATTACTCCATACTTAAATCAAGAAACCAGTACTCAAGTAACAGAATAGACATTCTTAAGTAACTTAAAGGACACATTTCAGATATACATGATACTAATGTATAAGTACTACACTTTCAAAATTATCTATATTTTAAAGTTAACTTTAGTCTCCAAGAATCTAAATATAATACCATACACATTACTACATGTTTTATAGTTAACTTTGATCTGAAGTAGTTAATCTATAAAGTAATTCAAGCCAAACCATTTGATCAAAACAAATAACATCAACCACCACTAACTAACCACAAAAGTTTGTTTAGACTTTGGAAGAGAAAACTTTTCTTCGAAGGTTATCCTTTTTGCCACTTTAAATAAGAAATCCTAACTAGTATGTCATAAGTATTTATACTTTACTCCTACATATGTGCTGTCTACAACCACTCATAAACTCTAATAAAACTACAATTATGAAGCCTATCTAAAAGGACCACACATTTCAAAGTAATCATTTACAGAATCCAAACCCTAGGACAACGTTATCCCCGGGATTTGCGTGTAGAACGTGCATCACATTACTTATGCATAAAGGTATATTGCTTCTTTAAACATTAGTCCTTACCGGACCAATGATGCTGATTTCAGATTTTGGATCTTATACTAACTCGAAGACCGTGAGTGCATAATCTTGCAATCACAAAAGGAAAGTTCACACTTGCTCATGTCCTTTGTTTATTTTCTGTAAAGTATTTTACAAATCCAGTGTTGTCTTCACCTGCATTTGAAAAAGGTCAGAAAACACTATTTTCAATAATAATGAGCACTATTGATTACTGATCTAGGGTGATCAATTAATCTATTAAGTCTGACAGTTGGAATACCACTATTCAAAACTATATCACCTAGGACTTAACAACCAATGTCGCCAGTGATTCTTGCACCGTATATTACGCGTTGACCATGAGATTTGGAATGGGACGGAGAAGTCAGTTGTATCTTCTTCCTCTCGCATGAAGCCGGATGTGCAGGTCGTGGATGTTATCCTCGTAGCGTGCATATTAATTGGTAATTCGTAGAGGATATGCAGCATATGAGTGGGAACCCTCATCGTCCTATAATAGTTCTAACATCTAACGGTTTGTACAAACCATTGCCGTAATTCTTTATGTGGGCATGGTTTACACCAAGGAGGCATGCGGGGTCGCGAAGGGGGCAGTGACTGGCTGGGATCATCTTCTGGGCCCCACATCATGGAATTGTGGACGGGAATAAGCTGTCCGGTTGTGCAACAAAGAGTTGATCTCTCATGGATAAAGTAACACACCTCTGCAGAGTGTAAGAACTGTAACTTGTTACTCCCTGTTCCTGGAAGGAGCTGCGAACGTGGCAGGAAAGGAACTCCATGAAAGTTATGGTAAACCCGTGAAGGCTGAGGGACATAGCTTTTTAGAATAAAAGCAACCTTTGAAGAAATGTTTATGAAAACTTGCATTGCGTACGACCTACGGTATTTGGCTATAGTTATAGTGCATCAAACACTCCTTTTCTAGTGAACTTGCTGAGTACGCTCGTACTCAATGTATCTTCTTAACCCTTGCTAGATTTTGAAGCCATTAAAACGATGAATACATCAAGATATGCTCCAGGACTTATCCAGACCAGCTAAAGCTCTTCAATAAAGACAAGGAAGTCAACATATACCTCAACTCAAGTGAAGACGAAGTTAATGATTAGATAGAAACATTATCTCTAGCCCAAGAACCCATTTATGTAGTGCGTTGCAATAGCAGCAATGCCAACCTCTTAGTCTGAATATTAGACTTAATAGTATAATCATTCTTGCGTTGTTTATTTTCGATTCTTCTCTGTAAGAAGTATTTCTCTATCTTGAACCTAGAGTGTTCTCTGGATCTTATGTAAAGAGTGAGTTGTAACCTTTAGCCATGTATTGGACCCACTGTGTTTCTGTTGTGCCATTCTGAGGGATGTAATACTAGTGAACGGTGTTTCATTGGTGTTATGTCAACGACTATAGTATACTACATCATGCAGTGGTATGCTGGGTCACCGCAGTTGGTATCAGAGCATATGCTTTGACCTTAGGTTGGAAACCTAGTAAATGGGTAGAACCTATAGGACATATCCTAGCAATAATGAAGAGTTCTCTAGTGATATGAGGGATATTCACTTGAGAATAATCCTATTATGTTACTAATGCGATAACTCTTTTATATGATTGCAATTCCAATCATTACCCAAGAGTTTTAACTCTATGTGACTAATGATAATTTCTTATCCATAGTTCCACATGGCACCTCGATATCCACCCCGAAATGTTCAAGTGATGAACATGACGTTGGATGACTACGGAGGGGATTGGACAGACAATCTCCGACAAGTTCTATGGAGTTTGGAATGTGAATCAAGACTTTTGGTCAAAATTTACAGTTACTATGATGGGCAGGTATTAGCTAAATACCGTGTCATGATCATGTTACCCAAGAAGTTAGGACTTAAGGGAGAAATGCCAGCAGGAGAGGCAAGGTGCATGGCATCTGCAAATCAGATTGCCGTAGCAGCAACCATAACCATGATCCGAGCGCATAAATCCCAAGCTCTAGAAGGTAGTACTCACACTATTATACCACATGAAACCTCAAACTCAGAGCATGAGTTCGATCACTCTACCTTAGTCCAAGCCGAATCTACTCTAGCTGTAGAGTATATGGATCGTTATCGATCTTTGCTAAACACTTATCATAACACTCATCAAGTCTTAGTTTAGGATCTAGATACGGTCATTGAGGATTTTGCTGATCCTGATAAAGCAATGGCTCGTAGGAAGAAGCTAGATAAAGAAGCTAGGCATCCCAAATACATACCTTCAAGAGAAGTGTTTTAGGAAACTGAGTTTGATTACCCAAACTCAGAAAATTATACCTATTACCAAAATGACTTCAAGACACCTGAAGACCTATGGACTAAGTACAATTCCGAACAACAGAAATGGAATAAAGTTATTCCAAATAAACCTGAGCCTAACAAGTATGTATGGGAAATAGAATCTCAAGGTAAAACCATAGGGAATCCTATACCTAGTGATACAGGTATTGAAGAAGAGACCAACTATAACCATAGAGAGCCTTATGGACCATACAGGGGTAATACTAATCCAATCAACTTACAAGGTATTCCAATAGCTATTATACCAATATATATGACTGGATTCAAGAAAAAGCTAATGAACCAACTTACTATGAGGAAGTGTTGCCAGAAAACCCGAACTATTCGGTGGAAGATTACACCAACTCCAGTCATTTTTCAATGACTAATCTCAGTCTTGGTACTTCTAATCAAGATTACGCACCTCCTGGATGCTCCTATGCTCCAGAAAGCAGTCGTAGGACTTCACATCATCATGGACGGAACTCCAGGAAGCACTAGCGAAAGATGAAAGTGAGAGAGAAACAACATCCCAAGGGACGCGGGCTTGAATAATGTATATAGAGGGTAATGTGTATTGTAATTTGAAGAGTTTGCCGAAATAAGTGAGGATATATCCACAAGAGCAAGAAGTTCTTGTAAGATAGTTGTGTAAATAGGTTTGGAGCAAACCGTGGGAACATCTAGTACATTTGTAAATTATTTAAACCTATGTATAATACATGGTATATGTTATGTTGTTTATCGACTTTTGGATCTTTTTGATTCTTCTTGATTGACTAGATCTGTACATGAAGTGTAATTAGGTGTGCAAATGCATGATGTAACACCCAGTTATTATTTGATGTTATAGACCTAGATAGAAACGGGAATTCGTGTAAGGGAGTGACGAGTTTCAAAGATCATAAGGAAGATTAATTTGAAGGATGTAGCATGATAGAAGGGGTATTTACACCATTTGGGGAATAGATATAACATAAGTCACACTCTTGGCCCGTTTAGGAAGAAAGCATGGTCGAGGAGATTTAAGGAGTAACAAGACATGACAAATTGTAAGTTCATTCAAAGTAGGTAAGATGCTAAGAAATCAATGGAGAGTTGTATCAAGTTCATGTAAGTATCATGAAAAAGTACCAAGAAGATGCCTTAGAACCAAAAGGGTATTCAAACTCTAACAATTCTGAGAAAATGTAACTCGTAGGTCAGAAACTGTACGATAATACCTACCACTCAGAATGTTCCGCCTTGGGTACCTAATTCCTTGCCGACATTGTAATCCACAGTTGGTATTCTGCCCCCACGCCTGGGGTGGGTCTGGCCCCCCTGGCCGGCCCCTCCGGCTCTCATCTAGACTTCTTGTTTCCCACGGAAAGTAATTGACTTTGACATTTGTTCCGTCCAATTCCGAGTATATTTCTTTACTAACTTTTCTGAAACCAAAACCAGCAGAAAACAGGCGTCTGGTACTGTTGCAACTTGTTAATAGGTTAGTACCAGGAAACATGTAAAAAGCACCTCAAAGTGTAGACAAGCAAAGCAAAGTAGATACAAAACAAGCATGGAGCATAAAAATTATAGATACGTTTCTAACGTATCATTGATGATGGTGCTGGTGGAGATGATGGTGTGGATGATGATGATGATCCCGATGAAGCCTAGCTTGATGACGGTGTTGATGGCAACGATCTCCCCTCTCCGAGAAGGAATTCCCTTGAAAGAAATCTGTATGCCAGAGAGATCTTTCTCTCTCGGTGTTTTCCTCCCCCAAAGGCGGCAGAAATTTATCTATGGTCGCTCCCCTGGCCTTAGGGTTTCGTAGGGAAGATATAGGCGAAGGGGCGGAGCTAGGAGTCAGGCAGGTGGTCCACACCCACCCTAGGCGCGGGTTCAGGTGGGCCCGCGCCTAGGGGTGTGGTCCCCCTATGGCCTCTCTTTGTCCCTTCTTCTGTCTTCCTTCGTCTTTTGGGAAAATAATATGTTTCCATATTTTTCTAGTATTTTTCTGATCTTCTCGAAATTGCATCAGAACGCCTTCTTTTCCATCAGAATCCAAACTCCGGCAGTCCATTCTCCAAGAATCATCTAACATGTATAAACAGTGGAAAAGACATAAGCAATACCTCATAATAAGACAAATATCAATGAAAAGAGGTAAATTATGATATATAAATATGATGCAAATTGGGCGTATCACTGAACCAATGGATGATTTACAATTAGGTGTAATCATTGATGTTTAGTGAATCAACGTCATTATCTTATACATAAATCCTTAGCCCACGAGAATATCAAGTACCCTCATGCCGAAAGTCTTGTCTTTGATTTTGCCCCAATCGCACCTGCAAAGGTGGTCATACCGGCGACTCCGAGAGAAGCATGGAAGTATGTCCAGGGACTTGGATAGTTCAGAACTTTGATTTCGCTCCTTCTAAAGATGGAGATATATACTCTGAGCCCACTAGGTATTACAAATTCACCCATCTTCTACACCGACAAGTTATGATGTTGATCATAAGGACATTGGAATATAGACGAGAGGGATGATGTTGATCATAAAGACATTGGAATACAAAAAAGTTATGACGTTCATCATAAGGACATTGGACATCATTGTCGGAGCACGTGCATGTGCATGGCCTAAAGAGGGGTTGAGAGAGTGAACAAGCCGGTCTGACTAGTTTTGACCCTCTCGGTCTGACCAGTGGGGCCATTGTTATTTTTATAATTTCACAATTACCACAAAGGAAAATTTAACAAAAAAGACCCTATAACTATTTATAAAAATAAATAAAAAGTTGAAAAAAGCAAAAAATGCAAGGATTCAAACTTTTATTTTTTGGAATTATGAAAAATACTTTTGTATGAACAAAAATCCCAAAAGTCAATTATTGGAATTAAAGAAATACTTTTAATTGAGTTAAAATACTCTAAAAATCCTTTAAACCTAAATAATATTTTTAAAAATATAGGAATATTATTTTCTACTTGAAAACACACATTTTGAATTGTGCAAAGTGATTTTCTTGAATTATATGAAAATTCTAAAATTAAATTCATATAAGTTACATTTAAATTTCTAAAGTAAAATCAAATAAAGAGCTGAAAAGGGAAATTTACCTTAAAACAAAGTAATTTGAATTAATAGAAATTGAAATACAATACTTGAATAATTTGCATTCATATAGTTGCATTAGAATATCAACTGGTGTTTACTGAAGCGCTGTCTTTATTGGATAATGATTGTTATTTCCAGAACTTGAGATCAACGGTCAAATAGAACCTTTGAAATGCATTACACCGCAATTACAAGTTTAACCCCTGTATAACAATTGCAAGTTCACAATTACAAGTCAAAATCTTGCAAATCCTTATATTTTATATAAAATAGTTTTCAAAATCTTCACAAACAAAGAGGAAAACAAAAAATGTTTTATTGAATCATAAACTACTGTACAACAAAATCAGGGTGGAATACATGATGAGAAATTATGTGGGAACAATTTCGTTGTACTAGGAAAAATAACTTAAGACATAAACAATAGTTGTAGTTAGTCATTACAAAACACCGTATAAACCGTGTCGGCCACAGTTCTTAGGATGGGAGGATCTAATCAGAAGTTTCTCCTTAGTTCTATACCTTCGGATGTCTAGGTCGAGTTGTATTCTCGGAGAGGAATGGCGGTGGTTGGAAGCCTGTAATGTTCACATCTTGTTCTGCAAGATGATGACTCTAGTATCTTAACCGAATAGCATTCCAAACAGGGGTCGTCGATCGGGTTTAATACAACAGATAGGTTACTTGATTCGGTAGAGCTCGACATGACTTAGGGAAACTTGGTAACATGCCTCACACCTAAGGAAGTGTGATTAGTGCAATAAGGCCAAGGGAATTTGTGACAAAAATAGCGCACGTCTCGAGAGTGTATTAAATATGACATGTTACTCATTGTCCGGAAAATGGATTGCGAATGCAGCATGGAAAGAAACTTAATAAAGTTCTAACAATCCGTGAAAATTAACGGACATAGTTTTCTAAAATAAAACTTATCTTTTTCTATAAAAAGTTTTCGAATACAAAGAAAACCTGTCTGACCAAGCCAACTACAAAGAAGAGATTTACTACGAGGAGCCAGATCTTTTGGGAGACATTTAAGAAATAGATTACTGTAAATAATATGGAGTAGAACATGAAGACCCCGAAACAAAAACATAGTTAGTAGGCTGGAGTAGATGAGCCGAGCAACATAGACTTAACTAAATAAATTGTTGAGCTCCATTGGTACTAATTATAGTGGTGCGATTGATAGTCAATCTAGTTAGTTTGCTCCCAAATTCAAATATGAATCCTCTCTATACCAAAGATGATATCAATTTTTTTAACTTTTTTGATTGATATGATAAACACATAAAGTTGTGGACCCGCGAATGTTTCATTGTATCACTACGAAGGATGTGATAATTACGAAATATTACTTCATGAGTATCATGTGAATGACTTGCACTTTACATCATGCAGTTGTATGCTTGGTCATCACAAATGTCATGGAGGCTGAGATATGAGGACTATCAATGGAGGTTCGAGTCTTCGTGGCAATGCAGAACTTGCTTGGTGATTTGTGACTCGTAGCAGTGGTATTGACAAGTGGGCGATAGCATAGGAGAAGTACCAAGTCTTATATTTCAGGGTGAAACTCCAAGGTTTAGCCTTAATTGGCTGTACCTGACAATGACCTTGTTAACGGCATTGTTTTAGGAGTTTGGATTTTTTCTAGCGTGTAAACCCATGATCTATGATCGGGCGACGACGATGCTTGCGCACTGTTTACTTCTTGTAGGCATCGCTCTTAGAGAATTTGAACTTTACTTGTTGTCTTTGTGGTGTTTGTACTATTTCTATAAGGAATAGATCAATGTAGCGATACTTTTCTTCTTCTTATTTTTATTTATGGGCTGTGTGCATCCTTATTTTCTTTAGGGCACTATGTTGTTAGAGAGGTTGCGTGTATTAGTATCTTCGCAATATTAATATATTGATTTTTTAAAAAATGATTACATGCCATTTTGCCCCTTTCACTCCTCGAAATCATCGGAGATCATAGGAAGAGCAACAAACAAAAGATTATTTAAGTGTGGGAAACCCATGAATAACAAAGGAATTATAGCTATATTTTTGATTGTATGGAAATTTTTCCTTCAAAGTAGAATACGAATGAATCTTTTTCGAAAAAAAATTCTAAATGCCTCTTTGGTTAAAAGTATTTTTTATAGGATTTTTCGAGCATTCGGGTCCTTGGAAATAAATGTACAACCGAGTGAATCCCTTGAATCAAATAAACACTTAGAAGTGGTCTTGTGTAAGTATTTCCATTACTAAAAGCTACTCCTTCTGTTTAAAAGTAATTGAAAATTTGGATTTATCCTTAGTCAAATTTCCCTAAGTTGAAACTGGATTTAAAGAAAAGCACCGTCAGAAGTATAAAATACATTATACGATAAATCTAATAAAGTAAAATTTAACATCGAGGATGTTGATTTTTTGTTTATATAAATATGACCAGACATAAAGCAACGGTAGTGGTCTTGTGCAAGCGGTTGTCATTCTTATTAAATAGACAAGTTGATACTATTATATTAATTTGATAGTTGGAGACCTTTTTTTCAATAAATTAGACTTTGCAAGCCTCGCTAGCGTTGCCTCCCTCCGTGGTTCATGTGAGCTGTCGAGTCCTGGAAGAAACCTCGCTTTCTCAACCCACCATTTTCAGCTGGCGGGACTGATTGGACAAGGCTCTCGTGTGTGTACGTAGCGGCGTAGGAACCATCGGACAGCTGCGAGAAGCAGAGCGAAGGAAAAAAGGGCGAGACGAGACGAGAGAATCCGCGGGCCGGGCCCACCGTAAAGAACCAGAGCCAGCCGCCCTCCCCTCAGCTCAGACCGCACCGAGGGGCACGTCCGTCTTTTCGCGCCGCACCGTATAAACATACGGCCCCCGTGGGCCGTACGCCGCGCGTATATATACTCGCACCCCGACTCTAACGGCTCTGCTTCCTCTCATCGTGGCCGCCTCCATCCAACACACAGCGGTAGAGAGAGAAAAAAAAACTCAATCCGCCCCCGGTCCGTCTCTCCCCCTCTATCCGTCTCCCTCTCTCTCCCCCCGGCTCGTGGTGTGAGGTGGCGAGGGCAGCGCAGCGGGACGCCACACGAATCCCCGTCTCTCCAGTCGCCCCCCGACCGCGCGCGGCGAGAGGAGCGCCGCCCCGGCGCCGGCGGCGGGTCTGCTGTGATCCGGGCTCTCGTCCCCGCGGACCACGCGGTGAGTTTTCCCTCCCCCTCGGGCGATCTGGCGGCGGGGTCGATTCGCCCGGGATTTACCCGGTCCGCATTCCGGTTTCCGCGCGGCTCTGCGGCAGATCTGGCGAAACAGCGTCGCTGTTTTTGCCCTGCCGATTGGGGAATTATTTTTCTGTTACCGATGCGACAAAACGCGTTTTGGCCATTGCCCCTTGTCTTTGCGATAGGGTTTCATGCGGGCAACGTGGGATTCGGGGCATGTTTTTGTCCCTCGGCAATGTAGTTTATTTATTTAAGAGGATTTCTGGATTTGTTTTTCGTGGAATGGACGTGGATAGGGCTCGAGTGGTGGGGAGGCGCTGATGGTCTCCGTCGCAATGTGCTCATATGGGGCATGTTGGAATTACGATATGGGTAACTCGATTGCAATCATGAGCCGTATAGCAAGAATATTTTGGTGTATTCTCAGATTCTCGTTCACTCAACGTAATACCTTAGCGTTGTTTGTAGGGTGTTTGATCATCTCCAGAATCATTCTAATGGGGGCAGCCGGATCCGGTGGTTTATGTCTCGAATTTTTGCACAAAACTGCTTGTTAACTCGGATTCTCTTAACTCAAATGGGTTAATATTCTGTACCTACCTTGGATCTGCGGCTGAAAATCTAATCACTTGTTGTTTGTTTCCCCCTTGATTTCATTCACAAAGAAAAAAATAATCATCATTGCGAAAAGGGTCGGAGTGTGTGGATGGAAACCACAAAACATAGCTATTTGAATATGCATATATGCTCATCCTTTCGTTTATCCCATCTTCAGGTTGGAGCTTAATCTTGGATCCGGAACCACAAGTACGGTTGCGTCATGGCGGGCTCTGTTGCCGCCTCGGGGTTCTTCCCCAACCCAGGGTCTTCCCCGGCTGCACTGGCTAGAGGTTCCAAGAACACGACTGGTGATTTACCAGATACTTTGAGTGTCCGTGGGATTGTCGCAAAGCCTAACACACCTCCTGCGTCCATGCAAGTGAAAGCTCGGGCCCAAACACTTCCCAAGGTTAATGGCAGTAAGGTTAACCTCAAGACCACAAACTCTGACAAGGATGAGACGGTGCCTTACACTTCTTCCAAGACGTTCTATAACCAACTGCCGGACTGGAGCATGCTTCTTGCAGCTGTCACTACCATATTCCTGGCCGCAGAGAAGCAGTGGACAATGCTTGACTGGAAGCCGAAAAGACCTGATATGCTTGTTGACACATTTGGCTTTGGTAGGATCATCCAGGATGGGCTGGTGTTTAGGCAGAACTTTTTGATTAGGTCCTACGAGATTGGTGCTGATCGTACAGCCTCTATAGAGACATTAATGAATCATATGCAGGTGAGACAATGACAGAATGCAGCATTAATTTGTATTCCTATTACTTTATATAAGCCTAACAGCAATTTAATTTCTTTTCGTGCAGGAAACAGCTCTTAACCATGTGAAGACTGCTGGTCTCCTTGGTGATGGTTTTGGTGCTACGCCGGAGATGAGTAAACGGAACTTGATTTGGGTCGTCAGCAAAATTCAGCTACTCGTAGAGCGATATCCCTCATGGTACTTTTCTGCAAGCCATAATTGTAGATGTCATTTTCCTGGCAACCCCTATTTTTTTTTTACTTGCAGTCCAATTCCGAATGTAGCAACTCTTGTGCATTCTTTGTGCAAGTCATCTTTAAACCAGACTGAGGTCTTTTTTATCGCGTTTTTGGCACACATTGAAGCCACACTTGCATATTGCTCTTATTTTGTCTTATAAATCACATAATGTAGCGATAATGAGCTAAACTGGTGGCAGTGTTATTTCTTTTCCTATTTAAGAACAACATATTGTGTCACCCTTTGAGTTTGTTGATATTAACAATTAGTGGCTCTGTTGCTGTCAGATCAATTATGATGAATTCATAAGTATTTTGGCCTTTACCTCGTTCTATAATATGAGAAGTCCAAACTTGAGCAGAAGCTCTGTCTTTTGAGAGGAAATGCATCACTCAAACAACACTCTCTACCCATTTTTAGTACAAGCAACACACATGTTGACACATCGAGTTTTTCTGAACTTTGTGGTCTTTCAGGGGGGTGGCCTAATAGAACTATGATTCATACAATATCTCCACATGATAAGAAATGGATATTTTTGAAGCTCGAGGAAGAACATGAAAAACTGTCAGCTGGTTTCAGCTATAATTTATGTTGATTGTTTAGCTATCAGAATCACACCTATGGTGCTTGCATATCAGCCTACATGAGAAAACTCTCTGGTTTCTGGTTGTGTAGATGCACAAGATTGTTAACTTAGTTCTTTGCTACAATTTAGAATGGTTCTTTCGCATCAGAAGTCCTGCTCCTAGAATAGACTTTCACGGCTGAAACACATTTAAACCATTTGTTACGCTTGTTAGATTAGTGTAACAACAATATTTCTCGATGAATAATCTGTAGCAACTGTTTCCATGGAGTCTGCAGTATTCATGGTGCAGGAATCTAGTTTGTTTGATAAAACCATGTATTAATCGCTCAAAGCTACTAGATTAAGTGGTGTCTGGCCCATCTGTCCTTTGTTATTCGAATTAAAAGTGGTCGTGTACACCACAGGAGATCGGAAAGTTGCCTTTACTGCTGGTTTAAATGATTTGTTCGTATGCAATAAATGCTGTGGGCTGCCAAATGAAGAAACCCTGATCTAGATCAGCGGAATTTCCTGTAGAGGAGACCATGATTGATCTAATGCTACAGTTTTTGTTTGATGTCAATAGCTATCATTCGTTAACTGATCAGAGGTCCAATTATAGGGCTGCTTTCTTGAAGAAAATGAAAAGCATCTTCAGTTTGGAGTTCTTCTAGTCCTGCTGTAGCTGTACACATTTCTTTATGGGCTGAAAAATGACTAATTATATTTCCATCTACCATAATTTTAGGGAGGATATGGTTCAAGTTGATACCTGGGTAGCTTCTGCTGGAAAAAATGGCATGCGTCGAGATTGGCATGTCCGTGACTACAATTCGGGCCAAACAATCTTAAGAGCTACAAGGTTTGGATTCCATCTGTTTGCAATTCATTTGTCCTTTTGATTCATGCTGCTTGGAACATCTTTTTCATACATTATTAATTGTGCCTCCCTTTTGACCCTTGTTTTGCAGTGTTTGGGTTATGCTGAATAAGAACACAAGAAGACTTTCAAAAATGCCAGATGAAGTTAGAGGTGAAATAGGCCCCCACTTCAACAATGACCGTTCTGCTATAACAGAGGAGCAGGGTGAAAAGTTGGCTAAACCAGGGAACAAAGTAGACGACCCTGCTTCCAAACAGTTCATAAGGAAGGGGCTTACTGTAAGTCCTTATTTACTTCCACTCATTTTGCCGATTTGTCTGATCAACAATATTTCTTATGGAAACTCCTTTACTCTCAACAGCCAAAGTGGGGTGACCTGGACGTCAACCAACATGTGAACAATGTGAAGTATATTGGCTGGATTCTTGAGGTGATTTCTTTTCCCTACTTTTTAGTGTCCAGTTAACAAGTTATGTCTACTTTCCTGCCCGATACATGGACTGAGAAGTTTCTTGCATGCGTATCTTATTCTTGAGCATCAGGTCTGGTTGTTTTGCACATGAGTATTCTCATTCGCTGTCACCATATAGAGCTACCTAAGATTCCTGAGCTTTATTCCATCTTTTTCAGAGTGCTCCAATTTCAATACTGGAAAAGCATGAGCTTGCAAGCATGACACTGGAGTACAGGAAGGAGTGTGACCGTGACAGTGTGCTGCAGTCACTTACCAATGTTTCAGGTGAATGCGCTGATGGTAGTAGCCCAGGCTCTGCCATCCAGTGCGACCATCTGCTGCAGCTGGAGTCTGGAGCGGATGTTGTGAAGGCACATACAAAGTGGCGACCAAAGCGAGCACATGGGGAAGGGTACACAGGGCTGTTCCCAGCTGAGAGCGCATAAATTGCTTCGGATGTCAAAATGGCAAGCATGGGTGGTTATGGAATGCAAATTCTGATCTTGCCTATTAACGCAGTACAAATGCTTTGCTGAAGGAATTTTCTGTGTTGGGGATTGGCCCACCTGCATCTTCTGCTACACACATTCTGATTCGGAGACCGCAGCGCTCAAATGGTTTGGCGGGAGGAAAATGATATGATTTCGAATCCTTGGGAGAATTGAGGAAATCACTGGTGGAGGACAGTGGAAAGCGGGGAGTTGCGATTATATGGGACAAAGGGTGACTGCCGGGTGTTTTATGTGTCGTGATGCTGACTTAATTGGTGAAGAAGAAGAATGCAGAAGCTGGATTGCTTTTTTGACCTGTGTTTGGATGTGTGGCCGGAGCGAAGATGTGCAATTGATAAAATAATTTGTACTAGGTTAGCCCAGCTGGACCGTGTGTGTGTGTGTGTGTGTGTGTGTGTGTGTGTGTGTGTTTGTGTGTGTGTAGGCGATCCCTTGTAACAGCCTGATTGATTTGTACATTCCTACCTAGTACCCCTCTCCTGTTTGCTGAACCGCAGCTCTCCTGCGTTTCCCAGAAAAAAAACATGTGTGTTACTCCTGTCTGTGCTAGCCCCCATGCTTCAGAATTCTCTCTGTCAAATGCACTATAGATGTTCCTGTCAAGTGATTCCAAGTTTCTGCTTTTCCCGTGCTAGCTAAAGCGTTACTCGTCCTTCTGTTGCTTGGCAAAGTTGTCCCTCTGTCCGCTCGCTTGCTCTGGAGAACAGATCCTGGCCATGCATACTGACCCACCCTGTGGAAACTGGTCCAGGTTTCTCGTTATAGGAAGAACCTCTCCTTTTCTTTTGTTTGGCCAAGTTCTGATACGACTTTGTGATGCCAACAATGATGACCCTTTACATATTCTTCCTCTATGTGTGTGTGCATGGAAGGTGGGAGTATTTTTCTTTTATATTTATTATTGAAGTCAGTGGTTATGATCCACATATTCCTCCTCACAAAACACACATGCATGTGAGTTTTTCAACCCATAAGAAATATGGCAAGTTATTACTACTACCTAAAAGAAAAAAATAGAAGCAATCATTTCCTAAATGATTCTACTTCGGTTTCACAAGATGGATCACGTTCATACATGCAGAATTAAAGTGATATATATATTTTTAAAAATTATTTTACCATACAAACTTCCATTGAAGTGTTTCTCACTGTCCTACAACCTTGTATAAAAAATTATATTACTCCTCTAATCCAATTTAATTATCGCAGCTTTAGGCAAATCTTTGTCTACATGTGCGGCAGTTAGATCGGAGTTAGCACTTGTGTTCCAACCCCATAAGGAATATGAAAAAAACGTTTGACCAGATTTTGGTACTTTTTATGAAATCTAGTCGGAATGATTACATAAGAAAATTTTCCATGCCAAGATATAATTTCATATAGTTTAGGAAAATAAGAGGAGGCGGTCCCCAAACCAATCTAGGTTTTCCGTTCCCCTCATCAGTGACGTTGTCGGTCTGTCCCACCTACAACGTCTTTGGGGGGCCTTGAAGGTGCGGAGAACCACGACGAGAGGACCCGTTTCTTTAAAGGTAGTTTCAGTGTCTTCTTTGGGACGGCGAGGCGTCGCAATATTTTAAAATCAGAATAAAATCCTCCCGTATTATCCCCGTTCCGACGGAGGGCTTGTGGAGTGGTCTTCCTGAATGATCCTCTAGGATCCGGTCGGTGCTTGTGCCAGTGGGTGTGGATCTTTTGATCTAATATTCTCGTCATTGGTGACCTGGTGTGCTGTCCTTTAAAGTCTTAGCATGATGACTTCTCATCTGTCTGCTACAATAAACTTTGCTTGACTTTGGCGAGGACAGCGGCGCGCCGTTGGCCGTTGATTCACTCTAGTGTATGTGGTCATTGCTAGGTGATCCAAAAACCTATTTCTAACCTGGGGAATGATACCCGTTAAAAAAAAACTTGGGGAATGATACATATTCCCGGACGTTGCATTGTTTGGGTCCTGCTGCTGACCACCAATGCAAGCCCCACCTTTGCGTTATCTCTTCCAAAGAATTTTCTTTCCTCCACTCGTTCGTACCCTCCCGTCGCTCTCTCCGACGCCGCCAGGAGGCCGAATCCATTGACGCGGGAGTGCAGGCTCGGGTCGACGCTGGTGCTCCGCCGCCTTGAGCCACTACTAGCTTCTTGCGGCGGGGTTCCACCTCCGTGTCCCACGAGCTCCATTGCCGGGTCGTTCCCCCGTACGTCGATCACCGACACCGAAGCGATTCTCCGCTGGAGCCGATGCTGACGACGGTCGGTGCCACCACTCGAAGACGCCTCCCGATGCTCCCATGTTCTCACCCCTGATTGCTACAAGGCCGGCAACGGTGCTATAATCGATGCCATAGTTTGTCGGGCAGCCGACAATGGTGCTGCAACCGGCATCGAAGTGTGCTATGTGCAGCCGGCGGGCGCTTGTGCCACGAGATCTCGGACGATGCTACGAGCGCGGCGTCGGATTCTTTACAATGCTGTAATTTTTGGTGCAATTTTCTTGTTACGATGTTTGTTGCGCAAGTCTCCAACGATGTCTCAAGCGGCGAAGACATTAGCAAAAGTGTTTCACTACAACGACCGTCTTGTGTTTTTGCTGCAACAGCACAAAGTTTTTGCTGCAACAACACAAAGTTTTTACTACAACGATGGGAGCAATGCATGCATCGGATTCCCTGGGGACGCGCACGTCACGTGGGCGATGCAGGTCGGCGTAGTGAGCACGCCTGGCGGACGGCGCCATGCCTGGTACTACAATGGTGGCGGCAGCAGCAACGCATGGTGCCTTGACCACCACGCGTTTGGTCAGGTCGGTAGGTTGAGTCGGAAGCGAGCATCCCGCCGAGACGTACGGGAGAGACACGAGAAAACGGACGGCGCACCCACGAGCGAGGACGAGGACGAGGACGCAGGGGCCGGGTTGACGAGGAGGAGGGAGGTTTGCTGAGCTGGCGTCGGGTTAGGTGTCGGTGTCGCGCCCTGCAGACCAACCAACCAAGCAACCGACCGACCTACCATTTGCTGCTGCGTGGATTCCTTCTCCGATCACCGTCATGCCCGCACCGCACAGCTAGCATGGTACAGTGTACTGCGTACCATCCTCATCATGATTCATGATTGAAGAATGAAGAGTGGCTCCAGCCTCCAGCCTCCAGCCTCGTACGGTACGATCGGATCCGGCGGGGAGCACTGTTCTGCTGCTGCCGCTGCCGGAGCCGGGAGATGCTCCCGGATTGATGGTGGCTGGCAAGCTCGATCTGGGATTGATGGGTACCTGCAGATGTACAACGGGGTGGTTGTGGTTGGTCTGGTCTGCTCTCGGCGTGGCAACGTCTGCTCTGCTCTGGGCGCCTCGCTGGTGTGCATGCACAGCACAGATCCTCCTTTCCGTCCATCCATGGGCTGCTCCACGCGCAGTCATAACTGAAAAATGACAGCAGGAACCGTCTCTACCTGGCACTGACTCAGGCAGTAGTCTCCCCTCCCTCTCTCTCTACTGGCATGGCAAACGCAGACAAGAACAAAATACGGCGAATAAATATGCAGTCCTTCTGCTGTACAAGCACACATGGATTATCTCCACCACACGCTTGCGGTTTTTTTTTTTTTTACTTCCGGAGATTCATTGTGTAGAATTAAATTTCTTTGCATCGGGCCATGTATAGCAATAAGTAAGAAAAAAAAAACATAAAAGAAGGCTGAATGCGACATTGTTCATGATGCATTGAAGTCCATAGCTAATGCATAGAAGATGTACAAAAGCATTTTTTTGTTCTTCAAGAAGTGCATTTGGAGGTTGTACGGAGCAGCAGCTTGCAGCATAGACATTCAATCTAGCACAGGTTACAAATGCTATCAGCTACTACATCTACCACTAGATAGACTATATGCACCGCAGTTTGCAAGTGACAACACAGTAGTAGTGGTGATGCAACTTGGACAGGAGGCATTTTATAACTTGAAGCTACAGCTTAACTAGTGATCTCACTGCCATGTTATCAAACCAAAACAAAGAAACCATATGGTAATAGAATTGTCTAACAATATCCACAGAAAGGCTGCTAGTTTCTCTTCGACAGTAAGTCCGGTACCACGTACCGACTGCTCCCGTCCAAGGAAACTAGCAAAAGCCCTGAAAATATGAGTCTCCATCCTAAATGCTTCTTGCTAATTTTTGACGTGCCCTTCAAGCAACTCCCTTACAACCTCATCGCCTCTTAGAATCGACGTATGGTGAGGCTTTTTTTGGTTCACTGCCACCCAATAGATGTAGTGCGGGTAAAAGGAAAAACATCATATCGTCATCATCCTCCTCCTCCTCTACCTTTCTAATGTGATCCCTCATTCTCAAATCCATGCAAAGACTTAAAAAGAGATATGAAACTAGTTACCAGTAGCAAAATGGACAGTGTAGAAACAAAAACATAAATACATTTCATCAACTGCAGCTAACATGTATAACAGAAACTAGCAGTATCACCAAGCGAAAATCTGGACAAGCATGTGCTATTACCTCACAAGCTGACAGGTTAGTGGAAATTTGCTGTAAAACCTGTTGTATAACTGGAACTAGCTATATCCTATTGCATGCACTTCCTTTTTTAATCACATTAAGAAAATACTTCAATGATTTGATTATGCACTCGTGATCTATTGTGAAGAAACAGAAAATATCTGTCATCAGAACTCATTGAACCAACCAAACTCTGTGCTCTAACAAATGTCAAAAAAAGCCTATGGCACTGCAAGATGTTTGGAAATAGTGTCACATGATAATATCTATCGATAATATTCAGTCAGCGGTGAAGGACTAAACAAAAATCTCTATAGTTTTTTAACCGTTATTTACCTTTATAAAGATCTCCTGGTTTTAGGTCCAAGTTTGGCCCTCCCTATCCCTCGTCGTTCTCTATACCTGCAGTTTAGCAAAGGTATTACAGATGATAGTGTCCTTATCCAACATCAAATAGAATAAATACAGATGATAGTGAAAGCAAAAACTCCATAACCATGTATTACAAGCATATAATCACAATTCACACATCTATAGCAACTTTTGTGTTGATTAAGAAAGTTTTATGTATCCAACAGAAAAATAGACCAGCACAGACAACAAGCCACTTGGCATATAAAAAATAACAGACATAGGCTAATATGACAATCGAATTAGGACACCCAACCACTACTAGGAAATAGGTCGTTTGTGGCGCACCTGTAAACAGCATCTGTGGCGCACTCCTAGTGCGCCACGAGCCTCGCGCTACGGCTATCTCCTAACCGTGGCGCACTGCCTGGTGCGCCACGGTTGTGTCAAGATAGGCGTAGCGCACCTGCTAGTGCGCCACGAAAAGTAGTCCAGGTGCGCCACGCGTATAAAATGATAACCGTGGCACACTACATGATGTGCGCCACGGATACAAATTTCAAAATTCAAAAAAAAAAGCGGCATATATGGATCTCGCCGTCAGTGTCGTCGCTCGTCGGTGCAGGTCGTCGTCGTCGCCTCGTTGTCATCGCCTTATCGTCACCTTGTCGGAGAGGCCTCGTCATCGTCGGAACTGCAAGGAGGGGGAGGAGAAGAAGAGGAGGAAGAGGAGGAGAAGAAGAGGAGGACAAGAAGAAGGAGCCCGCCATCGTCGTCGTCACTGGAAGGAGGAGGCCACCGTCACCATCTTCACTACAAGGAGGAGGAAGAGGAGGAGAAGGACAAGGAGAAGGATAAGGAGAAAGAGAAGGAGGAGGAGGAGGAAAATGAGAAGGAGAAGGAGAAGGATGAGGAGGAGGAGAAGAAGAACGAGGAAAGGAGAAGGGAGGAAAAGGAAAAGGAGAGAAGGGGAGGGAAAATAAAAGGGGTAGGTGGGCGGGGTGGGGTTTCAAATTTTGAATCCTGCCCAACTTACTCGTAGCGCACTAGGTGGTGGTGCGCTACGGGTAAGTTGCCCTTTATTTTTTTCTGCAGAAAAAACGGTCTTTTGACCATAACATTTTACTCTTTTCGAATTTTGAAAATCTAAATAATCTCTAAACGACCAGAGGTGGTTGCGAGCGGATGCGAAATCTCGTTCTCATCATTTTGGTATATTATACGATTTTTTTCGATATCGTATGCAAAAGTTACGGCCATTTTACCGTGGCATGACTTTTTTTGCATAAAAAGTGGAAACTCATGTTTGTTAATTTTTCTAAAAACTATACCACATTACCTACCTACATATAAAATGATTTTATTTTTTGAAGTTTTTATCATTTTTTTATTTTTTACAAAGCCTAAAAAGGCGATCCACGGGGTGTGCGCGGGGGGGGGGGGGGGGGGGGGGGGGGTGGTGGTGTGGAGTTGGTGCAGACCACTTAGCCGTAGGGCACTAGGACAGAGTGTCCTACGGCTAAGTTGACCCAGCTGCTCTAGCACACATGCCCGTAGCGCACTAGGTCAGAGTGCCCTACGGCTAAGTTTCACATCTGTAGCGCACCTTGACCAAGTGCGCTACGGGTAGGTGTGCTGCGGCCACCTGTGCCCTGGTCCACATATAGGCGTGGTGCACCACCCCCATGTGCGTCACGCTTACGGCAGTTAGGCGTAGGGCATCTATGGGCAGTGCGCCACGCCTATTTTACCCGTGGGGCACCACTAGAACGTGGGCCACGGATGTGTGGATTACCTATAGCCGTTTTCCTAGTAGTGAACCGCTAAAAAATATTCGAGACACTGACTGGTGTCCACAGTTCTATGCTTAAGCATACAAAACCAGCACCATCGAAAATGAAAACTTAGCAAATCGCACAAAAATAAGAGCGGTAGGATGAGAGAAACACAAGTGCATACATAGAGCTACTCAATGTTGGTTCAGTCCACCATCGGCGTGAATTAAAGTATACCCTAATATTTCATTCTCATATTGGAGATCTGCATTATATACCAATCATATTATATCATCATTTATGTGGGACTATTCATGATCAAATTTGACCTTGCTTAGATGTATACATGGTCCTATCCGAAATTAAGCAGAAAGAACCGTGTGTCCTGACTCATGAGTCATGCCCAATCCATGTATCCGAGTTGTTCTGTAAACTGCAGTGCACAACGTCGCTACCAAAATAAACTGCAGTGCACAACGTGACTACCAAAATATCCAGGTACCCGGCGATCTCCTTCCCCCGTGTTATGACCCACCTCATCCATACACATGCTTGATGACATGACAAGAACCTACCACTCCCGACCATGCCAAGAACCCTAGAATTTGTTACCGAACATGCCAAAAATTCTAGAAACCATGAGAGGGCGAGGAGGAAGATGATGCGTGCACCCAGTGTTGACATGGGACACTTTGTTGGAACCCTAAGAGCAAGGTGTGATGAGCGCAGCAGCAAGTTTCCCTCAGTAGAGACCGAGGTTATCGAACCAGAAGGAGGAAGGAAATGTCTCAAAGGTGTTGCAAGCAACGTGGAAACCTGCACAACACAAATTCAAGACTTTGTCCCAACGAATTAGTGAGGTTGTTAAGCTCACCGGTTTGCTGTAACAAAGAATTAAACGTATGGTGTGGAAGATAATGGTTTGCAGCAAGTAAACAAGTAACAGTGGAAGATGTATCAATGGTAAAGTTTCGACCGAGGTCCATAGTTCACTAGAGGTGCTCTCCTTAGATAAACAACATGACATAAAGGGTAAACAAATTATAGCAGGGCAATTGATAGGAACTGAGCAAGGCATAACAATGCAATTACTAGTTAGAAAGATCCTATGATATTCGATTGGGCAATACAACAAGATACATAGACCGCCATCCAGCTGCATCTATGACTAGAAGTCCACATTCAGGTTATCATCCGACCCCCTCTAGTATTAAGTTGCAAGCAACAGATAACTTCTTTAAGCAAAGTGTGTAAGGTAAACAGTCCATATGTTCCATGAACAAGAGACCGTTGTTTTCTCCCTAGTGGCAACAACACATTCTACAACCGAAGAGATTATTGTCACTTCCCTTGGAAACTAGAGGCATGAACCCACTATCGAGAATAAATACCCCCTCTTGGAGTCACTAGCAACTACTTGGCTAATATAGCTACTAACAACATAGAGCATGCAAGATCACAAACAACACAGACATGATAGAATCATAAAGACAAAACCATTAATCAAACCAACATAATAATCTCAATATCCATCCGATCCTCGCAAACACAACATGCATGATTACAAATAGATTAGATCTTAATCATGAACGGAGCTCACAAGATCTATACATGAAAGCACACGGGAGGAGATGCAACCATCTAGCTACTACATGGACCCATAGTCCAAGGTGGAACTACTCATGCATCATACCGGAGAGAAGTCCTCTGGGATGATCTCCCCTCCGGCAGGGTGCCGGGAAGAACTTCAGATCCTCCCGATCTAGGGATGATGGTGGCGGCGGCTACAGACGGTTTCGTGGAGATTTGATTAGGTGCTTAGGGTTTCTGCATCGAGGGCTTCTTATAGGCGAAGGGGGAGGCCAAGGAGGCGACCAGGGGGGTCAAACCCTACCTAGACGTGGGCCCACCCCTGGCCGCGCCTAGGGGGGTTTGTCCGCCCTGGCACGCTTCTCTGTCTCCCTTCTAGAATTCTTGTTCCCCACGGAAAGTTATTGACTTTGGCTTTTGTCCCGTCTAATTCTGAGAATATTTCTTTACTAGCTTTTCTGAAACAAAAAACAACAGAAAACAGGCAACTAGAACTGTGGCAACTTGTTAATAGCTTAGTATCAAAGAACATGTAAAAAGCACCTCAAAGTGTAGACAAAGCAAAGCAAAGTAGATACTAACAAGCATGGAACATAAAAAATTATAGATACGTTTCCGACGTATCAAGCATCCCCAAGCTTAACTCCTGCTCGTCCTCGAGTAGGTAAGTGATAAAAGAATAATTTTTGAGGTGACATGCACCCTCACAATAAAGATCTAACCATTTGCATGCATTGAAAGTTGGGATCAAAGAACTCTAAACATGTGCATGAAAGATGGAGTTCTAATAATAGGACATAATAACTATGCATGCAACATGAAAGGCTACAAACAAACATCATGAATAACATGCATTAAAAGACATTTGTTTATTTCACATACAGGAAACATAGCATAGTGGAAACCATCTTGTCCCTCATAGAGTAGCATTATAGATGCATAGGACACCTTCAAAGTTCACAAGGGTGACTAGAAATAAATAGCACAAGAACAAGTAATATCACAATATGCATCAATCAATAAGCTTTGGAACACTGCACACAGGATGACAACTATGCTCTCTTAATGGTGCCTAAAGGTAGAAGGTGGAGACTCAATAGTGGTGGAACAAAGGCCTTTTTGTAAAGGAAGCAGGGATTTCAAGTTTCAAAAAGAGCTTCCAAAAATTATGGTACTTGTTAGCTTTCAGCCCTCATTGCCCCTATCATAAGCATCTTGAAGTGATTAAGGTTAAAGTGAACAAACTAGGGAGTATATGCTTGACGAAGTATAAGTTGGCAATCTCAAGTCCCTTGAATATGAGGGCCACACCTCATGCTACTCAACTTCAGTCACAGGTAAGTTCTTGTCATTGTAAGTATTTGCATATCATTGAGAACCGCCAACGGGGTACCCCTTGCACATGGTACAGGAGCTTTCCCATAACCAAAATGACAAGACAAGTGATACGTTGGAAACGTATCTATAATTTTGGATGCTCCATGCTTGTTTAGTATCTACTTTGCTTTACTTGTCTACACTTTGAGGTGCTTTTTACATGTTTTCTGATACTAACCTATTAACAAGTTGCAACAGTGCCAGATGCCTCTTTTCTGCTGTTTTTGGTTTCAGAAAAGTTAGTAAAGAAATATTCTCAGAATTGGACGGGACAAACGACAAAGTCAATTACTTTCCGTGGGGAACAAGAAGTCCAGAGGGGAGCCTGGGAGGCCAGCCAGGGGTGCCAGACCCACCCTAGGTGCGGGTGGGCCCTAGCCCGCACCTGTCTAGGGTTTGGTGGCCCTGGCCGCCTCCTCGGTCTCCCCCTTCGCCTATAAGAATCCCCCGATACAGAAACCCTTAGTACCAGATCAGAAATCCACGAAACCGTCTGTAGCCGCCACCACCATCGTCCGTAGATCGAGGGGATCTGAAGTTCTTCTCGGCACCCTGCCGGGAGGGAGATCATCCCAGAGGGCTTCTCTCCGGTGTGATGTGTGAGTAGTTCCACCTTGGACTATGATTCCATGTAGTAGCTAGATGGTTGTATCTCCTCCTTTGTGCTTTCATGTATATATCTTGTGAGCTCCATTCATGATCAAGATCTAATCTATTTGTAATCATGCATGTTGTGCTTGCAGGGATCCAATGAATATTGATATTATTATGTTTGTTTGATTAATGGTTTTGTCTTTATGATTTTATCATGTCTATGTTGTTTGTGATCTTGCATGCTCTCCGTTGCTAGTAGTTATCTTGGCCAAGTAGTTGCTAGTGACTCCAAGAGGGGGTATTTATGCTCGATAGTGGGTTCATGCCTCTAGTTTTCAAGGGAAGTGACAATAATATCTTCGGTTGTATAGGTGCTGTTGCTACTAGGGAGAAAACAACGGTCTCTTATTCATGGAACATGTGGACTGTTTACCTTACACATTTTGCTTAAAGCAGAGGTCTGTTGCTTGCAACTTAATACTGGAGGGGGTTCAGATGATAACCTGACGGCGGACTTCTAGTCATAGATGCAGTTGGATGGCGGTCTATGTATATTGTTGTATTGCCCAATCAACCTCATGGATCTTTCTTACTAGTAATTGCATTGTTATTCCTTGCTCAGTTACTGTCAATTGCCCTGCTGTAATTTGTTTACCCTTCATGCCATGTTGTTTATTTAAGGAGAGCACCTATAGTGAACTATGGACCCCGGTCCAATCTTTACCATTGATACATCTTCCACTGTTACTATTTACTTGCTGCAAACCACCATTACCTTTCACACCATACGTTTAATCCTTTGTTACAGCAAACCGGTGAGCTTGATAACTTCACTGATTCGTTGGGGCAAAGTCTTGAGTTTGTGTTGTGCATGTCTCCGTGTTGCTTGCAACACCTGTGTGACGTTTCCTTCCTCCTACTGGTTCGATAACCTTGGTTTATTACTGAGGGAAACTTGTTGTTGTGCTGCTTCATACCTTGCTCTTGGGGTTTCCAACGAAGCGTCCCACGACAAGTGCTGGGCGCCATCAAGCTTTTTCTGGCGCCGTTGTCGGGGAGGCTAAGGACGTCTTCACTAGGGGAGTCCTTCACTTCCTTTCTCTTTACTTTGTTTTTAGTTTGCTTTGTTTCTTTTGCTTGGTTTTGTTTGCCTCTTTCCAAAAAAAAACACAAAAAAATTAGTTCTTGATCTAGTTGGTGCCATGTTGGGGTCTGCCTTTATTTCTCCTATGGTAGAAATATCCACTTTTAAGCAAAAAAGTGAAGAAAGTTTTAAGGAAGATTGGTCTAGAATCTCTGCTTTCCAGAGGGAAACTGAGCCTGAGGTAAGCCTCAGCTTGGTTATTGATAGTTTCTACCACGGTATTGCTCTTTGTTATATATATGCTTTGGATGTTGTGGCTGAGAAATATTTTTTGCTTTGTACTGAGGATGAAGCTTATGACGCCATAAGGAAATTAATCATGATCTATGGTACACCTGGCAAGTCTGATTCCTCTTTCACAAGTATGCTAGGTTGAACCATCTCGAGACCAGTATTGCTGCCATGAATAGTTGCTATCACACTCTTAGGGCTTACCATGATTATGTTACCATAAATTCTGAGCCTTCAAAATGGTTTCCCACAATCAAAGTCTCAATAAATACTACACTTTTTGATGCTCGTTGTGATATCATGTCTGAATTTTGTCTCATGCCTAAAGATATTTTTGATTCCTTGAGTCTTTGGGGGCTTATTGAAGGAGGAGAGGAAATATCTCTTACCAACAATACCACTATATCACCCATTGGAATAGCTGAAGGTGTGTTTACAAAAATCTCTGGAAAAATGGTGACTACTGATTATCTTGTTATTGAATGTGTAGGCAAGGGACAGATCACACTTGGAAGGTCTCTACTTAAACACCTTGGGACAGTGATAGATGTGGGGAAATGTATCATGCACTTTGCTCCTCCGGTAAGCAATCATATCTTTCATAAAGAGAAAAAAATAAAGGTAAGAAAGGAAGGAACAAGAGGGGAAATTCTTTATTTGAAAATACTTGATTCTTCTTGCTTCTTGTGCCTAACTTAAAGGCGTTAAAGAAAAGTATTTGTTGGGAGATAACCCAAGAGTTTACTTGAGTCTTGGAAGTTATTACTTCAGTAATGACCTCTCCTTATCCTTTTTTTGCTTTTTGTGCCAAGAATGACCTCTAATGAGAGGGAAGTAAGATTTGGGGAGTTGCTGTCCCGAAACAGATTTCTGTCCTTAACAAAAAAAATCGCGAGGAGGATCTGTAACTCCGATTGAGCTAAAAATTTACGAATAAATCCCCTAGTATGTTAGATAACTTTCTTTAGTTTAACACTTTTTGATTTGTGCAACAGAATATGTTCGAAAAAATCGGTTTCTACCTGCTAGTCTGTTTTGACAGATTTCTGTCATTATTTGCATTTGCTTCTTATTGATTCCTTTTTGAGTTCTCTTCAGGTAAATTGAATTTTTTGAAGGATTTACTACAGTAGCTTGTGTCTTTAGTGAAAAGCCTTTCTGTTCCAAAGCTTTGCCAGTGGTCTAATATCTTTTGAATACACTAATGTTGCTAATGAAGATTGTGTGAAGTTTTGTATGAAGGAAAGATTTCAGGTGTAGAGAGAGAATGATGCAATGAGATAAAGAATAGACAAAATCTCAATCTTGGGGATGCCACAATGGTGTCACCCCAAGAAATATCCAAGAGGTACAAGCGTCAAAGCTTGGGGATGCCCAAGGCATCCCCTTTTTCATCAATAAAAAGCTCAGGTCTGTCTAGACACTTCATTTTTATTGTTTCATGCACAGTTGTATTGTTCTTGGAGCGTCTTAGTTTTCGTTTTCTTTGCTTAGTTTGTTTAGTTTGCTTGAATAAAGTAGTTTGAACCCCCATTCTCACTGTGTTGTTTTGCAAATAAGTTTGCTTGGTGTTTGGAAAGGAGTAGTAAGTTCTTGCTTGAAGTGCAAGAGGAGCTTGCATTGACTGTGACTTGGACTTTATCATGACATTCTAGGTATTGTTTTAGCATTATGCTTAGTTATTATTGCTATAGCATGTATTGTTCCAAACAATTGGGATTGCTTAGTGTGCCTTGAAGAAATTATGCGTTGTTTTAGCATGCAAAAGCATAGTATTATGGTATTCTCCTTTGATGATTTGCTTGGGTTAACTTGGCACATGCTTACACCATGTTATGACTCTCACAAGTCACCATTAGCCTCTATGATCATTTAGTCCTTGACTTGTAGTACAAATCTTTGCTTTGATTAGTATGCTTTGTTGCACTGTATGATTTTGGCCATTATTGCTCTCTTAGTTGGTTGCTCCTAGTTTTTTGCTAGCCTCCACTTGTATGAGTAAGTTCTACTCATGATTCCAACTCCCAAGAAACCAAGTCATTCCAAAGTGTCCACTATAAACTCCTATGCATGGTGTGTTACACCATTCCAAGTATACTCTTGTTTTCAACTATCTTATAATTAAAAACTATTTTGTTATGTGAAAACTTAGTGATTAAAGCCCTCACGAACTTGATGGCACACTTTATTCTTTTCCCCTAATAAACTTGAACCATTGTGACAACTTTGTTGTATATGCTTGCACTTATAAGTTGGAATTAGCAGAACCATGCTGTCACGGGGAACATTTTCAACATTGCACTTGTACCTTGTTGTACTCAGTTGATATCATGCTCTTTTGTCTATGGATGTCACCGGTGTGAAATAAAGAGGGGACTTGTAAGTCCATGGAGTTTGTATTCTGTGTTAGAGAAACGCCTGGGCCGCTAGCCTAAGCCATGCCTAATCATGGTGGAAACTTGCATCATCACCATAATGAGCTGTCTATGAAGCATCCTCAACAAAAGGCTATGCATATGGTAAATAAAAATATTGTTGAGATGCTCATTGTGTGCTTGCCTTGTCATTTTTCTTATGGGAAATCTCCTGTACCATGTGCAAGGGGTACCCCGTTGACGGTTCTCAATAATATGCAAATACTTACAATGACAAGAACTTACCTGGACCCAAAGTTGAGTATGCATGAGGTGTGGCCCTCGTATTCAAGGGACTTGAGATTGCCAACTTATACTTTGTCAAGCATATACTTCAGCTTTGCCACTTTAACCTTAACCACTTCAAGATGCTTATGATAGGGGCAATGAGGGCTAAAAGCTAACAAGTACCATAATTTTTGGAAGCTCTTTTTGAAACTTGTAATCCCTGCTTCCTTTACAAAAAGGCCTTTCTTCCATCACTATTGAGTCTCCACCTTCTACCTTTAGGCACCATTAAGAGAGCATAGTTGTCATTCTGTGTGAAGTGTTCCAAAGCTTATTAATTGATGCATATTGTGTTATTACTTGTTCTTGTGCTATTTGTTTCTAGTCACCCTTGTGAACTTTGCAGGTGTCCTATGCATCTAATTGCTACTCTATGAGGGACAAGCTGATTGCCACTATGCTATGCTTTCTGCATGTGAAACAAACAAACGTTTTTCAATGCATGTTATTCATGATCTTTGTTTGTAGCTTGCCATGTTGCATGCATAGTTACTATGTCCTATTGTTAGAACTCCATCTTTCATGCACATGTTTAGAGTTATTTGATCCCAACTTTCAATGCTTGCAAATGGTTGGATCTTTATTGTGAGGGTGCATGTCTCCTCAAAAATTATTCTTTTTATCACTTACCTACTCGAGGACGAGCAAGAGTTAAGCTTGGGGATGTTGATACGTTGGAAACGTCTCTATAATTTTTTATGCTCCATGCTTGTCTAGTATCTACTTTGCTTTACTTGTCTACACTTTGAGGTGCTTTTACATGTTTTCTGGTACTAACCTATTAACAACTTGCAACAGTGCCAGATGCCTGTTTTCTGCTGTTTTTTGTTTTGAAAAAGTTAGTAAATAAATATTCTCGGAATTGAACGGGACAAACAACAAAGTCAATTACTTTCCGTGGGGAACAAAAAGTCCAGAGGGGAGCCCAAGAGGCCAGACCCACCCTAGGCGCGGGTGGGCCCTAGCCCACGCCTGGCTAGGGTTTGGCGGCACTGGCCGCCTCCTCGGTCTCCCCCTTCGCCTATAAGAAGCCCCCGATACAGAAACCCAGAGTACCCGATCAGAAATCCACAAAAACATTTGTAGCCTCCGCCACCATCGTCCCTAGATCGGGGGGGGGGGATCTGAAGTTCTTCCCGGCACCCTGCCGGAGGGGAGATCATCCCGGAGTCCTTCTCTCCGGTATGATGTGTGAGTAGTTACACCTTGGACTATGGGTCCATGTAGTAGCTAGATGGTTGTATCTCCTCCTTTGTGCTTTCATGTATAGATCTTGTGAGCTCCATTCATGATCAAGATCTAATCTATTTGTAATCATGCATGTTGTGTTTGCGGGGATCCGATGGATATTGAGATTATTATGTTGGTTTGATTAATGGTTTTGTCTTTATGATTCTATCATGTTTGTGTTGTTCGTGATCTTACATGCTCTCCGTTGCTAGTAGTTATCTTTGCCAAGTAGTTGCTAGTAACTCCAAGAGGGGATATTTATGCTCGATAGTGGGTTCATGCCTCTAGTTTCCAAGGGAAGTGACAATAATCTCTTCGGTTGTAGATGTGTTGTTGCTACTAGGGAGAAAACAACGGTCTCTTGTTCATGAACCATGTGGACTGTTTACCTTACACACTTTGCTTAAAACAGATGTCTGTTGCTTGCAACTTAATACTGGAGGGGGTTCAGATGATAACCTAAAGGTGGACTTATAGTCATAGATGCAGTTGGATGGCGGTCTATGTATATTGTTGTATTGCCCAATCAACCTCATGGGATATTTCTGACTAGTAATTAAATTGTTATGCCTTGCTCAGTTCCTGTCAATTGCCCCGCTGTAATTTGTTTACCCTTCATGCCATGTTGTTTATTTAAGGAGAGCACCTCTAGTGAACTATGAACCCCGTTACAATCTTGACCATTGATACATCTTCCACTGTTATTGTATACTTGCTGCAAACCACGATTACCTTCCACACCATACGTTTAATCCTTTGTTACAACAAACCGGTGATCTTGACGACCTCACTGATTCGTTGGGGCAAAGTCTTGAATTTGTGTTGTGCAGGTCTCCGCGTTGCTTGCAACACCTGTGTGATGTTTCCTTCCTCCTACTGGTTCGATAACCTCGGTTTCTTACTGAGGAAACTTGCTGCTGTGCTGCTTCATACCTTGCTCTTGGGGTTTCCAACGAAGCGTCCCACGACAAGTGCTGGTCGCCATTAGCAAGCAGACAATGAGCATCTCAGCAATCTTTTTATTTACTATATGCATAGCTTTTTATTGAGGATGCTTCATAGATATCTCATTATGGTGATGCTACAAATTATGGTGATGCTACAAGTTTCCACCATGATTAGGCATGGCTTAGGCTCGTGGCCCAGGCGTTTCTCTAACACAGAATACAAACTCCATGGACTTACAAGTTCCATTTTTATTTCACACCATTGACATCCACAGACAAAAGAGAATGATATCAACTGAGTACAAAGTACAAATGCAATGTTGAAAACGTTCCCTGTGACAGCACGGTTCTGCTAATTCCAACGTATAAGTGCAAGCATATACAACATAGCACCACAATGTCAAGTTTATTAGGGGAAAAAAATATAAAATGTGCCATCAAGTTTGTGAGGGCTTTAATCACTAAGTTTTCACATAACAAAATAGTTTTTAATTGGAAGATAGCTGAAAACAAGAATATACTTGGAATGGTATAATACAACATGCATAGGAGTTTATAGTGGACACTTTGGAATAACTTGGTTTCTTGGGAGTAGGAAGCATGAGTAGAGCTTACTCATACAAGTGGAGGCTAGCAAAATACTGGGAGCAACCAACTAAGAGAGCAATAATGGCCATAATCATGCAGAGCAACAAAACATTACTAATCAAAGCATAGAGTGGTACTACAAGTCAAGGACTAAATGATCATAGAGGCTATGGTGACTTGTGAGAGTCATAACATGGTGTGAGCATGTGCCATGTCAACCCAAGCAAATCATCAAAGGAGAATACCACAATACTATGCTTTTGCATGCTAAAACAATGCATAATTTCTTCAAGGCACAATAAGCAATCCCAATTTTTTGGAACAAGACATGCTACAACAATAATCACTAAGCATAAGGTCAAAACAACACCTAGCATGTCTTGCTAAAGTCTAAGTCACAGTCAATGCAAGCTCCTCTTGCACTACAAGCAAGAACTTGCTACTTATTTCCAACACCAAGCAACTTATTTGCAAAACAACACAACGAGAACGGGGGTCCAAACTACTTTATTCAAGCAAACTAAACAACCTAAGCAAAGCAAACAAAAACTAAGACGCTCCAAGAACAACACAACTGTGCATGAAACAATAAAAATGAAGTGTCTAGACAGACCTGAGCTTTTTATTGATGAAGAAGGGGATGCCTTGGGAATACCCAAGCTTTGACGCTTGTACCTCTTCGATATTTCTTTGGGTTACACGTATGTGAAGGGAATATGCCCAGAGAGGCAATAATAAAGTGTTTATTATGTGTATTCCAAGTATATGATAGATGTTTATTTTGCATGCTATAATTGTATTGATGCGGAAACGTTAATACATGTTTGTTTAATAAACAAACAGAAAGTTCCTAGTTATGCCTCTCTCATAAACTAGCTCGTTGATTAACAAGATGATCAAGGTTTCCTGATCATGGACATTGGATGTTGTTAATAACGGGATCACAACATTAGTGCAATGGTGTGATGAACATTCATCCGAAGTATAGCATTACGATCAAAGTCATTGAGTTTATATTGCTATAACAACTTACGAAGTGATCCTAATCCTTAGACCATGAGATCATGTCAATCACTTACACCGGAAGAGTTTCTTGATAACATCAAACGTCACACCGTCACAGGGTGATTATAAAGATGGATTCAGAACTAATAAAGTGTTATATTGAGGCTCATGGATCGAGAGTGGAATTTGTTCATCCCGATGACGGATAGATATACTCTGGGCCCTCTCGGTGATATCACATTGATTAGCTTGCAAGCAAGTGATTTGATCACTAGAATGTTATATCACAGGAACGAGAAAAGAGTGCATGTCGGTAACGAGACCAAACTAGGTATGGAGATACCGATGATCGAATCTCGGACATGTAATATATCGTGAAACAAAGGGATTAAGATACTAGCGTAAAAGGTTCCGACGATCACAAGAAAGTCATCGTTGAATGTGTGGGAGTCAGTATGGGTCTCCAGATCCCGCTTCTGATTATTGATCCGAGAGGGGTCTCGATCATGTCCGCATTATTCACGAACCGTAGGGTGACACACTTAAGAGACATCGACATCCAATTGGAGCAAATGTTTCATGCCGAAAGAATGAACAAGCGCAGGAATTTATTTCACTAGATACCGAAACAGGTTTTCGGGTGAAATTGCATAAAGTGGTTATGCATGTGAAATAGAATTCTAGCAAGGGGTTATTTGTGAATGTTTGTCATTAAAGTAATTGACAAAATTCTGAATAAAATAAAAGAGTTTTATTTAATGAGAGTTTGCATTAAATTTGGTGGAAATTTAATGGGAATTTGAGTGGACTTTTGAGTGGAGGGATTTTAAAGGGCATTTTGTGAGTGGAGTGTCCACCCACATGAATGAAGGAGGGGAGGGGGCAGCCCCCATGGCCGGCGGCCACCCCCTTGGGTGCCCCCCCTCCTCCTATAAAAGGAGCCCCCCTCCTCACTTGTATCTCACACCTCCTCGTGAAGGATCTCTCTCCCCCTCTAGAATTTATCCCCCATGGTCTCAGACTAGCGAGATACATGTTCCCGGTGGCTATTCGGCAAGAAAGAGTTGTGCTTCCGCTGCATCGCTGGAGCGAGGAGGCGGAGGTTGCTCGGTGCCTCGAACGTGTGTGCGAGCACGGATGCGCTGTTGATTTGCGGCGCTAGGACTTCCTCTCGATCTTGAGATCGGCAAGAGATCGTCTACATCAACCACGAGTTGAACTCGTTAAGCTTTGTCGGTCTTCAAGGGTATGTTCTCTACGGATATACATCCGCCCGTTGTTTGTATCTAGTAGATAGATCTTGGTATATAGTTCACATCGTAGGAAATTTTTTGTTTTCTATGCTGCGAACCCTACAGTGGTATCAGAGCCGGATCTATGCGTAGATACTTTACACGGGTAGTACACATATGAGTATGTGGGTGATGATGATCATGTTGTTGCTCCTTTGTTGTAATTTTGGATATTGGTGGCATAGTGGGATGAAGCGGCCCGGACAAACTTTACATGTCCTCGCACATGAGACCTGTTCCACGCTTGACATGCAACTAGTTTGCATAAGTGGCTAGCGGGTGTCTGTCTCTCCTACTATAGTCAATATCTATTTTGCAAGCGAGTTGTCAACAATTTGATTATCCTCGTTGTGGTTCATGTTCGTAGGTAAGAACGGTTCTATCTCGAAAGCCCTAATCCATGTAAAACTTGCAATGGATAAATTAGAGGCGTCTAGTTTAGATTGTTGCTGGGATAGTGTTATGATATGGTAGTGTTGTAAGTAGAAGTATGAGATGATACTCTTACAACACACATAGCGTGTAAAATCCATAGACCTTGGATTTACACATATAGGTATGATAGTGATCATACCACGATGCACATGATAGAGATCATATGCGGGAACCATATCATTTCAAAAATAAACATATGATGTTTGATAGCATCTTATATTGCTTGTTTAGCGCTTTGTTAGCATAATAAGACGATCCCTCATTTAAATATCAAGATAAGAATGTGTTCTTCCTTTAGTATGCACCGATTATGTTTTCGTCGCTCCAAGACATCACGTGATGATCGGGTGTTCTTGGATCCACGACCATATTTCGGGTGTAAAACAGTTACACACGCGAATACTAAGGTTCTAACTTGGCGAGCCTAGCATGTACAGACATGGCCTCGGAACACGGACCGAAAGGTTAAGCATGAGTCATATAGTTGATATGATGCCCATTTGATGCTCGCCTTTGAAGCTATACCGACTCACGTGATGATCGGACTTGGTATAGTGGATTTGGTTCATGTAGTCACCAAAAAGGCACGAGGGATGTCGTTTTTGAGTGGGAGTTCATTCATAATATGGATTATTTGAACTCAATCTATCATACACTTAGTCTAAACTTTACAAATTCTGTTGTAGATGGCACCACCTGCTTTTAATTTCAATGTGTTCATGGAGAAAGAGAAACTAGCAACGAACGGTAGCAACTTTACCGAATGGGCCATGAATTTGAGGATTCTCCTCTCTGCTGCACAAAAGCAATATGTGCTAGAAGCGCCGTTAGGCCCCCCACCTTTTGATGATGCCCCTGACGAGGAGAATAATGTCTATCAGACTCGTCAGGAGGACCACAACTTAGTTCATTGCGGCATATTGTATGGGCTAGAGCCGGAACTTCGAAAGCGTTTCGAAAACGGCAATGCATTTGATACAATAGGTGAGTTGAAAATGATTTTAGACACACATGCTGCTATAGAGAGCTACAACGCTTCAGAAAAGTTCTTTAGCTGCATGATGGAAGAGCACAGCTCCGTTAGTGAGCATGTAATCAAGATGTCGGGTTACGCCGATAAGCTTGTGTCCTTGGGAATATCGATTCCCATTGACTTAGGCATCCATCGTGTTCTGCAGTCTCTGCCACCTAGCTATAAGAGCTTCGTGATGAACTATAATATGCAAGGCATGAAGAAGTCTCTCCCCGAGCTTCTGTCAATGCTTAAAACTGCAAAAGCGGAGATCAAAAAGGAACATCAAGTGTTGATGATCAATAGGAACACTGGTTTCAAGAAAGACAAGAAGGGAAAACGGAAGGGAAGTAAGGGCGGCAAGCCTGTTGCCGCGCCTGAAAAGAAACCCCGAGTTGGACCTAAGTCTGATTCCGCGTGCTACTATTGTAAGGGGACTGGCCAGTGGAAGCGCAACTGCCCCAAGTATCTGGCAGATAAGAAGGCCGGCAAGGCAAACAAAGGTATATATGATATACATGTTATTGATATGTACTTGACTAGTGCTCGCAGTAGCACCTGGGTATTTGATATCGGTTCAGTTGCTAATATTTGTAACTCGAATCAGGGGCTGCGGAACAAGCGACCGCTAGCAAGGGGTGAGGTCAAGATGCGTGTCGGCAATGGATCAAGCGTTGATGTGATCGCCGTCGGAACGCTGCCTCTCCACTTGCCGTCGGGATTAGTTATAAACTTGAATAAATGTTATCTGGTGCCTGCACTGAGCATGAACATTGTATCTGGATCGTGTTTGATGCGAAGTGGTTATTCATTTAAATCCAAGAACAATGGTTGTTCCATTTATATGAATGAAATCTTTTATGGTCATGCACCGATGATGAATGGTTTATTTCTATTAGATCTCGATGATAATATTACACATATTCATAATGTTGATGCTAAAAGGATTAAACTTAATGATGATATATCCGCATATATGTGGCACTGCCGTCTAGGTCATATTGGCGTTATACGCATGAAGAAGCTCCATTCGGATGGACTTTTGGAATCACTTGATTATGAATCATTTGATACATGTGAGCCATGCCTTATGGGCAAGATGACTAGAACGTCGTTTTCCGGTTCAATGGAACGGGCGACAGATTTATTGGAAATCATACATTCTGATGTATGTGGTCCAATGAGTGTGTCGGCGCAAGGTGGATATCGTTATTTTGTTACTTTCACGGATGATTTGAGTAGATACAGTTATATCTACTTGATGAAACACAAGTCTGAAACCTTTGAAAAGTTCAAGGAATTTCAGAATGAAGTGGAAAATCATAGTAATAGAAAGATCAAATTTCTACGGTCCGACCGTGGAGGTGAGTATCTAAGTTACGAGTTTAGCACTCACATGAAAGAGTGTGGAATTGTTTCACAACTCACACCTGTCGGAACACCACGGCGAAATGGTGTGTCGGAACGTCGTAATCGTACTTTATTAGGTATGGTTCGATCTATGATGTCTCTGACGGACTTGCCGTTGTCATTTTGGGGTTATGCACTAGAAACTGCTGTATTCACTTTAAATCGGGCACCATCTAAATCCGTTGAAAAGACACCGTATGAATTGTGGTTTGGAAACAAACCTAAGCTGTCATTTCTTAAAGTTTGGGGATGCGATGTTTATGTGAAGAAACTTCAACCGGATAAACTCGAACCCAAAGCGGAAAAAAGCGTCTTCATAGGATACCCTAAAGAAACTATTGGGTATTCCTTCTATCACAGATCCGAGGGCAAGGTTTTTGTTGCCAAGAATGGATCCTTTCTAGAGAAAGAGTTTCTCGCGAAAGGTGTGAGTAGTCGGAAGGTAGAACTCGAAGAGGTTGTGGAACCTTCTCTTCAAAGTATGGCGAGTAGCGCAGCGCCGGAAGTTGTTCCGGAGTTGGATCCACCTGTTGAAGAGGAAACTAATGATAATGATCATGAAACTCCGAAAGAGAGTACTACCGAACCTCGCAGGTCAAACAGGACGCGTGCAGCTCCCGAGCTGTACGGAAATCCTGTCATGAATTTCATGGTTGATGAAAATGATGACCCTGCGACGTATGAAGAAGCGATGATGAGCCCGGATTTCAACAAATGGTTAGAAGCCATGAAATCCGAGATGGAATCCATGTATGAAAATCAAGTTTGGAACTTGGTGGAATTACCTCACGACCGAAAGGCCGTGGAGAACAAATGGATTTTCAAAAGGAAAACTGATGTTGATGGTAATGTGACCGTCTATAAAGCTCGACTTGTCGCAAAGGGGTTTCGACAAATTCAAGGAGTTGACTACGATGAGACTTTCTCTCCCGTAGCGATGCTAAAGTCAGTTAGGATTATGTTAGCAATTGCTGCATATTTTGATTATGAGATATGGCAGATGGATGTCAAAACCGCGTTTCTCAATGGTAATATTGAAGAAGAGTTGTATATGATACAACCAAAGGGTTTTGTCGATCCTAAGGATGCTAACAAGGTGTGCAAGCTTCAGCGATCCATCTATGGATTGAAGCAAGCATCACGAAGTTGGAATCTCCGCTTTGATGAGGTGATCAAAGAGTTTGGATTTGTCCAAACTTATGGAGAAGCTTGTATTTACAACAAAGTGAGTGGGAGCAATGTGGCATTTCTGATATTATATGTGGATGACATATTATTGATCGGAAATGATATAGATCTTTTAAACAGTGTTAAAAGTTATATAAACAGCAAATTTTCAATGAAGGACCTAGGTGAAGCGTCATACATATTAGGCATAAAGATCTATAGAGATAGATCTAGGGGCCTAATAGGGCTATCACAAAGTACATACCTTCATAAGATTTTAAAGAAGTTTAAAATGGACGGAAGTAAGAAGGGGTTCTTACCTATGTTGCAAGGCAAGACATTGAGTAAGACTCAAAGTCCGGCTTCGGCGGAAGAAAGAGAGATAATGGACAAAGTCCCCTATGCTTCAGCCATAGGCTCTATAATGTACGCCATGCTATGTACAAGACCGGATGTGGCACATGCTATTAGTTTGACTAGTAGGTACCAATCGGATCCAGGTTCGGAACACTGGATAACGGTTAAGAATATCCTTAAGTACTTACGAAGAACTAAGGATATGTTTCTTGTATACGGAGGTGAAGAAGAGCTCGTCGCTAAGTGTTATGTCGACGCTAGCTTTGACACCGATCCGGATGACTCTAAGTCTCAATCCGGATACGTATTTCTCATGAATGGCGGAGCGGTTAGTTGGAGGAGCTCCAAACAACCTGTGGTAGCGGGATCAACAACGGAGGCCGAATATGTTACTGCTTCAGAAGCGGCTCAGGAAGCAGTTTGGATGAAGGAGTTCATATCCGAACTAGGAGTGGTGGCAAATGCGTTGGACCCAATGGTGATCTATTGTGACAACAATGGTGCCATTGCCAATGCCAAAGAGCCAAGGTCTCACAAGCATTCCAAGCATATTAAGCGCCGGTTTCACTCCATCCGCGAGCATGTCAAGGATGGAGATATAAAGATTTGTAAAGTACATACGGATCTCAATGTAGCAGATCCGTTGACTAAAACTCTCCCTAGAGCAAATCATGATCAACACCAGAACTCAATGGGTGTTAGATTTATCACTATGTAACTAGATTATTGTCTCTAGTGCAAGTGGGAGACTGAAGGGAATATGCCCTGAGAGGCAATAATAAAGTGTTTATTATGTGTATTCCAAGTATATGATAGATGTTTATTTTGCATGCTATAATTGTATTGATACGGAAACGTTAATACATGTGTGTTTAATAAACAAACAGAAAGTTCCTAGTTATGCCTCTCTCATAAACTAGCTCGTTGATTAACAAGATGATCAAGGTTTCCTGATCATGGACATTGGATGTTGTTAATAACGGGATCACAACATTAGTGTAATGGTGTGATGAACATTCATCCGAAGTATAGCATTACGATCAAAGTCATTGAGTTTATATTGCTATAACAACTTACGAAGTGATCCTAATCCTTAGACCATGAGATCATGTCAATCACTAACACCGGAAGAGTTTCTTGATAACATCAAACGTCACACCGTAACAGGGTGATTATAAAGATGGATTCAGAACTAATAAAGTGTTATGTTGAGGCTCATGGATCGAGAGTGGAATTTGTTCATCCCGATGATGGATAGATATACTCTGGGCCCTCTCGGTGATATCACATTGATTAGCTTGCAAGCAAGTGATTTGATCACTAGAATGTTATATCACAGGAACGAGAAAAGAGTGCATGTCGGTAACGAGATCAAACTAGGTATCGAGATACCGATGATCGAATCTCGGACATGTAATATATCGTGAAACAAAGGGATTAAGATACTAGTGTAAAAGGTTCCGACGATCACAAGAAAGTCATCGTTGAATGTGTGGGAGTCAGTATGGGTCTCCAGATCCCTCTTCTGATTATTGATCCGAGAGGGGTCTCGATCATGTCCGCATTATTCACGAACCGTAGGGTGACACACTTAAGAGACACCGACATCCAATTGGAGCAAATGTTTCATGCCGAAAGAATGAACAAGCGCAGGAATTTATTTCACTAGATACCGAAATAGGTTTTCGGGTGAAATTGCATAAAGTGGTTATGCATGTGAAATAGAATTCTAGCAAGGGGTTATTTGTGAATGTTTTTCATTAAAGTAATTGATAAAATTCTGAATAAAATAAAAGAGTTTTATTTAATGAGAGTTTGCATTAAATTTGGTGGAAATTTAATGGGAATTTGAGTGGACTTTTGAGTGGACTTTTGAGTGGAGGGATTTTAAAGGGAATTTTGTGAGTGGAGTGTCCACCCACATGAATGAAGGAGGGGAGGGGGCAGCCCCCATGGCCGGCGGCCACCCCCTTGGGTGCCCCCCTCCTCCTATAAAAGGAGCCCCCCTCCTCACTTGTCTCTCACACCTCCTCGTGAAGGATCTCTCTCCCCCTCTAGAATTTATCCCCCATGGTCTCGGACTAGCGAGATACATGTTCCCGGTGGCTATTCGGAAAGAAAGAGTTGTGCTTCCGCTGCATCGCTGGAGCGAGGAGGCAGAGGTTGCTTGGTGCCTCGAACGTGTGTGCGAGCACGGATGCGCTGCTGATTTGCGGCGCTAGGACTTCCTCTCGATCTTGAGATCGGCAAGAGATCGTCTACATCAACCACGAGTTGAACTCGTTAAGCTTTGTCGGTCTTCAAGGATATGTTCTCTACGGATATACATCCGCCCGTTGTTTGTATCTAGTAGATAGATCTTGGTATATAGTTCACATCGTAGGAAATTTTTTGTTTTCTATGCTGCGAACCCTACACTATGGTGGCATCCCCAAGCTTGATCTTTTGTCCATTCTTCATCTCATTACATCATTCTCTCTCTACCCCTGAAATTTTTCCTTCATACAAAACTTCACACAATCTTCACTAGCAACATTAGTGTATTCAAAAGATATTAGACCCATGGAAAAGCTTTGGAAAGCAAGGATTTTTACTAAAAATACAAGCTACTGTAGTAACTCCTTCAAAAAGCTCAATTCGCCAAAAGAGAACTCAAAAAGGAATCAATAAGAAGCAAATGTAAATAATGGCAGAAATCTGTCAAAACAGACCAGCAGGCAGAAACCGATTTTTTCGAACATCTTCTGTTGCTCAAATCAAAAAGTGTTGAACTAACAAAAGTTAGCTAACATACTGGGGGATTTATTCATAATTCTGAGCTCAATCGAAGTTACAGAGACTCCTCACGAATTTTTATGGTGGAGGACAGAAATCTGTTTCGGGACAGCAACTCCCCAAATCTTACTTCCCTCTTATTAGAGGTCATTCTTGGCACAAAAAGCAAACAAAAAGGATAAGGAGAGGTCATTACTGAATTAATAACTTCCAAGACTCAAGGAAACTCTTGGGTTATCTCCCAACAAGTACTTTTTTAACGCCTTTAAGTTAGGCACAAGAAGTAAGAAGAATCAAGTATTTTCAAATGAAGAAGTAACCTTCTTGTTCTTTCCTTTCTTACCTTTCTTCTTTTCCTTAAGGAAGATATGATTGCTTACCGGAGGAGAAAAATGCATGCTGCCTTTCCCACATCTATTACTGCCCCAAGGTGTTTTAGTAGAGATCTTCCAAGTGTGATCTGTCCCTTGCCTACACATTCAATAACAAGATAATCAGTAGTCACCATTTTCCCTGAGATTTTTGTAAACACACCTTCAGCTATTCCAATGGGTAATATAGTGGCATTGTTGGTAAGAGAAATTTCCTATCCTCCTTCAGTAAGCCCCCAAAGACTCAAGGAATCATAAATATCTTTAGGCATGAGACAAAATTCAGACATGATATCACAACGAGCATCAAAAAGTGTAGTGTTTATTGAGAATTTGATTGTGGGAAACCACTTGAAGGCTCAGAATTTATGAAAACATAATCATGGTAATCCCTAAGCGTGTGATAGCAACTATTCATAGCAGCAATACCGATCTCAAGAGTGTTCAACCTGGCAAAAATATTTATGAAAGAGGAATCATACTTTCCAGGTGTAGCATAAATCATGATTAGTTTCTTTATGGCATCAAAAGCTTCATCCTCAGTACATAGCAAAAAATCTTTCTCAGCCACAGCATCCAAAGCATATCTATAACGAAGAGCAATCCGTGGTAGAAACTATCGATAACCAAGCTAAGGATCACCTTAGGCTCAGTTTCCCTCTGTAAAGCAGAGATTTTAGACCAAGCTTCTTTAAAACTTTATTCACTTTTTTTCTTAAAAGTGGAGATTTCTACCATAGGGGAATAAAGGTTGGTCCAAAACTAGACATGGTAGCAACTAGAGCAGGAACTAAATTTTTTGTGTTTTTTGAAAAGAGGCAAACAAAACCAAGCAAAAGAAACAAAGCAAACTAAAACAAAGTAAAGAGAAAGGAAGTGGAGGACTCCCCTTGTGAAGACGTCCTTAGCCTCCCCGGCAATGGCGCCAGAAATCTTGGTGTGTGCACCCAGTGTTGACGTGGGACACTTCGTTGGAACCCCAAGAGCAAGGTGTGATGAGCACATCAGCAAGTTTCCCTCAGTAGAGACCGAGGTTATCGAACCAGAAGGAGGAAGGAAACGTCTCAAAGGTGTTGCAAGCAAAATGTAAACCTGCACAACACAAACTCAAGACTTTGTCCCAACGAATCAGTGAGGTTGTCAAGCTCACCGGTTTTTTGTAACAAAGGATTAAACGTATGGTGTGGAAGGTAATGGTTTGCAGCAAGTAAACAAGTAATAGTGGAAGATGTATCAATGGTAAAGATTGGACCGGGGTCCATAGTTCACTAGTGGTGCTCTCCTTAGATAAACAACATGGCATAAAGGGTAAACAAATTACAGCAGGGCAATTGATAGGAACTGAGCAAGGCATAACAATGCAATTACTAGTCAGAAAGATACTATAAGATTTGATTGGGCAATACAACAAGATACATAGACCGCCATCCAACTGCATCTATGACTAGAAGTCCACCTTCAGGTTATCATCCAAACCCCCTCCAGTATTAAGTTGCAAGCAACAGACAACTGCTTTAAGCAAAGTGTGTACGGTAAACAGTCCACATGTTCCACGAACAAGAGACCGTTGTTTTCTCCCTAGTGGCAACAACACATTCTACAACCAAAGAGATTATTGTCACTTCCCTTGAAAACTAGAGGCATGAACCCACTATATATCGAGCATAAATACCCCCTCTTGGAGTCACTAGCAACTACTTGGCCAAGATAGCTACTAACAACGGAGAGCATGCAAGATCATAAACAACACAGGAATGATAGAATCATCAAGACAAAACCATTAATCGAACCAACATAATAATCTTAATATCCATCTGATCCCCGCAAACACAACATGCATGATTACAAATAGATTAGATCTTGATCATGAACGGAGCTCACAAGATCTATACATAAACGCACAAGGGAGGAGATACAACCATCTAGCTACTACATGGACCCATAGTCCAAGGTGGAACTACTCACGCATCATACCAGAGAGAAGGCCTCTGGGATGATCTCCCCTCCGGCAGGGTGCCGGGAAGAATTTCAGATCCCCCGATCTAGGGACGATGGTGGCAGTGGCTACAAACGGTTTCGTGGAGATTTGATCAGGTGCTTAGGGTTTCTGCATCAGGGGCTTCTTATAGGCGAAGGGGGAAGCCGAGGAGGCGACCATGGGGGTCAAACCCTACCCAGGCGCGGGCCCACCCCTGGCCGCGCCTAGGAGGGTTTGGCCGCCCTGGCACGCTTCTCCGTATCCCCTCTGGAGTTTTTATTCCCCACGGAAAGTTATTGACTTTGGCTTTTGTCCCGTCCAATTCCGAGAATATTTCTTTACTAGCTTTTCTGAAACAAAAAACAGCAGAAAACAAACAACTGGCACTGTGGCAACTTGTTAATAGGTTAGTACTAGAAAACATGTAAAAAGCACCTCAAAGTGTAGATAAAGCAAAACAAAGTAGATACTAACAAGCATGGAACATCAAAAATTATAGATACGTTTCCGACGTATCAGAAGACTAGGTGCTTACCACTGCGAAGAAGACGAAGGTTGAGAGGCCGTCAGAGGTGAAGTTTTAAGGGCGCCGAGCTTGCAGGATGGTGATGTCTGCGGGTCTAGATCGCACCGCCGGTTGATTGCTCTGCCGCTGGTTGGAAAGGGGATAGGGAGGATCACACTTTGTTCTCGATTCGTTGCGCCAGCGCCATCCCTCCGGCGCCGCTGCCAGCGTCCCTCCGCCCTCGCCGCCGCCAGCCCTCCAACTCGCATGAGAGGCATGATCCTCCCTATCCCCTTTCGCTGAGAGGGCTGAGAGAGAGAGACGTCTAGTTTCGGCTCGGGGATTAGTTCCACGGGTTTAGCCCCGAGTTTTGTTTCCCTTCGAAACTGAAGGGAGTTGGGGGATAGAGTAGGGTGGGGTTTCGGGCAGGACTAACCGAACACGTCAAAGAGAGAGGCCGGGAATTAAACTGCGTGTATTAGATACCGGCTGACCCATGGGGATATCCGCTCGATCCTGGCCAGGTCGGGATGAAACGAACAAAGCCTAAATTGTCCAAGGTTGGTCCAGGGATTTTAGGGCCTTTAGAACAAACAAAACGATGCCAATGGACCCTTTCTTTAAAGTGGCAAAGCTTTATTTTAGGTCGAGGGGAGGGGGAAAATGCCCCCCTACTCTAAAAAACACCTTAAAATCTTTAATATTTATATTAAAAAATTGCCCCATACTCTAAAAAAACACCTTAAATTTATATATCTTCAATATTTGCGAGAAAAAAATTTCCCTTTACTCTAGAAAACACATTAAAGATATATACATCAATAATGTTTATACTATATTTTAAAGATTAATCAAATATTATGCATGGTTAGCGTTCTTGGGTCTCTCGGCAATGCCATTCAAACTCTTTCATCACTAGTGAACACACGAAACACATAAAACAGTATAGGTGTTCCGAGAAATATTATTGCAATGCAATAGCAAATCAAATTATCCGCACATTTGATAGCTCAACTGTCTTTAAAATCATGGCAAAGACATTGAAAACTACTTATTCCTATCGATCGAGCAAATTATATACCATGATACTTATTTGTACCAATCGCCTCCTTGTATACATTGACTGTGCAAAAAATGAGTAGAAAGATAGATATATTAGACACTAAATTAATAAAAGGATGAAATAATAGTCTTCAAACATGTTGATGGGAACAAGTAAACAATTAGAAATAAGAAGAGCGATGATTGTGGAATGATACGATTAGGTGATTGTGTTGTTAGTCTCTAGTGATGAATATATTCACAATCTTGTAAATGCATGTGATATCGGTTTTGTTCCGCACACTTCGAGGGCCAGAGAAATTGTGGCATAAAAAAAGTATAACAAAATGTTGAAGTATTTTTTTGGGAAATATGAGTCAAATAGATCTATGGCAGGCTACATATTGGATCACCTATATTTTCTAAAATAATTCTACATATTAGGGCTTAAAATCAAACTAATATAGGAACACAAAAAGTCTTGAATCGGGGCCCTACATCATGGGGGCCTTGGGAGAGCGCCCCTCTACCCCGCCCTATGGGCCGACCCTGCCCTGCACCTACATCAATAAGGCACTTATTTTTTCCATTTTCTTCTTGGAAAACTGCACGAGAAAAACGAAAATACATGTCCAAAGATGCTTACGGAATGCTAGAGTTATCGAAGAAAATTTACACGAAAGACTCAGGGAGGGAGTGTCGTGGATGGATTTAGTTGGCGCAAGTATGTTTGCCTCCCGTGATTTTAGAGGCTGTAAATTATATCTAACATCCACGCAATTAGTCCCATAAGCATTTTTTTGGTAAGAAACAATTCATAGAAGTAGCAAAAACTGCTAATGATGGATCCTCTCGGTCACTTTGCAACTTTGTCGCACAAGCTCAGCATCAAACGACACACACACACGTAGAACAAATTCCTAAGGGTCCAACTTCAGAATTCATTTGTATCAAGTGAGGCCTCCCAATCGTAAATATAAGAACGGTGATGATAATATGATGGTTTATGTGAAACGACACGCAAACTCAGCATCAAACGACACGCACACGTAGAACAAATTAGCTAAGTGTCATATGTGTTATGTAGTCGACATGTATTGCTATTTCCAGTGGTTCTTACGTGTTTTTATTTGTTTTGTATCATATATGGAGTTAAAAGAACGGTGATAATAATATGATGGTTTACACAAATCAAGGAATTCAAAAATAGTTCGTACAAGTGTAGTTGCAATGGAATCGGTGCCACGACAGAAAAATAGCAGGCAATACACATGCGACGACGAGGGTCCATGTGTCCTCTGCCGGCGACGCCACTGGTTAGGCCCCAACTCCAATGGCATCTCGGGTCTTGGAGAGGTGGTGGATCTCGGCCTTTCATTGGTGGGAGGCTTCCCATTCCTTGTTTTAGCAAGCTTTTGTGTCTTCATCGGGATAGTGAGCTAGTGATAGAATAAGATCCTCCAAGCCCTCCCCACCTCTAATAATGCCTCAAGCGCTAGCGGAGGGTACGTGAAGTTATGTGTCCGGTGGTTCTTCTGGGATCTCGTTGATTTCCGTCTATGTTTGTGCGGTTTCATGTCGGTATCTTTCGATCTACGATTGTCATATTTGATGATTGGTTGATTTTCTGGTGCGCTAAACACACGATGATTTTTTATATGTCTATTATTACAACAAGCTCTACTACCAGAAACTTTGACTAGCTCCGATAGTGGAAGAGCGAGGATAACAGCGTGTATTTGACTCACACTAGTGTTTGTAATTGTTGTTGTTGGATTATTAGGCATAATTTCCACGATTAATTCAAGAATATAAATCATGACAAAACCAGCTACTAGCTCATGTAACTCGAACATACTAGATGTATTAAACAACAGGATGATCGGAAACAAACAGCAGCTTAATATGTACTCGCAGAACATGATGAATAACTAAACAGGAGCACGTAGCACGTATCGTTCGGTTGTCGTAGTAGAAACTTTGGGGAAGAGTGATCGCAACAGATGGCGACGAAGACGGCGGTAGGCAGCACCGCCTGACTTGGATGGAAGACGACCCGTGATGGAGAACTCAAGCAGTCGTGCAGAGCGCTTCCCAAAAACCTTATTCGCCCTCTCCCGTACAGGATCACAAGGGCGAGTGGTTCCGGAGACCTGCTCTCCCGTCCATCGGTGCACGCAGGCAAGCGGGATGGAGTAGACTACGGTGACGGCGCAAGTAGAGAGGATGGCAAAATCCTAGATTGGTTTTCGGTGGTGTTGTGGCGATAGCCGCACAGGACTTTATATAGAGCGGCTCAGGAAACCCTAACGGAGGCGAACGCGGGCCGAGTCCACGTTACGCACGTTCGGATCAGTTAAAGTAGCCCACGATCCGGGAGCGACCCGAATAAGCTAACTGTTTGACACGTCTGGGTCGGTTACAGTAGCCCACGATCCGAGAGCGACCCGAATAAGCTAACTGTTTGACATGTCTGTCAAAACCTCACAGTTTTCCTGAGCAGCAAAATAAAGCTCGGCTTGGCGAGATTCCCGCAACCCGCGGCGCGCGCGCGTCGTGACGAGACGAGACGGACGGGCGGGCGTGCGAGCGGCGGCGTCGTCGGAGGAGGAGCACGCGCATGTATCTCTCTTATTGCTACTCACTTACAAAGTGGTGCAACACTCCACCTTATAAGGTGGTGCAACTCTCCTCCAACTTTCCATGTGGGACTAAACTTGAGCTCCCACTCCATTTCCATGTGAGCTGCCACAAACATGGGCCCAAACACATATGGGCTGCCACAAATTTAGGCTTTGAGATTTAGGAAAAATCTGAAATACACATGGGCCTAAATGGATTAGCCCCATTATTTCTAACAATCCCCCACCAGATCTCAAATGCCCATTTGAAGATTTGCCAATCCTTTCTACTTGTTTATATACTAGTGTTTCAGCAGAGACTGTTAAGTTGAACTTCCGCCTAGAATCTTGAACTACGTCTATCAACAACTTGAACAATGGACGAACCTTGAATTGCAAGTTTGGTGCCAATAGATTTCGCTCAAAATCATAACTAGTACTTGGCTGCCAGTAGCCTACCCCGCGGGTTGGAGCATATGCGTCATACTCCCTGGTGAGCTCATATAGGTGTGTTCTTTCAAGAATGCCTTGTAGGACGGCATCTTTGCTAATTAAAGCCAACAGAAACACATTAAGGCATGTTGCCAACCTGCCTTACAGATTATGAGAGTCATGCATCTTCACATAGAGAGGGTTACAAAATACTCTCCTCAATCAAACCACTAGCTTGTTCTTCACAGGTCCTAATTCACGGGATCTTCGATCACATAGGTTGGGTTACCACTAGGTGTGACATCCATGGGTCTCAACCCCATCTCCCTCGATGCACTTTCTATCACATTTCGTGATAGTCCCTTTGTAAAGGGATTTGCCAGGTTTTTGTCTGTTTGAATATACGTAACAGTTATTACTCCGGAGTTTCTCAATTTCCTAACAGATTTCAAACGTCTTTTCACGTGTCTTGATGACTTTGCGTTATCCTTAGAATTGTTCACTTTGACAATAACAGTTTGGTTGTCACAATTCAAAAGGATTACCGGCACATGTTTCTCAACCACACTCAAGTTCATCAAGAGCTCACGCAGCCATTCTGACTCAACAGTGGGTGTGTCTAAAGCAGTAAGTTCTGCTTCCATAGTTGATCTCGTCAATATGGTTTGTCTACGAGACCTCCATGACACTGCGCCACCTCCAAGGGTAAACACATACCCGCTCGTGGCGTAGAGTTCATCAACGTCAGAGATCCAATTCGAATCACTATATCCTTCAAGTACAGCAGGGTTCCCTGAATAGTGAATCCCATAGCTCACTGTACCACATAGATAGCGCATGACCCTTTCAAGTGCATGCCAATGATCAATACCCGGGTTAGACATGAACCTACTCAACTTGCTCATAGCAAAAGATATATCGGGTCTTGTAGCGCTTGCTAAGTACATGAGAGAACCAACAACTTATGAATATTTCAGCTGATCTGTTGGTTCCTTCTTATTCTTTCGTAATGTCAAACTGGGATCATAAGGTGTTGGAGAAGTATTGCCATCATTAAAGCCAAATCGGCTCAAGACCTTCTCAACATAATGAGATTGCGTTAAAGTAATCCCATTCTCGTTCTTAATAAGCTTGATGTTCAGAATGACATCAGCCTCTCCCAGATCTTTCATATCAAAACTCTTTGACAGGAAAGACTTGACTTCATTTATCACTTTCATGTTTGTACCAAAGATCAGAATGTCATCCACGTAAAAACATAATATAACGCTATTGCCCCCACCATGGCGATAGTAAACACACCTATCAGCCTCATTAATGACAAAGCCAGCAGAAAGTAGAGTTCTGTCCAACTTCTCATGCCATTGCTTAGGTGCTTGTTTCAGGCCATATAAAGATTTTAATAACTTACATACCTTTGTCTCTTCACCTTTTACCACAAACCCATCCGGCTGATCCATATAGATCTCCTCTTCCAACTCTCCATTAAGGAAAGTTGTCTTCACGTCCATTTGTTGAACGAGAAGACCATAAGAGGCAGCCAGGGATAGTAGTACTCGAATGGTGGTCAGTCTAGCGACAGGTTCATAGGTGTCGAAGTAATCTTCGCCTTCTTTCTATGTGTAGCCCTTAGCTACAAGATGCGCCTTGTACTTCTCAATAGTACCATCAAGCCTTAGCTTCTTCTTGAACACCCACTTACATCCCACAGGTTTACAACCATAGGGTCGTTCTGATAATTCCCAAGTTCCATTAGAAAGAATCGAGTCCATCTCATTTTGGACAGCTTCTTTCCAATCATCTGCATCAGGAGATGCATATGCCTCAGTAATGGATCTGGGAGTATCATCCACAAGGTACACGATGAAGTCATTACGAAAGGATTTTGCAACCCTCTGTCTCTTACTCCTCGTGAGAGGTTCATCATCATCCTTCTCAAGAAATTCCTCATGTGGTTGTTCAGAATTCTCAATAGATGCACTAGATTCAGGAAGTATTTCAGAAGAAATCCTACCAATGCTATGCATATCTTTCATAGGAAAAATATTCTCAAAGAATGTTGCATCACGAGATTCCATTATAGTATCAACATGCATATCAGGTACCTCAGATTTAACCACTAGAATTCTATAGCCTACACTCCGTGGAGCATATCCTAGAAAGATGCAATCCACTGTCTTGGTTCCAAGCTTGCGTTTCTTGGGGATCGGTATGTTGACCTTCGCCAAACACCCCCAAGTGCGCAGATACGAAAGTGATGGTTTTCTCCCAACCCACTCCTCATAAGGGGTCTTTTCTTTATTCTTGTTAGGAACTCTATTCAGGACATGACATGAAGTCAACAAAGCCTCCCCCCACCATGCCTTTGATAAACCAGCAGTGGCTAACATGGAATTCACCAAGTCAGTTAGCATGCGGTTTTTCCTCTCGGCAACCCCGTTTGATTGGGGCGAGTAGGGAGGCGTCCTCTCATGAATAATTCCGTGTTCCTGACAGAATTCGTCAAATATTTTTGGAAAATACTCACCACCACGATCCGACCTAAGACGCTTGATCTTTCTCTCTAGTTGATTTTCAACTTCGGACTTATAGATTTTAAATTAGTCTAAAGCCTCATCTTTAGTTTGCAACAAGTAAACATAGCAGAATTTAGTAGCATCATCTATCAACGTCATGAAATATCTCTTTTCACCTTTTGTTAACACACCATTCATCTCGCATAGATCAGAATGTATGAGTTCTAGAGGTGCCAAGTTTCTCTCCTCGGCAGCCTTGTGAGGCTTTCGAGGTTGCTTTGATTGCACACAACTATGTCACTTAGAACCTTCGGCAATAGTGAAATTCGGAATTAAACTCATACTTGACATCCGAGATATCAAACCAAAATTAATGTGACATAAACGAGAATGCCAAATACTGGTATCATCATTAACACCACCACAAATATGATTCACGGATTTATTACAAAACTCTGAAAGTGAAAACCGGAACAAGCCTCCGAACTCATAATCTTTACCAATAAATTGTCCGTGTTTCGAAACAACGACTTTATTAGACTCTAAGACAACCTTAAACCCATCTCTGCAAAGAAGGGAGCCACTAACGAGATTCTTGTTCATAGTAGGGACATGCTGCACGTTTCTCAGCTGCACGATCTTTCCGGAAGTAAACTTCAGATCCACCGTGCCAACACCACGAACAGAAGCATGTGATCCATTCCCCATTAGGACGGAAGAATCCCGAGCGACCTGATAAGAAGTGAACATAGAGATGTCAGCACACACATAAACATTAGCACCCATATCAAGCCACCAACACGGTGATTGAAATACTGAAAGAATAGTAAATAAATTACCATACCCATCAGTATTGCTAGAGGTCACGACGTTGACAGTCTTGGCCTTTTTCCCTCTGCGGTCTGCGCGTCTGGACAGTTCTTGGAAAAATGGCCGGGCTCTCCACAAGTGTAACAAGACAGTTCACTCTTGTCCCTGTTCGTCTTCTTCTTCTTCTTCTTCTTCTTGAAGGTTGTAGTCTTTATAGGCTTGTTAAAGGAGGGTTTGAAGTTCCCTTTGTTCTTGCCTACAGATTTTCCTTTCTGCACAAAGTTGGCATTAGCATGACTCTCTCATTTCTCAGTAGTGTCCTTAGCCCGAGCCTTTTCCTCAACATCAAGGGACGCTATCAGATTTTCAACTGATATCTCCTGTCTCTTGTGTTTGAGAGTTTGGCAAAGTTCCTCCATGCAGGGGGCAACTTAGCAATAATGCAACCCGCCACAAACTTATAGGGTAAGGTACACTTAAGGAGTTCGAGCTCTTTGGCAATGCATTGTATCTCATGAGCTTGTTGAACCACAGGAAGGTCCTTTGTCATCTTAAAATCATGAAAGCTCTCCATGATATACAGTTCACTGCCAGCATCTGCAGCACCAAACTTTGCATCCAGTGCATCCCAGAGCTCCTTCCCGTCTTTTATGTGCATAAACACATCACACAGACGGTCAGCAAGAATGCTCAGAATACATTCCACAAAGACAATATTAGCATCCTCGAACTTCTTCTGATCCTCGTCAGATATAGTTCCTTCAGGTTTTCCTTTACTGATATGGAACACTTTCATCGTGGTCAGCCAAAGCTCAGCCTTGTACTGCCACCTCTTAAAGTGCACACCTGTAAACTTATCCGGCCTCAGTGCATCGGTAAAACCAGCCATTGTTAATTCAGGAAATTGCCTACAATAAGATTTTTGGATTGTTGGATTATTAGGCATAATTTCCACGATTAATTCCAGAATATAAATCATGAAAAAACCAGCTACTAGCTCATGTAACTCGAACATACTAGATGTACTAAACAACAGGATGATCGGAAATAAACAGCAGCTTAACATGTACTCGCAGAACATGATGAATAACCAAACAGGAGCACGTAGCACGTACCGTTCGGTTGTCGTAGTAGAAACTTTGGGGTAAGAGTGATCGCAGCAGATGGCGACAAAGACGGCGGTAGGCAGCACCGCCTGACTTGGATGGAAGATGACCCGTGATGGAGAACTCGAGCAGTCGCGCAGAGCTCTTCCCAAAAACCTTATTCGCCCTCTCCCGTACATGATCACAAGGGCAAGTGGTTCCGGAGACCTGCTCTCCCGTCCGCCGGTGCACGCCGGCAAGCGGGAATGGAGTAGACTACGGTGACGGTGCAAGTAGAGAGGATGGCAAAACCCTAGATTGGTTTTCGGTGGTGCTGTGGCGGTAGCTGCGCAGAACTTTATATAGAGCGGCTCAGGAAACCCTAACGGAGGCGAACGTGTGCCGAGTCCACGTTACGCACGATCGGGTCGGTTACAGTAGCCCACGATTCGGGAACGACCCGAATAAGCTAACTGTTGGACACGTCTGTCAAAACCTCACAGTTTTCCTGAGCAGCAAAATAATGCTCGGCTCGGCAAGATTCCCGCAACCCACGGCACGCGCGCGCGTCGAGACGAGACGAGACGAGCGTGCGAGCGGCGGCGGTGTTGTCGGAGGAGCGCGTACGTGTATCTCTCTTATTGCTACTCACTTACAAAGTGGTGCTACACTCCACCTTATAAGGTGGTGCAACTCTCCTCCATTTTCCCATATGGGACTAAACTTGAGCTCCCACTCCACTTCCACGTGAGCTGCCACAAACATGGGCTCAAACACATATGGGCTGCCACAAATTTGGGTTTTAAGATTTAGGAAAAATCTGAAATACACATGGACCTAAATGGATTAGCGCCATTATTTCTAACAGTTGTTGGATGGTCCATGAGCCTATTTATAATTTTATTATTTTTATACTGTTGTTGATGATTATTACTCGATAGAATGATTTTTAAAAAAAATTATAGTTCGTAGGAGTACAGGGATATTTGCGTCGATATGACTCGTCGCGGACAGGCAGGCCAAGGGGCCAGGCTCGCAATATCGGCCGGCAGGCCGACGTTCGCCCTGTATGGCCTGTCACAGGCTCACAGCGCTTCACTGGAGGAAAAAAATAGACCCATGCTGTTACACGCGCCAAGTACAGGAGCTTCTTCGGCATGCGCGTCGCGCCGCGCCGCGCCGGCGTCCTCCAAACGGCGGCGTACCGACCTCCCCCGACACAGCTTCCGGACGCGGGGTGCGCGCATTTATTCTGTTCCTACGGAGATGACTACGGCGGCGCCTCCGGAAAGAGCGTGATGGGCGCGCACCTGAGGGCCGGCAGGCCGGACGCCGCGCGGGAGGTGTTCGACGGAATGCCGCCTCGGGGCGTGGTGTCCTGGAATACCTTCATGGCCGCGCACGCGCGGGCCGGAGAGCACCTCCAGGTTGCAGGGGCATTCCTGGAGCTGAGTCGGCAGGACATCCGCCCAGACCACGCATCGTTCTCGACCATGCTGTCCGCCTGCTCGCGGCTGGAGGCTCTGGAGCTGGGACGGAGCGTCCACGGGCTCGCGCTCAAGACCTGTTGCACGAACAACGTGTTCGTGGGAGCCTCCCTCATCACGATGTACGCCAACTGCGGGATTTTTGGCTGCTTGGAGCGGGTCTTCCATGGTGTCGACAGCCCGAATGTGGCTTTGTGGAATGCTCTAGTATCAGGCCTTGCGATGAACCACCAGGTAGCTGATGCGCGCAGGGTTTTCGACCAGATGCCGAATCGCAATGTCGTGTCCTGGACGGCCATGGTGAAAGGGTATGTTATGGCGCACCAGATGGAGCTGGCTCTGGAACTGTTTAACTCGATGCCCGTGAAGAATTCTGTATCGTGGTGTGTCATGATAGGAGGGCTTGTCCACCACCAGCAATTCAGAGAGGCAGTTGAGCTGTTCGATAGTTTGATGAGGAATGGGGATGAAGTGACAAGTGCAATTCTTGTTAAGGTTGTGAACGCCTATGCTGGCCTGAAAAGTGTTGGGGGAGGCAGATGTATTCATGGGTTTTCTGTGAAGTCTGGGTTCGTTCTTGACCTGATTATTGAGGCATCATTGGTTTCGATGTACTGTAACTCCCTGGATATTGAAGTGGCACGGTTGGAATTTGATAAAATGGACAGGAAGCATGTTGGTTCATGGAATTCCATCATATCTGGCTATATTTATGCGGACAGGATTGATGATGCTAGAAAACTTTTTGACTCCATGGTTGATAGAGATAAGGTCTCATGGAATTCCATGATTAATGGCTACATTAGAGATGGAAGAATTGCTGATGCTACTGAGCTATACTCAAAGATGCCTGAGAAGAATGTTGAGGCAGCTACTGCATTGATGTCATGGTTTATAGACAACGGAATGCTTGATAAAGCACGAGGTATGTTTTACAGTATGGACCAAACAGATGTAGTGAGTTGCACAGCTCTGCTCTTTGGATACATGAAAGAAGGATATCTGGATGATGCACTGGACCTTTTCCATAGGATGCACAAAAGGACTGTTGTCACTTATAATGTGATGATAGCTGGTTTTCTTCACCAAGGCAAGATAACTGAAGCTTACAAGCTCTTTAATGAATCACCTTCTCATGATTTGGTGACTTGGAGTTGTTTGATTACGGGGCTCGCTCAGAACGGTTTAACTGATGATGCACTTAGGATGTACAAGAAAATGTTATTAAGAAATATGCGCCCAAGTGAATCAGTTGTTTCTAGTCTCATGAGCTGTTTTTCGCATCATTCTATGATGGTCCATGGTCAGCAGCTTCATGCCACAACTATCAAGCTTGGACTTGGGTCATGTTTGCTAATTCAGAATTCACTTATTAGCCTATATTGCAAATGTGGCGAAATGATTGCAGCACAGAATATTTTTAATCAGATGGTTAAGAGAGATGTGGTTACATGGAATGCAATAATTCATGGATATGCATTCAATAGTCTCGGTCAGAATGCTATTGAAATGTTTGAGAATATGAAGACTGCACAAGTTGATCCTGATGAAATCACATTTCTTGGTGTACTGTCTGCATGTAACCACATGAGCCTTTTGGAGGAAGCGAAGCATTTCTTCAGTGTGATGACAGGTGATTATGGCATTGTGCCTACCATAACGCACTATGCTTGCATGGTTGATCTGTTTTGTAGGAGAGGCATGCATGAGGAGGCTGAACGATTAGTGAAGTCAATGCCATTTGAACCTGATTCAGCAATATGGACTTCTCTCCTCAGCAGTTGCAGACTGAGTGGCAGTGATAAGTTAGCAGAGCATGCGGCAAGTCAATTGATTGCCAAGAATTCTTGTACAAAAATGCCTTATCTACACCTCATCAGTGTACATGGAGCAACAAATAAATGGGGTGTGCTTGAAAGTTTGAGAAGTCAAACAAGAAGAACTGCTACTGAGAAAGAAGTTGGTTATAGCTGGATTTAGCATCCCATCATGATTCACTGCTGATGTGTTTTACCAACAGTTGTTCAGTCTGGTACCAAAACACTATGCTGCATACCATGAGGGGACTGCTGAAATTTACAACAGTATCTACGGTGTAGCCCATGATATTATTGCAGACATTTTCTGCTTGCCAGAAGCACCAACTAAGGAAGTCCCCGCATCCAATATTCAGTCGCTGCTGCCCCGGCTGGTCAGACTCTGCTACCGCTAGAGTGCCAGAAGCCACCCCAGCCCGCCGGAAGGAGCCGACGGCGTTCGAGCCCAGCCAGGTCCGCTGCTGCACCCTCCCCCATCGCTGGGTCTGGGGAGGGATTGGCTGGGGACGAAGTGGACGGCTCCTTTCAGCGTCAGTACCGCTGCCGTGTCATTCCTTTGACTCGCTGCGGCCGCCTCCTCGTTCCGGAGAGACGCCGATCTTCCAATCCGAGGTGACCAGCTCGACCTTGTCAGAGTTTTGTTTTGTGATTCGAGCAATTTTCGTTGATTTCGTTTGAAAAAATCGAACATGCACTCGGGCTGCGACGTTTCTTCCGACAAGGGAGATTGCACGAAGTTCTCTGGAACTGCAGTGCTAACACAGTCCATACTATTAGTATCTGCAACTTGGCTCCGCGTGCTGGCGCCCCTGGCTTCGTCTGGTTGATCTCGTAGAGTGAGTGCTACGGAAATGAAATGCGGATCATGTTCATGTGGCTCTGCATCCTTCAAACATACGGCAGAACAAACTAGTTAAATTAACCTTTGTGCCTTAAAGAGACAAAGATTAGCAAACAATATAGAAGAAAATGAAACTTAGTTCCTCAGATGCTTCTGCTGTTGAGACATGAGCTGTAGTTTGAATATCATTGTCATTGCCAGTTCCTTTTGGTTCCTGTTTCTCACACCTTAAGTGATTAGGCTAACTAGACAGCTGCTTGCACAAAGAATGAAGCTTCTCTTGCAGACAAACTAGCTCTTGAGCTACAGACTTCCTAGCCTCTATCACACTTGGATGCAAACCCTGTACAAGTGTATCAAGGGTTAAAACCAACATAGTTTAACGATGTCGATGATCTAGCTACATACAAGTATGAGAAAAATAAATCAAGATGAAAAGACACATTACCTGAATGTTGTCAAGGTTCAAGAGTAAATTCATGATAGTGTCATCAACTTGCTCTTTCACTGTCAGCTGCTTTGAAGAAGCTTCAAGGCCTTGCAGCTGCTTCTTCAAATCTTCCATTTGCTCATGTACTTTCTTGACCTTCCAGAGTTTCTCCAAAGGCTTCCATCTTCGTACATCGTACCTTCTGTATGCATTCTGAATACAAACGGCTGCATCAGGTTCCGATAAGCTGATTTCATGGGCAGATTTTGAAGCTTTGCCTTAGAATTTCATCCGATCCTCCTCTGTGATTTTGTCGTATTCTTGCAAGCTCCCGGCACTTGCATTTTCTTGTGCTTCAGCATTGATGCTGGGGTCACACCTTCTGATCAACCTTTGTGGAAATTTCTTTCACCTGCACGGGCTTCACAGAAGCATCTTGCACTGTTAGATACCTAGGCCCTACTCTTTTGTCCAATTAAGGCGATTGTTCTTTAACTGGCACATTACTCTCTTTATTTTGACTCTCTTTGTTTAGCCCCAATAGGTAATGTGTAGGGATAAACTGATTCACCGTAATCATTTTCAGATCAAAGTCACTGCCTAAGAGTTTAATCTATGGGTCTTGTGACCAAAAGGATAATGGTGGTTCTGGTTGTCCATGACCAAAGGATAACGAGCCATGGAAATATGTATGTTTACAATGTACCTTTTTTATGCATGAATTGTATTTGAAGAACTATGGAAAGACTGATAGGTTACTTTGCACTTGTATAGTGCAATGCTACTCCCTCCGTCCTAAAAAGGATGTCTCAGTTTTGTCTAAATTTGAATGTATCTAGACACTATTTAGTATATAGATTCATCCAAATTATGATAAACTTGCGACATCTTTTTTAGGATGGAGGGAGTACTTTTATTAGTGAAAGAGCTTCACCTGATCTTAGTTTTTCCTTGTTATTTGACAGACAATTGAGAGCAGCTCCTATGGCGAGTCTAATGAAGCGGAAGCAGTCACCTTCTCACATCTTGTCAGTTTGGATCCTGCTATTTTTCCTAGTTTAAATTTCAGCAGTTCCTTGCATCACCCTGGTTTAATATTCCCTCCGTCCCAAAATAGATGTCTTAGATTTGTTAAATTTTGGATAAATCTAGACACGTCTATTTTAGGACGGAGTGAGTATTTAATTTCACAGATAGTTATAATAAAGGTTCTCGTTATGCATCTGGCATGTCTTGAGAGCATCTATTCATTCTTCACTTGTCTCTTTCATCTGCAGCACCTCGTCGATCTGGCCGGTTCAGAGAGCTGAAACAACCTCTTCTCGTTGGCAACGATGTACAAGGAAACCAAACTGTTGCTCGATTGCAAAAAAGGCATGTTCATGTAAATTGTTCGAATTTGTCCAATTGCTTCAGTTCAGTGTAAACTGCACACTTTTAGCAGAAGGTAGTGGTTTTCTTTTAGAGTAAACTGAATGGGTGGTCATAATTCTTTCGCTTCACCTTCACTTTGGTCCTAATTCTTTAAAATTGCACGTCTTGGTTCTAAATCTTTTATAAGTCACGCGGGGTCCTAAATTGGTTCGACCCGTGTTGACTGTTGACATGTCAGCAGTGAGGACCAGTAGACATACCAGTCAGCCTACATATTTACTGACAGAGCCCCACACTTGTATTTCTTTTAAAACATGACCCTTTGCCATGCCAGCGGTGCGGGCCGATGCGCTAGCTGTCGACCACCCAAGGTCGGCACTAGCGACGTTCGCTTGCCTCTATAGACCGTGCGCACTGAGCTTCCCCAACTCGGGGTCGTGGGCAATTTTCCTTTCTGATAGGGCGACCTCGGTCGTGTAGACCAAACATGCTCGATCAAGGGGTGTGGTGTGGCTTAAAAAAGAAATCCGTCTGGAATAATCAGGGCCGGAGCTACCGTATGTATCCTGCTGCACGGAGTAGACAGCCCTGGCCCGATGATACTAGTACGGAGGCTGCTAGATCGATCGATCCAAGACCAAGAGAACGAATGGCGAGTTGAGTATATATATAAGAGCAATTTCAATAATACAGTCGGCTTGCTGGCTATAAAATCATCTATAGTCAGCTTATAGTTAAGTAGTACAATAATTATGTTTAAAGATTTACTACTCTCTCTGTTTATAATTAGATCGTGATTTAGGTTTAGTCGAAGTCAAACTTTTTAAACTTTGATCAAATATTTAGCAAAATATAAAAATATCTAAAATATAAAATCTATAATATTAGAATCATTATAAAATATATTTTTATAATACGTACATTTGATATCATGAATATTGATATTTTTTCTTATGATTTTGGTCAAAGTTGACACAGTTTGACCTTAGTAAATTCCAAAACACAATCTATTAAAAACCAGAGAAAGTACTTTATAAGTGAATAACCCACTCATATACTCATAAAGTGCCTAAGAGCACGCGTAAGAGCTTTGCTAGAAATGGCCCATGCGCCCCAATTGTGCCCCTGGATCAGTTTTCACCCGATTATCTATCTAGTACGTACACCAGGAAAACAAGTGTCTGTTGGAACAAACACATCGGTCAGGTATTGTATTGATACCAGCATTGACTGGTGTATAATTTCGGGAGATCGGCGGCAGTAATAAAGCACCGAATATTCAGAAGGGAAGTACGTACGTACGTAGTGGCCTCTTCGTTCATTGATACCAGCATTGATCCTGTACCATGTTCACACACGACGGGCCGCCCGGAGTGCTTTTGTGAGAGCACCTCCACTTGTTTCGGGCTTAATTTCATATAGCTATTTAGCGCCGAATGGACGTAACATTCAGCCTGAAAATCCCTAGTTTCCCACTCGTGTTTACAAGCCGAGTTTTTGGTTCTGTCTAAATTTTGAACAAACTCGGCGAAATATAGATGAATATAAGCGATTTAATTTAAACATACGCGAGTTCATACATATTATGTTAAATTCGGACATATACCCAAATTTTGACCGCATTAGGCTAAAGAAAAATTAAAAGACATAATAATAACTACTAGGCGATGCTAATACCGATGCTGATGATGTCGGGCACGCTATTCACATGCCGAAGTTGCGGTATAAGAATGTGTAGTTGGCGTCCTAGGTCCCGTCGTCGCCACCATGGCTGCCGCCGAGCTCTTCTTCTCAGTGTGTGGTTGGGAAATGGGAGGTGTGAGAGTGTGTGCTCTGGGAACCGGCGAGGGCGCCGACGTTTATAGCCGAAAGAGAAAAGGGTGGCAAAGGCGGAAGGGGTGTAGCGACGTGAACAGAAAAAGAGAAAACAACGGGAAGACGGACCGGCGGTGACATGCCGTTACACTGACACATGGCCGATAAGATGGTCAGTCATTGCCCGACGGTCCGTCGCAGGAGACGAGGCGATTGGGTGAGAACGACTCGACAGACTGGTTTTTTTTCGCTGATACTGTGGTCCGCGGTTCCCATGAGGTTTTCAGCGCCTTGGTTCGGTCTGGGAGTGCCGGATGAAATTTGGGCCAAATCCGACGCAATTCGGCATCCTAAAAACATGATGGTACGAAATTTCGTTGTCCGGATTAAAAAATCGATCCGAGAACGCCCTTGTGTGAACGCGGGTAGAGATGATCTTACTTGCAGTTTCTCAGCGGTACGGTGCTTGTACTGATCGACTTAGTTGTTAGTACGCTCTTAGGTTGGTAATTTCTCCATCTCGTACGTGCTGCTAGTAATGTTTTTGTCACCGACAGCCTGGCTTTCCACGACAAGTGCAATACATGCAACTTCTTAATTTACGTTGTACCCGCTTGCTTTCCTCCGAGGACATTGGAGGTAATGATGCTGTGCATCCATTCGTATCTAAGGGTGTGTAAAAAGTGAAACCGTCCAAACCTTCCAAACCGGCTAGTTGCATGCTAGTTTATTTTTAAAATCTAAATCCAGAAATTAGTATTCTCTTCGTCTTCAAATAGATGTCTTAAATTTGTAAAAATTTGAATGAATCTAGACACTATTTAGTACTCCCTCCGATCCATATTACTTGTCGTAAAAATGGATATATCTAGACATGTTTTAATGCTAGATACATCCAATCCAGTGACAATTAGTATGGATCGGAAGGAGTATATAGATTCATTCAAATTTTTAAAAACCTAAGACATCTATTTTAGAATGGAAGGAGTACACAAATTTGAATTAGCCCAAACCGGCTAAACCAGTCAAACCGGTTTTGCACAGGCTTAATCGTCGTACCCCACCCACATCGATCGATGGATCTCGCTACATGACATGTGCATGCGGCCAGTGTGCGTAATGACCACATCAAGATCTATGCGGACAGCTGCGTGCATTCATGGGCGTGTTGATTCCACTCACGGCTAGCTAGCTGGAGACACATACCCAGTGGATCCATCGATATATGTCGTCGATCGTCTGCTTGATTGTAGGGCTGTACGTCCATCGTCGTTCTAGCCTGGTGAACCCGCATGCATGTAGTCCTATATGTAAGCCTGGCAAGAGAGCGTTGGGATGACACCAAGCAGCACCAGCAGAGTGGAGTCGAGTGGCAGCGTGATTAACGCCACGATTTGGACCACCCTTGGCATCGCCGAGGAAAGAAGTTTTTCTGTCTTTGCGTCGCGTGTCGAGCCGGACAGCGACAAATCTCCGTCCGTGAGGAAACGATCAAAAAGGAGAGAGAAAGAGAGAGAGAGAGAGAGAGAGAGCTCGTATATATGGCCGTGCCCGATCGGTGCTGTGGTGGTGCATGGCGCCACGCGACGAGCGAGACACCACAGCTGGCTGTGTCTTTTTCTTTTTTACAAAAAAAGGTTCGCACTCAGTCGACTTAGATTTTGTTATATCTCAACAGGTGTTCGTGGCGACGAGATATTATCTGCGTGATCTATGACTCGTAAATGTGGGTGGTGTGGTTGTGGGGTGGACTAACACAGAATGAATTTCTAGTTTTACCTTGGAGGTAAAAATTTAAATTCTGATCTTAATTGCTTGTGCCTGGAAATGATCTTATTGAAGCTATTGTTTTGCGAACAAGAAATTTCTTCAGGGTGAAAACCTATGATCGTTGGTTGGACGATGACGGCGACACTTGTGCACTGTTTCTTTTTTAAAGGCGTTTTTTATTGGAGTGGTTGGACTATCGGTGTTGTTCTGGTGATGTTTGTGTCGTTGCTTTGAGAAATCATTCTCTGTAGTGGAATTTTTCTTTTTGTAATTCTTCTTCCAAGTTTTCTGGGTTGTGTGCATCCGTAAGACCGCTTAGGCATGCGCTGTTGTAGATGCTAGATGTAATTGTTATCTCCATGTTATTTATTTATACTCTTTTTAAAAAAAAAATCTCAATTGGTTGACATCGTCCTATTCCTTAGCCAAGCATAAGTCACATGTTTCAGGACTGAGGAAATACTACTTATGCGACATGAATAAATTTTAACGCCATAAAAAATATTTGGTACTATGCATGGACTACTTTTGTGCTATGTAAATATTTTTATCAGTTACAGCCCAAATACAACTCTCGTATCGCATGAACCCCGAGACAAATCCAATAATAAGAGTGATGGTTATTTAGTTCTCAAGCGCATGAAAACTAAATAATCAGTTTATTTGAATTGATAAACACGTTTAGGACAGGAGAGAAGCGGCATTAGAACCCATCTAGGATTTTGTCCCTTTTGCCGACGACGTCACCAGTCCGCTCCGTCTCTGGTGGCCTTGGTGCATTGGAGGTGTGGCGGACCTCTCGCTGGCGAAAAGGTTCACATTTGTTGTTTAGATTGTTTTCAGTGTTTTTTTTAGAATATTGAGACGACGGCTATATCTTGAAGTCAGGTTCTCCCTCTCTATCCTCGTTCCATTGGTGCGCCTAGCGCTGACGAAGGGCGTGTGGAGTTATGTGTCTGACGAATCTCTTGGAATTCGGTCATTTTTTATATTCTTTTGATATGGTCCGATCTACGACTGTCATCTTCGACGATGGTTGTTTCTTTGGTGTTGGTCTTTCTGGAACTTAGCATGACGATTTTCCGTCCGTCTAGTACAACAAGCTCAACTACGATAAGCTTTGCCCGATTCCGGTGATGAAGGGCGAGGACCATGGTGCGTATTTGGCTCGTGCTAGTGTACGTAGTCGTGTCTGGTGCAATGAACTATTTATAATTTTTAGGCTCTTTTGTTCAGCTGCTGCTGATGATTAGGTTTGTAGAATTTCGCAAAAAAAAAATCTAGGTAGCGGCCTACGCAGCCTGCAATGGTCAGACGATGAGATTTCTGGCCCAGCTTTCCAGTGAAATGCCCAGCTGCCCAAAGCTTCAAACCTAACCTGCCCACGCTACCTCCAGCCAGGCGCTGCGCGTATGCATAGTCGGCCCGGCCTCAGCCCAACACGGTGCTCTCTCCGTCCTCGGTCCCGGCGAATCGGAACGGCGTACACAGGTCCAGCTGAATACGTATGGCATATATAGTTCCAATGTAGGAGTCTGCTGCGTTTGTCTTCAAACATATACAGTACTTCCAAAAGAACTGCTCACTGTACATTCAACCGGTCGTTTGATGGTCGAGAAGGATCGATCAGTAGCCATGGCGGCGGCCTCGACGTTGCTCTTGGTGGCCACCACTCTCGTCGCCCTCGGCGCCCGCAGCGGCATCGACGCCTTCGACCCCAAGTCCCCAACCCTCTGCAGGACTTCTGCGTCGCTGACAACGAATCCAAAGTGCGAGTGAACGGGGTGCCGTGCAAGGACCCGGCGGACGCGGTGCCGGACGACTTCCTCTTCGTCGGCGCCGATTGTATCGAGTAGTCTATGAATTTTGTGTGAACAGATCTGCGATGAGAAACGACCACTCTCATCAGGTGACAAAAAATCCAACTGATTTGCGTCGTTATTGTACACCGAAGTTAAGTAATCCTTCGTACTGATGTCAGCACAACTGTTCCAACTATGAGCGACCTGGCAAGGTATCTTATTGTGTTTCTTATTTTTCTTGTTTATTTTATATTTTCCATCATTGTCATAAGAATTTGAGTGCACAAAATCATATTGCTTTGTTTAAGTCATTATAGTTGAGTGATGTTTTATCTCGAGCCCACCCTCCAATTTCGTTCTAGAATCGCCACTGCCTCCGTCTACTTCGGCTTCCTCGACTCCGGCAACAGGCTCTTCGCCAAGGTGCTCCGGAAGGGCGACGTGTTCGCCGTGCCGCAGGGGCTCGTCCACTTCGTCCTCAACAACGGGAGCGCCCCCGCCGTGCTCTATGCCACGCTCACCAGCCAGAACCCCGGCATGGTGCTCCTCGCCGACGCGCTCTTCTCTGCCGCGGCGCCACTCCCGATGGAACTCCTTGCCAGGACGCTCCAGACGGACAGGAAGACCGTGGAGGAGATCCGGGCCAACTTCGAGGGCAAGTCTTGGTCGTCGGTCTTCTTGATGGCTGGCCCTGCTGGCAGCACGAACCATGCTAGCTAGCTTGTCACTACCGTATTCTTTTTTTTTTATTCATCTCTGTTCTGCCGACAATAACTAATTTGTGAACGAGCAAACTGTCATGGGCCTGCCTGGGCCTATCGGCCTTGTAAGCGTGTGTAAGCCAGAGGGTTACCTAAGTGGATTAGTCGAGTCGAGTATATGCCGTGTGTCGGTGTGTGGCTAGGAGACAGCTATCGACAATGAACTGAACTGATTCCCTAATCCCTACCGCCCTACATGCTACCCCCTCTTCCTCTTGAACCTTCCTTCTGTGATGTATCCCTTGGAGTGAAATCGAGTCTAGATCCTTCAGGCCATGTTGGGTTTCATAGGGATTTGATGGGATCGACTTAGATTGAAGTGGATTATATCCCATCTAATCAAATTCCCTCCTAATCCTCTCCAATCCACTTCAATGCACTAGGCCTAAAGCAAAAAAAAATAAAAAGAGTCTGCCACCCTATCTTCCTTTTCAACATTTCTCTACTTTTTTCAATACACAATATTGTGACGGGACTTCACACGCAGGAAAAAAATTGTCACAAAACTCTCGCACGATTTTTTTTTGGTAAATTACTAAAATTTGAATAACTCCTAGACATCACACTTTGAAAAAGGATAAATCATGGGCCTTCCATGAACCTTTTTGTAGCTGGGTGATGGGGTGTCTACTTAGTTTTGTATCAGGCTATCAGTTAAAGCCTACTCGACGTCACAAGCCGATACGTGAGGAGCTTGCTCTCGCGGATCGTGGTGGCGGCGGCCTAACAAACCCATCTAGGGTTTCCCAACCCTCTCGCCAGTGAGCCGCTGGTTCGCTCCGCCTCTAGTGGCCTTGGGGTCTTAGAGGTGTGACGGACCACGGTCTCTCGTCGGCGGAAGGGTTTTCCGTTTTCTTTATTTAGACTGTTTTTTGGGTCTTTTTCGGGAAGCTGAGGCGACGGCTATATCCTAAAGTCAGAATAAAATTCTCTCTGTCCTATCCTCGCTCCGGTGGTGTGTCTAGCACTGGCGAAGGACGCGTGGAGTCATTTGTCTGACGAATCTCCATGGATCTGCTCGGTTTTCATGTTGACTGTGCGGCTTCAGGCCAGTCTCTTTCGATACGATTGTCATTATTGGCGATGGTTGCTGCTCCGGTGCGTTGGTCCTTTGGGTCCCGTCTATCTACTATAACAAGCTGTACTATGACAAGCTTTGCCTGGCTTCGATGATGGAGGGGCTAAGACGGCGGCGCGCCTTTGGCTCGCGTTAGTGTCAGTAGTTGTCGCTAAGTGGTCCATGGATCTATTTGTAATTTTTATTAATTTTAGCCTTCTTTATACTGTTATTGATGATTTTTAATAGATCGGTGTAATTTCACCAAAAAAGCCTACTCAACATCCTTTTTCCTTTCATCAAACTCATCTATAAGAAAAACATGCAGGAACTGTAAAAGCAAAGTTCCATAATCTGTGCCGACCAGAACAAGAGCAATCATATCAAAGTGGAAGTCAAACTTTCTTGTTATAAACATTCAAACATTGATTAAAATAGTTATATCTTGGCCACTTGGATTTTTATTACTTTTATGCCTAATCTATAGGAAAAAATGGCAAGCATATATAAGTTTTTTCTTACTTGGGACATGAACGAAAGGTAAGACTATTCAGCCGAATGTGGTTATAAATTTATATGTTGGCAACTTCATGTTTGATGTTTCAGTTCAATCTATGGATTTGGAACCAAATCTCATCTGAAAGAACGAGATAATAAAAAAGGCAAGGCATATGCCCCAAAGATCTCTTTTCTATGCCACATATCGATTAAGTTATCGAGTCTACCAAGGCTTTGGGTTCATTTTTTATTGCCTATTTAGGTTGTCACCAAATAAAGATGAAATAGTCGAATCAAATAAAGACATCCTTCATAACCCCATATGGAGCTTACTACTATGTGCCAATGCGCTTTAGTCTAGAAAATATAACATTACCTGCATTAGTGTGAGATCCATAAAGCCATTAAGAAAGAAAAATCGAGATATCATAAAATTTCTACTAGACTAACATTAAGCAAACAAAAAAAGCCTAACTAAACAAAAAAGTAACTAACATCGGGAAGCCTTCCATTGTCCGGGGGACGCCTAGCGTTGTCCTTAGTAGATACGGGGAGCTTTTCTAAAAAAAAGATATAGGGAGCGCCTATTGGAACTAATCGGGTAACAGAGGTTGCACATAAGGTGATTCAACCGACCCAAACGGCTTTTATGCCAGGACGACATATTCTCGAGGGTGTTCTAATTTTACATGAAACAATTCATGAACTCCATAGAAATAAACTTGATGGTGTGCTACTCAAAATAGACTTTGAAAAAGCATATGACAAGGTTCAATGGCCATTTTTACAACAAGTGCTAAGAATGAAGGGTTTTGATCCAACATGGTGTAGATGGATAAAAGATTTTGTGAGTCATGGTAGTGTTGGGATTAGGGTTAATAATGATATAGGTCATTATTTTCAAACAAAAAAGGGTTTACGGCAAGGTGATCCACTTTCACCTATTCTTTTTAATATAGTTGCGGATATGTTAGCTATTTTGATAGCTAGAGCCAAGGAGGATGGACAAGTAGCTGGTCTAATACCCCATTTAGTTGAAGGGGGGTGTCCATACTTCAGTACGCAGATGATACAATTCTATTTATGGAACATGATATGCAAAAGGCATTAAACATGAAACTAATCCTATGTATTTTTGAGCAACTATCTGGTCTTAAAATAAACTTTCATAAAAGCGAGATATTCTGTTTTGGTCGAGCCAAAGAGGCGGAGGCAGAATATAGGAACCTTTTTGGTTGTGAATCTGGATCTTTCCCTTTCAAATATTTGGGTATACCAATTCATTATCGTAAATTAAAGAATGGGGAGTGGAAACCAGTAGAAGGTCGATTTAAAAAAAAGCTTTCTAGCTGGATAGGTAAGCTTTTATCCTATGGTGATCGGCTAGTTTTGATCAATTCTGTTTTAACCAGTCTACCCATGTTTATGTTATCTTTCTTTGAAGTACCTATAGGGGTACAAAAAAGACTAGATTTTTCCAGATCCAGATTCTTTTGGCAAAGCGATGGGCATAAAAAGAAATATAGGCTTACCAAATGGAACATAATTTGTAGGCCTAAGGATCAAGGGGGGTTGAGAGTGGAAGTGCTGGAACTCAAAAACAAATGTTTGTTAAGTAAATGGCTTTTCAAGCTTTTATCCGGAGAGGGTGTTTGGTACGAATTGGTTCAGAATAAGTATTTGCACTCCAAATCTTTGTCACAAGTCAAGGTAAAACCGAATGACTCACCTTTTTGGAAGGGACTTATGAAAATTAAAGATGATTTCTTTCAACGGTGTTTCTTTAAAATTGGGAATGGAGAGACCACTCGTTTTTGGGAGGATACGTGGCTGGGAAGCGAGCCTTTATCCCAACATTATCCTTCTCTCTACAACATTGCCCAACGGAAACAAGCCTCCGTTGCCGATGTCTTGTCTACTACGCCCTTGAATATCAGTTTTAGACGGTCATTAACCGGTAATAAATGGACAAGGTGGCTACATCTAGTCGAGCGCCTCATGAATGTCCAATTAACGAATCAGCCTGACGACTTCGTTTGGAAGCTAACGGACTCAGGGGAATTCACGGTTAAATCTTACTATTTGGATTTAATGAATGATCACACTAGATTCCTTCGCAAATATATTTGGAAAATGAAAGTCCCTCTTAAAATCAAGATTTTTATGTGGTTCTTGCATCGTCGGGTTCTTCTTACTAAGGACAATCTGGTCAAAAGAAATTGGCAGGGTAATAAGAAATGTTGTTTTTGTGATAATGAGGAAACAATACAACATTTATTTATTGATTGTTCTCTTGCGAAGGTAGTGTGGCGTATTATACATATGGCCTTCAATATTACACCCCCAACAAATATATCAAACCTTTTTGGGAATTGGCTAAGGGGAGTTCTTAAGCAAGAGAAAGTGCAGATTCGCGTAGGCGTATGTGCTGTACTTTGGGCTATATGGAAGGTGCGAAATAATTATATATTTAATAATGCAAAAACTTTTTCATTTATGCAGGTTATTCCATTAGCAACACATTGGATCCGTATATGGTCATACCTACAACCAACGGAGAAGCGCCAGACTTTGGATATTGGATGCTGCCGGTTGGAATCGGTTGCACGGGATATATACAACCAATTCAGTTGGCATTCTGATCTTCCCTTAGCTTATTGATATAGATGCATCCCATTCGATCTTCTATTTTCCTTTGGCTGATCCATGTCGAGACATTGTATGACCCGTGATGTAATAATTCGTAACGACATTGCAATAAAGTAATAAAATGGCCGTATGTATCTATCGATACAGAGCCCGGGGTAATCCCCTTTTCGAAAAAAAAGGGAGCGCCTATTGGTCATTCGCGGTGAGCACAAGTGGTGCATGGCGTGATAGCAGGTCCTCTTGAACCTTCCTTCTCTTCTCTGATGTATCTGTTCCAGTGAAATCTAGTCTAGATCCTTAAAGTAAGATCATTGCGATGTGCCACCCTTGGAGAAGGAATGTCACATGAATCAATCTCTCTCTCTCTCTCTCTCTCTCTCTCTCTCTCTCTCTCTCCCTCCAGTACACATAATACTGTGACGGGTCTCCCACCCTTACGAAATAAGCAATTTATATCAAGGTATGAGAAAAGATAGTCTTAGGCTCTCACACAAAAATACGGGTAAAATTTGAGTAACTCCTAGACACCACTTCGAATAAAGATAAATCATGGACCTTCCATGAACTCTTTTGTAGCTCGGTGATGGGGTGTCTAGTTAGTTTTGTGTCATGTACTCGGTCAAAGCCTACTTGACGTCTTTTTTCCATTCATGAAAATCATCTATAAGAAAAACATGCATGGATTCTAAAAGAGAAGTTTCATAATCTACACCTACATATCAGGAAGAATCATGTCAAAGTGGAAGTTGAGATTTCTCGACATAATCCTTCAGACATTGATTCTCGACATAATAGCTCAAACATTGAGTAAATTGTGATATCTCAATCACTCTGATTCTTCATTATTTTTATGCCTAATTTGTAGGAAAAATGGCAAGTATATATATGTTTTTTTACTTGGGACATGACCGAAAGGTGAGACTATTCATTTGAATTTGGTTTTATCATAAATTTATATGTTGCCAACTGCTTGTTTAATGTTTCAATTAAATCTATGGATCTCGAGATAAATTTGATCTCAAAGAACGAGATAAGCAAAAATGGCAAGGTATGCCCCAAATATCCCTTTTCCATGCCACATATCGATCAAGTTATCAATTGAGTTCTTGTGTTTTAAATGCCTATTTAGGCTATCACCAGATAAAGATGAAAGATCCGGATAAAATTAAGATATCTTTTAAAGAGTCAGATCCATAAAGCCATGAAGGAAGCAAAATCAAGATATCATAAAATTTCTACTGGACTAAAATTGAGGAAACAAAAGAAGTAACTAAAGTAAGAGAATGAATTGTCAACTTTCTAATAGACAACCTTTATGATTTAGGTCTCTTAGGCTCGTGTGCTTAGAGTTAGAGGAAACGGGTTACGAAGATAAGCACAAGCTGCTTTTAAATTTCCTACTTGAGTTTCCTTAGGATAATGCCCTGTGACTACAACAATAGATAATCCCACAACATATATTTTATCTCAATTGCACACGATGTAACAACGAGATCTTCCTCGGTATGTACGATGGGTTAGGGAGGATTCCATGCGAGCTGTTAGCATCAACATGCCCATAACACCATAGTTGATGAGATATATTAATGTCCATCTGAAAAATGTTGTAGAAGCTAAAGGATCAATTTGCTCACACGCATCTACTCTCTTTGACATAGATAAGACACAATCGCTAGTTCTTGAATATGTGGGTCATATTTATTTGTCATCATTAGAAGACTTCAAAGAGACTATAATAATGTGACCATATTACCAGTTAGAAATTGTTGTTGTGAAGGTTCTTCGGCATCTCACTGCATTTCATTTCTTGGCTTGCAAGGCTTCAAGAGTCTTCAATTTTAATACATGTGCTATTTCTCTCTATTCATTTTGATCCACTATCTTAGGCTTTTATTATAAGTATATATTCACCATGTTGTTGTCGCATGCTTTTGCTATGCTTGCACATGTGTGCAGCTCTCAGAGTCTTTAGTTTCGGCACATGGGCTACTTCTCTTCTCTTCATTTTGAGTTGCTATCTTTAGCTTTTATGAGAAGCATATCTTTGTCATGTCATAGGCTCACATGCCTTTTGACATGAATGTACACATATCAAGCATGGATATCACATCTAGTGAATAAACAATTACATGTCAACCATGCCTATTAATTTTTTTTACATAAACACTAGGACTCGAGTGTGTATTTTTATTGAATGTTGGGTTTACAAGTACACACCACACTTATACAAAACATAATAAAAGTCATAAGATACAAATAATAGCTGAAGTAGTTGTTGCTTCAAATAAAGTTATCGACCAAAACAACAAAGAGACCATACTTCATTATGTTTGCCCTATACTTGAGCCATCGGAGCTCATTTTTTAAAATTGTCCCGCATCTATAAAGATCTGGCTCATTCTATATGTGCTTATCGAATTAACCAAACAAACTAGGCACTAAGGACAATAAGCTCCACATAAAATGGTTTACTGATTTACTACTTTAGGTTTGATATGCATTCCAAGTGATCATCTTGAGTCTGAACTTAAAAGAGGGGTAGATGTACTTCATATTATATATATTTGGTAGTGTAGATGCTAACATTTTACTCTTTATACTTGGCCAAACATGATAATGATTAACTTTGACTAAACCTAATATACAGAGTAATATGAACACATGGAGTATCAACACTATAAGTGTGTGTGTGTGTGTGGACTAGATGCAAACTATCCACTTAAGTGCGTACCCACTTGTTCACTTGGCAAGAAGATCAGTCATGATACAAGCAACCAAGGAGGTGAAGAACAACTTTTACAAGCATAACCATGTTGGCCCTATATACATTAGCCAGACAGACATTGGTCCTCGAGTGCAAAGGTAGAAGGGAGCTTGACTACAAGACTCACCCGTCGAGCAGAGACGAAAGTCGGCCTTAGTGATCCGACGGTGCCGAGTGGAAGGGCCGTCGCTCAGTGGATAAAAGTTATATGACAAGATCTAGAAACCCATCGACGGTGAAAAATCAATATATCATGAGATGTCTATTGTATTAAAACCAAGGGAACAAAAAAAGCGAAAAATCAATCAACTTGTTATTGCCGGTCTCTAAAAAGCGAGAAGAAATGGGATCCAAAGATAAGTGTAAGCCACTCGCAAACCTCCTATCCAAGTTTTCTTGGGATGTTCCCCTGCCTACAACCGTACATAATCACGCCACGTGTGTATTTCATCTCAAGAACACAGGAGATAACAAGAATCAGCCCCTAGGTGTTCAAGAAGAGTTTGAAAGGAAGCCCTGGGTATTGTTCGCATACGCAAGCCCGTAGCACCATAGCTGATGACATGAACATGGAAGACCCATATAGTTACTCTGGTCGAGGTCAAAATACCAATTTTCTCACACTCATCTATTAGTTTTGACATAGAATAATCCCTCATGCCTCTCAAGCCTACACAACCTGTTAGATAAGACGTGGTTGATACTTCTTGAATATGTGAACGATATTCGTTCATCTTCACTGGAGGACTACAACAAGACTATAAACGTAAATATTTTTATCCTTCAGAAATTGTTGTTGTGAAGGTGCTTCTGTAGCTCACCGTGTTGTATTTATCTGCGTGTGAGAGGCTCCCAAAGTCTTGGGTTTCAGCACATGGGCTACTTCTCTTCTAGTCATTTTGATTTGCTATTTTTAGGTTCTATTAGAAGCATATCTTTCTTGTGTCATAGGATCACATGCCTTTTGATATGATGACTGTACACATATCAACCATGCATATTACATCAAGTGGACAAACGATTTCTAGCCTGATGTTGTACAAGTATCACGTTTTGCCGAGTTGGTAGGAGTTGCCGGTGGCACCCCTCGCTGAGGTCCTATTTTAGATTTGGACCACTTTCTTCTTGCAACGCCATGTTGCATTTTCAATACCTCATTGGTTTTGATGCTGATGCTAGAAAAACACTAACACGATTTCCAATTAATTAGGTTCAGAAAAAGAACGAAAATACTCCATCTGTTCCAAGTTATAAGATGTTTTAACCTTTTTGAAAAGCATGTATCTAGATGCACATGAGATGATCCTCAGCTTATATGTGCAGCTTTAAATTGGAACTGATGGATCCTTAGCTCGTCCGTTCTTTTAGTGTGCAGGTTTAAAGAAAAATAAGTAAACCAACACTAAAAGGCGTTTAGATACACGTGTTTTAACAAAAAAAAAAACATCTATATTTTCGAACGGAGGAGTATCTCACAATGGATTAGATCTTGTGCAAGATGCACACGAGATGATCCGATCCTCAGCTTGTATGCGCAGCTTACATAAGAAAACTAGAACGAACGTAATCGCATGTGACAAACTTTTATTCAACTGTATGAGCTATTGAACTGTGGCAGTTGCAAGAAGGAAAACACGCTGACTTACATACGAGTAGTCAATTGAGGACACATAGTTTTCTCTATCTGTTTTTTCTTCCGAAAAGGAGGTTAAAACTCTCGGCCATTGCATCAAGTTAGTATTTGATTTGCAATATTCTTATTAAGGAGTGGACGGCCTAGCTACCAATGTTGCTATCGTCTCCCTTCCTAACAAAGCACCGAGAGATCAGCGCATACCCACTTTAGCAAGGGGCCCAAATCACCAATAGATGGTACATGGCTAGGATGGCAAGCGGCACCCGCATAACGACCCACAAAAGTAAATATAGGCAAAAAGAGGTCTCAAAAGCTAGCAAAATTAGTGAAGGATTAGTTAAAAAGCAGTGCCGCAACCCGTCCCGCTTGACATCCTGTACATGGCCAAGGAGGCGAGAACCCACTCCGCGAGTGTAAACCTGCCAACCCAATCTAATAGTAGCAACGTTAGCTGTGTTAAGAGTGGAAAAAAATATTGATGAGATAAGTATGACGACTTTAAGAAAGCAGAACCTCGATAGATATGAATGATTATGGGATTGTTGGTTGTTGATGGAGAGAGGAAAATTAAGCGACCGAAAGAATTAGTCAACTAGGCAAACATGTCTCTCAGGTTATACTAGTGCATAAAATTGGGTTTATAAATAATCCTAGCCTACTCATAAACCAACCGACGACCTTTGATTGCAACACTACCACAGTTACACCACGATTAACTTAGCTTTGGCGTCCAAGATGGGGAAGGATGTCATGGGCACTGTTATGTTTTCCAGGGTACTATGGCATCATGATTGATGCTAAATGGGACACACAAAGTAGTAAGTAAAGAATTAGTTCCATGCATGTTATTCTACTTTTATGGGAGAGCTTGAAGCCAAATCGCTCTCACTCGCCACCGCTCAGTCCTTGAATAATCCCCGAAGTCTCTCAAGCCTACAAAACTTATTTATATAAAAAGCGATCACTATTTCTTGAATATAAGGATGATCTTCATTCTTCTTCACTAGTTATATGTGACCCACGAGACTAGGAATATAACTCTATTTATCTTTAGGTTTTGACGTAAAGGTGCTTTGATAACTCACTACTATCCTTCTGTTGTGGATCTTGCATTCTATTTACTTTCCTTCGAGTAGGTTTGATTTTATATCCACTCTGAGCAATAAATCAATGAGTTCTTAGCAAGGAACCACATGATTGTCAGGCATGTAAACGAGTGATGAACCACATAGCATTTATGTAGCATACTCTTTTTTGGTTGTGTGCATCCTTGATGGCCTGACTTACTCTGTTCACCATGTCGTCATTGATGTTGAATGTATTTAATTTTGTATTTATATTAATATATTTGTCCTTTAGTTGGAAAAAATAATCCATGTAAACCAACATTTTGTCATTCCATTTAATTATAGGCACCTTAAATGTTAGCAACGGGGCTTGTGATTCTCTTGCTTGTTATAAAACACCATAACATTGCGGATAAGACAGAAACCCCAGCAAGATGCTACAAGGCTGCAAAACACATAAAATAGCAATGATAACCAGAGAAGGCCCCGAGGTTAAGGGACACTTGCTGATCAAGACGCATTGCACAGTGCAGCTGGGACACAAGGAATACATGATGAACAAGAAAGGGACTATTTAAGTATTATCCACTGGGTTTAGAAAGAATTAGAATAGTAATTTTGTTTTATTAACAACAAATAATGGATTTTCCTTTTTTCACAAAATATACCAAAAATTCAAGGTAATACGAGAAATATTCTTTATGTTTGCTTCACAAAACCCCCTTTTTGTTACTTAGAAAATGGAAAATGAATTATTTTATAAATACTTGGAAACTTATTTTGGTAATGTTGTTTGCCATGGAAATGTACAGCTTTATGCAAAAAATTGACCCATTATGTTGGAATTGTTTTAGTGGACTAGACGCCATTTTTTGTTTTAAAACCATGTGTGATTGCCTCCTACATCACACTCCTTTTCTTTAAAACAAAACCGTTTGTGATTGAAATATTCTTGAAGTCATTAAAATGAGTAAGCGTAGATAGAAATCTTATAAATTCATAATATGTGTACATTATCCATTAAATATGGTCTAGTGTTTTTGAACATTGGGGTGGTGCCATTTTGCAGCAGTCTTTATATTTGCCTCACCGGAAACCTCATATTTGACAATTTTTTTTAAAAAAAGATTGAAACCCCATATTTGACAATATTTTTTTGTTGCAATATATACTTATGTGCAAACAATGGACCAATTATCATGAAAAATATTTTTTGATGCATTACACACAAATTTTAGTCAAAAGCCGTGTGTGATTGGCTCCTACATTACACACCGTTTTATACAAAAAAATGTGTGTGATGCATCGCACCCGATTTTTAGTCCAAACCCGTGTGTGATGTTCTGAACTCTGCGTGCGGGTGGGAAACTTGAATATGCATGGATTGTTCGCAACTGAGCCTTCTATGTGATGGGGTTTTAAAATACCCGATATGTACTAGTGTAGATCAGACATAATCACATATGACAAATTTTTATTCAACATATGAGCTAGTGAACTCCGGAAGTTGAAAAGAAGGAAAATACGATGACTTGCATACTCCCTCCATCCCAAAATGTAAGAGGTCTAAGATTACTTGAAAGTCAAATCCTACTAATGTTGACCAAATATTTAGAAAAAAAATCTACATCTACAATATTGAATAGACACACGAGAAAATATACTCTACGGTGAATTTATTGATATTGACTATGTATTGTACATGCTCATATTTTTGTGTATAAACTTGGTCAAACTTCCAAAAAGTTGACTTCTAACTAATCTTAGATGTCTTATGTTTTGGGATGGAGAGACTTGGGAGTCAACCGAGGGACACATGGTTTTCTCCAACCAATTGCTTTTACTTTCTTTCGAAGGGGGATTTCTTTGATTCACACACAACAAAATCATGTCGCTTATGACCATATGTTACCCTCGACAGAGCAGGGGAAATGTTCAGTTCTTTACAAGATGATATTGAGAACTTTATTCTTAGCATCTAGAGGGCTAGATAGATCGGATGGGGCGGAAATAAAAATAAGAGTACAATGTCACCCATCTAGTCCGGTCCCGTGGCAAGACAAGCACCACTGACTATCCTAGTTCCCTTGCAGATCCCGGAACTGAACACACAGGTCGTGGCGCACGACTGTATCGATGTTGCACCAGGACTACGTCTTCCAGCCTCACTAATCCTCGATGCATATGTGGTACTCGAATACATGGATGATCTTTGTGCATCATGACTGGAAGAGTTGGAACCCATTGCAAATTGTGATGTGAAGGAGCTTTGTTAGCTCATTGCGCGCATTGCATGTATGATTTATCGGATTGTGCTGTGCTACACATGCCTACAATTTATGTTCATGTGTTACTTCTCTTTTAGTCATGTTGATCACTTGGTGGACTGCCTACCCCGCAGTCTTGCTGTCGTCCTCCCTTCCAAATAAAGCACCGCGAGATAGCAACGGGCCAGCTGATCACCAATAGATTGTAAACCTGCCGACCCAATATAACAGTAGAAATGTTAAGCTTTGTTAAGAATGACAACGACATATCATTTATTTATAGGCACCTTCAATACTAGTTAGCTTCTTAAAATATATATGTGATCTTTGGCACTTTTGTTGACGATGATATCTTCTCCCTGACGTCATCAGTGGTGTTGTAAGATTAAATTTCTCTAGGCGTTGAATTACAATTGCCCAGTCTTTTTCACCAGATCGGTCTTTTGGTTGAACTAGCTAGAGCATACGACTCTACATGGTATCAAACCCCCCAGAGATTCAAATCCTGGCCAACACGATATTAAAATAAATATTTGCAACTCCCTAAAAAGATTCGTTGATCAAAGTACTAGGCCGAACATATACATGCGTCTAGAAAAACCCTGTTGACCTAAACTTGATGACGCGGGGTGGGGTGGGGGGGGGGGGGGGGGGGGGGGGTGGGGTGGAGGATTCATACTCCCGGCTCCACAGCAACATCGACTAGGTTGTTCGGTTGCTTTTTTTGAAATACTAGTGTTGATGCTCTTGTCGATATTGGCTAATTGTTTTCATGACTGTGGTCGTGTTTGGCATTACGACTCAAATTAAAATTATACGAGAACACTCGTTGGTATTTATAAATTTGTGGTTTGATATCTTTGTCATTTTTCTCCGTCTGTCTTCAAAAAAATACAAGGCTGTGTCATGAAATAAGAAATTGTTTAATGACCTCAAAGATTGGCATGTTTCTTTTAGACTTTATTTTGTAATCGCTGGAGGCAATTTATGTATGAGGGATGGATACTTGACCCTATCCCCCTGTGTCACTCCCGTGAGCGACGAGGAATCATCAGCACCACCACTCTCCTTCCCATTCTACACCTCCTTCCCCACGCCGTCGCCGGAAGGCGCTGCCGGGTGAATCCTGGTCAACGTCGGTGGCGGTAGGGCCTTCTCCCCCCTCACACAGTGGTGGTGGCGCGGTCTTCAGTGATGAGGAGGGGTCACGATTCTAAGCATGGGGATCAACAGAGTGGCGGTGGACTCGTGCGTTGGCATGGGTGGCAATATGGGGGTCCCGGTAGGGCGTGTCCCTTCTCTATATCCCGATGGTCACATGCGATGTGGACTGTTAGACACTTTTTTGGTGGGGTGGTGCGCCTCCAGGGAGCTCCCAACGGCATCGGTCGGGGATTGGTGGCATTGTAGCAATCCATCGGTTGGGCCTGCCAGACCAGACCTAGGACACATATGGGCCTGAGTGGGTTGGGAGGGTTCCGACCTGATGGATTGCTACAACAACACCAATATCTCTAAGCTAGAGAGGTCTTGTATGACATGCCATAGTGTGACGCGAGGACGACGTCCATCATCGAAGTTAAGGTGGAAGGACTTTGAAGGACGACATGCAATGGACGGTGAATGGCGGAGCTGGCCCTACATGGGTTTTAAGGGCCCTTGGCATGCCTTGGAGCCCATCCCTTGGCCTTGGTGTGGTTGGGGTTGACGGAACCTGGCCCGTGTGCCTAGATCTAGCGTCTTCTAGAAGTCCCATCTTATTGGGTTCCATGGGTTTCTCCGGTGGACTAACCCCTTGATGGCCTGTAAGAGCACATGTTCGTCAGAGCACTTTTTCGTGGAAGTATTAGTTCCAGTTTTTATATCGATTTCAACAAGGATCATAGGAAAATGTTTATCAAATGCGTTTCTGTCACACTCAACGTGCCACTTGTCTTGAGTGACTAGGGTGCAAGAATTGATATGGAAGTAGGTGAGTGTGAATGGTTGATAATTGTGTATTAAGCGATAGTAAAAGTAAAGAACATAAAAGTAAACAAAAATAATTTTTTTTTTAGTTTCCTACAGATGAAAGATTATATGTAGATATACGGTTCATGGTGATAGTGAATGTGCTAGGTGGAATATATTGGATAAGTGATTATAATAATTCTTATTGATGTACAGGTAGGCAAGCAACTCATATAATAGTCAAGACTCAATGTTGGTAGATTCATTTGGCTTCAATGATCCATTTGCCTATTACCATAGTCATGGTCAACTCAACAATTAAGGTCATGATACCAGATCAAGGTTTTAAACTCAGTGGTTCGTTGTTTCTCCTTGAGTTATACTAGATCCTCTTTGATATCGGTCGTGTCACTCAGGGGTTGTTGATTCACTAGAAAACAAGTGCATGTCTATGAGATCTCAAGATCATGTTGTCTGGACCCTTAAATTAGACAACAAGTATTAGTCGCACAAAGAAAATTATTCTCATGCAGAATAATCACAACAATAATCACATATATATGATAATAAAATAGGCACATCACATCTCACCAATTCTCTACATCTCCCACGCCTATGGGGATTTACTCGCACATGAGAGGAGAATAGCACAGTGATATAATCATAATATAAATAGAGTTCATTTGTATATTACCATAGCAAGCCACAGTAAAGGGAAGATCGAATAGAATACAAAGCAAAGTATGAGTAGAGTCTCAAAGCCTAATCTTACAAGTGTGAATGTCTCTCAATCTAGTGCAAGGGGTATTATGGAGGAGTGATGACCTAGAGGCTAGAGATCTTGGAGAGGATCGATGGAATTCTTCTTCTCCTTCAGATCTCTTCTTCCTCTGTTCTGGAATGGATGGTGACGGATGCATCTGTTTTCATTGTTTTCTCCTTCACGAAAAGTGCTTATAATCATCAGGCAAAGACAACTACATGTGGTACGGGCGGGCTGTAGGGCAAGATCCCCCGTACCGATGCTCATTAACACTTCTAGAGCCTCGAATAAAGAGGCTTTCAATTGGAGATTTGGGTGATTTGTTTGAATCTTCTCATAAATGGCTTTGGATCCTTCCAAAAGTGTCCAGGATCTAAAACTCACATAAAAACTATAATATTTTGCTAACTCACGACATTAGCGTTAGTTGAAAGATGAAAATCAATGAAACCAAGTGAAAACCAATGGAAAAATCCTCGGTAAACAGTGTCATAATTTGGAGCTATCACCCCCGTTGTCCAAGGGCTAGTTGGCTCACTCGGACCTTTATCGTTCGCTCGGATGCACTTGACGTCTTGGTCTCTGTCGTGCTATAGGTGGGAGATCTTGGATGTCTGGTGGCGGCTCGGAAGATGGATTGCATGGGTGTATCTACCGTGGTCTTCCTATTTGTCCATGTGGATGGCAAAGATCGGACGGTAAGGGAGTCTGGTGTTGGCGGCACTTTGGAAAATACAACTCCCAGATCGTGTTACAGAGGCATGGGTTGGGAGCAGTGGGCGGTCCGAGTTACCAGACATGGTGAAGTTTTTTTCGGGCCAAAGATCAGCGCTTCGGCGCCAATGGAGGCGATGCCTGCAAGTGTCATGACCTTCTTGGATGCGCTATTGTGGGTACCTATCCTATTAGGGCTCTAGGTGGAAACCCTTGACTTCAATCTCGGCGATGGTGCCGCGCTGTGTCATCACCTTCTTGGGGGCGTCGTCGTGGAGCCTCCACATTCTTAGGATTTGCGTAGGTGTTCTTGATGGCAAAATCCTGTTTTGATCTGTTTTGTAAGAGGGTTCCATCGGTACGACGATCCCACATAATAACGAATGCAAGAAGGCACACCCGGCGCACACAGCCTATAGCACGGAGTTCTAGCCATAGTGGATGAGGAAGCCACTGAAGGAGGGGTGTCACATAACCTCCTAACGATCGCACCACAACACCGCCGAAACCCTGTCTTCACCGTATATCTGCCGACAGACAGGCGGCCCTGTACCGAGCCACCCAGAAGAACCTGACTCCACTGTCACGCAGGCTCGTTGTGATCTCCTCCAACTACGAGTGCGGTATGGATATGTAGCTGCTGAACGAGATGTACAACAACAAGTTCTCTGGTTGCCCGTCCAGTTAATCACGGTCAACTTTCTAATAGACGGTCTCTAAGTTATGTCCCCATATGCTCGCTTGTTTAGAGCAGAAATGGGGTTCCAAAGAATAAGAACAAGCTATATTCTTCTAAAAAAAAGTATAAGATCGAGCAAGCTGTAAGCCTCATTCTAGAGTTTCATGGAGATTTTTCCCCGACTACAACACTACAGAATCCTTCAGATGCCTTTTTGCTCAGCAGAAAAAGAGGTAACAACAAGGAATGGAAACAATGTGAATGATGGGTTTGGTAGGAAGCCATGATCATTGTTAACACCCGCAGACCTGTAGCATCACAGTTGGTGACATACATATGGCAAACCATTTGGTTTCTATGGTTGAGGTTAGAGGATCAATTTTCTCGCACTCATCTATTGTCTTTGACGTAGAATAACCCCTGATGCCTCTCAAGCCCTATGCAACTTGTCGGAAAACACGGTCCATACTTCTTTATTTTGTGGACGATCTGTGTTCATCATCATCAATAGAGGACTAGAGGACTACACTGAGAGTAGGAATGTAAGAATGTAACCATGTTTATAAATTCATGCTGTGAAGGTGCTTTGGTAGCTCACTAGTACATTGTATTTATTCGGCGTGTGAGGCTGCCAGAGTCTTCGGTTTCGGCACATGGGCTACTTCTCTTCTATTCATTTTGATTTGCTGACTTTAGCTTTTATTAGAATCGTATCTTTGCCATATCATAGGCTCAAATGCCTTTTGATATGATTGTACACATATCAACCATGCATGGATATTACATCTAGTGGGCAAACGATTTTTAGCCTAAATTTTGCATGCATTAAGTTGAGCCGAGTTGCTTGGAGTCCCCCTCTCTTTTGCATTCAGTTCCTATTTTGGATTTGGATCACTTTCTTATGGGAACACATATTCCACATTCAATACCTCATTGGTTTTGATGCTGATGCTAGGAAAATACTAACACGATTTGCAATGAGGTTCAGAAATGAACTGATGGTCTTGTGCAAGATGTACACGAGATGATCCTCAACTTGCATGTGCAAAATTTTCTTTTCCCCTTTTAGAAAAACTAGAGCGGACGTAATCAGATATGAAGTAATTTTATCCAACCCTATGAGCTAGTGAATTATGGCAGTTGCAGGTTGAAAAATACATTGACTTACATACGAGTTATCAACTGAGGGACTATTGGTTTTCTCTGGCCAATTACTTTGATTTATCTTTTGAATGGGGGTTACTTTTATTCACACACAAGAAAATTGGTACAGATCATGGACGTATGTTACCCTTGATAGAGAGGGACAAATAAGGTCAGTTCGTTACAAGAAGATGTTCAGGGAAACCATAGAATATTTGTTTATATCATGCCCTTTTGCTCATCTTTTATGGCTTATTGTCAACTTTACTTATAATGGTCATCCTCCAACTAATATAACGAATATGTTTGGGAATTGACTGAATGGAGTTGACACCATATCTAATAAGGATCGAATTCTTTGGTGTATCTGCCCTATTGGTCTATTTGGAGATGCATGAATGATGTAATCTTTAACAACGCGAGAACTTTTAATCTTTTGAAGGTTATTCATATGGTGGCTCACTATGTGCAACTATGGATGCTTCTACTACCGAGGACCATCGGGATTCTATGGTTACTAGATGTAACCATCTTTTGATGGTCAATCGGGATATCTTCAGACAGGCAGACATGCAACATACTAGTCGACTACACGATGCCTACTATTTACATGCTTTTTATTTTTCGCTGGTTGATTCATGTGTCAATTCCGAGTGATCATTGATTCTGTAATAACTTTGGATGATAAATTTTTAATAAAAGGTTGTGTGCATCAACTGATGCATGGGTTGGGGTTATTCTCCCTTTTTGGAAAAACCCAAGAAGATGTTCATGAATTTATTCTCAGCAACTAGGGTTGGATGGATGGGTAGAAAATAAGAGTGTAATGCCACCCTTCTAGCCCGGCCATATGGCGAGACAATGCACCACCAAATATTATCATTGCCCTTACATATCCCGGAACAGAACATGCAGGGTGTGGCGCATGACTATATCAATGTTGTACTTCCCTTCGAACAAAGTTGGTTGCAGAAAATCACCAAAACCATTGCAAGGACAGATCGAGAATTTTCTTTTCGGAAATGTGATTCCCACAGGTATGTAAATGGATGTCACTTCTTTAGGTGGAGAAATTTCTTGAGTGTCCATGGATGTTTATTCTATCTCATCTTTTCTTTGTAGAATCTACAAAACAAATTCTTGAAAAAGTATAATCCAATGGATCATCCTTGGCTTAACATCAGTCCTTTCTAGGATTTCCTTTAAGCCAATACGATCAGTATACACCCTTACTTTTGAGTTATTGATATAAGATCTAAATTTATCACAGGAGAAAACCACATTAAAAAATTTCTTTTATACCATAGGTTAATTCTTTTGGGCCCCATTTAGGGTGTGGCTAGCATGATGAATGATATTAAGATCATCACCATCATACTGGCAAAGAATTGCTCAGACAGCTTCATGACTAGCCTCACAAAATAGATCAAAAGGTTTCCTCCAATTAGGTGGTTTTATAGTGGGAGCTTCTTCAAGGAGAGCTCATTTTAATATGTTGAAAGCGGTTAGACTTTTTTCATCAAAATTGAAGACAACCCCTTTTTGAAGAAGATTAGTTAAAGATCTAGCAATTTTTTAAAAGTTTTTAATGAACCTTCTATAAAATCCAGCATGACCTAGAAAACTCCTTATACCTTTCACATATCGAGGAGGAAGAAGCCTTTCTATAGCTTCAATCTTTGCTTTATCAACTTCTATACCCTTACTTGAGATTTTGTGACCAAGCACTATACCTTCTTTAACCATGAAATGACATTTCTCCCAGTTCAATACTAGGTTAGTGTCTTCACATATCTACAAAACTTTATGAAGATTATGAAGAAAATGATTAAAGGAAGTTACATAAACAGAGAAGTCATCCATGAAAACTTCCATAATACTTTTAAGATAATTGACAAATATAGCAGTCATACATCTCTGGAAAGTAGCAGGAACATTGCAGAGACCAAAAGGCATACAGTGATAAGCATAAAGACCATAGGGACAAATAAAAGTAGTCTTAAGTTGATCATTGGGATGAACAATAATTTGAGAAAAACCAGAATAGCCATCTAAGTAAAAAAATGAGAATGCATAGCAAGCCTTTCTAAGATTTGGTCTATAAACGGTAAAGGATAGTGATCTTTCCTGGCTTCCTTATTAAGTTTTCTATAGTCAATGAACATCCAGTGTCCAACAACAGTTCTTGTAGGTATCATCTCATTATGTTCATTTTCAATGATAGTAAATCAACCTTTCTTAGGAACACAATTAATATGACTTACCCATTCACTCTCTTCTACATGAAAGATGATTCCTGCATCTAACAAACATATTATTTATTTTCTTACCACTTCTTTCATGTGAGGTTTGATTCATCACTGAAAGTCTGCGACTGGCTGAGCTCCTTCTTCCATGAATATTATATGGGTGGCTATCGAAGGGCTGATCCCCTTCAAGTCACTCATCAAAAACCCAAGAGCATTTCTATGCATCTGAAGAACTTTCATCAAAATCTCCTCCTCTTTTTCTGCAAGTTTATAACTTATAATAACAGAGAATTTATTCGTTTCATCAATAAACCTATATTTTAATTATTTTGGTAAAGTTTTGAGGATAGGAAGGGGAGGAGCCTCATCTCCCTTTCTTATGGGTTCTACATATTTTTGATTAATCTCGGCATCAACCTCGGTGTGGAGTCAAGATAATCATCCATTTCAGTTTTTCTATGTCCCGGAGGATATTATTATTGACCAAGCTTCTTGCTAAATCATCATCAGGAGTCTCAATGACTACTGAGGCTAAATTAACGATATTACCTTCTTCCTCATGTTCATACTCATCATCGTCTAGTTCTTCAATAGCCGACTTATGGTTAAATTTGGAGAAATGAAAATCCATTTTCTCTTCACCAAACTTGAGAGACACAGATTTTCTCTTGCAATCTTTGTTTACTCTTGTGGTATTTAGAAAAGTTCTTCCAAAAATGATGGGACAATAAACATCAGTAGGCATATCAATAAGCACAAAATCAATGGGGTATTTGTATGGTCCAACGTAAATTGGAACATCTCTAATTATTCCCATGGGGACTCTGAGTTTTTTATTCGCAAGCATTATAGTCATGTCTGTATCTTCTAGTTCGGCTGGTGTTAGTTCATTTTGAATTTTTAAATAAATGTTAAAAGGGATCACGTTAATAACAGTCTCGATGTCGTAGATGCCATAATAGGAATTTCCTCCGAAGGTACAAGGGAGAATAGGCTTACCAACTTATTTAGCTTTTACCTTTCCTTTGACGAATTGCGAAGCTTCGATATCTAGCTCAATCACGTTGCATTGAGCAAACATGGTTAAAACATCTTCCTTGGTTGATTCCCCTACCTCTTGTACACTTACTTCTTTAGTTTTCCTTACTTGTGCCTCTTCTTCCAACTTCTTGAGGAATAGCTTTTATTCTTCACGTTGATCCTCTAACTGCTGAACCATCATATGTTTTCTCGTTGTCCTTGGTAAAGGAAGGGGGTTCAACATATTGGGATACCTCCCTCAATGGTTCAATAGGAGCTGCGATTATTGGATCATATTCTATAGCTGGCTCGGGTGGCGGAGTGTAATGAAGCTAGTCCTTCTTGGGAGCCTTAATATGTTCTTTAAAATATTGAAGGATTTGTAAAATAATATCATCATCAAGTTGAAGTTCATCATCACTTTATTTGACTTTACCAAACTCTTTATAAACATTGAGACAATCATATTCAATTTCTATACCTCCTTCGCTGCCTAAATCAAATCCTCATGTTTCTCTATTACGTCAAATTCGTTCTAAAAGTTTCCAAGCTTTAACTATAGTTAACTCCATAAAGAAGCCTCCGGAGGTGGTGTCAAGATAATGTTCAATTTCTTGATTAAGTCCTCCATATAAAATGTGTAAAACGTACCATTCAGGTAAATCATGATAAGGACATTTATGAAGTAGAGACTTATACCTTTTGAAGGCCCTTACCAAGCCTTCACCTGGGCGGTTCTTGAAATTTGTAATTCCCCTTCTTACTTTAGCGTTTTTACCTTCGAAAGAATTGAAACACAAATTCTTCTTTAAGTTTTTCTCAGGTATCAATTTTCTCTACAGGGCAAATTCTATACCAAGCCAAAGAAGTGTTGGTTAGAGATTGGCTAAACAGTTTAAGTTCCAATCCATCACTAGAATAACCTCTCAGTTTAAGAGTCCAACATAACTCGGTAAATGCATTAAATGAGTGTATGGATCCTCATCTAGATCATCTCCCGCAAAAGCCTTTTCTTTAATAATGGTGATAAAGCGAGGATTGACCCTGTATTCTGGTTCGCTCCTACTCGGGAATTTCTTGACGAGTCCTCTATTGAACTTCCCGAGGTATTTAGTGTCATCGAGCTGATTCATCAGTCCGGGTGCAGTCATGGTGCTTACCTGAAACTAGTAAGCAACTTTAGTAAAACAATTATTAAAATAAGCAACTAAGAACAAATAAAAAAGCGATTAACTCCTCGGCAACGACGCCAGAAAATAGCTTGATGATTGCAAATGCACAGATCAATTGTCACTAGTTTCGAAGTAAAGATATCAAAACCATAGAGAGCTATTGGTAAAGGTCTTTATGCCCCTCGTCACTATCTACCAGAGGATACTTATAAGCTGCCTTTGATCTCAAGTAAAGGTTGTTCGAAAGGTTTTTGATTGTGTGCTAAAAAGTAATTAAAACGATTAAAATAAAGCAAGTAACAAGGTTGTGTGAAAGCGTGGTTGGACTCAATAGGGCTAAAACATTCTTGGGGATGTAGAATACATCTCTAGCATGATACTATTATTATTAATAATTTAAGATAATATACTTCTTGTGTCATGAGATGTGTGGATAGAGCTCCATAATAAGATGTTCCCTACAAGGCTCGTAGGAGGAAACTTTGTTTAGCCAAGAGGCCACCTCTAAATAACCACTTCGATGTCTAAGAGCAGTCACGCATACAAACCACCGCAATTAAGGGTTTCCCCATGGATATCGTAATTAGCTTAGGGAATCCCTCTTTATTCATCCTTTTACCGTGTAGGTCACGAGCCGGCGCCAATCTGTCACGAGGCCATTCCTGGTACGATCCCAAAAAGTCCAAAGGATTTCTCCCTCCCTTTAGTCCCAAGGGAAAATGATATGCGGCCCACTACACATACCATCTAAAGAGAGAGACAAAACACAAATCGTAAATCTATCATAGACTGACAAGTCATATGGACATAAGAATATATCATATTTATTGCAAATTCATAATAGTGCTAGGGTTTCTCCATCTCCCCAAGAACAAAGGAACTACTCACACATGGAAGCAATCAACAACATCATCATAATCAAATGGATGGATAAAAGTGCTGAAATAGATCTAATGCAAACTACAATTGAATCGAGAATTACAACAAGATCTAATAGATGAGAGATGGGGATAATGGTGGTGATGTAGATGAAGTGGTTGATGATGAAGGGGATGATGCGTTGTCCTCCAATGATCCGTGAAGCAGCTGGGATTTTGCCCCAGCCAAGTTCCTCCTTGAGATCCCTTTCAGATATGGTTTTTCATGGTTTTTGGTGGTTGTGAATGTTGGATCTCTCTCTCGTCTTCGGCAGAAAAAAGTATTTGACGAGGAGAACGCAAAGAAACATGGTACGGGCGGACGGTGCGGGCGGACTCTGTCTATACCACCGGTCTTTATCAGTATTGATTGTTTCCCCTCGTTTGGTATTCTTCCAGGTGCAAAGGTAAATCCATAAAATAACTTTTTATCACTTAAAAATATCATATTATAATATAATATGACAACTCTAATTATGTTCATATAATACTTAATGATTCAGGATCCTGTTGAAACAAAGATAAAAAGGTACGTGTAAACACAGTGAAATACAAATATCCTTACTCTATTTATGCAAAAAAAAAGGTAAATATGCTTCAATTTTGGACTCATCAGTAAACAAGGCTCGGATGGCGGGTGGCTTGGCGAAGTGGACGAGAGCTTGTTCATGAGGTGGAAGGTGAGGTGGCAGACCTTGACGGTGAGGTGGATGACGAGGTGGCAGGCATTGTTGGCGAGGTGGTAGACCTTGACGGCGAGGTGCACGACAAGGGGTAAGACCTTGTTGGTGAGGTGGACAGATAGGTCGCAGATCTTTTCCGCGAGGTGGAAGATCTTGTCAGTGAGGTGGACGGCGACGTCGCAGATCTTGTTGGCGATATCGAGAGCAAGGTGGAAGACCTGCGAGATCGACCGCATGGTGGACGGACGGTGGGAAGGTCTGGATGGCCTTGGGTTTGGTCTAGGACAACGCCTAGTTGACTACTGGAAGGAAAGGATTGACATCAGAAAGGGGAGGATAGAGTGACGATGGTGAGGGGAGATGAGGGAGGGGCGGCGAGAGCGAGGAGAGTAGGGAAATTTGGATCTGTCTCTTTCTGGCATGAGGATAAGGAGGGTTTCAATAAGATTACGTACATGCCCTCCGGGTAAATGTTTGGTTGCGCTGTGCGGGAGGGCTGAATCGTAAATTCATTCCTCTAAAATTTTGGTTGGCTATCGCGCGCGAAAATTTGTTGGGCTGTCTTGCGTGAAATTTTGGAGGGCATGTCCTGGTCGTTGGATGCATGATGTGTGGCTTAAACAAATTAATTTTATCAAACTAGTTACAAATTAATCATTTATGGATTTTTCGTGCAAGCAAAATGATAACGTACTGCGAGCAAAATGTTAACCTACTTGAGGAATATTGTTTGTCATTCCAAGATGTACACGTTTGCACATTCCCACAAACAATGGCATTACAAGGATCTACCACAATATGGGTAGATTATTTCTATGAACACATTTTTAGAATAATTCTGATATGTCTTATCTCTACCTGCAACTAGGTCACATAAAATGACAAAGTGGTAAGGTTATATATTTTTTTGATTTTTTTTGAATTTCTGAGGCTCGATTCAAATTAACGCTCAAAATGGCGAACGCACTAGTAGAAAACAGGTCTTTGGTCCAGGCCATTAGTCCCGGTTGTGGATGGATCCGGCACTAATGGTCCGGACCGGACGGCCCCGAGCCGCCCAAGGCGTACGGCACCATAGGTCCCGGCCCGTTAGTGGCAATTAGTCCCGGTGTGAGATACAATCCGGGACTAAAGGGCCGGTCCTGCCGCTCGCTGCGGGCACCCCCTTTAGTCCTGGTTTGTATCTCAAAACGGGACTAGTGGTCTGGCCCTATATATATGGCACAACCCCTCCCCCTCTCAATTGTTTTCTTTCTTGGCGGGAGAGGTGGTGTTGTGCTATTTTTTTCTTGTTCATATGCACTAGCGGTGTTCGGTGAAATGTCCATTAGAGCGATACGAGTTTAGGTCACACAAGACAGACATGATATGAGGTGCCCGATCCACACTTAAGTTTACTCATCTTTGTTTCCAAGTGTAATAAAAGGTTAGCAACTATTTTCTCGTTTAGACCGTGCGGTACTAATTTTAGCATAGTGATTGCGTTTGATATATATTTGTATGATACAGATGAGACATCCATGGATGTACGGTGACCGACGCTCTGCCGCTTTCAGAGAAGGCGTGCGTTATTTTCGACTTGTGGCCGAGGAGAACATGCGGCGGGATGATTTTATGTGTTGACTGTAGGAATGAGAAGGCTCACACTTCCGCAAGAGTCATTCAGAGCCACCTGCTTCGGTCTGGTTTTATGTCCGGGTATAATGTTTGAACCAAACACGGAGAAAGAGGGATTGTGATGGAAGACAACGATGAAGAAGAGAACGATGATGACAACTACCGATCTATATTCCCTGAATACGTTGATACCACAATGGAAGACAATGAAGAAGAAGGAGGTGAAGAACGGGAACCATACCGGCCCGCTGATGATCTTGGTCAAGTAATTTCTGATGCAAAGCGAGACTGCGACACAGAAAAGGAGAGGTTGCAGTTTGAGAAGATGTTACAGGACCACAACAAATTGTTGTACCCAACTTGCGAAGATGGCCAGAAGAAGCTGGGTAGCACACTGGAATTGCTGAAGTGAAAGGCAGACACCGGTGTGACTGACTCGGGATTTGAGAAGTTGCTGGTACTTATGAAGAAGTTGCTTCCAAGAAATAACGAATTGCCCACCAGTACATACAAAGCAAAGAAGCTCGTCTACCCTCTAGGATTAGATGTGCAGAAGATACATACGTTCCCTAATGACTGTATCCTCTACCGCGATGAGAAGTACGAGAATTTGGATAAATGTCCGGTATGCACTGCATTGCGGTATAAGATCAGAAAAGATGACCCTGGTGATGTTGATGGCGAGCCACCCAGGAAGAGGGTTCCTGCCAAGGTGATGTGGTATGCTCCTATAATACCACGATTTAAACGTTTGTTCAAAAATAAAGAGCATGTCAAGTTATTGCGATGGCACATGGAAGAACGTAAGAAAGACAGGATGTTGAGGCACCCTGCTGATGGTCGGCAGTGGAGAGAAATTGAGAGAGACTTCCCGGAATTTTTTGGTGACGCAAAAAACTTATGGTTTGGTCTAAGTATAGATGGCATGAATCCTTTTGGGGAGCAGAGATGCAGTCACAACACCTAGCCCTTGACTCTATGTATCTACAACCTTCCTCCTTGGTTGTGCATGAAGCAAAAGTTTATTATGATACCAGTGCTCATCCAAGGCCTGAAACAACCCGGCAACGACATTGATGTTTACCTAAGGCCATTAGTTGATGAACTTTTACAGTTGTGGGCCGACCCAGGTTTACGTGTGTGGGATGAGCACAAACAGGATTCATTCGACGTACGAGCGTTGCTGTTCGTAACCATCAATGATTGGCATGATCTTAGTAACATCTCAAGACAGACGAATAAGGGATATAATGCATGCACACACTGTTTAGATGAGACTGAAAGTATATATCTGGATAAATCTAGGAAGAATGTGTACCCGTACAATCGTCGTTTTCTTTCGCCCAGACATCCCTTAAGGAAAAAAGGCAAGCATTTCGATGGCGAGGTAGATCACCGGAAGAAGCCCGCCCCCCGAACTGGTGCTGATGTATTTGGTATGGTCAAGGATTTAAATGTAATATTTGGAAAGGGTCCCGGAGGATAACCTGTTCTGAAAGACGCCGACGGACGCACACCCATGTGGAAGAAGAAATCTATATTTTGGAAGCTACCCTATTGGGAAGTCCATGAGGTCCGATCTACAATCAACGTGATGCACCTGACGAAGAATCTTTGCGTGAATATTCTAGGCTTCTTGGGATTGTATGGGAAGTCAAAAGATACAACAGAAGCACGGGAGGACCAGCAACATCATAAAGGCGAGACAAGAAGCATCCAGGGTAGTTTCAAGGGCCTGCCAGCTACGCTCTTACCAAGGTAGAGAAGGAAATATTTTTTAAAGTCCTTTTCAGTATCAAGGTCCCGTATGGCTTCTCGTCTAACATAAAGGTAATAGTAAATATGAAAAAAAAATCCAAAACATAAAGTCCCATGACTGCCACGTGCTTATGACGCAATTGCTTCCGGTTGCATTGAGGGGGATTCTACCAGAAAATGTTCGACTGGCCATTGTGAAGGTATGTGCATTCCTCAATGCAATTTCTCAGAAGGTAATCGATCTAGAAAGTCTATCAGGGTTATATATTGATGTGGTCCAATGTCTGGTCATCTTCGAGTTATTGTACCCTCCATCTTTCTTCAATATTATGACGCACCTCATAGCTAGTTCACTTAGTTGAAGAGATTAGAATTCTTGGTCCCGTGTTTCTACACAATATGTTCCCCTTCGAAAGAAATATGTTCATAACCGTGCTAGGACAGAAGGAAGCATCTCCAAGGTCTATGGAATAGAGGAGGTCATTGAGTTTTTTGTTGACTTTCTTCCTGACCTTAAGCCGATTGGTGTTCCTGAATCTCGGTATGAGGGGAGGCTGACTGGAAAAGGCATACTAGGAAGGAAAACAATGGTATGTATCTACAAGGATTCTTTCAATAAAGCACACTACACAGTTCTACACAATTCCACCTTGGTGGCTTCGTATATCGAGAAACACAATATTATTGTACGCTCGGAAAACCCGAGGAAGCCTGGCTCCTCGATTAGAATGGAACACGAGGACACTTTCGGCAGTTGGTTGCAGAAACATCTCATGAATAACAACACTATTGAAGATCAGCTGTACTTGTTGGCACGGTTACCATCTTCGACTATATGTACTTTCCAAGGGTACGAGATAAATGGTAATACATTTTACACGATCGCACAAGATAAAAAGAGCACCAACCAAAACAGTGGTGTATTCTTTGATGCAACATATGACAATAGGCAGAAGGACACATATTGTGGGTACATAGAGGAGATATGGGAACTTGAGTATGAACCTACTTTTAAGGTCCCTTTGTTTCGGTGCAAATGGGTCAAGATGACAGGTGGCGGGATACATGTAGACGAAAAGTATGGCATGGCAACAGTGGATCTCAAAAATCTTGCGTACATGGACAAATCATTCGTCCTAGCCAACGATGTGGCTCAGGTTTTCTATGTGAAGGACATGTCTACGAAACCGAGAAAAAGAAATCAGCAAAAGAATACATCATCCGATGAGCCAAAGTGCCACATAGTTCTTTCAGGAAAAAGAAACATCGTGGGAGTGGATGACAAGACCGATATGTCAGAAGATTATAATAAGTTTCATGAAATCCCGCCCTTCAAAGTGAAAAATGACCCAAGACTCCTATTAAATGATGAAGATTCTCCATGGCTACGGCGCATAAGAAAACAACAACACTAGATAGGGATGTTGGTGATCTATGTAATATATTAAACCTTTTATGTAATCATATTGTGAGTCAAACATTTTACCTAGATCCACATGCATGCAACATTGGTCATCTTGCTCAATCAAACTAGACGACGACTCCCAGTGCCTAAGCCGCGGGAGGTGAAAACCCAAAGAGATGGAACCATCACACAAGCATAGCTCGGGTGAGATCCATGAAGAATCTGCCAGGTATCGTCGACCCTGGTGTCCAGCGCAGCCATATAGCGACGGACGTGCTCGTCCTCCTCCCTGACACGACGACATACCACCTCCTCGGTAGCCGGCTCCCTGTGCACCCTTTCTGGACCAGGCGACCTCCACCAAAGAAGCTCCGGGTCGACGACGGCACCCGAATTCCTCACCAAGCTACGCGTCCCGGAAGGTAGCACCATCCAGTGCCAGCCTGGCGGAGCCTAGTATCAGACATGCCCGGCGGAGCCCAGTACTCCATCGTTGCCACCGAGTCGACTACTATGATGTGGAATGGGCATCCTAAAGTAGGCGGCGAGGAATGTGTGTATGTGTGGGTGGCCATGACAGTCGCACTATAAATAGAGGGAAAGGGTGGGCAGGCCTATAAATAGAGGGAAAGGAATATCAATAGAGGGTTCATCTTTAGTCCCGATTGGAGAAACCAACCGCGACTGAAGGGATTGCGGCAGGCTGGGCCAGGCATCACTAATGATAGGGGTGAGTGTGGACATTATGTCGTGCGACTGTCATGAGCACTAATAATAGGGGTGAGTGTGGACATTATGTCGTGCGACTGTCATGAGCACTAATAATAGGCTGGGCCAGGCTGGGCCAGGCATCACCAACCTTGTCCCGGATGGTGTCGCCAACCGGGACTAAAGATGAACCTTTAGTCCCGGTTGAAGACACCAACCGGGACAAAACACGAGTGAGCACTAATAATAGGGGTGAGTGTCTATATTATGTCGTGAGTGTCGACACTATGCCGAGCTGCTTGTACTATAAATAGGCCAGTCCTCCGGCCAGTTTGAGGCATATCCAAGATCGATGGTTTGAGAGAGCTGGGACACCACTACGGCCAGCTTGAGGGAGATGCCGCCGGAGCCCAGTCCTCCGGCATCTCCAACAAGCTGGCCATAGAGGCACTCCCTAATATGTGAAACTAGCTAGTTAGCTCCCAAACGTATTGATCTAGTTAGAGAAGTTACAAGCTGCAAGATGGTGTGCGAAAGAAGGGACACCACTATGGCTAGTTTCAGGGAGATGTCGCCGGAGCCCAGTCCTTCGGCATCTCCAAGAAACTGGTCATAGAGCCTAGTCCCGGTCCAACCACAAAACGGGACTAACACTCAAAACACTTATTAATATTTAAAAACTGAGACTACAGAATCGGGACTAAAGGCCCCCTTTAGTCCTGGTCCAGCCACAAACCGGGACTAACACTCAATACATTTATTAATATTAAAAACCGGGACAAACCGGGACTAGCTAACACTCAGGACTAAAGCCGCCCCCTTTAGTCATAATCATGCCTAGTCCTATAGTACGCAACTTCAGGGTCTTCTTCGTCATTGTCTGTTGGAATTATGCCCTAGAGGCAATAATAAAGATGTTATTATTATAATTCTTGTTCATGATAAAGTTTATATTCCATGCTAGAATTGTATTAAGCGGAAACTTTAATACTTGTGTGGTTTGTGAACAACACCGTGTCCCTAGTACGCCTCTATGGACTAGCTCATTGATCAATGATGGTTAAGGTTTCCTAACCATAGACATGAGTTGTCAATTGATAATGAGATCATATCATTGGGAGAATGATATGGTGGATAGACCCAAACAAAGCAGAGCAATTAGATCGTGTCATCGTGTTCGTCTTTGCGAAGCTTTTCCTATGTCAAATATTGTATTCCTTAGACCATGAGATAATGCAACTCCCTGGTATCGGAAGAAAGCTTTGAGGTCATCAAACGTCATCCTATGAGAGGGTGATCATAAAGGTGTCTCTCAGGTGATCGGAAAGTATCTGTTGGGTTGTATGTATCGAGATGGAATTTGTCCCTCCCAAGTCGGAGAGATATACTTTGGGCCCACTTGGTAATTGATATCAACACCGCTTGCAAGCATGTGGTTAAGGAGTTAATCACAAAGTGCTATCGGATTACGGAACGAGTAAAGTACTTGGTGTGAACGAGATTGAACTAGGTATGACGATACTGACGATCGAATCTCGAGCAAGTAAAATATCGCGAGACGAAGGGAATATATATATGGGATTGATTGAATCCTGGCATCATGGTTCATCCGATATGATCATCGATGAATGTGTGGGAGTCAATATGGGTGCCCAGACCCCGCTATTGATTATTGATAGAAGATCATGTCTGCATATTCTCGAACCCGCAGGGTCACACACTTAACGTGTCTTGACGCTAGGATAGATTGGATAATTGGTTTATGAATTTTTGTTCGGAGTCTCGGATGGGATCCGGGATATCACGAGAGGTTCCGGAATGGTCCGGAGAATAAGATTCATATAAGGCAGTGCAGTTTTTGGAGTTCGGAATTGTTCCGGGTTAATCGGTATTGTACCGGAAGCTTCTAGAACCTTCCGGAAGGGGACCAACGTGGCCCCACCATCCGGGAGGGGGCATGGGCCTATGAGGGAGTGTCCTGGACGCATTGGGCCAGGGGCACAAGGCCCCATAGGGCCCAGCCGATTCTAGAGAGATTTGACTCGTTTAAATCTCGGGATATAATTTCTAGATAAGGGAGAGTTTAAATCGTTTAAACTAGAGATAGGATTTCTAGATAAGGGAGAGTTTAAATTGTTTAAACTAGAGATAGGCTTGGAGGAGGGGCAAGGGCTGGCCGCCCCCCCCCTCTATATATAGAGGGGTGGTGCGCCCCCTACACACCTTCCTCCAAGCCCTAGCAGCCTTGCTACCTTCCTCTCTCCCTCCCGACTGTTTGTAGGCGAAGCCCTGCAGCAGAAATTCTCCACCATATACACCACGCCGTCGTGTTGTAGATCCAATCTATCTCTCCACCATACTCGCTGGTCCGAGGAAGGAGGAGACGTCGAGGTGCTGCACGTGTGCATCTCACGGAGGCACCGCCACTTGTGGTGCTAGATCGGATCGAATCGCGAGGAGGAGAAGCGAGTACGACTACATCACCCACGTTCCGACGAACGTTCCGCTGTGCGAATCTTCAAGGGTATGAAGATCTAATCCAATCTCTCTCGTTGTTTGCATCTCCTAGATTAGATCTTGGCTTTCCCTCTGTTCGCTCCGTAGAAAATTTTGATTTACTATGCCGCGAAACCCTTCAGTGGTATCAGAGCTAGATCTATGCGTAGATGTGTTTCATGAGTAGAACGCAACATGGTTGTTGCGGGCGTTGATGTTTTCTGTTGCAAGCCTCTTGTTTGTGTTCTTCTTATGACGCGGGATAGTGAGATTGAAGCGGTCCAGGCCAACCTTACGCGACGTCGTTCGCGAGACCGGCTCCGCACTTGACGTGTGGCTTGTTCCACATACGCGGCTGGTGGATGTCAGTTTCTCTCACTATAGTTGTCATGGGATTAACACCGGAGTTTGGCAACCATAATATCACCGTTGTGGCTTTCCGTAGTAAGAATCGTTCTTAGCATCTACTCCCATAAGCCATGTAAAACATGCAACAACAAAGTAGAGGCGTCCAACTTGTTTTTGCAGGGAGTGTTTTCTGTGATATGGTATGGCCCAAGATGTGATGTGTATATTGTATGCGATGATCATGTTTTGTAATGTTTCACGACTTGCATGTCGATGAGTACACAACCGGCAGGAGCCATATGGTTGTCTTTATAATTGTGTATGACCTGCGAGTCAACTTCTTATACGCCATGTAATAGCTTTACTTTATCGCTAAGTAGTTAGCAATAGTTGTAGTTGCTATTCGTGGTGGAGGCAATCATGGTGGAGTGATGGAGATCATGCCGGAACGCACAAGATGGAGATCATTGCGCGAAGATTGGCTATACCATGTCACATAAAGTTATATGCATGTGATGTTTATCCCTTTTATATATCTTATTATGCTTAGATCGCGACGGTAGCATTATAAGATGATTCCTCACTTAAAGATCAAGATAAAAACTGTGTTCTCCCCAAGTATGCACCGTTGCGAAAGTTCGTCGTGTCCAAGCATCACGTGATGATCGGGTGCTATAGACTCTACGCTCACATACAACGGGTGCAAGCCAGTTTTGCACACGCAGAAATACTTGGGTCTAGCTTGACGAGCCTAGCATGTACAGACATGGCCTCGGAACACAAGAACCGAAAGGTTAAGCATGAGTCATATGAATGATATGATCGACACTTTGTTGTCCACCATTGAAACCACATCTCTTCTCGTGATGATCGGATTAGGTGTGGTGAATTTGGATCGTGTTCACTAAACAACTTGAGGGATGTTGAATTTAGTGGGAGTTCATCTAGTAATTTGATTAAGTTGAACTATTTATCATGAACATAGTCTAAATTGTACTTGCAAATACTGTAGATCACATGGCCAAGTCCAACTTCAACTTCAACGTATTTGCTGAGGTAGAAAAGCTTAGAAACAATGGGTCTAACTTCACCAAATGGTTCCGCATTCTGAGAATCATTCTCGCTGGCGGACAAAAGGACTATGTCCTTGAGAAAGCGCTAGGTGACGCCCCTGCTATAGATGCGCCGGCTGATGAAAAAGCTGTTTATCAGTCGCGCAAGGATGATTATGATTTGATTAAGATCGCCATGTTGTATGCTATGGAATCGGATCTTCAAAATCGTTTTGAGGAGTTCGCCGGGCCCTTTGAGATTCTCGAGGAGCTGAAAAACATGTTTCAGACTCAAGCCCGTTCTGAGAGATATGAGATCTCTAAGAAATTCTTTAACTACAAGATGGAGGAAGGGAGGTCCGTTAGTGAGCACGCCATTAAGATGTCGGGCTACACTCAACGCCTTGAGCAACTGGACTGCAAGATTCCAGAGGAGCTCAAGATAGACACTCCTAGCTACAAAAGTTTTGTAGTAGATCACAATCAGATTGGTTCCACTGATATGATCACTGAGCTCTTCACTAAGATGAAAGTAGCGGAGGTGAACATCAAAAGGAATAATCATGTGTTGATGGTCAACAAGCCCTCCTTTAAGAAAGGTAAGGGAGCAAAGAAGCCCTTCAAGAAGGGCGGCGGCAAGCGCAATGCCCCTGCTGAGAAGAAGCTCAGGTCTGGTCCTAAGCCGGACACTGAGTGCTTCTATTGCAAGGACAGGGGTCACTGGAAGCGCAACTGTCCGAAGTACTTAGCGGACAAGAAGGCTGGCACCATCAAAGGTATATTTGATATACATGTTATTGATGTTTTCCTTACTAGCCCTCGTGGTAGTGCCTGGGTATTTGATACCGGTTCAGTTGCTAATATTTGTAACTCGAAACAGGAGCTACGGAATAGACGGCGGCTTGCGAGGGATGATGTAACACCCTCAGAATCGGCCCTATGCAAGTTTTAGCGAAACCCGCCAAACCCGCATAGAAACGATTCAAAGGTGCCCCCTAGGCACTTTCGTGCGGGTGGAAAACGAAGTAATAACATTACACAACAGTCCTCGATGGGACCCACAGAACAGATATATATACAGCAGCGACTCAATGAGTCAAGAATACAGATATAATATACAAAGATCCAAATCTCCTTGAAAACGATAGAGCGTCCAGCTACGGACAAGATGCAAATGGGGCTAAGAGCCCTGAAGAATAACCAATGGCGTCCATAACCCTGCCCAGGCCTAGCCGGAAGGGTAACCCTTCTAACGACGTCGATCTCAAACCTGCTTAAACAAAAGGGGTGCCGACAAAGGGCAAAGGAAAAAGAAGGAGCGTCAGTACTGAGGCCAGTACACGGCGAGGCTAGAATTCGGCGGTCCTCGCCTACATAGGTATGGTGGACTGAGCGGCAGCGGCAGCATGCACTGAACAACCTATAGAGACTCGATACAACTGGCGGTTATCAAAGAGGGATAAGAAAGACCTATTCGGATCCAACCTGAAGCTAACACCAAACAAACCCATCCTGGTGTTTCCCCCTCGAGACCAAACGAGGAAGTCAACCGAGGAACTCACACAGTTGGCAGTTTTATTTATTCGGTTATCGTTGCAGCAATTACTAGTCAGGTATAGGTAATCATCCTGATAAAGTAAGCAGTGGGCACTTTTAGTTAACCATTCCGTGATAGTGGCAACACTTACTAGTCAGATACATTTAGCATGAGATAACCCAAAACCCAGCAGTTGTTGGTACTTTTAATCAGCCAATTCCGTTGTAGTTGCCATACTTACTAGTCAGGTACAATGGTCGCAAGCGACACTCCAAACAAGCAATGGTGGGCAGTATTATTTAGCCATTCCATTATAGTGAAGCTGATTACTAGTCATTATAAAGTCAAATTTATAGCAATAAACTTTAGTTATGCTTGTCTATGATCGAGATACTGTGCTCCAAGTCGTCCATATCCGCGGACACGGCTTTCAGAAAGTTTTACCCGGCCGGGGTGCACCAATAGCAACACACGCTCGATCAACCTCGGAAAAACCAAATCAAAACCCAACGAGGCTTTCACGACTGAACAATCACAGGATTCAGTAATATTTCAGGGGGCCACCCCATTGAGTACACCCGCAACGAAGTAAGCAAGCTCCGAGACGGACTCAAGGTTTGCGTCAATGGCTGTAAACGACTGGGAACCCGAAAGTGTGGCTGGGCTTATCGATACCGCGAAAACATTCCGCTTACCTAAACAGTACAGTGTGATCCTCGCACAATTGTAAATACATAAGTAGCATGGCATAAGTACAGGATCGTAAATAAAACCTCAAACTAGTTTGTGGCCCCAAGAAATAAGACTGAATCAAGCTCTGGCTCAGGGGGGTCCCATATACCTCCCGGATGTGGATAGCGTGATAAATCAAGGAACAGGTATCAAGTACTCGGGGTCCTACGGGACACAAGTGGGCGTTCGGAAACCAAATATTATCTATCACCCACCGATGCCTCTGCTTAATTCAATTTTAGTTGTTAAACAGGAATTAAAGTGAACGATAAGTAAAACTATGATCATCTCCATCATCAACATGCGGCACTTGACGACACGCAACAGCACTTGAGCAAGCGACTACGACGCGCAAGTCCAGCTATCTACCAAACAACAGGTAATAGGATGTGTCCAAGGCAATATGGGGCTGCACGGTATATCACAGGTACGGAAACTAAAGCATCGCAACACAGATAGCAATAGATCAACAGGAGGGGAATAAATACTATAAAAGTAAGATAGGTAGAAAGGGGGAGATGCTCGCCTGAAAACATTGTCGAAGGGTTCAACCGAAGATCGGGGCGAAGCTCACATCAACTCAACGGCCTTATCCGCGAAGAAGCAAAACACTAGAAGAAACACCGGATGCAATATTTAATACAACGGCAGAAGATCGGCATGATGCATGTATGATGCATGACATAGCAAAGGTGCGATGCAATTAGGTCATATTAAGCGGAACCGGGGTCCCGACAATTAATTAGATGGTTCATGTTATTTATCTACCCCGCAATTTAAATGTTGTTTTAACAAGGCAAGATATGACAACGGTTCGATGCACAAATTTAAATGAGGCCAATATGAGACTAGATTTGCCCGCATATGGGCCCCATATTTAATTATTAGGTGAATCGGCATAAGGCCCCCAAACCGATGATATGCATGCGAGAATGACAATTCAATATGCAACAAGTTGTTATTATGTTATAAAATAAGGTTTCGGGAAGGGGTTCACACATTAGGGGTCTCGACGATCTTGGGGTTCCGGGGTTCGGGGTTGGTCTCAGGGTCCAGGGTTCGACGGGTTCGGCCTCGACGGGAACATTCTCGGACTCCGGGGTCGTTCTCGGATATCGGGGGGGGGGGTAGATCTTGTCGCGTCCGGGCGGCAGGACTTGGGTCGGTGTCGGGCGCGTCGGATTCTTCCGGGTCGGGGTTGTTCTTGTCGCATGCAGATCTTGTCGGGTTCCACGGGGTCGAGCTTGCCGTTGTGAGGGTCTCGTCGGGCCCCACGCCATCGAGTCGGTACTAGCGTTCGGGAGCGTCCTCGTGGCGACCTTGCCGTGTCGAGGCTCGGCCTTCGGTTCCATGTCGAAGGTCTTGGGGTTCCGCGGTCTTCGGGTTCCGAGAGGGTTCTTGTTGTTCCCGCTTCGAGAAGATCTTGTCGGTGCCGGTACGGGGGTCTCCACATCGAAGATCTTGGCGACCTTGTTGTACCCGAGCCGCAACAATATCAACACAAAGCACCCTCCCGTTACATAGACCAACACCACACATACAACAACAGTAGCACATGGGGCACGCATTGGGAAGGCCCACATCGCGAGGCAGCGAGCACGGGAAGCACGACGCTGCCTGGAGATGAGCGAGGTGGCCACTATGGGTGGCGCCTGCGGCCGAGGGAACGGATAGGACGCGCGGGTCGGCGTAGATGAAGGCCGAGGCCTTGCTGCGCGCGAGCGGCTGCCTCACGGACACCGCCGGCGGACAACGGAGGACGCGGCCGAGCAGAGGAGGCGCAGGCGGCCAGAGGCGCAGGCCGGCGCGGTGGTTGGCGGCGGAAACTCGGCCGGTGGGGCCCGGCTTGCGCGGCGGCCGGACTCGAGCGGGGCGGGGCCGCGCCGGTAGAGGGGGAAGCGACAGGGCCGGCGGCGCGCCGGGGAAGCTCGCTGGCGGCGCGGGGCGGCGCGGTCGGGGACGCGGCTCTGCTGGGGCGAGGCGGGGCGGAGCTCCTGCGGGGACGGGCGAGGGCGGTGGAGCGGTCGCTGGCGGCGAGAGGGTGAGCGGCGGGAGGCGGCGGGGCGGAGCTCGCCGGCGGGGCCGGGGAAGCTTGAGGGGCGGGGCGACGCACCGGCGAGGTGGCGCGCGCGCGGGGGAACGTGGCCGGCGGGAGGAGCAGGCGGCGCGTCGGCCGGAGAGCGATGGGGCTGCGAGGAGGGCGGCGAGGCCGGAGAGAGAGGGGGGAGAGCGAGGCGGAGCCGGCGGGGCCAGGCGGCGACGGTGAAGGAGGCTGCTGCGCGCGCGGGGAGAGGAGGGAGAAGGAAGAGGGAGCGGGGCGTGCCGTGCGTGCGGGTGGGGCCAGGGGTGCTGCGTGCCTGCGTGTGAGTGCGTGCGTGCGGGTGTTGGTTGGTGGGGGCAGGGTGAGTGGAGGGAGGGGTGAGTGGAGGGAGAGGCCAAGTGGCAGCTCGTGGTTGGGTAGAGGGGGAGAGAGGGTGAGGTGGCGTTCCAGGATTGGTCCGGGTGAGGTGGCAGGCAGGGTGTGGGTAGATTAGTTGGTAGGTTTAGGATTTGTTGGGGTGTCCAGGTGGACCGATTTAAATCCTGGGGCGGTCGTTCGGGTCATTCGGCCCGTTCGACTGCCCCGAAAAAAATAATTTAATATTTTATTTATTTTCAAATATCTTTTGTAACTAGTTTTAGACAAACAAAATATCCGGAACATCCGGGGGTTTGGCGTTTGAATAAAAGTCGGGGCGTTTTAGAAACCAAAACGGGCTTTGCGAACATAGTTTTATGCAAACAATGCATGATGATGACGATGCAATGCGCAAATTCAACGCGATTTTCTAGTAGTGGTTTTGCGGGATGCCACAGATGAGGTGACGATGCGCGTTGGCAACGGATCAAGAGTTGATGTGATGGCCGTCGGCACGCTCTCCTTAGTTTTACCTTCGAGATTAGTTTTAAACCTTAATAAATGTTATTATGTGCCTGCGTTGAGCATGAACATTATTTCCGGATCATGTTTATTGCAAGACGGTTATTCATTTAAATCGGAGAATAATGGTTGTTCTATTTATATGAGTAACATCTTTTATGGTCATGCACCTCTTGTGAATGGTTTATTTCTTCTAAATCTCGAAAGGGATGAAACACACATCCATAACATTGAGGCTAAGAGATGCAAAGTAGATAGTGATAATACTACTTATTTGTGGCACTGTCGTCTAGGTCATATTGGTGTAAAGCGCATGAAGAAACTCCATTCTGATGGACTTTTGGAGTCTCTTGATTTTGAATCATTTGACACATGCGAACCATGCCTCATGGGCAAGATGATCAAAACCCCGTTCTCCGGTATGATGGAGCAAGCAACGGACTTGTTGGAACATACATACCGATGTATGCGGACCGATGTGTGTTTCGACGCGCGGTGGATATCGCTATTTCCTCACTTTTACCGATGACTTAAGTAGGTATGGGTATATCTATTTAATGAAACATAAATCTGAAACGTTTGAAAAGTTCAAAGAATTTCAGAATTAAGTGGAGAACCATCTTAACAGAAAGATTAAGTTTCTACGATCCGATCGTGGAGGTGAATATTTGAGTTATGATTTTCTCACGCATCTTAAAGCAAGTGGAATCGTTTCACAACTCACGCCACCCGGAACACCACAGCGCAATGGTGTGTCTGAACGCCGGAATCGAACCCTATTAGATATGGTCCGATCAATGATGTCTCTTACTGATTTGCCGTTATCATTTTGGGGTTATGCATTAGAAACCGCTGCATTCACTTTAAATAGGGCTCCATCTAAATACGTTGAGACGACACCGTATGAACTGTGGTTTGGTGCTAAACCTAAGTTGTCGTTTCTTAAAGTTTGGGGATGCGAAGCTTACGTCAAGAAGTTGATGCCGGACAAGCTCGAACCCAAAGCGGAGAAATGCGTCTTCATAGGATACCCTAAGGAAACCATTGGGTATACCTTCTATCACAGAACCGAAGGCAAAGTGTTTGTCGCAAAGAACGGTTCCTTTCTTGAGAAGGAGTTTCTCTCGAAAGAAGTGAGTGGGAGGAAAGTAGAGCTAGACGAGGTTATTGAACCTTCTCTTGAATTGGAGAGTAGCGCAGCACCTGAAATTGTTCCAGTGCCGCCTGCACCAACAATAGAGGAAGCTAATGACAAGGATCATGAAGCTTCGGACGATGCTGCTACTGAACGTCGCAGGTCGACAAGGTCGCGTGCCCCTCCTGAGTGGTACGGCAACCCTGTCTTGGCTGTCTTGTTGGTAGAAGACAGTGAACCTACGAACTATGAGGAAGCGATGATGAGCCTAGACTCTGAGAAATGGCTGGAAGCCATGAAATCCGAATTGGGATCCATGAGTGAAAACCAAGTGTGGACTTTGGTGGACCCTCCTAGCGACCGAAAGGCCGTTGAGTGCAAATGGATTTTCAAGAAGAAAACGGACGCGGATGGTAATGTTACCGTCTATAAAGCACGGCTTGTCGCAAAAGGTTTTCGACAAGTTCAAGGTGTTGACTACGATGAGACTTTCTCTCCCGTAGCGATGTTTAAGTCCATTCGGATTTTATTAGCAATTGCTGCGTTTCATGATTATGAAATATGGCAGATGGATGTCAAGACTGCTTTCCTCAATGGCAACATTGATGAAGAGTTGTATATGATGCAACCCGAAGGTTTTGTCGATCCTAAGGATGCTAGTAAAGTATGCAAACTTCAGCGTTCCATTTATGGACTGAAGCAAGCATCTCGGAGTTGGAACCTTCGTTTTGATCAAGTGATCAAGAGCTTTGGATTTGTTCCAAATTGCTACGAAGCTTGCATCTACAAGAAAGTGAGTGGGAGCTCGGTGACGTTTCTGGTACTGTATGTGGATGACATATTGATTATCGGAAATGACATCAACATGCTTAACGATGTGAAGAGTTATTTGAACAAGTGTTTTTCAATGAAAGACCTAGGTGAAGCTGCTTATATATTTGGCATCAAGATCTATAGAGATAGACAAAGACGCCTGATAGCTTTAAGCCAGAGTACATACCTAGACAAAGTTCTGAAAAGGTTCAGAATGGATAAGGCAAAGAAAGGTTCAGTGCCTATGTTGTCAGGTAAGATATTGAGCAAGGCTCAGTGTCCAGCTAAGGTAAATGATAGGGAAGCTATGAGCAAAGTGCCTTATGCCTCGGCCATAGGTTCCATCATGTATGCCATGCTGTGTACTAGACCGGATGTGTCCAATGCTCTTAGTTTGACGAGCAGATATCAAAGTGATCCAGGAGTGGAACACTGGACAGCCGTGAAGAACATCCTAAAGTACCTAAATAGGACTAAAGAAATGTTCTTAGTCTATGGGGGTGATGAACAGCTTGTCGTAAAAGGTTACGTCGACGCTAGTTTCGACACCGACAAGGATGATTCTAAATCTCAGACAGGATACGTGTATATTTTGAATGGAGGAGCTGTGAGCTGGAGAAGCTGCAAGCAAAGCGTGATCGCGGGATCTACAGTAGAAGCGGAATACATGGCTGCTGCAGAAGCGTCAAGTGAAGGAGTTTGGATCAGAAACTTCATCACTGAGCTTGGCGTGGTTCCAAGTGCATTGGACCCACTGGAGATATTGTGTGACAACACTGGCGCCATAGCACTCGCTAAGGAACCAAGATATCATCCAAAGACCAAGCATATCAACCGCAAGTTTCATATAATCCGAGATTATATAGCAGATGGAGATCTGAAGATTAGCAAAGTACATACGGATCTGAATGTCGCAGATCCATTGACTAAACCTCTTCCACGTGTAAAACATGATCAACACCTCAGTTCCATGGGTGTGAGATTGTTGCCAAATGTAAACTAGATTATTGACTCTAGTGCAAGTGGGAGACTGTTGGAATTATGCCCTAGAGGCAATAATAAAGATGTTATTATTATAATTCTTGTTCATGATAAAGTTTATATTCCATGCTAGAATTGTATTAAGCGGAAACTTTAATACTTGTGTGGTTTGTGAACAACACCGTGTCCCTAGTACGCCTCTATGGACTAGCTCATTGATCAATGATGGTTAAGGTTTCCTAACCATAGACATGAGTTGTCAATTGATAATGAGATCATATCATTGGGAGAATGATATGGTGGATAGACCCAAACAAAGCAGAGCAATTAGATCGTGTCATCGTGTTCGTCTTTGCGAAGCTTTTCCTATGTCAAATATTGTATTCCTTAGACCATGAGATAATGCAACTCCCTGGTATCGGAAGAAAGCTTTGAGGTCATCAAACGTCATCCTATGAGAGGGTGATCATAAAGGTGTCTCTCAGGTGATCGGAAAGTATCTGTTGGGTTGTATGTATCGAGATGGAATTTGTCCCTCCCAAGTCGGAGAGATATACTTCGGGCCCACTCGGTAATCGATATCAACACCGCTTGCAAGCATGTGGTTAAGGAGTTAATCACAAAGTGATATCGGATTACGGAACGAGTAAAGTACTTGCTGTGAACGAGATTGAACTAGGTATGACGATACCGACTATCGAATCTCGAGCAAGTAAAATATCGCGAGACAAAGGGAATATATATGGGATTGATTGAATCCTGGCATCGTGGTTCATCCGATATGATCATCGATGAATGTGTGGGAGTCAATATGGGTGCCTAGACCCCGCTGTTGATTATTGATAGAAGATCATGTCTGCATATTCTCGAACCCGCAGGGTCACACACTTAACGTGTCTTGACGCTAGGATAGATTGGATAATTGGTTTATGAATTTTTGTTCGGAGTCTCGGATGGGATCCGGGATATCACGAGAGGTTCCGGAATGGTCCGGAGAATAAGATTCATATAAGGCAGTGCAGTTTTTGGAGTTCGGAATTGTTCCGGGTTAATCGGTATTGTACCGGAAGCTTCTAGAACCTTCCGGAAGGGGACCAACGTGGCCCCACCTTCCGGGAGGGGGCATGGGCCTATGAGGGAGTGTCCTGGACGCATTGGGCCAGGGGCACAAGGCCCCATAGGGCCCAGCCGATTCTAGAGAGATTTGACTCGTTTAAATCTCGGGATAGAATTTCTAGATAAGGGAGAGTTTAAATCGTTTAAACTAGAGATAGGATTTCTAGATAAGGGAGAGTTTAAATTGTTTAAACTAGAGATAGGCTTGGAGGAGCGGCAAGGGCTGGCCGCCCCCCCTCTATATAGAGAGGGGTGGTGCGCCCCCTCCCCCCTACACACCTTCCTCCAAGCCCTAGCAGCCTTGCTACCTTCCTCTCTCCCTCCCGACTGTTTGTAGGCGAAGCCCTACAGCAGAAATTCTCCACCATATACACCACGCCGTCGTGTTGTAGATCCAATCTATCTCTCCACCATACTCGCTGGTCCGAGGAAGGAGGAGACGTCGAGGTGCTGTACGTGTGCATCTCACGGAGGCACCGCCACTTGTGGTGCTAGATCGGATCGGATCGCGAGGAGGAGAAGCGAGTACGACTACATCACCCACGTTCCGACGAACGTTCCGCTGTGCGAATCTTCAAGGGTATGAAGATCTAATCCAATCTCTCTCGTTGTTTGCATATCCTAGATTAGATCTTGGCTTTCCCTCTGTTCGCTCCGTAGAAAATTTTGATTTACTATGCCGCGAAACCCTTCATTGTCATCATCATCGTCACCTGCCACTCCGGGGATCCTCAGCCCAGCCATGACATATACCGGGGGCACCTGCCACTCTGGCCTGGGATTCTCGGCGGGCGGGGGAGGGGCCTTCTTGTGGCTCTGTAGCGGGTTGACTTGTGGGCACCGCAGGCGAGGATGGTCTCCCCAACGATGTAGCGCATCACGCTGATGATAGTACGGTTCGCCCACCACAGACGGTGACATGCTTTGTTGTGGTTCACCGGGGGTGGGCCATCACCCTCGTACCTGGCGAGCTCCCGTTCCCACCGGTTAGCAAAGAAGGCATTACAGGTGTCGTAGTTGTCGGGATCCCACTGGGGATCCATCCGCTGCTCCGGCGTGAGCTCGTGGTAGAAGTGGTTCGTGATGGCCGCCTGTCGGGAGGAGCCTTGAGGCATAGGAGGTACATGAACCCCTCCAGCGCTCAGCATCCAGTCGGCGTGCGGCCGGTAGCTTGGTGGGCAAGGGTAGCTTGAGGCACACAGTGCCTCAGTCTCCTCGAGTGTCAGAATGGCCCAGTAGGCGTTGTCCATTTCTAAGAGAGGAAGGTGTGGATGTGTGCATAACCATGGCGCAGTCGGCCTATACATAGATGGAAAGGGCGGGAAAACATGGCATGAAGCGGTGGGAAATGGGAGGAAATATCTTTAGTCCCTATTACTGGCTACAACCGGGACTAAAAGCTCGGTTCAGAGGAAAGGGCGGGAAAACTTTGCGGGAAGCGATGAGAAATGGCGGGAAATATCTATAGTCCCTGTTAGTGGATACAACCGGGACTAAAGCTTATTCAAAAAATGGATTTGGATTAATTATTCAAATTCAAGAACTTTTCATGTTGAAAGTTTAGTGAGATTCAAAATTATGCAAAAAATAATAGTTAATGCATTTTAAAATTGATAATCGCAAAATGGTTAATAATTTGACTATTTAAAATAATTATTTTATAAAACAAAAATGGATTTTGGATTAATTATTCAAATTCAAGAACTTTTGAAAGTTTATTGAGATTCAAAATTATGCAAAAAATAATAGTTAATGCATTTTTAAATTGATAATGGCAAAATGGTTAATAATTTGACTATTTAAATAATTATTTTATAAAATAGAAAATGGATTTGGATTAATTATTCAAATTCAAGCACTTTTCATGTTGAAAGTTTTCTCAAATTCATAAGTATGCAAAAAAGTATAATTTAAATGTTTTAAATGATATATTCGAAAATTTGAAAAAAAACACAGCGTGCGCTGGTTTTGGCCTACCACGCGCAAATTTGGTCCTTTATTCCCGACCCAAGTTACCAGCTGGGACTAAAGGGTCTGGCCCAGCGCGAGAAATGAAACGCCCCCCTCTAGTCCTGGTGCGTGGCACCAGCCGGGACTAGAGACCCTCCTTTAGTCCCGGTTGGTGCGACGCACCGGGACTAGAGGGGGGGGTATAAAATGTGGCCTTATCCCCCGGTGCGTTCCACGCACCGGGAGAAGTTGGAGGCCAGAACGACGAACAGCGCCGCCAGGCTGCTCGCCGATCCGACGAACGCCTCCCTCTCCACGCTCGCCGCGCCTCCCTCTCTAGCGCCGGCAGTGGCCACCGCCGAGCCCGTCGCGCCCCTACCACCGCCGAGCCCGCCGCGCCCCGTGCGCCCACTCAGCGGCGCACCACCAGCGCCACCACCGCCGCCAACTCTGACCGCGCCCGCCGCCAACGCCACGAAGCCACTGCCGCCAGCGCCACCGCGCACCGCCAGCGCCACCACTGCCGCCAGTGCCACCGCCGGCCGGCACCACCTCCGGGTGAGGGTTAGGGTTATGATTAATTAGGATTTTGTTAGTTTAGGATTTTGTTATATTAGTGTATATATTTAGTTTAGGATTTTTTTATATTAGTGTACTTATTTAGTTTAGGATTTTGTTAGTTTAGGATTTTGTTATATTAGTGTATATATTTAGGATTAATTAGGATTTTTTATTTAGGAATTTTTAGTTTAGGATTTTGTTATATTAGTGTATATATTTAGTGTAGGATTTTGTTATATTAGTGTATTTATTTAGTTTAGGATTTTGTTATATTAGTGTATATATTTAGGATTAATAGGATTTTTTAGTTTACGATATTTAGTTTAGGATTTTAGTATTTTTTATTGTAAGACCCTCTTTGTAACCGGAGTTAGGGTTAGGGTTAGGGTGTTGGTGCTCGGTGGTGACCGGAGTTAGGGGAGGCTGGTGGTTCTCGCGGGAAGTCGCTTAGTCACCCACCTCTCCCGCGGCCACCATCACCGGCCACCTCTATCGCACCTCCAGGTTTAGGGTTTATTTGTTAAGTTCAAATAAATATTTTGTGCATTTTGCAGGAACTATGGATCCACCTAGTCCAATCCGCAGATACCTAGATTCGGAACACTTTCTCGAGGATATGATTCACGATGCCGATGAGGGATCTCCCTCGAGGTATCTGAATATATATATATATATATATATATATATATATACGCGGATTTGCTACACACGGACATAGCTGCGCATAGGCTTAGGACCGTTGGATAAAGAGATCACATACACTACTAGTTTAGATGGTAATGGCTGGCTCTTGAAAGTAGTAACGGTCCCTAACGGCGTTTGCAGCACCGCGTGTGTGTACATGCATGCAATGCCTAGGGGCTCGTGAAAACCCTAAAAATTTTAGCTCGCTGTTCGGCAAAGAAAATTTTAGCATCTAAAATGGAAAGATAAGTCAACAAGGCTTAAAATGAGTTCTAAATAGTATGCAAACCCTAGTGAAGGTTTGTGGTACTATGCAAACCCTAAATTTTCATCTAAGTTCTACATAGTATGCAAACGAAATTAGACAAGTTTTGTTTTGCATGTTGCTCGTTAGGGTTTGCCTCATGCAAACGAAATTAGACAAGCTTTGTTTTGCTAGGGTTTCATGCATGCATGCCAAAGGAACACTAACGACATTAGTTCTTAGACAAATCCTGAGTCTGAATACATGTGCTCCCTATATCAAAAGAGGATAGAATCAACGGTGGATAGGCTATGCGCAGCTATGCCCGTGTTTAGCAGGCTATTTCCCATATATATATATATGATGTCCGATGATCGTCACTAGATGTACCTAGTTGTATATATATTATGTTGACGAATGTTTCTTCTCTTAGGCCTCTACATCGAGCAAGAAAACCAGCGCGGCCCAGCCAAAAGGTGGGCTTAGGGTACTGTTTATGAAATTACAAAGGTCTCAGGAGAGGGCGAACCATTGGAACTGAAAAAACAAAACAAATATTTGTACAACAATGCGGAGTTGTCGTTAGAGATCGCACCCCGATCACTGTTCAAGAGTGGAATAAGCCTAAAGAGGCGGAATGGAGTGATGTGTATATAGACAATGGGTTCAAAGAGCAACTATTTACTGACCTCATGGCATATTTCAAGCTGCCAGAATATGACATTGATGACGAGACGGCTAAAATGAGAAATAAAGTCAAACAGTTTGCACTGAACAAGATGGCCGAACTATTCAAGAACTGGAAGAAATCATTATGGCAACAGTATCAGAAGGACAAGAAAACTCCATTATTTGAAGGCTATCTAGCAAAGCAGCAGCCTTACTGGGATGCATTTGTGTTGTATAGGAAGTCAGGAGTTGCAGAGAAAAAGTATGAAAAAAACAAGATAAATGCTGCGAAGAAGAAATATCACCATAACATGGGGCCAGGGGCCTACGCGACTTCCATGCCTAAGTGAGATGCAAAAGAGAAAGAGCTTCGTGATAAAGGGATCATTCCAAAACCAATTCGCGAAGAATGGGATTTGAGGGCAAGAAATTGGTTCCTTAGGCATGGGAGTACGTATGACGAACTTACAGGGGACCTTGTTTGAAGTGACGGGATAAAGGTACCTAGGAGTGCATGGATAAAAGTGGTGAAAGATATTAAAGATGGAATAAAACTGTTTCATCCCGATAGAGAGAATGACTTGATGACCTTGGTCCTCGGGAATTGCGAACATACAGGACGAGTCCAAGGCCTTGACAGAAGTTTCACGTGGGAGACTGGGCTTCCTAAGGACCAAGGTACCTATAGAAGCCGAGCAAAATCAAAGCAGCGACGGAAGGAGGAGGAGGCAGACAAGTTCAACCAGCTTCTAGCAAGACTTGACAAGCAACAGCAGCAGATCGATGAACTTAGAGGAATAGCGCACTTGTAAGATCCTCCACTCGATATTACCGCCAATCCATCTCAGCGGAGAAGCAGCATGGATGAATCGGAGGTCACGTCTAACGATGCACCCTATACATATGGAGGTCCCGGCTACCCCGTGGATGAAATTAAGGAGCATATATCTTGTGAGCTCCATCATAAATTGAAGAACGTATCTGTGAAGGTGGCGGTCGGATCTGCTTTGCCTTGTCCGCCTGACGCACGTTGGCATGGCCGTGTCCACCTGGCTATTGTAAAGTCGGGGTGGATCAAATCTTAAAGGAGTGGGAGTCAATGGAGCTTGACATCCCTGGACCTGAAGGTGAGAGCACACTCGGAGAAGTACTTGGCGGTATCATTCTATGGGACAAGAACAATATACGGTTTCCAGGCTCGTCCCCAAGGCCAACACTACCGCCTCCGAGTCGTCACAGGTCTCCTTCACCTCCATCACCTCCAAGAAGCCTACCCCATGATGACTACGACCACCACATCCCGAGTCCATCTTGATCTCCGCCGCAGGCTCAGCAGTCTTCGCCGCCCGCTAAGGACAATAAGCGGAAGCGTGCTCCGTCAGTGAGTACTAAAGGGCACGGCAACCCAAAATGGAAAATGTCCCCCCTCCCAACAGTGCCTCATAAGAATCTTCCCATCAAACCTTATGATCGTACTGATGCAGAAACTGCAGCGATAGCAAAGGCCGAAGTGGCGGCGCAGTTTGAGAAGAAGAAACCCGAGCCCGCTCCGGTATACACCGAGAAGCAAAAGGCATATGCAATTGATTTTCTGAACACAAAATCGCAATATGAGTTGCACCATAAGTCAGATGACTATCTACGTACACTTCAGAAAGAAGTGGCGAAGAGAAAATCAAGCAAATCAAGTGCAAGCGGTAAAAAATCAGCAAGCACAGGTGTAAACGGGACCAAAACTGTAATCAGTAACAAATCAGATGTTCCCCTTCTCGGACAACAGGCCAAACAAACGATCGCACCCCTTAAGGTGGTTTCAGAAAATGTTCCCCTTCTCGCACAACAGCCACTAGACATGTCAGTAGCTGCGGAGTTGGCCGCCAGCATGCAAATTACTCTTGATGAACTGTTAGGCCCCCCAACTGGACCTTCTACCCAAGATGCCAATAGCCCCTAGATATGTCACAGGTGAGGATTTGGTCAGCAAAGAGAGGCTGAAAGAACTGCCAACACAAATGCGGAATCTCCATGAATGGTACTCGGCAGTCATAAAGCAGGGGAGAATATTTATCATAGAGAAAGTCCCACGTGAGTACTACTTTAGACCCGAAGAGGTCCATATTGAGTTTCCAGAACTGTTCTCGTTATACCATCTTGACGCCCTGGACAAATCCATCCTCAACTGCTATTGTTTGTAAATTGTTAAATTCATTGTTGACATGTTCAGTTTTTCAGTTGTTCGGTTCAGTACATGTAATTATCCTTATTATGCAGAATGAAGATCCTGGAATGTAAAAGAACAAGAATCTATAATATTGGGTTCATTGACCTAGATAAAGTGCATATAACCACGCTAAAGGATATCCCCAAGGAGACGGAGAAAAACATTCTAAGGTTTCTAATGGAGCAAAATTTCTCTGACCACAAATTGTTTCCTTACAATTTCAAGTAATGGTCTTACTCTGTTGTACACATTCACTTTTGATTAGTCGATGCTAAGTGTAACTGATGAGTTACCGATGTATATATAAATGTTTGCAGCTTCCACTGGATTCTGCTAGACATTTAACTTGATAAGGGAAGATTTGATGTCATGGACCCATCAAAGAGAAACCTGGAAGATTTCCGCAGCATGCAGGACATGTTCCAGAAGTAAGTTCCATGCTATATCGATCTCTTTCGTTGATTTCCTGAGATATCAGGTAATGAAAAACTCATTCATTCATTTTCTTCGCCGGGTAGGGTTTGGATCCGGTTCAAGCGCGAGGTTACAGGTGTATTTAGTGAGAAACTGACGTTTAAGGCGGTCTCGGTAAGTAGCACGTGATATGTCCGCACATCTCTTTACTTCTAGTTTTAATACAATAATGATGCTAGATTATTATTTTGATTGAATTATATTCTCGTAAAGTGCGCGAGGCAGCCACAGGGGTCGAATCTATGTGGATTCTACGTTTGCGAGTTCATTCGCACGTTTACCACCGAACACAATGATTATAGAGTCGACTTAAGCAAAGCATTCACACTATCATTTTATTGCCGTCACCTTTTGTTATCATGATTGATATTCATATTGATCTCCCTTTTCTTATATATAGTTCGATAGAATGCGGGATCAACTACTACCAGAGCAATACGTACTAGCAATTGCGGAGGAGATGACGGGATTTTATTTTCAAAGAGATCGTAGACGATGCCGGAGAATTTAGTGTGAATAGACGCTACTGATCTCCATGTAATCGAACAACCGTGCTCTAGTCCCGGTATTTTGTGATCTCCATGTAACTATATAAATTGTATATATTTGTATGCTCGATATCGTAATACAAGTTATCTTATATATGCACAAATGTGTACGATATATATGTGGTGACGTAGAAATATTCAAAAAATTGTTGAAATGAAAAATAAGTAAATAAATAAAAATAATCTCTGCCGCGATAGAGAAAGGACACAAAATGCTGCCGCGGCAGAGAACCACTAATCCAAGGTAATGCTCTGCTGCGACAGAGAAAATGCGCAAAATGCTGCTACGGCAGAGACCCATTAGTCCCGGTTCTTAACACCAACCGGAACTAGTGGGGGTATACCCTGAGCGCCGGGGCAGCCACGTGGGACTAGTCGTGGACCTATATTCGCGCTTGATTAGTCCCGGTTTCACAACCGGTACTAAAGGCCCTTACGGACCGGGACTAGAGGCCCTGTTTCCATAGTGACGTTAAGGTTCTTATCTAGGGATTGATTCTTACAAAGGTCTTTATTGATCTTTGAAGAAATGACTTGTTTTGTACCTACAAATTATTTAAAAAAAAATCATGAGCAAGCTACGAGGTACCCCTAGTTCAAATTTCACGAACTTTTAGTTAAATCAGCAAAAGTTTGTCTAAATTGCAGGAGCTGTCTGAAGAGCTCCGAGACCCGACTAGTTGGTGGACTGTCCAAAATGTGGTCTAGAATTTGTGTAAAATGGGTCTATATTTTTTCAACACTTTCTTGGTAGCTTCTTCACAAAACGTAACTTTCTAGCATCAAGAAAATGAAAAATAGCTTTTCTGTGTAAGAAAAATGAAAACTTTCTTGAGCAACCTTGTTTGACATTCCAAGATGCACATGTGTGCACCTACGATTAAAGTTAGACGATGTTGTAAAAAAATTATAGTAATTTTTTTTCTTATTTTGATTAACATGTACTCCTTATGTCCAGAAATAACTGACTTCAGTTTGCCTAGATTCGAATTTATCTAGACGTATTTTAATGTATAAATACATTCAAATCTACACAAACCTAAGTCGGTTATTCATGGACTGTGGAAGTAGTAAAATTTAATATAAACCCCCATTAAAGTTTTGGCACACCAAAGACTATATATAACCTCGCATTTGCCTTGGGTGGGTGGTGGTGGTGGGGGGGGGGGGGGGGGGGGCACCTTGCAAGCATCTTTGCATCGTCCATTGAATTATTTCTTGAGAGCATCTACTTGAGGCTTCATTATTTACGCTGTAAAGGCAAGGACATGGCTACCACCAGCTTTGCGGTGGAACTTGGAGACGGCACAATCCGTAGAGAAGAGACCAGATGAGAGGTACTTTGGCGTCCCGCCCATGATTGGCATCTTGGAAGTGACATTCATCTTGTTGACGTAGTCCGTCCTGTAGGTTTGGCCAAGGACACCATCGACGTTGTTTGTGAGAGAATGGAACTTAAAGTGGAGGTCTAGGTGCACGAGGCTGTCCTTCATGGTCTTGCCGTAGCTGTGGATCTTAGAGTCCTCATCGCTGATTGGCACCGTGCTGGCCGATATGCTAAAAACTCCGGCGAGATCCACCTTGATAGAGTTGACATTGTCTGTGCGCTTCACGGACAGATTAGCTAGGACCTTAGAGACCCAACGAGCATTGCTGACAGTGTCTATGTTTACAGGCTCGCCATCGAGGGTTATCTCGATGTGGTCCTCGTCCTCATCCCACTCGACAACCTTGCGAGCGCCGACGTAGAGGCGGTGGTCCCCGAAGCTGATGCCGATGGCCTGTATCCACGTGAATGTACGTTCATTGGTTGGGTTATGGTTGCCAATGAAGTGGGCGTTGATGTGTAGATCAGTGTCGGAGACGATACAGAAGTCCCGATCCCTCCTGCCGTGGAAGTAGAAGGTGATGCCGTCGCCGCCGGTGAAGCTAGGGTCACCACACGATTCTCCCGGAAAGTACACACACCCTGCATATATATATAATTGACTCTGAAGATAACTAACATCGCGATGTGAATCCACGAACAAAATTGAATGTGTGCGTGTGTGTGTGCGCGCGCGCATTAATGAAAGAGACGGTGAACGGAAGAACATACTGCATCGTGTCTCGCAATCGGTGCAAGAGGTGAAGCAGGACTTGGGGCAGGCATCCGGGCATTGCATGATGCATTTTTCACCAAAGTCCATGTCGCATGTATAGATTTTGTTTCGCTTGCTGTAGTCGACGCGATGGAGCTGGTGCTGGTTGACGTAGTAGACGAAGTTCCAGTCTACGTCGTCGAAGTTCCAGTCTACGGGACTGGGAGGAGGAGCGGAGTTCCCGTCCCCGAAACCCCAGGGAGTATCACCATCCGGGGGAGTGGGAGGAGGAGGCTGACCCATGGCGCCTAGCGCAAGCATCACCACCAGGAAGAAATTCCAACAGATCCAAGCCGCCGCCATATGTCACCTTGGCGAAACACTGAGTGGGGCGATCGGCCGAGATGATTTAAGCTTCAGTGAGAATGTGTGTGTGTGTGTGTGTGTGTGTGTGTGGATGGCAGGTACTGTGCTGGCCAGGGATTTTTATAGGCCATGGGTGGCTCTGACTTTGTGAAAAAGGCTTAATTAGAGGTCAAGTGACTTAGCTTTGGCAAGTGGCGTTGGAGAAGAAAAGGTTACAACTTGCTGACCAAGTCAGTGTCGTCGAGATGACATTAGCTACACATAGTATATTGTGTACATAGAGTCTTACTATACTAGTATATATATGCAATTATGCATGTGGCCATGTGGGCTTCTTCAAATCCACATTATGCATGCATAAACCCCGATGGCATGTCGGCATGTCGCTGCTTCTTCACGCCAATCAAGCTGGCCCAGAAGAGCACGGCCCATCTATCTAGCCTAAATGTATTAATCCCTTTTATCTATATTAGTTGATTTAGATTCATGTAGATACGAATGCATCTAGTTAAGTCTTAGTTCTAAATACAACCATATCTAGATAAATTTGAGTCAACTAATATGGCTTGGAAAGAGTAGTACTTTCCCCGCACTTTCTTATCATATACCTTGCCACGCACATCGTCTCTCGCTCCTCCTTCGATCGCGATAGTGTAGGTGTAGACAGGGAAGGGAGCACATGATGTCACGAGTCGCGACCATGTGCTTCCAAAACACTAGACTATTCACCTCACCTGGGTGGAAACAGGGCGACGTCCGTCTCCTCTGCTCTCAACGGCGCCGACACCCCAAATCCACCACGACGATCCAGAGCAGCCGCCTACTACGCTTCAGCTTCTGATCGGGCGGATGGCCGCCGCGCATCCTCCTCCGTCGCTCGACCCCTCTGAATCGACGGAGACCGGATCCCCTCGAGGAATACACAAGTATGGATGCCCCCATTCGGCTACAATCTTTGTACTCCCTCCGTTTCAAAATATAAGATATTTTAGCTTTGTGAAGCAAATATATCTAGACTTCTATTAGTATGTAGGTTCATTCAACTTTAGGATAAATCGTACACACTAAAACAAAACAAGGTTAGATTCATTTTATTCAGAAACATATAACATCTTATATTTTTAAACAGGGGAAGTAGATGCTAGATAACTAAATGATTGTGCAACTCTAGAATGAAGGCAGAGACAACTAACTTTTCTAGGTACTATGAGATTATGAGAAGTATGTCCCTCTTCCCTTCAGACATAGTTTTATATTGATAATTATATACCTAATAATAAAAGGAGAAATATTTACATCGTATAGAATTTTTTGGACCCTCTTATCCTTTCAACAAATTCTATATTACTACAAATTGTCATCGTACCGGTTTAGTTGTTTCGTTTGTGTTTCTACCCGCAACTCTCCCAACCTCTTGACCAGAACGCCCCAACCTCTCCTAGGGTGCATTTGGTTACTCGGGCCGGAATTTTACGTTTTTTCCACTTGGTCCAGTGGATGCTGCATGGGGGAGATTGCTCTTGGGCCAGGATGGGCAGTTTATTTGGTTATTTTTTTCCCTTACTTGGAGAGTCCATATGAACACTTTGTTTGGTTTCCCAGATTGGACTCAGCTGGTGCAAAGTTGCACGTTTGGAAGCCTGCATTTGGACCGATATGAAGGCTTAATTAGAGGTCAAGTGACTTAGCTTTGGCAAGTGGCATTGGAGAAGAAAAGGTTACAACTTGCTGACCAAGTAGCTACACATAGTATATTGTGTACATAGAGTCTTACTATACTAGTATATGAAATTATGCATGTGGCCATGTGGGCTTCTTCAAATCCACATTATGCATGCATAACCAGCTGTAAACCCCGATGGCATGTCGACATGTCGCTGCTTCTTCAGATCACGCCAATCAAGCCGGCCTAGAAGAGCATTGATGACCCACAAGTATAGGTCATCGCAACAGTCTTCAAGGGTAGTATTACCCAATTTATTGATTTGACACAAGGGGAGCCAAAGAATACTTGCAAGTCTTAACAACTGAGTTGTCAATTCAGCTGCACCTGGAAATATTTCTTGCTCACAGAAGTTTATCAGTAGCAACAGCAAAGCAGCAGCAACAAAACAAGAGCAATAGTAACAGTAGTAGCAAACAGTAGGATATGAGTGCGGTAGGCATAGGGATGATGGACGGGCGTTTCATGGACGAGTCTAAACATGTAACTTCAAGATCTAGGGCAATTGCAGATAAATAAGAATAAGCATCCAAGTACTAAACAATCATAGGCATGTGATCCATATATAGTCATACGTGTTCGCAATGAGAACTTGCACAACATCTTATGTTATGCCAGTCCGTTGCAGCGTGGCCTCAAGGGAACTACTGGAAATTAAGGTGCTCCTTTTAATAGAGCACCGGAGCAAAGCATTAACACTTTGTGAACACATGTGATCCTCACATCACAGCCTTCCCCTCAGGTTATCCCAATTTATGTCACCTCGGAGCCTTTGGATCCGGACAATGATATGTGTACACAACTTGTAGTTAAGATCACAAATAATAATATTATAATGATTCAATAATAAGTTCAGATCTGAGATCATGGCACTCGGGCCCTAGTGACAAGCATTAAGTACAACAAGTTGCAACAAAGTCCAATAGCACTAATAGAGATACTGGGCACCATGCCCTAACAATCTTATTCAATTACATGATAGAACCCATCCAATCCCTACCATACCCATAGCCTACAACGGGGGATTACTCACTCATGGATGAGGGAAACATGGATGGTTGATGTAGAGGCGTAGTTGATGACGATGGCGATGATCCTCTCCAAATTCCCCGTCCGGCAGGGTGCGAGAACGGAGTTTCTGATTCCGAATCGCGGTTTCTGGTGGTGGCGGCGCAGCGGAACTCTTTCTGTGAAAACGTCAAACCCTCCTCGGTTTTTAGGTCAAGAGGCATCTTATAGTCAAAGAGGGATCCCGAGGGGGTGCCTCGGTCAGCCACACCCACTCCATGTGCGGGCTGGGCCCACCCGTGTGGCAGGGGGTGTGGTCCCCCAGGGCTCCACTCCGTCTCGTATTCTGGCTCCGTGGATCTTCTGGTGAAATAGGATTTTTGGCATATTTTCTGGGATTTTTCCTGATAGTTGATTTTCTGCACAAAAACTAGACACCAAGGTAATTCTGCTGAAAACAGCGTCAGTCTGTGTTAGTTGTATCCAAATCACACAAGTTTAGAGGAGAAACAATAGCAAAAGTGTTCGGAAAAGTAGATACGTTTTGGACGTATCAACTCCCGCCAAGCTTAGATTATTGCTTGTCCTCGAGCAATTCGGTTGAAAACTGAGTGCGATAAAAGAACTTTCACGAACACAATTGCTTCATATGATGTATATATTCTCAGCACAGAAGTAGATGCTTAGGGAATTCATAATAAAGAGTATGCAACTAAGTCTACTAATAGTCATTGCAAGCTATGAAGAGAAACCAACTCAATAATAATAAGTAGCATGAAATATAAACATAAGCAGCATTGCAATGCTCATAATAAGGTATGGTATAGTGGTATCTCGCTTGCCTTTGTTTATAGAGCACAATATAAATGCCAAGGCACCTTTGAAGTTCAAGTGAAGACTAGAAGTAAAGATATCAGAGGTACAAGCATCAAAGTCATTACATAATTAACCAAGTTTTGAGAAAAACACAAGAATGACAACTATGCTCTCAAGAAGGTGCTCATAGAATAAGTGGTGACTCAATAAGGAGGTGAAAAAGGTTTTGAAAAGTTTGAAAGGCTTCCAAATGCTGAAAGTAACATACTCATTAGCTTTGAGCTCTCATTGCCCCTATCATAGGCATCTTTATATGGTTAATGGTGAAAGTGAGGTCCAATATGAGTTATATGCTTGACATACCATAAACTGTAAATCTCATGTCCCTTGAGTACGAGGGCCGCTCCTCATGCTACTCAACTTTAGTTACCTGTAAGTTCTTGTCATTGTAAATACATGCATATCATAGAGAACCGCCAACGAGGTACCCCTTGCACATGATACAGGAGCTACCCCATAATTAAAATGACAAGGCAAGCTGACAATGAGCATCTCGGCGATCTTTTTATTTGCTATTTGCATAGGTTTTTATTGAAGATGCTTCACAGATTTCTCATTATGGTTATGCTGCAAATTTCCACCATGATTAGGCATGGCTTAGGCTAGCGGCCCAGGTGTTTCTCTAACACATATATATAACTCCATGAACTCACAATCTCCCCTTTTATTTCACACCGACGACATCCTCAAACAAAAGAGCATGATATCAACTGGATATGTATCCATAAGTTTGAAAGTGTTCCCCGTGACAGCACGATTCTGCTAATTCCCAGCCTATAATTTGCAAGCATATAACTTTCATGGACAGTCACAACGGTTCAGGTTTATTAATTGCAAGGAATAAAGTGTGTCATCAAGTTCGTGAGAGATTTACTAACTAACTTTCCCAAAACAAGCAAACATTGTATTTGGAAGAAAACAAGGCATAATGAATATGCACGGAATAGCAAATTATGCTAATAGGTAGGTATGGTGGACACTTTGGCAATATTGGTTTTGGGGTGTTGGATGCACAAGTAGAGCACATACTCAGTGCAAGTGAAGGCTAGCAATAGAGAGGGAGCGACAAACGAGAGAGAAATAACTGATCATGCTTGCAACAAAACAGGACTAATTAGAGCATGAAAGTGATACAAGAACTCTGAGGCAAAATAAATCATCGGGACTTACTAACTATTGTTTAGTCATATGCATGCGAGAGCATGTGCCAAGTCGATTCACATGAAACATTCAGAGGAGGATACCACAATATCGTACCAAGTTATGAATAAAACAATGCAAGAAAACATTCATATGACATGCTACAAACTATTAGAAAGCTGGAGCTAATCATAAGAGAGCAAGAACTACTAAGCATCCATAAATAACATACACCTTACATGAACAGACTAAGCATGCTCACCATGATGAGTATATGTACAAAAATGAAAACAAATAGAGTTCGTTACCAACCTCTTACCACACCTCAAGTTGTCTTAATGTTCATTATTGCTCTTCACTTGTGTGGCTTGAATAATAACATGAAACCAAACTCCACTGAGGACGGCTGAACCCTGCAAAGAACTCTCAAAACCAAGAAGAACAACAAATATTTTTGGTGTTTTCGATTTTTAAAAATAGGCAAACAAAGCAAAAACAAACAAAGCAAAAATATTTTTGGATTCTTTTCTTTAAGGCAAACCAAATCTAGAAAACAAAGAAACCAAGAGAAACAACGAAAATATTTTTGGTATTTTTGTATTTTGAGAAAGCTGAAACAAAAACCAAAAAGAAAGCGAAAACATGGATATACAAAGAACCGACGAAACATGATATATAGATGAGTGTGATGTCGGTGTACCTCCCCCAAGCTTAGGCTTTTGGCCTAAGTGAGGCTCAACTCCATGGTGACCAAGAAGGTGCAACTTCGTAGTACGACGAGGAGGTCCCTTCGTCCTGGTACGAACTCGAGGACTCCCCTGTGTAGTGCACAGAGGGGTCGTATGAGGGCACGTCCCCCTGATAGTGTCCATGGAAGCCAAGAATGTGCAGCTTCTCATCCATCTCCTCCTTGGAGCATGACAAAGGTCCCTGATAGATGGGACTTGAATATTTCTTATCTTTCCCCGCTGGGCTCTACGGTCATCATCATTAGTTATCCTGTGGTAGAGCTCCAATAAATCATTGGGTTAAGCTGGAATCTTCTTCACCGTCCCAGCCGTACCAATACCCAATATCTCACAAAATTTCTTCAATGTCATGGAGTAAGGCATGTTATAGATTTTGAAAGACACATCTGGTTTGAACGGGCTGTTAGATAAAGAGAAACTCTCCACAAAAGTTTTAGTGAGTGTAGCATACTGCACACTCTCATCCTGCATATAACTCGTTAGTCCAATCCTCCGAACCAAGGTTAGGAAATCATTGAGAATCCCAGCAGCCCGCAAAAAGGTAGGACAAGGAAAGGTAGAAGGATGTGCGTCCCCCTCATCTCCCTTGTCGCCAAATCGGGGTGTAATGAGATCCTCATTGTATGAGGGCCTAGCTTGGGAGGATGATCTTGAAGGCCTTGTCCTTCTAGGTGCATCACTCTCAAATATTTCACCATAGGTGTGGTTGTCCATGACCCTTTTTTCTGAAATTTTTAGATAAACATCAGACCAAGTGATTTCCAAGTTGATAAATGATGAGAAACTACTATAGGAACTTGCTAGAGGGCTAAACATGCATCAAAATGAAATCTCTAAGCATAGAACAAGCATGCAATATCACACAAACCGACACCTATAGCAGCAAAATACTCAAGATACAATCTACCAATCACAAATCTAATTAGACAAGCGGAGGAGGCACATACCAAGGAGCAATCCCTCCAAAAATCAACAGCAAAGATGGGCTGATCAAGGAGATCGAAAATCAGGAGCAAGAATAGCAAGAACTCGAGCTTGAGAAAGTTTTTCGGTGTTTTTCGGGAGAGAGAGAAAGAAGGTGGCTGGGAGGAGGCAACTTGGAGGGCTTTAGGTGGGTCCCACCCAGGCCAGGCGCGCCCTTGGGGCTGGCCGCACCACCAGGAGGTGTGCTGGCCTGGAGGGGCCCTGGGCCACTCCAGGTGTCCCTCTGCACCTTTTTCGAGGAAAAAATTAATATGAATTTTCTGGAATTTTTCGGGAAAATTTATTTTTGGCCAATTTTCAGGGTATGAAAATTGATTTTCTCGCAGAAAAGATTTTTTTAGAAGAAGCAAAAGCAAACCAAAACCAAAACTACAGAAGTTATAAGACACTCTAACAAGCAAACAACTAGCAAAACTAAAGCTAACAAGAGAAAAAGCAAAGACTAGGAAGGAGAAAAGTAAAAGTGAGCAAGTATAACCACAGTAAAAACATTATTTTGTTCATTAAAATCCTTTTGTTAACAAGGTTGATCAGGTCTTGTTACCAAAACAATCTTATATGAAACAAAACTTTGCATTCCACAAAGTGATTATGTTACCTCAAACTTGATAGCAATGGTCCCAATCATAATAGTTTTAAAACTTTCTTGTGGAATGGGACAATAAATTTCTCCAACCTTGATGCTCTCAGTATTTCAATGGAGTTTAGACAATAGCTCTTAACAACCTTCTTGGGGAAATAAATAGTATGCTCTTTGTCATTAATATTAAATGTTACTTTTCCTTTATTACAGTTGATGACAACACCTGCAGTATTAAGAAAAGGTCTCCCAAGAATAATGGACATATTATCATCTTCAGGCATTTCAAGCACAACAAAATCAGTTAAAACCAAGCAATTATGAGCCACTTGAACAAGAACATCCTCACATATACCAATAGGAATAGTAGTTGACTTATCAGCCATTTGCAAGGATATATCAGTTGGTATCAACCTTTCTAGCTGGAGTCTCTTGTAGAGAGAAAAAGCATAACACTAACTCCAGCTCCCAAATCATATAAAGCAGTTCTAACATAAATGTTTTTAATAGAGCAAGGAATAGTTGGTATACCAGGATCACCAAGTTTCTTTGGAACCTTACCATTGAAGGAATCATTAGCAAGCAAAGTAGAAATTTCCTCATTAGGAATCTTCCTTTCATTAGAGACAATATCATTCATATACTTTGAATAAGGAGGCAACTTAATAGCATCAGTCAAAGGAATTTGCAAGAATAAAGGTTTCATCCACTCACAAAACTTGTTGTAGTGTTCTTCCTCCTTTTACTTGTGTTTCTTATTTGGAAAAGGCATAGGTTTCTGCACCCAAGGTTCTCTCTCACAACCATGTTTTTTAGCAATAAAATCTTCCTTAGTGTACCTAGTGTTCTTAGTGTGCTTCTTGGGTTCTTTCCCAACTTCCTCCTTATCAGGAGCATCATTTTTATCATTACCACTCTTAGTTTCAGCATCAGAGACAAATATACTATTAGGATCTACAGCAGGTTTAAGTGGTTCCTCAACTATTTTATGTTTCTTTTTCTTTCTCTTGCGAGGACTACCACTACTTTCACCTTGTTGAGAATCCTGCTCAATTCTTTTAGGGTGTCCTTCAGGATATAAAGGATCTTGATTAGTTATACCACTCCTAGTTATAATTCCATAAGCATGTTTATCTCCTGAGGCATTAACTAGCATATCCTTTTGTACCTTAGCAAGTTGATCAATTTGGGTATGAACCATTTGAAAGTGTTTACAAAGCTTTTTAATATCATTAGCAGTTCTTTCCACAATATCTTTAAACTCATTAATAGCTCTAGAGTTTTCCGATAAATGATTCTGAACTTGTTTATTAAAATTACCTTGTTTAACAATAAATGTTTCAAGTTCCTCTAGGCATTGATCAGGAGGCTTACCATAAGGAATATCATCTTCATCAAAGTGGAGAGAGTGTACCTCAATAGTATATGAGTGGGGAATTAGCTTACATAATTCTTCTATAGGAGGTAGATTCTTCACATCTTCAGCTCTAATACCTTTCTTCTTAAGACATTTATTGATTCAGGAGTAATAGGCTCAGGTGTATTTAGCTCAGTTTAAGTCCAATCATCATAATTCTTGCTTATTTTAGCCATTAATTATTCATCATCTATAGGAGTTCTTTCCTGAAAACACAATCAGCAAAACTATCTAGGTATGTCCTAGAATCATCAATTAGTCCATTATAATAAATATCAAGAAGCTCGTTTTTGGGTAATGGACATCCAGGATGTGCATGAATCAAGGCACGGAACCTTGTCCATGACTCAGGCAATTTCTCTTCTTCTCCCTGTTTAAAGTCAAAATGTCTCTGCAAAGCAGCATGTCTATCACTAGGAGGAAAATATTTCTGGAAGAAAGAATCAGTCAAACAATCAGGACTATCAATGGATCCAGGAGGTAATCTATTAAACCAAGCCTTAGCTTATCCTTTTAGTGAAAAATGGAAGATCTTAGTAACAAAGTACTTGCGCATCTTAAAATCATCAGAGAATAAAGCACTCATAGTGGAAAGCTCATTCATATGAGCTACATCACTCTCATTTTCAGTCCCACAAAAAGGTTCTTTCTCAACAATGTGTAAATAGGATAAATCAAGAGAGAAATCATAATCTGTATCTTTAATATCTATGGGAGAGGTGGAAAACTTAGGATCAGAATAATGGTATGTCTCTCAAGGAGACTCTTAATAGCACTAGCACCATGCGTGTTTCATCACTCCTCAATAAATTCATCAGTAAACTCAATGTAACCATCATTAATATCATATCTCTCTCTACATTCAGCTGAGCTAATAGGTGTAACAGTGTCTTCACTAGGAGTTTTAGTGTTTCCTAGACTATCCATAGTAGCATCTAGGAAAGTACCTAATGAACCACTCGCAGCAAGCACAGTAGAAGTAACATCATGAGTACCAGAAGCAGTTTCAGATTCAGCAGTAGCGGTGTGTGTGGCATGTGTATGTGGTGGTGTGTAACAAGCTTACTTATAGCATATGGTGAATCAAGAGCAACGGAGGTGTTTAGGATTGTACCTCTTCTATTAGTGGATGGTAAAATAGGAAACTTTCCATTACGAGACTTACCCATGATAAACGGAGTAGCAGTGAATAATAGTAGATCCAAGTGAACTTACAAATAAAGCTATGCTCCCCGGCAACGGCGCCATAAAATAGTCTTGACGACCCACAAGTATAGGGGATCGCAACAGTCTTCGAGGGTAGTATTACCAAATTTATTGATTCGACACAAGGGGAGCCGAAGAATACTTGCAAGCCTTAACAACTGAGTTGTCAATTCAGCTGCACCTGGAAATAGTTCTTGCTCACAGAAGTTTATCAGTAGCAACAGCAAAGCAGAAGCAGCAAAACAAGAGCAATAGTAACAGTAGTAGCAAACAGTAGGATATAAGTGCGGTAGGCGTAGGGATGTATGAACGGGCGTTGCATGGACGAGTCTAAACATATAACTTCAAGATCTATGGCAATTGCAGATAAATAAGAGTAAGCATCCAAGTATTAAACAATCATAGGCATGTGCTCCATATATAGTCATACGTGCTCGCAATGAGAACTTGCACAACATCTTTTGTCCTTCTAGCCCGTTGCAACGGGGCCTCAAGGGAACTACTGGCAATTAAGGTTCTCCTTTTAATAGAGCACCGAAGCAAAGCATTAACACTTTGTGAACACATGTGATCCTCACATCACAGCCATGTAGGTGTAGACAGGGAAGGGAGCACGTGATGTCACGAGTCATGACCATGTGCTTCCAAAACACTTGACTATTCACCTCACCTCACCTGGGTGGAGAAAGGACGACGTCCGTCTCCTCAGCTCTCAACGATGTCGACACCCCAAATCCACCACGACGATCTAGAGCAGTCGCCTACTACGTTTCAGCTTCTGATCGGGTGGATGGCCGCCGCGCATCCTCCTCCCTCGCTCGACCCCTCCGAATTGGCGGAGGCCGGGTCCCCTTGAGGAATACACAAGTATTGATGCCCCTATTCGGCTACAATCTTTGTATGCTAGATAACTGAATGATTGTGCAGCTCTAGAATGAAGGCAGAGACAACCAACTTTTCTAGGTATTATGAGATTATGAGAAGTATGTCCCTCTTCCCTTCAGACATAGTTTTATATTGATAATTCTATACCTAATAATAAAAGGAGAAACATTTACATCGTATAGATTTTTTGGACCCTCTTATCCTTCCAACAAATTCTATATTACTACAAATTGCCATCGTATCGGTTTAGTTGTTTCGTTTGCGTTTCTACCCGCAACTCTCCCAACCTATTGACCAACACGCCCCAATCTCTCCTAGGGCGTGTTTGGTTACTTGGGCCGGAATTTTACGTTTTTCCCACTTGGTCCAGTGGATGTTGCATGGGGGGAGATTGCTCTTGGGCCAGGATGGACAGTTTATTTGGTTACTTTTTTCCTTACTTGGAGAGCCCATATGGCCACTTTGTTTGGTTTCCCAGATTGGACTCAGCTGGTGCAAAGTTGCACGTTTGGAAGCCCGCATCCGACCGATATTGAGGCTTAATTAGAGGTTAAGTGACTTAGCTTTGGCAAGTGGCGTTGGAGAAGAAAAGTTTACAACTTTCTGACCAAGTCAGTGTCGTCAAGGTGACATTAGCTACACATAGTATATTGTGTACATAGAGTCTTACTATACTAGTATATGCAATTATGCATGTGGCCATGTGGGCTTCTTCAAATCCACATTATGCATGCATAACCAGCTGTAAAACCCCGATGGCATGTCGGCATGTTGCTGCTTCTTCAGATCACGCCAGTCAAACTGGCCCAGAAGAGCATGGCCCATCTATCTAGGCTAAATATATTACTCCCTCTTACCTAGATTAGTTGATTTAGGTTCATGTAGATAAGAATGCATCTAGTTAAGTTTTAGTTCTAAATACAACCGTATATAGATAAATTTGAGTCAACTAATATGGCTTGGAGAGAGTAGTACTTTCCCGCACTATCTTGTCATGCAGCATGCCACGCACGTCGTCTCTCGCTCCTCCTCCGATCACGATTGTGTAGGTGTAGACAGGGAAGGGAGAACGTCCGTCTCCTCTACTCTCAACGGCGCCGACTGCTACGTCGGAAACGTCCGTCTCCTCTGCTCACCTGGGTGGAGATAGGACGACGTTCGTCTCCTCTGCTCTCAACGGCGCCGACTGATACGTTGGAAACGTATTTATAATTTTTGTGAATCGAAAAAACACTCGAAAGGATCTTCTTCTATGGAATTGACACTTAAACTGAAGTTGAGAAATTGGTTTCTGATTTCCGCCTTGTGAGGTTGCAAGAAGGAAAGTAATAGTTTCGTGAAGATGAACAACCGTAAAAAACAGCCAGTGAACCTTTAGATAATGAAAACAGACCTTGTGCCGGATGGAAGGGATGTGTTTCAGTTCCTGATTTCGGTATCTTTCGATTCACAGCTCTAGCTCTCAGGTTCGGTTGCTTTTATTTACGGCACCCTTGTTGCTTCGGTTCAGTTACAAGATCAATTCGTCCTGGCATTCTTCTACGCTTGATTTTCTTTCCTGGCTACTACGGTACCTTTTGCCCAGCCAGAGCCTATAATCTCTTATGTTTCCTTTAGCTGTTCGGAAAACCAAGCAAGGCAGGCCGGACAAGGAAGAAGTGGATTGGAGAGCAGGTGTTGAGAAAAGAAACTGTTCGGAAGCGAGTTGGAATTGTTTTCCTTTTCTCATTCGATGATTCACTCAGTTACAATAGCCGGCTTATAACTGCGCCGCGATAGACACTGGCCACTCGGGCCCACCTCAACGCACACACAACTCACGCGTCACTACTCTGACTTGGTCTCACCCTCTGCTTCCTCTGCTGTCGTTTCTTATGTTTCAGGGTTCAGACTTTCTCTCTCGGCAACGCCTTGAGCTGGTGGCACACCTGACGGCACGGCAGGGGTGACATTGCCCTCCCCTTGAGACGAAGCTTGTCCCCAAGCTTTTGCAGTCGGGTCGCTCATTGAAAGGTCCAAAGATACAAATCAATTAATATGTAGCTTTCCCAGTTTCATACTTATAGTAGGCGATCCCTTGTTTTTTGACCCGGTAGAGCAATCCGAATTAGATTAGACTGATATAGAGTAGTAGGGTTCCAATTCAAAGTCGTTCTTAGCCGCCTTTGTTTCTTATGTACCGACCGTGTCTTCCCCAAGGGAAGTAAATGGATCGGTTTGAAAATCAATGAGATCCTCCATGCTTGTTTAGTATCTACTTTACTTTGCTTGTCTATACTTTGAGGTGTTTTTTACATGTTTTCTGGTACTAACCTATTAACAAGTTGCCATAGTGCCAGATGCCTATTTTCTGCTGTTTTTGGTTTCAGAGAAGTTAGTAAAGAAATATTCTCGGAATTGGAAGGGACAAACGCCAAAGTCAATTACTTTCCTTGGGGAACGAGATGTCTAGAGGGGAGACGAGGAAGCGTGCCAGGGCGGCCAAACCCCCCCAGGCGCGGCAAGGGATGGGCCCACGCCTGGGTAGGGTTTGACCCCCCTGGTCACCTCCGCGGCCTCCCCCTTCGCCTATAAGAAGCCCCCGATGCAGAAACCCTAAGCACCTGATCAAATCTCCACGAAACCGTCTGTAGCCTCCGCCACCATTGTCCTTAGATCGGGGGATCTGAAGTTCTTCCCGGCACCCTGCCGGAGGGGAGATCATCCCGGAGGCCTTCTCTCCGGTATGATGCATGAGTAGTTCCACCTTGGACTATGGGTTCATGTAGTATCTAGATGGTTGTATCTCCTCCTTTGTGCTTTCATGTATAGATCTTGTGAGCTCCGTTAATGATCAAGATCTAATCTATTTGTAATCATGCATGTTGTGTTTGTGGGGATCCGATGGATATTGAGATTATTATGTTGGTTTGATTAATGGTTTTGTCTTTATGACTCTATCATGTCTGTGTTGTTTGTGATCTTGCACGCTCTCCGTTGTTAGTAGCTATCTTGGCCAAGTAGTTGCTAGTGACTCCAAGAGCGGGTATTTATACTCGATAGTGGGTTTATGCCTCTAGTTTCCAAGGGAAGTGACAATAATCTCTTCGGCTGTAGATGTGTTGTTGCTACTAGGGAGAAAACAACGGTCTCTTGTTCATGGAACATGTGGACTGTTTACCTTACACACTTTGCTTAAAGCAGTTGTCTGTTTCTTGCAACTTAATACTGCAGGGGGTTCGGATGATAACCTGAAGGTGGACTTCTAGTCATAGATGCAGCTGGATGGCTGTCTATGTATCTTGTTGTATTGCCCAATAGAATCTCATAGGATCTTTTTGACTAGTAATTGCATTGTTATGCCTTGCTCAGTTCATGTCAATTGCCCTGCTATAATTTGTTTATCCTTCATGCCATGTTGTTTATCTAAGGAGAGCACCTCTAGTGAACTATGGACCCCGGTCCAATCTTTACCATTGATACATCTTCCGCTATTACTTGTTTACTTGCTACAAACCATTACCTTCCACCCCATACGTTTAATCATTTGTTACAGCAAACCGGTGAGCTTGACAACCTCACTGATTCGTTGGGGGCAAAGTCTTGAGTTTGTGTTGTGCAGATCTCTGTGTTGCTTGCAACACCTGTGTGACTTTTCCTTCCTCCTACTGGTTCGATAACCTCGGTCTCCACCGAGGGAAAACTTGTTGTTGTGCTGCTTCACACCTTGCTCTTGGGGTTCCCAACAGACTCCACTTCAAGCACCAAGTTCTTGGGTGCCATCAAGGAGTCATCAACAAGTTTTCTGGCGTCATGCCGGGGAGGCTAAGGACGTCTTCACAAGGGGAGTCCTCCACTTCCTTTCTCTTTACTTTGTTTTTAGTTTGCTTTGTTTCTTTTGCTTGGTTTTGTTTGCCTCTTTTCAAAAAACCCAAAAAAAATAGTCTAGTTTGGTTTGCTTGCTTTATTCAAAAACACAAAAAAATTAGTTCCTGCTCTAGCTGCTGCTATTTTTGGCTTGCCCACCTTTGCCAAAATGAACTCTGCTGAGAACACCAAGTTGTGTGACTTCACTAGCACCAACAACAATGATTTCCTTACACTAGTGGAAAAAGGGATATCCGTTCGCGACCCCTCAGAGCATTAGTCCCGGTTGCGCCACCAACTGGGACTAATGCTGGCACGCGTCCCGGTTGGAGCGGGCACGGGGCCAGGGGGCTTGCGTCCCGGTTGGTAAGGGGGCATGCGTCCCGGTTGGAGCCACCAACCGGGACTAAAGGTTTGGCCACAGCCACGTGGCGTGGCACGCACCTTTAGTCCCGGTTGCTGGCTCCAACCGGGACTAAAGACCCCCTGCCCTCTATAAATGCAACGCCCAACCCCCTCTGCCTCCACTCTGTTTTTTCGAATGGTGGAAGGTGTGAAGGGGTGTGCTAGTTTTTTCTCATGCATGCATTGAAGGTGTTTGTTGAAATGTTTGAGTGAATAATCCCGTTGAATTTCTCATAGAACAAAAATATAGAAGGTGTCCGAGACGCACTTGAGCTTTCTCCTCGTTATTTCCCTCGATCGAGGTTAGCAATCTTATCTTTTCTAGGTCATTGATACAATTCATGTGTCGGTGTGAATTGGTTATTTCACTATTTATGATGTCCTGTTTTTTTATAAACTTACTTATATGGTGCAGATGAACGGTCAGGAATGGATGTACGGTGACCGGCGCGTAGCCGGGTATATCAAAGGCGTGGATAAATTTATCGATGTGGCTACGGCAAACAAATAGAATGGATTTATACGTTGTCCATGTATTCAATGTCGGAACAACAAGGAGTACTCTTCCTCGAAAATCATGCGCGGCCACCTGATTATGAAAGGTTTCATGCCCAACTATAATTGCTGGACCAAGCACGGGGAAAGAGGGGTTATGATGGAAGATGGTGAAGAAGAAGATGATGATAACAACTATCATCATATGTTTCCTGAATACAGTGATACTGCAATGGAAGACAATGGAGAGGAAAGAGGTGAAGAACGGGCATCAGATGAGCTGGCTGATGAACTTGGTAGGGTCATTTCTGATGCAAAGCGAGACTGTGAAACAGAAAATGAGAAGTTGAAGTTAGAGGGCATGTTAGAAGATCACAAGAAATTGTTGTACCCAAATTGTGAAGATGGCAACAAAAAGCTCGGTACCACACTGGAATTGTTGCGATGGAAGGCAGAGTGTGGTCTAACTGACTCCTCATTTGAAAAGATGCTGAAAATAATGAAGCCAAAGTTTCCAAAACATAACGAACTTCCCGAGACTACCTACGAAGCAAAGAAGACTCTCTGTCCTCTGGGATTAGATGTGCAAAAGATACATGCATGCATTAATGACTGCATCCTCTACCGCGGTAAGGAGTATGAGAATTTAGATAAATGCCCGGTATGCAACGCGTTGCGGTATAAGATCAGACGAGATGACCCTGGTGATGTTGAGGGAGAGCCCCTCCAGAAGAGGGTTCCTGCTAAGGTTATGTGGTATGCTCCTATAATACCAAGGTTGAAACGCATGTTCAGAAACAAAGAGCATGCCAGGTTGTTGCGATGGCACAAAGAAGACCATAAGAAAGACGGGAAGTTGAGACACCCTGCTGATGGGTCACAGTGGAGAAAAATCGAGAGAGACTTCCCAGACTTTGCAGGTGACGCAAGGAACTTATGGTTTGGTCTAAGTACGGATGGCATGAATCCTTTTGGGGAGCAAAGCTGCAGTCACAGCACCTGGCCCGTGACTCTATGTATCTACAACCTGCCTCCTTGGTTGTGCATGAAGCGTAAGTTCATTATGAGGCCAGTGCTCATCCAAGGCCCGAAGCAACCGGGCAACGACATTGATGTGTACCTTAGGCCATTTTTTGAAGAACTCTTACAGTTGTGGGGCAAACCAGGTGTACGTGCGTGGGATGAGAACAAACAGGAGCCATTTAATCTATGAGGGTTGTTATTCGTAACCATCAATGATTGGCCTGCTCTTAGTAACCTTTCAGGACAGACAAACAAGGGATATAAGGCATGCACCCACTGTTTAGATAAGACCGAAGGTACATGTTTGCATAAATGCAAGAACGTTGTGTACCTGGCGAATCGACGATTTCTTCCGACCAATCATCTCGTAAGAAAGAAAGGCAAGCATTTCAAAGGTGAGGCAGATCACCGGAAGGCCGGCTTCGTTGTGGTTCACCGGTGGCGGGCCATCACCCTCATACCTGGCGAGCTCCCTTTCCCGCCTATTAGCGAAGAAGGCATTCCAGGTGTCGTAGTTGTCGGGATCCCACTGGGTCAGAATGGCCCAGTAGGCGTTGTCCATTGTTCTAAGAGAGGAAGGTGTGGATGTGTGGATAGCCATGACACGATCACTCTAAATATAGAGGGAAAGGGCGGGAAAACTTGGCGTGAAGCTTTGGGAAATGGCGGGAAATATCTTTAGTCCCGGTTAGTGACTACATCCAGGACTAAAAGCTCTAGTAGAAAGGAAAGGGCGGGAAAACTTGGCGGGAAGAGGTGGGAAATGGCGGAAAATATTTTTAGTCCCGGTTTGTGACTAAATCCGGGACTAAATGTCTGCCGAACAATGAAAATCCTTCGCGTGGTAGTCCATAGTTAGAAATTCAGATAATTCAAAACGGGCATAATAAATTCAAAAAAATCCGAACAATGAAAATCCTTCGCGTGGTGTCATATTTTGTTACATAGTTGAAAGGAAAAATACCAGACTTGGTATATTGATCATGTTTCGAAAAAACCTCCACAAAATGACCTATCATGTTCGAGGTTTCATGGCTTTCGGTCCAAATAACCGATGTTATGTGCTGAATCACGACATAGTTTGTGATGTTGTGCCCATATTATGCATGTGTGTGGACATTGGTATGGAGAACAATGTTGCAGGAGGAAGTTTTCCTTTTTACCGCACGGAAAAGCCCTTTTCCATTTTCCGAGCGCAAAAAACGGGTCATTTTGTGAAGTAACCACCAAAATGCCATTTCAAAATGCTACCGTCCCATTTTCCTAAAATACTAGACCACCTTACATGGACTATATCCCAACCGGTACATCTCAAACCTTTTCGTCCATCCCGGGTAAAAAGGACAAATGTCTGCCGAATCGGTAGGAAGTGGGTCCGGTTTGTACTACAGGTACATGATCTATTGCCCGTGATTTTTTGAAAAAATAATTTTTAGACTCGCAATATGTGGTTTCTTCAGAGATCCAATGCAAGTTCTAACGATGCTCGTACCCTATCTTCATGCACACCGGTTCGACCATAGTTAGAAATTCAGATAATTCAAAACGGGCATAATAAATTCAAAAAAAATCCGAACAATGAAAATCCTTCACGTGTTGTCATATTTTGTTACATAGTTGAAAGGAAAAATACCAGACTTGGTATATTGTTCATGTTTCAAAAAACCTTCACAAAATGACCTATCATGTTCGAGGTTTCATGGCTTTCGGTCCAAATGACCGATGTTATGTGCTGAATCACGGCATAGTTTGTGATGTTGTGCCCATATTATGCATGTGTGTGGACATTGGTATGGAGAACAATGTTGCAGGATGAAGTTTTCCTTTTTGTCGCACGAAAAAGCCCTTTTCCATTTTCCAAGCGCAAAAAACGGGTCGTTTTGTGAAGTAACCACCAAAATGCCGTTTCAGAATGCTACCGTCCCATTTTCCTAAAATACTAGACCATCTTACATGGACTATCTCCCAACCGGTACATCTCAAACCTTTTCGTCCATCCTGGGTAAAAAGGACAAATGTCTGCCGAATCGGCAGGAAGTGGGTCCGGTTTGTACTACAGGTACATGATCTATCGCCCGTGATTTTTTGAAAAAATCATTTTTAGACTCGCAATATGTGGTTTCTTCAGATATCCAATGCAAGTTCTAACGATGCTCGTCCCCTATCTTCATGTACACTGGTTCGACCATAGTTAGAAATTCAGATAATTCAAAACGGGCATAATAAATTCAAAAAAAATACGAACAATGAAAATCCTTCGCGTGGTGTCATATTTTGTTACATAGTTGAAAGGAAAAATACCAGACTTGGTATATTGATCATGTTTCGGAAAAACCTTCACAAAATGACCTATCATGTTCGAGGTTTCATGGCTTTCGATCCAAATGACCGATGTTATGTGCTGAATCAAGGCATAGTTTGTGATGTTGTGCCCATATTATAGAAAATGGTTTTGGATTATTTATTCAAATCCATACACTTTTTATGTTTAAAGTTTTTGTTTTTCTAAATTCCAAATTAATATTTAAAAAATATAAGTTAATTCATTTTTAATTCTAAATGGTTACATTAATTATTTTTTAAAAATAGAAAATGGTTTTGGATTATTTATTCAAATCCATACACTTTTTATGTTTAAAGTTTTTCTAAATTCCAAATTAATATTTAAAAAATATAAGTTAATTCATTTTTAATTTTAAATGGTTACATTTAATTATTTTTTAAAAATAGAAAATGGTTTTGGATTATTTATTCAAATCCATACACTTTTTATGTTTAAAGTTTTTCTAAATTCCAAATTAATATTTAAAAAATATAAGTTATTTCATTATTAATTTTAAATGGTTACATTAATTATTTTTTAAAAATAGAAATTGGTTTTGGATTATTTATTCAAATCCATACAGTTTTTTTGTTTAAAGTTTTTCTAAATTCCAAATTAATATTTAAAAAATATAAGTTATTTCATTATTAATTTTAAATGGTTACATTAATTATTTTTTAAAAATAGAAATTGGTTTTGGATTATTTATTCAAATCCATACACTTTTTATGTTTAAAGTTTTTCTAAATTCCAAATTAATATTTAAAAAATATAAGTTATTTCATTATTAATTTTAAATGGTTCATAGTTTAAATGGTTACATTAATTATTTTTCAAAACAGAAAATGGTTTTGAATTAGTTATTCAAATTCAAACACTTTTTATGTTTAAAGTTTTTCTAAATTCCAAAGTAATTATCATTTAAAAAACATTACAAATTTAAACCCCAAAATAAAAAATAAGGCGGGAACAAAGAGAAAATAACTGAAAAAATTTGAAAACAGGGAAATACGTCCCGGTTGGAGCCACCAACCGGGACTAAAGAGCCCCCTGTGCGCGCGCCCCTTCAGCTGCTGAAAATTGGACTATAGGTCCCGGTTGGTGGCTCCAACCGGGACGTATGCACTTTTAGTCCCGGTTGGAGCCACCAACCGGGACGTATACCCCCTCCCCTTTATATAACTTCTCTTCTTCTCTGGTTCTCTTCTCTGCTTCTCATCGACGACGACGCCAGGTTGCCCGCGCCTCCGCCTCCGTCGTCGTCAACGCCTCCGCCTCCGGCCGCCACCGCCACGCGCTCCCCGTAGCGTCTCCTTCCCCGACGACCGCCGCCCGCGTCTCTTCCCACCGACGACCGCGCCGCCCGCGTCTCTTCCCGCCGACGACCGCGCCGCCCGCACCCTTCCCCCACCGCCGCGCGTGAGGTACGGGGCCCCTCCCTGCCTCTGTCCTCCCCCTCCCTCTGCTGCTGCTGGTGGGCGCGGCGGCTTCGATCGGGTGGTGCACCGTCGCCGGCGCCGTTTCCTCCACCGCCGCGTCCTCCTTGTCCACGGCCACGGCGGTCGCGTCCTCCTTGACAGCGGCGGCGAGGTGGCTCCGGGCCCCACCTTTGTTTCCCCTTTGCTTGCGTGGCGAGGTGGCTCCGCGTCCTCTGTTTCCCCTTTGCTTGCGTGGCTGCTGAGGTGGCTCCGGGCCCCACCTGTCAGCCACTATGGCTAGTTGTTACTATGGTGCAAAAGGTTTAAACATTTGATTTAATAATTTCAGAATTTGAATAAAACTTGTAAATTCAATAACGTTTAATCTGTAATACAGAAAAATACAAATAATATACCAAAATGTTCAGAAAAATGAGAACTATCTATCTATGCTATAATCATGCATTGTTCAACAACTTAAATGACAAGTTTAATTATAACACCCTAGTAACCCTAACAGGTGATTCCGGAGTTCCTTGAGTTAGGGTTTGCGCCCCTCGGAACCCCGATTAACTTGTCGAGCATGCTTTAGGGTTACATTCCAATGCACATTAACTTGTCGTATCATCATCATTGCTTGAGCATTGCATCGATGCCAAGTGTTGATTGTTTCCCTTTATTTCCGGTGATTTGGTTCTTCTCGGTAGAATACGATATCGAGATCGAGATCGAAGACCGAGATCAAGACCATAGATAGATCTAATTAAATGACAAGTTTAATTAGAACACCCTAGTAACCCTAACAGGTGATTCCGGAGTTCCTTGAGTTAGGGTTTGCGCCCCTCGGAACCTCGATTAACTTGTCGAGCATGCTTTAGGGTTACATTCCAATGCACATTAACTTGTCGTATCATCATCATTGCTTGAGCATTGCATCGATGCCATGTGTTGATTGTTTCCCTTTCTTTCCGGTGATTTGGTTCTTCTCGGTAGAATACGATATCGAGATCAAGATCGAAGACCGAGATCAAGACCATAGATAGATCTAATTAAATGACAAGTTTAATTAGAACACCTTAGTAACCCTAACAGGTGATTCCGGAGTTCCTTGAGTTAGGGTTTGCGCCCCTCGGAACCCCGATTAACTTGTCGAGCATGCTTTAGGGTTACATTCCAATGCACATTAACTTGTCGTATCATCATCATTGCTTGAGCATTGCATCGATGCCATGTGTTGATTTTTTCCCTTTCTATCCGGTGATTTGGTTCTTCTCGGTAGAATACGATATCGAGATCGAGATCGAAGACCGAGATCAAGACCATAGATAGATCGAAGACCTTTTGTAGCCTTATACTCATGTTCCCCTCTCACAGCCTTAGGGTTTAGGGTTTCTCTTCATTTTTATTATTGTGTATGTATATATTAGGGTTTCACCTTCGATCCGGAAAATATTCGTTAGCCGCTTTGACTTATTCGTAACTTTCTCCTTTAGCTTCTTTGACTTATTCGTTTTTCCACCTATGCAGAAAATATGGACCCACACGTCAGAGACGAAGAAAAGGAAGAGTTGATCCAAGGTGTGATCCGTGGGGAAGATAATTTAGACGTATCAACGTTTCTGAACAACTCCGGTGAGGGTGATCCTCTTTTTACCGGAATAGACAACTTGTTTGAGGTTGAAGGTGTTGCCTTCCGCGAGGGAGAAGGCGATGCCTTGTGTAATCGATAAGACGACCGCTCCGGCGAGGTGCATGTAATATAAATCAATTCATTAATTAATCATCTGCTATCTATATAGAAATAGTAACGACGATCTTTCTTCTTTTAGCCCTCCGGATCGAAGGAATCTACTGAAAAGAGCAGACGAGGCTCAACCAAAAAGTTGCAAGACCATGAGAGGTTCAGGATCGAAGATGTCACTGAAGACGGCAAACCGACAGCTCCCGAAGTTGTCGCAACCAAATTTGTGGCACAATGCGGAGTAATCGTTAGGGACTTAATCCCGATCACCATTAGAAATTGGAATAGGCCTGCTAATGCGAATGAAGAGGGAACATGTTTATTTGTCCCTAACCACGCCAAAGATTTACTGTGGAAGAGGCTCATGGTTAATTTCAAACTACCGAAGATAGAGCTGGATCCAAATGCGGAGGATCCAGTTGAGGACGCCTTACAACATGGGAGAGCCATGGAGGCTAAGGTCAGGGAGTGGGCTTTGAAGAATATGGCCCAGTGTTTCACCAACTGGAAGAAAAGATTGCACCTTGACTATGTCGTGAAAAAGAAGACTCCCGATTTCAAGAATATTCAGTTTGAGAAGATAAAACCATTCTGGGCTGAGTTTGTGGAATACAAGACATCAGAAAAAGCTAAGAAAATGTCTGAAACGAATAAGCTGAATGCTGCTAACAAGAAGTATCACACTACTATGGGGCAAGGTGGCTACAGGGCTGGCATTCCTAAGTGGGAGAAACTTGAGCAGGAACTGCGTGATAAAAAGATCATCCCAGAGACAGATGATTGGGTAGAACATGCAAGGAATTGGTTTTACGGGCATGGGGGCACGTTGGACTCGGAAGGGAGGTGTATATATAACATACGACATAAATAAGACCCCTTGCCAATCGAGAGGATCAGAAAAGCAGTAAAGGCTGTTAAAGATGGGGACTTCATTCCCGATAGAGAGAATGATGAGCTCACACTCGCCCTTGGAAATAAGGAACATGATGGACGAACATGAGGCACAAGCGGCTCCCAACCATGGAGGACTGGGTTTCCCGAAGAGAGGAAGAAATATCCTGATAGAAGCCGTCAGAGGAGTAAGGACAGGGCGGCAGTTGAAGCAGATAGTCAGAAAGAGCGAATGCGTTTAATTGAAGAATGATTAAAGCAACAACAAGATGAAATTAACGCACTTAAAGAGCAAAGTACTACCGGCCCATCTCAGCAGCACACTGCATTCGATGCTACCGGCCTATCGAATAATCGAAAAAGCAGTGTGGCTTCCACCGAGGTCTCGGGTGATGATAATGGCGATGACGATGATGCACCGACGATGGCTCCTGTTGGCTACCCAGTGGATGATATCACAGAGATGACACACTGCGAGCTACATGTCAAAGTTCTGAACATACCAATGAAGGTGGCGGTCGGCTATGCCTTACCAATTGGACCCACACCAACTTACCACTGTCGTCCGGTTCCAGAGGGCTACGCTGTTGTCGGCGTGGATGAAATCATGCCCACCTTTGAGGTTTTGGATCTTCACTACCCTGTAGGTGAAGGGGATGTGACTGTGCTGGGTGACGCAAAAAACGTCACCATTCTATGGCCGAAGGATTGTATCGTGCTTCGAAATCACACGCCAAGGCCATCTTCGCCGCCGCCTCACCCGTCTCCAGCGAGGTCGTCGCCACCGCGGCAGCCGTCTTCGTCGCCTCACCCGGCTCCGTCGCCTCACCAATCTCCGGTGCAGCCATCGCCGCGGGAGCCATCGCCGGCGCCTCAGGATAAAAAGCGTAAGCGTACCGCTACTATGCGTCGTAAGCGATCGCCGAAACGTAAACAAGAGCCTCTTCCAAAAGTACCAACGGTTCCTCCCAAGAGAGCTTATGACTGTACTGAAGAGGAGACTGCGGCGATCGTTGATACGGAAACGGCAGCGTTTTTCGCTAAGCTGAGGCGGCCGAAACAGCCAGAGTTCCCCAGCACCAAAGAAGAAAAAGGCAAAGTGTTGAAAATGCTAAAGAATCTTCATCAACCCGAGCCAAAGCTGTCATCAGACTATGAGCGTTCTATTCTCAAGTCACATGCGGCACAAAAAGCCTCGAAGAGCAGTACTGATGCAAGCGGTAAATCTATTGCCCAGCTCGGAGAACAAGCAAAACAGACTTGCGCCCCTCTCAAGGTGATTTCTCAAACCAATGTGGGGTCGAGCAAATATGGGGCCGAAGAGCAGTATGATCCAGAGGTAGTTGCACAATACGGAGAAGCTGCCGCTGCTCAAGGTATGAGTATTGCCCAGTACTTATCCCAGTTAGAGTTCTTCCCCGTGAGTGAAGTAGCATACAAATACCAGTACGGAAAACCTCTCGTCAAACCTGAGGAGGTAAACAATCTTCCAACAAAAATGCGAAGATTGCATAACTGGTACATGCATGCCACAAGGGCCGGGGCTAACTGGATAGTGCTGAGGGTTACAAAAAAGCATCATGGGAAAGATAAGGATGACATGATATCCATTGAATTTGATGGACTATTTCAATTATTCAATCAAGACGCCTTGGACAAATCGATCATCAGTGCCTATTGTCTGTAAGTACTAATTCTGTAATTAATTTAGTCTCCAACTATATTATTTTGTTTATTGCATGTATATAATCATACTGTAATATGCAGAATGAAGATTATCGAATGCAGCAGAGGACAAATCTATGACATTGGCTTCATTGACCCATATTGGGTTCATGAAGCTAATCTCAAAATAAGCCCCCAGGATACGGAGGATAATATAGTACACGCGTTAAGGTTTCAAGAAACCAAAAGGGAAATATTATTTCCTTACAACTTTGAGTGGGTGTTATTGTCTTGTATACACTTTCTATTTCGCTTACTAGATGTTAAGTATATAATTGATTAGTTATGCATTTGCAGCTTCCACTATATTCTGTTAATCATTCAACTTGACAAAGGGCGTGTACTAGTCATGGACTCGAAACATAAACCCCTTGAGACGTGGTAGGACATGCAGATACTTCTCCAGCGGTAATTCTAATCATTACGACACTATATCGGCAACGTTCGTGAATTTTATGATATCAAGTACTTAATAACTTATTTTATTCGTTTTCTACGCCGGGCAACGCTTGGAAACGGTTCACCAAGAAGGCTAGGGGTGTTTGAAAAGAGGAGCTTACATTTCAACCACTAAATGTAAGCACCACTAGCTATATCCGCGCATCTCTTTGATTCTAGTTATGATACAGTTATTATCATGCTTGATTATTATTTTGATTGAAATATGTTCTCGTAAAGTGCCTGACGCAGGGACCAGGTAACAATCTATGTGGATACTATGTATGCGAGTTCATCCGGCAGACGTGCGATGAGAAGGGCAGAAATTTAGAGCAACTCCACGTACGTAAACAATTTCTATAGTTTTTAATTACAATCAAATTGTGTTTAGTTTCATTCATATAGGCTGACTCCTTTTTTAAATCAGATCGAACGTCTACGGGACGGACTTCTGCCAAAGGATCGCGTACGAGCAATTCAGGAGGAATTGGCGGGATTCTTGGATGCAGAAGTCCTAAACACACAAGGGGAATACTACTCGGCTGTGTATAGACAATAGGAATTGTAAAAATAGCAACTTTCAAGAAATTGGCCGGTAGCATCAAATAGCAACTTTTTTATGTAGTGCATGAACTCGATTCGTGTATTGAATATAATGTTGTCATCATGATGTAATATAAGGTTCCTTCATTGATAAGTGCAAATCACTAAATAAACAATAAAACAACCCTAAATGAATTCTCTGCCGCGGCACAAAAAGTGGCGAAAATGCTGCCGCGGCAACAAAATGTGCCAAAATGAATTCTCTGCCGCGGCAGAGAAATGGGCCAAATGTCTGCCGCGGCAGCAGGTTATTAGTCCCGGTTCGTGTTACGAACCGGGACTAATGCTCCACCCCCCCCCCTCGCGCTCTGATGCCGCCACGTGTGCCCCCATTTGTCCCGGTTGGTGGGGCAACCGGGACTAAAGGTTAGAGCTTTAGTCCCGATTGCCCCGTCCCGGTTGGGCAACCGGGACTAATGCCCCTTACCAACCGGGACCTATAGGGCGTTTTCTACCAGTGTTAGCACACCTATTGCTCCACCTGCTCCTGATGCTACCTTTTATGAAATTAAGACTACTTTGTTGAATCTTGTGATGAGAGAGCAATTTTTTGGTGCTAGTTCTGATGATGTTGCTACCCATCTCAATAGCTTTGTTGAACTTTGTGAGATGCAAAAGTATAAGGATGTAGATGGAGATATTATTAAGCTCAAGCTTTTTCTTTCTCCTTAAGAGGAAAAGCTAAAGAATGGCTGCTTTCCTTGCCTAAAAATAGTATTGATTAAGGAATAGAAGCTAAAACACAAAGCTTCTATTTTTAGGAAAGTAGAAGATAGTAGGTGAGGTGAGGTGAATAGTCAAGTGTTTTTTACATGTTTTCTCATACTAACCTATTAACAAGTTGCCATAGTGCCAGATGCCTGTTTTTTGCTGTTTTTGGTTTCAGAGAAGTTAGTAAAGAAATATTCTCGGAATTGGACGGGACAAACGCCAAGTCAATTACTTCCCGTGGGGAACAAGAAGTCCAGATGGGAGAAAAGGAAGCGTGCCAAGGCGGCCACCCCCCCCCCCCAGGCACGGCCAGGGGTGGGCATGCGCCTGGGTAGGGTTTGACCCCCTGGTCGCCTCCTCGGCCTCCCCCTTCGCCTATAAGAAGCCCCCGATGCAGAAACCCTAAGCACCCGATCAAATCTCCACGAAACCGTCTGTAGCCGCCGCCACCATTGTCCCTAAATAGGGGGATCTGAAGTTCTTCCCGGCACCCTGCCAGAGGGGAGATCATCCCGGAGGCCTTCTCTCTGGTATGATGTGTGAGTAGTTCCACCTTGGACTATGGGTCCATGTAGTAGCTAGATGGTTGTATCTCCTACTTTATGCTTTCATGTATAGATCTTGTGAGCTCCGTTCATGATCAAGATCTAATCTATTTGTAATCATCCATGTTGTGTTTGCGGGGATCTGATGGATATTGAGATTATTATGTTGGTTTGATTAATGGTTTTGTCTTTATGATTCTATCATGTCTGTGTTGTTTGTGATCTTGCATGCTCTCCGTTGTTAGTAGCTATCTTGGCCAAGTAGTTGCTAGTGACTCCAAGAGGGGGTATTTATGCTTGATAGTGGGTTCATGCCTCTAGTTTCCAAGGGAAGTGACAATAATCTCTTCGGTTGTAGATGTGATGTTTCTACTAGGGAGAAAACAACGGTCTCTTGTTCATCGAACATGTGGACTGTTTACCTTACACACTTTGCTTAAAGCAGTTGTTTGTTGCTTGCAACTTAATACTAGAGGGGGTTCGGATGATAACCTGAAGGTGGACTTCTAGTCATCGATGCAGTTGGATGTTGGTCCATGTATCTTGTTGTATTGCCCAATCGAATCTCATAGGATCTTTCTAACTAGTAATTGCATTGTTATGCCTTGCTCAGTTCCTGTCAATTGCCCTGCTGTAATTTGTTTACCCTTCATACCATGTTGTTTATCTAAGGAGAGCACCTCTAGTGAATTATGGACCCCGGTCCAATATTTACCATTGATACATCTTCCACTGTTACTTGTTTACTTGTTGCAAGCCATTACCTTCCACACCATACATTTAATCCTTTGTTATAGCAAACCAGTGAGCTTGATAATCTCACTGATTTGTTGGGGCAAAGTCTTGAGTTTTTGTTGTGCATATCTCCGCGTTGCTTGTAACACCTGTGTGACGTTTTCTTTCTCCGACTGGTTCGATAACCCCGGTCTCTACTGAGGGAAAACTTGCTGATGTGCTGCTTCACATCTTGCTCTTGGGGTTCCCAACAGACTCCACTTCAAGCACCAATTTCTCGGGTGCCATCAAGGAGTCATCACCGACACCCCAAATCCACCACGACGATCCAGAGCAGCCGCCTACTATGCTTCAGCTTCTGATCAGGCGGATGGCCACCACGCATCCTCCTCCATCGCTCGACCCCTCCGAATCGGTGGAGGTTGGGTCCCCTCGAGGAATACACAAGTATTGATGCCCCCATTCGGCTACAATCTTTGTACACTAGATAACTGAATGATTGTGCAGCTCTAGAATGAAGACAGAGACAACCAACTTCTCTAGGTATTATGAGATTATGAGAAGTATGTCCCTCTTCCCTTCAGACATAGTTTTATATTGATAATTCTATACCTAATAATAAAAGGTGAAACATTTACATCGTATAGAATTTTTTGGACCCTCTTATCCTTCCAACAAATTCTATATTACTACAAATTGCCATTGTACCGGTTTAGTTGTTTGGTTTGCATTTCTACCCGCAACTCTCCCAACCTCTTGACCAACACGCCCCAACCTCTCCTAGGACGCGTTTGGTTGTTCGGGCCAGAATTTTACGTTTTTCCACTTGGTCCAGTGGATGTTGCATGGGGGAGATTGCTCTTGGGCCTGGATGGGCAGTTTATTTGGTTACTTTTTTTTCCTTACTTGGAGAGCCCATATGGCCACTTTGTTTGGTTTCTCAGATTGGACTCAGCTGGTGAAGGGAATATGCCCTGAGAGGCAATAATAAAGTGTTTATTATGTGTATTCCAAGTATATGATAGATGTTTATTTTGCATGCTATAATTGTATTAATACGGAAACGTTAATACATGTGTGTTTAATAAACAAACAGAAAGTTCCTAGTTATGCCTCTCTCATAAACTAGCTCGTTGATTAACAAGATGATCAAGGTTTCCTGATCATGGACATTGGATGTTGTTAATAACGGGATCACAACATTAGTGTAATGATGTGATGAACATTCATCCGAAGTATAGCATTACGATCAAAGTCATTGAGTTTATATTGCTATAACAACTTACGAAGTGATCCTAATCCTTAGACCATGAGATCATGTCAATCACTAACACCGGAAGAGTTTCTTGATAACATCAAACGTCACACCGTAACAGGGTGATTATAAAGATGGATTCAGAACTAATAAAGTGTTATGTTGAGGCTCATGAATCAAGAGTGGAATTTGTTCATCCCGATGACGGATAGATATACTCTGGGCCCTCTCGGTGATATCACATTGATTAGCTTGCAAGCAAGTGATTTGATCACTAGAATGTTATATCGCAGGAACGAGAAAAGAGTGCATGTCGGTAACGAGATCAAACTAGGTATGGAGATACCGATGATCGAATCTCGGACATGTAATATATCGTGAAACAAAGGGATTAAGATACTAGCGTAAAAGGTTCCGACGATCACAAGAAAGTCATCGTTGAATGTGTGGGAGTCAGTATGGGTCTCCAGATCCCGCTTCTGATTATTGATCTGAGAGGGGTCTCGATCATGTCCGCATTATTCATGAATCGTAGGGTGACACACTTAAGAGACACCGACATCCAATTGGAGCAAATGTTTCATGCCGAAATAATGAACAAGCGCAGGAATTTATTTCACTAGATACCGAAACAGGTTTTCGGGTGAAATTGCATAAAGTGGTTATGCATGTGAAATAGAATTCTAGCAAGGGGTTATTTGTGAATGTTTGTCATTAAAGTAATTGACAAAATTCTGAATAAAATAAAAGAGTTTTATTTAATGAGAGTTTGCATTAAATTTGGTGGAAATTTAATGGGAATTTTGAGTGGACTTTTGAGTGGAGGGAATTTAGAGGAGTTTTGTGAGTGGAGTGTCCACCCACATGAAGAGGGGAGGGCAAGGGGGCAGCCCCCATGCACCGGCCACCCCCTTGGGGTTCCCCCCCTCCTCCTATAAAAGGAGCCCCCCTCCTCACTTGTCTCTCACACCTCCTCGTGAAGGATCTCTCTCCCCCTCTAGAATTTATCCCCCATGGTCTCGGACTAGCGAGATACATGTTCCTGGTGGCTATTCGGCAAGAAAGAGTTGTGCTTCCGCTGCATCGCTGGAGCGAGGAGGCGGAGGTTGCTCGGTGCCTCGAACGTGTGTGCGAGCACGGATGCGCTGCTGATTTGCGGCGCTAGGACTTCCTCTCGATCTTGAGATCGGCAAGAGATCGTCTACATCAACCACGAGTTGAACTCGTTAAGCTTTGTCGGTCTTCAAGTGTATGTTCTCTACGGATATACATCCGCCCGTTGTTTGTATCTAGTATATAGATCTTGGTATATAGTTCACATCGTAGGAAAATTTTTGTTTTCTATGCTGCGAACCCTACAGCTGGTGCAAAGTTGCACGTTTGGAAGCCCGCTTCCGGACCGATATTGAGGCTTAATTAGAGGTAAAATGACTTAGCTTTGGCAAGTGGCGTTGGAGAAGAAAGGTTACAACTTGCTGACCAAGTCAGTGTCGTCGAGGTGACATTAGATACACATAGTATATTGTGTACATAGAGTCTTACTATACTAGTATATGCAATTATGCATGTGGCCATGTGGGCTTCTTCAAATCCACATTATGCATGCATAACCAGCTGTAAACCCCGATGGCATGTCGTCATGTCGCTGCTTCTTCAGATCACGCCAATCAAGCTGGCCCAGAAGAGCACGGCCCATCTATCTAGGCTAAATCTATTACTCCCTCTTACCTATATTAGTTGATTTAGGTTCATGTAGATACGAATGCATCTAGTTAAGTTTTAGTTCTAAATACAACCGTATCTAGATAAATTTGAGTCAACTAATATGGCTCGAAGAGAGTAGTACTTTTCCCGCACTTTCTTGTCATACAGCATGCCACACACGTCGTCTCTCGCTCTTCCTCCGATCGTGATCGTGTAGGTGTAGACAGGGAAGGGAGCACGTGATGTCACGAGTCACGACCATGTGCTTCCAAAACACTCGACTATTCACCTCACCTCACCTGGGTGGAGAGAGGACAACCTCCGTCTCCTCTGCTCTCAAGGGCGCCGACACCCCAAATCCACCGCAACGATCCAGAGAAGACACCTACTACGCTTCAGCTTCTGATCGGGCGGATGGCCACCGCGCATCCTCCTCCGTCGCTTGACCCCTACGAATCGGCGGAGGCCGGGTCCCCTCGAGGAATACATAAGTATTGATGCCCCCATTCGGCTACAATCTTTGTATGCTAGATAACTGAATGATTGTGCAGCTCTAGAATGAAGGCAGAGACAACCAACTTTTCTAGGTACTATGAGATTATGATAAGTATGTCCCTCTTCCCTTCAGACATAGTTTTATATTAATAATTCTATACCTAATAATAAAAGGAGAAACATTTACATCGTATAGCATTTTTTGGACCCTCTTATCCTTCCAACAAATTCTATATTACTACAAATTGCCATCGTACCGGTTTAGTTGTTTCGTTTGCGTTTCTACCCGCAACTCTCCCAACCTCTTAACCAGCACGCCCCAACCTCTCCTAGGGCGTGTTTGGTTACTTGGACCGGAATTTTACGTTTTTTCCCACTTGGTCCAGTGGATGCTGCACGGGGGAAGATTGCTCTTGGGCCAGGATGGGCAGTTTATTTGGTTATCTTTTTTTTCCTACTTGGAGAGCCCATATGACCACTTTGTTTGATTTCCCAGATTGGACTCAACTGGTACAAAGTTGCACGTTTGGGATCCCGCATCCGGACCGATATGGTTACCTCGCATGGCAAAATAGTGAGCTTACCAACTACTCATCAGACTTTAACAGCTTACATGATCATTCACAATGATTCAGAGCAACTAGTAGTAGACAATCCACATGATCAGTCTGACAATGATGATGTCTTTGATCATAATTGCACCACCTATAGGTGGAAAGTTCTCATGTCGACGAGCTTGTTGATGAACTGATGGCGGTGGAGTGAAATTAATGTTCACATCTTGCGACGAACTCAGAGTAGGATTTTTGTGCCTGTTCTAGAGTCTTAAACCCCTTATGGAGGTTGTGCTGGTAACCTGTCACTTGTTCGCTGCACTCCTCCCATGTCTTATAGATTTTTGGTTGATTTCCATAGTAGACCACATACCAGTTGTATTTCTATAAGACATAACACATATAAGAATCACAACTAAAACAGGAGGATCAAGTTCACAAATAACACAGGATAATAAACATAAAATAGTTAAGAATGCATGATCATACGGGCACAAGCATCAGCGGTTCCAACCTACCAAGTTAGTGTGATCCAACCGATCACCACCAACATCTATGGTGTCATCCTACCACCACATCAAAAGGGGTGCAATCCTACCACCACATAAGTTTTCCATCATGTGAGGGGTTAGTATATACCACCTCACAATAAATAGGCATAAGTTTTCATCAAGTCCCTAGCTACTTCAAAATATACAACTTCTTCTTCATCATGCACGCACTACCACCACCATCTCCATGATCAGGGAGCAAGCATTACACGTAGTAGTGCTTGGCCAGGAAGGTCCTGAGCCAGAGATTCATGTGGTCCTCTGCCACCTGAACAAAGCCGTTGCCCATAGCCCTATTGTCAAAGAGGTGGTTGAGCGCCACCATCAGAGCCTCAGGGATATACCCTTTGGCGGCCATGACGGTGTCGTACAGAGATGGGTGCACGTCAGGAGGGGAAGCAGTGGTGATGGCGGTCGCCACCGCTTTCACGGCCTCGGTCATGCAGGTGATGGCGATGACATCCTCCTCTCCCAGCAGCGACATCTTCCTCTTCTTGCAAGGATCAAAGCCACCAGCAACGTAGGCATTTGTGCTGCCGCCTTGACCAACGTCGGTAGAAGGAGAACCTGCGGTGGCATCGGTCTTGGCGTCGTCATCAATCAGAACTATATCTGACTCCTAGTTCTGCATGTATTCAGGCTTGGCTCGCCAAGAGGCTCACTGGAGCCCATTACAAACCTATCAGTGGCAAGGCCGGAGGAGAAGATGGCCTACATCTACCTATAGTTGGCGACTAGCTTGTTCAGATACTCGGCATCCTTGGGGTGATCCTAAGACATGTAATTGCAGGGAGGTTAGCCAAGTTAGCGAGGTTACACAAGGGAATCGTATGGATGTAACTGAAATTAGTTAATACCGATATGTGTCCCCTGTAGTGGGCGTCCTCCAAGATGATGGTGCAGGTCTTCGCGTCCCAGCTAGCTCTGCTAAGGTATCTGAGCTTGGAGATATGGATCCACCTGGTCCTCCACTTACGCAGGTGGTTGTACACCTGCTGTGAGGACACCTCGATGCCACAAAACTCAAACACCTTGCGGGCAACAGTGTTGAGGTGCACCTCTTTGAACCCTTTCTCCGTCCTGACGCCGCTCTTGCTGATCTCGCACATCTGGTTGAGCATGAACGCTGAGAGGAATGGTTCCCACTTCATAGTGCCCTTCACCCTCTTTCTCGCCTGGCCTGTGTTGTGGGCTTTTCTAGCCTTGATGGATTTCTTCTTGGCCAAGATCTTGGCAGCTTGCTCTCTGCAATCTGCTCCACCGTGAAATCGTTCATCGGAGGAGCGGACAAGATCTCCGTGTGCGGAGGATAGGTGAGCCTCAGAGGAGGGAGCTGGGATTGGGTCTCAGCGACAAACTTCTCATGAGAATCCATTGGGTCTTAGTTTTTTTGTCTCTTTTCGCTATGATTTTCTAAGTATTTCAGTTTTATTGACCTAGCTTTTCTTTGGACTGGGCGGTCGAAAGTAAGGAAAAGGAGGTGGGCAATGAAAAAAATGAAGAATAGACAAAATGAAAATCTAACTTATGGCCAGTTTTAAAATCATCTAGCTTAGAAGCGTACACTCCCTTAATTTTCTCATTGGTGAACCATGTTTTCCTATAGATAAATTTGGTCCAACCTTCTGAAGATAATGGTAGTATAACAGTCTAAGGGATGAAAATAATTGTCGATACAGCAAACTCTAACATTTGCCTCACATTATTACCTTCGTTTATACTCCGATAATTTTATTATAGATTGCGTCTTAAAATAATTTATGGTGTGTTTCTTGTACTGAATATTAGAGTCACCCGACCCCCGCGCCGCCCTCCTTGAGCGACATGGGGGAACCCTAGCCGCCTCCACATCTAGGGCTGCCACCAGCCAATCCCTCGCAACACCGCCGTCGGAGGGGGGCCAGTAAAGCCGTGCACGCCCCAGGGAAGGTGGCGGCGGGGCGGTTTTAGTCTCCTCCCATGGCACAAGGGCGAGTGGGAGCTCTGTAGGCAGGGCAGGGGAAGCGGTGGAGCTATGGGCATGCGCGCCGGCGCTAAGGGCCACGTGCGATGCGAGACGACAGCGCAGGAGCAGGAGGTCATGTCGGCACCTCGGCAGCTCGGGTGTGGAGCGGCAGGTGTGCGGTCTTGCCGGATATGGGCTTGGGGGCATGGCTGTGGCACATGTGCTGTCGGCGGGGTGGAGGAGGTTGGGCCGGCGAAAGGAGGCTCTGGAGTGGCGTTGTTGCAGGGGGAGTTCGAGGGTTCTCTGCCAACCAGGGCGGGCGTGAGGAGGCCGTATGGAGGGGGTGGACGCACATGAGGGAGGGGGTTGCTGGTTGGGGGAGGACCCCTCCTCCCCTCTGCCAGCATGTTCCAGTAGCAGGCGAGGATGCCGGGACGGCGGCCCCGGAGGGGCGGCTGCGGCTTGTGCGCGGCCTGGCATGGCGTTTGCCGCAACATGATGTGCATCGGTAGATGTGTTGTGGTGGAGCTCGGTGTTCGGCGGCATAGCTAGACTGTCTTCTTGCATATCACTGAGCTTCGCGGCCGGGTAAAACTCTAGGTGAAAGCCCTGCACCGACTCCTGTTGGTTCCGACGATGGTGGCACCTACGGGCGTCGTGTTCCGTCTTGTTTGCTTTGTTGTGGATTTTTTTTTATTTCGACCGACGCAAGGGGTCTCAAGTTCTCCGGGTGAAAATATAAGCTTCGTCAGAAGCGGGCGACGGCGACGCGTCACTACCTTGTTGGAGGCATCGCATTGGAGGTCTTGTCCCTGACGGTGTGATGGATTCGCAGCGGTTTGGAAGTTGGCTCTGTTGTCGAGGGTAGCGGACTCCGGGGAGGCGGCCCCAGAGATGGTGGTGTCTGGGCGGCGGCCTCGAACCGCTGTACAGCCACGGTCCTATGGGACTTGGTCGTGGCCTGGCATGGGGCTTGGGTGGCGACTTAAGAGATCTGTGTGGACAACAAGTTCGTCGACCTGGTTGGTTCGTCTTTGGGCAATGCGAATGTTGATCTATCTGCTACGTCGGGACGGCAGCCCCAGATTTGGCGTGATGTTCGAGGTCTGTGGGCAGGTGACTGGGTAGCGAGGGCTACAAGACAGCTGGGCGTGAGACATTGCGGCTTATGTGTGGCTTTGGTGCCGAGTAGTGTAAGTTGGAGGGGCGGCCCTAGAGCCGGTGGTGTATTTGTTGCGTTCGGTGGTTGCGTTGTATGAACATCGAACCTCCTCGCTTATGTGGTTTTTTGTCATAGTTTTCCTTATAAACCAGGCAATATATAGTTTGTATGGGTTTTGGACCCGATTTTCCATATAAACTGGATCCTCTATTCTATCTAATCGGACGGGGAATACGATCGTTTTGGTCTCAAACAAAAATTATGGTTTAGTGCGAACACGGACCTCCATTTCAACCGAAAATCTAGAAAAAATATTTTTTAATTCGTTTATGTTGGTTCATAATAAGCTTGCATTAACCCTCAAAATTAGGAGAAATTCGTGTCTCATGGGCCGGCACAACTTATTGTTTGAAGGTGATTATTCGTTAATTACAGCTCGGCCCGAGCAATATATACCGCCTCCACCACAGCGTGGTGGCTTCGTCAAAAGATAAACATTGTGCATGAGAGAGAGACCGGGTAGATTCGTACTTCAAGCACGACTGGACTGACACAAGTAATATCTCTTCTTTTTTTTTTCCTTTCAAGGCAGAGAGAGACCTGTAATGATACGCTTCCATTGATGAATGCAGGTTTATCTGAAACTCGTCTCGCCTACCTATATAAACCATGCGTATGGCAACGTCGGTCCGTGTAATTATTATTATTACTCACAATGGCATCCAAACCGATCTACGCTTGCGTCGTCCTCCTGCTATCGATCGCCGCCGCGGCAGTGACACCAGCGTCGTCCGCGGCTGGACTACTGAACCCTGTCGTCGGGGGCGCCGGCGGCGTCTCCGACGAGGAGCCGCCGCCGACGTGCGTGCCGACGCTGCAGCGGCTGCTGTCGTGCCTGGACTTCATCGAGCACCGCAGCGACGCGATCCCGCTGGCGTGCTGCGTCCAGGTGAACGCCACGGTGGCCCAGCAGCCGTGCTGCCTCATGCACGTCCTGCGCGGCGACGTCGCCAAGCTCATCGGCCCGCAGTTCGACGTCAGGCGCGCCATGGTCAACGTCACCACCCACTGCATCGGCGACGCCTCAGTCCTCATGTCCATCACAACTTCATGCGCAGGTTCGCCTCTTATATGGCCGGCCGCCTAATTTACGATCTATATCGATCTGTGATCGATGCTTATTGATTTTATTGCATACCGTATGTTCTTCATCAGGCAAGCCGCTACCGCCGTTGACACCTGAATATCCCTTCACTGCTGCCACTTTGCCACCACCGTCATCCTCGGGTAGGCACATCAATTTGCCAAATCACTGTCGCTTAATTTTGTCTACAATACGTACTCCATCCGTCTCAAAATAACTTCGATTGCGGTTTGTGTCTTTGCAGGATCTGAACGGCTCCAAGTCCAAGCTTTGCCTTACACCGTACTGCTACTTGCGCTTCTAGCATGTTTCCTCTAAATCATTGATCTGAACGCTGGCGATCAGTTGACTGATGAATGCGGAGCAGAACTGGACTTATTTTGCAGTTGGAGAAAACATAAACACCAAGTCTTGTCTTCTTATTCTTCATTTGCTCTATATATGTTGATTTGTTTATTTATTTATTTCTTGTGGGTATAGATGTTGAATTGTTTCAACAGTAATGCTTCCTCGCGAACTATAGATCTAGGAAGGTTGCCGCCATGCTCGTGGTGGCAATTGTTTTAGGTTGTTTGAAACTGCAGTAAATATTTGAATTTTCTCGTTTGTTCTAAATACTGCAAAAAAAAATTTGCATATTAGGATTTCCATACTCTTAAACATAGAACATAACTATTTAAATGTGGTAAGCAAATTGTATCTATAATTTTCCTCTTTGCTTTCCTAAAACAAAAGATTTCACTCTTTTGGAAATTTATTTTCTCAGCCCAGGCAGCTCTTCAAAAATGCACAAAAATATTTAAAGACTTTTAAATGATCCATAAATAATGATTATACCTACCGCATATTGTAAAATCGATAGTCCTCCCTCAACTGGATGAGCTATGAGTCCATCCACTTTACATCTTCCTTTGCTCTAACGATTAAAACAACTAGCATGTCTACTATAATATTAAAAAGCATCGGCAATAAAGGGTCACCATGTCTTAAGCCTTTTTGGTTTATAGAAATAGTGCTCCGCAAATCATCATTTGTTTTTCGGAAAATCCCAAATCATCACTGACCCTTATATCTACACTTTCCTAGAGTATAAGCTTGTCTATATATCCATTTACACCACTTGGATCAAAACCTTTCATACGCAAGACTTGTTGGAGAAAATGGCATTTAATTTTACCATAAGCCTTTTCAAATTCGAGTTTTAATAGCACTCCATCCATTTCTTTATGAAGTTCATTGATTGTTTCATGAAGAACTACTACTCTTCGAGAATATATTTTCCACATCAAAGCAGCTTGAGTTGGTCTAACTATACTGGTTATCTGATCTCTAGCCACTACACTAAAAAACTGAAAACTCACATTGCGCAATTACACATGCAATACTTTATGTTCAACCATCTGAATTTGACCTGTATATGACAAGTAAACCAACCATCTGAATTTGACCTGTATATGACAAGTAAACCGAGATGATGTGCTTTGGCCTATTAATTTGATTCATATATATTAAATATTCATCTAGCTTATATGCTACCTACGAGAGAGGAGAAAATACATCCACTTGTTACTGGTTGAGGCGTGCTTCGGTGCCCCCCCCCCCCCCCCCCACACCCCCCACACAAACACACACACACCCCACCCCACCCCTCCTCTCAAACTTGAGTTTGCATTCTTTTTAGCCGTTGAAACTCGTATCAAGGCCATGTATACATTTGTATAGGTATACTCGGTCGCACCACACATTATCGTGATCTACGTCTTTGCATGTCATATTTTAAAACTTTATTTCTATTTAATTTTTCTTTAAATGGTTCAACCTGGACAAGAGCATTGAATTTTGATCATATATTTCCATTTAATACGCTACTACAACTGGAACCGGGCAGTGTAAAAATGAATAATTTTTCTTTCCTTTATGTATTATATGCTATACTGGCTTGCCTCACTTGCGCGGTTTCATTGCACGAATCAATGCAACGGTCGAAAGCGATCTCCCCTGCCTGCTATCCGATATCAATGACCAAGCTCCACCATTTCACAGGTCTCCTGCATGCTCCGAATTCCATACCACGGTCCACGAGGGCGGTGCATGAAGTTAGAAACCATGTTTGGAATTTTCCGAGAATTTCACGTTTAAACATCATCACTATTGTATAATTCCCCATCAAAACGAGAATCCCGAACGGCGCTCTAGAAATTTATGCCAGATGTTAACGCGATCTTTTGCGACACTTTGTGGGGAGGCTCTGAATAGGTTTGTTGTCGGTGAAAGCATGGCGGTGGTTGGAGCAAGTGAGAAGCATCGGAGATGGCCTTATTTCAAATCTGCGCCTATGAGAACTTGTATTCATAGACGGCTCTCCAGTTAGCCGCTCAAGGCCTTGTTTGGCAGCTGTGTTTTCTAGTGTCTCAATGTGTATTATACCCGGTGGTTTTGGTAAAACAATTTAACTCATCGAATACACTTCTCCTTTCAAATATTCTCGGGTGTAAAAAACGCGAGAGGCCCCCTCGCGTCTCGGATACTCGTGAATCTAACTTGTTTGTAAGGTTTTATCTAGGCTTACACAACCGTAAACCAGCCTGCCAAACGGGCTATTGAGTGTATTTTTAGGTAAAAGCCTACGCTGGTAAAATACTCGTGGATTCGTTTTTAAACCAGGCAGCCAAACGAGGCCTAAGAAATTTAGGTACTACTCATATAGGTTTTTTTGACTTACAAGTCTATAACAATGCTCACTTTTTAGTCTTGCTAACATAATGGCGTCGATCTGATCTCAAGCTAGCGGCGGTCGTCGATCGAACGCGATGTAGTACATTCTTGACCACTTGTCCCTGCAAATCAAAGGACGCCAAGCAAGACCACGGCCGGGCCGGACCAAACAAATCCTCCAGTCCCGACTCCCGCTCGACGCTGACGGATTTTTCTTCTAGGATACGACGTCTACTACACAGCGACCCAGCGGAGGAAAATCCACGCCAAGAACAGGACCGTCAGATGCGTTCCAGTCTAGTACTTGTCATCCCTTCTTGTCCTGAGTCGTTCCTTTGTTTCATCTCATCTCTTAGCCGCTAAGGAAAAAAAATACTGCCAGCTGGAAGCTTGGGGCTGAAAAATACTGGTACTACAACTAATACTGTCGATCATCAGCACACATAAGATTCTTGTATATCTCACACAAAAGTTAATTGTGTGAAAGTGTGAAGTGTGTTTACCAGCTGGACTGAACGTAAATGTACTAGAGCACGATCTTGTCAATGTGACTTTTGCCGGTCAAATATGAACTGCAGGAGATAGGTGATCAGAATTTAGAAAGCTGCTTTGGGATCGAACGAAATAAACTAATCAGGTCCCATTCATTTATGTCTCCGCGTGATGCCTGCAATGCAAGAATTCTTCCATGGTCAGATGACTTGTTTTTCTGAAATGTGATGTGAAACTTGCTCCTATCAGCAACTTGCACCAGAGTTCTCGTGTGCATCCAGCACCCCTCCAGCGTGTCTCTCTGTTGTGGCTCCGTAATCCACAAGCCCGCGCTTAACAGACCCTCCATCCAAACTTCTCTACCATGAGGTGTGCTTCGGTGTCAACCCCCCCCCCCCCCCCCCCCCCCCCCTCCCTCAAAGTTAAGTTTGCATGTGTTAGTTTTCTTTTGACCCCGTTGAAACTCGTATCCAAACCATATATATCTCTGTATATACGTACTCAATCGAGTTGGATATACTTCATGTTTCCACCGGCTGATCCCACCTTCTGTTATCGTGATCTACTCTTTGCATGACATAATTTGAATTTTTGTTGCTACGGCTATATACCTTCCGATTTCTACATCCCGCAGGCACATGAGTATAAGTATACAGTGAGTATATGTGTAAGAGGACCATACAAGTTTCATTGGATTCATATGGTCTTCGAAACAAAGTGATATCGAGTTTTTGTTGTCAAAGTTTAAACATAAGGGAGACACCGAAGCAAAAGTGCTCTAGCATAGACGCACTGGGCTAGAATGTGATCCACTGTGTCCTTGTCCTGCAGGCACGTGAAACATCCGGCCGACTCTTCTTGCAATCCATATCTTTTCCTCCAATCCGATGTCCAAAGCCTGTATCTGATTGCCAACCAACAAAAAATCTTGCACTTAAGCGGCGCGTGTGATCTCCAGATGGGTTTCGCCATGTTGACTCTCTCTCGTGCCCCTGGCACCGCAGCTTGTACGTGGCCTTGGCCGGGTACACTCCGGATCTTGCTCTGTCCATGTGAAAGTGTCCTCTCCTTCTGAAAGCTGAATGTTATTGATCTTTAACCATAGGTCCACCAGTTGTTTTCTCCCTGCCTCAGAAATTTGCGCACCCGTATCCAACATCCAATTCCCGACATTTATTATGGATCAGGGTTAGTATTACATCGTGAACGGAGGAAGTACTGTGGACTCGTGATTGCCCACAATTCACATAGTAGTGTACTAGCTAACTTTTCTTTGTGAGATTTTCAAAGAGGTTTTCCACGTAACCCCGCGATTTCTGGAGGTCGTCTAGCACGAGACGACGGATAGACTTACACCATAACAGAGGACAAAATTTGTAAAATATATCTCAGACACGGCCGACGTGTGTGCCCTGTCGAATTATGTTCATATCGCTGTTTGCCACTTGTACTTGTTCGTTTAAGTAGAAAAAAACTAGTGGTGAAAGGATATGCGCAAGTCCATCCTTCCCGGCCTATAAAACACCATATTGTTTGTTGTTCCAACAATCCTACAAGGCATAGACCAGAGCTCTTGGTTGTCACTGGAGAGATCGTGCCAAGTGGCTTTTTTCTTCTCCAGCCAGCGAGCTGGCCAGTTAGGATGACCTACAAGCTAAGACAGGCAAGATGTATAACTAGGGTCGGTCGCAGATTTTTGGTGGCCCTAAGGCAACATAAAATATTAGTTCCATGAAAATATTAGTAATCTGTAATAGAATTATTATTGTAATGCAATAAAAATCAAGTACTATATTTAATAGATCCATGATTTTTGAAATCTCCATGAAGATATTCAAAACCACTTATTTCTATTGATCGAGGGAACTACATACCATGGTACTTATTTTACCAATTGTTGCTTGGGTACATATGCCCGTGCAAAAAATGAGTAGATGAGTAAACATATTATACAATGAATTAATAAGAGGATGGAATATTCTCTTGAATATGTATGATGGGAACAAGTAGAATTATTGGGAATCAGAAGAGAGATGCTTGAATGGTATAGTTATGCGATTGGGTCCTTATCTTCGTCGAGCCGAACCATCTTTATTTTATTTTGTTTTCACCCTAAAATTATCTGAAGACTAAGTGAACATGTTCAGCTACTATTTCTGCAGTGCACTAGATTCTCCACCGTTGTGGCTGATTGAAGTTGAGCAGGTTAACTTGCAATGCCAACAAACATGGACTAGCTTTCTTCAGCAAACTGAATGATGAATTTGTTTGTTTCGCAAGCTCACACTAGACCTGAACTCTTCATTCAACTGCCTGTCATGAAGGTGAAAAGGTCCTGCCAACTAAACCAGGGGAAATTTTTCGACAAAGGCGGCGGACACCGTGAAGGTCATGGTACACTAGGTAGAGAAGGAGTACAATGGTGTTGGTCTCTTCCCCCCAATGAGCATCCTTCATGTTTTTGCCAAAAGAGGAAAATCACTCTAACTGGAATGGGCGTTGCTGCGACGCAATGACCAACGCTTCTATGTTTGCGCTTCTGCGAGACATTGCTAATCTGCAGTCCCCGATTGGCAGAACAACACTTAGAGCTATCATTGGACTATGAAAGGTGATACAAGATTACTCTCGTAAGGATGCCGCCGTTCCAAAATTGCATGTCTCCCGCCAAACTTGCTTGAGTCATGCAGCAACAGTCATCGCCCGTCGGCAAAATGGCCGAGCTAGAGAAGAAGAAGAAGAAGAAGAAGAAGAAGAAGAAGAAGAAGAAGAAGAAGAAGAATCAAACGGGGAAGCATGCCATGGGAATTTATATACAATTCCATTTCTCCAAATTTGTTGACATGTACATTTTTTTGTAAATGGGCGCATTTATTAACAAAACTGTTTAATGCTTACACCCGGCCTCTGCATAACCAAGATGCACACAGTCACATGAACGACAGAACTAATGCAAAAAGTAGACAAGCATTACAAAAAGGCACTATCGGAATAAATGTCTAGAATCTAAGATAGATCAATCCTCAGATCACGCGGCCATCCATGTCCGGAGAAAATATCCCTCGCCGTGTCCTCCAATCACGTACATCCCTCCACAAATAAGTCGCGAAACTCCATGCATTGGAGAATATTCCATGATCGGAGGATAGCCGTGGCTTGATAAATAACCTGTAGAGGAGAAAACACAATGTTATTAAAAATCTTGTCATTTCTACAAAGCCATAGCGACCATATAATGGCAAGCGCTCCCACCCTAAGCAAAGTTCTGTACTTATCAACAATTTCATGCAACCAATTACCAAAAACATTGGTTACAGAACATGGAGGAGATAAACCAGAAGCTATTTGGATGAATGACCATATAGAGCGAGCAAATTTGCAATGGAAGAATAAATGGCGAATTGTCTCATCTTGATGACAAAAAACACATTGTGTACTTCCATGCCAATTCCTATTTGCAAGATTATCTTTTGTTAGAATTACCCCTTTCCGTAGATACCATGCAAATATCTTCGTCTTAAGGGGTATTTTTATTTTCCAAATTTTACTATTATCATCGACCGGGATATCAGGTTGGACCAAAGCTTTATATAGTGAGCCAACAGAAAATTTACCATTTTCTAGTAATTTCCATTTGAACACGTCAACACCGTCCGACAATTGTATCATGGATAATCATAATAATAGATTGTTCCAAGATAACAGTCTAGGTCCGATGAGACTTCTTCTGAAAGACACATTGATCCATCCTTAATCTCGAAAGCACCAAAATGAAAGAAATGTTTCTTGGTGGCCGTAAGACCCGCCCAAAAATGTGAATCTCCGGGTTTCCAAACCACTTGAGACACAGCTTTGGACCCCACATATTTCCTCCATAACATGGTTTGCCAAACACCATCTTCTGTAAGTAGTTTAAAAAGCCATTTGCCCTGAAGCGCGGTGTTTTTGACTTGCATATCGTGTATGCCCAGTCCACCAAACTCCTTCGGGCGGCAAACCACATTCCATTTGGCCAGTCGATATTTCTTTTTCTCACTATCCCCTTGCCAAAAGAATCTTGAACGGAAATAATCCACTTTGTTCAAGACCCCTTTTGGTAATTGGAAAACCAGATCATATACAGTACCATATTAGTAAGTACTGAATTTATGAGTACTAGTCTTCCACCAAGGGATAACAATTTACCTTTCCAACTATTAAGACGTTTTTGTAGCCTTTCCTCAACAAGTTTCCATTCAGCAATTGTAAGACGCCGATAATGAATCGGTATTTCCAAATAATTGATTGGAAACTGACCCTGACCACAGCCGAAAAGTTCATCATATAGGTGGGCCTCGTTTTGGGCCTCGCCAAAATAATACAAATCACTCTTATGGAAGTTTATTTTAAGCCCAGATAGCTGCTCGAATGCTGATAATATTAATTTTAGATTCTTAGCCTTCTCCAGATCATGTTCCATAAAAAGAATTGTGTCATCGGCGTATTGAAGAATAGAAAGTCCACCATCAATAAGATGTGGAACTACTCCTTCAATTTGACCATCAGCCTTTGCTCTCTCAATAAGGACAGCCAACATATCAGCCACTATATTAAATAGTAAAGGCGATAATGGATCCCCTTGTCTCAGTCCTTTCTTGGTCTGGAAGTATTTGCCAGTATCTTCATTTACTTTAATGGCAACACTATCCCCAGACACAAACAACTGAATAAGAGCGCGCCACTCCTTAGAAAAACCTGTCATACAGAGTGTTTGCTGGGTTGACATGTACATGGAATGCTCATCTAACTCACGTGGAAGAGCTAGGAAGTTCTAAAATGTTCACACTCATCGCCACCCAGTGGTACAATAATCCCCGGTGTCCCTCAAGCCTAGGCATGTCATTCACATCAGTGATCATTACTTCTTGAACATATGGATGATTTTATTTCATCATCATTAGAGAAACATGACCTTCACAAATTGGTATATATATATCCGCTAGGAATTGATGATGTATGTTTGGTAGGTCACTGCAATGAACTGGTCGTCTTATGCGTCCTACAGTTTTCTCCAATTCCAGCCCATGTGCTACTTCTCTTCTAGTCGGTTTTAATTTGCTGTCTTCGCTTTTATGGTAAAATTATATCTTTACTACTTTGTATGATCACATGCCTTTCATATGATTGTATGAACATCCGCCATGGATACCAACTAATGAACCATATTCTTACACTTCACATCCTCAGGTGTTGTTGTTATTACGGTGAACACCCACCTTAGGTTCAGTACTTGGTTTAAATTTGCATTTCTTTGTTATTACAACTCAAGTTACACACTTTGAAATTCACAAGCATTGTTGCTGCTAGAAAACACAATAATATGGTATTCACAATGAGCTTCACAAGTGAACTCAAATTCTCAAAATGGATTACAACTTTTGCAAGATAAATGCATCATCCCTTTTTTTAAACGGAGGCAAAAACTTTGCCTCGTCTCATTAATTAAGAAAGGAGTTTAAGCTTCATTACAAAGCCGAGAAAGTCTTAGGAATAAAAAAATAACTCCTACGGCATTATAGACCCCAAGTGCTTAGCACCCACCATGCTCCAAAGAGGAGTCTCTCTCTTAATGCTAGATACAACAAGAGTAGGCATAGAAGAGACATTTACCGAAGAACATCATTCCGCTCATTCCAAATTTCCCAAGAGGATAGCATGATGAGAGATGCAATATTCTGTTTTTTAAAAATGTAATTACACATGTAATAGTACTTTATGTTCACCCATCTGAAGTTGAGATATATATGGGTAGTAACCTGAGGTGATTTTATTTGCCTTATTTATTTGATTCACACACAAAATGTTCATCTAGATTATGTAACCTACAAGATTTGTATGGCCACCACCTTCGTCAAGGTTGTAAGTGTTCGACAACTGTCATTAGTGAGGTGGCTTCAGATTGGTCTTTGTATTTTATTTCTAAGGCAATGTTAAATAATAAATAAATAAAGGTTGTGTGCATCATTTTGATGTAGAGACCGGGGTATCACCTCCATTTCGAGAAAAAACCAGCACGGACTTAAATGTACCTCGTCGAAAGGTGTTTTATTGTACCCATGAATAATGAGAGCAGAATGTGTGTGATGAAATCATTGGAAATGGCTCCATTTCCGATATGCTTGTGAATACTTGTATTAGTAGACGGCTTCCGGGTCATAACTTCTTGAGAAATAGACACCCTCAACACAGAAATAGAATGACTCGTACTTATTTCACAGTTTTGATTTCCAAACTCTTAAGAGATTGTCCACTTTCTAGTCTCCTCACCATGATGTCATCTAATCTCATGTGGCGTTGTTGTCGAGCGCGATTCACACATGTTTTTTCCACTTCCGTTTTGCAAATCAATGGATGCCAAGTGAGACCGCGACCGATGTGCCAATTCAGAGGCCCTTCTGTAGCTTCAACGTGGTTGTTCCTGTCTACTTTGTACCAAGTGGCGTAGCCCCCGACAATGGTGTGGATGGCTACGATTTGAGGCTTTACTCCGAGTTCGGTGGAAAAGGACATGGAGAAGGACTTGATCGTGTTTTTGTTTTCTGCTCGAGGGTTTTTTTTGCATTTTCGAGGATTTGTCTGTGATTTCTGTTTTATTTGTGGTCCTCTTTGTAACCTATAACCCCACCGATAATTAATGCAGTATCTCTTGGTCCTTTGGCATCAATCTTTGTTTAGAGAGAGAGAGAGAGAGAGAGAGAGAGAGAGGGGCATCACAAATGGCTTTATTTCAAATCTTCCAATGAAAACATGTATTCACAGACGGTTCTCCGGTTGCAACCGCTTGACAAATACTCCTTCGGTTTCAAAATATAAGCCATTTTAGTAATAGTTTAATTTGAACTGCTAGAAAGAGTTGCGTTAAGTGAGAGAGGTAGCAGATACCTTCAACACCGAAATAGAACTATTCGTATTACTTTTTTAAAGATTTTTGACTTACAAGTCTATGACAAGGTCCACTTTTCGGTCTTGCTAACATAATGCCATCTGGTCTTGTGCGGCGGTCGTCGTCGAACGCGCTGTACATTCTTGGTCACTTCTCCCTGCAAATCAAAGGACGCCAAGCAAGACCACGGGTGGGCCAGACCAAAAAAAATCCTCCAGTCCCCTTTCGACGCTGACGGATTTTTCTTGTAGGATACGACGTCTACTGGACAGCGACCCAGCGACATAGGACGTCAGAGGCGTTCCAGTCCACTTGTCATCCGTTCTAGTCCTGAGTTCCTTTGTTTCATCTCATCTCTTAGCCGCTAAGGAAAAATACTACTGTCAGCCGGAAACTTGGGGCTGAAAAATACTGGTACTGCATGCATGTCGATCATCAGCACACATAAGATTCTTGTATATCTCATACAAAAGTTAATTCTTTTTCAAATAGGGGATGACCCCGCCTCTGCATCAAAGCGATGCATACGACTTTTTGTTTTATTATTAAAAGAAAAGTAGTACACATTATTATAAAATCACGGGTCACTCAAAGTCTCAATATGGACTTTTCACACAAAAGTTAATTATGTGAAAGTGTGAAGTGTGTTTACCAGCCGGACTGAACGTTAATGTATAAGACCGTAACACTGGCACTAACACACTCTAATTTGTACTAGGGAGTACACATATGTGTTTTCCGTTTGGATTTCCCTCGACGAGATCAGCAAGACAAGATGATTGTAGCCATCAGATAGGACTTGTTTTTCTGAAGCGTGATGTGATACTTGCCATATTGCCCAGAATTCCTACTTGTAGACAGTGACCCAGTAGCTAGACATCATTAATTAGTGTAGGGCGAGGCCAGCTAATCCCTGGCACACACCCATTACCTCATCCATAAGACGCGCGCAACCAGGTGGTGGATTAATTCCAGCCCATAAGACCTGACCACTCAGCTCGGAATATCCCCTCTCCAAAAAGAAAGTCAAGAAGATACTAACTCAAAATTAGGCTACACAAGAAGATTCGTGGGCGAGGAAGTGTGGCCAACTCATGGCGGGTGGCAAACTCAAGAAGACCATATGCCATATGCCTTCTGACAAAGCGCCCGGTCATGACGGGTTCACGGGGGCCTTCTTCAAGAAATGTTGGGTTACTATCAAGGAGGATGTCATGGACGCAATCTGGCATTTCAACAACCTCCAAGTGCGACACCTTCAATGGGTCAATTCAGCTAGCATTGTTCTTTTGCCTAAAGATGAGGGAGCCGAAGATATTTCTGACTTTAGGCCTATTAGCTTGATTCATGCTATTGCCAAGATTATTGCAAAGATGATTGCCCTACGTCTTGCGCCTCTCATGAATGATCTTGTTTCGAACGCCCAAAGCGCCTTCATCCAAAAAAGAAGTATCCATGATAACTTCATGCATGTTCGAAACCTTGCTAGAAGACTTCACAAGAGCAAGATACCAACGCTTCTCTTCAAACTTGATATCCGCAAGGCTTTTGATTCGGTTCGCTGGGAATTCATCCTCGAGCTCCTCAAGCGACATGGTTTCCCTCCAAAGTTTAGGGATTGGATTGCCGCTTTGCTTAACACCTCTTCATCAAGAGTTCTACTAAATGGTGTCGTCGGGTCTCCTATCAAGCACGGAAAGGGGCTGCGCCAAGGGGACCCCCTCTTGCCGCTTCTCTTTGTGCTTGCAATTGATCCGCTACAACAAATTCTTGAGTTGGCCACCCGCCATGAGCTCCTACAAAAGATTCGTGGGCGCGGAAGTGTGTTGAGAACCTCCATTTATGCGGATGATGCCGCAATCTTTGTGCACCCAAACAAGCAAGACATCCAAAACTTAGCCTCAATCCTCGCTTTGTTTGGTGAAGTATCCGGGCTTCAAACCAATTTCCAAAAGAGCATGGTTGTCCCAATTTGTTGTAACGAAGTTGATGCAATGATGTTCTCCAAGGCCTCCAGGTGATTCATGCAAGCTTCCCCTTGAAGTACCTTGGTCTCCCACTATCGGTATGGCAACTTAAGAGGGTGGATTTCCAACCCTTGGAAGACAAAATGGCCGGCAAGCTAGTAGCTTGGGATGGGAAGAATATTAACATTGCCGGCCGAGGTGCTCTCGTCAAATCCTTCCTCACGTCCCAAGCAATCTTCCACCTCACACCTATTACCATTCCGCCGGGATGTTACGCTTCCATGAACAAGATCGAGCGCGCTTTCCTATGGGGGGGCACAAGAGAGATTTCCGGAGGCAAATGCAAAATCAATTGGGAGACGGTCTGTAGACCAACACACCTCGGTGGACTAGGGATTCTTAACCTTGAGAAATTCGCTAGAGCTCTATGTTTGAGGTGGCCATGGTTTGAGTGGAAAGATCCTAAAAAGCCTTGGGTCCATTTGGGCAACCCTTGTGATGAGGTTGATATGAGCCTCTTCTATGCCGCTACCACCATCACCATTGGGAATGGAAATATTGCGCCTTTTTGGACCTCCCCATCGCTCCATGGAGTGGCACAAAAAGTCATTGCCCCATTAATCTTTGAGGCCTCAACAAGGAAGAAATGGAATGTCAAACAATCCCTCCACAACAATGCTTGGATTTCCAAGATTAAGATGGACGCTAGCTTGACATCAATACATCAAGCTTTGGAATGAGTTGAGCCGAGTACACCTTAGAGAAGAGGTTGACGACTCAATTGTTTGGAACCTTACAAGCAATGGTGAGTACTCCTCCAAGTCGGCTTACAATGCGCAATTCTTCGAAGCCACTCTCTCTACCATGAATAAGTTAGTTTGGAAGGCATGGGCGCCGCCAAAGGTCAAGTTCTTTGCTTGGTTGGCTATTTAAAATAGACTTTGGACTGCAGACCGGTTAGAGAAAAGAGGTTGGGACAATTGTGGTCTTTGCCCGCTTTGCAAGCAAACGCAAGAAACAGCGGCGCATTTGTTCTCCCATTGTCGTTTTACTAAGAGGGTTTGGAACCTTGTCAAGGAGTGGCTTGGTCTATCTACCATCCATACACAAGCTTGGGCGTCGGACCTTTCTGTAAAACAATGGTGGACCTTGATGACGGCCAACACGGTGGAGAACCACAAGGCCCTTGTTTCCTTCGTCATGCTCATTACTTGGACTATTTGGAAAGAGAGAAACGCAAGAGTTTTTAATAACAAGGCCAAGCCACCTCAATTTTTTCTTGAGACAATCAACGGGGAGGCTAGACTTTGGGTCGCCGCGGGCGCCACTTTTTTGAGTCTTGTAATTTTGGGAGAGTAATTACCTAGTTCTTTCTTTTTCAGTTTTTTTTTGGCCCTGTCATGTCATGACTCTTCTTCTCTATTAATGGAATGGGGCAAATCTTTGCCCACCGTTTAAAAAAAAAGACACTGGCATGCAAAATGGATGGCGAAAACAAGGGCCGAGCTCAATCCAACAATCCTACAAGCCACAGACTAGAGCACTTGCTTGTCACTAGAGAGTTCTTGCATAGTAGTCTTCTTCTTCAGGCAGCCAGCCAGCCATCCGGTTAGGACTTGCAAGTTAAGGCAGACAAGATGTATAACGCTCCGTCGGCGCAGGAGATGTCCTACTCCGACCATGTGTAGCGGCGTCACGAGGAGAAGGGCTGCCTCTACGCAAGCACTGGAGTTTGCATGTTCGACATGGACATCTTATCTGGGTCTTGTTCCAAATCATGTCCGCCTTGGCATCTTTCTTATACCTAGTAACTCGACCTTCGCTCATGCCGACGACCATGGTAGCCTGCGCGGTATGCACATATAGAGCAAAAGACAGAGAGTAGGTTAATTAGAAACAACACCTTATGCACACACAAAACACACATGCATGGTCGTCGCCTGAAAAATTCGGTATGACCTTTCCTAAAAGTAGGACATATGGGTGGTGCAAAAATTTGCCGAAATGGAAATGAATCAACATTTGGGCAAACATCCATGCACCACACCGGGACAGACAAGCAAAAACAAGAAACTTCTTCCCATGCAAGCATTCATGCACCACACAAGCTTCATGCACAAACATCATCTTCGCGCCATGCATGCATCGCATATACACACCGCCCGCGCGACAAGCTTTACACCTACAAAACATGCATATTCATGGCCAATTACTCACCGGGTAGATTGAATACCGATTCAAGAGCGCGATGTGAGATAGTGTGGATCAATAGATCTATAAAGAGATAATAGTACACAAATAGAGATGTGGAGGAGAAAAGTATGTGTGTTTTAGATCTACTAGTTGGAGAAAGGCTTTCCCTAACCAATATATCAACTATAGTAGGTTTAAATACAACAAAATGTAGAAAAGTATAGACACAATGGGGTGGGAGAGAGGAGGAAGACAAGCTGGGAGGAGGGGGAAGAATGATGTGAAATGGATGGTGGTAGATAGAGGGGTGCAAAGCTGCCACCTTTGTGCAGATCTGGTCGAAGGATTCTGTGGCGCATACAGGCAATATGCGCCACAGAAGTTCAATCTTCTGTGGCGCATACTGAGTGCATGCACCACAGAACCTTGGCCATAGGGTGCAGTGGGACAGACTGTGGGTCCCGTGACTCAATGTTCTGTGGCGCATATCACATATATGCGCCACGGAACCTTGGCCAATGGCCAGACACTATGGGACATAGGGTGCAGTGGCCAGATACTGTGGGCCCCTGCTCAGTGTTCTGTGGCGCATATTGTGGATATGCTCCACAGAATATTGAACTTCTGTGGCGCATAGCAGATATATGCGCCACAGAACACTGAGGGCAGATCTGCACGAAATAAAGGTGGCAGATAGAGCTGCTTTAATGACACCCCTCTATATATATACCACACTTTCTATCCAAAGCAACATACCTGCCCCTGATGTCTTCTTCCCACAACCCGTCGGAAGAATCGCAGGAGAGCACAGCCCGCTCGCATTCCCTGCAGCCTACTCGCAATGGAGGGGCGAGGTCGAGGGGCAGTGCTCGGAGTCAGCCGCCATGGGATTCAGAGGTCAACCTAATCGAGGAGGAGGCCAGACTGCGACACGAGGCCCTCTACAACAAGGCCATGAGGTTGTACGCCGTGCTCGCGTCTTCGGAGGAGAGGGCGCGCATGGCGAACCAATCAGGTGGCGGCCGGTGCTCGACCCCAACGTGCCCATGGAGGACCACGTCCGCAGGCTGCAGGCACGCGTGAATAGGGAGGTTTAGCATCTTCCACCGCCATCGCCCCCACCAGCTTTGTGAAGAGATTTGCAATGTTGTAGTTTGTGTATTTGCAATGATGTATGGCATTGTTGTTTTGTTGTTCAAGGCTATGCACATGTGCATTTTGCAACGATGTATGCCACTGCACATGTCTATCTACTAGATTGTCTAGTATATTCTACCTATTCCACTGGTACTTGTTTAGTTGGGAAAAGCACAAGAGGAAAATGTGTGTACTAGGAAACAAATAATCTGAGTACCACGAAGCATTCTGTGGCGCATACTGCACACATGCACCACAGAAGTTTGTTCTTCTGTTGCGCATACGCAACAATGCGCCACAGAAGCTTGTGCATAGGTGTCCAGAGAGTGGGGCCCACATAAATGTTCTGTGCGCCACAGAAGTTTGGTCAGAGCATGGTCAGACCCCGCCTGTTGTGGGTCCCACCAAACTTCTGTGGCGTATACGGAGTGATGCGCCATAGAAGATTTATGGTCCAACGGCTAGTGTGGGTCCTACCAAACTTCTGTGGCGCATGGCTCTAGAAGATGCGCCACTGGATAACTTTTGTGGTGCATGGTCAGAACCATGCGCCACAGAAGGTATGTCTATCTATAGCTAGTTTCCTAGTAGTGTGACCTAGGGCGCGTGAGCAAGCGCGTTTGACTCAGCGCGATGCGGCCTACCTAAAACGGGCGGTGCCGTTACCTAGGGGTCATCGGAGCGACGGCAACGACGACGGCCAGCGGCGACGCTTGCAGAGCAGCGAGGCGACGACGGCTCCAAGCGAGAGGGAGCGAGCGGAGGGGCGGGTGAGCACCGTGGGCTCACCGTGGGTCTACCAGAGGGGTCAGCGAGGCCAGGCGGGGTCGGAAACGGCGATGATGGCGACGGTGGTGGTCGTCGGGCTCGGAGAAGAAGTAGTACTGGGGGGTCGATTGCGGATGCCCCGCGTCGATTCCTTGGACGCGGAAGAACAACACTACGATGCGGCGACAACGACGTGGGTGGGCGTGGCAGCGACGGCTCCTCTCTCTGTGCTCCTCTGCTCCTCGATCTGGCTGGGGGAAGAGGAAGAGGAGGTGTGCGCGTTATAACCCCCCCTTTAACACCGGTTCCAGCCATGAACCGGTATTTAAGGGGGGATTCGTTTCGAGCGCGCACCCCCCTTTAACACTGGTTCTAGCCACGAACCGGTGTTAAAGGGGTGGGGTGGGGGGATTTTCGTTTCGTGCGCACCCACCCCCCGCCCCCCCTTTAACACCGGTTATAGACAGAAACGGTGTTAAAGGGGGGCATTTATTTCGTACATTAAAGGGGGCATTTTTAATTCAAAAAATAGGATAGAATTTAGAAAATTCATATCTATTTCATTTCAACTAAGAAAAATATAATAATATATAATAATTTTCAGAAAAATAAGATCTATCCATTCATATAAAAACACTTTATAGTTACTGTAGATGAAAATTTTCAAAATGATTAAAACACTTACATATGAATTTTGATTATTCAATTAAGACAAAAATAAAATAGTCAAACCCTAAAACTTTGAACTTAAGAAATATTAAGCATCTGAAAAGGAATCTAACACTATTTTATTAGAGCAAATCATATTTTATTTTGTATTAACAGTTTTAAATCGTTTGGATATTTAAATTTAGCATCTTTTGTATACTTTGGAATCTGACAAAACTTTCAACATGAAAATTGTTTGCATTTGAAAAATTAATCCTAAAACATTTTTTGTTTTAAAAAATAAAATTCAAACTATTCAAACGAGTAGCAAATGGGAAAGGACGGGCAGAATGCGTGGGAGGAAAAGGGCGGGAAGAAAATTTTATTACGATAGAACTGGAATTAAAGTACATAACGCATCTAACAAAATACGACCGAAAATTAAGATACATAGAAGAACTGAAAATTAAGATACATGGCCAGATTAAGTCACAATCGGCCGAACTTGTTTTGGAATGTTGGAGTGATTCAGTCATGCTCCTGCCTACACCTGTAATACTCGCCATTGTAGTCGTCGTACTCGTTGCGGCCGTCGTCGTTGTCGTCTTCGGGGTCGCCGTAGTTGAACCTTGAAGGCTGAGTACGCGTGGGCTGGACTTGTGGGTAGCACAGACGAGGGTTAGAGTCGGCGCCGAGTCGTAGGCCATGACGCTCTGGAGATTCCGACCGCGCCACCACAGCCGACGGTCGGCTTAGTTGAAGTTCGGAGGAGGTGGGCCGTCCTCCTCGTGCCTGGCGAGCGCCCTCTCACGCCGATCCCCGAAGAAGGCTTCCCAAGTCGGGAAATAGTCGGGATGCCAGTTGGGATTCCTCCGCTGCTCCGACGTGAGATCGAAGTAGTAGTGGTTCGTGATGGCCATCTAACGCGCCAAACCTAGAGGGACAGGAGGAACCGGAATGCCTCCGGAACTCGGCATCTAGCCGACGGGGACGCAGTAGCCCGGCGGGCAGGGGTAGTTCGAGGTGCAAAGCGCCTCCGCCTCCCTGGGGGTTAGTGGTACGGTGGAAGCCATGGGAAAGAGTGATGAGGTTGCAGATATGAGTCTAGAGATGTGCAATGACATTGGAGGCCAATCCTACATATATATAGTGACAAATGGCAGGAAGATAACTGGAGGGAAGAACTGGCGGGAAGAAAACTAGCAGGAAGAAATGGCGGGAAGAAAAATGGCGGGAAAAAATGGCAGGAAGAAATGGCGGGAAGAAAAATGGCTCATTTAATACATATAGTGTTAACAAAAGAAATATGACATTGATTTCCATGTTGAGATACATATGCGTGCCAAAAATGGCTCAATTAATACATATAGTCAATCTTATGATCGCATCGGCCGTAACCATGGAGTATCAACACCGTTTAACAGGATGGTTGGGTCAGTCTTCACTTTGAAGGGCGGAATTTCATCAAACTTATTATAATCTTCTGGCATATTTGTCTTGTCCTCCACTCCCACGATGTTTCTTTTCCCTGAAAGAACTATGTGACGTTTTGGCTCATCATGTGATGTATCTGTTTGCTTATTTTTTTTCTTTTTTTTGGTTTGGTAGACATGTCCTTCACATAGAAAACATGAGCCACATCATTGGCTAAGACGAATGGTTCGTCTAAGTTCTTGTCTACCTTCATAAGATTGTTGAGATCCACTGTTGTCATTCCATACTTCTTGTCTACCTCAACCCCTCCTCCTGTTAGCTTGACCCATTTGCACCGAAACAAGGGGACCTTAAAATTAGTTCCATAGCCAAGTTCCCATATCTCCTCTATGAACCCATAATATATGGTCTTTTGCCCATTGTCTTCTATTGCATCAAAGCGGACACCACTGTTTTGGTTGGTGCTCTTTTTATCTTGGCCTATCGTGTAAAATGTATTCCCATTTATCTTGTACCCTTGGAAAGTACATACAGTCGAAGATGGTGTCCTGGCCAACAAGTACAGCCGATCTCCAACAGTGGTGTTATTCGTGAGAAGTCTTTGTAGCCAGCCGCCAAAAATCGCCATGTGTTCACTTATAATACATTCATCAGACTGTCCCGGGTGTTTGAGGCGTATAAAATTCTTGTGTTCATTGATATACGGGGCAACCAAGATAGATCTTTGTAAAACCGTGTAGTGTGCTTGATTGAGAGAATGCCCGTCCCTACATATCATTGCTTTACATCCTAGGATGCCTTTTCCACGCAGTCTTCCCTCATGTTGTGATTCTAGAACACCAATCGCCTTAAGGTCAGTAATAAAGTGAACACATAACTCAATGGCCTCCTCTGTTACATAGCCCTTGGATATGCTTCCTTCTGGCCTAGCACGGTTATGAACATATTTCTTTAAGACTCCCATGTACCTCTCAAAGGGGAACATATTGTGTAGAAATACAGGACCGAGAATGGCAATCTCTTCTACTAGGTGAACCAGGAGATGCGTCATAATATTGAAGAAGGATGGTGGGAACACCAACTCAAAATTGACAAGACATTGGGCCACATCTGTCTGTAACCCTGGTAGGCTTTATGGATCGATTACCTTCTGAGATATTGCATTGAGGAATGCACATAGCTTCACGATGGGTACTTGAACATTTTCAGGTAGAAGCCCTCTCAATGCAATTGGAAGCAATTGCGTCATAATCACGTGGCAATCATGAGACTTCAGGTTTTGGAATTTTTTCTCTGCCATATTTATTATTCCCTTTATATTCGACGAGAAGCCAGACGGGACCTTGATACTGCTCAGGCATTCAAAAAATATTTCCTTCTCTACTTTGGTAAGAGCGTAGCTGGCAGGAGTTAAGTGGCGTCCTTTACCCTTCTCGTTCTCAGGATGCATAGGCTCTTCAGGGTCTTTCATACGTTGCTGGTCCTGCCATGCTTCTGGTGTATCTTTTGTCTTCCCATACACTCCTAGGAAGCCTAGCAGGTTCACGCAAACATTCTTCGTCACGTGCATCACGTCGATTGAAGAGCGGACCTCTAGGACTTTCCAATAGGGTAGGTCCCAAAATATAGATTGCTTCTTCCACATGGGCGCGTGTCCGGCATCATCATTCGGAACAGATAGACTACCAGGACCTTTTCCAAAGATTACTTCTAGGTCCTTGACCATACCAAATACCTCCTCACTGGTACGGAGGACAGGATTCCTCCAGGGTTCTGCCAAACGTTTGAAATGCTTGCCTTTCTTTCTTACGGGATGCAAGTTTGGAATAAATCGACGATACCCTAGGTACACAACCTTCTTACATTTATCCAAATATACACTTTCAGTCTCATCTAAACAGTGCGTGCATGCTTTGAATCCCTTGATTGTCTGCCCTGAAATGTTACTAAGAGCAGGCCAATCATTGATGGTTACGAAAAACAACGCTCATAGGTCAAATGTCTCCCCTTTGTGCTTATTCCACATACGTACATCTGGTTTGGCCCACAGTTGTAAAAGTTCTTCAACTAATGGCCTTAGGTACACATCAATGTCGTTGTCGGGTTGCCTCGGGCCTTGGATGAGCACTGGCATCATAATGAACTTACTCTTTATGCACAACCAAGGAGGAAGGTTATAGATACATAGAGTCACATGCCAGGTGTTGTGACTGCAGCTCTGCTCACCAAAAGGATTCATGCCATCTGTAGTTAGACCAAACCTTAAGTTCCCTGCGTCACGTGTGAAGTCCGGGTACTCTCGCTCGACTTTTCTCCACTGTGACCCATCAGTGGGGTGTCTCAACATCGCGTCTTTCTTACAGTCTTCCATGTGCCATTGCAACAACTTGGCATGCTCTTTATTTCTGAAGATACGTTTTAACCGTGGTATTATAGGACCATACCACATAACCTTGGCAGGAACCTTCTTCCTAGGGGCCTCGCCCTCAACATCGCCAGAGTCGTCTGGTCTGATCTTATACCGCAGTTCAGTGCATACCGGGCATGCATCCAAATTCTCGTACTTCTCACCACGGTAGAGGATGTAGTCATTAATGCAGGCATGTATCTTCTGCACGTCTAATCCTAGAGGGAAGGCAACCTTCTTTGCTTGGTATGTACTATCGGGCAATTCATTATTTCTTGGAAGCAGATTCTTCATTTTTACCAGCAACTTTGAAAATGCGCTGTCAGTCACATCGTTCTCTGCCTTCCATTGCAGCAAATCCAGTGTGGTACCTAGCTTTTTGTGGCCATCTTTGCAAGTTGGGTACAACAATGTTTTGTGATCCTTTAACATCTACTCCAGCTTCTCCTTCTCCTTTTCAGTTTCACATTCTTCCTTTGCATCAGTAATGGCCCGACCAAGATCGTCATCAGCGGGCCCATCTGCTGCCGCTTGATCTTCATTATCTACCCTGTCGCAGTATCATCATATTAAGGATACATATTATGATAGTTGTTATCATCCTCTTCTTTATTTGTTGTCTTCCATCACAACCCCTCTTTCTCCATGCTTGGTCAAACAATTATAGCTGGGCATGAAACCGGATCGAAGCAGGTGGGCGTGAATGGTTCTGGTATTTGAATAGTCTTTCTTGTTCTGATAGTTAACACACGAATAGCACATAAAACCATTGTGACCACGGTTTGCATTAGCCACAACGATGAAATTTTGGAGGCCCGTAATGTACTCGGAAGTGCGTCGGTCACCATACATCCATTGTCGGTTCATCTGCATTATATAGTATATCAAAAATTAATAGGGAGATTACCACTTATATAGTATATCAATGACACATGAAAGGATAAAGTTGCCGACCTCGACCGAGAAGGAAAGAGCAACGAGAAAACTTAATTCGAGCTCTTGGGCATTTCACCGAACACCTCTTGTGCATAGGAAAAAAACACAAACTAGCACACCTCTCACCCTCTTGCTAAGCTCCAAAATGAGAGAGAGAGGGGTGTGGGCTGCGGTGTGTTATATAGGCGCACCCCTTTTAATATCGGTTCAAGCCACGAACCGGTGTTAAGGGGGGCTGCGCAGGCCACAGGTGCAGGGGCTTTAACATCGGTTCGTGGCTTGAACCGGTGTTAAAGGGTGATCTTTTTTGCTTTCTGGACCACACTGGTACGGGCGCCACCTTTAACACCGGTTCGTCTACGAAAAGCCTATTTCCAACCTCAACCAAAGGCCTCGTTTCCACTAGCTGCCTAGCATGAAAAGGTCATGTCGCGCTTCTGCGAGACATGGCTAATCTGTAGTCCCCGTCGGGGCTGGACTATGAAAGGTGATACTGTACAAGATTAAGCTCGTCGGATGTCGCTGTGCAAAAAATGCAAGTCTCCTGCCAAACTTGCTGGAGTAGTGGACGCAGCAACAACTGTCAGCAAAATGGCTGAGCAAGAGAGGAAGAAGAGAAGAATCAAACAGGGAAGCATGCCATGGGAACTTATAGCATTATACAATTCCATTTCTCCAAATTTGTTTACATGTACATAGAATGCTCATGTGTGGAAGAGCTAGGAAGTTCTAAAATGTTCACACACATCGCCACCCTGTGGTACAATAGTCCCCGGTGTCTCTCAGTTCTAAAATGTGTCATTTAGATAAGTGATCATTACTTCATGAATATATGGATGGTTTTATTTCATCATCACTAGAGAAACACGACCTTCACAAATTGGTATGCAACTATATATATAGGCTACGAATTGATGATGTGAATGTGTTTGGTAGGTCACTACAATGAACTGACGAGTCCTATGTGTGTCCTACGGTTTTCTCCAATTTCAGCCCATGTGCTACTTCTTTTCTAGTCGGTTTTGCTATGTTCGCCTTTTATGGTAAAAATTATATCTTTACTACTTCGTCTGATATCATGCCTTTCATATGATTGTACGAACATCTACCATAGATACCAAATAATGAACCATATTCTTACACTTTACATCCTTAGTTGTTCCCCTCCTGACTCCCTCGGTCGCCCCCCTCTAGGCGATCGGGGGGGGGGGGGTCTACCATAGATCGCCCCCGTGGGCGACCCCCTCCTCCTCTTATCCCTCTCGCCACCTTTGGAGGCGGCCGCCGCAAAGATATGGCCACCAATGAAGGAGGGGGCGGGGCACCTGGTTTGGTCACTTGGAGATCCCTACCACGCACTTCGTCGGAGGTGGTGAGGGTGGAGCACGTAGGTCGATAGTGATGGGCCGCGGGTGGCGGCGGCGGATCCTTCGCCGGCGCACCAGGATCTTTTCCCTGCCAACGGCGGATCCTCCGGTTGGGTTCGACACGGCCCTACTTCTGCGTTGGTGGGCGCCTCCGATGACCGTCTATATCAATGGATCTCCTAGTTCATGGGACTATCATTGGGGAGAAATCCTTTGCCCAGATTTTGTCGTCGCGGATGATGCAGTGACGCCCGTGGGCGCCTCGAACCTTCCTGAAGGGAATCATCACGGTGGCGGTTCCGTTGATCTCCGAGGGAAACCTCAGGCTAGACCGGACAGTGGTGGCGCATGGTGTTGTATTCCTCCTTGGTGGCACTGTTTTGGAGCTCATATCGCTAGTGGGATCTCGAAGGCATGGAGAAGTAGGGCCACCTCATAGGCTATGAAGGGTTGTTTGCTCGGGGGAAAACCTCAGATCTAGGTCTCTCGGATCATACGATGATGACACTCAATGCCGTTATCCCTCTTGGGGGCATCCTTTCGGAACACTTGCTGTCTGGAGGGGTCTGCTGGTGGAGCGGTGTTTCATCTACCGCGTTGATGGCGGTGGGTCTCGGTGGCGTGGCGCCACGGGGTCATGGCGGCGTGCGGGATGATGGGCTCGCGCAGGGCGGGAACATCGTTTGGCGTCGTGGTGGCATCATTGGCAGGATCGGCGAAGATGATGCAGATCTTAACCATGAAGATTGCTCAGTGGTTCAACGGCGGTGACAGCTTCTTTGGCATATACATGAGGTACTCGCTAAGAGTTTGCTAAACCGAACGCTCTTGTTTCGCGATGTCTCGGGGTATACGATTATTCCCGGTTCCTACCTGGTGGAGGGATTTCATTGTTTTCCGAGCATAAGGCCTTGTTGACGTGATTTCAGCCATTGTTGAGTTTGTAGGTGTTGCGTGGTGGATTCGGGTTTTTTGATGTATGTTCTTTGTCCGTCATTGTTGAATAAAACAATAAAGCAGGTTGTATGCATCTTTTCGATGCAGAGGCCGAGGGTCCATCCTCCATTTCGAAAAAAAAAACATCCTCAGGTGTTGCTGTTATTATGGTGAACACCCACCTTAGGTTCGATACTTGGTTTAAATTTGCATGCCTTTGTTATTATAACTCAAATTACAACTTAGTTCTTCATAGGCATTGTTGCTACTAGAAAACACGATAATAGGGTATTGGCAATGAGGTTCAAAAGTGAACTCAAATTCTCAAATGGATTAGAACTTCTGCAAGATAAACATATCATTCTTTTTTTTCAAAACAAAGGCAAAAGGTTTGACTCGTCTCATTAAGGAGTTTAAGGTTCATTACAAAGCTTAGAAAATCTTGGAAACAAAAAGATTACTCTCGCGACATTATAGACCCCCAAGTGCTTAGCACCCACCATGCTCCAAAGAGTTGCCTCTCCCTTAATTTTAGATACAAAAAGAGTAGGCATAGAAAAGAAATTACCAAAGACCCTTGCATTAGAGGATTTTTACATAGTGAATGTAATTACACATGTAATAGTACTTTATGTTCAACCATCTGAAGTTGACAAATATAGGGGTAGTAACCTGAGGTGATTTGCTTTGGCTTATTTATTTGATTCACACCAAAATGTTCATCTAATGCTACTGCCTATGCTATGCTCCTTTGATTTATCTCATGTAGTAGCGGCTAAGAAACAACTTATAGCCTTATCAGATCTGTATAATTACATCTACTCAACCGTTTTGAGCAAGATATATGTGATATATGATGCTGCCTTTTTCTTGTCTAGGCAAAATCTCACCTATCATCTCATTGGAAAAATATCCACTCAAATTCCACGGTTGATTCATGCATCATATCGAGAAAACATGGAGTGTTAGTAGCATATAGAGCATTAATACATGAATATTTTCTCTACCACTAAATGTCCATGTCAGTACATAAAGCTAGGTGAAATTGGAAGTGTGATTATCTAGACATAAAAATATGACGTCACATATAGCTTAATTTGGTATTTTTCCACCCAGATATTTCCTTATAGTAAATTAATTCAAATGTAATTGAAGTGTGCAAATTTAAAATTCCTTGATATGAAGGAAACTAATGAATTCACATTTGTCTCCATATGATGCATCAATTGGTACATATATATTCAGATATATGTACGGTTGGTGTTGGGTATTGACAAAAGTTAAAATGGGGTCAAGCACGAGCTACTCATCAGCTTCTTCATACTTGCATTAAACTGGAATATTGCCACAATTCCAAAAATACACAATGAACCAAAGTTCGACTTAGCTCAACAGTAGGCGAGGTGACAACATTAACATTAACCTTTGGCGTTCAAGAAAGCGGAGGATGCCATGAGAAATTTTAGAATTATACTTTATCCTAGCCTTAAAGATGTTTACATGTACATGGAATGCTCAGCTATCCCATATGGAAGAGCTTGGAAGTTCTATATTTTCCACGCTCATCGCTACCGAGTGGTAAAATAATCCCCGATGTCTCTCAAGTCTACGCATGACACTCAGATAAGTGATCATTACTTCTTGAATATATGGATGGTTTTCTTTCATCATCATTAGAGAAACATGACCTAAGAAAAATGGTATGTAACTATATATATCAGCTAGGAATTGATGTTGTGAAAGTTTTTGGTAGGTCACTCAATAAACTGGTCGGCGTATGTGGCCTATAGTTTTCTCCAATTTCAGCTCATGTTCTACTTCTCTTCTACTCGGTCTTAATTTGCTATATTCACCTTTTAGGATAAAATTATATCTTTACTACTTTGTATGATCATATTTCTTTGATACAATTGTACGGACATCTACCATGGATACTACAACTAATGAACCATATTCTTACGCTTCACATCCTCGGTTGTTGTTGTTATTACGGTTACCACCCACGTTAGGTTAAGTACTATGTTTAAATTTGATTTCACATCTACTATGGATTTTGTGTTTTTCTTGGTAACAATTTAATTTCTTGGTCCTTGAAAAGACAGGTTACAGTCTTCCGCTCGTCTGTTGAGGCTGAGTACCACGCCATGGCACATGTTGTTGCTTACACTATTTGGTTGTGCCAGTTATTATCGGAGCATCTCCGTTGAGTTGAAAAGACAGGTGAAATGGAACGTATGGGCACCTAGAGGGGGGGGGTGAATAGGTGCTAACCAATTTTTAATACTTTTTCCAATTTTAGGCTTTACACAAAGTAAATTATCTAGATATGCAACTACGAGAATTTCCCTATATGAAACCCTAACTACTAAGCACGTAAAGGAGGAGCGAGGAAACCGTAGTGGAGCACGCGGAGACACAGGGATTTGTTTTACCGCAGTTCCTTCCTTGTTAAGGGAAGTACATCTGCGTTGGAGGGGTGGGCGGTTCTAAGACCACCACGCCACAATAGGCCTCACCCTATTCTCCGATGGATCTCGCCACGAGAGGCCTGATCCACCTTCTCCACTATTGGATCCCTTCGAGGCGGGAACCGGTGCCTTTTACAATACTATCGGGGCACACACCCACAACCGAATTGGGGGCTCCCGGGATGACAACAAGCTGTCACAAAAACAAGGTTTATCAATATAAACGAAAACAAGGATCTAGATCTTTGCAAGAAATACTAGATCGAAGGTTCTCCAAATGAATGGAGAGGAGATGAAGCGCTTGATTGCTGATGATGAAGGTCGAGTTCTCCTCCTTCGATTCCCAAAGGGACGGAGCCTTTGGATGGATCTAGGTGGAGCACTCTTGTATGAACTTTTGAGATCTGATCTGTTCTTTTTCGAGATGAATCAAGAGGTCTGGCAGGAGGGGGAAGGCTGGCTTAAATACCCCCTCCCCAGATCTGGCCGTTGCTCAATTTTGGGGGCGGATTATCCGCCCCCCACTTGGGGCGGATTATCCGCCCCCTGGGAAAATTCCGCCCCAAGGGCGGACTCTCCGGGGGAAACTCCGCCCCCCTCTCTGGGGCTTGCGCCTTGGTGAATCTTGGAGAAAAACTTGGGGGGGCGGATTATCCGGCCCGGCCTGGGGCGGATTATCCGGCGTAGCCGGAAAGTCCGGCCAAGACTCCGCCCCCCTCTCTGGGGCTTGCGCCTTGGCGAAGAGCAGGAGGGGCGGATTATCCGCCCCCCTGGGGGGGCGGATTATCCGGCCTGGCCGGAAAGTCCGGCCAATGTTCCGCCCCCCCCCCCCTTCTGGGGCTTGCGCAGGCTTGAGCAGAGGGAGGGGCGGATTATCCGCCCCTGGTGGGGCCGGATTATCCGCCCCCAAAGGTAGATTTCTGAGCTGCAACACTTCAACACACATTAAATGATCCTTGGTATTGTTATCTAACACACAAAACACTAGGGATTAAGAAATGTTCTTTCAATCTCCCCCTTTTTGGTGTTAGATGACAATACTAGGATTTGCAGTGAAAACGGCAGGTGCCACCTTAGATAATGAAAGACGCTCCCCCTAGATGTGTGCATATTTAAGATTTGCATTCGAATACAAATACACACACTAGGTAGAGCACTACTTTAAGGTTCGGTGAAAGAAAGTCATACCACCGGAATATATAGCCATGACATACATAGATGAACCCCTGAATCCAAATGTCATCAAATAAGCTCCATAATTCCAGACTTCAATGGGACTTCAATGGGGTCCATGATAGATAAATCCAGAAATCCATGAATACCAAACATAGTACCAAACTGAGGAGTACGACATACACAATCAACCACAAATAGCAACACAAATAGCAAACAAGTTCACGCTAGAAAAGTCACAAGCAAGCAAATAAAAACGACTAAAAACGAAGAGCTTGTGCCCGACCCTTGCAAATCCACATGACCTACTAGAACTACTTCTCCCCCTTTGGCATCGAAACGCCAAAAAGGAAGAAGAGCGATGCTAACGCCCCTTGGGATGAGAGAATCAAACTGAGATGGTACTACACACCCAAATTTGCAAGAATCAAATCAATCAAAAGCCAAATTTGAGTGTGTTTTCCATAAGAGCAAAAGGTATGCAAGAAAATCCAACGAGACCCATGAAAAACCAACTCTTCTCGAGGAAGAGGGCGGTGGCCGAAGCCACCATGTTGGAGCGCATGGCATGACACCGCGAAGATGTATCTTGAGTTCAAAACCAATGCTCATCGATGACCCACATATCACAAAATGATATTAAGGTAAATGATTTTACTTGCTTTCGGCATGATGGGGGGAGGGTTGGCCCAATCAATTAGGACCACACTCCCCCTATGTCGATGCCCACATCTAAACCAAATACATGAATAAGAGCAAGTGAGTGTGCAAGAATATTCAAGCCAAGCTCCTTGAATCTACGATATTTAGCTCATTCCGCAAATAACAAAATCTTGCTTCATCGAGGGGCTTCGTGAAAATATCAGCAAGTTGGTTCTTCGTGCTTACAAATGACAGAGCAATATCTCTACGAGCAACATGATCCCGAATAAAGTGGTTGCGAATCTCTATATGTTTTGTTCTCGTATGCTGCACAGGATTGTAAGCAATTTTGATAGCACTTTCATTGTCGCATAAAAGAGGCACTTTGTCACAATTGACACCATATTCCTTTAAAGTTTGCCTCATCCATAACAATTGAGTACAAGCACTTGCAGCAGCAACATATTCAGCTTCGGCGGTTGAGAGTGAAATACAATTCTGTTTCTTTGATGACCAACACACTAGAGACCTGCCCAAGAATTGGCATGCACCAGAGGTTGATTTCCTATCATCTTTGTCACCAGCCCAATCTGAATCGGTGTAACCACATAGAGAGAAACTTGAACCCTTGGGATACCATAACCCAAAATTTGGGGAATGAACCAAATATCGGAAGATTCGCTTGACCGCCACTAAGTGGTTGTCTTTAGGAGCGGCTTGGTACCTTGCACACACTCCTACACTTAACACGATATCGGGCCTAGATGCGCAGAGGTAAAGGAGAGAGCCGATCATGGATCGGTATACCTTTTGATCCACATCTTTACCCTTGGGATCGAGCTCAAGATGACACTTTGATTGCATTGGGGTAGCAACGCCATTGAGATCCGTCATCTTGAACCTTTTGAGCATGTCTTGGATGTATTTAGCTTGATTAATAAAGGTTCCCTCTCTAAGTTGTTTGATTTCAAAGCCAAGAAAGAACCTGAGCTCACCCATCATGGACATCTCAAACCTGTCAGTCATAAGCTTTGAAAATTCATCGTTAAAAGCTTGGTTAGTAGAGCCAAAAATAATGTCATCTACATAGAGTTGGCATACAAAAAGCTCCCCATTGACCTTCTTAGTAAAAAGAGTGGGATCGATTTGCCCAACTTCGAATCCACGGTCTATCAAAAGCTCTTTAAGGTGCTCATACCACGCACGTGGGGCTTGTTTAAGGCCATAGAGCGCCTTATCGAGTTTGTAGACATGGTTCGGAAATTTGGGGTCCTCAAACCCCGGGGGCTGCTTGACGTATACTAACTCATGTAGAGGACCATTAAGGAAAGCGCTCTTAACATCCATTTGTTGTAACTTAAAATTGTGATGAGCTGCATATGCAAGAAGGATACGGATGGACTCAAGGCGAGCCACTGGAGCATATGTCTCGCCAAAATCAATTCCTTCTACTTGAGAGAATCCTTGAGCCACGAGTCGTGCTTTATTCCTCACAACAATGCCATTTTCATCCTGTTTGTTCTTGAAGATCCACTTGGTGCCGATAACATTGCGGCAATCCTTTGGCTTTTCTACGAGCTTCCACACTTTGTTGCGTTCGAAGTTGTTTAATTCTTCATGCATTGCAACAACCCAATCGGGGTCTTCAAGAGCATCAAAAACCTTCTTTGGTTCAACCATGGAAATGTGAGCTTGATGATCACAGAAGCTAGCAAGCTCTCTTCGAGTGGATACCCTTCGTCGTAGATCACCAACGACCTTGTCAAGGGTGTGACCTCTTAGTTCAAGATTGCGATCAGCACGAGCCTTGCGACGAGCCTCAATATCCTTATTGTTTCTTGAAGGAGTGGATTCAATGGTTGTATCTTTGTCTTGATTCCTGCCTTGACCTTGATCTTGGTCACTGGTACTGTCAGACGATTGATGCAGAAAATTTTCTTCAGGCCCGGATAATCCGCCCCTTGGAGGGGCCGGACTATCCGGCCTGGGAGGTGAAGTACCAGAACCATCTTCCTGAGAGAGCCTGACTAGAGTTGGAGAGCCATGGCCGGATAATCCGCCCCTGGGGGCCGGAGAATCCGGCCTGGGAGCTTCAGAGGTGTTGATTTCTCCTTCGGATCCCCTGGTGTAAGTTGGAGTGCCAGGGGCGGATTGTCCGCCCCTTGGAGGGGGCGGATAATCCGGCCTGGGATTACCATCTTGTCCAGGAGACTGATGATCTTCAGCAGGTTGCGGTGTTGGTGCAGAGTTTTCTCCAACAGTAGGAGCTTGTTGATCTTGTGAAGATGAGGGCTCCACTTGAGTGGAGCATTGTCCTTCCCGATCCGCCACAAGGGGTTCCTCAATGGGGCGGAAAAATCCCACGCCCATTCTTCTTATGGCATCTTGGGGTATTTCAACATCTGCATCACAAACATCAACTTGCCCTACAAAGGAGCCGTTATTTTCATCGAACTCCACACTACAAGATTCTACAACAATCCCAGTGAGCTTGTTGTAGACTCTATAAGTGTGGGATTCGGCACCGTAACCAACAAAAATGCCTTCTAAAGCCTTGGATTCAAATTTTGACAAACGGACACCTTTAATAAGAAAGAAACACTTACACCCGAATACCCTGAAGTATGAGATGTTGGGTTTGTTGCCGGTAAGTATTTCATATGGGGTCTTGTCCAAGATCTTCCGAAGGTAAAGCCGGTTTGATGAGTGACAAGCGGTTGATATGGCTTCAGCCCAAAAATTATAAGGAGACTTAAATTCAGCTAGCATAGATCTTGCCATATCCATCAAAGTCCGATTCTTCCTCTCGGCTACACCATTTTGTTGAGGGGTGTACGCAGCGGAATATTGGTGTCTAATCCCCTCTTCGCTAAGAAACTCGTTTAAAGTGTAGTTCTTGAATTCTGTGCCATTGTCACTTCTAATTGCCAATATGGGAACATTGTGTTGTCGTTGAACTTCATTGGCAAAGTCGATGACAGTTTGTTGAGTCTCACTTTTCAGCTTGAAGAAATATACCCATGTATATCTTGAGTAATCATCGACGATGACCAAGCAATATTTCTTCCCACCAAGACTTGCATGAGAAGGAGGTCCAAATAAGTCCACATGGAGTAATTCCAAGATCCTCTTCGATGACACAATAGTCTTCCTCTTGTGGGGAGAATCATGCATTTTTCCTTCAACACAGGCCCTGCAAACACGATCTTTGGCAAAAGAGACATTGTCTTTTAGTCCAAGAATGTGGCCACCCTTTTGGAGACTTTGCAAAGTTCTCATGTTGACATGGGCTAAACGGCGATGCCATAGCCAGCCCACGTCGGCCTTTCCGAATAGACACATCGGACCCGAAGTGGTTTTCCCCGAGAAGTCCACCACATACAGGTCATTTTCGACGTATCCAATGAAAGCGGCCTTTAGAGACTTGCTCCATAAGAGTACCACCAAATCATCATCGATAAAAACAGCAAAACCCATCTTGCCAAGGGCACGAACAGAAAGAAGATTATAGCCAAGGGTCTCAACAAGCATGACGTCCACGAGAGAGATATCGTGGGCAACCACAACCTTGCCAAGACCCAATACCTGAGATCACCATAGGAGACTGTGATATTATCAAGATTTGGACGCATCTCCGTGATGATCTCCTTGCTTCCGGTCATATGACTAGTGCAGCCACTATCCAGCACCCATTTCGACCCACCAGAAGCATAGCCCTGCAAGAAAATTACTTCTTGGTTTTGGGTACCCATTTTTCAATGGGTCCTTTCATGTTAGTAACAAGGGTCTTTGGGACCCAAATAGACCAAGCAATAAATTCATCAAAAGGGCCAACATAATAAGCATAAACATCGCCATAATCATCACAAAAGAGTTCATAATTCGGATTGTGAGACCCTGCAAAACCAATATTATTAGTCTTGTCTTTTGTGACAACCTTCTCAGCCGTGCTTGTCTTTAATTGCACATTCTTGGTCTTGTTCTTCTTGGTTTTCTTCTTCTTGGACTTGGTGACATACCCAAGTCCCTCTCTACCATGATTTGACCTTTGCTTGTCAAGGACTTCATCAAGCACACCTTTGTCCTTTGTAGTGGTGTCCTTGATCACTCCTTTCTCCACATTAGCATTTTTCTTGTTACTACATGTTGAGTTGGACGAGCTAGGAGTATCATATATGGCCAATCGACTTTGAAGCTGATCATGTGACTCATTGAGGATAGAGAACTCGTTTTTCAACGCCTTGTGAGCATTGTCAAGTTTCTCCAATTCCTCGGAGAGTCTATCATGAGCACCCCCAAAGTCAATCCTTTCCTTCTTTAACTTCTTTGCCTTGGTGACCGCATTGTCACGTTCCTTAACGAGTTTAGTCACAATTTCTTCATGTGACTCTTCCATAGACTCAAGCCTCTCTTCAAGAGAGACCCGAGCTTCTTCTTCTTCTTCAAGAGCATTTTTTAGGGATGCAATTTCCATTGCATCCTCCCTTTCAATTCTGCCCTTTTCTTCGAGGAGTGCTTCGTTTTGGGCCAACTGATCCATAAGAGCCTCAAAACGAACTTTGTGCTCACCTTGCAAGTTAGTATAGAAATAATCCAAGGCAATAATCTCTTCTTTAACCTTAAGACTAGCAGGATCATCCATGTCTATCATAGCCTTGGGAAAAGAAGAGTTAGAAGAAGTTACCTCGGAGCTTCTTGCCATGAGACAAGTAGGATTCTTGTTGATGATGTTTTCGTTTGGAGAGTCGAAGAGTGATGTTGATGTAGATGTGGTGGCTATAGCAGCCACCTCTTGAGAGCTATCGTCCTCGTCCTCATCTTCACTCCCCGATGAATATTCTTCTTGAGCTACTAGAACAATCTTTGGTTGCTTCTTGAAAGGAGCATTTTTCTTTACAAACTGTTTCTTACGTGGAGCTTTTGATTTGTCCTTGAAAATGAGTCTTCCTCCATTATCCTCTCTACTTTGATATGGACACTCATCTACGAAGTGCAACCGGTCACCACAATTAAAGCAAGTTCTCAGCTTGGGACCATTTTCTTTTCTTCCATAGGCTCCACTTTTGCGATCTAGTTCAGCTTTAGCCTTGGCTGGATCTTTCCAAAAGTTTCTTGCATAAAGAGCCAAGTATTGTCCGTGAATCCTTTTTATATCTTCGGGACAGTCCAGGCCTTCTACCGCATATTCATCATGATCAACCACACTAGTCTTCAAAGCAATGTTTACCCCCTTTTGCATCCCCATAGCTCGAGCACGAGCATCTTCGGCATTCTTGGCAGCCACTTTGAATGCGGCCATTTCTTGCATTACCTCGTTGGATGACATGAGGTGATAATTATGCCTACCTTGGAGACTTTTCAAATCTGTGGGCTCAAATGGCATAAGAGCACTGACATACTTGCGCTTGATCCAAGCATCATCAACATAAGCCGCGCCGTGGTTTCTGAAGGTAGTAGCTATTGCCTTTAGCCTCCTATACATGTCCTCGTGGTCTTCTCCATCCAGCATATAAAATCCTTCAGCTTCATTGCTCAAGGCATCATATCTATTCCTTCTCATACTTTCATTTCCGATGAAGAGCTCGGTGAGAGCATCCCACGCTTCTTTAGCTGTGCTAAGATGCTGAATGTGTGGCGTGTCTTTATCTCCCACACCAAGCTGTATCATGTGTAGGGCCGTAGCATTGAGTTGGCTATCGACCACTTCTCTCCTTGTGAGATTGTTAGGATTTCCAACATGAAGACCATTTTCGATGATCTTCCACAACTCTATGGAGGAACTGCACACATGAGATTTCATCAAAAATTGCCATTGAGAGAAAGTAGAAGCTGACAATTTGGGTGGATCACCCCTATTATGTATATGAGGGTGAGGAATAGGCGGATCAGGAGAATACACATGAGAAACCTCATTGTATCCATCCTTACCGCTATCCTTTTTCGAGGAGGAGCTCTTACTTGTATCATCACCTACCACTTCGTTCTCTTTGGAAACAGTTTTACCCGTTTCCTTGGATTGCGGAGTGGTATCCTCAGAGTTAGATGGAGGTGATGCTGCGGATGTGGAGAGACGCATTATCAATTGACGCATCTCTTCCATCTTAGCCTCCATAGAACTCACCAAGGTTGTTTCCAACGTCTTGAGATCGTTCATGGTGACTACCTCCGGAGCATCACTCCCATCTCCCTTGGAACCCATACTTCTCTTAGGCTGTTAAGCCCGAAATAAGAGCCGAGGCTCTGATACCAATTGAAATGGAACGTATGGGCACCTAGAGGGGGGGGTGAATAGGTGCTAACCAATTTTTAATACTTTTTCCAATTTTAGGCTTTACACAAAGTAAATTCTCTAGATATGCAACTACGAGAATTTCCCTATATGAAACCCTAACTACTAAGCACGTAAAGGAGGAGCGAGGAAACCGTAGTGGAGCACGCGGAGACACGGGGATTTGTTTTACCGCAGTTCCTTCCTTGTTAAGGGAAGTACATCTGCGTTGGAGGGGTGGGCGGTTCTAAGACCACCACGCCACAATAGGCCTCACCCTATTCTCCGATGGATCTCGCCACGAGAGGCCTGATCCACCTTCTCCACTATTGGATCCCTTCGAGGCGGGAACCGGTGCCTTTTACAATACTATCGGGGCACACACCCACAACCGAATTGGGGGCTCCCGGGATGACAACAAGCTGTCACAAAAACAAGGTTTATCAATATAAAGGAAAACAAGGATCTAGATCTTTGCAAGAAATACTAGATCGAAGGTTCTCCAAATGAATGGAGAGGAGATGAAGCGCTTGATTGCTGATGATGAAGGTCGAGTTCTCCTCCTTCGATTCCCAAAGGGACGGAGCCTTTGGATGGATCTAGGTGGAGCACTCTTGTATGAACTTTTGAGATCTGATCTGTTCTTTTTTGAGATGAATCAAGAGGTCTGGCAGGAGGGGGAAGGCTGGCTTAAATACCCCCTCCCCAGATCTGGCCGTTGCTCAATTTTGGGGGCGGATTATCCGCCCCCCACTTGGGGCGGATTATCCGCCCCCTGGGAAAATTCCGCCCCAAGGGCGGACTCTCCGGGGGAAACTCCGCCCCCCTCTCTGGGGCTTGCGCCTTGGTGAAGCTTGGAGAAAAACTTGGGGGGGGCGGATTATCCGGCCCGGCCTGGGGCGGATTATCCGGCGTAGCCGGAAAGTCCGGCCAAGACTCCGCCCCCCTCTCTGGGGCTTGCGCCTTGGCGAAGAGCAGGAGGGGCGGATTATCCGCCCCCCTGGGGGGGGCGGATTATCCGGCCTGGCCGGAAAGTCCGGCCAATGTTCCGCCCCCCCTTCTGGGGCTTGCGCAGGCTTGAGCAGAGGGAGGGGAGGATTATCCGCCCCTGGTGGGGCCGGATTATCCGCCCCCAAAGGTAGATTTCTGAGCTGCAACACTTCAACACACATTAAATGATCCTTGGTATTGTTATCTAACACACAAAACACTAGGGATTAAGAAATGTTCTTTCAACAGGTTCATCGTCCTATCCAGCAAGCGACTATTGATTATTGTGATAACATCTCTGTTGTCTATATGTTTGGAAATCATGTACAATATCGACGCACTAAACACATCGAAATAGATATTTATTTTTCTCAAGAGAAAGTGGCTCTTGGACAAGTTCGTGCTTCACATTCCAACAACTTCACAGTTTGCCGACATTTTTACCGAATGACTTGCGGCTACACTATTTACAGACATACGGCTCAGTCTTAACGTCCTTGAGCCTCCCGTTGAAACTGCGCGCGGGGTGTGTGTGTGTTAGACTATTACTTGTGTTACAAGTTGACCTAGCTGAGTCGACTCATATATAAGGGTGCGGCTACACCAAGGTCGACCTCGTTTTAACAAAAAATGAGGTCAATTCAGACATCCTACTAATATTTCTATCTTTAGAATAGAAAAAGCAAATGAGTTTTATCTTTATTCTAGCTGCATGCACTTTATTCCACGTATATAATTACGAAATCCAAAAATTTGAAATGTTTTCTAGCTCAAACTTTTTGTCCGATTCAAGATCTGTTTTTACCGTTGGGCTTGTCGCGACGAGATCTTTAAAACTAGATCACATGTCGATATATTTCGACTATTTTTTTAGAGGATGTAAATTTGTGGAAGTTACATCCGATCAAAGTTACATCCAATTTACAAAAAAAGTTATATTAAGTTATCAGAAAGTTACATCCAGCAAAAAGTTACATCTGAATTACCAGAAAAAGTTACATCAACCAGTAAAAAAGTTAGATCCCAGTTAGCAGAGAGAGTTACATCTAGCAAAAAGTTACATCCTAAAAAAAGTCATTGAAACATATCAATATAGGATCTTATTTCGAAGATCTCGTTGAAAACGAAATCTAATTTAGATAAACGATTTGAGTTAGAAAACATTTAAAAAATTTGGAATTCAGAATTAAATACATAAGTGAAAGCATGCAGTGGCGTGATGTTTTGGCCAGCACAAGGTAAATCTGGTAATTAAATGCATAAGTGGAGGCGTGGGATGGTAATCCTAGGGTCACGAGACGTGACTTCAGTTTGTACCAGATCAAGATCAACCTGGAGATAGATTCTACGCATATATAAACTACTCTTGTATTTGGTATAATCCATTATCAATGAATATTAATTTAACCTAGTTTACACATATATCTTGTTGCGATTTGTGGTAGCTTCAGCTGATCCCACGGCCGTTTAAGAGCAATGAATGTCGTCTGATCTAAAGCGGCGGTGGTTGTCGATGTACATTCTTTTAGTGTACTTTGAGTTAACCTAGACACTAAAATAAGTCTAGATACATTTGTTTTCTAAGCTAAAACATCTTATATTTTAAAACAGAGGGAGTACTACTCTACTGTCAGCTGGAAGCTTTGGGCCGAAAAATATTACTCCCTCCGTACAGAAATAACTAACTTGGTTTTAGCATCTACTTCCTCTGTTTGGAAATATAAGATGTTTAAGATTAGTGAAGGTAAAGAATCTGGACATCTTTTAGTGGTGTATAGGTTCAAATGAATCTAAACACTAAAAGATTTGAACCTATACACCACTAAAAGATGTCTAGATACATTTATTTCACAAACCTAAAACATCTTATATTTCTAAACGGAGGGAATATATACATTTGAATATAGATAAAATCAAATCAATTATTTCTGGACAGAGGGATTACACCGTAGATCATCAGCACACATAAGATTCTTGCATAACTCACACAAAAGTTCTTTTTTGAAACAATATATATTAGGCATGCAAGCCGCCTCATTAAAACCTTTCAGTCCCCTTGGGTACCATGGCTAGGAAAAAGAGTGCGTCTGAAACTTGCAGCCCTCAGACAATTGATACATCGTTTACAAGAGTTTGTAAAATGAAACTAGGAGGTTCATCGACCCAATTACAAGAATTTTTATCTCTAAAACAAGGCCTAGCTAGTGCATGAGCCACCTCATTTGCTTTCCTTGGGCAATGATGAAATTTGACGTTGCCAATAAGCGTCACCAAGTCAATACAATCTGCATAAACTGCTGCAGACTCTTCCCACCATGATTCTTCACCCGTGCAAGCTTGTATAATTTTAGTGGAGTCTGATTCAGCAGAGACGTTGTTACAGCCCATTCTATTAGCCAGAGATATCCCTTCTCTCATCGCAAGTGCTTCTGCTGCTGTTGCCGAGGCAATATTCGGTAGGAATAGGGTGGACGCAGCAATAAAGATCCCAGTATAATCTCTAAGAACAGCACCGATCGAACCTGTATGAGAATCCGCATAATAACTTCCATCAACGTTTAGCTTTACCTCTCTAGGATTTGGTCTACTCCATCTTGGACATGAGATGTCTGGCTTCTTTAGAGCTTTAGAGGAATTAGAAACTAACGCCAAGATAGACATTCTACATTTGAACATTGGAGGGACTTGCTCATTGTGTGTTCGCCGTCTTCGAATCCACCATAAATACCATGATGCAACTGCAATTGTTTCCTTCAGGCCCAAGTCATAACCAGGAAGAGGCTCGTCATCCTTCCTGAGCAAGAATTCAACAAATGCAGAACCAGATTGATCAACAACCATCGCCTCTTCCATCATTTAACTAATACCAAGAGAAGTCCACATAGCATGAGCTGTAGGGCAACTAAACAGAAGGTGGAAAATATCTTCCGCCGCTTGATTACAGATGGGGCACTCACCGCTGGAACCGATGTGGCGATTTGCCAGGATCGCTTTGAGTGGAAGAATGCCATGGAGAGCACGCCAGATAATTTTTTTAATTTTACTAGGAACTTTTAGCTGCCATGTAGCCTTCTAGACTGGGTTATTCACTAAAGTGCCAGGTAGTGCAAGTTGGTTTGCTGAGGAGACAAAGCTATGTTTCCATTGCAAGTAATAACCAGATTTGACAGTGTACCTTCCATGCTTACTGAAGTTCCATGCAATAAAATCATCAAATCCATGGTTGTTCAGTGGGATCTCAAGTATTCGGTTCACATCCACTGAATAGAAGAGCTCACGTAAGAGTTGTTCATCCCATGTTCCTGTATAAGGATTGATCAATTCTGAGACTTTAGTGTACAACAATCCTCCTCTTGATGAAATAATTCTTCTATCCGGACTTGAGGAAATCCATGGATCTGAGTAAATATTTATGTTTTCTCCGGTGCCGACCCTCCAGATGTAACCCCTCTTTAATGTTGTCAAACCGGCTAAAATACTCTGCCAAGTAAAACTTGAACCAGTTTTCTGGCCAGCCTTCATGATATCCCCCTGAGGATAATATTTAGCGCGTAACACTCGGGCGCACAAAGAATCTAGAGTGTTAATAAGCCTCCATGCTTGCTTTGGTAACATAGCTAGATTGAAAGAATGGAAGTCCCGAAAGCCCATACCTCCTTCACTTTTTGGATAGCACAATTTCCACCATGCAAACCAGTGCATCTTCTTACTATTATCATCATCCCCCCACCAAAAGTTAGAAATAGCCTCCGTCATTCTTTTACAAACTGCAATGGGAATAAGAAACACAGACATTGCATATACCGAAATAGCCTGAGCCACAGCTTTAAGAAGGATCTCCTTTTCTCCTATTGATAGAAATTTTTCCTTCCAACCATTTATCCTAATAATGATTCTCTCAATAAGGTGAAGAAAACAATCACTCCTATCTGCCCCTACTAAAGCAGGTAAACCCAGATATTTATCTGAGAGAGCTTCTGTGTCAATATGAAGGGTTTCACAAATATCCGCTTTTACCAACACATGAGTATTAGGGGAAAAGAAAATACTTGATTTGTCCAAGCTCACCAATTGCCCCAAGTTTGCACAGTAGGTATCCAGAACTTGTTGTAGGGAAGTTGCATTAGTCAAATCTGCCTTCATGAGAATTAAGGAATCATCAGCGAATAATAAGTGTGAAACTAACGGTGCATTTCTGCACACCCTAACCCCATCAATGCCACCAACTTCTTATTCAAATGACAAGAGACTAGATAAACCTTCTGCACATAACAGGAACAGGTATGGGGAGAGAGGATCCCCTTGCCGAAGCCCTCTGGTTTGAGTGAACATCTCAGTTTCATCGGAATTAAAGCGAACTTGATACTTAACAGAGCTGACACAAGCCATCATCAAGAAGATCCACCTTTCTTCAAAACCCAACTTTCTCATCATATTTTTCAGGAAAACCCACTCAACCCTGTCATAAGCCTTGTGCATATCTAGTTTTACTGCGCATGCACCAGAGGAGCCTGATCTCTTCTTCTTAATGGAATGTACACATTCATATGCCACCAGAACATTGTCAGTGATGAGACGACCAGGCACAAATGCACTTTGAGTAGGGGAAATTATTTCTGGGAGGATAGCCTTCAAACGAAAATCCAGCATTTTTTAGATGATTTTATAAATAACATTGCATAAGCTAATAGGGCGAAACTGAGTAATAGACTCCGGGTTGTCCACCTTGGGAATAAGAACCACAGTGGTGTCGTTCCATCCTTCAGGTATAATTCTGGTATCCATCGCATGGAGGATCTCAGTAGTAATCTCGTCACCACAAATATCCCAGAATTTTTTGTAAAACACCGCATGTAGACCATCTGGACCCGGAGCCTTATAGTCTCCAATACTAAACATTGCTTTCTTCACATCCTCTTGAGTGTATGGTGCCAAAAGTTTAGCATTCATCTCATGTGTCACTTTAGTTTGCACCTTAGCTAGGAGAGTCGGATCCGTCACTTGCACCTCCGAAGTGAAGAGATTAGCAAAATAGTGATGAATAAGAGGTTTAAGAGAATCAGTACCTTCTATCCAGTCATTATTGTTATCCCTTAATTTTTTGATCAAGTTTTTCTTACGCCTTGCAGAAGCAAATTGGTGGAAAAAAGCAGTATTTCTGTCTCCCTGCCTCAACCAATTAGCACGAGATCGTTGAAGCCACTGAATTTCCTCCTGCTCTAGCAACATTTCAATCAAATCAGCCATCTCCTTTGCCTTTTCCTGATTATTCGTGGTCATAGGCCCATTCATCGCCTCATCAAACTCTCGTTGGGCTGTACGAAGACGTTGCTTCGGCCTCTTAAGAATACTACGGTCCCAATGTAACGACTTGTGCATATGGTTGAGTTTAGCTAACACCCTCCGTCCAAAACTTCAGCGTTAGCCCCATCCCATGCCTTTTGTACTTCCTCACGAAAATATTTTTCCTGCAGCCACTTCCCTTCAAACCGTGGAGCTTTATGATGTCGTGGATAAAGACTAGCATAAGAACAGTCGGTATCAATATAAATTGGTCTATGGTCTAAACAGGCAAACTCCATATGTTGAACCTCTGCATCAGGATGCATATTCCGCCACGCATTATTTACAATAACACGATCAAGGCGCTCTCTGATATTCCCCCTTTTCCAAGTGAAAGGATCCCCCACAAATCCTAGATCGCCGAGGGCACATTCCGAAAGAACATCTCGGAACGCTTGCATATATGGTTGTGGCCGGGGATTACCTCCCTCTTTTTCATGTGAGAAGAGTATCTCATTAAAATCTCCAATGATCGCCCATGGTAGCTCATACTGATTATTGAGGTCTCTAATATTGTCCCACGTTTTATATTTATCCTCCCACCTTGGCTCTCTATAAATGCCAGTGAGCCTCCATATTTTATCAGGACTTTCAATAATACACACATCAATATATTTAGGGTCACAGTAAAGCTGCTGAATATTTAATCCCCTCTTCCAAAGCATAAGAACACCACCACTCCGTCCATTGCTAGGACTGACAATTTTATAGTCCATCTTTAAACGCCTACGTAAACAGTCTGTCGGATAGCTGTCCAGATGTGTCTCCGACAAAAACACCACATCGGGGTTGCTTCGCCTTTGGACATCCAAAAGCGCTCGAACTGCCGGGTCATTCCCCAAACCTCGGCAGTTCTTGCCTAAGATCCTCATTGATCCCGGCGGCGCTCCTCACTGGAGCCCGCTGATCCTTTGTTTTTAGTGGTTTTCCCTTCTTCTCCTGTCCTTGGTCTCTTTGGTTCCCTCGGTGTAATTGGACTAAGTGGTGCCGATGGCTCAAATTGATTTACCATCGCTCCCACCATGCCCGGTGTATCTACTGTAACAATATCAGTCTCAGAATTAGCATTAGCCATCATAACATCGGGCTACTGGGACACCTGAGCCACCGTGGTGTCTTTCTTACTTAGGTCGTCTGCATCTTCATCCATAAGATTTTCAGAAAACATACCATCTGGCGGTTCTCTATTATCTGAACCAAACCGGCCAATCAGTCCTAGACCTGCAGACCGTCCTCCTCTTGCAAAACCTCGTCCTCCACCTCTTCCACGTGAGGGTCTATCCCCCGGCCGGATGCTCCATTCAGCCCTTAAGTTTTTAAAAATAAGTTTGTCAGTTGCATGCATCCCATCGCCATGGTCTTTAAATTCATGTCCCAAATGACCGCAAACCTGACACCAGTTTGGTATATTTTCATACTTTACTAAGAATAGCTCCCTCTTTCCAGCTCTGATCAAGGACGACACTAATTTCAATGGTTTCCTGACGTCCAGCCTGACCCTAGCTCTATAGAAATTTCCTTCGAAATCAGTCGATATTGGTTCAGTCGCAATCCATTCTCCAACTTTAGATGCAAGAGATTTCACCAATTGTGCGTACCCTATAGGAAGGTCGTGGATTTGGATCCAAACATCAATATGAAATAATTCAATCAGAGAAGGTTTAGTAAAGCCATCATAAGGTGCAATCATCACCGGGTTACCGCGAAACTGTCATGGTCCTCCTTGCACCACCCTCTCCCAATCGCCCAGGCATGAAAATTGAAAAGTGTGTAGATTGCCCTCTAGAGATTTTGTTTTCACCTCCTGAGCCAGATCCCACGCCGACCTCATATTTTTAAAGAACCAAAAGCTCGAGTATTCTCCTTCAGTATGAACTTTAGCAATGGCCAACCATCGGGTCGCCTCCACCGGCAGCGGCCCTTCCTCTTCGAAGACTACATCATCCAGATCCTCCTCACGGATCCCCAACCTTTCCATCATCTCCATCATGTCGCCGCTCGACGAACTCGAGCCCTTATCCGCCATAGATGCGATCCGAATTCTTCCAGCACGAAACCCTAAACCCTCAGTCCCCGAGCACCACCGTGAGTCAAGACCGGGAAGCGATACGCGATCGCCCCTGGCTCAGCCCGAACTCGATCAACAGATTGGGGTTGAAGATTGGGGAAAGATTCTCAACGCCGACAATCGCCAACGAGAGGAGGAGACACCCTAACGTGAGGGAAAAGACTACTGTAGCGGGAGGCGAGGGTTTGTGCCGTATAACTCACACAAAAGTTAATTATGTGAATGTGTGAAGTGTGTTTACCATCTGGATGTACGTAAATGTACTAGAGCACGAGCTTCTTAGTGTGAACTTTTGCCGGTCGAATATATATATGGTCATTTGGTAAATGGATTCAAAGGGACTCACAGGACATATAGGTGATCACGTCCCATTTATGTCTCCGTGTGATGCCTGCGATTCAAGAATTCAGATAAAGTATATTCAAATATATATACGCTTGACTGTTGAGCGTTGACAAATGTTGGGCCTTGTTGCCCTATAAACATTCTCATTTCCATCCAAATGCTAAGTGCAATAACCGTGATTGGAGAAGGTAAGAAGATAATTGAGTGAGATACGGTTTATCAGCGGATTAAAGGCTCGCCGCGTTGTATAACAACCCTCCGACGCAGCAGGACATGTCCTGAATACAGAGGTGGTTGTAAACCATAATAACACCGACCCATGAGCATATGAAGCCATAAAAAATATGGTCCATTATGTGTACGATCATATCAAAGGCATGTGAGCATATGGAAGGAAAATATATGGTTTTACCTAGAAAGGTGAATATAGCAAATCAAACCGACTAGAGGACAAGTAGCACAATTGCTGAAACTAGAGACGACCGTAGTCACACAAGTCGATAAATTCATTGCAGTTAGCTACCACAACACCTTCACATCTTCAATTCCTAACGGCTTTATATAGTTACATTCCAGTTCTCTTGGGTCATGTTCCTCTAGTGATGATGAATGAAGATCAGCAATATAGTCAAGAAACAGTGATCACATCTTATCTAAATGAGCTATGTAGGCTTGGGAGACCTTTGGGATCATTCTACCGCTCAGCTACAACAAGTGCGAACAATCCAGACATTCCACTTTCTTCCACATGCATGGGTCAGATGAGCAATCCATGCATATGTCATCAACCTAGCGCTTTGCCTTCGTTGCCTCGTTGGCCGCGGTGCCATTCTGTTTGATTCTTCTCTTCTTCTTCTCCGGCTCAGCCATTTTGCCGATGGCTATTGCTGCATCCACTGCTCTAGCAAGTATGGTAGGAGACATGCATTTTTTGCATGATGGCTGCCTGAAGAGCGTAATATTGTATCACCTTTCATAGTCCAGTGACAATCCTAAGGCACCGTTCGGTCTGAAGGAAAAATGAAGGAATTTTGAAGGTTTAGTTTCCCTAGGAATTTTTTCCTTTGGTGTTGTTCGGTTTGAAGGAATTGAAGCCGAGATTCTTTGGAAAGTTTGGATTTCCTACAGATTCTACGGGTGAAAAAACATATGGTCAGATCAAAGGAATTGGAGGGGAAAAACTCAGGCACTAGCCCCAATGCTTGCATGCGCTGCCAGTGACCCTACATGCGCACCACCCATCCAATATTTACTTACTTTATTAATCTTGTACCAATTTTAAATGTTCTCTCATCAGGTTTCTTATGGAATTTCCGCCAGTGGTCCGAACAGTTCCATTTTGTGCATTCCTCCGTTTCAAAATCATGTAGTTTCTCTCTTGCCACCCTGACCGCGTTTATAGGGAGTGTGGCCACCTGGACCACCTCTGGCTCCGCCCTCTCGCCTATATTTTCTTCTCGAAACCCTAATACACGGGGAGAGACCACAGAAAGATTCCACCGCCTCTGTGTGGCGGAAAATGCAGAGAGAGAAAGAGCTCTCCGGTTGATGCAAATGGGGAAGAAGGCCTTAGCCAGGCTGGCTCGCTCACGACGAGTTCTTCCCCCACCTCAAGGGCTTCACATGGGGAAGAAGGCCTGGCTCGCTCCCAACACAGCTCGGACCCGCGGGAGAGAAACTCAAAACCGTCGGCTTATTTGTGGAGATCCCTTTCTCCAGCTCCACCACAGGAAGCAGCACCACCACGATGACGAACAGGCGCGGGCCGCTCCAGATATGGCCGGGAAGAACTGAAGCCCTACTCCAACTACACGGTACGGAGCCCGAATCTACCCTACAACTACCTACAGACAATCGGCAATCCTGCCCCCATCCCCTCTGAATGACGAGGCCGCCAGAGAAGAGGAGGGGAGGCGTCGGGGACTCTGGGAAGACTCTCAAGCAAAGAGATCAGGAGAGCTAGAGGGGAGGAGAGAGATCATGATCAGCTTGCTCCGCGTGTTAAAGATAAAGTTACTACCAACATTCCATATTGGCCAAAGTAAAGCGCATACATTCACTTGAATATGCGCTCTATCTTTATTAATTAGCCACACCATGCAGCCAGTTTCCAAACAAGTTTGTACCGTTTGCTGGAGGTGATAAACCGAAAGTCATATGTACTATATGTGCCAAATGAACTTTGCTGGTTGGCATTCAATATCTTGATCATAAACACAACTCTTCTTGCTAACAATTCAAGTTATTTTTGCCAAGGGGAGTGTCTAGATCTCAGGCGTCTGAGAATTAGTTATGTCTAAGTCGCTAATGTCATCCTAATATTTGTGCTAATTCTCGGTTGCGACCTAGTTGCAACTCATAAGATTTATACTAGTTCTCAGTTACAGCCTAGTTGCAACTCATTAAATTTTCAGTTACATCCGAGTTGCAACTTATGTATAGCATGAATCACGAGGTAAATCAGACGGTGAAAAAGTCGACTGAGACTTAAAAAGTTCTCATGCGCCTGAGAACTAGAAAATCTGTTTGCCAAGTTATCTTCCGTTGGAATCACTTTTTTATGAAGAAATCGAATAAAAATCCTGATCTTTATTTTCAAACATATTTTCATAGGAATCTATGTATAAAAACGTCTTCCACATCAAACAGATGGGTATTCATAAGGCACTGCCTTAGACGTAACCAACTTGTCCGTCTAGTCTCTAAAATTTATGTTTAAAGGGTTACTTGTAATAACATCTGCGATAGAAAGTTCTTTTCTTTGAAAAATCTTATAAAACATAGGATACTGTTTAGATAGAGGTTTTTCCCCGAACCATATGTAGCAACCCATTACCAATGTAAAAGAGCACCTCTAGAAAGGAAATATTCTTTTACTTTCATTAGTCCCTTGCAAATTAGATAGTCGGGGGCATTTGGCCAAAACTTGAGAAAGGGTTTTAGAGTTCAAGTATTTTTAGTTACTGTTGCTAGAACCCCTTTTTATTTAGAAGATTAAAGAACAACTTACAAAGTAAACACCATTTTCGATCTTCAGGACCTCTATACACAAACCCCCTTGGTCGTTTGGTCTATAAATGATATTCCACTTAGTTCATACATATTTTATCTTATGACCATCACTTTGCCGACGGAATAGTGATCTATAGAAGTCTAGTATCTTTGTAGGTATTTCCAAAAATGACAACATGAACATTGGCAAGCTTGTAACTAAGAACTTATTTAATTAGGACAAGTCTATCCCCATAAAATAACAACTTTGCAATCCAACCACTTAATTTTTTTGAAAACAAAATTCTAGTGGTTTCTATTCTCCATCCCTTATCTTAGGAAAATGGATAGGGATTTCCAGATATCTAAAAGTGAGGCTTCCTGATTCGCATCCAAATAAAATTTTGCACTGATTGTTCTCTTTCTTTGCTTTCGCAAACGAAAAGACTCTTGTGGAAATTCATTTCTAGTACATACACCTCTTGAAAAATACACAAAATTAATTTCATATGGTCCATAAAAATTTATTGTATCATTTGCATATTGTAATATTGATACTCCTCTCTCATCTAGATGAGGTATGACTTATGAGTCCATCCACTTGTCCATCTTCCTTTGCTCTAGCAACTAAAATAATGTGAATACAATTAAGCGTATTCAAAAGATGAAACATGGTAAAATAAATGGTTTCTGATAAAAAAGGATGGGAGGAAAAGAGTAAGGGGAACATGATGTCCATACTCGAGGGTTGTGGATTAGGAGTCAACTAAGGAATGTGTGTGTTCATAGGGGGAAAATATGAGAGGCGTATACTGCATTATATAATAAAATAAAGGGTAAAACCATGATATATACATCTAGGAGTTAATCTTAGTATCACCAATTCGATGGATGAAGACATGAGCACACTTCTCATTGCCTTTTATGTTTCAGGCAAGCCGCTACCGCCATGGACGCCTCAATATCACTTCACTGCACCCACATTGCCACCACCGTCATCCTCGGGTGAGCACATCAATTTGCCAAATCATGTCGCTTAATTTTGTCTACAATATGTACTCCCTCCTTTTTCCTAACATATATAACTTTGATTGTTATTTGTGTCTCTACGGGATCTGAATAGTTCCAAGTCAAAGGCTTGTCTTACACCATACTGCTACTTGGGCTTCTTGCATGCTTCCTCTAATCATTGGTTGGAACCGGCGATCAATTGACTGAATGTGGAGCGGTACTGGACTTATTTTGCAGTTAAAGAAAACATAAATAAGTCGTGCCTTCTTATTCTTCCTTTGTTCTATATATGTCAATTTGTTTATTTCTTTTCTTGTGGGTATCGATGTTCAATTGTTTCAATAGTAATTTGATCTACTAGGAAGGTTTCCGCCACGCCCATGGTTGCATTTTTTTTAGGTTGTTTGAAAATGCACCAAATATTCGAATTTTGTCATTTGTTCTAAAATATTTCTTGCATATTACGATTTCCTTACTCTTAAACTTAGAACATAAGTATTTAAATGTGAAAAGCAAACCATATCTATAATTTTCCTCTTTGCTTTTCTAAAACAAAATATCTCACTCTTATGTAAATTTATTTTCAGCCTAGACAGCTCTTTAAAAATGCACAAAATTAATTTCATATCTAAAGCCTTTTAAATGATCCATAAATAATGATTATATCAATTGCATATTGTAAGATTGATACTCCTCCCACAACTGGCTGAGGTATGAGTCCATCCACTTGTACATCTTCCTTTGCTCTAGCGATTAAAACAGCTAACATGTTTGCTATAATATTAAAAATTATCGGTGATAAAGGGTCACCATGCCTTAAGCTTTTTTTGTTTAGAAATAGTGCCCCATATGTTTTTGTAGAAACCCCCAAATCATCATTGATCCTTATACCTACACTTCCACATTAATTGTATAAGCTTTTCTATCCATTTACACCACTTGGGGTCAAAACCTTTCATACACAAGGCTTCTTGGAGAAATGCCATTTAATTTACCATAGACCTTTTCAAAATCGAGTTTTAGTAGCACTTCGTCAGTTTTCTTTCTATGAAGTTCATTGATCGTTTCATGAAGAACTACCACTCTTCGAGAATATGTTTTCCAGGCATAAAAGTAGCTTGAGTTGGTCCAACAACTTTTTATGCTATACTGATTATCTGATTTGTGGCCACTTCACTCAAAAACCTAAAACTCACAATAAGTAATTACACATGCAATATTTCTACCCAACCATCTGAATTTGATCTATATATGACGAGTAAACTGAGATGGTGTGCTCTAGCCTATTAATATGATCTGTATTAAATATTCATCTAGCTTATGCTACTTATGAGAATGCATTCACTTGTTACTGGTTGAGAGTCATTATAATCTGCAATTCTTAGCATCAGTGGTTGGATTGGTGGGAAGAAGGTATAGAGGGATAAGTAATCCGTCCTGGCTTAAGCATCAATGACAAAGTTAAACTCGTGTGCTAGGTCGGAGTTGGAACAGACAATGGTTCTACCTGGACAAGAGCATTGAATTTTGGTCATATATCTCCATTTAATACGCTACTACAATTGGAACCGGGCAGTGTAAAAATGGAAAATTTTATTTTCCTTTTTGGAATAGGTTTGCTATACTAGCTTGCCTCATTTGCACGCTTTCATTGCACAAATCAATGCAACAGTCGAAAGCGATCTCCCTGCCTATCCGATATCTCAAAATAAAGTCATGTCACATGACCAAACACCGTTTCACAGGTCTCCTGGTCCCAGTTCCATACCACGATCAAGGGCAATGCATGAACTAAAAAATCATGTTTGGAATTTTCCAAGAATTTCACGTTGAAACATCACTACTGTAGAATCCCCCGTCAAAACGAATATCACAGGCGGCTCTAGAAATTTATGCCGGCTAGTCTTTTGCGATACTTTGTGGGGAGGCTGTGAATAGGTTTGTCGGTGAAAGCATGGCGGTGGCCGGTGGGTGGAGCAATTGAGAAGCATCACATATGGCTTTATTCCAAATCTGCCTATGAAAACTTGTATTCATAGACGGCTCTCCAGTTAAGAAATAGATACCACCAACATAGAATAACTCGTATTTATTTTAAGTTTTTTTGACTTACAAGTCTATGACAATGTTCACTTTTCAGTCTTGTTAACACAATGCCGTCTGATCTCATGCGGCGGTCGTTGTCGAACTCCTTGCAAATCAGAGGACGCCAAGCAAGACCATGGGCTAGCCAGACCAAACAAATCCTCTAGTGTTGTTCGATGCTGACGCATTTTTCGTCTAGGATGCGACGTCTACTGGACAGCGAGCCAGCGGAGGAAAATCCATGCCAAGAACAGGACGTGAGAGGCGTTCCAATCCACTTGTCATCCGTTCTAGTCATGACTCATGAGTTTCTTTGTTTCATCTCATCTCTTAGCCGCTAAGGAAAATAAATAGTACTACTGTCAGCTAGATCCTGGTGCTGAAAAATAGTACTCTCTTCGTACTAAATTAGTGACATTTATTATGGATCGGAGAAAGTATTATCGATCATCAATACACATAAGATTCTTGTATATCTCACACAAAATTTAATCATGTGAAAGTGTGAAGTGTGTTTACCAGCTGGACTGAACGCAAATGTATATAAGAGCACGAGCTAGCTCCTTGACAGTGGCACTAACACACTCTTGTTAATTTGTACTACGGATCTGAGTGCACGTGTTTTCCGTTTGGATTTCCCTCGACGAGATCAGCAAGACAAGATGCCTGTAGCCATCAGATATATAGGACTTGTTTTCTGAAGCGTGATGTGATGCTTGAAATATTGCCCACGCATAGTTCCTATTTCGTAGACAGTGACCCAGCAGCTAACTTTGTAGGCACCATTGATAAGTGGAGGTCGAGGCCAACTAATCCCTGGCACACACCCATGACATCACATGGTCATGGACCCATGACCTCACCCATAGGTAGGACGCACGCAATTAGGTGGTGGATTAATTCCAGCCCATCAGACCTGACCACTCAGCTAGGAATATCCCCTCTCCAAAAAGAAAGTCAAGAAGATACTGATTGCTACAATTTAAACTACTACACACAGAGAGAATCATGGCGTGCGAAATAGATGGAGAAAGCAAGGAACAAGTTATATCTTTTTATTACTGTATTTACTACTCCTAGCCCACAATTCGCATAGTAGTAACAAACTTGTTCTTTCTGAGATTTTCACGAGGTTTTGCACCGTAACCCCGTGATTTCTGGAGGTTTTCTAGCACGAGACGGACACTGACAGAAGACAGAACTTGCAAAATATATCTCAAGACACGGCCGACAAGTACGCCCACTCGAATTAATTACATCAATCAAATCGATGTTTGCCACTTGTACTTCTTCGTTTGAGTAGAAAAAATAAAGAAAACCAGTGGCAACGGATATGCACAAGTGCAGCCTTCCCAGCCTATAAAACACCATCCGCTTGTTGCCTCGAAGCAAAGCCAGAGGAGAGTTCTTGCATACAGTAAGCCTTCTTCTCCAGCCAGCCAGGCAGCCAGGCAAGATGTATAACGCTCCGTCGGCGCAGGAGATGTCCTACTCCGACCACGTCCAGCGGCGCCACGAGGAGAAGGGATGCCTCTACGCATGGTGAGACCCTTGGTTGGATCAATCTCACTCTCACTCTCGCTCTCTCTCTCCCTGGATTTTGCTCTTCTACCTCTTGCCGAGAAATCTGAATTTTGATTTCACGGCCATGTGCACCTTATGGTCTTATTCCTGCTTTTTTTTTCTATTCTATAACTTTGTTTCTCTCAGTGAATCTCTGACGTTTGCTCTGGGATTTGCTGCAGCGTTTTCACGGCGCTGTGCTGCTTCTGCTGCTACGAGACCTGCGAGTGCTGCCTCGACTGCCTCTGCTGCTGCTGCAACTAGGGCGAGGCCACTGTCCAACTCCGGCTGTCCGGCAGGAACAAGATGGGGATCTACCGAACTCCGTCGCCTTCAATTACCCCAACATGTTAAGATTTTTAATAATCAGCTTGCGTGTCTAGTAGTTCGATAAAAAAAATTGTCAGCAATATGCTGTGTTCTGTACATGATTATTACTGTAATCATCAATCATAGTTTGTTTACCCGCAAAAAGAAAAAATCAATCATTGTTTGTTGTTGTTCCTGCTGCCCTAGCAATTCAATTTTAATTAGCATGAGTTTCTGGTTCCTCCTCAAACAATTGCGGGCCTAGTTTTTTTGTTCTCCCTATAAAATTATCCCAAGACTAAGTGAACGTGTGCAGCTCCTATTGCTGCAGCGCACCGGATTCTCGATACAGTTGTGACTCGTTGCAGTTGAGCAGGTTAACCTGCCATGACAACCAGCATGGACCAGCTTCCTTCAGCAAACTACTCTACTAGATACTGAATTCCCTTCCCAAACCGACGGCATAGCACCATCTTTTTCCTACTACCATCTTTGCTTACAGAATATGAACAAGAATCAATTGGCTCAACCGTCAACATAACATCAGCGGAGATATCGATAGGTTCTAGAATGTTTAAAAGCAATCTATGACCACACAGGGACCATTCAATATGTTCCAGAGAATCAATCAAGGCAAAAAAAAAATGAAAAAGGGTAATATGCCCAGGGAACTTTGCAACCATCGATTGCTAAGCATAGAAATTTCATTCTCACACACACTATCTCGGCCCGGGATTCCTACCATTCAACATAATAACACGGTCGTTTCCTGCCATTTTTTGTTTAAAGAAATGCGATATAAAATGATCGGTCCAGTATCAACAACATACCTAGAGGATCTTCAAAGTTTAAAGGTCGTCCATTGCTTCACATAGACCATCTAATATGCTCAAAAGCATCAGGAAAAGAAATATGCCCAAGCAACCATCAGTTGCCTCGAGCATATAGCATAGTTCACTATGAAACTACACCCTACCTTTCTGCCGGGGATTCTCCTGAGCCCCGCTTCAGACGCGTGAAGGTGATTCCTATTCCACCAGAAAGAATGAATCGACAGCTGCGGAATTCCCGTGCTCTGGAAGATAATAAAAAGTATTTCGATCTTAGCCTGCACGCAAACTGCGACGAATCGAACGGAATTTTGAGCAGATCAAAAAATATTCATGTGGGCATGGCTGAATGCACGATGGCTGAATTCTGTTACAACAGAATGGCGAAACCATGACTGGCTAGCCGTGGAAACTAGGGACTATCTCTCTCTCTAACAGCGCTAGGTATGGAAACCTGTTCTGAAGCGTAAAGGTTCACAAAATGTTCTGTGGCTTCGGCGGGAAGTTAGACCGGTGGCCCGTTCTACAAAGTCTACACCCTACATGCTCTGAACGTCCATGTCTGCTTTATAGCATAACTTTGAAACGGGGAGATCGCTTCCCTGTAGAAACTACCGAGGACGACGCCGAAACCCCAGCTGTTTATCTTCAAGCAGATTTTACTTGTTCACCGTGTGTTGCATGAGGTCGTGCATCACGCCGCCTTCTGCCTCCTTCATGTATGATGCGGTTCAGGATTTCCCTTGGCATCCCTGCTGAATGGATGAAAAACGGAATTTCCATTAACCCGGTGAACCAGGGAAGTAGCTGGACAAGAAACAGTTGCAGATTCTTGAAAATGAGCCATCCAGATAAAGTCATTTTTATCTGCCGTGACAGAAAAGGAAGAAAAAGCAGACCACTGTGTGTGTTTATTACAACTGTCGCTGCTTGGGCCATGGCGATTGCCATGGGGATATAATAGGTGCAAGAACATTCGATCAAATAGCTCAGTGCAGACAAGGAAAGCATGATTACAATAGGTCCAGTGGATGCTTCAATGATGAGACTAATCTTTTTCTGTCAGAATATAGTAGTGGGATGTCGATATTTTTCCCTCAACATATAAGATAGTGTGATGTTTACAGTGTGTAGTTATGTGCAGCTTCAGAGTCCTTGTTACAAGGTAAAACCTTACATAAAACATCCATTCTTACTCCATATAATCTCATATTACTTAAAAAAGAAAGAACCGCAACAGGAGTTCTTCATACTAGTGTGTGGTAGATTAACTAAGTTAAGAAGAAAAAGCTAAGGCCTAACATAAAAAAAAGAACTTTTCCTTCAAGTTCTACGTACTAGTTACTACTGGTGCTACTGAGGCTGCTTTTGGCTTGAGGTGGATTATGGTAATCCAGCTTTCCTAACCGGCCTTTGCCTATTTTTTGGTTTGGCTAGCCAACTCTTTTCAGATCTCACTTTTTTTTCTATTTTTTTCAATGCCAATTGTAAAATAAGTTTAGCAACCGCAAAATAAGCCTGACAAAAAGTACTTGTGTCTACTAATTTAAGAAACAAAATTATAAAGCAGCTGATACGGGTAAAATGATATCACTAGTAAAGTTCAAAGCCAGCTATCCATATTGGTTAGTAGTTTGCTCATGATAATAGTTTTAGGTCATTTGGCACAACGGTCACTTCTCCCACCATAAATTGTGAAGTACAAATTCCTCCAGTTTGGATACCTAACCACCTAAGCAACTGCACACCGCCAGAAAATAACAGAACAGAAACACACGACCCCATCGAAACAAGGATTATTCGCCTGCTACTCATACCCTTGGACATTTTAATACTAAGGTGCAGCCAAATTTCACTATTTCTGCCCTGGCCTCCAAGCTGCACCCTTCCTACTTCCTACCTCTGCCAAAGAAACAGCCTCAAGTCAATTCTATCTAGATATTCCCAGCTGCATCTGCCTGAGTCTGAAAGCCAATATTCCAATTCTATATTCCCAGCTACATGTGCCTGAGCCTCAAAGCCAATATTCGATTGCATTATGTGCTAGCTTTTCAAAGAAAGGCGTTTTTGTGCCATAAGAAGAAAGCAGAAACACTACATGATATATCGACATTCCTTGTAGCATAATTTCTGATACTGCTATGCATAATAGGAAACTAACGACCTGGACCCTGGTTTGATTAGTTACATGCTTGATTATTAAGCTGCACATATGCCAGGTGTGATGCTAAAGAATTATTACCTTGTGATGATGACATATGGTGCGGAGAACACTCCAGGTCATATCCATATCAGCTCATGCCACTGGGATATTTGGTTCACCAAGGTTCACAAAAGCCTCTGCACGGATCATGCGTAGAGTGACAGTATGCCAAGAGACAAGATGGTCCAAGAAGTTTGACACGTATGCCCTCCTGTCATCCTGCATTATTTGAAAGCAGCTGAGATGTTATCTGGTATATTAGTATACTAAGTTGTTAAATTTTGGACATTGGTAATATGCAGGAAAAGGAGGGGGGGGGGGGGGGGGGGGGGTCTGCCGCGCACCTTGTAATCCAAGTAGTAGGCATGCTGAAAAGGAAAAACAGAAATGTCAGTACTTGGCACATGGTAGGATCTAAACAGAGACACAATTCCCTTACCTCCCACAAGTCTAGGCTGAGGATTGGCTGAAAGAGGAGGAAGAAAATAAATGTCAGTGCAAAAATTTCAACTGGAAATGTCTCATATAATTCAACAGAGAACACATGTGGCGCAAAAACCAAAGCTTGAGTAAACTTACAATATCACCAAAAGCAAGTGGGTTGATGGCATTTCGCGTGTTAACTACCGACAGTTTCCTCTCTTCTCTCTTCACTGCGATAAGCAAAACATTCAGAGGTGTATGCAATATTAACCGGACTTCTGAAGCCATGTTCAGAAAATCATCATCTTGAAATGAATCGATAGTGCACCTACTAAAAGGAAATAGTAAAGGGAAACTTACGGACAAGCCAAACCCAACCAGACCCCAGTAGGGATAAGGCTGAGAGCATGAACTCTTCCCTGAAGTTAGCAAACGAGCCGAAATCCTTCTCGATCTGCTGCAGCACACCTGCCTCGGGCAAGCCACCGCCTTCCGGCTGCATCGATTCCCAGAAGAAGTGGTGGTTCCAGACCTGCACATCACACAGCATACAAGGTCAGAATTGCAGCAAGCAAATCGCGGCATCCTTGTTTCAGCAGTCTGCGACATTTTACAGCGATGAAGCAATGAGGGTGAATTCTCCGCGTGCACAAGCAAATTAGAAAAAAGTCTACTTAACCCCCCTATCTATTGGGTTTGGATCACTAACCCCCCCTATGTATCAAATGGGTCAATTAGCCCCCCTAAGTATCTAAAACCGGGCAAATTACCCCCCAGGTGGCGATGGCCTGTTTTAGAGGATGGTTTACACACGATGGACACTGGTTTTGTCCACGCAGGATCCAGGTGGGCATCTGCGTATTCCTAGTCTAAATAAACCCCCTTTTGACTTATCCCCATTCCTCTTCTTCTTCTCACTCCCGTCCGTCCCCGACCGCCTCACTCCGGCCGCCTCGCTCCCGACCGCCTCACTCTGGCCCTAATCCGGCTGCCTCCTCTTCCCACTCAACCATAGGCCAGCCGCCATCTCCTCCTCCTCCCACACCAACCTGTCGCAGGAGATGATTGTGCCAAGGTCCAGGGATGCGAGCTGAGGGGATACGAGCTCATGGTGCAAAGGAGTAGGGAGTCGCTGAGGGGAGGAGACGGTGTCGCTGGAGGGGAGGAGCCCCGGTTGTCTCGTTTTGATCTCGCCATCTCCAAATAGCATGGTCCGTCTCTAAGCGCGCTTGGTCTTGTACGTAAGATTATCAGTGGTGGATATTCTGTGGCTTCGGCCAGTATTTCAATTTTCTCTTTATCAAATTTCCATAGCTGCTTGGGAATTTTGCTAAGAAGAAGAGCAGGGAGCAGCAAATCCATCAGCTCACGTTTGCATCGCATGTGCGCATGGACTGCGTTCACTGTTCCTATTCGTTTGCTAAAGATAATGTTTGTTTCTCTCCAGCCCTCGACGAGATTACTTCCAGATAAAGCTCAATCAATTTATCAAAGGTTATTCAGATGGTCACTAGAGTGAAGATGGCAAGTTAATGATGCTGAAATTGAAAGAGTGGCCCCCAACGAGACTTCCATTTGTTGATTTTATTCATTCAGAGCGGGGTTTCATTAATCTTGCTGCTAAGTTACCCCCAGATAACCTACAGTCTGAAGTAGGCCTAAAGCTGGTTATTGCATATGGAAGGCAGCAAGGGCGATTCAGTGACAATTCTGTTGATTAAGATGGGTGATGTGGCAAGTTGGCCTTCTTCTATATATATGAACTTCAATTTTCTTTTCATTTCATTGAAAACAAACATTTGTTTTACTAGAGAAAAATGGCTAATGTCGTAACCTGGCCTTTTGATCTTTTTGGCAACTTGCTAAATGAATAAAGTACTCCCTCCGTTGCTGAATAAATATTTAGCTTCTAACTGGCAAGAACTTACAGTAGCTTTATGCATGTCACACATACCATTGGAACAGAAAAATAACCTTACAAGTTTTGTCATCAAACATACAGGTTGGAAAAAATCTCTTTATATGCAGCAAGTTCTGCTGTAAGAGAAATTCATAAAATAACCCTCGATCCCAAGTAGGTGAACTTATACTTGTTCACATCTTCCAACGTTGAATTATTGAGCATTATCACCTTATTATTCTAAATAAAAAACCATGTACCTTTAGTTGATCTATGCAGCTTATAACCAGTATCATGTGCCTTTCTCAGGTTAAATCTAGATGTCATATTTGAGGATCAAAACCTAACCTGGGCAGTTCCGGAGAACTTGGCCAGAGTCACTAAACAATGGAAGGTGTCTTATGGTTAAGAGATTGGATCTATTTTACTCGAATTAGTTTGAAATTCGTCCGGCGTGATCTGGACATTGGTTAAGAGAGGAAGAGCAGAGAAGATCGACAAGCACCTGCCGTCGCCGGCGTCGCGAGTGTGATCAGGTGGAGCCGCCGCGAGCGAGATTAGGGGAGTCGCGACGTGCCTCATCCCATCACCACCTGGGAGCGTGATTAGGGGAGTCACGATCCTGATCGTGCCTCCAACAGGTGCAGGAGGTGATCCCATCGTGACTTGGGTTTTTATTTTAAGTCCATATGCCAACGTGGACAAAACCAGTGTCCATCGTGTGTAAACCATCCTCTAAAACAGGCCATCACCACCTGGGGGGTAATTTGCCCGGTTTTAGATACTTAGGGGGGCTAATTGATCCATTTGATACATAGGGGGGTTAATGATCCAAACCCAATAGATAGGTGGGGTAAGTAGACTTTTTTCAGCAAATTAACAAGACTAGCAATGGAAATCAAACATTAGAAGATGAAGCCGAAGATACTTCGGCAGACCAAGTAATGCAACCGGATTTACCTGAGCGGCATCGTTGTACTCCGGCAGCGGGTTGCCGTTGTTGTAGGCCTCCTTGATGAGGTCCTCCAGGGTGTGGCCGTAGAAGGAGCTGATGGCGAGCTGCCTGTTCAGTCCGTCCACGTAGTCCTGCTGGAGCTTGCCCCAGTGAAGCTCCACCGCCCTCCTGCTCATGTAAGGTTCCAGAGCGTCCTGCAACGCGCCGGAGGCAAGAACAAGCTGAAGATGAATGGCAGCAGGCAAGAATCTGCCGAGGGCGGTTTGGGCGAGACGGCCGTGCTGTGCTTACAGTTTTATACGGAGGCGTCGTGAGGCCGTAGTAGGACACGACCTTGGAGAGTCTCCGGGACTGATAGCCCTGCCTCGCGGGGTAAGGGCGGCGCCGGAGACCGGGAAGGGAGGGCGGCGGCGCGGCGGAGGAGTGGGGGTGGGCGAGCGGCCGGGAAGGAGCGGCGGGGAGGCCGCGCATTGGGAGGAGCATGAGGGCGGCGGCGGCGTGGAAGGAGGAGCTCGGGACGACGGTGGGCGGCGAGTGGAGAAAGCTGCGGCTGCTTGGCCCGAACCTTATCGTTTTCACTGTGGCTAGGCTAGTGAGCACTGACTGAACTGCTATGATCCGTCTCTGAAAATGTGAAATCTGAACCTTTGCATTCAGCACTCAACCTCATGTCATGAAACCTGAACAAGTTTTCAAAAATTACAAACGCGCTACAGTGGTTGATAAGTTTGGAGAATGTTTAGCAACAAAAAAAACATCCCAAAAATACGAATCCCTGTGCCAAAAAGATGCAAGTGATAATCCGCGGCATCACGTTGACCAGAAGAGAAGAAAAATGCTACAAAATGCGGTGTGAATCTATAAAGTTCAGACCTAACTAACCTAATCAAATGGAAATTCAATGTCAGCAAGCTAAATCCACTGAGAAACAGTCCATATGGTAACGGTTTCAGCTTAAATTTGATGAATGCAAAACAAACATCAAGCACATGAAGATCGTGGAGAAATCCTTATCTATACAAGTTCTGGTACGAGGTTTTTGAACAGAACTTCAATAGGGAAGAGGTGTAAGCACCACAAGATAAGCAATCTCGCACTTAAAATGGTAAAAGGACTGGAAATCCTTGCAAGCATTGAAAACCAGCATCGATGCAATAGCTCTCCAATTACTTGACCAATCAAATGATAATGATAATAATATATTACTGATACAACAAACAAAATCTCTAGCACAAAATCATGCGTCATGCTCTCATTGTCACACACACCGGCATTGCATATTACACAAAGTGGCCATTAGGCCATATTATGAAAAACAATCACACCGGGAACTACTGTTTCTCAAACTGCGGGCAAGTTTTTTGTTTTGAGACGACGACGATAACATGACGACACTTGGTAAAACGGCGCCCCCGACGCTTCAACAACTGAGTCAGATCTAGTCAGCGATCTGTTAAAGCAGTAACACAAAATGAATCAGATGAGGTCAAACCCTAGTATCCTACTTCTAAGCAGAGCAATGAAATGCACAGTGTTTCACAGAACAGGGGCATCTGATACCCACAATATCTTGTGCAGTTTGCCTCGAAACAATTTAATGAGTAAAATTCAGAAATATATCATAGTTTTGCGAACCAAACCTTGCTCTACTCTAGGAAAATCTTGGTTGAGATTGCTGGAAGCTTCTTGCCAGATGACTCTTGCAACTCATAGGTGAAATCCATATCCATAAGCCGATGGTTCTCTTTTGAGCGAACCATCGAGAAAGAAACATTAATGCTGTCCCCTTCGTTTGCTCTCAGAGATGGAGTCAGCAAGAATACCTTGGGAACAAACAAAAACATTGACTGTCAAACCGTGCAAGGCAACTATGAATGATATGTGTTTCCATAATTACACGATCAACAGAATATATTTGTTTCAAATAAAAGAAGAGGCATCCATATCACCATATGTAGTCTGATGCTGCTAAATGAACATTTTTTTGCTTGAGACTCAAATCTGAAGGAACAGTAAGCTCTACATATTGTCTACTATGTTGCATTCACAGGTTCAAGAACAAAGGATGTAGCATTTAAATACAGGCTATAGATGGTAACAAACTTTGCAACAACAACAAATATTATTAATATCAATATATACTCTAGAAACCCAACCTGCTGGCCCCAGTGTGTCCCACCATTCTCATCTGGAGCTGTATTTAATTCAACTTCCTCAGCTGCAGGGTTTTGCTGGCTACCCTGAAAATGTAAAACAAAACTGTGAGCATCTACAGTTGAGTAAAACATAATTCTAACATGGAGTGAACTAGGTAATGATTCAGCTTGACATACTCTAAAATGAACATCAAACCAGCCAGCCAATGCTGCTACTCTTGTTCTATCCCTGTTGATCGGCAATGAAGCTTGTGCTCTAACTTCTCGGATCTCTTCAACGGTTGCTGTCAAACAATCCATTTCCTTAATGACCGCAGGTTGCCCTATAACTTGGTTTGGATGAAGATTATTCCATATTGAAGACTGCAGAAAGATACAAAGTATGGTTATGAATATAAAGGAATGTCATGTGAAAATAATTGAGTGTGATTATTTGAAGTATAAGGTCATGAATTGGGAAATACAGAGTATATTAGCCTCAAAGGGATACAGAACCATACATATATACAAGTCATTTATGTGCTCCAAAAAAATCCTTAAATTAACATCACAAGATTGCAGTCATGTGTTTTTTGAGAAACAAAGAACCAAACTTCTGGCATGAGCTGAAAACGTAATTAAAGAACCTTTATGGTAGATAGATCAGCATTAATTAAGCACTCCTAAGCACACGCTTAAGCGCGCCTAAGCGCTGAGCGGAGGCAAAACGCCTAGCGCTTAGCACTTTAATCCTTCAGAAAAGGGAAAAGCGGAGGCGAAACACTCGCTCAGAGCTTAGCGCTTAATAGGTTATTTATATCAAATATGATAAAAATCATATATGTATGATTGTACTACCTCCATCCGTAAATAAGTGACTTGGTTTTGTCTAGGTTCGCATGTGTCTAGACGCGTTTTAGTGTATAGGTACATGCTACTCTAGACAAATACAAGTCACTTATTTTCGTTTTACACACTGAAAGCATGCATCCACCAGAATGACAAAATATGATGCCTTATATAATAAGAGATACCTTGAGATAGAACTTCTCGTGTTCTGCACGGTATGCCTTTGTCAAAGCATTCATGTTGACCCCATAATAAGACTGGGTGTCCTCAACAAATAAGTTCCAGTCATTCATAGCCATGTCAAAATCTTCCATCTTTTTGTCACCCAAACCACTTTGTATAGGTGCTAACCACATCCGAGCATGGCTAGGATACCTGCAAAAGATTGATCTTACAATACGTATGTATGAAATTTGATTGTGCAAACAAGAAAAGTAGAAGGGTATTTTCATCTTTCAGAAACAAAATACTCCAGATCATGCGTTCATTGATTTAACTTGATTTGCAGATTATTTGATCAGCCTACATATATCAACCACAACTAACTTCTCAAGCAGATGTGCAGCAAAGGACGCAGCAGTGAACAAGAAAAATCAAAACTAGTACAACATGTTGGCAAACTTAGAATTACAGAATGCTTCACTTTACTTACATTACACCACCTGGATTCAACCAACGGTCACGTGCGCATATGACGGAATCAAACATTGACTCTCTCAAGAGATAGTAGCCCATCCACTCAGAGATAATGACGTCAACTGCGGTTCCAATAAAATAGATACGGCAAATTGATCAATACTCAATACATCATAACTTCCACATTCTGATCAGACTTGAAAATAGTGTGCCTTTCAAGATGAAAGAATTAGCGTTTTGCTGTTAATATTTTTGGAATATCACTCCAACAGCCACACCAGTACTTCCATATGTTTACCATCGATTCAGAAATGAAATAAGGTAGGAAGAAATCAATAATCACCTTTCTCGGGCAGCACAATGTCCTCCATGGTCCCCTGTATGACCTCCACGATGTCACCGACCCCGTTGGCGCGGACGAGCTCACGGGCGTGCTCCGCCACGTTGGTGGCCTCCACGGCATACACCTTCCTGGCGCCGGCTTGAGCGCTCCAGATAGCAAGGATACCGCTCCCAGTGCCCACATCAAGAACCACCTGACAGATCCACCAAATCAATCAAACGGAAGCCCAAAATTGCTGCAAGTATCGAACTCCTAGCGATTCGCAAGGACGAGAAGGAGCCTTTCTCACCTTGCCGCGGAAGTGGTGGGGGTTGCGGAAGACGGCGGAGTGGTAGGCGTCCATGCGGACGCGGTCGCAGAGCATCTCCTTCTGATGGTAGAGGTAGGCGTAGGTGCAGAAATAGTTGGCGAAGTCGACCTCCTTGTCCACAGGGGGGACGCCCCCGGCGGCCGAGGAGCCGGCGGCGGCGGCGGCGCCGTTCGGGGTGGACGCCATGGGGGAGAGGTGCGGGGGCGGGAGCAGTCGAGGGGGGTTTTCGTGTGGTTTGGGAGAATAGCTGCTGCCGCTAGGGTTTATGGAGTTGGGGATTTTTAAAGGATCGTCAACATGGGTTTCAGCCGTCGGATTCTGCTTTATTTTTCGTGATCGAAGTTGATGATGTTACAGTCTGATGAAACCGGGTCTACCGTTGATAAAACCTGGAAGCTTCAAAAGTTTTCATGGATGTTTTGTATTGTATGATTTGTTTGCTTCAACATTTTTCAGAGTTTGAACTTCACAATCCAAGAAGCCCTGGCTAGCTCATATTTATGCCTAAAAAGATCACATATATGTTCAAAGAGGATGCACAAAAACGAGAAGCTTCCTTCGCGGCAATTGAGCAAATGGCGCCATCAAACTAACCACTTAGGCCTTGTTGATCAAACTAACCACTTAGGCCTTGTTCGGCAGAGGGGTTTTGATCGGGTTCGTGGTGTATAATACCGGCCCAATTTCAATACACGCGAAACCACGAGCAAACTGTTTGGTAGACCGGTCTAGGCCGGGCTCAACCACAAAAAACTCTACAATACACGGCGGGTTGACATGTTTTCGAGACGCTCCTCCCCCTCGTGTTTTGGATGGTGGGGGCGCGAGCTCGAAGCGACGCCCTAGTGCTCTGCATGTCCGCGCACGTGAAGCCGCCACTCCGCCATGTCCGCAACCCTGGAAGGCCACACCCGGAGTTTGTCTGCTCCGCACCGCCAACGACCTCAAAGGCGCCTCCGAAGTCTGGCTGCACCCTCCCGCCCGTGAAGGCCACCATGGTTCTTCTGGTCACTGATATTCATCTCCATGTTGTTGGGTTTTGTCATGTAATCCCACTGAATCGATTGGTTTTCTCTGGTATGGAGTTTCTCAGCTAGTACTTTTGTCACTTCGTACTTCTTAATTGAATCAGTCACACCAACAATATTTTGAACTAGCACGGTCAAAATCGCTTCTATTTTTAGCAGAATCTTATCGACTCTGATTTTCAAAATGTCTCAAGTAGTAGTGATTGTTCTTGGAGCTCACATTTCTCTATCGAAGAGAGTCCAGTTCTTAAATTATCTGAAGCCAAGTCTTCTAAATTTTTTGTTCTTAAGCCCTGTCTTCCAAACAAAAAATGAATAGAGAGTATTAACAAGGAAGAGAATTGTGGTGTAATAAGGTGTTTTGGGTGACAAGAGTGTTTCCACCCAAACCTGTTGGAGATATGCCCTAGAGGCAATAATAAATGTAGTTATTATTATATCTTTGTGTTTATGATAAATGTTTACATTCATGCTATAATAGTATTAACAAGGAAACATTAATACCTGTGTGATTTGTAAACTTAAATTGAAGTCCCTAGTAAAGCCTCTATACATCACTAGCTTGTTGGTTAATAAATGATTGTGGTTTCCCTATCATGAACATTGAGATGTTATTAACAACAAGATCATATCGTTAGGAGAATGATATGGTGGACATACTCCTATAAATAAGCGTAGCATAAAGATCAAGTCATTTTAATAGTCAATTACTATATGCTTTCTGATACATAGTAACCTAATTTCTTCGACCATGAGATCATGCATATCACCTTTACCGGATGGATGCTTTGATGACATCAAACACCACACCGTAACTGGGTGGCTATAAAGGTGGCATTGAGTGTTCGGAAAGTATTGGTTGAGACACATGGATCAAGAATGGGATTTGTCCATCCATATGACGGATAGATATACTCTAGGCCCTCTCGGTGAAATGTCATCCAATTAGCTTGCAAGCATGTGACTGGCTCACAAGGGATCACATATCACGGGAACGAGAAAAGAGTACTTATCGGTAACGAGGTTGAACTAGGTATGCAGAGATACCGACGATCATAACCTCGGATAAGTAAACTATCGTGAGACAAAGGGAAATTGGTATCGTATGTAAGTGGTTCATTCGATCGCAAAGTAATCATTGAAATATGTGGGAGCCATATGAATTTCCAGATTCCTCTATTGGTTATTGTTCGGAGAAGTGTCTCGATCATGTCCGCATAATTCACGAACCGTAGGGAGACACACTTAAGGATTTGACGTTGTTTGAGTAGTTATGGAATGATGAGAAAGAGACCGAATGTTGTTCGGAGTCTCGGATGGGATTCGGGATATCACGAGGAGATCCGGAATGGTCCGGAGAATAAGATTCATATAAGGAAAGTCTTGTTTCGGAGTTGGAGAATGGTTCCGGTGTTTTCATCGGGAATGTTCTAGAAGGTTCCGAAATGTCCGGCACTCCGGAGGGGAAGGGTACATGAATGTGTTATATCAAGTTGGTATGATTGCAACATGTACTAAGTGTCATCGCTGAACAAAATAGAGGATTTAATCAAATCCTTGTTTGAAAAGTCAAACGCCAATTTGAAAGTCAAACGGCTAATTTTGGGAAGTGGAGGGGAGGTGGAATCCGAGTTGGGGAGGAGTCCCTCCACCTCCACCGCCGGCCCACCTTGGGTCCGAGTTGGGGAGGGACTCCCCTCCCCTGGCGCGCCTCCCTCCACCTATAAGAGGAGGGGCAGGGCTCCCCTCCTAGTACACAAGATCCCCACCTCCAAACCCTAAGCCGCCGGCGCCGCCACCTGTTGCCGCCGCCGCCTAGCAACCCTAGCCGCCGGCCTAGTCCCCTCCTCGGCGTGTCTAAACCCTATATCGTCGAGGAACTCTCTCATACTCCACCATACTCGCTCCGGCTTAAGGCGAAGCCCTGCGAGATCTCCCCTCTACTTCCGGTACCACGCCGTTGTGCTGCCGGAATCGCGAGGAGAGTGCTACAACCTCCGCTGCCTGCTGGAACAAGGGAGAGGAAGGTCTTCGTCGAGTACCGAACGTGTGACCGACTACGGGAGCGCTGCCGGAACGCAGCGCCGGAAGGATCGTCTACGCGATCTTGAGATCGGGAAGAGTACGACTACATCACCCACGAGAATCCGCTCTCGTTAAACACTTTGGAATCTTCGAGGGTGAGTTATTCCATCGACTCGTTGCTACAATCTAGTAGATAGATCTTGGCTTGTTTGTTTGTATGCGATAGAAATTTTTTGTTTTCCATGGTACGAAACCCTACAAACCCCCCTCAGAGAACACTCTGAAATACTCACTCATACACCCATGCCAAACAAGGCCTTATGTGTCTGGAACACGTGTACAACCACGGCAGGGACACCACAAACCCGTAGTTTATATTCTTGTATTGTTTGCGCATATTTCTCTCTCTCTCCCGCACGCATGAACTGCTATATCAAACTCCCTGCAGTCCCCAAATCACATAATGTCAAGTAGGAGGAGGCGACGCCGCAGAAAACTACGGCAAAGAATGCGGAGATGAGGAGAGATCACCTGGAATAGCTTCGCGCAGAGGATCATATGTCCTTCAAATTCTGGAGAGAGAGTCGGAGCCACTGACAGGCCAGTGAAGATGGCAGTTGGGCCGAAGGAGATTGGTGTGTTGAAATTAATTGTGAGAGCAGTACTCATGCAGTTTGACCACAGAAGATGGCTAGGCCCGGACGTGAAATGTTTTTGATGAACCTATACATTTTTCCAAAATAAAGTAGTTGAAAATGTGGAGAAACTAGAAACACCACTATGACTATGCTAGAAAAATCCATAACAGAAGTCTATATGTAGCTAGAGTATTAAACAAAGGATTGATACTATTAATGTTTAAATTAGCTTTTACTCCTATTTGGATTTGTCTTCTTCCTTTCTATATTACTCCCGCAGTTTCATATTTCTCCGCACGATAGAAATAATAGAAGTCAAAGTTCATATCATTTGACCAAGTATATATGATAACTTATTAACAATATTAAATATATATATTATGATCGTATATTTCACCTTGTCTTTATTAGTCTCGATTTGATATCATAATTATTAATATATTTATCTATATAATAGATCAAACTTCGTGAAGATTGACCTTGACCGAAATTAACCGTGCGGAGTAATATGAAATGGAGGGAGTATCAAACAAAGAATGGAGCAGCACCATCTAAATAAAATGAGGCAACACCGACAGACTAGACTAGAAATTACAAATTTCTAAAAATCATAAACTACAAGGAATTTTAGGAGAGCAAAATTTAGTAATTCAATATTTCACAAAAATTCACAACACTATTATGCCACAAAAATTTCAAAACATGGTTCAATAGTCTAGGAATAAAAAGAAAAAATTAAGCATCAATAGGTTGATTGGATGGATCCAAGATCTTTGGATTTGTCTTCTTACTCTCTATAGTTGTGTTTACTCCCTCCGGCCCAAAACAAATGACGTGGATTTGTCTATATATATGTCGTTTAGTTTCGCATGTAGACATATTTTAGTATATAATGTGAATGAATTTAGATAGTATACTACTTTTTCTGATCTATATTAGTTGACTTGGATTTATTAAAATTTGGATGAACCTATATACTAAATAGTGTTTACTTCCTTCGTTTTAAAATATAAGATGTTTTAGTTTTAAATTTTTTTAGTATATATGTTCACTCAGTTTTGGAGTGAATCTAGACATAAAAGAAGTTTAGATACATTTTTTTCACAAACCTAAAACATCTTATATTTTGAAGATTACAATGAGTCACATCTAGTTACAAACAAGTACTCCCTACGACCCACTAAAACATCTTATATTTTGAAGATTACAATGAGTCACATCTAGTTACAAACAAGTACTCCCTACGACCCATATTAACTGATTTGGATGAACCTATATACTAAATACCCATATTAGTTGATTTGGATGAACCTATATATACTAGATTCATCCAAATATAGGCAACATCCAAAGTTTGATAAATTCAAATTACTTATTTATGGACGAAAGAACTACAAGAAAAATTACAATGCATTAATGCTTGCAAAATTTTACAAATGGATTATGGGGCCCTCCCATAAAGGAAGATCCCCTTCAAAAATTAGCGTATGCTGCTAATTGCAGTGTGCACACGGTATTCTTTAGTAAAAGGCGAAAGAATAGTTCGCTTTGTGCCCGCTGCGCAGCTGCGTGCTTTGGAACGGAAGCGTTGGCCCTCCTTATATACAGGTTGCTGGAGGCGCTGAGCTATCGAAGCAGCGATGTGGGACTATTCTCCTTTGAGAATATGCCTCCCCGCGACGGAAACGGCGGAGAGCGTTCGCGTCAGGGGCAACACAGTGGGCTTGTGGGCCTGTGATACTACCGGCACTAGCGCTGGATGCGTTTTTTCCCGCGGCGAAGCCCTCCGTATTTATATTTGCATTTCCTTCATCCAGTAAAATCAATCGAACACAGACTCGTCCACAGATACGAAACTGAACATGAGAGCGCTCTTGGATCGCAATGAACAACGTGCTTTCCTGATGACTGCGTTGAGAGATCTAGCAGATACCGCATCCCGCGCGGTGTGGTGTTTGTGGTGTGAAAACAAGCAGGACGAAGCAATTGTCGTATAATGTACGGTAAAATCGAGATATATTTTTTACAGGTCAGTTATGCCTGTTCCGTCCGCTCACGTGTACCGCAGAATAAAATTTATCGCAAAACACATAATTCAGTGTTTGAACAAGAAATAAAACAGATATTGGCCATACATATTGTAATTAGACGACATAATTCAACGGCGAGCTTCTCAATCATAGTAATAACAAACGAATAAGTAAAACCCTAATCAACGATCTCGCTTCTGATGTCCTTTCCACGCCGATGTCCTCTTCCGTGTCGCCACCCTCTTCCGCGCCGCCGTCCGCCTATGCACCGGCCTCCTTCTCCGCACCACTGTCGCTCCCGCTGTCAGAAATCTCGATGATTCCCGCGCGATTTGCCTCCCTCCGGAACTCTTCCCGAAGTGCGTCGTCGATTGCGGTAAGATCGTGCGGCTACGAATTGTCTAGATTTGCGAAGGCCTGGGTGGTGCTCGCGCCTGTGATCGAGACAGAGGGGCAAGCCCCGCCATGCTCTCTTTCTTGAATCGCTTACACCAGTAAGAGCTCGTCGGCCTGTAACGGGCCATTGCCCTCTTCCATTCCGGCATTAGGCGGCGCCTTTCCTCGATCTAGCGATCTAACTCGGTGTCGCGCGGTACCGGCGCCACCGGCACCCCGTAGTAGCTGACCTCGAAGCCGGACGAAAGCCTCGCGCGAGGCGGCGCGAGGATGTCGTGGTGGGCGAACATCGCGGCTAAGCAGGAACAGAGGAGGGGAAATTTCCTTCCCACCAACCGAAGAGTGAGGATGTGGGGAACCGCATCCGCAACCCTCGGAACGGTGTATATGTGGCACGAAAGCAATGATATGCGGGGAACCGCAATAAAATTTCTATTACTGTACGTTTTAGGATATCTGAAATTGCCACTTTTCCTGCCTCGTACCGCAAACAAGCGGTTATTTTGCGGTATCGCGCGGGATGCGATATCTGCTAGAGATGCTCTAACAACGTCAGCTAACTCCCTAAGAACATGTACAACGCGAGCACTAGATTGATTTCCTGCCCAATTAGTAGTTGGATCGTCAGATCTGGGGTGAGCCGTCTAGCATCAATGCTATAAATTGCAGAGCGAGCGACTTACATGATGGTTTGTGTTTGCAAGCATCTACCATTGTCCATTGGAAGGCGAAAAGCTTGCACCCATACTACGTGCTAAATTCTCAAATTGTATACGCTAAGTGCCTCAATAAGTGCCTCCCCGTGGGACATGGCCTAATGCCCAATCAACTAGGCCCCCTTTCATTGGGTCATCCTATGAGGCATCTACTGGTGTCGTGCACGATATAAGCGATGGGAAGGACATCAATTTGCAAGAAGTAAAGCTTTGTCACAGTTTTTGCTCCAAGAAACACCAATACCAAGCATGACAGTTTCAAAGAAGTTCATGACAACTTTCACATCGGCAAAATCAACATTCACGGGCATGGACATCTACATAGTTCTTTAGTGTTATGTCGTCACAAGAGTTGTACAAGGGAAACCTAAATAAGAAATGTGGAAGGCAAGTCAAGACATTATGTTTGCAGCATTGTTGGGAATTCCTCCTAAGCGATGATAAATGGTAGGACCAGCCATCCAACAAAATTCCTAATAAGAAGAATCATATGTCTAGCTCAGTTGGAGATGGTTTTGTACTTGGCATCGACGGTGAACACTCAAGTGCCGATGAAATTAGAAGCCCTACTCCTACTACATCGGTTGATGGAGATAAGCTCGATTAGAGGAAGAAAGAAAGGAGAAGACGACAAAGGGAGGACACAATGATGTCATTTACAAAGAGTCATTGGACAATAAAAATGGTAATACGGAAGGACTTAGACCAAATAAATAGAGGGGATGAAGGAGGCCAAGGACCGGATGGGTTACCATGGAGGAGAGGAGGGCCACAACTAGGAAGATAATGGACGAGATTGAGAAGAGGAGTGTGGCATCCAGAAATTGCTTAAGAGGTTAGAGAATAAGCAAAATACCATGTTCATGGACCCCAAATGGTCTAGATAAAAAAAGGCCATCTTTGTTTGCTTTCTCGCGATCAAATCTTGGCGGCAAGTGGATACATGGGTGGACATAGAGGCAATGGTATCGAATGCCAATGGAGGCAATAGTGCCATTTGAGAGCTCGTTGTTTTTGCTCGATAAAGTTCTCTTTATGCTTATGCGATGCACGGTGCTTGCAGTTTTAGACTTAAATTTGAACTTGGATTTGAAGTGTTTCTAATTATGTGCGGCATGCCGATGAATTTATTTAATTATCATGTCATGAAAATTTTAGTTAGTTCTGATGATAAATGCGATCACGAAGTAGAGAATTATAAGTTCAAAATTTATCAAGTTTTGGGCACCTAGTTTTTCCTTTGTTACAAATCCTAAAAACAAATTGGCTATCCAAACGTTCTCCCTCATACTCGAATTTGGTTTGGGCATCTAAAATTTAACTCTCTGGAGATGCTCTTATATTATAGCACCACTTTTTTTTGAAAGGCTTTTATATTTATAGCACCCCTTTGATGCAAATTCAAAACACCATATATATCTGTACAAAAAACATATCCCATTGATTCCCAAACATCGTATCCAGGGATATGCAAACACCATATCTATGTTGGAATTTTGCTCAAATTAATCCTATTTATTATATAGCATCCTGAAGTGTAGAGGCTCATTTGTTTATTCGTGCATGAAAATTTAGTCTCGTATTGCTAATTGAGGAAGAATTTATCCTCCTTAGACGGGGCTGCTCTACAACTTATAAAAACACTAGAAGAAGAGAGACCTAGACGCACTCCCAAAAATCTTGAAACACGTATCCCAAAGATTTCCAAAGATGAATACTTCTTTCGGTCTGGTTTATTAGGCACGCATGTAGTTTAAAAATAACTTTGATCATTAATTTTGGTTAACAAATTTTACATAATATGTCATAAAATTATGCCATTAGATTTATCTTTACAAGTAGTGTCCAATGATATAATTTTTAGGACATATATTGCATACTTTATTTATCAAAATTGATGGTTAAAGATTTTTTTAAACTAGATACGTGCCTAATAAATTTGACCGGAGATAGTAATTTTTTTCCAAACCATTGTATATTTAATTTTCCCTATTTTTATTTTCGAGATGATTACTGCCTATGGAGACCTTTTCCACTTGGATGCTATTTTTCATTTTATATGCAACTATAACTGTCTAAACATGTAAAGAGAACACCCTACTTGGCAGGCAGAGGAGCCTTTGGAGCCAACCCTGTGACCCTCTCCGTCTTCCCGACCGCCCTCCATCCGCCGCTGCGCCCACCCGCCCCCACCGCTCGCCATGTGGAAACGCGCCACCTCCCTCCTCCTCGCCCGCCGGTCGGCCCTCGCCGCCTACCGCGCCCCGGCGATCGCGGGATCCGCCGGTGCTCTCCGCCGCGCGCCCGTCTTCTTCTCCACCCTCGGTAAGTAAACGCCCCTCCCCCCCGTCCGTCTTCGAAAGCGGCGGCCCCGATTTGACAGGGGAAAGCCTCGTGTCTCCGCAGATGCGGGGCAGGTGAGGATGCGAGTGGAGGACGTGATGCCGATCGCCACGGGGCACGAGCGCGAGGAGATCGAGGCCGAGCTCCAGGTCCGTCTCCCCCCATATGTGCCCATCGGTCTCGTCTCTTGTTACGGCTTTGCTGCTCGGTAATACTAATTCCTGTTGGGTTCCATTTTCAGGGGAAGAAGAGGTTTGACATGGACGCCCCCGTCGGGCCCTTCGGCACCAAGGTGAGCATTTTCCATTTGATATGGGTATTTGATCCGTGAGTGATTGGATTGCCGAATCAATTGTTCCTTTTATCCGATATATAAAGGGAGTTCTCGTTGACTAGATACGCGGCACCATGGGATCGTCGAGTTGGTTGTTTAGGATAGATCGTGTGAGTCTGCACTGAAATGGGGATGTGTAGGAGGTTATGGCCCCTAATGTGCTATTGTACACCGACATGTTGCCCTTTTGGTTAAAGTCAAAGACTTGTTTGCTGAACAAAACTTTAACATCGGTGCAAACAGTTGCACTGGTTTTTGGTGTTAGGGATACATGCCGGTCAAAACCGGGCGGCGTTATTTTGGTTCTTGAATGTGCATTTGTCACAAACATACATGTAAGTGAGTTCAGTCCAAGTGTCAACTGGTTATTTCTGTTGATCTATGGGAGATTCACAGAAATGTAAAGCGAGACACATCGTTTCAATGATTTCAGTCCAGTTTAGACAATCATGTTTTGTGCATACCGATTTTTTGTTGAGGTGGTAAATGAGGTAGTAGGTCGCATCCGAACTTCTGTTTTTGCTATAAATTTACCATCTTATGATCTCCTCATTTGCTTGAATTATCACTGTACCTGTAATCTTCTGGGTTGTGGTAATTACAGACCCTGTCAATTAGAATTTGCTACATGTCTATTTGAATTAGCTGACTTAGGCTTTTAGCATGTTAAAATATAACTTAGGAAGTTGGAAGTTGTAACCTCGTGAACCCACTTATTCAACTTATAGTACTTGCGGTTTATCTGAATTTTTTTACTGTATTATTGGTTACGCTTTGTTCTTGTTCATAATTCCATGTCAAGACTTTGGCTTGCATATTTTCATGGTGATTTCGTATGGAAAATACTGCTTGTTTCACTCGGTTTGTCTGTCCCTTATCAATGTGAACCTAGCTGCTGTAGAGAATTCTAGTTGAACCAACTGTGTGGGCGTGGACCTGTATGTTATGAGTTAGGAATTATGGCATACTCAATGATTGCAACATGGATTTGAAGTTGAACTTATAATTTCTTTCTATCTTACAGCCTCTTATATCTCCAAGAAAAAAATAGTGTTTTGAAATGTACTTGGTTGCCCTCATATATTTTAGGCAGATTATTCTCAGTTGCGATGATTTATTGTTTGGATGGTCCAGTGCATTTTTGATTGCTGATTTGATTCCTTTATGTTTATCACACTGCTATGTTACTGTTTTCTCATGACTTTGCCCCTTAACTTTGATCGGTCCTTATTTGATAAGGTTGCAGTGAAGAGTCAACTAATCGGCATTACTTCATTCTGTTTTGAATTTTCCTTTTGACCAATCACTTCGTAGAGTGTTATGTCGAAGCATGATTAGGCTCAACTGTACTTATTGTGTCATCGTTCCATCTAGTTTTTTTACTCGTTTGGTCCAACTGATCATTATGTGTCCGCATCTCCATTCATAGGAAGCTCCCGCTGTCATTCAATCATACTTTGACAAAAGGATTGTTGGTTGTCCTGGTGCTGAAGGAGGTATATTACCATGCATTCAGTCCTGCCCTGCGTCTTATCCAGAAATATTTATTAACTCATCACGAACCTTATTAGCTTAAATTCCATATTTTGATTTTTTCAGAGGATGAACATGATGTTGTGTGGTTTTGGTTGGAGAAAGGCAAGCCACATGAATGCCCAGTCTGCACCCAGTATTTCGAGGTATGTTGTAACCTTCTGTTGCTTTGCCCTGTGAGAACAATTTTACAGAGAGATGCTAAATCACTCACTGACTTTATGTCCCCGAGCTTAATGTTTCGATTTTATCACAGCTCGAGGTTATAGGGAACGGAGGAAACCCTGATGGACATGATGACGACGATGACCACCACCATCATTAAGATTGGAGAGGGCATGTCTAGTAATGAAACAGTGGACCGATGCCTTCTCTTTTTCTTCCCGAATTGCTTTGAGGCTGTGGAAAACATCAGCTGTTTTTGCCTATAGAGTTTAATATATACTCCAACCAGTTTGCTGATCTCGATTTTCATGACTTGGAAATTGGGATAGCAAATGGCTCTGGGAACCTAGTTTTTTCTTCTTGGAGAATTGCCCACACGAATAATGTGATTCATTAAACAGTGATGTCCCTTTCGTTGCACCAATATTGGCTGAATTACATGTTTGGCTGGATGGAGTGGCCACCTCAACAGTTGTGCTGGTGGATGATTTGTTATTTGAGCATCGCTTTCGCCTTTGTCAATCCATTGCTTGTCGCTGATTGAGTTTTGATGATGGTAAAGCTCTTGTTTCTCTGTAACATTTAATTCCCAAGATGTTAACGTGGCCTATCTACTTGTTGGCCGAAACATTCAACCTTGGGAGGTTCCCTGAAATGTAAAGCGAGATGCATCGTTTCAATAATTTCAGTCCAGTTTGCATACCCCTTTTTTTTTTGTTGAGGTGACTAATGTTTGTGCATACAGTTTAGACGATCAAGTTGTGTCTTAACTTCTTTTTTTGCTATATATTTACCATCTTAGGGCATGTACAATGGTAAGACAGTCTTATCTTATGCATGTCAAGTAATTTTGATATGACAACAAAATATGATGTACAATGGGTCTTTCTTAGTCTTATCCCTACCAACAGATATCCTTAAATATGCGGTGAGACATATCATTGCCAAGAGATCATCTTTTAGCAAAAAAAAAAGGTAAATGTGTTTTTTTATTTCTCTCTCCTCCAACTTAGAAAGCATTGCTAAGATAACACTAAAATAATGCCGTTCTACATGCCCTTATGATCTCGTTATTTGCTTGAACTATCAGTGTGCTTGTAATAAGATGGGTCGTGATAAACTGATAATTACAGACCTTGTCAATTAGATTTGCTACATGGCTCTTAAATTAGCTGTTCTGGGCTATATTATACATAACCACGATGGTATGCTTGTCGAGGCTCGGTGTCGGAGGCACCACAATGTGACTGATCCATTTATCAGTGAAGTTCTAGCGTGCAGAGAGGGGCTAGAAGCTGCAGCTAGACTTGTATTGAGAAGGTGGTTTTCCAGACCGATTGCAGCTCCCTGGGTGTCTGCCATGATACTCAGAAAGCTCTTTATCTCTCAAATCAGACTTTCACCCTAAAGCAACCATCCACGACAAGTTATAAGGTTTCAGATGACCAAAGAAAGATTGCTGGGGCCACAACACAACATGACTCAAAGAATGCCAAAGACATGCTCGCCGAGCGAGGCCACACCAAAAAAAGAAGAGCTACGGTGAAATATGGGGGAGTCGCCGAAGAATCTCGTCCAACCGTGCCTTGTCCCGTTGTCTACATAGCGGGTACCATAGCTGCAAGGATGCCAGAAATTTGAACACCGAGTCAGAAGCACACCGAGAAAGGATCTTCTCTATAACCATCTTATTTCGAATGTTTCATAGTGACCATGACAACGCGACAAACATCAGCAAGAAAAGATGGCGTCCCTTTCCTGCACTGTTTGCCTAGGTTTCTAGAAATTCCCCGAGAGCATAGGCCCGCCAGTCCGGGCCCAATGCTTCTCTGGTAAAGTTCCACAGAAACCGAGCTGCGAGAAAGGTGAACATTATGTGAGTGCCCGTTTCAGGGATCCCACATAATGGACACAACGCGTTCCCTGGCCCATATCTTTTAGTCACTTTGACCCTGAAAGAAAGCCGATCGCGTAGCAGCTGCCAAACAAAGATCTTCGTCTTGAGGGGGAGGGGCGCCTTCTAGAGAGGTTTAGTCCATGGAAGGCTTGGCCCTGCAAAGAGGGCCCGGTAGGCCGAGCTAACCGTGAAGGACCCTGAGGGGGTCATCCTCCATGCAACATTATCGGGTTTGGACGCCAACGTGTCAGGTAGGGCTGCCCTAAGCTCTCTCCATGCTTCAGTTTCCACCAGGCCGAAGGTGCGACGGAACGAGATGTTCCATGTTCCCTCTCGAGCCGCAGCGGCAACCCGAAGCGATGGATCATAGCAGATGGCGAACAAGCTCAGGTATACCTCCCGAAGCGGGCGTTCCCTCATCCAGGAATCTAGCCAAAACATGGTATCCTCTCCATTCCCTATGGAGAAGGTAACACCTAGCTGAATCTCATGCTTGATCTCTTGGATGGAATGCCAGAACAAGAGCCGTCCCGACGGTCACAATCCAGGAGGGGCTGACCTCGCAGGTATTTGGCCTTGATTAGCTTTAGCCAGAGTCCTCCATCATCTCGTAGGATACGCCAGATCGACTTGAGCAATCAGGGCCTTATTGAATTGGTGTGAGGCTATGATCCCCATGCCCCAAGATATTTGGGGGCGCAAATATCTTCTGATTTGACCATGTGGTATTTTGATGTCCCTTAGGATCCTTCCAGAAAAAGCGTGATAGTTCCTTGTCAAAGGCGCCATGCACATCTTCGTGGAGGAGGTATAAACCCATCATATACATGGGTAAGCTAGACAGACAGGAGTTAATCAGGACAATCTTGCTACCTTTAGATGTGAATTTTCCACACCAAGGCTCGAACCTCTAACGAACTCGATCCACAAGCGGTTCTAGGTCCCTGATAAGGATCCTGGTATCGCGGATCGGCATCCCCAGATAGGTGATGGGGAATGAGGAAAGCCGACAATTAAAATTTACAGCTATCCTCTGCTGATCCTCATGTGAGTACCCAAGAGCAATGATCTCGCTCTTGTCAAAGTTAATCCAAAGTTCCGACATTTCCTATAAGCATAGGAGAAGGAACTTGAGGTTTGCAATATCCAAGGTAGAGCCTTCAGTCATGATCATCGTGTTGTTTGCCTATTAGAGTGAGTGACTCCATCTCCTGGAATAAGGTGCCCCACCACTCCAGAGATGTGACTAACCGCCTTGGCCTTTTCCAGCATCTCCGCTAGTGCGTCCACTACCGCATTGAAAAGCAAGGGGGATATAGGATCCCCTTGTCTAACTCCACAAGAGGGACAAAAGTAGGGCCCAATTTCGCAGTTGATGTTGATCTCGTTGCTCCCGTCAAGATGAGCTGCATTATCCAGGTGATCAGGCGGTGATAAAATCCTCGTCTAATGAGGACCTGATGAAGGAACCTCTAGTCTAGTCGGCCGTAGGCCTTCTAAAAGTCTAGTTTCAGAAAGACGCCTTTCAACCTTCTTGACTTGACATCATGGATAATCTTATGTAGAGTGAGGACCCCGTCATGTATGAGGCTGCCTTTGAGAAATGAGAATTGATACTGATGGGTGAGCCTTTCCATCACAGGGGCAAGGCGAGAGGCGCAGACTTTCGCGAAGATCCATTGGATTACGTTCAGGACCGTTGGGCCCGAATTGGCGAATACCCAAGGCCCCTATTACTTTAGGGATCAGGGTGATTACACCAAAGTTCAGACAGCCCATGACAAGTGTCTCAGTATAAAACTCCTGGAACATCGGCATGATGACTGCCTGGAGATCCTTCTGGAAAGTCTAGAAGAAAGCCACAGGGAGGCCATTAGGGCCCGGGGCGGAGTTGGCCTTCATGGTCTTCATCGCTCGTTCTACCTCCTCTGGCAGGAATGGGAGGGTTAGTTCTGCATCTCGTCGGTGGTGACCCTGTCCCTAAGTGGCCACAAGTCCTCCGCCAACGCGACCCCAGAGTGGGGTCCCGCTAAGAAGAGCTTCTTGTAGAACGTGTAGATGTGGGACGATAGCTCTCCTACCTCCTCAATGAGGTGCTCATTATCCCAGAGACAGGGAATATAGCACTTCCTACGACGCCCGTTGGCCACCGCATGAAAGTAGGTAGTATTCGCATCTCCCTGAAGAAGCCAGTTTTGGCGACTTCGCTGATGCTAGAATAGCTCCTCACCTTTATAGATCTCTACTAGGAGGTCTCTAATGCATAACAGTGGGTCCATTCATCCGCTGAAAGGCCCACCGAGTATGCAGCTAGGTATAGGGCCTAGATCTCCTCCAGTAGAGCTCCTTTCTTGAGTCTGATCGCTGCACCCAAATTAGCCCCCAGCCTCTCATGAATTGGTGGGCCATTTTGGCGCAGTGATGCCACACATCCACCGCATTAAATCTTCGAGGGAGGGGGAGGACTCGCAGCCGCCAACCATTTGGCTTGAACCGCTTCCACAAATCCCGGCTGGTGAATGATGACTGCAAGTGCACAAATCATTTGTAGCTAGTTTCAAAATAAAGATATTGTTGGGCCACGTAGAGATAAAACAAAACCTTTTTCCTCTAACGTGGTGATCCCAAGATCTAGCTGAGGTAGAAGGCCACGAGGATTACTACTAGACAAACAGTTGCGGATCATTGATGTAGCGCGTCAGTTGATGCAGTGCAGTCCTCATGATCCGATCCGATCACGATCATCCTGGTGCTCATCGTACAACACCTCTGCTGGTATCCACACGTACAAGGGGAAGCACCAGCGGCTGAAAGGGCATGTATGCCCCATGTGTGGTTTTGGTAATTAATGACAATCTCTATAGACTAATGTGTAAATTGAGTTTCACTTGTAGGTTTGTCCATTGACATCTCTTGGGCCATGTGTAGGTCTCAAGGTTGGAAGATGAAGAAATGTCCAAGGGCTTTGTCCCCACTGGAATCGTGAAGACAGAAGGAGCTTGAAGGTTGATCAAGACATGTGCAAAGAGTTGCATCAAGATGGATCAACATCAAGAAGGGATGAAGAAGGGCGAGCTCAAGATGCGCCATCTCTAGTAGATCTCATGCTTGAAGCTTGCCATCCTCGTGATCATCGAGTGATGAAGACAAGTTCAATAAGAGGTTTCCCATGGAGTATGGGGGAGCAATTTGCATGTCTTCATCAAGCAAGAGCGAGCAAGAGCAAACAAGAAAAGTGTTCCCACTATAGAAGAACAAGACGGTCTACATCAAGTTCAAGTGGGATGCTCAAGGCAAAGGTATGTTCTTGATAGGGCTTTTCTTTTGCTGGTATCGTGTTGTTAGTTGGGAGACCGGGTTTAGGATAGGTAGCCGTTCTATCAAGAGTGGCTCTCAAGCGGGTGTCTCGTTTGCATCGTTCGGAGAGATCTCAAACCTTTGCATTCATAGCATCATCTTTCTTGGTTGTTATTTGGTTCTTGTCCATGAGAGGATCTGGAGCTTGTGGTCATCATCATAACAAGCTCTAGTTCATCATCTAAGGATTTCACTTGCATATATTTTTGCGGTTTTTGATCTTGTGTGAGTTTTCCGGCTCCACACCTTGGGGGATACTTCACATATATACTCCCTCCGTTTGGAAATATAAGATGTTTTAGGTTTATGAATAAGATGTATCTAGACACCTTTTAGTGTCTAGATTCATTTAAACCTATACACTAAAAGATGTCTAGATACATTTTCTTCACAAACCTAAAACATATTATATTTCTAAACAGAGGGAGTAATAGTATTTTCTCCCAAGGTGATACCCAATATTTCTATTCGTTGGATTCTATTCGTCGTTATCTTGTTGATCTTGCGGTTTTTGATCTTGCGAGTTTTTCGGCTCCACACCTTGGCGAGTTTTTCGGCTCCACACCTTGTCAAATGCTCCACACCTTGTTGGATTCTATTCGTCGTTATCTCTCCAACAAAATTGGTTTCATCCCGTTTGGAGTTCGGATGCAAAAGTTATTGTGTTTCTGGTTTTCTGGTTTCTGGAATTTCCCTGACCGGAAGTTCCGGCTTGCCATCGGAAGTTCCGCTAGGTCATTTTTGCCGCCGTAAGTTCCGGTGGAAGTTTCGGGTATTCTTCCGCTCACGTTCAGTAACCTTCTATTTTGGATATGCTATTTGATGGAACTTCAGTCAGAATTTCCACCGGAAGTTCCGCTCCCACCGGAAGTTCTGGCCAGGGACCGGAGTTCCGCTCAGGCCGAGTTGCCGCCAAAAGTTCCGGTTGAATTTCCGGCTCTTGTTCCGCTCACGATTCAGTAACCTTATGTTTTGGTTGTGTCTATTTGACGGAACTTCTGTCGGAACTTCCACCGGAAGTTTCGCTCCCACCGGAAGTTTCGGTGAACGGGTGGAAGTTCCGACCAGGACTCGCGTTTTTAGTTTCTCGCTTCGCATTTTTGACCGTTGGTTGTGTGCCACCGGAACTTCCGGCCTCCCCACCGGAAGTTCCGGCCAGGAGTCACGAATGCCCATAACAGGCAGATCTGGGAGCCCTTTAAAAGGGTCTCCTCTTCCCCTTCGTGGACAAGAGCTCTTTTCTTGGTTCTTGGCTTTCTCTCTCCTCCATTGTTGACCTTGAAGAAGATTTCCCTATCCCCTTTCCCTTCCTATGATTCTTGCATCTTTTTGAGGGATTTGAGAGAGGATATCTAGATCTACAATCCCCCCAAGTAAAATCCCTTCTTTGTGAAGGAATCGTTGGGATCTATATCTTGGAGAGTTTTGTGTTCTCCTCTTGTGTTCTTCCTCCCTTATTATCCCAATAGCTTTTGTAGCTTTTTTGGAATTTGGGAGAGAAGGACTTTCCCTTTCATTTGGTGCATAGGTTTGAGTTCTCCTCGGAGATTCGGCGAGTTCATGAAGGGAATATGCCCTGAGAGGCAATAATAAAGTGTTTATTATGTGTATTCCAAGTATATGATAGATGTTTATTTTGCATGCTATAATTGTATTAATACGGAAACGTTAATACATGTGTGTTTAATAAACAAACAGAAAGTTCCTAGTTATGCCTCTCTCATAAACTAGCTCGTTGATTAACAAGATGATCAAGGTTTCCTGATCATGGACATTGGATGTTGTTAATAACGGGATCACAACATTAGTGTAATGGTGTGATGAACATTCATCCGAAGTATAGCATTACGATCAAAGTCATTGAGTTTATATTGCTATAACAACTTACGAAGTGATCCTAATCCTTAGACCATGAGATCATGTCAATCACAAACACCGGAAGAGTTTCTTGATAACATCAAACGTCACACCGTAACAGGGTGATTATAAAGATGGATTCAGAACTAATAAAGTGTTATGTTGAGGCTCATGGATTGAGAGTGGAATTTGTTCATCCCGATGACGGATAGATATACTCTGGGCCCTCTCGGTGATATCACATTGATTAGCTTGCAAGCAAGTGATTTGATCACTAGAATGTTATATCACAGGAACGAGAAAAGAGTGCATGTCGGTAACGAGATCAAACTAGGTATGGAGATACCGATGATCGAATCTCGGACATGTAATATATCATGAAACAAAGGGATTAAGATACTAGCATAAAAGGTTCCGACGATCACAAGAAAGTCATCGTTGAATGTGTGGGAGTCAGTATGGGTCTCCAGATCCCGCTTCTGATTATTGATCCGAGAGGGGTCTCGATCATTTCCGCATTATTCACGAACCGTAGGGTGACACACTTAAGAGACAACGACATCCAATTGGAGCAAATGTTTCATGCCGAAAGAATGAACAAGCGCATGAATTTATTTCACTAGATACCGAAACAGGTTTTCGGGTGAAATTGCATAAAGTGGTTATGCATGTGAAATAGAATTCTAGCAAGGGGTTATTTGTGAATGTTTGTCATTAAAGTAATTGACAAAATTCTGAATAAAATAAAAGAGTTTTATTTAATGAGAGTTTGCATTAAATTTGGTGGAAATTTAATGGGAATTTGAGTGGACTTTTGAGTGGAGGGAATTTAAAGGAGATTTGTGAGTGGAGTGTCCACCCACATGAAGAGGGGAGGGCAAGGGGGCAACCCCCATGCGCCGGCCACCCCCTTGGGGTTCCCCCCTCCTCCTATAAAAGGAGCCCCCCTCCTCACTTGGCTCTCACACCTCCTCGTGAAGGATCTCTCTCCCCCTCTAGAATTTATCCCCCATGGTCTCGGACTAACGAGATACATGTTCCCGGTGGATATTCGGAAAGAAAGAGTTGTGCTTCCGCTGCATCGCTGGAGCGAGGAGGCGGAGGTTTCTCGGTGCCTCGAACGTGTGTGCGAGCACGGATGCGCTGCTGATTTGCGGCGCTAGGACTTCCTCTCGATCTTGAGATCGACAAGAGATCGTCTACATCAACCACGAGTTGAACTCGTTAAGCTTTGTCGGTATTCAAGGGTATGTTCTCTACGGATATACATCCGCCCGTTGTTTGTATCTAGTAGATAGATCTTGGTATATAGTTCACATCGTAGGAAATTTTTTTTTTATATGCTGCGAACCCTACAGTTCAAGCTTGTGGACTTGTTTCTCTTGGGTTCCTTGGAACCTTAGACGGTTGTGTGGTATGATTGTTGACATTTTGTGGTCTTGTTGACCTTTTGTGGTCTTGTAGCCTTTTGTGGCTTTGTTGGCCTTTTGTGGCATTGTAGCATTTTGTGGTTTTGTTGTTGGGAGCCTCCAATTGAGTTGTGGAGTTAGCCCCAATCTTGTACGGGTTCGGTGACCGCCCTCAAGCGTCCCATAGTGGAGCAAGTGCCCACCTTTTGTGGTGCGCACTTGGGAGAATAGGGTGAGACTTTTGTGGCGTCAGCGAGTTGCGTGCTTCCGCATCCGGGGTGAGGCCTTGTGTGGCGTTGGGTGAGCATCGATCCAGCACACCTCGAGGTGAGCCATTCGTGGCATTCAGAGAGCATTTCGCCATCGCACCTCTCCATCGGAGACGTAGCTTCTTTGGAAGTGAACTTCGGGAAACAAATCTTCGTCTTCGCGTCCATCGCTTATCTATCAACCGAGCCCTTTTGTTATGCACTTTACATTGTGATAGCCATCGTGCTTGAAGTATTTATATCTTGCTATCACCTTGTTGCTTGTATTGCTTATCATATGTTGTTGGTGCACTTAGGTGAACTTAGTGGCTAGGTTTTGTGCTCAGTAAATTAAGCATTAGTTTTATTCCACATTTACTTGAGCCTAAACCGTAATAATTTTAAAAGCCTATTCACCCCCTTTAGGCGACTTCCTTTGTACTTTCAGCGGCGAACTGCTAGGTTCGTTACGACGGCTGGACTGCTGTGGAGCTAGGATTTCCAACACATGGAATGACATAACCTGTCAACCATTCTGGGTTTCTGTACCCCACTATATAGAGGGAGTGAACGTGGGCTCCACTCACTCGTGGCCCATTTACTAAAGCCCATACAATATTAGTCACCGTGAGTTCGATTCACTGACTCAGTCCAAATGCGGCTCGGGTCCAACCCAACCAGATTTCTGGTTCAGATCTAATCCGAACTTGCTCCCGCTCTTAAGTGTGTGACCCCGCAGGCTCTTGGCAACTTGGACATGATTGGAGTCCGAATCTCAGTCGATCAGTCGGTAGCGGCCCCTAGCAGAACGTACTGACTCCCAAGTATCGAAGAGTCATGACGACTTGCCTTTCCAATGCGACCTGCGTCCAAGTCCTTTTTGCCTCACGATATACCTTTTCAGACTATAGGCGAATATTTGTCATCCCTTAAATAGTCCGACTCTCTTCTCGATCCGAGATAAGTGATTTATCTGACTAACTCTTAGTCGATCGCCTCGGTTAACACTACCGAGTCGTGCATGACCATGCTTTCCAAATCATATCATCCGAGAGGGCCCAGAGAATATCTCTCTAAGCGAAGGGGCAAAATCCCATCTTGGTTATTCACATCACGCAGCTTGATTCTCAGTCGACCCAAACTCTGTCTTTATAACTGCCTAGTTACGGATCAGCGTTTGACAGAACCTAAGTCGGTGATCCTCAACTCGGACTGTGCAACAACCTCAGGTCTAAGGATTACATTGATTGAGATATACAAATGACAAGTTGTTTGTTGTACCTCAATATGGGTCAATCTGACTCGCTAAACTCTTTAGCCGAATCTGCGTAAGTCGGAATAGCATCACCATGCCCATGACAAGTGGAACCGAGTCATCAAGCCGACTTTCACATTGGTTTAAGTTGTGTGTCCAGCACAACCTCGATGACCAAGGATATTTAGTACAAACAACATGAATGTATAGTTGCACAACTGAATCACATATTCAATGATACACATCAGATGTTTATACAAGGACAACTTAATATCTTTATGAATACAATGAGAAAACTCATCATACATGATTGCCTCTAGGGCATATTCCCAACAGATATCAATCCCACAGGGAGCATGAGTCTGAAGTCTAGGAATTCTTGAAACAAATAGTGAAAATAGAAATGCTAAATAAAGTTATAAGTAACAATATGAAATGCGAGTATTGCGTAAAAAGGTGTTTTGGGGGTTTTTGATATAAGAGATCAATGAGTAAAGTAAACAAAACTGAATACAGAAAATAATTATCGTGTATGTAAAAGAGATTTGAAACTTCAGCGGGAAAAAGCGTTTTAAGGGATTAGCGGATACACCACTAGCATTATAAAGGACTAAGGTAAAGATTATTATCATGAACATTATCAACTATGTATGTGTGGGAGAAACTCCGTATTTGGACAAAGAGGCAACAACCACTGCTCAAATCATCCTCATAACCACAGCGGACAGCAATCAACATCAATTGAATTACTGCGCTATTAAGGGACATAATCCCGCAGGACGTATCCCATGGAATGGATAGTGTTTTGTGAGTTTCCTCGATTCCCAAGTTGATACATAAGGGGTGCCAACAACTTTATAGTCACTGTAAGTGCTAATATCCCTCCGTCTACCAACAAGTAGTTCCCCCCATCAAGTCCCCATAAGAGGCAAATATTGAGAGGTCGACTTCTTCCAATATCAGGATGAAGACAATCTAACACATGGTCACAAGGACGAATATCATAATAAACTTTATCTTATTTCAATCTCATGCTAGGTTTTCTCCATCTTTCCAAGAACTAATGATCTACTCAGACATGGAGGAAATCAACATCATGACAAAAGTAATGGAATATATCATAGATGAATAGTACTTGTATAAATCCACAGCAAGTACGGAAATTACAACAAGATCTAGACAAGATGTAGATGGTGACGAGGTTTGATCTCATCAATGCCCATTGTTATGGACTTGGGTTTTGGAGAAGATGGGGATGCTGGAGATCGTGGAACGGTTAGCAAACAAGCAACACGGGGACACAAGGTTTACCCAGGTTCAGGCCCCCGGAGGGAAAACCCTACTCCTGCTTGCTGCTCTTCATTACGGCGGAACCGAAGGTTACAGGGGTGCGCAGATGCAATCTGGCGTGGGGGTGTGTATGCGAAAGTATGAGGGGAGGATCTAGGTCGTGCCCTCCTAGCCTTTATATAGACTCAGGCAGGTCCCGGGCATAGACCTAGTCGGTTACAGGTTCTAGGGTTTTCCCCCTTTGAATTTCCTATCTACTCTAGTCTTGCTCTCCAAGGATCCAAAAGCGTCATGGGCCTTGGCCACTCGAAAATATTCATGGGCCGGCGTATAGTTGCCGTGGGCCTTCCTTGGGCTGGACCAGGTATGATGAGATCATGTACCCGTGGGGTATAACCATGTCAGTAGCCCCCGAGTGTTCAGTCGAATCGTAGATTCGGCTGAGGACTCTGCAATCTTTTCGGTGCAACTATGTATTTCAATAGTTCATGTGTAGGGATTGTTGATGCGTGTGCCTGACTCACCCGACGGATCAGGGTTAGTTAACTGTCTTAGGACGAAACAACAGGATCTTCTTCAGGTTCGTATCCCTCAACTCGAACCTGGAACATATGCTGGCGTAATTCGACTCAGGCCGCGGAGGACTTACATGAGTGGAATTCCAGTGAATTTAACTGATGTACCCAACGCGTCCATCGGGATTTTTCATCGCACCTCTTAGCACGGGTTTTTACTAGCAGAGCTCAGTCGTGTACGTTGCCAGGCCATCAGATGGTATCTGTAGGTCTTATCTTTGTGTCGCAGACACAACATCCGAATTTTTATCACCGCGGAGGTGTTTCGGGTGGACAAGGAGGATGTTACTCACTTAGCGTTTAATTGGGGCAGAGTTGCCGAAAAGTTTTGCATGTTGATCCGAAGGATCGCAGTCGAAGAATTTATAGGGTGCGCGATCAGCGCTCCCTATGGGAGTAGCCCCCGAGTGTATGTTCAAGTCGTAGACATGAGCTGAGACTTTTATTCAGCCGTTGTTCCGCTTCAGGTCCGTAGGACACAAAATTTTTCGGATGATTAAATCCGTCCTCCCTATGGGAGTAGCCCCCGAGTCCATAGTGGAGTCGTAGACTCGACGAGGGACTCGAAGTAACAGTTCGCTTCTATTCATCTTTCGGGTGCGCGGCTAGCGCTCCTGATAGGAGTAGCCCCTGAGTAATTAGTCGAATGATAGATTCGAGTGAGTACTCTTAGCTTTGAAGCCGAAGAAATTGTAGCTGTTGCTAGTGTAGCTTTTGATGACGTCAGTGCTGACGATCGATGACCTCAAGCGTCTGCTGCGCCAAAGATGACTTGACTGGACGAACATGGCTCCCACTGTCTGACCTTGAATTGACCGGTCACGCGCGGCGTGGAGATAATTACGGTGTCGCCTCGATTTCCGCGCGTAGTGGACGGCGTGTTAGCGACGACTCGTTGTGATGCTGACACGTGTATGGCCAGATCCTGCCGTTGGCGTTAGGTCTTCTCGATGGACGGCTGTCGTGCATCGTCTTCGTCTTTATAATCATTGGGGAAAACTTCAGTTTGTTTCACCGCATCGATTCTTGCTTTCACTGCTTCCTTGTGTTCTGAGAGCTCTTGCTGCGTGCTGGAATATTCCTTCACATTTCCTTCTTCCATCCTGCGCTCTTGCCGCCGGCGCAGCCGTACCGCGATGGGGAAGCCGAAGAAGTCGTCGTCTGCGATTGGCACCAGCGCCGCTGGAGGGAAGAAAAGTGCCGCCGCTACCCGTGTCACCAACGGTGGCTGGCGGCGATCGGAGACGCGGGAGAGTGATCTCCGCAGGCTTCGCGAGCGGGGCCTGATCCCGCAGGATAGGGAGGCCGTTAAACTCCCAGGCAATGAGGTAATCCCCCGTCCCCCCGTTGGGTATCAGGTTATGTTCCTTGCCTTTGTCTTGCGTGGATTTTCCTTCCTAGTCCACGACTTCCTTCGTGGACTGCTTTTTCTATACGGTGTCCAATTGCACCATCTTTCCCCCAATTCTCTTCTTCACATTGCTTGTTTTATCACTTTCCGCGAGTGCTGGCTCGGTATTGAGCCGCACTTTGGCCTCTTCCAGAAACTTTATTCCGTGAAGAGGCAATCTGGTTCGGATGGTGTTTATCCCATTGGGGGTTGCATCATCTCCCTCAGGCCCAATCTGCTTTTCTTTTCTTTTTCCATGTCCGAATCTGTCTAGTACTGGCGGAGGCGATGGTTTGATATCCGCGACTCTGTAGTACCTGGGCAAGATTTTGGTCTTGTTCCTTTCGACCCCTCCCAAGAGATTGAGCCGAAAAGGTCTTGGAAAAACAAGATCTTGGATGGCGAGGTGGCGGAGATAGAGGCTCTATATCGTCGGGTGGAGGATCTCCAGTTGATTCCGGAGAAGGAAGTGAATGGTGTGGATATCATCCGCACCTTTCTCGAGCGTCGGGTGCAGCCACTCCAGGCTAGGGTGCACCCGATGTTCCTTTATGCTGGCCGGCGTGATCCGACGAGGGTTTCGGCTGAGAAAATCTCCCAGGGAGATCTTGACAGGGCCCTTCGCTTGCTGCTGAAGTTCAAGGCCGGGGAGGATATCCCGGGGAAGTCGCTGACTCCTCCGTTTTCTTCTTCGCTTCCTGTTCCACAGGTTTAGATCCGTGCGTGTAGCGCTATTTTTCGACTGCATTGTTTTGTGTTTGTTTGCTAACAAATTGTTCTTCTCCTGTGCAGAGCTTCAAAGTGCCGGGTATGTCGCCTCCATTACCCGAAGTATATCCGGATGCTCCGGATAATGATTTGGTGGATTCCATGTCCGAGCTGCCATCAGCGCGATCTCCGGCTGAAGATGCCAATGAGTCGAGCGAGGACCACACTCGCAAACGATCGCGGAGCTCCAGCGAGTCTTCAGATGCTTCGACTCCTCCGACTCCTAGGAATCCTCTGTGTCTTGAGCGCCATAGTGATGGGCATGGAGGCTCTTCCTCCCCTATTCCTGCTCTTCCTGTGCGGGCTGTAGCGCCGCACCCGCCAGCGAAGCAGAAGAAGGAAGAAAAGAAGGAAGAGAAGAAAGAGGAGAAGAGGGTCCGAAGGACCCCTCCTGTTTTGAACCTTAGCGAGCTTGACTCGTAAGTTTCCTCTGTACTGCGCTTTCTTTTCTTTTTACTTTGTTCTTGTACTAATTTGTTCGTGTGCAGACACTCTTCCAACGACTCCTATAGCGACGGTGCTCGGGAGATGATGGGGGAGTCGAAAGTCGCGTCTCCTCCTCCTCATACGGTGGCAACTTCTGAGGGCGCTGCTCCGAACCCTCCTCCGCCGGAGGTGCAGGTGGTTGCGCCTCAGAATTTTGCCAGCGGACCTTCGACGTCGCCATTGGATCATGTAAGTCTCCTGCCACGGGGGAAGTCCCCGCGCGTTTGTAAAAGATTTTTCTTGTTTTGTTCTTCGAGTCTCGGGGGAGCCCCCGAGCGTTTTCGTGTGCGTCTTTTGCTTCTGTTCTTTTTCTGTTGGGCGTAGCCCCCGAGTCCTTTTTCTGACTGGTAGGTTTTCTTCCTGCAGCCTTTTGTACAGGATGCCAAGCGACTGGTGCAGGAGCACATGGTGCTGGAGGCCAGCCTCAAACAGCTTCAAGGTATTGTTATGCCTTTGATATTTGCTTCTTCGTGTATTCTTGTCCTGTTATCTGACACCTGTATTTTTTGGATGCAGAGGAGCATAACACCTCCCTTCGTGAGATCGATGCTCTCAAAAAGAGCCTTGGTCAAGCGGAGAAGAAGGCCGAGGTCGCCCTTGGTGCGAAGGAGCGCCTCGAGGTGGAGCTGGCTACTGCAGCCGAGGCTAAGGAGCGCCTACAGCGGGAGGCCACAGACCGCGAGGAGCAACTTTCCACTGCTGCGGCTGCGCGTGAAAGAGAGATGGCAGGTAAGCTCATGGCTGTTGCCAAGGCTGTTTCGGGTGAGTGTCTTCTTTTGCCCCTTTTGTTTTTCTTGTATTTTTCATGGGTGCTTTCTTCATTCCTTTTCTTTATTGTCTCAGATGCCGCAGACATCGAGTTTGACCGTAGTGCTCTGGAGCATGGGAGTGCTCTATATGATGCTACTGCAGCGGTCGAAGATCGCTGCAGCACCGTCGTCAGCTCACTTGCCAAGGCCAAGGAGGTCCTTGGCCGCTTCTACAAGGAGCTTGTCCCCAAGTGCGCGGCCCTCGATGATGTTGACGCCTTGGCGGAGGCATTGTCAGCCGAAGCGCCTGCGGCGTACAAGCGCAAACACAAGGGCATCAGCGCATCCGTCGGGCTGGTGATGGCCTTGGCGGATGGAGCGGAGCTGGACCTTCCCCAGATCACCTCCCGGATGCCGACGACCGCGGATGGATCCGAGGTAGCCTTCGCTACCTATTCTGCTTGCTGCAAGCGATATGGGCCCAAGCTAATTGATCTGATGGTCGAGTATGCGCTACGACAGCAGGGGGGAGCCAAAGCGATGCAATCCGGCTCCGAGGCGACTCAGGGCGCCGCGTCTTAGGCGCTGTAGCTGTAGGATAGTTTGTAATTTTCTTTTGCTGTAATTATGTTGAGGAAACAAATCCCTATGCCACGTAGTGGCGTTTATCCACTTAATGAATTTTTCTGAGTTGTGTTCTTTGCTGTCTGAGTGTTTATGTCCTTTTATTTTCTGCTGCTCTAGGTTCCTTCGGGTGCTGATCCCGTTGACACCCCGCCTGCAGCACAGCTGCGGCCATCTTTGGATGATTCGTCACAACTTGCTTTTCTTCGAGACCGTGTTCGTAGTCTTGAGAAGGAGTTGTTTGGGGTGCGTGGTCACGCCGATGTTTGGAAGTCCAAGGCAGATCGCGGTGCAGCCAGAGAGGAGTACTTGATGGCGGAATTGCTTCGACTGTCTAAGAAACTTCAGTGTAAGTTTTTTTGAGATGCTGCTTATTTCTTCAGATGCATATGCTGGCCTGGCATCTTACTTTTGTGCGAGTATCGTAGGTGCTAACCTTGCTCCAAGGTAGGAGAAGGAGCGTGTTGCAGTTCGGGTCAATTGTTTGACTGAGCAGGACATGGAAGCTGGCAGGTTCTTATGGATGGATCGCGACCGTGCCATGGCTCTGGCAACGGTGGAGGATCGCATTCACCAAGTATCGCGGGTGCTTCGCCAAGTGCAGACTTCGCTCTCGTCGGTTCTGCATGTGATGTTTCCCCTGGATGCTGTGCCAACAGCCCTGTCCGGTCTTATGTCTAGATTTCGGAGCGTGACCCGTGTCCAGGAATTGGTGAGGCAGCAGCTCGTCGCAGGGTGAAGGCTGCGTTGTCCATTGTTAGGCTGCATCGTCCTGATGTAGATCTGTCTGTTGTATCAGCTGTGCCACCTCTTCGGCCGGATGGTGGCGAGTGGGATATGCGTCCGCATTATGCGCCTGTAAGGCAGTATGCCGAATAGGTCGTAGATTTGTTTGAGCAGCGTGCTCAAGTTATTCTCCAGAATAGGTAGTACCTATAAAAGAGATAGATGTAAAATTTGTATATTTCGACTAGGCGTGTTGTGCCCTTTGTTATAAAGGTTTGTTTGTTGTTTGAGCACGCAGTGCTTTGTTTGAGTACGTGTCCTTTTCGTTTGCCTGACGTTGTCAGCTACTCAGGTGTACACGTGTGATCCTCGGTCGATGAAATCGTGAGGTGGGGGAGCCCCCGAGTGCATTTGTAGCATAAAGTAAAGTTGCAAATAGCGAACGAAATTTTGGGGCGAGACACTTAGCTTTATTTATATTGTAATGGAGGAAGTACATTGTTCGGCTGAATAGCCTTGGCTGAAAAGCCTTATTGAAAGTAAAGGGGTAGGTAGCTAGGGGTAGAATCATCGCAAGTGTGCGATGTTCCACGGGTTGGAGTATGAGACTCCAGACTCCACGTGCTTGAGGCGATAGCCGCCACCTGGGATGACTTCGGTGATGATGTAGGGTCCTTCCCATGGTGACTCGAATTTCTTCGGTCGCTCTTGCTTGAGTCGCAAGACGAGGTATCCTTCGACGAAGGACCTTGGGCGCAGCCGACGAAGGACCTTGGGCGCAGCCGACGAAGGACCTGGAGCCGATGCCCATGGCGGAGAGCGCGGCTCGTCGCGCGCTGGATTCTGAGGCTGATTGCTTGCGTTTGTCAAGCACCTCCTTCATCTTGACCTGCTTCTTGTGCTCCTTGATCAGGAGCAGGTGGTAGGCCATCAGCAGATCCCGGGAGGAGTATGCAGGCAGGACTATGTTGCCTGCCACGGCGTTGCGTGCCTGGGCCCATCCTTCTTTGCTAAGGCGGATGACATGGCCGTTGTTTTCCCCTTCGGGTGTGGGGGGGGGACTGGCTTCTTCTATTTCCGCCGTTTCGATCTAGCGGGTTAGGTGTCGGGTTGGGCGGCGGGTTGGGTGTTTGCTGATCCCCGTCAGCCTGTATGACTACCGCACATTGGTAGCGCTCGTAGATTGGTCCGCTGCTACCGCAACTTTTAGATCCGGAACCGTAGGTCCCTTCATCCGATGGCGGATCGCACAGATCGGAGTTGCAGCTGCTGCTGTCGTAGGAATCATCTGTTGATGATGTTGTGCGTAGCAAGGGGTGTGGAGTCCATGATGCGGGCCTGATCGATGGTAGGGGCACCCGCTCAGGGAGGTGGAGGGTGCCAGTTTGCCCCACCTGGAAGAAGAAGCTCCCGAACAGGATTTCGAGTCCGTCGCCTACGGGCTCGAAGTCCTTCATGGTGGCCGGTGAGTGGGCGGTGAAGTCGAAAGTGCCGAAGAGAAGGTGACTCTCCGTCACCGCAGAGTTGTATATCGATTGGGTTGGGACAGTCACGATCGCACAATCAGCGTCCCCGTTTCCCACAGACGGCGCCAATTGACGAGGTTTGATCTCATCAATGCCCATTGTTATGGACTTGGGTTTTGGAGAAGATGGGGATGCTGGAGATCGTGGAACGGTTAGCAAACAAGCAACACGGGGACTGAAGGGAATATGCCCTGAGAGGCAATAATAAAGTGTTTATTATGTGTATTCCAAGTATATGATAGATGTTTATTTTGCATGCTATAATTGTATTGATACGGAAACGTTAATACATGTGTGTTTAATAAACAAACAGAAAGTTCCTAGTTATGCCTCTCTCATAAACTAGCTCGTTGATTAACAAGATGATCAAGGTTTCCTGATCATGGACATTGGATGTTGTTAATAACGGGATCACAACATTAGTGTAATGGTGTGATGAACATTCATCCGAAGTATAGCATTACGATCAAAGTCATTGAGTTTATATTGCTATAACAACTTACGAAGTGATCCTAATCCTTAGACCATGAGATCATGTCAATCACTAACACCGGAAGAGTTTCTTGATAACATCAAACGTCACACCGTAACAGGGTGATTATAAAGATGGATTCAGAACTAATAAAGTGTTATGTTGAGGCTCATGGATCGAGAGTGGAATTTGTTCATCCCGATGACAAATAGATATACTCTAGGCCCTCTCGGTGATATCACATTGATTAGCTTGCAAGCAAGTGATTTGATCACTAGAATGTTATATCACAGGAACGAGAAAAGAGTGCATGTCGGTAACGAGATCAAACTAGGTATGGAGATACCGATGATCGAATCTTGGACATGTAATATATCGTGAAACAAAGGGATTAAGATACTAGCGTAAAAGGTTCCGACGATCACAAGAAAGTCATCGTTGAATGTGTGGGAGTCAGTATGGGTCTCCAGATCCCGCTTCTGATTATTGATCCGAGAGGGGTCTCGATCATGTCCGCATTATTCACGAACCGTAGGGTGACACACTTAAGAGACACCGACATCCAATTGGAGCAAATGTTTCATGCCAAAAGAATGAACAAGCGCATGAATTTATTTCACTAGATACCGAAACAGGTTTTCGGGTGAAATTGCATAAAGTGGTTATGCATGTGAAATAGAATTCTAGCAAGGGGTTATTTGTGAATGTTTTTCATTAAAGTAATTGACAAAATTCTGAATAAAATAAAAGAGTTTTATTTAATGAGAGTTTGCATTAAATTTGGTGAAAATTTAATGGGAATTTGAGTGGACTTTTGAGTGGAGGGATTTTAAAGGGCATTTTGTGAGTGGAGTGTCCACCCTCATGAATGAAGGAGGGGAGGGGGCAGACCCCATGGCCGGCGGCCACCCCCTTGGGTGCCCCCCTCCTCCTATAAAAGGAGCCCCCTCCTCACTTGTCTCTCACACCTCCTCGTGAAGGATCTCTCTCCCCCTCTAGAATTTATCCCCCATGGTCTCGGACTAGCGAGATACATGTTCCCGGTGGCTATTCGGCAAGAAAGAGTTGTGCTTCCGCTGCATCGCTGGAGCGAGGAGGCGGAGGTTGCTCGGTGCCTCGAACGTGTGTGCGAGCACGGATGCGCTGCTGATTTGCGGCGCTAGGACTTCCTCTCGATCTTGAGATCGGCAAGAGATCGTCTACATCAACCACGAGTTGAACTCGTTAAGCTTTGTCGGTCTTCAAGGGTATGTTCTCTACGGATATACATCCGCCCGTTGTTTGTATCTAGTAGATAGATCTTGATATATAGTTCACATCGTAGGAATTTTTTTGTTTTCTATGCTGCGAACCCTACAGTGGTATCAGAGCTGGATCTATGCGTAGATACTTTACACGGGTAGTACACATATGAGTATGTGGGCGATGATGATCATGTTGTTGCTCCTTTGTTGTAATTTTGGATATTGGTGGCATAGTGGGATGAAGCGGCCCGGACAAACTTTACATGTCCTCGCACATGAGACCTGTTCCACGCTTGACATGTAACTAGTTTGCATAAGTGGCTAGCGGGTGTCTGTCTGTCCTACTATAGTCAATATCTATTTTGCAAGCGAGTTGTCAACAATTTGATTATCCTCGTTGTGGTTCATGTTCGTAGGTAAGAACGGTTCTATCTCGAAAGCCCTAAGCCACGTAAAACTTGTAATGGATAAATTAGAGGCGTCTAGTTTAGATTGTTGCTGGGCTAGTGTTATGATATGGTAGTGTTGTAAGTAGAAGTATGAGATGATACTCTTACAACACACATAGCGTGTAAAATCAATAGACCTTGGATTTACACATATAGGTATGATAGTGATCATACCACGATGCACATGATAGAGATCATCTGCGGGAACCATATCATTTCACTAATAAACATATGATGTTTTGATAGCATCTTATATTGCTTGTTTAGCGCTTTGTTAGCATAATAAGATGATCCCTCATTTAAATATCAAGATAAGAATGTGTTCTTCCTTTAGTATGCACCGATTATGTTTTCGTCGCTCCAAGACATCACGTGATGATCGGGTGTTCTTGGATCCACGATCATATTTCGGGTGTAAAACAGTTACACACGCGAATACTAAGGTTCTAACTTGGCGAGCCTAGCATGTACAGACATGGCCTCGGAACACGGACCGAAAGGTTAAGCATGAGTCATATAGTTGATATGATGCCCATTTGATGCTCGCCTTTGAAGCTATACCGACTCACGTGATGATCGAACTTGGTGTAGTGGATTTGGTTCATGTAATCACCAAAAAGGCACGAGGGATGTCGTTTTTGAGTGGGAGTTCATTCGTAATATAGATTAGTTGAACTCAATCTATCATACACTTAGTATAAACTTTACAAATTCTGGTGCTTTTAATATCAATGTGTTCATGGAGAAAGAGAAACTAGCAACGAACGGTAGCAACTTTACCGAATGGGCCATGAATTTGAGGATTCTCCTCTCTGCGGCACAAAAGCAATATGTGCTAGAAGCGCCGTTAGGCCCCCCACCTTTTGATGATGCCCCTGACAAGGAGAAGAATGTCTATCTATGTGTGGATAGACGCGCGAGCTCCTCATTACTGACTAGAGGCTCCCCTTGGACATACTGCCATACTATCTGACCCACTGGCGTATCTTCATAGCCTAAATATTGACCAAGAGACATATTTGCTTCGTTATCAAGTGCTTTGGCCTGCGATACAGTGATTCCCATAAGTGCAGCATTATTACTGGCTCTAGGGTCCATTATTTGCATGTCCATATCCATTTCAGCTCTGAAGGCCTTGTAGAGGTCTGAAATGACTTTAAGCGGGGCGACCGATTGATTCTTCTGTGTTCCGAGCTGGGCAACTTGCTTCCCACTTTTTGTACTTGTGATTTTTTCTTCTGTGCTTGCTTAATAATCTCCCGGTCATAGTCTGATTCTAGATTCATCGATATCTGGGATGGTTGCTCAAGAAAGGACTTAGCCCACTTTTTGGTTTTTTCATTATATACCGGCTTTGGCTCAGGCTTTTTGGATGCAAAATGCGCCTTAACTTGGGAAGCCACATCCGCGTTAGTTTCCTCATCGGTCTTGTCATAAGGTCTCTTTGGAAGAGCCGACGGGATATCGACTATCTTCGACGTTTGACCTTTCTTCGATGTGGGGCGCGGGGGACCGTCGAACTTCAAGTCCTCTTTATGCCATCGCAACAACTTGGCGTGCTCTTTGTTTTTGAATAAGCGTTTCAACCGTGGTATTATAGGAGCATACCACATCACCTTCGCAGGAACCCTCTTTCGGGGGGCTCGCCTTCAACGTCACCAGGGTCATCTCGTCTAATCTTATACCGAAGTGAAGTGCATACCGGGCATGCATCCAAATTCTTATACTCCTCACCGCGGTAGAGGATGCAATCATTAGGGCATGCATGTATCTTCTGAACCTCTAAACCTAGAGGGCAGACAACCTTCTTTGCTTCGTACGTACTGGCGGGCAATACATTATCTTTTGGAAACATATTCTTCATCATTTTCAGCAACTTTTCAAATGAGGAGTCAGGTATAGCACACTCAGCCTTCCATCGCAGCAATTCCAATGTGCTGCCTAGCTTTGTCAGACCATTTTCGCAATTTGGGTACAACAATTTTTTTTGATCCTCCAACATGTGATTGAACTTCTTCCTATCCTTTTCAGTTTCACAATCTCTTCGTGCATCAGCAATGGTCCGACCAAGATCATCAGCGGGTTCATCATGTGTCTTTTGTTCATCCTCCCCTTCAGCATCCCCCATGGAAGTATCTCCGTACTCAGGGAAACCATGATAGTTGTCATCCTCCTCCTCTTCTTCATTGTCTTCCATTATAACCCCTCTCTCTCCATGCTTGGTCCAACAATTATAACTGGGCATGAAGCCGGACTTCAACAGGTGGCTGTGAAGGGTTTTTGAGTCAGAGTAATCCTTCTGATTCCTACATCCATTACATGGACAGAATACAAAACCATTGCGCTTGTTTGCATCAGCAACACAGATGAATTCATGCACGCCATTAATGAACTCGTCAGAGCGTCGGTCAGTACCGTACATCCATTTCCGGACCATCTGCATTATAGTAAAAGTATATCAAAAACCATTACACAACATGATAAAATTATTACAAGTTATATTGAGAGCTTCTAGAGCATTAATTTTGAATTTTGAAAAATTTACATGCACCAATTTGTGAATTGGAGAAAACAATCAACATGATAAATGTGGAGTTTTTTATTATTGTTCTATCAGTGAAAACCTCATTCCATTCTAAGATCTAAAACTCTAAAATTACACATTTCAATTTTCAGTAACTATGTGCCTAATCAAAATTTGTTACACATATATATCAAAATCCTTCTAGCTACTTCTAGAGCATGCATGCATTTGATCCATATCTAGATAGAGTAGCAATAAGAGATGAAAGAATGAAGTTCTAACCTTTTAAAGCTTTGAATTTAGGTGTTGCAAACTAAATCTTGACAAATCTTGAGAAAAAAATGGCATGAACTCTCTTGTTTCTTTGCGAAAAATGGCCATCATATGCTTTAGGGCAGCAGGACAGGAGACAGAATATATAGTCGTGGACAACTAGTCCCGGGCCGTGATAAGACCCGAGACTAATAGTCCGCGAAAGGACCAGCTGGCCTGCTCCGGGTTATTAGTCCCGGGCCATATTACGGACCGGGACTAATGACCTGATCCGGCCCGGGACTAGTCACTACAGCCGCTTCTAGCCGTTAGAGGCCTCACGGCCCGGAACTAGTGCTCCCACTAGTCGCGGGCTGTGCCAGGCCGGGACTGCTGGCCTTGTTCACATCGAACCGAAGATGGTTTTTCCAGTAGTGACATAGGCATGGGTATACATGGCTGGATATGGTTTTAGAGGGCTCAAGAGAAAAAAAGGGGGACCAAATATACCCTCAAACTTTTGCCAAGGATGGAGCACCGGAGCAGGGCTCTAGTTTTTTCTCATAGTTTGGCTTTGTGAAATCGTAAATTCCGGAGTCTTCTTGCAACTTTGCTCTCCGTGGCTCGTTGGGATCACCGAAGGAGATGAGTATCTTGCTCTACGGAATACGGGCACTATATAATTGCTCGTCTACATTAACAAAACATATCAGGTCTCTAATTTAGGTGTGCAAATTGTAAGACGCCATGCAAAGCCCAGGCGGTGGCGCCGACGACGGCTTTCCTCTTCCCATGTGAGCAGTGGTTTGCGCGGGGCAGATACGACTAGTCGACAGTATGCTGCGGCGACGCGATGAGCTCGATCCGGTGGCCTGCGACGCGAAACAACGACGGTGGTCCTGGAGACGGCGGGCGGTGAGGCGCGGTGAAGTCGAATCAGGGGTGGCGACGTGCGGAGCCGGAGGGTGCCATGTCGGCGGGAGGCACGACCTAGATATCGACTTGGCTAGGTCCGATATGGGTTGTCCTGGCCCTGGCCGTTTCCTGTGGTTCAGGGGTCATGGACAACATCGATCCTGGACCGGGCACCCACCCCGTGACTATCTTGGCTAGGGCGCCGGCCGCCGGAGCTGGACCAGGCGGGTCTAGCACCATATATTGGTCACATGAAAAAACCCCCATGGGATCTGCGGGCTGCGACCTGTGAGCTCATCGATCGCACACCTGCCCCCCGAGTGTCGGATGAATGGACCTGCATTTGGCACTCCCATGTACTCAGATGGCGACGTACGGCAGCTGAGGCGTAGCAGCGTGGCGGCATGACTTATCTGGGCCCGACCTGACTTGCGGGCCTACGGGTCCTACAAGCTCCTGTGTCCGTACAACGACCACCTCAGGCAGTAGCGTAGCCAGCGGAATCACGCCCCGGCCAACTGCACTGCTACAGTCCTCAACAGTGTAAATGTTGCTACAATTAACAAAGAATTTCACAAGCATGCATGCCCCAGGCCAAGGCCGGCCCTTGTTTCCTAGACCTGCTATGTCCATGACCTCAGGTGGATGACGGCGGCAGTTCCCCTCACCTGGGCTGCTGTGCAGCCTGTTGTCTACAATATCTTTTGCTTCCCTCACACAATCCGTCGGCCCTACGGTGTGCTATTGGTCATGGCACAAACTCGAGCTCATGGACGCCGAGGCGACGGCCTCGGAAGTTGGACCACATGAGTGACTCTTCGACGAGCAACATGGCGGTGGTGATGGTCTTGGCCCTTGGTCACTGGGGTGGCGAGGAGCTAGCAGGCATCCGGAGACCTTGGTGGTGCCGGCGCCTCGGCTATGACATCCCCTAGATCGTGTTCTGAAGATAGGCCTCGGTAGCAGTAGGAGTTCCGTTAGCGGGCGTGTGTGTACGTTTTTATGGGAGAAAGCCCCGCGTTTTGATGCCGACGGCGGTGATACATGCGTGTGTTGTAACCGTCCTGGGGCGCCGTTGTGGTTACCTTCCATGTGAGAGCTCCGGGTGAAAACCCTAGACCGTCGGTCTCGTTGATGGAAGCATGTGACGTCGTTACGCTCTTAGGGACATCGGCGTGGAGTTCTTTTCCCCTAGGTCTCGAAGTTGTCCCCGGTGGGAAGTCTTGTTTTTTCTTGTCCTTTGTTGTTTATCTTTGATCTGCTATGTAAAAGGGTTTTCTCATTACCTTGTATCGGTTCGGGACATATGTGGTTTCATTTATGGAAAATGATACGTCTCCCTCGGGGGATCACGCGCTCACGTCCCCCGGGTGCGCGTCCGTTGGATGGAAGCCCATCGTGAGGTACACGTTCATTGGCTCCACCAGCCCACGTAGGTAAAAAAACTCAACCTTATCTCCTCCTTGATCTCGGTGACTTTGTCTTCCGTATCTCCCTGTCCATCTCAAAATCGCAGCCAAGAGCCGCCACCGCACCGGCTCAATCTCACGCCGCCTCCACCTCATCTGCACCCCGCGCGACTGCCCTGGCTCGCCTCCCTCTCCCTGCGCCGCCTCCGCCAACCTCATGAATCCTCCTCGACAAGGAAGCCATGGTCGCTGCTCGTCCCGCCGTGCCGCCGCTCGTCCCCATACTCGCCCGCGCCGCCGTAGCCTTGACGCGCCTCAGCTCGTCCCCATACGCGCCCGCCTTGCCACATCCTCGCCGCGCTACAGCGGCCTCGTCTCGCCTCATCGCTGCTGGAGAGCCGTTGTATGTTGCCTTATCCCTTCCTCGCCGACGCGGGGTTGGGCTTGACGGTGGCCGTCGCCGTCCTCAACAACCACCAGAACCACGGGTGGACGCTTTGCTCCGCCTCCGACCTCCTCCCATGTGCCAGCGTCTCGCCACTAACATGTGGTTGTCAATATGAGCGCTGCTACTAGGGGATGCCGGGGATGCTACCGATGGCGAACTGCTTTGCTACATATACCGTTCGGTGATGCTATCTTAGTTTAGAGCGCTTGCTACTCTAGTTGGTCGGGTGATGCTACTTTTGTATCTGTCTTTTGCTACGAGGGTTTTGCTACCTTAGCGTATTAATTTTGCTATATATGCATATATTTTTTGCTACAATCAATCTCTATGGTTTTGCTACCAGATCTTCGGCAAGAGTCTCCGGTGATGTCTCCGGAGATGTCATTTTTGCTACATTAGCAAAAAAATTGCTACAATCGTTTTGTGGCTTTGCTACAACAGCGTAATTTTTTTGCTACGTGTTATCCGGCTAGGTGCTCCGGCGAAAGTCTCCGGCGAGTCTCCGGTAAAATCGGTTTTGCTACATTAGTATTTTTTTTTTGCTACACCGTCGCCGGCGAGGTCTCCGGTGAACTCTCCGGCGAGGTCTAGTCTGTTTTTCTATTTCTATGCTGAACCGTTTTCTGCTACATGTTGCAAAAGCGGGTATATTTGTAGCAAAAAGCGGGATTTTAGGGATTTTTAGAGGACACGTGTCAGCAGGAGGACCCGGGGGATTTTGGGAAAATATCCCCCCGGGGACGCGTAGTATTGCCCTTTATGTATAAATCAGGACGAAAGCCTGTTTCGAGTTGAGTCTCCGATTCTAATGGTATTAAAACGAGACCAAAGTAAGTGTGATACAAAACTTAATATTTCGTGTAGCTGACATACAAAGTTAAGAGACTATAGAAAAGAACAGCTAGAAATGCATTTACAACCCGAATTGTGACGACCACTCAATTTTGCAAGCATCCAGCTTGGGATGAGCGAGCCTGTGAGAAGTAGCCGAGCAGTTGGCTCAGGTGATCTTACAACCCTACAGAAAAGAACAGCTAGAAATGCATTTACAACCCCAATTGTGACGACCACTCAATTTTGCAAGCATCCAGCTTGGGATGAGCGAGCCTGTGAGAAGTAGCCGAGCATTTGCCATAGGTGATCTTACAACCCATATGATGTACTAGTCCATGCTTCTGACCGATTATTATAGCCCCTCAAGTTTTCAAGTAGTTGATGCTTCAACCATGATATTTGTCCTTGCTTTCGGATAACCGTAAATATTGGCTACACTCCCATGTTTCATAGACTCCACATCACTTACAATCATTTGCAGAAGAAGTTCCCATGGAAACCATATGGAACCCTTTGAGGTAAAGTGAATATTGCTACTGGCTCCTCTGAAAATCTCTTTGCATCGATAATGTAAACCTATAGAAAATATGAGAAAGTTTGATATATTAAGAACATATGTAGAATAGAACATATTCGCATGACATGCTTTGCAAGTACACAGTTTCATAAGTATTAGATTACCTGAGAAACGTCGCTTTCCTCATTATGAACATATGTAATTATCCATCCATCATCTTCTTCAATTCCGTTTTCCTTTGCAACAAACTGAACTCCAGAGCAGAACATGTTCTCTTTCAAGGCATGGTACTCAACCGATATCAATTGCTTGTTTTCCTGGGGATGTTGTGTTATTTAATACCACACGTTGTTAAAAATGACAGGATTATATTTTCTGCATTAACTGACCTTATCTTTCATTTCAAAGTGTAGCTTTGATATCATCTTGTACTTGAATATTCCTCCATTATTGCACACAATCATATGTAAAGAATCAGGGGTGGGACAATAACTTAAATCAACACATTAAAACAATGACATGTCGTGCATTATGTTACACAAGTCAATGAACACTTTAGAAGGTGAAATAAATCATTAATATGTCAGCTACCTGTTGTACTGCTTGCTATTGAATCAACAACTTGAGCATATCCATACTTGTTTCTGATCCCCATGAAGTTTTCGTTGATGATAGGGAAATCCATCGCAACATTTTCACTGGTAATATAACCTTCATTTACAATGCCACTTTGCAAATTTAGCCTCCATTCATAAGGCCGCGAAAAGAGAGTTCCATCTACCAAAGGATCAAAATCTTTCGAGTTCTTGTCTGCTGGGAGAAATGCTCTTCCATAGCATTTTGACTTATCAAAACTATAAAGTTCACTAGGAATTATTGTACCAAGTATGCGACACCCTCTAACAATAACCTGTTCATTGTTCTATCCGTAAGTACAAGTAGGAGGAGAAATACAAAAAAGGATGGAGGCTATTGTATGTCTTTCATAAAGGTCAATGGCCACAAGAGGCGTAACAACATACCCCCTACATATCTTTTGATATTCTAGTTGTATCATGTGTGATCTGAGTAGAAGCACGAGATATGTGTCCCACTTCATAATTGAAGCTCATGCATCTCTGAATTTAATCATGTCCGTTCTAATTATATTATTGGCAAAATAAGCACCATATTGATAAACTGAAAAAACTCTAATATTCGCAAGCCAGAGGTACATCATGTTCCTAAATTTAATCCATATGTCATCTATCTTAGTTTGAAGTTTTTCAACGCTCTTAATTTATATTTATAATGTGATGTGGAAATATAGCCATGTGAACAAAAACAAGTTAATTACAAACAAAATATAGGCAAATTTTGTTAAAAAATGGATTGTTATAATTTACGATAATTCCAAAAACTACCTTTGTGAGCTATGACACCTACATTCTAATAGAAAACTCGTACATACGAAATATTCAAATATGTTGGCCTATATATTGCTATTAAATAATTTCAACACAACAATAACACATCAATCAATATTTGTACATGTGAATCACCATGTTTTAACTAGGTCATACACCCATCCTAATCATCCATCTCTAGTATAAAATTATGATATATCGTGCATACATGTTTTTTATGTGTGAATTACCTCATTTCCATCCTCAAAGCAGTTAAATAAATGATAGCAACAATGGTTGGCTACATCAAACCACATGATTGACTCAACATTACCAAAGCGAGGCATTACTCCAATACGTGATTTGCCAGCCATATCATATTGGAAGAATCTGAAAATAAACATGGGCAACACATTAGTACAGAAATAAGATATTAATAGTGGTTAACTATTGGCGGTGGTGTTTTGGCTGACAGGTGCATGCATATGAACCTGTTATGAAAAATACATGCATACAAACCTGTTGTAAAAAAACATAAAACATAATTTAAAAAAGACAAAAAAATGAAATAAAATTTTGCGTGTACATCTGAACATACTATGTATGCACATAAGTTTTTTTGGGGAAAAGGAACATTTTATGTGTCATGTGTAAAAAGACAAAAAATGTTATGTAAATAACTATGTTGGAGCATAAATTTTTTTCTATTTTCCAAAGATCACAAAACAGTTTTCTTTTTCTCGATAACTTCTGTGCAAAAATGGAATATCTGGATCTACGTGCAAATTATTTATGAAAATTTTAATGTTTTGGAATGTGTTATCAAACAATAGGTTCATATACACATGTGAGACGAACTGGATTTCGTTAACTACCATAATAGTATTATATACACTTCACTCACGGCTTCTGCAGAAGTATCCTTAGTAAGCCAAATTGAAGAGGGTAATCCATTATAATGTTGTACCTGTAATACATGAAGAATTAGGTTACTAGAGAAAAAAATGTTATATAGGAACATCTAAGGCAAGGAATAATCATATCAATTCAATCCAATTCAAACATACCTTTTAGTCACTCCAATGTCATGAATGAGTTTTCCTTCCTCAAAGTTAAGGTCAACCTTGTGAATAAGCCTCTCTCCATCAGCTTATTCATACAAAAGGACATACCTAGTCAAACTCTTATTCACTGTGTTTCACTGTTTCTATCATCATCAAATATCCACGGACTAAAGGAACATTAACTAAATCGAATCAAGAGAAAATAACTATGCAACGCCTACTGAATGTCATGTGTGCATCCTAGGATGCAGAGGTCGAGAGATATAAATCCTTCTATTTTGAAAAAAATCCTAAATCACTCAGGTCACTAATTCTCTTGTTGGACATATAGCTTGAAATTGAATTTTAAATATATATTGAATACATGGAGCACGTGCTATTGAAATAATGTCCGAAACCTAAAGTTTTGGTTATTTTTATTATGTATTCTACCATAAACTTATCAACCAACAAGTCTAATAGTATACATTTATAATCCATACAACTTTGGTAGTATGTTGAGATGCACTACTATAATGCATCCATATAGCTGACATTTGTTTTGGAAGGCAAAAATCAAAAGTATCAGCAAAAAGTTTTTGCCTGGCGGATGGGATTTATTGACTACAAACAATTGGAGTGGATAGGTATGCGCCGTGGAAGACTCAATACCCGACAGATATTGGTTCCATGGTAGGTGTCTGGCAAAGCCGACACATTGTTAATTTCGTGATATATGGATGGATACATAAGTTAGTGCATTGTGCATAGTATGAGATGTTTTCAGTGAGTTCCACATAGGAGAATTGTAAAACTCCTCACGTTGACTTGTTAGGCGTGTCTCACTAACTGGCGTGACCCACCACCGTTAAGACATTTATTCTCCTATTAGTACCTCTGTTCCGTAAAAAAAGAAGGCATATAATTTTTCTGAAGTTAGATAATGTAAAGTTTGACCAAGCTTATAGAGAAATCTACTATTTTTTTTGATATTAAACAAACATAATATGAAAATGTATGTCATTATGTATCTAATGACTTTGATTTGACATGCTAGATGTTGATAGTTCTTTGAAAAACTTGGTCAGAATTTAAATCATTTGACTTTAAAAAAATTAAATGTCATATTTTATGGAAAGGAGTATTTATCTCGTATGTATGCGGCATCACTATGCTTCTCTCTCCAAACTCCCCTGACAACTGTCATTACCACGGCAGATGGCACTGTAGAGGCGGTAGCCGGTGGGGACACAAGATGCAGAATCTTGTAGATGTTGTGCACGATGAGGACAACAGGTTGAAAGATTATTGACGTGTTGTGAGGGGGCATCGACAAAGTACAACAATATGTATTTGATTTTTATCTCATATCTGAAAACTAATTTGGGGTTTCTTTCTCGATTGATGCATCATGTTGAGGTGGATCGATTTGAAAGTAGATGGTGGACCGATATTTTGATATCGAACTCCTTCCTACTTTGCAAGTGAGGCTTACAACCGTGTTGCCTCATCACATTTGAGGGCTTAAACACCATCCACATGTTTCTAGGGTGTCACCACCAATGCCCGGAGTGCAACTTCGTGTTGTACATGTTGATAAAGAGCACTCACAAAAATTGCAACATTTGATGGTGGATTTGTGGGAGGACAACATCGATGACTGTACTAATTGTCAGACTCCATCTACGAGGAAACCATGTAGCAAGCAAAGAAAAGAAGAGGTGGATCCTGCGATCAATGTGATTAAGGAGACATGCGCAGCTGTGTCCGATGCGCTGAAGCTGCTTGCGAAAACTCTAGATCACCATACTTATGAGCAAGGGATTTTTATTTTGAGACAACAACATGATAAATGCATATGTGTAATCCATTATGTTGTATGTTTGTTTAGTTAATTTAGGCACCATGTCTTCTAATGATATGGATCAGTATTCATCTCTCGGTGTTCATTTTATCATGGCTCCAATTTACTAATTCTAATTTAGTTCGCAATCATACTTGCGTTCCCATGCTGACATGTGGTCCCACCAGCAAAGAGCATCAGATTATCCTACAATGGGCCATTGGAGCAACTGTGACCCATAATATTTTGCCACACGAACTAAAGGCCCATAAAAAACCATAACTCACGTTATGCACTTCCAGTTTCTATATCATATAACAAACCCTTGCCCTACTTCCCACTTTAAAGTTCCCAATGCCATGCCCCCATACTCCTAAATCTCTGGTGCAAACCCTAGATCTCGATCCCAAATCTCTATTCAATCGAGATGGTCCAAAAGTTGAAGACTAGTAGGATGTAGTCACTATGTCTCGAATTAGATGTTGAAGTTTTGCCTATTTTCACTACAAAAATACCCCCGTACCTGACGGATTTTTGGGGCGGCATAAGAGAAAAGAATCGACAAAAGTTGGTTACGCGGTGATGGACTGTCGCAGCACCATTTTGTCGCGGCGACCACTTAGACACCGTTAAGGTTGTCTTGCTGACTAGCATGGACCGCCATGAAGCCTAGACTTTATATCTCGCGCTCCTTCCAAAATCCCTCTCCACAGATGTGCATCGTGGTGTTGCGGTGGCGACCGACGACGACACTGCAATTGAGCCTCTTACGGGTGGTGGTTACATAAGTTAATTATATATTAATTATAGTCTTGATCCAATTTGCCAGTTATATTTTTTGATCTCATCTTAGATCCCATGAACAGATTTTGGGCTTTTCCCTAGGACAACATGGTGCCAAGTTGGTTCTTTGATCCATCCTAAAATGGTGTCCCTATGAGATATCACTAGAAGAAAATATATTCGTGAAACAGATTCCTACGCAGACTCATCGCTTTCCATGGCAAGCACACCGGCCGCGGGTTCTTCGGCTGCCACTTCAGAACGCCGAAGTGCCCGTACTTGTTATGTAAGGATCGGCCACACTCAAAGCAACTACAGTGTGCGTTGGTCAAAATGTGGAAGTAGACCAGGGACGGAGATCCGAGCGATAGCTCCAAGGCGGAGGAGTTCGAGAAGGAAGCGAGGGAGATAGCCAAAAAAGAAATTGGGTCTTCACTAAGGAAGATTCATGATACTTGTCTGAATCCTGCTAGATCTGTAGAGCCTGCTAGGATTGTACTATATGGCCTATCTCTCGATATTATTGATGATTAAGGATGTTATATGTTATGAAAAACATGTTTATTTGATTTGCTGATGAAAGGCAAATTGGGCGTACCGTTATGGGCTTATTGTGCATATGCGGCCTACCTGTTGAAAAGCCCATAAATCAAACCCTAAAAAAACTAAGCCTCACAGCTCCACCTTATATAATAAGCAATCCTTTCTCCTCCTTCCAACTACCACGACGCCGCCACACTCCTCTATTCCCCACATCGGGACTCAAATCCTAGATTTCACTAGCTCCATGTCCATTGATCCTACCAATTCAAACCACTACTTCTACACTTTCCACTTACGATCCGGCACAGCTGCTCCATCGGCAAACACCTCTTCAGATTTGTGCGTGGACCAAGCTCATCCGCGCGTGGTCGTCGAGGTGGGTGAAGCAGATTGTCGCGCCAGTGGTGGGCGAAGCAGATCCGCGTGTGGTCGTCGCGCCAGTGGTGGGCGAGAAATAGATCCACACGTGGTCATCGCGCCAGTGGTGGGCGAGGCGAGGCAGATCGGCGTGTGGTCATTAGCATTAGGATTTTGTTTAGAAATTCATAGAATAGTAGAATAAAGAGGCTCTCAAGAATTATATTTCATGTTTAGAAAATCTTCTACTTTTATTTTTTATTTTGAAACAATTTGTGTAATATGTGAGAAATATAAATATAAAAATAAATATTTTGTTAAAATGGGCTCACAATAAATATTTCTAGTATATATAAATAAATTAAATTATCGAATCTTATTTAGAACATAAATCCGTTATTGTTAATGTAATTAACTTTTAGTTATGCTGAAAGATGTAACATGGCAAATAATTCGTGGTTACGTGGCACTAAATTTCTGCCACTTTCCTAATATAATGTGGCACATCTCCATGCCGCGGACATCGTCGTGCCAAGCCAAAAAAAAATCTGCCGACGTTTCAGAATCCCCGACGAAGTTATTCCTAGCGGACTTTTTTTTGTCGCGCCAGCGCAAACACGGTGACTAAGACTATACCTCACCGTCTATAAGTGTCAGGCCCCGAGCTCCGTGTTATAGTGATTTATATGTATCTATACACTAAAACATGTCATATATACATATAAATTTAGACAATTCTTTGATATCTAATTTAAGACGGAGCGAGTTCCGATCTGCTTCAACAATGAATCCGACCCGTTCCGCTTTCTCTTCTTTAATCGTGCCTCTGACACATTCAGATCCGTGGCGAGATCATCGATAGCATGAAGATCTAAGAATATGGTGGTCCGGTTCACAGCGAGGCCATCAATGTTGTGCAGAATGAATAGATGCTCAAAGGACTTTCATTCTTTACCACCATCGGCAGAGCCTCGACCATATGCAAGGACCACGCTATTTTTTCCTTATTTTAGGCTAACTGAGCGAAGAGGGGCTCAAATCCTGGTTCTAATTATGGCACTATGCTAATTTTCTTTCAAAATATGGAGCGAAGCCCCGGCCTCTGCATCAAGCGATGCACACAACCCTTTATTCATTATTAGAATAACAAAGTTTGGCAAAAAGCTAATACGAAGATCATAAAACGAAGACCGTCAAAACAGAACACCGAGCATAGCGATAACCGTATCGCCGGCTCCTCGACCAGACCTTGAAAACACCGAACTGTCCTATTCAAGCCAGGAGCCTAGATCCGCCCAGCATATCCATGAAATGGCGTCCACGCACTCACTCTGGATGTCGCTCCTCCACTATCTTCCACAAAACCATCTCCAGCATATAGATCGATGCGTCGATTCTCGCCACACCAGCCATCAGCACCACCGCGGTGCCAAGTAGCACCACCTCCCTGCGCACTATCTCCAAAGCACGTCACGATCGCTAACGGTATCCCGCAGCACCATTTCGCCAAGTACCACCAGCCAACATAGCTTGAAGTCTCCGGAGGATCTCTCGTGCGTAGCACCTGCCGAACATGCATGACTCAGCGTAGCACCTGTTGGTCAGGCATGACTTGACTTTGCCGCCGAAGCTCCGTGCAAGACAAAGTCGCTCCACCATGGTCCCCACACGAGAAACACGCGGAGATCGACGCCCAGCCACCCACATGCCTGTCTAGCCACTGAATGTCTCCAAAGATGATGCCCCACAGGGGTGACGACAAAGACGTCGCCATCATCCGATCGAGGAGTCCCCCACAACGCCTCCATGAGGGATACGACGCCCATGGGCGCAGCTTTCAATAATGGCATCCCCCTAGATCTGAGGTTTCCCCGGACACAATGGAACGAGGGACGCCCCACCTTCGCCTCCAACGAGGAAAACGCCACCCTCAGGCACCGTCGTCGATGTTGGCATCCTCACCCGCTTTAGCAGTCCGATCACCATCTCCTCCTCAACTTGATCTGCCGCCAGGAAGTCACCGCGAGGCAGCACCCATAGACCAGATCATTGGACCGACGAGTAGCCAAAGTTGGAGGATGCCGCATCGCTGCATGGCCGGCGCCATGGTCACACACACGCCGCCCTGAGGATCGGTGTGGGATCCAAAGATTCCCACACCAGCCCCAGCCGGCCTACACCTTCAGCGAGGAGGCCGCTGCCGCCATGCCCAGAACTTCCACCCTGGCTCCCATGTGGTACGTGGGGATAAGGCCGTCGTCCACACGGAGGATCGACGCTGGAGAAAGCATCGAGGTCTAGACCCCACGGGCCTAGAACAACCGAGCTGATGCAAGAACTTCTGTGCCGCCTGGCCGCTCCGGCCGACGCCGTCAAGAGCCACCATGACCAAAGAAAAGATCTAAGCATCGCCGTCCTTCGCTCGAGATCACGCCCAACTGATGCCTCGCAGCTGCGGGCCGCACGGGCTTTGTCCGGCGACCCCTCCGGTAGGGGCGGAGAGGAGGAGATGAGGGTAGGAAGGCCGAGAGAGGGGCAGCGGTGGAATCCCCCGGGCGTCGCGCCATCGTCGCCAAGAGGAGGGTTAGGTCGGGAGAATTACCCTTGTCCACACATAAAAATAGAGGGATGATTTCACTTACCCGGGCTCTGCATCAACTAGAGATGCACACATCCATTAAGCATGAGTATAAGGATTTTTAAGCTTGATTAAGTACCAAGCGGTCCTGAGGATAAATTGCATGAATACCAGGAGCACTCTCCCAACCAGTTGAGATAGGCTCACTCCCCCCAAGTATCAATACGAACTATGTTAATGGTACTGATTTTAAAATTAGGACCAGTAGAAGAGTGTAGTAACAATCAAAATGTAATGCAATAATTTTTATATCTTATAATAAAATATAATTTTATATTTTAATGAGATGCACATTAGCATACAAAGGTAATGGAGAAACTAATTTGCTAGTACTCATTGTCACTAACTTTTGTGTCGCTGAAAGGTATGCCAAATATAATAAAAAGAAAGCGACATGCATACACTTTTCCCAACAAAGTTATTCCTGATGTTTTTAATTGTTGTGCAAGTACGAGCTATTATATGTGTGCTTCGGCGTTTATAACCGCTAGCGCCCTCCTGCTCTGTTGTAGTGAAATTGTTTCAAAAAATCTTATCGTGAATGCGTTTATCTAGCACACACCATGTTTTTTATCCTATTATGTTTCAGATACGCTGCACCTGCCACCTAGATATAAATACATATTGCCTAAAGGTTATTGTTTTCGTATTAATGAATTCATTTGTTTGATGGTGTGTCAGTTCCCACAACTTACATGAAATTACTCCAAGCATATAGTGGGGTTTGTCGATATTTGTCCCCATTATCACCAGTTCTCCACTCCCCGGGACCTTCTGTAAACACAATCATTTATTTATGGTGAGTAGTTGTTGCAAGTGTTCAAAGTAATGAATCATTGTTAACACCACATGATAAATGCCATACGTAATTGCAGTATCCAAATAAAATTAATCGAAGTTATTACTAAATCCTGATTATCTAAAGAACCATGTCTTAGTGTGCATGTTCTTAATTCTGTTTCGACAGTTGGTGAGTGGTGGCCTTATTAACTTTTGAGCCATACTTTAATGTAGGAACTTATTTGGTTATCTATGGGTTAATATAAGACCTATAACCGCAAATTAGAGAAAACGTTCTCCGAAAAATAGTGAAGTTGTCATTACATACCTTTGGATGGCTAGTGAACGGTTGGTCCCAATCTCCCTTGATATTATAAGATCCCAGAGTGCTAAGATTATTGATGTCAATTTCATATGGTAGGTGATTTTCTGTGGTAGCAAAAGCTCGGCCAGCATGTTCGAATATGCTGGTATTTGCACTATCCTTCACAGGTTTCCCAAATCTTAACTATGATGGAGAACATATCAGTCTCAAAAAAAGTAGGAGGAAAAATACCGATGATAATATGTAATTCCAATGATATGGCCTAAAAATGATCTTGCTAATAGTACAATTACATCTACAAATAAAGAGTTCATGAGTTTCATATATATAGCCTACACCATAGGAACATCTACCTATTACCTAACCTTTGTGGCGTTCAAAACCCTTAATTTATACCAAGTTTTTTTTATAAACGCGACAAGCAAAATGTAGAACAAAAACCAAAACACATGTAGAGGACACACACTACAGGAATGAGAAGCTATGCCGACGGCCGGTCGCTACGCCGACGGCCAAACGTCGGGGCCGTCAGCGTGGCCATCGTCTAGGCCAGCCCCGCCAAGCAGCCGTCGGCGTAGAATTGCCCTCGGCATATCCTATGCTACGCCGACGGCTGCCCTCGGCGTAGCTATTTTTTATTTTATCTCATTAAACTTTTAAAAATCATAACTAAATCATTCTAATTCATAAAAATACAAATAATATATCAAAATTTCCAGAAAAATAAGACCTATCTATTTGCACTCAAATATTACACATTTGTAAATAAAAATTAAGTAAAACATAAAACTTTATATATAGTTTAAAACATGCATAAAAAATTCAAAAATGATCGAAACAATGCGAAACCTTCGTGTGGTGTTATATTATGTGATATAGTTATAAGGAAAAATATCAAACTTGGTATATTGATTATGTCTCAAAGAAACCTTCACAAAATGACCTATCTCATTCGAGGTTTCTTGGCTTTCGGGTCAAATGACCAATGTTATGGCTAGGCATAGTTTGTGATAATGTCCCCATATTTTGCATACATGTGCATCATAGGATGGCGAACAATGTTGCAGGAGGAAGCTTTCCTTTTTGTCGCACCAAAAAGCCATTTTACATTTTCCGAGCATAAAAAACGGACGGTTTTGTGAAGCAACCACCAAATGGCTAATTCAAAATACTACCACCACATTTTACAAAAATAATAGACCACCTTATATGGACAATGTCCCAACAGGGGGATCTGAAACCTTTCGTCCACCTCTGGTGAACAAGACAAATTCCTGCCGAATCGGCAGGAAGTGGGTCAGATATGAACTACATGTACATCATCCGATGCCCATATTTTTTACAAAAATCATTTTTAGGTTCATAATATGCTATTTTATCAAAGATACAATGCAAGTTTAGCGAGGCTCGGCCCCGAGCTAAGAATCTTCATGCCCGTCATTCGACAAAGTTTGACGATAGTTTAAAATGGGCATAAAAAAATAAAAAATGATCAAAACAATGCGAAACCTTCGCGTCGTGTCATAATATGTGACATAGTTAGAAGGAAAAATATCAAACTTGGTATATTGATTATGTCTCAAAAAAATCTTCACAAAATGACCTATCTCATTCGAGGTTTCTTGGCTTTCTGGTCAAATGACCAATGTTATAGCTAGAATCAAGGCATAGTTTGTGATAATGTCCCCATATTATGCAGACATGTGCATCATCGGATGGCAAACAATGTTGTAGGAGAAAGTTTTCCTTTTTGTCGAACCAAAAAGCAATTTTCCATTTTCCGAGCACAAAAAATGGACGGTTTTGTGAAGCAACCACCAAATGGCTCATTCAAAATACTACCACCACATTTTAAAAAAAATACTAGACTATCTTATATGGATAATGTATCAATAGGAGGATCTGAAACCTTTCCGTCCACCTCTGGTGAAAAAGACAAATTCCAGCCGAATCGACAAGAAGTGGGTCAGATATGAACTAGAGGTACATGATCCGATGCTCATGTTTTTTACAAAAATTATTTTTAGATTCACAATATGCTATTTTATCAAAGATCCAATGCCGAGGAGGCATTTTGATACGTCGACGGCCTCTATGTGCTCCGTCGAGGGAGTCCTTTGCCGAGGAGGCTACACCGAGGGCAGCCGTCGGCGTACCATACGCCGAGGGCATTTTAGCCTACGCCGACGGCTTTTTGACCTCGGCGTAGCGCGCGTCCTGTAGTGACAAGATTTTTTTGAGAAAAGGACATAAGATTTTGATGTGAAAAAACCTCTCCAACAAAAAGAGGAAAAACTAGAGGCGCCAGCAAGCAAAACTTCACTATATGGAAAGTGTTTACACAACGCCGTAGATTTTCTAAGATGCGACATATTTCAACCGGCGGCTTATTATATAAAAGCTCATATTTTTTGTCCTATATATATATAAAAGTCCATATGAGACACTATGATGCCCAGGCACCATACCTGTATTTCGTGCATATTTGAGGTGTACATACCCGAATTTTACATACCTAAGATGGATAATAGTCTGCTGCCCAGGGGGATAGATGTCCCCCATGGGTAACCGCACGATATGAGCTGTCGAGATATGTGCCCAACCTAATTAGTTTTGTATCAGCTGATGCTGGATGTAATAAAGCTAACCGCTGTGTCAGCAACAATAGGAATGAGTGTGGACTGCTGCTTACCACCCCACACCTTTTAGATCATTGGCGTTTAGTGACAGTTTTCTAGATACCAATACACATGTATACTAGCATCGTGACAACTAAGAAAATAACAAAATAATTTCCTCGTGAACTACACTCACATGCACTAGCTACTCCCATGCATCTTGTAACAACTTGAGAAAATCATTTGTTGAAAACTTACTCAAGCTCACTTAGTCACAACTCATATATCACTTATTAGTACTATGCAAGTAGCTAGTCTACTTAACATGCATGCAAGATGAGTGCTTGTAGCCTTGTAGAGTTGTACTTTATCTTCACATGCGTCGGAGATACAATAATTTGAACGTACCATTAACCTGATCAAATAGCATACATAGTTACTCCATGCTATGACGTGACTGATATACTATTGACTGATGCATGGATTAGCCAACTTGGCCTATGTTAGCTTCTACATGTATGGGAGTGCAAGCAAGGCCAACACCGTCTGTAGGTTCAAGCATGAGGCATGCACTATCGGCAAAATTAGCAAGCGGTCTCATCAATGATGAAAAGATAAGATCGGCCTGCTAGTAGCTCCTATATATAGGAGCGATATGACTCTAGTCCTAATATGGAGGCACTTGTTATGTAAGGTTCTCATCGAAGTGGTCCTAACACGTCTGCGCTTATTAGTGCTTCTGTGCTTACTTGCATATTTTTTGTCTTTTATGTGATCACGAGGCCACATTACACTAGAGTATAAGCTTGTCTTGTAAACCCAAAAGGTTTGTCTTGTACTGCTCATGCCAAGGAAGATGCTTGAATCTGACACACCATGACAGGCAAGACCCTCTATAATTGTTAATTACTATTAATGTACTTTGCTTGACGTCGCATGGGTGAAGTCCATGCTCGCATCTCTAGGTAAATCATGCGGTGGCTACATGGGGTAGCTATCCAATGTGGCAGCAAATCCGCACTCTACCTAATATATACCTATCCAACTTATATATATTTAAGGTACCTTACGTATGCAATACCTTGGGTATATCGACGCAGATTTGCTACTCACGGGCGTAGCTGCGCATAGGCAGAGCACCGTTGCATTTAGGGATCAAATGCATGCAACCTCTAGATGAAAGTGAGGTGGAATATGGATGAGCTAACGGTGTTAGTTTGTGCATGCATGCAAGAATCTAGGGTTTGACATGGGTTCCAAATTAACACACTGGTTTGGCTACAAAAGTTTTAGCATCTAAAATGAGAAGGGATTGAGAACAAGGATTAAATAAGTTAGGGTTTCTCAGCATGTTGTCCGTTAGGGTTTGCCTCACCTAAACGAAATTAGATAAGCTTTGTTTTGCATGTTGCTCGTTAGGGTTTGCCTCATGCAAACGAAATTAGACAAGCTTTGTTTTGCTAGGGCTTCATGCATGTAGTATATTAGGGTTAGGGTTTACCTCATGTTGTATATTAGGGTTTTCCTAACCAAAACTAAATTAGATAAGCTTTGTTTTGTTAGGGCTTCATGCATGTAGTATATTACGGTTTACCGTGTAGTATATTTGGTTTAGTGTTTACCGCATGTTGCTCGTTAAGGTTTGTCTCATGCAAACGAAATTAGATAAGATTTGTTTTGCTAGAGATTCATGCATGCATGCCAAATGAACACTAACGGCGTTAGTTCTTAGACAAATCCTGGGTCTGGATACATGTGCTCCCTATATCAAAAGAAGATAGAATCAACGGTGGATAGGCTATGCGCAACTATGCCCGTGTTTAGCAGGCTATTTCCCATATATATATATATATATATAAACCTTATGTTACCATATTCAGAAATTTATGTTCTGTATACAAATAATTATGTTCATATTCATCCACAATGCAAAAAATCGGCATAAAAAAGTTTATGAGTAATTATAGTCTAAAAACATGAAAATACGTATTTCATGTCGTATTTTTATACGACATGTAAAAAAAATTATGACATGTCTAAATTGTTTTATGTTCTTCTTGATTTTTAAGATAAGAGAAAATTTACGTGACGTAAAAATCATGTACGGTTTGAAAGATAGAGACTCGGTGAAAAGTAACTATTCTACACCTTGGGGGGTCAAATAAAAAAATATAACAATGGAAACCTAGGTCATTAACGATCCTCTCGGCCCAATCCTATGACGAGAGGCCTCGCTCCTCTTGTCAGAAGTTAACCTCCTTTATGAATTTGGATCACAACTTCTAACAGTTTTTTTGTGCCTTAATGTATGGTTATACCCATAAATTAAGAGGTAGTTAACTTAGGAATAGTGTTCACATGCTAATTAACTATGTCCACCACTGCGATGATATACCATGTCTAGATTAATATATCATCTACATCAATAATTTCTTGGTATATATACCATATCAGACTTCCAATTATACTAAATATGTTTACGTCCCTTGATTTACTACTAATACCAACTATTTTTCATTGGCAAGACTTACCATATTAAGAGCAAATGCAGCTATCATTGCATTAGGATGGCCGTCAAAAGATGGGAGAAAACCGGTTTTATTCTTTTCTCTCTCTAATTCAGAGGTATCTGAATCCACATACTTGTTCTTATATGATATCATCCATTCTCCTTCACTGCTCTTATTAAAGTACACAGCATGCAACATTCCATGTCCTTCATAATACATGTATGATGTTGAGCCAAATATAGAGTCTGCGGTTGTTTGTGTTGGGTTGAGAGGATTTGGACCTGTAAAATTAATTCAGCGTAAGACATGCATCCTTTAATTGCTGAAGTAATTTGATGTTAGAAATCACGATCTGTATGCTATTGAGCATAATAACCTATGACCAAGTGAAGATTACCGTTTCTTATGTAGACACCCTCAGGAAAATCCTCAGGGATCCCTCCGTCCGGATGTTTGAGCAAAACAGACTCACCAATTTCATTGATAGGCCGAAAGTTTCCCTATATGAATCTCAAATTACTTTTTTGTGCCTTTACCGACGACCTATATAAGTAGATAAACAAAGTACTCCATACAGTAAAATAGGTACTGAAAAAAAACATGCTCATGTGCATGCGTTGCAAATTTGGTCTAGGTAAAAGCATGATTGACTATACCAGTAGATTGGGTATTCGACATAGTTAGAGACTAATGCAGGTCATTGTTTTTAAAAACTAGCATGGTGACCCTCGCATTATCATGTTTACGGTTTAAAATTGTCAAGTTTTAATATTTGTTATGGTTTTTTCCATCATATTTACACTCTTCATCATGAAAACAATTTTTTAATTTGGATAAATTATTTATGATGCAACTTTAACTTTTATTTTAAAATGATAATAATAATTGTGAAACATGTTTTACCAAAATCAAATAATATTTTTCTTCATATAGTCTTTATATACTCAAACATGGAGTTGCAAAGACACAAACCAACTATCTGCAATCTACATGTCCTCTATATTAGTTCCGATGTACTCTCTATAATAGATCTCTAGCTCTAACTCATGGTCATTGCACATGGTTACAGACAACAATCTATGTTCAAACTTTTCTCTTCATGCGCTCCTTGTAGAAATACTTCATGTATGCACAATTGCATACACAATATTTTAACTATGCATGCATTATTATTGATGTAACCTAACCTTTTTTATAAAAATAATTATGAAATATCTTATACAAAATATCCAGTGATAAAAAAATTCTATGTATAGAGTTTGTATAGGACGGCATGGTGTTTATAGACACAAAGAACTATCTTGCAATTTGCATGTACGCTAGGTTAATTGTTGTGTGCTCTTAGAAAACAATTCCACATCTTTAAATTTTTGTCATTTTGTGCATGATTGTACAGAACAATATTGTATTTCTGTTCATACCCTCCTCGTATAGATACTTGCTTGTATGAACAACTGGGTTTTAACAAACCAATGGTTGACATGCCCATAGACTTTGATTCAAGCAATCAACGGACGTGCATTTACTCATCCACCGTTGCTCATGTTTATGCTTAATCACTTATTGACCAATTGTTTATGGATCAGGATGTGGCAAGAAGAAATGTTAGGTTGTGTAAGGTTTTGTTGGGTATGAATCATGTATCTATCGTGAATTGGATTATCTTCTTATTATTTCCAAAAAAATGATTATGAATAAAGATAGTCATGGTATAGCTTTCCTAATATGAAATAAAATGAGAAGTAATCATAGAATATATGTTAACCAATTGATATATAATAAATACCACCACATCATTGTGAAAGCGTACCCAACATTTTGTGGTAATTTCAACTAATTTACGTTGTGAATATTTCTCCCTTGATTTCTTGTGTCTCCAGTAGAGTGCGGTTAACTTTAGTTACTTTTTTCAATATATTTATAAGAAGGATGCAATATGACTTGTTGCTTCACACCAAAAGTTTGAAGATGTCAATAATGTTCATAATTTGGGAGTAGTTTTGTGAATATATTGGTAGGTAGTATCTCATAAATTAGAAGATTTGTAACAATGAGCATAGAAAATGCAACCATGACATAGAAGAGAAGTCCACCGTCTTTTAATCACCTTGGCATCTTCCTATATGATATCAAAATCATGTTTGATTTAACACTGGTATTTTACTAGAAATTGGTTGTGTAACCTTTGCATAGTTTATTTGATGGTTTTAGTGTCACTTACTCTAACTAAACCAACTGCACCATTATATTGTTGCACACAATAGAATAGGAAATTAAATTTTAAAAGTGAAGTAAGTGTACCTTCAATTACTTTTTTATCAAGAACTTTCATACAATACATTTTTTACCTTACTAAAAAGCGCAACTTTATAATATGCAATATAGTGCACTCGATGGATTCAAAAAGTACATATAGCAAGTTAATCTAGAAAAAAGTGTATGATTCCTACCAAAATAACTTACACTACCTCCAACTAATAGCATATGACATCATATATTTACATGGAGTAAGAAATGTAATGCCATAAAACCTATTGCCTAGTAGATATGTCTATCACAAATATGAATAATGTAGGAACCTTTTCTTAACTTAGAGGAACCCCGATCTGCCATAAGGATGACGGGTCTATCTTCTGACACCACCATAACATTAATTAGAAGATAACGGCTACCTGAATAAACATGTCCCAATCTTCAATGGACAAATTAGTGAACCATGCAAACAATATTTTAATTTATTATGCATATTTAAATAGACATATTATCAATACGACAAAAGGGAATAAAGCTAATGGCATTATGCTAGAAAAAATGACAAAATTGTAATATTGCTTAAAATCACATCAAAACCTAGCTGCAGAAGCTAAGGTTTTTTGGGTAGATAAAATATGTACCCATAATTTAGCAGAAACAAATGAAAAATATGTATACATATATAATTATTTTAGTATGGCCCTCTACGGCATTGTTGCACAAAGTTGATGTGTGTATATCCGGATGACCTATGTGAAACATGTAATATAAGTGGTTTACGTACTCAAAGTGCATGTGTTGGGGAGCTTGTATAAACAATCTAATAGCCACTGAACAATTATTGTATTTATTATTTATTTCTTGAATTCTAATTAAAATCCACAAACTATTTTTTAACCAAAGTCCACGCACTCTTTTATATATATATATATTGATCTCGGTAAAAAAATGGAAAACACTTTAGCTTTCCATATATCGCACCATGATTAGTTTAATTTATGAATTTCTTTCTTATTTATTTAATCCTAATTTAAATCCTCAAATTCTTTTTTATACTCCTTCCGATTTAAATTATTGTTCTCAGATTTATTTAGATTCGAATATATCTAGTTATGTTTCAGTAGTAGATACATCCGAATCTAGACAAATTTTAAAATATTAATTTGGATCGTAGGGAGTAGCAAAGTCCACGCACTCCCTTACATATACAGATCCCAGTAAAGAAAGGATAAAGAGTTTTACCATTCAATATATTGCACAATGATTTTATTTGTTGTACTTTTTTTTCCGGGTTATTTGTTGTACTTGCCTATGAGCTTTCATGAAGAGAAATTAAGGGGACGACCAGGCCCATCAAGGTGCTTTATATTTTTATTTTTGATTTGAGATCCATTGAGGCTTGAATGCAAGCTATTATTCTTTTTCACGTAGCCAAGGGATACACGATATGTGCAAAGGAAAATAGAAAAAGGAACACACGCCCACGTGTGAAGGTATGGAACAGTAAACATGTTCTTTATATACTTAAAAAAGCGAACGTGTTGTGTTTCTTCAGGGATCAAACGTGATGTATTCAAACAGATTACGTACTGTTATAGGAGACTACCGTGCATGTTATGCCAGTTAACCGGAACACGTGACATATTTATTATGTAAATCTAACTGTGATTTAAAATCCTAACCATAAATTATAGATCTAACTATTTAAAATAATTTTAATGATGTGATCAACCTGATGTCTTGAAAAACACACTTATATTAATTTTAGTATATAATAGATAGATATGCTCAAGTTGCAGACAGGTTGATTTGCAGCAACTTGTTACCTTTTCTAGTTACATTGGGATACTATGGTTACCGGATGCAATCTTCTGCCGACGGTCGCTTCGGGTATCTTTAGTCGGGCTAGCTGGAAGCATACATACTAGTCGACTACAAGATGCTTAGTTGTCATATGCTTGTTATTTTTCACTGGTTGATATGTGTTTCAACTTTGAGCGATCCGTGATTCTGTAATAACTTTGATCCATATACACCTTTAATAAAAAGACGTGTTCATCAACCGATCCAAAAAAATATCATAAGACTATTATGACATCTCATGATAAAAATCCGGCTTACCTCATTCAGAAAAGGCCGCTCGGAAAATTTGTATGTGGAATCTACGAATTTGTCCAGAAGATCCGAAGACACTGACTTGAGAACTTTTGATAATTCGTGTACCAGTGGCTGCTTCTTCCATCCAGCTAGTGTAGACTGCACATCATGTATATCAGTTACCAAATCATTTGAGTCAAATGTCAAATACACTGATTTTCCTTGTGAACATCAAGTTGGTCATGATCGGCCATAAATATGTGAACTTGTACTTCCTCCGTTTTAAAATATAAGATGTTTTAGGTTCGTGAAGAAATCTAAACTTTTCTTAGTGTGTAGGTTCACTTGAAATCTGAATGAACTATATACTAAAACAAGTCTAGATATATTGCTTCACAAAGCTAAAACATCTTATATTTTAAAACAAAGGGAGTACATACGAGAGGAGTGTGTATGCGCGCGCCTAGACATGATTGCATGCATGATACCTTGATGGTGGAGGAGGGGAAAGCTTGATCGGGCCCTTGAGCCTTGGGGATGTGCATGCATCTAGCTGCTGCCAAAGTGTAGCCACCCGCTGTAAACATGGCTCACTCTCTGATGGCTGCTGGCTAGCTCGTGGCTGATGACTTGCGACTTGCGAACATGCTGCTGGTTGGCCGGAGCTGGTTGCTTTATATAGTGGGGAGTAGGAGGACATGCAAGAGCGCGGACAAAGATGGCATATTGGTTTGGTTCTCCGCCAACTAGGGAGGAACAAAATGTTCTCATTGGTCGGCTTGGGGCCATCTCAAATTGTTTTCAAGCACACGTTAGTTGATTCCTTGGAAATATAACACAAATGACGGATGTTTCCTTGAGTAGTCTCCATGAGTGCAAGGAAAGAGGTTAGGTGCGTGTATGACAAAGGAACCAGCTCAGCAACGATGCCACTACAATTTGATTAATTCATATGGGGCGGACTGGCGGTCTCAGTTTATAGCGTGGAACTTCCAGTGGGAGAAAAAGAAACCCATGGATTTGTTTTGTACCGGACAAAATAGCCCCACACGTGATTATATATTGTTGCCAAATCATTGGAGACCTTGAAACGCCGCAGCACCTACTGCCTTTGCTCGTAGAGAGCAGGAGCCGTGCTGTAGTGAGGACCGCGGCCGGGGGTCATGCCTTTTTTCTTTAAGCTAGCCGGGGGTCATTTTGGTTGCTCCCACCGGTGGAAAATAGGCATATAGTCCAGGGCTGTAATGGCCTCTAGTCCTGGTTTTAAACCCTATTAGTTCCGGGTCGTAACACCACCCGGGACTATAAGGCTTTCTGTCGCGGCAGAGAATTCGTGAGTTTCTCTATCGCGACAGAGATTGTGTGTTTCCTTTTTTTTGCCATTTTGTTCCTTTTTCGTTTTGTGTTTTACTATAATTTCAAACATATGTTTCAGTACACTTATGCTACGCTATTACATACACAATACACATTGATGCATCTATATAATTAATATTCGATCCCTTGCAAGCATACATATATTCAATCATATCAAGAGGAAGAAATGTTTTGAAATTACATGGTCATTGATGATATATCATATGGACTACATGGAGATCACTAAGGCATATAGTTCCGCGTCATCCACGTAATGTTCTCCATGTACATCAAGAACCTCATTCATCAGAAATCCCGCCAGCTCCTCTTGAATTGCTCGTACGCGCTGTTCTGGCTCTAGATTCTCCACTCACTGGTCAACCAGCGAATGTACTCGCAGACAAAGTATTCACATAAATGAGTTCCTAGTGGCTTATGTAAACTCTTCACCGTTTTATAAGTTAGCTTCTCTTTGAATGGACCTAGTATTTTCCGTATGAACCGTGTCCAACACCTGCTCGGCAAAGAAAATGAACAAAGGAGTTATTAGTTACTTGATATCAGGAAATGAACGAAAGAGGCCGATATAATGCGATAATGATTGAAATTACTTATGGAGCATTGCTTTCATGTCGCTCCACTGCTCTTGGTCTCAACTCAGTGAGTCGTGGACTTCAACTAGGGACTTGTCAACTTGAATGTTTATCAAGATCTAGTGGAATATGCGGACATTTACATAAGCATGCATGCATAGCTCATCAATTACACTTAACATCGAGTAAGAAAAAATAAAATATGTACAAGATAGAAACACTCACTTGAAGTTGTAAGAAAATTGTATTTCCTTAACAAAATTATTCTCGGTTAAGAACATGCACAGGTCTTCCTCCACATCCTTGGAGTGATTCTTTAAAGTATATTCATTAACAATATATGGGTCAATGAACCCAATGCCATATCTTCTAGCTCTTTTGCATTCAATCATCTTCATTCTGTAGAATATAATATCGTACAAAAGGATATATAGTCAGGATAATATATTAAATGCAATGAACGAGCTGAGCTACAGACTTAATTACAGAAATAAATCACTTACAAACAATAGCAACTAATGATAGATTTTTCGAGGGCGCGCTGATTGTATAACTAAAATAGTTCGGTCATTTAAACCTGTATCGAGTATGATTTGAAGTGATGCTCCTTTCTAATGTCCACCGCAAACCAATCTTTCTAGTGCTTTTTTCTGTTTGCAACAGATACCAGGTGTGCAGATTTCGCATATGTGTGGATAGACGCGTGAGCTCCTCATGACTAACTAGAGGCTCCCCTTGGATATACTTCCGTATTATCTGACCCACTTAATTATCTTCATAGCCTAAATATTGATCAAGTGACATATTTGCTTCGGTAGCAAGTGCTTTGGCCTCCGATACAGTGATGCCCATTAGTGCAGCATTAGTCCTGGCTCTGGGGTCCATTATTTTCATGTCCATATCCATTTCGGCTCTGAAGGCCTTGTCGATATCTGAAATCACTTTGAGAGGGAGACCGATTGAATCTTCTGTTGTCCGAGCTGGGCAACTTGCTTCCCGCTTTTTGCACTTGTGATTTTTTTTCCGCTTTCCTCATTGGTCTTGTCATAAGGTCTCTTTGGAAGAGACGGCGGGATGTCGACTATCTTCGCCGTTTTACCTTTCTTTGATGTGGAGCGTGGGGGAGCGACGACCTTCCGTTTCTTCGACGAGGTAGTATTCACGGAGGCGGATGCAGAGAACGAGTATTGCGTGGAGGCTGAGATCGAGTTGATGTACTCCTGCTGTGACGATCGACATCGGGGTGGGGTGGACTTGGAGGTTGACGATAATCATGGCGGGATGGACTTGCAGGTTGACGATAATCGAGGCGGGGTGGACTTGGAGGTTGACGATCATCGGGGCGGGATGGACTTGGATTCCTCGGAGTCGGTGGCCTTGGGGCGGGATGGACTTGGAGGATGACGATAATCATGGCGGGATGGACTTGCAGGTTGACGATAATCGAGGCGGGATGGACTTGCAGGTTGACGATAATCGAGGCGGGGTGGACTTGGAGGTTGACGATCATCGGGGCGGGATGAACTTGGATTCCTCGGAGTCGGTGGCCTTGGCACCGAGCCTGGAAACTTGATGTACTTTTTCTTCCATAGAATGATGTTGCGCTTGACATCTCCTAGTTTCGTAAGGCCTTCAGGCGTAGCGATGTTAATCTCTAGGTCCGAAAAATCCTCCACTATGTCATCCACCGTGACACGAGCATACCCAGGTGGAATTGGAAGTGAATGGTGGAGTGCTCCAGGTAGACAAGGTAAAGCAGTGCCGATCGCCACCTTGAAGGACATGTTGTTCATTGGCTGATGTAGCTCACATTGTGCCATCTCTCTGACATCATCCACGGGGTAGCGAGGAGCCGGTGCATCATCCAGCAGTGCTTGATCATCAGCCCGGACCTCCATGGAAGTCACGCTGCTTCTCCGCTGGGTAAGATCCAATGCAGGATCATCAGCCTGCAGCTGAGTTGACGACCTTTCGCTAATTTCTTGCACGAGCTTCTTCAGCTGATCTAGGTTTAGCTCTACCTTCAAGATCCAGTCTGCCTCCCGGTCCTTCTTTCTCTAACGGCTTCTGTAACTGTCATCGTACTAGGGAAACCCATTCTTCCATGTAACACCGACGCCTTTGCTTCGTGTTTGTCCACCGTTTTCAGGATTCCCAAGGGCACGTGTCAGCTCGTCGTTCTCTCTATCGGGCCAGAACAATCCCAATTGAGCTTTGTTCATTGCTTTAACAAGTTCTTCGGAGGGTTTTAGAAATTTTCCATGAAATAATGTCTTCTCTATTTCTGGGTCCAACGATCCCCCGTGCCCGTACCACCAGTTCTTCACTACTAGGAAAACGCCTGTTCGTGGCGCACCTGAAAAGGCCATCTGTGGTGCACTAGCAGTGCGCCACGGGCCTCGCGCTACGGTGCGCCACGTTGTGTCGAGATAGGCGTGGCGCACATGCCAGTGCGCCATGGAAAGTAGTCCAGGTGCGTCACGCGTATGAAAAGATAACCGTGGCGCACTTCGTGTTGTGCGCCACGGATATAAATTTCAAAATTCAAAAAAAAAGCGGCAGATCTGGATCTCGTCGTCAGTGCCGTCGCTCGTCGGTGCAGGTCGTTGTCGTCCCCTCGTCGTCGCCTCCTTGTCGTCACCTCGTCGTCGTCGTCGGAACTGCAAGAAGGAGGAGGAGGAGGAGAAGAAGAGGAGGAAGAGGAGGAGAAGAAGAGGAGGAAGATGTGGAGGAAGAGGAGGAGGAGGAGAAGAAGAGGAGGCCTCATCGTTGTCGGAACTACAAGGAGGAGGAAGAGGAGGAGAAAAAGAAGGAGCCCGCCGCCTCGTCGTCGGAACTGCAAGGAGGAGGCCGCCGTCACATCTTCACTGCAAGGAGGAGGAAGAGGAGGAGAAGGAGAAGGAGAAGGAGAAAGAGAAGGAGGAGGAGGAAAATGAGAAGGAGAAAGAGAAGGAGGAGAAGGAAAATGAGAAGGAGAAGGAGGAGAAGAAGAAGGGAGGAAAAGGAAAAGGAGAGAAGGGGAGGGAAAAGAAAAGGGGTAGGTGGGCGGGGTGGGGATTCAAATTTTGAATCCCGCCCAACTTACTCGTAGCGCACTAGGTAGTGGTGCGCTATGGGTAAGTTGCCATCTTATTTTTTTCTGCAGGAAAAAACAGTCTTTTGACCGTAACTTTTTACTCTTTTCGAATTTTGAAAATCTAAAAAATCTCTAAACGACCAAAGGTCGTTGCGAGCGGATGCGAAATCTCGTTCTCGTCATTTTGGTATAGTATACGTATTTTTCCGACATCGTATGCAAAAGTTACGGCCGTTTTACCGTGGCATAAACTTTTTTTACGTAAAAAGTCGAAATGCATGTTTGTTAATTTTCCTACAAACTAGACCAAATTACCTACCTAAATATGAAATGATTTTATTTTTGTAAGTGTTTATCATTTTCTTTTATTTTTTACAAAACCTAAAAAGACGATCCACGGGGGGGGGGGGGGGGGGGGGGGGGGGGGGAAGGGTGGGGGTGGAGTTGGTGCAGGCCACTTAGCCGTAGGGCACTCTGCCCTAGTGCCCATAGCGCACTAGGTCAAGGTGCGGTACGGCTAAGTGACACATCCGTAGCACACTTTGACCTAGTGCGCTACGAGTATGTGTGTTACGGCCACCTGTGTCCTGGCCCACACATAGCCGTGGTGCACCACCCCCATGTGCGCCATGCTTATGGCAGTTAGCCGTAGGGCACCTGTGGGCAGTGCGCCACGCCTATTTTACCCATGGGGCACTACTAGTAAGTGCGCCACAGAAGTGTGGATTACCTATAGCCGTTTTCCTAGTAGTGCTTTGACCTCTCGGGCCATCCATCTGTACTAGGAGTGATGCCTCTAGCCCTCATGTCCCGCTCCATAGTTTCCCACTTAGGCACGACACTCTTGTAGCCACTTGTCCCCATTTTATGATGGTATTTATTTTTGTCAACATTTAATGCATTATTTGCCGACTTTGCCTTTGCTACAGCAGATTGCTTGTACGATACAAAATCGGGTCACTGTTCTCTCAACTTCTCGTTTGCTCCTTTGAAGTCTGAAGTTTTCTTTTTTGTGACATACTTCGCGTATAAACTTTTCTTGTGCTTCCGGTACAATTCGGCCATCTTGATTAGAGCCCACTCCTTGATTTTATCTCTTCTTTCAAGCCCACCCGGCCTTGGGGTAATACCATCTGCCTCAAATTCTTTATACTATGGAGGTAGTATGAAATGCGCTATGAGCTTCTGCCAAAGGTCATATTTGGCATCATCGGTGACATAACTGTTGGATTCTTCACCTGGTTTGTTTGACTTATTCCATTCATGAATGGTTATCAACCGGTTGTCCCTAACAATCACCCCACATTGATTTGTAAACATCCTCCGGTGCTTATCTGGAGGAATCGGTTGTCCATTATCATCTATTTCTTCGATGGTGAACCTCTAATTACCATCCAACTTTCTGTTCGGCCCTCGTTTCATTTGAGATATCGATTGCTTTGATCCGGTGGGCTAAAATAAGAAGAGAGAGTGATTAATATATATATATATCCAAATCAATTAATTCTGATACTTGGAACTTGGAGCATCTGGATTTGCAGAAATAATGAAATTTTCAACAATCAGCATACGTCGGTGGAGACCTGGAAGGCTATTATAGCCCAGGAATTAAGATGGGTCCTTTATAGAATTAAGAAAAAGTATTATCAGGGACTTAAGGACTGGATTGAAACCAATTTAGACATGAGATAGCTGCTTTAAATGTTATCCCTCTTTTTTGAGGTGGAATATGCTTGTAAATAATCTTTTGTAACTTTACCTGATATATAAAAAGAAAAATTGCAGTGGGGTTTTTTACCCTACTGTTTTACCCTCAAAAAAAAAATCAATTAATTCATAGAGGTAACACGAGGCTTAATATATATATACCTCGCCGGATCCCGTCGAGGGGCCGTCATTGTTGTTATTTGTTTGCCCTTCGTCCATCCGGTCTTGCCCTTCGTACATCAGGTCTTCCTCTAGTCCATCACTGGATGGATTCAGATATGAGGAAATATCTTCCTCGATCTCAATATCTTCCCCGGTAGTAATAAGAGGAATTTCACCTCTTATCATGCCCTGAAGAAGATCTTCACCACTGCGTTCATGATTCATGACTTAACTATAACAGAAAGAGAGTTAAACAGGTTAGAAAAAATATTATATAAACATTTCCTAATAATATAATAATTATAATAATATATACTAATAATATTAATAATATACTACTAACATTTCCTAATAATATACTAAGAATATACTAAATAATAATAGCATTTATACAAAACCCTAATAATATAATATTACCACAACATAATATTTCCTAATAATATAATAATATATACTAACAATATTAATAATATACTACTAAAAATTACTAATATTACAAACCCTAATAATATACAAAACATAACTAAATTATAGCATTTATACAAACCCTAATAATATACAAAAACTAAATTGTGTAAATAATCATAATAATGTACTAAAAAATAATAGCATTTATACAAACCCTAATAATATACAAAAACATTACTACTAATATTACAAAAACTACTATCTAATTACTACTAATAAACCACCTCCGACGGCGGTGCGGGGAGGCACGTCGACGCGGCGGTGCGGGGCGGCAGCACGGTGAGGCGGCGGGGCGACCGAAGACGAGGGCGGGCGGCGCGCGTGATTTGGGTAGCCTGACGGCGTAGGGTTCTATGGTGCCTCGTGCGTGCGCTGTTTTCTCCAGAGAGAATGAGAACAGATGGGAAGAAGGAGCGACCGGCGTCGGTATATATGACCCAGTCCTCTAGTCCTGGGCCGTGGCTTAGCCTGGGACTAAAGACCAACCCTCTAGTCCTGGGTCCAACCACGACTCGGGACTAGAGGATTTTTCGGCCGCTTCGTTTTCGCGCGCCAGGCGTCCTTTTGTCCCGGGTCCATCCACCACCTGGGACTAGTGTTTTTTTTGTTCTTTTTTTTTAATTCAAATCAAATATAATACTTTGGAAAATCATATCTCCTATTGTAAAAATCCAAATAAAACAAATAATATGTCTATTATTATCAAAAAAATATAAAGAATCTTAATATAATATCCATACATATTTTTGCATCATTTATAAATTGTGTCATTTGTAAATTTTCATTTTTTATTCAAATCAAATATAAAACTTTGGAAAATCATATCTCCTATTGTAAAAATCCAAATAAAACAAATAATATGTCTATTATTATCAGAAAAATATAAAGAATCTTAATACAATATCCATACATCGGTTTGCATCATGTATAAATTGTGTCATTTGTAAATTTTCATTTTTTTATTCAAATCAAATATAAAACTTTGAAAAATCATATCTCCTATTGTAAAAATCAAAATAATACAAATAATATGTCTATTATTATATCTCCCGCCGCTTACCACCAAGTTTTCCCGCTCTTTCACTTTGATCAGATCTTTTAGTCCCGGTTGTAGTCACTAACTGGGACTAAAGATATTTCCCGCCATTTCCCACCGCTTCCCGCGAAGATTTCCCGTCCTTTCCCTCTGACCAGAGCTTTTAGTCCCGGTTGTAATCACTAACCGGGACTAAAGATATTTCCCGCCATTTCCCACCGCTTCCCGCCAAGTTTTTCCATCCTTTCCCTCTATATCTAGGCCGACCGCGCCATGGCTATCCACACATCCACACCTTCCTCTCTCACTTCAATGGACAGTTCCTACTGGGCCATTTTGACCCTCGAGGAGACCGAGGCACTGTGCGCCTCCAGCTACCCTTGCCCGTCGGGCTACCGGCAGCCTGCCGGCTGGATGTTGAGCGCTAGAGGAGTTCCTGTCCCTCAAGGTTCCGCATGCCAGGCGGCCATCACGAACCACTTCTACCACGAGCTCACGCTGGAGCAGCGGATGGATCCCTAGCGGGATCCCGACAACTATGACACCTGGAATGCCTTCTTTGCTAACCGGCAGGAAAAGGATATCGCTAGGTACGAGGGTGATGGACCTCCCTCGGTGAACCACAACGAATCTGGCCGCAGCCTGTGGTGGGCGAACTGGACTATCATCGGCGTGATGCGCTACATCACCCGGGGAGACCATCCTCGCCTACGGTACCCGCAGCTACCACAGAGGCATAAGAAGGGTGGCAGTGGTGAAGGCCGCGGGTGTAGTGGCGTCATAATCCGGGAGCCCCCTCACCCACGCGTCGTGAATCCGAGGCCGAAGTGGCATGTGCCCCCACAATATGACATGGCTGGGCTGAGGATCCAGCCACGTGCGCCTAGCAACGACAACGGTGACGAATACAAAGAAAAAGATGAAGATGACCCTAAAGCTGTGTACTATAGGGCTAGATATGAGCATGCCTTTAGTTCTGATTCCGTAGTCTCGGTTTTTTAATATTAATAAATGTATTGAGTGTTAGTCCCGGTTTATGGCTGGACCGGGACTAAAGGAGGGCCTTTAGTCCCGATTCCGTAGTCATAGTTTTTAATATTAATAAATGTCTTGAGTGTTAGTCTCGGTTTGTTGCTGGACCGGGACTAAAGGGGGGGCCTTTAGTCCCGATTCCGTAGTCTCGGTTTTTAATATTAATAAATGTCTTGGGTATTAGTACCGTTTGTGGCTGGACCGGGACTAAAGGGGGGCCTTTGGTCCCGATTCGTACTACGACTTTCCCGAACTATGAAGATGTTTTCTCGATTCGTACTTACCATGCCGATCTGATCTCCAAACGCACGTGATCACATATTAGAGAGTGCATCTATGACTAGTTTGTTGGAGATGCCGGAGGACTGGGCTTCAGCGGCATCTCCCTCAAACTGGCCTTGGTGGTGTTCCTGCTCTCGCACACCATCTTGCAGCTTGTAACTTATCTAACTAGATCAATACGCCTGGGAGCTAACTAGTTTCACATATTAGGGAGTGCCTCTATGACCAGTTTGTTGGAGAAGCCGGACGACTGGGCACCGGCGGCATCCCCCTCAAACTGGCTGTAGTGGTGTCCCTGCTCTCGCAAACCATCTTGGAGATGCCTGAGGACTCACAAAGATGCCTATTTATAGTACAAGCAACACGGCATCATGTCGACACTCACCCCTATCATTAGTGCGGACCCATGTTTTGTCCTGGTTGGCGACACCATTCGGGACAAGGTACAAGCCGCACGACATAATGTCTACACTCACCCCTATCATTAGTGCTGCCTGGCCCAGCGTGCCGCAATCCCTTCAGTTGCGGTATGGTTTCTCCAACCGGGACTAAAGACGAACCCTTTCCCTCTATTTATAGGCCGCCCACCCCAGCCTGCCCGCCGTTTCCCTCTATTTATAGGCCGACCGTCATGGCCACACACACATACACACATTCCTCGCCGGCTACTTTAGGATGCCCATCCCGCATCCTCGTAGTCGACTCGGCGGCAACGATGGAGTATTGGGCTCCACCGGGCATGTCTGAGACTGGGCTCCGCCGCGCTGGCACTAGATGGTGCTACCTTCCGGGACACGTAGCTTGGTGAGGAATCCGGGTGTCGTCGGCGTCGTCGTCGACCCGGAGCTTCTTTGGTGGAGGTCGCCTGGTCCAGGAAGGGTGCAGAGGGAGCCGGCCACCGAGGAGGTGGTACGGAGTCGTGTCAGGGAGGAGGACGAGCACGTCCGTCGCTATATGGCTGCGTTGGACACCAGGGTCGACGATACCTGCAGATTCTTCACGGGTCTCACCCAAGCTATGCTCGTGTGATGGTTCCGTTTCTTTGGGTTCTCACCTCCTGCGTCTCAGGCACTGGGAGTCGTCGTCCAGTTTGATTGGGCAAGATGTATTAGTTTTCAAGGCATTCGGTCCAAGTGACCGATGTTATGTGCAGAATCGCGGCATAGTTTGTAATACTGTGCCCATATTGTTCATGCATGTGGATCTTGGGATGGCAAACAATGTTGCAGGAGAAAGTTTTCCTTTTCGTAGCACGGAAAAGCCATTTTCCATTTTCCAAGCGCAAAAAATGGGTCATTTTGTGAAGCAGCCACCAAAATACAGTTACATAATGCTACCCTCCCATTTTTCTAAAATACTAGACCACCTTACATGAACGATCTCCCAACCGAGAGATCTCAAACCTTTTCGTCCTTCCCGGGTGAAAAATACAAATGTCTGCCGAATTGGTAGGAAGTGGGTCCAGTTAGAACTACAGGTACATGATCTAACGTCCGCGATTTTTTGAAAAAATCATTTTTAGACTCACAATATGTTGTTTCTTCAAAGATCCAATGCAAGTTCTAACGAGGCTCGTCCACTATCTGATTGCACACTCTTTTGACCTTAGTTCGAAACGGAAAAAAATCGAAATGGGCATAAAAATTCAAAAAAGGTTCAAACAATGAAAATCCTTCGCGTGGTGTCATATTATATGATATAGTTGCAAGAAAAAATAGAAAACTTGGTATATTGATTATGTATCAAAAAACCTTCACAAAATGACCTATCATGTTTGAGGTTTCATGGCTTTTGGTCCAAGTGACCGATGTTATGTGCAGAATCATGGCATAGTTTGTGATATTGTGCCCATAATGTGCATGCATGTGGATCTTAGGATGGTGAACAATGTTGCAGGAGAAAGTTTTCCTTTTTGTCACACGGAAAATCCATTTTCCATTTACCGAGCGCAAAAAAAAGGGTCGTTTTGTGAAGCAGCCACCAAAATGCAGTTGCATAATGCTACTATCCCATTTTTCTAAAATACTATACCACCTTACATGAATGATCTCCCAACCGGGAGATCTCAAACCTTTACATCCTTCCTAGGTGAAAAAGACAAATATCTGCGGAATCGGTAGGAAGTGGGTCCAGTTTGAACTACATGTACATGATCTAACGTCCGTGATTTTTTTATAAAAATCATTTTTAGAATCATAATATGTTGTTTCTTTAGCGATCCAATGCAAGTTCTAACGAGGCTCGTACCCTATCTGATTGCACACCGTTTTGACCTTAATTCGAAACGGAAAAAATTCAAAACGGGCATAAAAAATTCAAAAAAGGTCCAAACAATGTAAATCCTTCGCGTGGTATCATATTATGTGACATAGTTGAAAGGAAAATAACAAACTTGGTATATTGATTATCGAAAAAACCTTCACAAAATGACTTATCATGTTCGAGGTTTCATGGATTTCGGTCTAAGTGACCGATGTTATGTGTAGAATCACGACATAGTTTGTGATACTGTGCTCATATTGTGAATGCATGTGGATGTTGGGATGGCGAACAATGTTGCAGGAGAAAGTTTTCCTTTTCGTCGTACGGAAAAGCCATTTTCCATTTTCGAGCGCAGAAAAGGGTCGTTTTGTGAAGCAGCCACCAAAATGCAGTTACAGAATGCTACAGTCCCATTTTTCTAAAATACTACACCACCTTAAATATACGATCTCCCAACCAGGAGATCTCAAACCTTTATGTCCTTCCCAGGTGAAAAAGACAAATGTCTGCCAAATCGGTAGGAAGTGGGTCCGGTTTGAACTATAGGTACATGATCTAACGCCCGTGATTTTTTGAAAAAAAAAATCATTTTTAGACTCACAATATGTTGTTTATTTAGTGATCCAATGCAAGTTCTAACGAGGCTCGTCCCCTATCTGATTGCATAAAATTTTTAATACATAAAATGGGCACATGGAGCATCTTTATTCATAAAATGTTACATTATTACACATCATTTCTTCGCGTGTATCCCTTTCTGATTGCGCCATAACCATGGATCATCTTCATTCATTAACATGATGCTTTGGTCATCCTTCACTGCGAAGGACGGAATTTCATGAAACTTATCACAATCTTCTAACATGTCTGTCTTGTCCTCCACTCCCATGATGTTTCTTTTCCCTGAAAGAACTATGTGGTGCTTTGGCTCATCGTCTGATGTATTCTTTTGCTTATTTTTTATTTCTCTAGGTTTGGTAGACATGTCCTTCACATAGAAAACCTGAGCCACATCATTGGCTAGGACGAATGGTTCGTCTAAGTACCCAAGATTGTTGAGATCCACTGATGTCATTCCATACTTCTTGTCTACCTCAACCCCTCCTCCTGTCATCTTGACCCATTTGCACCGAAACAAGGGGAACTTAAAAGTAGGTCCATAGACATGTTCCCATATCTCCTCTATGTAACCATAATATGTGGTCTTTGACCCATTGTTGTTTGTTGCATCAAAGCGGACACCACTGTTTTGGTTGGTGCTCTTTTTATCTTGGGCGATCGTGTAAAATATATACCCATTTATCTCGTACCCTTGGAAAGTTGATATAGTCGAAGATGGTGACCTGGAAACAAGTATAGCTGATCTCCAAGGGTGTTGTTTTTTATGAGATGTTGCAACCAACCGCCGAAACTCTTCATGTGTTCATCTCTAATCCAAGAGTCATGCTTTCCAGGGTTGTTGGAGCGTAAAATTTTCTTGTGTTCCTCGATATATGGGCTGCCAAGATGGAATCCTATAGAACTATGTAATGTGCTTCAGTGTAAGAATGTCCGTCCCTACATATTATTGATTTCCTTCCTAGAGTACCCTTTCCACTCTGTCTCCCCTCATGCCGCGATTGAGGAATACCAATCGTCCTAAGGTCAGGAACAAAGTCAACACAAAACTCAATGACCTACTCTGATCCATAGCCCTTGGATATGCTTCCTTCTGGCCTAGCTCGGTTACAAACATATTTCTTTAAGATTCCCATGAACCTCTCAAAGGGAAACATATTGTGTAGAAATACAGGACTGAGAATGGAAATCTCTTCGACTAGGTGAACCAGTAGGTGCGTCATAATATTGAAGAAGGATGGTAGGGAACTCGAAACTTAAAATACATTGGACCACATCATTCTATAACCGTGGTAGATCTTCAGGATTGATTATCTTCTGAGAGATTGCATTGAGGAATGCACATAGCTTCACAATGGGTACTCGAACATTATCTAGTAGAAGCCCCGTCAATGCAATAAGAAGCATTTGCGTCATAATCACGTGGTAGACATGAGACTTTAGGTTTTGGAACTTTTTTCTACCATATTTATTATTCCCTTTATATTCAACGAGAAGCCAAACGGGACCTTAATACTGCTCAGGCATTCAAAAATATTTCATTCTCTTGTTTGGTAAGAGCGTAGCTGGCATGACCTTGAAACCATTCTGGATGCAGGCCATCTGGGTCTTTCGTACGTTGATGGTCCTTTCGTGCTTCTGGTGTATCTTTTGTCTTCCCATACACGCCCAAGAAGCCTAGCAGGTTCATGCAAAGATTCTTCGTCACATGCATCACATCGATTGCAGAGCAGACCTCTAAGATTTTCCAATATGATAGCTCCCAAAATATAGATTTCTTCTTCCACATGGGCGCGTGTCCGTCAGCGTCCTTCAGAATAGATTTTCCGCCAGGACCCTTTCCAAAGGTTACTATTTGATACAAATCTTTGACCATATCAAATATATCAGCACCAGTACATTCCTTAGGCTTCGTCTGGTGACATGCCTGGCCGTTGAAATGCTTGCCTTTGTTTCTTAAGGGATGATTGGCCAAAAGAAATCGATCATTCCCATTGTACACATTCTTATTACAATGTTCCAACTATATACTTTCAGTCTCATCTAAACAGTGCGTGCATGCATTGTATCCCTTGTTTGACTATCCTGAAAGGTTACTAAGAGCAGACCAATCATTGATTGTTACGAAAAGCAATGCTCGGAGGTCAAATTCGTCCTGCTTGTGCTCATCCCACACGCGTATGTCGGGTTCATGCCACACTTGTAGAAGTTCGTGAACTAATGACCTTAGGTACACATCAATGTCATTGCCGAGTTGCTTCGGACCTTGGATCAACACTTGCATCATAATGAACTTCCGCTTCATGCACAACCAAGGAGGAAGGTTATAGATGCATAGAGTCACGGGCCAGGTGCTGTGACTAGAGCTATGCTCCCCAAAAGGATTCATGCCATCTGTACTTAGACCAAACTGTAAACTCCTTGTGTCATCTGCAAAGTCTGGGTACTTTCTATCAATTTTTCTCAATTGCGACCCATCAGCAGGGTGTCTCAACATCCCGTCTGACTTACATTCCTGTTTATTCCATCGCAACAACTTGGCGTGCTCTTTGTTTATGAATAAACGTTTCAACCGTGGTATTATAGGAGCATACCACATCACCTTGGCAGGAACCCTCTTCCGGGGGGGGGGGGGATCGCCATCAACGTCACTAGGGTCATCTCGTCTGACCTTATACCTAAGTTCAGTGCATACCAGGAATGCATCCAAATACTCATACTCCTCACCGCGGTAGAGGATGCAGTCATTAGGGCATGCATGTATCTTCTGAACCTCCAAACCTAGAGGGCATACAACCTTCTTTGCTTCGTACGTACTGACGGTTAATACATTATCTTTTGGAAGCATATTCTTCATCATTTTCAGCAACTTTTCAAATGAGGAGTTAGGTATAGCACACTCTGCCTTCCATCGCAACAATTCCAGTGTGCTGCCCAGCTTTTTCAGACCATTTCCGCAATTTGGGTACAACAAATTTTTGTGATCCTCTAACATGTGATTGAACTTCTCCCTATCCTTTTCATTTTCACAGTCTCTTCGTGCATCTGCAATGGTCCGACCAAGATCATCAATGGGATCATCATGTGTCTCTTCTTCAGCCTCCCCTTCAGCTTCCCCCATGGAAGTATCTCCGTACTCAGGGAAACCATGATAGTTGTCATCATCCTCCTCTTCTTCATTGTCTTCCATAATAACCGCTCTCTCTCCATGCTTGGTCCAACAATTATAACTGGGCATGAAGCCGGACTTCAACATGTGGTTGTGAAGGGTTTTTGAGTCAGAGTAATCCCTCTGATTCCTACATCCACTACATGGATAGAATACACGACCATTCCACTTGTTTGCATCAACAACACAGATGAATTCACGCACGCCATTAATGAACTCGCCAGAGCATCGGTCAGTACCATACCTCCATTTCTGGACCATCTGGATTATAGTAAAATTATATAAAAAACCATTACATAACATCAGAAATAGAGATCAGTGACCAATTTAATACAAGTTATAATGAGAGCTTCTAGAGCATTAATTTTGAATTTTGAAAAATTTACATGCACCAGTTTGTGAATTGGAGAAAACAATTAACATGATAAATGTGGAGTTTTTGATTATTATTTTATCAGTGAAAACCTCATTCCATTCTAAGCTCTAAAACTCTAAAATTACACATTTCAATTTTCAGTAACTATGTGCCTAATCAAAATTTGTTACACATTTCAAAATCCTCTACTTCTAGAGCATGCATGCAAATCCATATCTCTACTTCTAGAGCATTGAGATAAATTAGCAATAAGATATGAAAGGATGGAGTTCTAACCTTTTAAAACTTTGGATTTAGGGGTTGCAAACTAAATCTTGACAAATCTTGAGAAAAAATGGCATGAAGTCGGCTTGCTTCTTTGAGTAAAATGGCCACCATGGCTCGGACCGTGTGGACACGAAGCTGTATTTATATGGAGGGACAACTAGTATCGGCCCCGTGATACGACTCGGGACTAATAGTCCCCAAAAAGAGCAGCTGGTTGGCTCAAGGTTTCTAGTCCCGAGTCGTATTACGGACCGGGACTAGAGGTCCAGTCCGGTCCGGGACTAGAGTCTATCTCGATTAATAGCCGTTGGAGGCGTTATAGCCCGGGGACTAGTGCAGACTAGTTCTAGCACTAGTCCCGGTTCATAAAATACCGGTACTGGTGACATGATTGAGATGGAACCGAAGGGTTGTTTCCAGTAGTGTCCTCTCGGGTTAAATATCATATCTCTCAGAGTGGTATAATTAAAAGTACCTAATTTCTCGCATATTCATTATTGGCATTATTATGCATGTGGTCTTAATTCATCCGGAAATTTGAACTGTGCCATTACGTATCGAGAAATTGGAGCTATACCATCAGTCGACTCGGTTTTGGTTATGCCCCATGCCCCTGGTTCCATTTTGACCGTCGTTTCCCCTGTCTAACTTGTCGTCTGGTTGACTCGATTTCTTATATGTGGGTCTCCTCAAACACAACCATTGTTTTTGGTAATAGTACTGATGAGCAGGCCCTACCGCCTGAGATGTCCACCGAGCATATCACAGGTTCGAGGATCCGAGCTTGCATTATTCTGCAATTTCTCATATTTTCTAGTTCCACCGCCCTGTTCCCCTCCGCTACTCTTGTCCACTCCTACGCCACATCTTTCCGTCGTGCACCCCCGCCGAACCTCCACCACCCTGCCTCTGGCCTATATTCATCGCCTCACCACCGTTACCCTCCACTAGTACAAACACATTACTTAGAGACTTCAGTTTCCCATAGGCCTCAGACGGTTTCTCATTCCGGCTCAAGCGTATAGCTTCTAAGGGGATTATAGCTCCTATGCGACATCTTTCAAAGGAATTGGACATAACAGGAGATCGTTGAAGAAAATGGCTAGCATGCAACATTTCTTTGGTAGAAAATAGCCCAGGGCCACACGGGCCATAAAACGGTCATTAAGGACACATTTAACTTAGTTCCAAGAATAGGGTTAAGCCAAACCGGTCGGTTAGGACAGCCAGTCAAACTAACCGCTTCCGATCGAGAGCGCGCGTCACACTTACTGTAGCTTCCCTGACGGCGGCGGCGGACCTCACCCATCGTTCTCGGTTTCGACAGTGGCGACAGCGCAATTCTTGTAGGAGGTAGCGCTTTCGTTTGACGGCGAAGGTTGTGAGTGCAATTTGAAACCTAATTTCTCTCCCATTCTTATCAATTCAATATCTGAGCGTGTCCATTAATGCTAGATCGTGGAGGCCGGGTGTGCTGAACAAGGGGAAAGAGATGGAGCCATGAGAGGGGACTTCTAATCGGTATATCCCGCATCTCTAACACTTAATTTTTGTTAGGTTTGGCTCCTTGTTCGTTTCCGCTAGCTCACAGTGGCCGCCAAAAACAGGGGAGACGATGTTGCGCGGCACACCTTCGAATTTTGCATCAAATTCTTTCCCTCTAGGGTTGTGTTAGTTGATGGAAGCACGCAGATCATTGAGAGAGACACGATTGTTAAATGGGAGGTGGAATTAGAACATGTTAATCCCCAAGAGCTACAAAGCATGGGAGAGGAGGCAGTGAGGAATATGGTGGGAAAAATTGGGGAGAGTGTGGTCTGGGGTCTAGAGCAAGAAGTTTATTTGTTATGATTTGATGATTGGAAATGTGAGTATGTTAGGATTGAGACAGGGCAACAGATGGTTGATGAAATCGATGAGCGAGACAGTTGGAGAAGCAAAAGTGTTATGTTTTTAGTAGAGATCATTCATATGAAATTTGATTCAAGGGTTGGATATGTGGCCTCGAAGTTGGCTTCTCAGATGGTCGAGGATGATTGACTGCACAAACAGAAGTAATGCCTATACTTACTGAGTTGGCAGTGTTAATAATGGAGGTTGATGCTAATGCACAAGGAGAGGCTGCAGATGCCAATGCACAAGGGGTTGCACAAAATATTGTAACCGTTGATTGGAATTCAGTTGAGGTAAGTGCTCGGATTGCACCAATGTCTGACATTGAAATGGCAAAGCTTTTTGGAATTCCTATAGATGACAGAGACAAGGAGAAGGAGAGGGATGAAGCTGAAAATGATGGCGTCAACCATTCAAGAGATGAAGAGGCAGATTGATACGTCCAATTTGCATCACAGGCACGGGCCACCCTGGCTGCGCCTACAGGGGGTGTGGCCACCCTGGCCCACATATGGCTCCGCCCTCTCGCCTATATCTTCTCCTCAAAAACCTAAAGTCAGGGGGAGCGACCACAGAAAGATTCTGCCGCCTCTGCGCGGCAGAAAACACCGAGAGAGAAAGAGCTCTTCGGTAGACATATTTTTTCCAGAGAAATTCCTTCCCGAAGAGGGGGGATCGTCGCCATCAACACCATCATTAAGCTAGACTTCATCAGGATCATCATCATCCACACCATCATCTCCGCCAGCACCATCATCACCACTCCATCCCGATGTAACAATTGTGTTGAATCTTGCATAGTTATTAGGGGAAACTTTCTCGGTGTTGATCACTATTGTAGTTGATGCTTGTGAGAGGAACCATTGAATTATTGTTTATGTTCATATTGTTATCCATCATTATATCATCTCTGATCTTGATCCATATGATTTTTCGTGAGTAGTTCATTTAGTTCTTGAGGACATGGGAGAAGTCATTTTGTTAGTAGTGGAGTTGTGTTGAGATATTATTCAATGGTTTGATATTTAAGTTGTGGTGCTATTATTCTAGTGGTGTCATTTGAACGTCGACTACATGATACTTCACCATTTATGGGCCTAGGGGAATGCATTGTGTATTTTTCTACTAATTGTGGGGTTGCCGGAGTGACAGAAACCTGAACCCCCGTTAGGAAACCATTGCACAAGGGAGTGTAGGATCTCAGAGTTTAAGGCTGTGGTTAGGATTTTATCTTAATTGCTTTCTTGTAGTTGCGGATGCTTGCAAGGGGTTTAATCATAGGTATGTATTAGTCCAAGTAAGGACAGTACATTAGCACAGGTTCACCCAAACAACACTTACCCAACCAAAGAAGACTACTCAGCTATATGAAGTGAAAGCACTTGACAGTATTCCCATGTGTCCTCGAGAACTTTTGGTCCTCATTAGTATTATCACCGGCTTATCCTTTGCTAAGAATAGATTGGGCCACTTGCTGCAATTATTTGCTGTCTTTATTTACTTGCACTTTATTTCTTTGCTTTATCAGAAAACCCCTAAAAATCTGTTTGCTAGTATTTACAGAGAACTCTTGAGCCAGTTTCACTAGTCAGCACCTTCTGCTCCTCGTTGGGATCGACACTCCTATTTATCGAAAGTACTACGATACACCCCCTATACTTGTGGGTCATCAAGACTATTTTCTGGCACCGTTGCCAGGGAGTGAAGCGCTATTGAAGAGTGGAATTGGTAAAGGAAACTTCTGCTATGAGTATTGCTTTTATTTTATGTTTGTTATTTTGTTTCCAATATGGAGATTGAAAGGGTATGTATGCCCCCATGTGTGGTTTTGGTAATTAATGACAATCTCTATGGACTAATGTGTAATTTGAGTTTCACTTGTAGGTTTGTCCATTGGCATCGCTTGGGACATGTGTTGGTCTCAAGGTTGGAAGATGAAGAAATGTCCAAGGGCTTTGTGCCCATTGGAATCATGAAGAAATAAGGATCTTGAAGGTTGATCAAGACAAGTGCAAAGTGTTGCATCAAGATGGATCAACCTCAAGAAGGGATGAAGAAGGGCGAGATGAAGATGCGCCATCTCTAGAAGATCTCATGCTTGAAGCTTGCCATCCTCGTGATCATGGAGTGATGAAGACAAGTTAAAGAAGAGGTTTCCCCATGGAGTATGGGGGAGCAATTTGCAAGTCTTCATCAAGCAAGAGAGAGCAAGAGCAAACAATAAAGGTGTTCCCACTTGAGAAGAACAAGACGGTCTACATTAAGTTAAAGTGGAATGCTCAAGTGGCTTCTCTTTTGCCGGTCTCGTGTTGTTAGTTGGGAGACCGGGTTTAGGATAGATAGCCGTACTATCAAGAGGGGCTCTCAAGCGGGTGTCTCGATCGCATTGTTCGGAGTGAGCTCAAACCTTTGCATTCATAGCATCATATTTCTTGGTTGTTATTTGGTTCTTGTTGATGGGAGGATCTAGAGCTTGTGGTCATCATCATAACAAGCTCTAGTTCATCAAATAAGGATTTCACTTGCATATCTTATTGCGATTTTTGATCTTGCGAGTTTTCCTGCTCCACACTGAGATACATCACATATATATTCATGGTATTTTCGCCCTAGTTGATACCCAATATATTCATGAATTCTATTCGTCGTTATATTTCCAACAAAATTGGTTTCATCTTGTTTGGAGTTCGGATGCGAAAGTTATTGCATTTATGGTTTCTGGATTTTCCCTGGCCGGAAGTTTCGGCTATCCATCGAAAGTTCCGCTAGGGCTTTTGCCACCGAAAGTTCCAATGAAGTTCCGGTTCTTCTTCCGCTCACGTTCAGTAACCTCTCTGTTTTTGAGTCTCTATTTGAGGGAACTTCAGGCGGAATTTCCACCGGTAGTTCCGAATCCACCGGAAGTTCCGCTCGCGCCTAGTTGCCGCCGGACCGGTTGAATATCCGGCTCTCGTTCTGCTCACGTTCAGTAACCTCTGTTTTGGATGTGCCTATTTGACGGAACTTCAGTCAGAATTTCCACCGGAAGTTCCGCTCCCAACGGAAATTCCGGTGAACCGGCGGAAGTGCCGACCAGGACTCGCATTTTCAGTCTCTCGCATCGCAGTTTTTGATTGTTGGCTGTGTGCCACCGGAACTTCTAGCCTCCCACCTGAAGTTCCGGTCAGGGTCACGATTGGCCATAATGGGCAGATCTGGGAGCCCTTTAAAAGGGGCTCCTCTTCCCTTTCGTGGGTACTAGCTCTTTTCTTGGTTCTTGGCTTTCTCTCTCTCTCCTCCATTGTTAACCTTGAAGAGCTTGTTCCTCTCCCTTTCACCTTCTATGATTCTTGCATCTTTTTGAGGGATTTGAGAGAGGAGATCTAGATCTACAATCCCCCAAGCCAAATCCCTTATTTGTGAAGGAATCATTGGGATCTAGATCTTGGAGAGTTTTGTGTTCTCCTCTTGTGTTCTTACTCTCTTATTCCCCAATAGCTTTTGTAGCTTTGGTGGAATTTGAGAGAGGACTTGCCTCTTGCATTTTTTTGCATAGGTTTCAGTTCTCCTCGGGGATTCGGCGAGTACAAGCTTGTGTGCTTGTTACTCTTGGGTTCTTGGAACCCTAGACGGTTGTGTGGTTGGATTGTTGACCTTTTGTGGTCTTGTTGACCTTTTATGGTCTTGTATCCTTTTGTGGAATTATTGCCCTTTTGTGGCATTATAGCCTTTTGTGGCTATATTGTTGGGAGCCTCCAATTGATTTATGGAGATAGCCCCATGAAGGGATATGGGAGGCTACACTAGCGCAAATCAAAATTTTCTACCACATAAACCAGGATTACTGTTGTCATAGATCACGGGATTACCACTAGACGCGAAGTTGCGGAACTTAATGAAGCGTGTCGAGGCAGTGCAGACAATCTATGTCTTCTCCTCGTTCTTGTCCCACGAGCAGCTCCCCTTGGGCGGCTCGTCCAAGCGCTACATATGCAGCACCTCCGAGGTATCCACACGTACAGGGTGGAAGCGTCAGACGCCGGATTGCTAGGTCCGGCGTGCAACACATGTGTGAGGAGTGGCGGCTAGGTGGAATGGTTTAACCCTGGTTAGCACGCCCCACCCTCTCTTATATAGGAGTCCCTAGTGGTGTTCTACATTAGCAGCCCATTAGTAGCCTAAGCCTGGTCTAACTCGGATCCAATCGTCATTAGGCTTCCAGCCCCTTAAGTGTGTGACCCTATAGGTTCATATACGTATAGAAATGCCACAAATACACTTATTTTGTCAATAGTTGGCAGCAGCCTCTAGAAATACGTGCCAACTCCTAAACGCATACAAAGATCATATCGGACGAACCATCACAATGTTTAGTACATGCCTTTACCTTTGCCTCACGATATTTGGTCTAGCTCCAAGCTGACCTCCCTTTCTCGATACTGTGATTCAGAATCCCTTTACTAGGTTAACTCTTAACCATATGTATCACGGCCATGCATTTCTGAATCCGATCACTCGAGGGGCCCAGAGATATCTCTCTCAAGTAGAGAGGGGCAAATCCCATCTTGATTGACCATGCCTTGTAGCATGCTTCAGGACAAACCCGAAAGCTACCTTTATAACTACCCAGTTACGGAGTAGCGTCTGATAGCCCCAAAGTATGTCGATCCACATCTCAAGTACATGCGACAATCTCAGGTCTAAGGAAAAAACATACTTGATGTGTAGAGAGAGAGCTGCAACTAATTGCCAGTCTCAAGTTGGGTCAGTACAACCCCATGTTCATAACATGTTTCCACATCATTGGTTTTACATCTCCATGTCTATGACTTGCGAAACATAGTCATCAACCAATCGATGTGCTAGTCTAATATTCATATGTGTCCTCACATGAACTCCGACTAGGGACAACTATTAAATAACCATACAAGTAAAGAGTTTCACAAACAATTCACATAATTGCCAACCAATACAAGTTGCCTGATATGGATATTCAAGGAACAATACAATAACTCATGGATACATAAGAAATATAATCATCTCTATGATTGCCTCTAGGGCATATTTCCTTCACCCCAATCTTGTACGGGTTTGGTGATCGCCCTCAAGCGTCCCATAGTGGAGCGAGTGCCCTCCTTTTGTGGTGCACACTCAGGAGAATAGGGTGAGCCTTTTGTGGCGTCGGTGAGTTGCGTGCTTCCGCATCCGGGGTGAGTCCTTGTGTGGCGTTGGGTGAGCATCGAGCCACCACACCTCGAGGTGAGCAATTTGTGGCGTTCGGAGAGCATTGCACCATCGCACCTCTCCAACGGAGACGTAGCTTCTTTGGAAGTGAACTTCGGGAAACAAATCTTCGTCTTTGCGCCCATCGGTTATCTCTTAACCGAGCTCTTTACTTATGCACTTTACATTGTGATAGCCATCGTGCTTGAAGTATTTATATCTTGCTATCACCTTTTTGTTTGTATTGCTTAGCATAGGTTGTTGGTGCACTTAGGTGAACCTAGTGGCTAGGTTTTGTGCTCAATAAATTAAACGTTAGTTTTATTCCGCATTTTCTTGATCCTAAACCGTAATAATTTTAAAAGCCTATTCATCCCCCCTCTAGGCGACGTCCATTGCACTTTCAGATATCCCACTTGGTTTTATATTTGGGAAAACTACTACCACTTCTAGGATAGTAGATGTACCACCACCTGTTGGGAAAACTACTACCACTTCTAGGATAGTAGATCCTTTGAAGATACCTACAAGTATTGTTGATCATGTTATGAATAATTATTATTTTGGGGATGGAACTGTCCATCCTGGTGATCACTTGCTTTTTATCCATGAATTATGCAGTTTGTTTAAGTGTGCAGGTATCACAACTGAACAGGTGAAGAAGAAGTTACTCTCTATATCATTAAAAGGAAGAGCTAAAGAATGATATAAGCTGCTGAAGAATGGACAATCCATGGAATGGGAAAAAATAGTACCTCTCTTTTATTCTAAATTCTATCCTCCCAGTGAGATTCATAAGGATAGGAATCAAATATATAACTTTTGGCCTCGTGATGGAGAGAGTACAACCCAATCTTGGGGGAGATTGAAGATACTAATGCTTAAATGTCCTATTCATGAACTCCCTAAAAATATTATTATCAATAACTTTTATGCAAGGCTTTCTCTTCATGATAAAGATTTATTAGATGCTTCTTGTGATGGATCATTCACACGTATGAAGGAAGAAGCTAAATGGGATCTCCTAGACCGTATTCAAGAGAACAATGAAGCATGGGAGAATGACAAAGGAAGAAAGTCAGGAATAATTTATGATTATGAATGCATAAAATCTTCTATGGGAACTGATGACTTTTATGATATTAGTACTGAGTATGGTCTTGATTCTCAAAGTATTGCCAATTGTTTTAAGGCTTTTGCCTCTTATATTTAAATTCCTAAAAAGAAGTGGAACAAGTACCAAGCACCTTATAAAGATATTGTTAATCATGTTCCGGCTAGAAATACGAAAGTTTGTACTACTGATCGTAGTTTGCCTGAACCTTATGTTGAGAAAACTCCATTTCTAGCTAAGGTAAAGGAACATTCTATGTTAATTAGTGTGATTAACAAAAGTATGAAGAGAGCTGTAGAGCCTGATAAACAGATGAATATTGAACCTGTGGTAGTCATTATGAAAGACCTTGTCACTAAAAATATAGAGGATGAGCACATTGTCTTCTGTGAAGACGCTTCTAATATTGTCTCTCATCCTAGAAAGTCTAGTAAAGCTAGTGTCCCTGTACTTTCTGTTAAAATAGGTGATCATTGCTACTATGGTTTATGTGATATTGGTGCTAGTTCTAGTGCTATTCCTTATGAGCTTTACAGGGAAATTATGCATGAAATTGGTCCTTGTGAACTTGAGGACATAGATGTGGTCGTTCACCTTGCTAATAAGGAAAATATTTGTCCTATTGGCATTGTAAGAGATGTGGAGGTTCTTTGTGGTAAGATTAAATATCCTGCTGATTTTCAAGTACTTGGTTCAGAAGCTAGTAAAACTTATCCTATCATTTTTGGTAGAGCTTTTCTGAACACTTGTGGAGCTATTATAGATTGTAAGAAGGAGAAAGTTTTAACTAAGTTTGATGGAGATTATTATGAGTTTAACTTTTCCAAATTTGCTAAAGCTCCTTATGAAAATGATTTTCCTAATGAGGATTTCAGAGTGGAACAACTTGCTTTTATTGATCCGGTCTATGACCTTAGACCTCTTTTTGATGATTGTAAGTATGCTCATTCGGATAAAGTTGTTTCTTATGATAGTTATATTGTCAACTTTATTCAAAGTGATACTGAAAGTTATTATGAGAGAGGGAAACATGGTTTTATGCATCTCAATAATATAAAGTGTCCCCGTTTTATGTTGAAAGCTTTGAAGTTGCATTTGTTTTGTCTTCCTATGCTAGTGTCCTTTTGTTTAAATAATTTGTTTTCTCATGAGAGTACCTTGCATAAGAAGTGGGTTAGACTCAAATGTGTTGGATATTTGCTTCTTGATGCTCTTTTTCACTTCAAATCCATATCTCCTATGTGAGCATCTTTGAAATTGTCAAGCCTAACTTAAAGGCATTAAAGAAAAGTGCTTCTTGGGAGATAACCCAATAGTTTTGTTGAGTCTTGGAAGTTATTAACTCAGTAATAACCGCTCCTTATTCTTTTTTTTTTGGTTTTTGAAGTTAAGATCAACCACTTTTGAGAAGTAGAGGAGTTGTGAAAAATTGCTATCCCGGGATAGATTTTTGTGCTGGATTGTAAAAATTAGTGAAGGATCTTAATACTTCGGATAGAGATGTAATTTTCTGTGCTTGTTCCCCAAGTTGTTATCCAACTTTCATTAGTTTTGCACTTTTTGATTGGAGCAACAGAAGGTTTTAGAAAAAATCAATCTTTACCTGCTGGTCTATTTTAACAGTTTTCTGCCTTCATTTGTATTTGCCTCTAATAGTGATTTCCTTTTAGATTCGTTTTGGGATTTTGAAAGGACTTGCTTCAGTAGCTTTTGTTTTGTTGGTTTTCAGTTGAAATTTGAACCTAAATTTTTATTGTTTTTGCACACACTAATGTTGCCATTGAAGTTTGTGTGAGGCCTTGTATGAAAGGAAATTTCAGGTGATGGAGAGAAGGAATCTGCAGAGTCTGTCTGCGAATAGGTAAAGGTGCTAAAAAATAAAGGTTCGCGAAAAACTCTTTTCTTTATATTTTAGCTGTATTTATTACCTATGGAAGGTTACAAGACGAAACAGAGGAGGAAACGAAGCTCAGGTGGGCCACACCCACTAGTGGCGCAGGCCCCAGCTGGCCGTGCCACCAGGGGTGTGAGCACCCTGGACTCCGTCTCCGCCTCGTTTTCACATAATAACTTCCTTATGTAGTGAAACTTCGTAATATATAACCCCCGGGATCACCCGACATTCGTATATTGTGTTCTCGTCATGTTTTCGTTCCGATCTGTTTCTGTCAAGCAGATTCTCAGATTTGGAGCCTCAGTGTCTTCTTCTACATCACCCAAGGAGGATTCCACCGCGTACATCATCAACCCATACATGTATGAGTTGAAGATTCATCCCAAGGATTTGATCCTCACTGACAGGAAGGTGCAGATTAAAGAAGTTCAAGGTCCTAAAGGAGAAGGCAGCCTAGAAGACAGGATGTAAGCATTGGAGCAGGAAGTTTTCAGGTCCAAGAAGATGGCGGAACGCAAAGTGGATGCATTTTGCACGTTTCAGGAAGAAAGCCACAACCAGCCTCAAGAAGTCCTCCAAGACTCTTGGGGCTTCTAGAAATATCAAAGATATGCTGCATCGCGACTCTTCCCCCGCCATCGCCCCTGCTACTCCTGCCGTCAAGCCCTCCTCCGCTCCGACAAGCTCCCAAGCCTAGGAGGCACCAGGCCCTTCCGCCATGGAAGTGGATTCTGGAGCCTCTACCGAACTCGCAGTTGTCGGCGAGCAGGCGACGCAAGAGAGCACTGCTCTTCAAATGGCTAAGTAAAAAACTCTCGTTGTAGCCCCCGAGCACCTAGATGGAAAATCTCCGACTAGGGGCTCCAAGTAGACTGAACAACGACTTGACTTTTGTATTTGTTTCCACATAACGAGAATGCTCGGAGGGGCATGGCCAATGATAAGTACCAGAAGATGCGCGCGGACCTTGAAGCTGAAAAGGGTAAAACCTCCATCTTGAAAGAACAGATCATCAAAAACAAGAGTTTGTTTTATTTTTGCGTATTTCCGTCTTACTTTTGTGCCTTCCTTCTTCGAGTACTCACTGTGTACTTTGTTTTCTCCGACTTGCAGAGCATGTCGCCAAGGCTAAGGATATTGTCGAGCAGTCCAAACACATCCAGCAGCTGGACAACGAGAACAAGATCCTTAAGAAGGAGAGGGAACAAATGCTGAAGATGCACGAGGATTCCATGAAAGCCCTGCAGGACTCCTCCTTCGCTGAGATCAATCGCTTGAAGGAGGAGCTTGCGATCCTAAAGGATCAGAAGCAAGCTGCCGATGAGCAAAACCTTCGCCATAGCGAGGCGTTTAAGCTCCTCCAACAAGAGAAAGAATGCTTGGCGGACATCGTCTGGCAGGATAAGGCCAGCATCTTCAGTAAGTGTCCTTCGCCTTGTAGCTCTGTAGTCTGGATACTTAGGATTTTTGAACTCATATAATCGTTGTCGGAATTTTCAGCGCCCCTGGGTTTAACCCGCTCGCCTCCTTCGGACAAGGAATGCATGATTCTTGCCGGCAACTTCATCAACACCGCCATCACCCAAGCCAAGGAGATCACCCAGCCCCTCCAAATTTATATCAAGGCCTCGGACTCCGTGGTGAAGTACTCGGAGATTCTGCGCCGAGCCCCCGAGCGTGTCGCAAGCTGGAAAGCTTCATGTGCACGGTCTGGCGCAAGGATGGCGTTGTCCATGGTGAAGGCACACTATGAAGGTGCCGATATCGACAGGGTGACATCTGGTATCCCCGACGTGGATGATGACGGCAAGGAAATCGATCACGAAGCTATCCTGTCATCACTCGCGGGCTATGACACCAGGGTTGCCGAGTTGGTGGATGTCGACATCTTCGTTCCCAGGAACTTCCTTGACAACGCCGACCCTGAATCCTCCGAGTCTCCTCACAGTGGTGACACTGAGGGTGAATCTCCGGCTAGTGATGATGCGGCCTCCAAGTTCCCTGCACCCAAGGAGTGAAAAACACATTTTAATTCTTGTTTCACCTCTGGAATGTGCATTGAAAAAACTTGGTGATGTAATCTTAAGGCGGAAAACAATAGTTGTCATATCCTGCTACTTAAGAATTAATGCCCAGTATGTATATATTTTTTAAGCAAGTGCTAGCTTATCCGTTACTCTGGTTCTTATGCTTGACTTTTCGTGAGTCGGAAGACTCGTTGTCGGAACCATGCGCTTAGGTGATGATACCCAATGGCACCGTCAAAAACCTTAGCACAAAATCGCCGACAATGAGTGCCGAAAGTCACTACTCCAGAATCCACATAAAAACAACAAAGAACGTGTAGACCAGAAAACTTAAGCTAACACCCGTAGGCGGAATTTTCACAAGTGCAAACGCAAAGCTTGTGCATAAAGGTTTATATGATCCAAAAATGAACACTAAAGGAGGTAAAAGACTCAGCAATATGTGTGAACCAAAGAGCTTTATTTCATTGATCATATAAGAGGTACACGATTAGATAAAAAATGCTAAGTGTAGAAAGGACGTAGTTGTGCTATGTTCCATGGCCGATCAAGCTCCGGGTAGTCATCATCCGGGTCACGTCGCTTACGCTTATGATCCTCGTTGGGTCTATCCTTGATCTCACGATTGTCGACAAGGTAGTAAGACCCATTGAGCAGCGCCTTGCTTATGATGAACGGTCCTTCCCATGGCGGGGATAATTTGTGTGACTTCTTCTGCTTAAGTCGGAGCACTAAGTCCCCCTCTTTAAACGAGCTATGTCGGACGCGGCGACTATGGTAGTTGCGTAGCTTCTGCTGGTAGATGGTGGATCTTTGGCATGCCAGAACGAGCTCCTCCTCGAGAAGGTCCACATCTAGGCGTCTAGATTCTTCAGCGTCATCTTCGTCGTAGGCGGCAACTCTTGCTGCATCGTGGAGGATGTCGGAAGGTAGGATGGCTTCTACTCCATATACCATGAAATAGGGAGTGTAGCCGGTGGATCTGTTGGGTGTAGTTCGTAAACTCCACAACACAGATGGCAATTCTTCCGCCCAGGCTCCAGCTGCTCTATGTAGCGGTGCCTCAAGACGTGGCTTGATTCCCTGCAGAATTAATCCATTGGCTCGCTCAACTTGACCATTGGATTGTGGGTGTGCCACAGATGCAAGGTCAAGTCGGATGCCTTTGTCCCAGCAATAGGCCTCCTCTTCTCCGAGTGACAAGTTGCTTCCATTGTCGGTGATGATGCTATGCGGGAGACCAAATCTCACCACTAGATCCCGGACAAACCTGAGGGCAGTTGCCACATCAAGCTTTCTAGTGGGTTTAACTTCTATACATTTGGTGAATTTGTCAACTTCTACAAGCAGATGCGTAAATCCACACGGTGCCGTTTGTAACGGTCCCACCATGTCTAGCCCCCAGACTGCAAACGGCCAAGTTATTGGTATTGTTCGCAATTCTTCAGCAGGAACATGTGGTTGTCGGGCATAATACTGGCATCATGTGCATGTTTCAACTAGCTTGTCGGCGTACTCCTTCGCGGTCAGCTAGTAGAATCCTTGCCGGAAGGCTTTCGCGACCAACGATCGAGGAGCTGCGTGATGCCCGCAATCTCCGAGATGGATTTCGCGTAGGATTTCCATACCTTCTAGCTGGGAAACACACTTTAGGTATACACCAGTAGTGCTCCTTTTGTAGAGTTGCCCATTGATTATGGTATAACCCTTTGCTCGTCGTACTATCTGCCGTCTTTCGACCTCGTCGTCGGGCAAAGTTTCGTGTTCGAGATATTCCATGAACGGTTTAGTCCAAGCCGGAGGGGTCTCTATCACCATGTTGACGAAAGAATCATCTCTATCCGGGTTGTCGATGTCGGCGCCCTTCACGGATGGTGTGCATAGATGCTCTAGGAAAACTCCTGACGAAATTTGCTTGCGCCCTGATCCAAGCTTAGAAAATATATCAACCGCCTCGTTTTGCTCCCTAGGTACATACTTGACTTCGTAGCCCAAGAAGCTCTTGGCTATCTCGTCCACTTCGTCACGATATGCCGCCATCATAGGGTTGCGCGCATTCCAGGTTCCAGCCACCTGCTGGGCAACCAAGTCGGAATCTCCACAGCAAACTATGCGCTTGATGCCAATATCCTTGGCTACACGCAGTCCGTGAATGAGTGCTTCATACTCCGCCATGTTGTTTGTAGCCTCGAAGTGGATCTGCAGAACGTAGTGTCGCTTATCTCCTTTTGGTGACTGCAGCAATACACCAGCCCCCGAGCCATTGAGCACCTTTGATCCGTCAAAGTGCATCACCCAGTACTCTGGTTCCAGCAACGGAGTGGCATCTGGCATTTCCGTCCAATCTGCAATAAAATCCGCCAAAGCTTGTGACTTGATAGCGTCGCGTATTTTGTAGGTGATCTCGAAGGCGGCAAGTTCAATGCCCCACTTCGCGACCCTTCCTATAGCATCGCTGTTGTTGATAATGTCGGACAGTGGAGTCTTGCTCACTACTGTGATTGGGTTCTCCTGAAAGTAATGCCTCAACTTCCGAGAAGCAAGGAATACTCCATAAGCTATCTTTTGGTAGTGCGGGTAACGCTGCTCGGACTCCGTCAAGACCTCGCTTACGTAGTAAACTGTTCGTTGAACTCCGTACTCATAGCCTGGTTCCTTCCGCTCTACCACGACGACGATGCTGATAACCCGGTTGGTCGCCGCCATGTAAATTAACAGGGGCTCTCTAGGCTCGGGTGCTGCAAGGATGGGCGCTGAGGAAAGAATCTCCTTGAGCTGCTTCAATGCTGCACCTGCTTCGTCCGTCCATGTGAATTTGTCCGCCTTATTCAGCAACTTGTACAGCGGCAGAGCCTTCTCTCCAAGTCGGATGATGAACCGACTAACTGCTGCAACACAACCTGTTAGTCGTTGAATGTCTTTTAGACACGTCGGATGGTTTATGTTTAAGATGGCCTTGATTTTCTCCAGGTTGACCTCGATTCCCCACTGGGAAACGATGAAGCCCAACAGTTTGCCGGCTGGAACCCCGAAGACGCACTTCTTAGGGTTGAGCGTCATGTTGTATTTCCGGAGATTATCAAAGGTTTCTTTTAAGTCGCAGATTAAGTCATTTGACTTTTTAGACACCACCGCGATATCGTCCACATAGGCGTGAACGTTCCGACCAATTTGGTCGTGAAGGCAACGTTGCATTGTCCGCTGGTAGGTAGCACCTGCGTTTTTTAGCCCAAAGGGCATCGTGACATAGCAAAACGTGTCGTACGGGGTAGTGAACGAAGTGGTCAATTGGTCCGACTTACTCATCTTGATCTGGTGGTATCATGAGTATGCATCGAGAAAACACAAAAGTTCCGAGCCAGCAGTTGAGTCAATGACTTGGTCAATGCGAGGCAAAGCAAACGGATCTTTGGGACATGCTTTGTTCAAGCCAGTGTAATCAACGCACATTCTTAATTCATTGTTTCCCTTTTTGGGGACAAGTACAGGATTGGCCACCCATCGGATGTGAAGGACTTCTCGGATAAACTCAGCCTTAAGTAACCTAGCTATCTCTTTGCCAATGGCGTGTCTCTTCTCATCTCCAAAGCGTCGTAGAGGTTGTTTCACTGGTTTATATTTTGGATCTATGTTTAAGATGTCCTCGGCAAGTTCCCTAGGTACACCTTTCATGTCGGCAGGTTGCCAGGCAAAGATGTCCCTATTCTCATGGAGGAACTCGACGAGCGCGCTTTCCTATTTGGGATCCAGGTTCGTCCCAATGGCAACGGTCTTGGAGGCATCGCCTACCACAAGTTCCACCGGCTTGGTCTCGATGGCGGCCTTGAACGCAGGAGCGGAGTCGGAGATCTGCTTCTTCGACGCGAGTATCTCTGAGTCATTTACCTTGCTCTGGATCTCCTTGAATTCTTCGCTGTAGAGGACAGCTTCTGCAACGGCTGCTTCATTGATCTCGCAGTCCCTTGCCTTGGTAAAGCTTCCGGATACGGTGATGACACCGTTTGGTCCGGGTATCTTGAGCTTGTTGTAGACGAAGCATGGCTTGGCTATGAACGTGTGGAATATGTCGCAGCCGAATATGACGTGGTACACGCTCTTGAAGGGGACCACCTCAAAGGTCATGCGCTCTTGGCGGTAATTATTAGCGTCGCCAAAGGCTACCTGAAGTGTAATGCACCCAAGGGACCGAGCCTCCCATCCAGGAACTACACCATGGAATACGGTGTTAGTCCGCCTTAGGTTTGCCTCCGTCAAGTTCATTTTATGCAGTGTGTCCAGGTACATGATGTTGATGCTTCTTCCACTATCCACCATGCACTTGGTGAACTCCACGCCGTCAATCAATGGGTTGATGACCATGGCGTACTAGTTCTCCGTGGGCACAAGGTATGGGTTGTCCGTCCTGTCCCAAGTTATTGTAACCTCTGACCAGAGCAGGTATTGGGGAACTGGGGGAGAGTGGCCATCAGGATCCTTAGAGAGGTTTTCTGTTGTCGGACGGTGGGGGTGCCAAGGAAAGTGTGGTAGACTGGGGCCTTCTTTGCGAAGGGGTTCTTGCCCTTGTCATCGCTCTTGGTGGCGTGCTTGGGGTCAACGTCCTCGTCCATGTCACTTGAATCCTTGGACTCCTCCTCCTTCTTCTTCCCCTTGCCCTTGCCTCGCGGTCTGTTCTTCCGACTTTGCTTATAGCCGGACTCCGGGTCTTCCTTGAGGTCGTTGACGAATTTGCAGTGTCTATTGGTATGGGTGGCCTTGCCGTTGGCGTCGAGGTGTACGAGGCACGGCATATCGCGGTACTCTTCGTAGGCATATCGCCGAGTTGGTTTCACTTCCTCGCTGCTGCCCACGGCCCGCTCCCCTTCCTCGGCCACATTGTCCGCCGTCGCCTCGTCCTGCAAAAGTCATGGTGACCATGTCGATAGATTGCTTTTCTTCTGGAGTGGTTTTCCGCTTTGTACTGCTGTTCCTCCGAGCTTGAGTTGGAACGGCCGTTGCCAACAAAGAGCCATGAGTGTCGTCGTTGGTAGCTGCGAACTCACTAGCTAACTGAATCATCTGATTCAAGTCAAGCTGATGATTGTCCTGCAAGCACTTCAGCTTATGTCGGAGTAACGTGCCTCTTTCCAACCCATCGATGAAGGCGTCCATGGCAGTCTGGGCGTGCACTCCTACGCAGGAATTCTTCATATCCAGCCAGCGGGAGAGGTAGGTGCGAGATGTCTCGTCTTTCTCTTGCACGCACCGTTGTAGATCGCCCACAGTGCAGGGACGCTTGTATGTACCCTCAAAGTTTTTGGTGAACGCTTCTTGCATGTCCAACCAGTTGTAGTTAGATTTCTCCGGCAAGTCGTCGATCCATTGACGGGCCGTGCCCGCCAACATTAACGGGAGGTACTTGACGGCGACGTTGGGGTTGCCTCCAGCAATCTCCACCGCGTTGCCGTAGTCCTGCAACCATGTGGCAGGCTTGGCGATGCCGTCATAGGGCTTGATGGTCTTGTCAATCCGGAAACCTTTGGGGTAAGTTGCGGACCGTATTGCAGGTCCAAAGCAACGTGGTCCCATGTATGGTCCTTCCCGGGCCTCATGGATCTTATCGATCCGCGAACGTGCATCATATGGCTCCGGGTTCTTCTTCTTGTTATCAACAGGGGATGGGCTGCGCGAACGATGCGGGCCTCTTCCGTCATGCTGACTGCTTGGCGGTGACGGAGGCGGAGCTGGCGGTGGGTTAGCCTTCTTGCTGTTACCCTCCTGCGACGCCCCACGCCTGTCATAGACCTGTTCCACTGCCTCCGGCAATATATCCTGCTCCAGAAGGGTCTTGGCGACGGGGAGGTTAAGGAGTGGGGTGGGCATCACCTGCTTGCCTTCACTGTCAATGTATGGCTTGGCCTGTGCCGGCTTCGAGGGAGCCCATCCTAGGTTGCGCTGTACACCAGGATCGTTGATGACGCAAGCCGGAGCTTTCCTAGCCTTCAGCTGCTGGAGCAGAGTCTTGTACTCGGCCTCCATTGCTCTAGCTTTTTCTATGGACTTCTGCGCGTTGACCAGATCTCGATCTAGTTTAGTGCCTTGCTCCGCGATGGCTTGCGCTTCCTCCAGTAGGTGCTGGCGCTTCTCGTCAAGCTGAGTCACGTTCCGGATATGATCAACAGTTAGTGGCTTAACGAGGAGATTGCCGTACATCACTCTATCAGCTGGAGTAACATGGGCTGCTGCCGACGTGGATGCTGGAGGCGGCAAGTTTGCGGTGTTGTTGTTGCTCGGACCGGTGCCGAGTTCCTGCGGCTGCTGCACTGGGTTAGGCGGAGGCGGCATGACCTTTGCGTGATCAATGTCGTCTGCAATTAGTGGCCCCTTCCCCTTATCCAGTGCCGTAGGCAGAGCTTGCCCGGGCTGGTCTTCATCCATCGTTGTCCCAATGGTGACGAACACCCCTCGAGACATGACGGTGTTATTAGCTTGCTCGTCACGCGTACTCCTCCTCCATCTCCTGCATGGCGGAGTCTAGCTCTTCGGGACTGAAGTCTATTTCCTATGAATCTGCACTGGAATCAGCTTAAAGCGCGTCAATAACAGAGTCGGAGGGTGCCAGGACTTCCTCGATGACGGGCGGTGGAGGTGCAACGGCCTCGACGATGACTGGAAGTGGTGGTGCTACTGCGACGATGGCGGCCGGAGGCGGTGGTGGAGGTGGCTGAATCGGAGGGGCTCCGTCGATGAGCGCAAGCGCTATCTGAGCTGCCGCTTCAGCCTCCGCGTAGTTCTTGACGGTGTTTACCATGCCTTCGAAGGTGAGGCTCCCTGACGCCTGCTGCCGTCTTAGAGAATGTCGGAGAAGCGTGCCATGGTCCAGTCCTTCCACAAAGTGATAGATGGCATCATCATTGGGGTAGTTGGCTAGGTCGGCCCGTATGCGGAGCCACCTGGCGAGGTAGTCGCGGGGGTTTTCGCCCTCTCTCTGAATGCATCACGCCAGATCGAAGATGGTAACCACTCCGGCGAACTTGGATCTCTGTTGTCCAGACGCACGGGCGAAGCCGACGGATTTGTAGTGATCTTCCACCATTATATCCTGCACAGGGGCGGTTTGGGTGGGTCTTGAATTTTCCAATTTTTGTCGGCAAACTCCGAGGAGAGATCCGACATCGATCCTTCCGTGAACGTATCCTGCCCGTAGGCGGTCCATGCGGGTCTTGATTCTCCTCCGACTCCCAGGGAACTAGTGCCCGAGTCGGTTTCGCCAATGAAGAGGTGGATGTCTCCGATAGGAACGATCAAACACCGCGTAGGGTTCGTCTTCGCCAGGATCCAGAACTTGTCGGGGGGGACGATCGGAACGTTGCCTGAGAAGAGAACGCGATCGATGGCTACGGTTTCGCCGATTCCCGCGAAGATCTTGGTCCTCGCCCGCTAAAGAGCTTGAAGCGCCTCTTGCCCCACGGTGGGCGCCAAATGTCGTGGTATTGCCGACGAGTACGCCATGGAGGGGTCCTCCCAGTGCGTGTTTAGAGACGTGGGGTAAGGCAGACGGTTGACGGGTACGAGGTAACACAGCTTACCCAGGTTCAGATCCCACAACGGTGGCGGAACCCTACTCTTGCTATAAATCACTATAATGGCAATACGCCGAGTTACAGAGATTAGGTTCGCTGTGCGAGGTGACTAGAAAGTCTAAGTTATCGTTCCCTAAAGGCTCCCATAGGCCCGGCTTATATAGTCGTCAGGTCCTAGGGTTACAGGGAAAAGTCCTAGCCGGACAGGTTACAGAGTTCTACACCGTCTATTACTAGTCTTTTGTATCTTGCACTCCAAGGCTCCGGGTACGCTGGTGACTCCACCGTAGCCTTCCTTTATCCGGCATGGGCCTCCCTTCTGGATCCACCTAACTGGGCCGCCCAGCAGGCCATAGGCCATGCTACCGACTATGCGCCACCCGGGTTAGTCGGATAAGAGACATGCTATGAGGACACCCATATAGCATATCCCCAACAAGGAGCAAAATGCGTGATCAGAGGTCGTATTACAGTTATGGTTCGACTCAGGTTGCATCTATAAGTCAAGATCATCCTGATGCAGGAAGCAGTCAGAGGATAAGTGGGCAACAACAGTGGATACCAAAGAACGATGGCGAAAAGCTATATGAACATAAGAAACCTTATCAATAAAGGCAAAAGTACACATACGATATGATGCTGGACCAACCATGCAAGTTTCATACGCCGAGTCCAAGTAAGCCGGCAAACCACACAACTCGACAATGTACTTGGTTCCAGAAGGGTGACAGAGTAGACTCGCCAATTCAGCAGCTACCGCCACCTCCCCCACCACCACTTACAGGGGGAAATGCTCAAGTTATTGGAACTGAGGAGAGGTATGAAAATCAATAGCCAAGATACCGTAACCAAGAAAGAAGAGAATATGTGCATCAAGTGCAAGATCCAAGGAACGATGACGCTCATGTTGGCCATGGAACTAGAAACGAGTACAGAGAGCATAACCAGAGTTATGTTGTGTTTGTAACAGAGCCGAATGATAAGAAAAGTCAATAGAGTCGGATGATGGAAGTGAACGCTACAATGCCAGCGATACCAAAGTATATGCATTGGTCTGAGCAGGAGATAACGTGGAGCATAAAGGATCATCCCAATATCATGCCAACTCCAGGAGGGTACTCTCTAGTGCTAGATCCAACTTTCATGGGCCCAGATATCAATGTGAAGTTCTCCAAGGTACTGATAGTTGATGGCAGTAGCATCAATATCATGTACAAGGATACTATGCTCAAGTTGGGCATCACCATGAACATGCTGGAGCCGACTAAAACAACATTCCATGGCATTGTGTCGGGATTGTCATGTGAGCCAATTGGAAAGATTTGGGTTGACGTCTTATTCGACAACAGGGAAAAATGTCGTACTGATGCCATAGAGTTTGAGGTGGTAGACCTTGTCATCTTGTATCATCCATTACTCGGCAGGCCAACTATGGAAAATTTTATGGCCACTCCCCACATTGCTTATCTGAAGATGAAGTTGTCGGGTCCATGTGGAGTTATTACAGTTGAACGTGACTACAAGCAATCTATTGCATGCGCCTCAGCCGGCTCTTCGCTGGCCGAGTCACTGGTAATAGCAGAGGAAAAGCAGCAAATGATGGAGGTTGCAGCATTGGCTAAGGAAGCACAAATGTCTATGTCAGCACACACTAACCTACATGGCAGTGTGTCCTTCCAAGATACTAAGAAGACAAAAAGATACAGATTGATGAGGCTTTCCCAGAGCACAGTGACTATTGGCGCCGGGTTATCTGACAAATAGGAAAGTGAGTTCACCAACTTCCTCCATGAGAATCGGGATATTTTTGCATGGTCCACATAGGATTTGCAAGGTGTTCCGAGGGAGTTGGCTGAGCACTCTCTGCACGTAGGGCCAGATGCCAAGCCGGTGAAGCAACCCCTCCGCCGCTTTGCCAAGGATAGGAGGAAAATAATAGCTGTCGAGGTAGCCAGGCTCTTGGCTGCTGGGTTCATCATGGAAGTACTACATCCAGATTGGTTGTCAAATCCAGTCTTGGTCGAGAAAAAGAAGGATGAACCAAACGTGGCTGTGGTATGGCGCATGTGTATTGACTACACGAACCTTAATAAGGCGTGTCCAAAGGATCCATTTCCATTGCCACGGATCAATCAATTCATTGGCTCTACTGCCGGGTGTGAGTTGTTGTCATTCGTAGATGCGTATTCTGGTTTCCACCAGATACCACTGGATCTGAGTGATCAAATAAAGACAACTTTTATCACACCGTATGGGGCTTATTGCTATCGTACTATGCCATTTCGATTGAGAAATGCAGGTGCAACATATCAAAGATGCATGCAAAAATGCTTACAAGATCAGCTTGACAGAAACGTTCAAGTGTATGTCGATGATGTAGTAATAAAAACCAAACAAAGTCATACTCTAATCGAAGACTTGCGTCAAACATTCACAAACTTAAGAAGATTCCAAATGAAACATAAACATGAAAAATGCACCTTTGGTGTCCCGGCTGGAAAATTACTCGAATTCCTTGTATCCGGCTCAGGAATTGAGGCTAACCCGACAAAGATCAGGGCCATCAAAAGAATGGAATTGCCGGAAACCCTCAATGATGTCCAGAATTTCATAGGGTGCCTGGCCTCATTGAGTAGGTTTGTAAGTCGGCTAGGCGAAAAAGCCTTACCATTATATCAACTGATGAAAAAATCAGATAAGTTCACATGGACATAGCAAGCTGATAGCGCTTTCCATGAACTCAAAAATATATTGGCAGCAATACCAATATTAGCCTCACCACTATCCAAAGAGCCAATGTTGCTCTATGTCGCAGCAACCAATCGAGTTTTCAGTGCGGTAATAGTGGTAGCGCGCGAAGAAGAGGGAAAATCAGTCCAAAGACCAGTTTACTACCTGAGCGAAGTTCTCTCTACGTCGAAACAGAATTACCCTCACTATCAAAAAATGACATATGGGGTGTATATGGCAGCAAAAAAAGCTGAAACATTATTTTCAGGAACACCCAATCCGGTTAATATGTGAGGAACCTATCTCGGGCATATTAGGCAGTAAAAACGCCAGCGGCCGAGTGGCAAAATGGGCCATAGATCTAGCACCGTATACTCCACAGTATGATAGGAGATATGCCATCAATTCACAAGATGTAGCAGAATTTTTCATAGATTGGATGGAGATGCAATATGAGCTGCCGTCAACAGACCCGAATTACTGGAGGACGCACTTTGACGGGTCCAAGACAAAAATGGGCCTTGGCGCCGGGATAGTTCTTACCTCGCCAAAGAAGGATTAGCTCAAGTATGTGTTGCAGATCAACTTCGCTGCATCCAACAATGTTGCCGAGTATGAGGCACTTGTTCATGGGATAAAAGTGGCTAAGGAGATTGGCATCAAAAGAATCATGTGCTTTGGCGACTCGGACTTGGTTATTCAGCAAGTATCTGGGCACTGGGACACGCTAGACATGAATATGGCATTGTATCATTTCCATGTGTAGCAAATTTCGGGATACTCTGATGGATGTGAGTTTCATCACGTACCCATAGCATAAAATGAGGCAGCTGATGTACTTTCAAAGCTAGGGTCATCTCGGCAAGCAATCCCGCCGGGAGTAGCACTGGAACATCTCATAAAGCCATCAATCAAGCCATCACCCGAATCCGAATCAATCTTCATCCCAGCGAGCCAGGAATCGGATGTTGTGCCAATGGACATTGACACAAGGACAGGATCGAGTAACCCGGGGACTGCTCCACAGAACTCGGGGACTTCGAAATCACACTCGAGGACTCCTTAGGTTATGTCGGCAGAAACTATGTCGCCCGAGCCCATGGAAATTGATGGAGAAACAGATCCAGCACCAGTGATACCAATTTGGGCACAACCAATATTCAACTACCTAAAAGATGGAACATTGCCACATGATGAGGTATTGGCAAGACAAACAGAAACAAGGGCAAAAGCATATACCATAATTAACAAGGAGTTGTACAAGAGGAGTGTGACAAGTGTATTAGAACTTTGTGTTAGCTCAGAGCAAGGCTAAGAGATACTTTTGGATATTCACCAAGGAGAATGTGGGCATCATGCTTCGTCAAGAGCATTGGTAGCCAAGGCATTTCGACATGGATTTTATTGGCCAAGCGCACTCGTGGAGGCGTAGGATCTGGTAAGAAAATGCAATGGGTGTCAATGATACGCAACAAAAACACATTTGCCAGCATCATAGCTAAAGACTATACCAATCACTTGGCCATTTGCGGTATGGTGCATGGATATGGTAGGACCATTTAAAATCGCGCGTGGCGGCATGACTCACATACTTGTGATGGTTGACAAATTCACGAAATGGATAAAAGTGAAGCCCATCAAAAAGCTTGTTGGAAAAACAGCTGTCACATTCCTGAGGGATATAATCCTAAGATATGGCTACCCGCATAGCGTAATCACAGACAATGGCACAAACTTTGTCGAAGGAGATTTTGCTCAGTTCTGTAGGGAAAATGGAATAAGACTTCACCTAGCGCCAGTTGCTCACCCATAATCAAATAGGCAAGTTGAACGAGCTAATGGGCTAGTTCCATCCGGGATAAAACCTCGGCTAATCGAACCACTCCAAAGATCACCTGGTTTTTGGATAGAGGAATTACCCTCAGTATTGTGGATCTTAAGGACAACTCTGAATCGATCAACTGGCTATACGCTGTTCTTCCTTATCTATGGGGCAGAAGCAGTGTTGCCTGCCGACATAAAGCATGACTCGCCAAGAGTAAGGAAATATTTGGAAGCCGAGGTAAAAGAAGCTCGAGAAGATGGAGTTGACTTACTTGAAGAAGCTAGAGAACTGGCATTGTCCAGATCATCGATATACCAACAAAATCTCCGACGTTATCACAGCCGGAAAGTTCACCCTCATGTATTCCAAAAAGGGGATTTGGTACTTAGACTAGTGCAATGCACAGCTGGGATGCACAAGCTATCACCCCCATGGGAAGGTCCGTTCATTGTAAGCAAAGCATTGCACAATGATTCATACTATCTTATAGATGCCTGTGAGGCACAAAAGAACAAGGCAGATAGGTCAGGTGATGAAACCAAAAGGCCATGGAATGTGGCATTGCTTCGTCCTTTCTATACTTAGGGAAAGCAATGTATGTATCTCTCAAACTCTCATATGTCGGACACTTATGACAGTTATGTGCTAATAATAAAAATGGTATGACTCGAAAAATTGACTCGGGGACTCCCCCTCATGTTTATTGCTTCTTATCCTTATGTCGGCTGGCGCTGTCGCCTAAACTTATCTCAGAATAGTAGTGTATACTCGTCTAAATTCACCTCTTCGACTTTGCTGTTGTCCGAAAACACAGCTTCATGGCAAGCAAGAGAAAAATACCAAGGAAGAGTAAACATGAACAACAGATAAGAAAAGGAAATAAATGAGTGTCGACCCTATGTATATTTATAACTAACCCATTGCAGGATATGTCCGCCTATATGTCGAATCACTCTAGGTCAAGTTGCCTAGTTTCAACCCGCTAACTTAATCCTTATGGTTTTGAGACTCTAATGTCGAACGCCAAGAGCCAAAGACAAGGGATAAGGAAAACGGCAAATGAAACTCGAGGACTTGCCCCTAAATGATTCGCATTTCATCCAAAATATAAGTTTTTGCCTTTACAAAAGGCACACGAGCAAAAGAACTGCAATATTTGTTACATCTGCACCCGGCATACCGGGGATCTCATGAAAGTTAAGCGTTTTTTATCCAGCCTAAGAGGCAGCTGGACTTGGAGGGGCTTCATCAGCAGGCTTAGAGTTGGGCGCGTCGTCAGGCTCAACCGAGTCATTTATGACAGCCGAAGTGGCCACATCTGACTTGGTTGCTTCGCTGTCAGCAGCACTTTCTTCAGCAACCTCGGCGGCAGGCTTAGCAGCATCGAGGAAACTTAGCCCATCACACCAAGCATGGATCAAGGCGTATCCCACCATCGCGTAGATTCGCTCCCGGCGCCTCTTGATGAGCTCTAGATCATGGGTCCACTTGCCTTCATCCCTTATGATTTGAAGAACATCAAGGTTGATGTCTTCATACCAATATAGAATGAAGGACAAGGCCTTGTCTACGGCAGCACGGCCAGCCGACTCATGCCACTCATCCAACCGTTCCTCAGAGAGCAGAAGCCTGGCGGCAAGAGGCTCAAGGAGTTCAGGGGGGTCTTTGTCTGGCTAGAGCGTCCTAAAGACATGAATTTTCTGACTTAAGTATGTTGACCCCACATGACTTCACAGTGGTAACCTCGCCATCTTTCAGAGCACAAAACTTGGACTGCACCTTCTTCAAGGACCTCAAAGCAAACATGTTGGCTTCGGGTAAGTTCTCTGCAAGGAAAGAGCAAATCATCAGGGACAACAAAGAGATGGAAATAAGAACAAGAGTGCAGTGAATAGAGTAAGAACTCACTAGCGATGAAAGAGTTGATGGAGCCTTTGCCTTCGCTTGAAGGGAATCCAGGTCTTGGTGAGCCGTGTCTAAGGCTAACTCGGCATCCTTGATCAGCTCATTCATTTTCTCAGTTTTGCCAGAGAATTGCGCCTCGTTTTTAGCAAGCTCCTGGAACAGACATTCAAGCTCTGACTTATGCTTCCGCTCCATTTCCGCCATCTGCTGTTTGAGCCGAGTCACCTTGTGTCTCTCCTTTTGGAGCTCGATATAGTTATGCCATGCTTATTCGAGAAAGTGTTCCATCAATCCCGGCATGGAAACGATATCCCGGAGTTGTTAGTCGAGAAAAAGTATCTCGGCTACTCTGAGATACAACAAATGGACAAAGTTTCTAAGGAAAAGAGCACTACCTTCAGTGTCAGAAATTTGCCAGTGGAGGGCATCGATGGTGGACTGAGCAGTAGCTGTGGAAAAGAGTAACACGAGTAAATTAATATAAAAGGAAAAAATGGCCAGTAAGAGGGAGGCCGAGTAATGGGATATACCTCGGCCTTGGTTCTCGACCTTTAGGTTGCGATGAGCAGCAGCAAGTTTTTGATACTTCAATATAAGGGTTTGGTGTATCTTGGTGCGCTCGTTGTGCGGGAGCTGTAAAAGAGAGATAAACAGAAAATACTTAGTGGATCAAAGTATCCAATCCCTACAGAAAATAAAAAGAGATACATTCTGGTTCTAAGCTTACATCCGAGTAATTACTTTACTCGACAGTAACCTCGGGGGCTAGGGATCAGATTTTTAGCATAAGATCTTCGCAAAAACATAAAAAATCATGCTTAACTTCTAAGCTTACAGCTGAGTAACTGCGTTACTCAACTGTAACCTCGGGGGCTAGGGATCAGATTTCCAACACAAGGTCTTGGCAAGAAGAAGAAAAAGGCATGCCCTAACTAGGAGCTTACAGCCGAGTAAGCTCCTTACTCGGCAGTAACCTCGGGGACTAGGGAATATGTGGATAAAAAATACTCAGAACATGAAAGAGTAAGTGGTTGCATACCTCGTTCACCCGGTCGACTTGCGTCATGAGTGCAATAGCTTGGTGGGTCATCTCTGACACGGTCTTGGGGCCTAGCTGCACTTGCTGCTGACCCAAACCCGAAGGAGCTTCGGAGTCTACCTCTTGATCGCCTGTAGCATTCTATGCTAGAGAAAAGGGCTCGACAGAGCCAAGGACGTGTCCGCTGAGCGTCCGAGTAAGAACTTTACCTTTTTTTAAGGAAGCTCCTACGCCGGCACGGGTAGCAACGGGCTAGCATGCAAAGCGCTGGCTCTAGGAGCGCTGCCAGATCCAGCAGCAGATTTTCCCAACTGACCCACCGTAGCAGGTGTCTTTGTTGATGTAGTTGGATTTATCTGCGGAGCTGAACCCTGGGAAAAAACCAGAGTCCGCTGCTTGGAACTCGTCGTGTTGGTGGGCGCAGTTCAGGCCTGGCCAGACGAAGCAGGCCGGGTCTGGCTCTTTGTTGCTGGAGCTGGAGGAGTAGGTCTTGTGCTTGGTTGCTGAGGCGGAGGAGCCGCATGAGCAGGCTCACTAGATGGTTGGGAAGCAGAGGCAGGTGTTTCCTTTACTAGGAGAGATGTAGTAAACACCTTCTGGCTGGACTCGGCGCCGATGTTGCCGGCACCGGGTCTCAAATTCAAGTTATCAGAAGCAATGGGGGATACGGGCCGAGTCTATCCTGCAGATTGCGCTGTCGGGACGACTTCAGGCTGAGGCTGGGAAGCCTCAACTGTAGAAGCAGAGACCCTAACAAGTCTCTGAGGTTCAGGAACAGCGCGGGCAGGGGACACTGGCATAGGAATTGAAGATGCCATGCAAGTGGCAGACTGGGTCACAGACATGGCAGTGCTGAAAACAAAAGCGAAGGCCTATAAGGGAAGCACCCTACAAAAGGAGATATCCTAAGGAAAAGGAGAAATATCAGGTAGCAAGATTTACCCGGAAACGAGGGGGTCGCGCAGCGCGGGTCGAGCAACTCGGCGTGGAGCCTTGTGGGGCTACGAAGTCCGAGCTTCAGGGGCCGCGACAGCGTTGACCCGATGCTTCTTGGAAGGATGAGCACCACTAGTGGAGGCCCCATGCCGCTTACCCGGCTTGGCAATAGGGATTTTGCCACGACCGCCGGTGGCGAGGGGAGCATCCTCGTGTATCTTACCAGCTGCATCAGTAAATGCAAGATTCAATGGGATAAGCCGAAAACACAAGGAAAAAGTTAAGTACCTCTAGAATCTCATAGTCATCATCATCATCGTCTGAACAACCCCGCGAAGCGTTTCGGGTAAGATTCTTACCCGGAGTCGGAGCAGCGGCGGCATGCGGAATGGGCATGAAACACTCCAAGTCAAACTCTTCATCATCATCGTCAGATCGATCGCTGAAATAACCGCTGGGAGCAACGGTTTTGTCGTCACCCTGGTGCACAAGATTCTGCAGAAGGCAAAGAGAACAAAGTCAGTACAAGAAACCGATGACAAGTAAATGCCGAGTAAATATGTTGGCAGCATTCGTTTACTCGAAAACTTAACCATGGAACGAGTCTATCCCGGCTGAAGGGGGGACAACTCCAAGTCCAATATTCCGCCAGATTTAGCTTGAAGATAGAGTTGACTCGGCGAGCGACAGAGTCATTGGTAAGATCAAGGGTAGAATGGCGAGTGGGGTCATGCGAACCACTCATGAAGCAGATCTTGTGACACCTAGCTTGGATATGGCCGACTCGGCGGCTGATGAAGGTTCACATCAAGTCCTCCTCAGTCAAATTAAACTGCTCCTTTGGGTCAAGCAGCCTCTCAATGACACTGTGAGCCTCGTTCGCCGCTGGGTACTTGTCCCGCAGGTTAAGCTACCAGAGGTCCTTTCTAGGAACTTCGTCTTTGAAGGGGGGAAGGCGGATGAAATCGTTTTTCCTACTGTTCTTGACATAGAAAAAAATTCAATGCCACTTCTTGCAAGAGTCTAAACCAATGACGCGAGGAAAAATGGAGTCCCTCCTGGGCGTGATGCTAGCAGCACCGCACCGGGTAGGCCTCTTCTCAGAGGAGGGAACACCGGGATCCGGAACAACTTGGATACAAAAATTAAAGTACTTGGCCCAAAGAAGAACTATGGGCCAGAGACCAAGATAGACCTTGCAGGCAGAAATAAAGCAAGATAAGGAGCCAATGGCATTGGCGGGAAGATGATGCATTTTCAAGTGAAAGGTAGACAAAAATAACTCGAACAAAATCGCTGACAAGGAGAGCAAAGCCATGCTCAAAGTGGGACAGAAAAACTACCCGCTCATCAGTCTCGGGCTTGGGAGAAATATCACCAAGAGGAAGGCGGCACTCAATGTCAAGATGAATGCGCCTGGTAGCGCGCAGGCACTCAACTTCCCACAGAGTAACCTCTGAGCCCTCCCAGGTGCCGCGCTCGCTGGCGATCTCATGTTCTTACACCTCCTCGCCTCTGTCACGGGCATCCATGAACTCCATTGGCTCGGGCCCTTCCTCCGTCGGAAGCGGCCTAGATTGCCAAGGACCCGTCAAGGAATCGAAGGAAGGAAGAGGGAAGCGCTTGGCCAGTGCTGCGAGCAATAAGAAGAACAAAGGGGCAGTTGCATATTGGAGCGGCGCGAGGAAGAAGAAGGCAGGGGGAAACTGAAGCGGCAGGGCGGTTAAGTCCCCCCACACCCCTACTTAAGGGGAGTAAAAACCCCAAGTGTGGGATCCTGTGCACCATGTGGCTAAGATGTGGCCGTGTACGTGGAAAAATGAATGCATCAGCGAGTGCCACGTGTGCACGATACACGAGCCAGGCCACACCATGTCATGCTGCGCAATACACGAGGCACTGAGTGATGGGACTGCCACAGTGATGGGAGTAACTGCGCTGCCGTCACTGTGCTGTCAGGATTTGAGACAAAATTTGAGGCAAGCCATCATGATTACAACCTTTCAGTGACTAAGATTAATATAAAAAGGCGAAGCTGACATGACAAAGCCAGATATGACTCGGCGAAGGTCAAAAAGACTTCTCTAAGTCAAAAATGAGACTCGGAGATACCTTGGTGGACTCGGCAAAGATCAAGGTTAGGACAAATGGGCCATTATCCATATAAAATAAAGAAGAAAAAGAGAAGTTACAGTTAAGTTAAAGGAACCTGGAGACGCCTAACAACAAAAACTGCTAGGCCTCGCCAGCTTTGGGAACTAATGTCGGGTGGATAACCCCTGGTAGAGTCATAAGGGATAAAACATTGCCCATCTTGGCTTAAGCCAAGTCAAAGAAACAACCAGCCGAGTCTCAATGGCTGGGATATGAAGCCTGTGTAAGGCCGACATATAAAGTATGTCGTCCCACACAGGACAAAGACGTTTATCTTGCAGGTAACGACAAGCCGGATCTCTTGAGGGAAGGCCGAGTCAAGAAGGACGCATGGCACCTTTCCGATTAAGATCCAAGAGGGACCATGGTAAAGCATTGTCAAAAGAGAAGGGCGCCGCCGGGTGACACCAAAGGAGCTGGGTGACACCAAAAGCAAGGAGTGACGTATAAAGCATTGTATGACGCCTTAGAGCTGGCGACTACGTACGGAAGGACCGTTGGATGTACAGCTTTATTGACTGGGTCAGGGGCCTAGGGCTGGACCATGACCCGGCCCGCACAGTGAGGACCAAGATCCAAACAGTAAACCCTAAGGCCCAAAAAATGTAACCTATCTATTCCCGTTGCTTATATAAGGAGGGGGATAGCTAGGGTTTAAAGGCATCGATCGGTAGTGAAGTAGTGCCCCATGGCTATGCTAAAACAGCTCAAGGAGCACTTGTAAACACCAAGGAGGAATAAAAACCACAAGTTTGGAGAGTTCATCGTGTTCATCGTGCGCGGCAGGACCGTGCACTTCCTCCCCGGTGACCTCAAGCGTCCATTCGGCCTCCAACTTAAGCCTACACATTATAGGGTTTCGTAGCATGGAAAACAAAAAATTTCTACCTCATACGAACAAACAATCCAAGATCTATCTACTAGATTGTAGCAACGAGTCGATGGAATAACTCACCCTCGAAGATTCCAAAGTGTTTAACGAGAGCGGATTCTCGTGGGTGATGTAGTCGTACTCTTCCCAATCTCAAGATCGCGTAGACGATCCTTCCGGCGCTGCATTCCGACAGCGCTTCCGCAGTCGGTCACACGTTCGGTACTCGACGAAGACCTTCCTCTCCCTTGTTCCAGCAGGCAGCCGAGGTTGTAGCACTCTCCTCGCGATTCCGGCAGCACAACGGCGTGGTACCGGAAGTAGAGGGGAGACCTCGCAGGGCTTCACCTTAAGCCGGAGCGAGTATGGTGGACTATGAGAGAACCCTCGGTGATCTAGGGTTTAGACACACCAAGGAGGGGGCAAGGCCGGCGGCTAGGGTTGACCTAGGTGGTGGCGGCGAGTTTCCCTAGACGGCGGCGGCTATGGTGGGCGGCGGCGGCTAGGGTTAGGGTTTAGAGGTGGAGGTGTTGTGTACTTGGAGGGGCAACCCTACCCCTCCTTATATAGGTGGAGGGAGGCGCGCCATGGGAGGGGAGTCCCTCCCCAACTTGGATCCCAAGTGGGCCGGCGGTGGAGGGGAGGAAATCCTCCCCAAGTAGGTTTCCTACTTCCCCTCCACCTTCCAAAATAGCCGTTTGACTTTTCAAATTGGCGTTTGACTTTTCAAACTAGGATTTGATTAAACCCTTTATTTTGTTCAGCAATGACACCTAGTATATGATGCAATCATTCCAACTTGGTATGACACATTCATGTACCCTTCCCCTCCGGAGTGTCGGACATTCCAGAACCTTCTAGAACATTCCCGATGAAAACACCGGAACCATTCTCCAACCCCGAAACAGGACTTTCCTTATATGAATCTTATTCTCCGGACCATTCCGGATCTCCTCGTGATATCCCGGATCCCATCCGAGACTCCGAACAACATTCGGTCTCTTACTCATCATTCCATAACTACTCAAACAATGCCGAATCCTTAAGTGTGTCTCCCTACGGTTCGTGAATTATGCGGACATGATCGAGACACTTCTCCGAAGAATAACCAATAGAGGAATCTAGAAATTCATACGGCTCCCACATATTTCTGCGATTACTTTGTGATCGAATGAACCACTTACATACGATACCAATTTCCCTTTGTCTCACAATAGTTTACTTATCCGAGGTTATGATCGTCGGTATCTCTGCATACCTAGTTCAACCTCGTTACTGATAAGTACTGTTTTCTCGTTCCCGTGATATGTGATCCCTTGTGAGCCAGTCACATGCTTGCAAGTTAATTGGATGACATTCCACCGAGAGGGCCCAGAGTATATCTATCCTTCATATGGATGGACAAATCCCACTCTTGATCCATGTGTCTCAACCAGTACTTTCCGAACACTCAATGCCACCTTTATAGCCACCCAGTTATGGTGTGGTGTTTGATGTCATCAAAGCATCCTTCCGGTGAAGGTGATATGCATGATCTCATGGTCGAAGGAATTAGGTTACTATGTATCGGAAAGCATATAGCAATTGAACTATTAAAATGACTTGATCTTTATGCTACGCTTATCTATAGGAGTATGTCCACCATATCATTCTCCTAACGATATGATCTTGTTGTTAATAACATCTCAATGTTCATGATAGGGAAACCACAATCATTTATTAACCAACAAGCTAGTATTATGAAGAAGCTTTACTAGGGACTTCAAATTAAGTTTACAAATCACACAAGTATTAAAGTTTCCTTGTTAATACTATTATAGCATGAATGTAAATATTTATCATAAACACAAAGATATAATAATAACTATATTTATTATTGCCTCTAGGGCATATCTCCAACAGTCTCCCACTTGCACTAGAGTCATCTAATCTAGATTACATGGTAATATACCGAACACCCATGGCAGTTTGGTGCTGGTCATGTTTTGCCCTCGGGAGAGGTTTAGTCAACGGATCCGCCACATTCAGATCTGTGTGTACTTTGCAAATCTTTATGTCCCCATCTTGGACATGTTCTCGAATAGCGTGAAAACGTAGCTTGATGTGCTTCAGCTTCTTGTGTGACCTTGGTTCTTGCGCATTGGCTATGGCGCCCATGTTATCACAGTAGATAGACATTGGGTCCAGCACACTTGGAACCACACCCAGCTCTGTAATGAACTCTTTCATCCATATCGCTTCTTGTGAAGCCTCTGAAGCAGGAATGTATTCCGATTCAGTTGAAGATCTCGCCACAACGCTTTGCTTTGCACTCCTCCAGCTAACTGTTGCACCATTCAATGTAAATACGTATCCAGATTGTGATTTAGAATCATCCGGATCGGTGTTCCAACTAGCATCAGTGTAACCATTAACAACGAGCTGTTCATCACCTCCATAAGAAAGAACCATATCCTTAGTTATTCTCAAATACTTAAGGATGTTTTTGACCGCTGTCCAATGATCCACTCCTGGATCACTTTGATATCTGCTAGTCAAACTAACATCATATGCAATGTCGGGTCTAGTACATAGCATGGCATACATTAGAGATCCTATGGCTGAGGCATAGGGAGTCTTACTCATCCTTTCTCTATCTTCTGCCGTTGTCGGACTTTGAGTTTTACTCAAGGTCGTATTGGGCAACATGGGCAAGAACCCTTTCTTGCTATCTTCCATTCCAAACCTCTTTAGAACTTTGTCCAAATATGTACTTTGTGACAATGATATTAGGCATCTCGATCTATCTCTACAAATCTTTATGCCTAATATGTAAGCTGCTTCGCCAAGATCTTTCATTGAAAAACTATTATTCAAATATTCCTTGACATTATTAAGAAGGTCTACATCATTCCCATTCAACAATATGTCATCTACATATAGTATTAAGAATGCTACAGAGCTCCCACTCACTTTCTTGTAAATACAAGCTTCTCCATAAGTTTGTATAAAACCAAAACTTTTGATTACCTTATCAAAATGTTGATTCCAACTTCGGGATGCTTGCTTCAACCCATAGATGGACCGTTGAAGTTTGCATACCTTGTTAGCATCTTTAGGATCGACAAAACCTTTGGGTTGCATCATATACAACTTTTCATCAATGTCTCCATTGAGGAACGTTGTTTTGACATCCATCTGCCATATTTCATAATCGTAATATACAGCGATTTCTAACATAATCCTCACAGACTTTAGCTTCGCTACAGGTGAGAAAGTCTCATCGTAGCCAAATCCTTGAATTTGTCGAAACCCTTTTGCGACAAGTCGAGCTTTATAGACAATAACATTACCATCAACATATGTTTTCTTCTTGAAAATCCATTTGTTCTCGAAAGCCTTCCGGCCATTCGGTAGGTCCACCAAAGTCCATACTTGGTTTTCGTACATGGATCCAATCTCGGATTTCATGGCTTCTTGCCATTTATTGGAATCTGGGCTCATCATCGCTTCCTCATATGTCGCAGGGTCATCGGTGTTGTCCACCAACATGACATTCATAACGGGATCATACCAATCAGGAGTGGTACGAGTTCTCGTTGACCTGTGAGGCTCTGTAGCAACTACAACCGAAGTTTCATGATCATCATCATTATCTTCCTCTCTTATTGGTGCAGGCACCACAGGAACTTCTTCCGGTGCTGCGCTACTCGCAATTTTGAGAGAAGGTTCGACAACCTCGTCGAGTTCTACTTTCCTTCCAGTCACTTCTTTCGAGAGAAATTCCTTCTCTAGAAAGGATCCATTTTGGCAACGAAGATTTTTACCTCGGATCTATGATAGAAGGTATACCCAATAGTTTCCTTCAGGTATCCTATGAAGACGCATTTTTCCTCTTTGGGTTCTAGCTTGTCTGGCTGTAACTTCTTTACATAGGCTTCGCAACCCCAAACTTTACGGAACGACAATTTAGGTTTCTTCCCAAACCATAATTCATACGGTATCGTTTCAACGGATTTAGATGGTGCCCTATTTAAAGTGAATGCGGCTGTTTCTAATGCATAACCCCAAAATGATAGCGGTAAATCTGCAAGTTACATCATAGAACGAACCATATCTAAGAGAGTTCAATTACGACATTCGGACACACCATTACGCTGTGGTGTTCCCGGCGGTGTCAATTTTGAAAGTATTCCGCATTTCTTCAAATGCTCGCCAAACTCGTAACTTAGATATTCACCTCCACGATCAGAACATAGAAATTTAATCTTCTTGTTACGTTGATTCTCAACCTCACTTTGAAATTCCTTAAACTTCTCGAAAATTTCGGACTTATGTTTCATGAAATAGATATACCCATATCTACTCAAGTCATCCGTGAAGGTAATAACATAACGATAACCACCACGCGATGCTACACTCATTGGACCACACACATCGGTATGTATGATTTCCAATAAGTTCGTAGCTCGCTCCATCATACCAGAAAATGGAGTCTTAGTCATTTTACCCATCAGACATGCTTCGCATCTATCAAGTGATTCGAAATCAAGTGATTCAATAAGTCCATCAGAATGGAGTTTCTTCATACGCTTCACTCCAATGTGACCAAGACGACAGTGCCACATATAGGTCGATTCATCGCTCGATTTCAAACGTTTAGCCTCAATGTTATTAATATGTGTATTTCCACTATCGAGATTCAATAAGAATAGACCATCTATCAAAGGTGCATGTGCATAAAACATATTACTCATATAAATCGAACAACCATTATTCTCGGACTTAAACAAGTATCTGTCTCGCAATAAACAAGATCCCGATATAATGTTCATGCTTAACGCAGGCACCAAATAACAATTATTTAAGTATAAAACTAATCCCGATGGTAGATGAAGGGGTAGCGTGCCGACCGCGATCACATCAACCTTTGATCTGTTTCCCACGCGCATCGTCACCTTGTTCTTCGCTAGCTTCCATTTATTCTGCAGCACCTTTTTGAGTTACAAATATGAGCAATCGAACCAGTATCAAATACCCAGGCACTACTATGAGTACTAGTGAGATACACATCAATAACATGTATATCCTATATACCTTTCTTCTTGATGTTGCCGTTCTTCAAATCCGCCAAGTACTTTGGGCAATTCCGCTTCCAGTGACCTTCTCCCTTGCGGTAAAAGCACTCAGTATCAGGCTTAGGTCCAGCCTTGGTCTTCTTCGCCGGCGCGGTAACTTTCTTACCACCCTTATTGAAGTGTCCCTTTTGCTTAGACTTTCCTTTCTTAAATTTGGTGGTCTTATTGACCATCAACACTTGGTGCTCTTTCTTGATCTCCACTTCTGCAGATTTCAACATGGCAAAGAGTTCTGGCAACTGCTTGTTCATGTTTTGCATATTGTAGTTCATCAAAAAGTTCTTGTAACTTGGTGGTAGTGATTGGAGGACACGATAAATCCCCAAAGCATTAGGAATCACTATACCCAAGCTTTGAAGTTTGTTTGCGTGCCCAGACATCTTAAGAACATGCTCACAGACGGAGCTGCCCTCTTCCATCTTGCAGTTAAAGAACTTTTCAGAAGCCTCGTAGCTCTCAATTGCCGCATGAGTCTCAATAATCAATTTGAGATCACGGACAATATCATGTGGGTCTGAATTCTCAAACCTTTTCTGAAGCTCCGATTCTAAACCATACAAGATAGCACACTGAACTGTGGAGTACCGAGTCTTCCGAGCGAGGTAAACATTCTTTACTTCATCGGTAGCAGTAGCTGCAGGTGGGTCACCCAGAGGTGCATCCATCACATAGGTCAAATTAACAGCTGTGAGGACAATCCTCAAATTGCGGAACCAATCCGCGAAGTTTCTTCCATTGTTTTTCAACTTTTCTTTCTCTAGGAACGCATTAAAATTGATGGTAGGGGCCGCCCTTGATCTACAACATATTTGCAATAGTTTAGACTAAGTTTATGACAAATTGAGTTCTAATTAATAGTTAAATTAATCTAGGTGAACTCCCACTCAAAACAATATCCCTCACATTGTTTTAGTGATCACACAAACCAAATCCACCACATCAACACCGATCATCACGAGAGTTGATGTAGTTTCAATGGCGAACAATCGACATGTTCATCATATCTTCTATATGATTCATGCTTTACCTTTCGGTGATCCGTGTTCTGAGACCATGTCTGTACATGCTAGGATCGTCAAGATCAAACCTTAGCTTCCGCATCAGCAAATCTGGCTTGCTCACGTTGTATACACTTGCGGAATCTAACACACCCGATCATCACGTGGTGCTTCGAAACAACAAGCTTTAGCAATGGTGCTTACTAAGGGTGAACACTTTAGAACTTGAAATTCATGTGCATGAGGGATCATCTTATAATGCTACCGTCGTTAACTAAGCAATACAAGATGCATAAAGGATTAACATCACATGCAATTCATAACATGTGATATGATATGGCCTTTCTTCTTTGTGCTTCCGATCTCCATCTTCAAGCATGAACATGATCTCCATCATCACCGGCATTGCATCAAGGTCAATGACGCTGCTCCATGGTTGTCGTCCACCGGCTTCAACTATTACAACTACTTTGAATAGACACGCGGGTCTTAACAAAAATTAAAGACAACCATATGGCTCCTGCCGGTTGCCAACTTACAATAAGGAACATTGCATACATCAAATATAATCACAATCATGGCCATATCACATCACAGCACACCCCTGCAAAACAAAGTTAGACGCCTCTACTTTCTTTGCATGTTTTACGTGGTTTGGGGCTTTCAATAAGTGTCATTCTAACTTAAGAACAAGAACCACAACATTGATACTAGTATTGTCAATCACCCGTTGTAAATTGAATCTTAACTATGTTGGGAGAAACAGGCACCCGCAAAGCCACTTATGCAATACAAGTTGCATGTCAAGCGTGGAGCAAGTCTCATGAACGATGTCATGTAAGGTTAGCCCGGGCCGCTTCATCCCACCATCCCGCAAGATGCAAAGTACACAAGAAGTAATCGACAACAAAAGCATCAACGCCCACAATGACCATTGTGTTCTACTCGTGCAACAGATCTACATATAGACACGGCTCTGATACCACTGTAGGGTTTCGTAGCATGGAAAACAAAAAATTTCTACCGCATACAAACAAACAAGCCAAGATCTATCTACTAGATTGTAGGAACGAGTCGATGGAATAACTCACCCTCGAATATTCCAAAGTGTTTAACAAGAGCGAATTCTCATGGGTGATGTAGTCGTACTCTTCCCGATCTCAAGATCGCGTAGACGATCCTTCCGGCGCTGCGTTCCGGCAGCGCTTCCGCAGTCGGTCACACGTTCGATACTCGACGAAGACCTTCCTCTCCCTTGTTCCAGCAGGCAGCGGAGTTTGTAGCACTCTCCTCGCGATTCCGGCAGCACAACGGTGTGGTACCGAAAGTAGAGGGGAGATCTCGCAGGGCTTCGCCTTAAGCCGGAGAGAGTATGGTGGACTATGAGAGAGCCCTCGGTGATCTAGGGTTTAGACACACCAAGGAGGGGGCAAGGCAGGTGGCTAGGGTTGACCTAGGCGGCGGCGGCGAGTTGCCCTAGGCAGCGGCTATGGTGGGCGGCGGCGGCTAGGGTTAGGGTTTAGAGGTGGAGGTGTTGTGTACTTGGAGGGGCAGCCCTGCCCCTCCTTATATAGGTGGAGGGAGGCGCGCCAGGGGAGGGTAAACCCTCCCCAACTCGGATCCCAAGTGGTCGGCGGTGGATGGGAGGAACTCCTCCCCAAGTAGGTTTCCTACTTCCCCTCCACCTTCCAAAATAGCCGTTTGACTTTTCAAATTGGCGTTTGACTTTTCAAACTAGGATTTGATTAAACCCTTTATTTTGTTCAGCAATGACACCTAGTACATGATGCAATCATTCCAACTTGGTATGACACATTCATGTACCCTTCCCCTCCGGAGTGCCAGACATTCCGGAACCATCTAGAACATTCCCGATGAAAACACCGGAACCATTCTCCAACCCCGAAACAGGACTTTCCTTATATGAATCTTATTCTCCGGACCATTCCGGATCTCCTCGTGATATCCCAGATCCCATCTGAGACTTCGAACAACATTCGGTCTCTTACTCATCATTCCATAACTACTCAAACAACGTCGAATCCTTAAGTGTGTCTCCCTACAGTTCGTGAATTATGCGGACATGATCGATACACTTCTCCGAACAATAACCAATAGAGGAATCTGAAAATTCATATGGCTCCCACATATTTCTACGATTACTTTGCGATCGAATGAACCACTTACATACGATACCAATTTCCCTTTGTCTCACGATAGTTTACTTATCCGAGGTTATGATCGTCGGTATCTCTGCATACCTAGTTCAACCTCGTTACTGATAAGTACTCTTTTCTCGTTCCCGTGATATGTGATCCCTTGTGATCCAGTCACATGCTTGCAAGCTAATTGGATGACATTCCACCGAGAGGGCCCAGAGTATATCTATCCGTCATATGGATGGACAAATCCCACTCTTGATCCATGTGTCTCAACCAATACTTTCCGAACACTCAATGCCACCTTTATAGCCACCCATTTACGGTGTGGTGTTTGATGTCATCAAAGCATCCTTCTGGTGAAGGTGATATGCATGATCTCATGGTCGAAGGAATTAGGTTACTATGTATCGGAAAGCATATAGCAATTGAACTATTAAAATGACTTGATCTTTATGCTACGCTTATCTATAGGAGTATGTCCACCATATCATTCTCCTAACGATATGATCTTGTTGTTAATAACATCTCAATGTTCATGATAGGGAAACCACAATCATTTATTAATCAACAAGATAGTATTATGAAGAGGCTTTACTAGGGACTTCAATTTAAGTTTACAAATCACACAAGTATTAATGTTTCCTTGTTAATACTATTATAGCATGAATGTAAACATTTATCATAAACACAAAGATATAATAATAACTATACTTATTATTGCCTCTAGGGCATATCTCCAACACACATGGCATCTGCCGTGACACCACCACAACACCTACGCTATCTCTATTATCAGGTACACGGCCCCTAAATCCCGTTGTATCTCGTCCTACTCTCTTATACTATTTTTATATTCGAATTCTCCTCCTCTATTATAGGATTTAGTATACTTGTAATTAAACATGGTTAGGTAGTTTAACTAGGTGTTTTTTTAGTTTTGTAGTGATGTTTTTGTTCATCTTATTGATGGTTGATACATGTGTTCATGTTGTTCTTAGTGTACTTGATATATACAGGTGTTAACTGAACTTTAAATTCAGTTGTGTTAGTGAACTTTTTTAGTGTTGTTTTAGTTGAATATTTGAAGTTTGGATGTATAGTTAATCTTATTGAGTTTTTCAGCATTAATTAGGTCCATTTGCAGTGATTTGCTTCAGTTAAGCATATCTAACAATGTTAAACTGAAGTTCACATACAGTTCTATCAGTGTTGGTTCACTATGATACCTAGACGATGTTGTAGTTAACTAGAGATGTGTAGGCTTAAAGAATAGATGGTGGTATCTTTTATACTTTAGTTTCTGAAGATGTTTCTAGAATGAGTTTGTGTTGGGGAACGTGCTACGCAAAACAAAAATTTCTAACGCATAACCATGATAATATGCGAGAATGGGAGGCAACGAATCATACCCTCGAGGATCTAAATAGCGGAAGTTGTCAATGTCGAGGTTGATGAAGATGTGCGTCGATCCCCGCAAAAAGACTTGATAAGTCGCGAGGAGATGTAATATCCCACGGACAGCTCCATGATTGTTGATTCTCGCAGCTCATGAATAAGTCACGAGAAGATTCGTCTTTGCGAATATCCTCAAGATCAAGTGCTCCAAGTGTAGAACCTACACCATTATCCACACACACGTTATCAGAGGCTCCACGTCGATGTGATCAATAAAACGGTCGAAGAGAAAATGTGTCAATGAAGATCCGGAAGCGCTTCCGTGGTCCGAGTAGATTAGATCTAAACAGAGGTAGAACTCGGGCAGCGCTTCGACATCGTAGTAGAAGAAGAACCTAGGGTACACCCTCCCTTGGGTTTATACCACCATCATAGAGGAGGTAGAGAGATGAGGGAGGAAAGGTCGCGCACAGGGCGGCGGCGCACGGGAGGGCTAGGGTTTTGCGGCGCGGTGGGTGCAATGGCTTGGGAGAGGCTTTGTCCATGACTTCTGTGTCTCTTGGGGTGCCCTTGGGTCTCCATTTGTAGGTGTCTGAGCTCCCGCTAAGTTTGAATGAGTTCTGGTAGGTTTAGATCCACCGAAACCTATTAAAAAACAACTTTCTTTGTCCAATCTGAATTGGGCTAGGGAAAATTTCCTTTTCCCTTGGGGCAACGTGGATGCACCTATTATGGTATCTTATGGACATACTAAGATGGCCCGGGTCACCCCGCTACATTGTGTAATCATCCATAACCTTTTGGACCTTCTAAAACAATTCATATATGCCCGGAACCATTCTGGACACTCCCGGGACCATTCCGATCACTTTCTGTACCTCTCGGAATCATTCCGAGATCACCTGAGACATTCTCGAAACCCTTATCTTATTCTATAAATTCTCAAAACTCATTTTGAACACTCTTGACAATATTCTGGACACCCATGGTATATTTCGAGACCTTGAATATGTTCGGAATTACTTGTCTAATCTTCATTCGCACTCACATTCTAAATGTCTCTAAACTTTTAAGGGTGTGACCCTATGGTTTCAGATATATGTGGACATGTCCGGAACTCATTCCGCAACAATGAACAACATAGGTATCTTGATGTACTTAATGACCCCCACACATCTTTATCGTGTGAGATGTTTTTATTACTTCGATACATGTCACATTGCTTCTCGATACTTTACATACGCCAAGGTGAATAACTAGCTTTTTTACTATTTATTATAGGCATTCCATTATTTACATGACAAACCATTAATTTGTGAATTACTGAGTTGAATACCACATCAAAATCAACGATTTCTTAAAAAGAGATAAATTGCTTCTATATCATCAAAGCATTCCATCGTTTACATGACAAACCATTAATATACGTGAATTGAGTGTAGAACACATCTACATGGAAAAGTGGTGCAAAGAAGCAAAACAGAGACTGAAGACATATAAACTTGATGGTACATGTCTATTTTTAATTTGACTGTACACAAAAAAATATTGAGAAATTTGAATTAGTATCATTATGTATATCTGTCACAAGATATACATATTTTTAATAAAATACCTTCCAACAACAAAATAACGGATAATTCACACCGTGTGCACTATATTCATGTGTATAAATCGTCCGTGCATATTGGAATAAGTAGAATAAATGGTGGGACGAAATGCATGGATAAAATAAAAAGTGTTCACATCTATTTGAATGTATATCAATGTTGTGAATTACGAAATTATCTCTTAACTTCTTGTCTGGTAGCCCTATAAGTATGTAAGTTCTTTAGGTTGTACTTACTTGCCAAACTATGTTTATGTGCTCCGATTCAAAAGATCATCAAAAACTTCAGGTGTTTGTTATGCACTTTGAAAATAATTGTAAAGTTCACCAATTTTATTTCCACCTTGTCTTGTGTTCAGTTGATGTAGCATACTATGACTATCACTCCCGATATTTTCATTTATCCTGCGTTCTGGGTTTAGTCAAAATCAAATGTTGCACAATATACAGAAGAAATATTAACATATACAATATAGTGTCAATATTACTAGAATATTTTTGTTTTTATATTTTATGCATTTGGAATTATGTATATGTATATTTTTCCTACATACTTGTCAAAAATTACAAAGTTTGAATTTTATTAAATACAAAATACATGGTAATTAAAATCAGATGGAATATATGTTTAAAATCATACATGAGTAGACAAAAAAATATAAAACAAAGGAAAACACGTGACCACTAACATGGTTGAACCTGCAATGTATATGCATTTGAACATTATCCGACCTTTGTTAGTTGAGTATTATGATTACCTAATGCACCATGTTTGACATATCATCATACATCATGTACATAAACATATTCAACCTATGGGTCCGATGGTCCTTGAGATAATAGTCTAGAACTTTCATATATAATAACATTATTTAAATTGTTGTTTTCCTATTTGTAGAACTATATATTGTGTATGTTTTATTATAATCGACCATAATTCTTAGTGGAACTTTACACAATGATGCAATATGACATATACATATCTAAACTTTTTATATTTACTATTACAACATCACATACACAATAAACTTATGGACATTATTATGATGTTTTTACATATGGCGTAATAAAGTTCACACGTTAAGGATATTTCCCGTGTATGTATGGAATATGTTCGTTTTTATCTACAATTTGTGGTTTCTATATAATTTTATTATTTCAAATCATATAATTACATATCTATGGAAAATACAGTCATCCTGGCATACTTACTTTTGACACACTAAAATTTGGCTCCTGAGATCCAAATGACTTCATACTGAATTTCACTTCACTAACCATGTTCAAATTTCTCTTCTCTTATGAACATAATGTATCATGTTAACTCCTGGCACTAGAGGAAAAAGGGCTATCCGTTCGCGACCCCTCGGAGCATTAGTCCCGGTTGCGCCACTAACCGGGACTAATGCTGGCACGCGTCCCGGTTGGAGCGGGGACGGGGCCAGGGGGCATGCGTCCCGGTTGGTAAGGGGGCATGCGTCCCGGTTGGAGCCACCAACCGGGACTAAAGGTTTGGCCACAGCCACGTGGCGTGGCACGCACCTTTAGTCCCGGTTGCTGGCTCCAACCGGGACTAAAGACCCCTGCCCTCTATAAATGCAACGCCCCTGCCCCTCTGCCTCCACTCTGTTTTTTCGAATGGTGGAAGGTGTGAGGGGGTGTGCTAGTTTTTTCTCATGCATGCATTGAAGGTGTTTGTTGAAATGTTTGAGTGAATAATCCCGTTGAATTTCTCATAGAACAAAAATATAGAAGGTGTCTGAGACGCACTTGAGATTTCTCCTCTTTATTTCCCTCGATCGAGGTTAGCAATCTTATCTTTTCTAGGTCATTGATACAATTCATGTGTCGGTGTGAATTGGTTATTTCACTATTTATGATGTCCTGTTTTTTGATAAACTTACTTATATGATGCAGATGAACGGTCGGGAATGGATGTACGGTGACCGGCGGGTAGCTGGGTATATCAAAGGCGTGGATAAATTTATCGATGTGGCTACGGCAAACAAAGAGAATGGATTTATACGTTGTCCATGTGTTCAATGTCGGAACAACAAGGAGTACTCTTCCTCGAAAATCATTCGCGGCCACCTGATTATGAAAGGTTTCATGCCCAACTATAATTGCTGGACCAAGCACGGGGAAAGAGGGGTTATGATGGAAGATGGTGAAGAAGAAGATGATGATAACAACTATCATCATATGTTTCCTGAATACAGTGATACTGCAATGGAAGACAATGGAGAGGAAAGAGGTGAAGAACGGGCATCAGATGAGCCGGCTGATGAACTTGGTAGGGTCATTTCTGATGCAAAGCGAGACTGTGAAACAGAAAATGAGAAGTTGAAGTTAGAGGGCATGCTAGAAGATCACAAGAAATTGTTGTACCCAAATTGTGAAGATGGCAGCACAAAGCTCGGTACCACACTGGAATTGTTGCGATGGAAGGAAGAGTGTGGTCTAACTGACTCCTCATTTGGAAAGATGCTGAAAATAATGAAGCCGAAGTTTCCAAAACATAACGAACTTCCCGAGAGTACCTACGAAGCAAAGAAGACTCTCTGTCCTCTAGGATTAGATGTGCAAAAGATACATGCATGCATTAATGACTGCATCCTCTACCGCGGTAAGGAGTATGAGAATTTAGATAAATGCCCGGTATGCAACGCGTTGCGGTATAAGATCAGACGAGATGACCCTGGTGATGTTGAGGGAGAGCCCCTCCGGAAGAGGGTTCCTGCTAAGGTTATGTGGTATGCTCCTATAATACCAAGGTTGAAACGCATGTTCAGAAACAAAGAGCATGCCAAGTTGTTGTGATGGCACAAAGAAGACCGTAAGAAAGACGGGAAGTTGAGACACCCTGCTGATGGGTCACAGTGGAGAAAAATCGAGAGAGACTTCCCAGACTTTGCAGGTGACGCAAGGAACTTATGGTTTGGTCTAAGTACGGATGGCATGAATCCTTTTGGGGAGCAGAGCTGCAGTCACAGCACCTGGCCCGTGACTCTATGTATCTATAACCTGCCTCCTTGGTTGTGCATGAAGCGTAAGTTCATTATGATGCCAGTGCTCCTCAAATGCCCGTAGCAACCGGGCAACGACATTGATGTGTACCTTAGGCCATTAGTTGAAGAACTCTTACAGTTGTGGGGCAAACCAGGTGTACGTGCGTGGGATGAGAACAAACATGAGCCATTTAATCTACGAGGGTTGTTATTCGTAACCATCAATGATTGGCCTGCTCTTAGTAACCTTTCAGGACAGACAAACAAAGGATATAAGGCATGCACCCACTGTTTAGATAAGACCGAAGGTACATATTTGCATAAATGCAAGAAGGTTGTGTATCTGGCGAATCGATGATTTCTTCCGACCAATCATCCCGTAAGAAAGAAAGGCAAGCATTTCAAAGGTGAGGCAGATCACCGGAAGAAGCCTGAACTCCCTGCTGGTGATGATGTATTTGGTATGGTCAAGGACATAGAAGTAATCTTTGGAAAGGGTCCCGGCGGTCAATCAGTTCCGAACGACGTCGCTACAGGACACGCACCCATGTGGAAGAAGAAATCTATATTTTGGGAGCTGCCATATTGGAAAGTCCTGCGTGTCCGCTCTTCAATCGACGTGATGCACGTGACGAAGAATCTCTGCGTGAACCTGCTAGGATTCCTAGGCGTGTATGGGAAGACAAAAGATACACCTGAAGCACGGGAGGACCAACAAATTATGAAAGACCCAAAGAACATGCATGCAGATAACAAGACGGATAAAGGGCGTCACTTAAGTCGTGCCAGCTATGCTCTTACCAAAGCAGAGAAGGAAATCTTTTTTGAAGTCCTTTACAGTATCAAGGTGCCGCCGGGCTTCTCATCTAATATAAAGGGGATAATAAATATGGCAGAGAAAAAGTTCCAAAACCTGAAGTCTCATGACTGTCACGTGATTATGACGCAGTTGCTTCTGATTGCATTGAGGGGGCTTCTACCGGAAAATGTTCGAGTACCCATTGTGAACCTGTGTGCATTCCTCAATGCAATATCTCAGAAGGTAATCAATCCAGATATTCTGCCAAGGTTACAGAAGGATGTGGTACAATGTCTTGTTAGTTTTGAATTGGTGTTCCCACCATCCTTCTTCAATATTATGACGCATCTCCTGGTTCATCTAGTGGAAGAGATTGCCATTCTCGGTCCGGTATTTCTGCACAATATGTTCCCCTTTGAGAGGTTCATGGGAGTCTTAAAGAAATATGTTCATAACTGTGCTAGACCAGAAGGAAGCATCTCCAAGGGATATGGAACAGAGGAGGTCATTGAGTTTTGTGTTGACTTTATTCCCGACCTTAAGCCGATTGGTGTTTCTGACTCGCGGCATGAGGGAAGACTAAGTGGAAAAGGCACGCTGGGAAAGAAAGCAATGATATGTAGGGACGGGGATTCTTTCACTAAAGCACACTACACAGTTCTACATAATTCCACCTTGGCAGCTCCGTATATCGAGGAACACAAGAATATTGTACGCTCCAAAAACCCGGGGAAGCCTGAATCATGGATTACAGATGAACACATGAAGTCTTTCGGTGGTTGGATGCGGACACATCTCTTGAATGACACCACTATTGGAGATCAGCTATACTTGTTGGCCGCGTCACCATCTTCTACTGTATTGAATTTCCAAGGGTACGAAATAAATGGGAATACATTCTACACGATCGCCCAAGATAAAAAGAGAACCAACCAAAATAGTGGTGTCCGCTTTGATGCAATAGACGAGAATGGACAAAAGGACACATATTATGGTTACATAGAGGAGATATGGGAACTAGACTATGGAGTCTCTTTTAAGGTCCCTTTGTTTCGCTGCAAATGGGTCAACCTGAATGGGGAAGGGGTAAAGATAGACCAGTTGTACGGAATGACAACTGTGGATCTCAACAATCTTGGTTATAGAGATGAACCATTCGTCCTAGCCAATGATGTGTCTCAGGTTTTCTATGTGAAGGACATGTCCTCCAGACCGAAAAAAAGAAAAAATATGCAAACGAATACATCATATGATGAGCCAAAGCGTCACATAGTTCTTTCAGGGAAAAGAAACATCGTGGGAATCGAGGACAAGACAGACATGTCAGAAGATTATAATAAGTTTGATAAAATTCCGCCCTTCACAGTGAAAACTGACCCAAGCATTCCGTTAAGTAAAGAAGATGCTCCATGGTTACGTCTGAAGCGGTCATAAGGAATGACATATGCCAAGAAGTTCATGCTCATATTATGTAACTCTAGTTCATGTCTTTCGCGGTTTGTGGCTTGACCGAAGGATATCTTTCGCGGTTTGTGGCCTTTAGTCCCGGTTTTGTAGTCTCAGTTTTTAATATTAATAAATGTCTTGAGTGTTAGTCCCGTTTTGTGGCTGGACCGGGAGTGCCTCTATGACCAGTTTCTTGGAGATGCCGGAGGACTGGGCTCCGTCGGCATCTCCCTGAAACTGGTCGTAGTGGTGTCCCTGCTCTCGAAAACCATCTTGCAGCTTGTAACTTCACTAACTAGATCAATACGCCTCGGAGCTAACTAATTTCACATGTCAAGGAGTGCCTCTATGACCAGTTTCTCAGAGATGCCGGAGGACTGGGCTCCGTCGGCATCTCCTTGAAACTGGCCGCAGTGGTGTCCCTGCTCTCTAAAACCATCTTGCAGCTTGTAACTTCACTAAGTAGATCAATACGCCTCGGAGCTAACTAATTTCACATATTAGGGAGTGCCTCTATGACCAGTTTCTCGGAGATGCCGGAGGACTGGGCTCCGTCGACATCTCCCTGAAACTGGCCGTAGTGGTGTCCCTTCTCTCTAAAACCATCTTGGAGATGCCTCAAACTGGCTGGAGGACTGGACTCACAAGGATGCATATTTATAGTACAAGCAGCTCGGCATAATGTTGACACTCACGACATAATGTCGACACTCACCCCTATTATTAGTGCTGACTCATCTTTAGTCCCGATTGGTGTCTCCAACCGGGGCTAAAGGTTCATCTTTAGTCCCGGTTGGTGACACCATCCGGGACAAGGTACAAGCCGCACGACATAATGTCGACACTCACCCCTATTATTAGTGTTGCCTGGCCCACTCTGCCGCAATCCCTTCAGTCGCGGTTGGTTTCTCCAACCGGGACTAAATATGAACCCTCTCTTTATATAGGCATTTCCCTCTATTTATTAGGTAACACTTAAGACATTTATTAATATTAAAAACCGGGACAAACCGGGACTAGCTAACACTCAGGACTAAAGCCACCCCCTTTAGTCATAATCATGCCTAGTCCTATAGTACGCAGCTTCAGGGTCTTCATCGTCGTCGTCATCATCATCGTCATCGTCATCGTCACCTGCCACTCCGGGGATCCTCAGCCCATCCATGGCATATACCAGGGGCCATTCCAGCCTCGAATTCACGGCGGGTGGGAGAGGGGTCTCCTGGAAGACGATGCTGCTACCGCCGGGACAGTGTGGGGCCTGTGGCGGGTGGACTCGTGGGCACCGTAGGCGAGGATGGTCTCCCCCGGCGATGTAGCGCATCACTTCGATGATAGTACGGTTCGCCCACCACAGACGACGGCCGGCTTCGTTGTGGTTCACCGGTGGCGGGCCATCACCCTCGTACCTGGCGAGCTCCCTTTCCCGCCTATTAGCGAAGAAGGCATTCCAGGTGTCGTAGTTGTCGGGATCCTACTGGGGATCCATCCGCTGCTCCGGCGTGAGCTCGTGGTAGAAGTGGTTTGTGATGGCCGCCTGGCGTGCGGAACCTTGAGGGACAGGAGGGACAGGAACCCCTCCAGCGCTCAGCATCCAGCCGGCGGGCGGCCGGTAGCCTGGCGGACAAGGGTAGTTGGAGGCGCACAACGCCTCGGTCTCCTCGAGGGACAGAATGGCCCAGTAGGCGTTGTCCATTGTTCTAAGAGAGGAAGGTGTGCATGTGTGGATATCCATGACACGGTCATCCTAAATATAGAGGGAAAGGGCGGGAAAACTTGGTGTGAAGCTTTGGGAAATGGCGGGAAATATCTTTAGTCCCGGTTAGTGACTACATCCGGGACTAAAAGCTCTAGTAGAAAGGAAAGGGCGGGAAAACTTGGCGGGAAGAGGTGGGAAATGGCGGAAAATATTTTTAGTCCCGGTTTGTGACTACATCCGGGACTAAATGTGTGCCGAACAATGATCATGTTTCGAAAAAACCTTCACAAAATGACCTATCATGTTCGAGGTTTCATGGCTTTTTCGGTCCAAATGACCGATGTTATGTGCTGAATCACGGCATAGTTTGTGATGTTGTGCCCATATTATGCATGTGTGTGGACATTGGTATGGAGAACAATGTTGCAGGAGGAAGTTTTCCTTTTTGTCGCACGGAAAAGCCCTTTTCCAATTTCCGAGCGCAAAAAACGGGTCGTTCTATGAAGTAACCACCAAAATGCCGTTTCACAATGCTACCGTCCCATTTTCCTAAAATACTAGACCACCTTACATGGACTATCTCCCAACCGGTACATCTCAAACCTTTTCGTCCATCCCGGGTAAAAAGGACAAATGTCTGCCGTATCGATAGGAAGTGGGTCCGGTTTGTACTACAGGTACATGATCTATCGCCCGTGATTTTTTGAAAAAATCATTTTTAGACTCGCAATATGTGGTTCTTCAGACATCCAATGCAAGTTCTAACGATGCCCGTCCCCTATCTTCATGCACACCGGTTCAACCATAGTTAGAAATTCAGATAATTCAAAATGGGCATAATAAATTCAAAAAAAAATCCGAACAATGAAAATCCTTCGCTTGGTGTCATATTTTGTTACATAGTTGAAAGGAAAAATACCAGACTTGGTATATTGATCATGTTTCAAAAAAACCTTCACAAAATGACCTATCATGTTCGAGGTTTCATGGCTTTCGGTCCAAATGACCGATGTTATGTGCTGAATCACGGCATAGTTTGTGATGTTGTGCCCATATTATGCATGTGTGTGGACATTGGTATGGAGAACAATTTTGCAGGAGGAAGTTTTCCTTTTTGTCGCACGGAAAAGCCCTTTTCCATTTTCCGAGCGCAAAAAACGGGTCGTTTTGTGAAGTAACCACCAAAATGCCGTTTCACAATGCTACCGTCCCATTTTCCTAAAATACTAGACAACCTTACATGGACTATCTCCCAACCGGTACATCTCAAACCTTTTCGTCAATCCCGGGTAAAAAGGACAAATGTCTGCCGAATCGACAGGAAGTGGGTCCGGTTTGTACTACAGGTACATGATCTATCGCCCGTGATTTTTTGAAAAAATCATTTTTAGACTCGCAATATGTGGTTTCTTCAGAGATCCAATGCAAGTTCTAACGATGCTCGTCCCCTATCTTCATGCACACCGGTTCAACCATAGTTAGAAATTCAGATAATTCAAAACGGGCATAATAAATTCAGAAAAAATCCGAACAATGAAAAATCCTTCGCTTGGTGTCATATTTTGTTACATAGTTGAAAGGAAAAATACCAGACTTGGTATATTGATCATGTTTCGAAAAAACCTTCACAAAATGACCTATCATGTTCGAGGTTTCATGGCTTTCGGTCCAAATGACCGATGTTATGTGCTGAATCACGACATAGTTTGTGATGTTGTGCCCATATTATGCATGTGTGTGGACACTGGTATGGAGAACAATTTTGCAGGAGGAAGTTTTCCTTTTTGTCGCACGGAAAAGCCATTTTCCATTTTCCGAGCACAAAAAACGGGTCGTTTTGTGAAGTAACCACCAAAATGCCGTTTCACAATGCTACCGTCCCATTTTCCTAAAATACTAGACCACATTACATGGACTATATCCCAACCGGTACATCTCAAACCTTTTCGCCCATCCTGGGTAAAAAGGACAAATGTCTGTCGAATCGGCAGGAAGTGGGTCCGGTTTGTACTACAGGTACATGATCTATCGCCCGTGATTTTTTGAAAAAATCAGTTTTAGACTCGCAATATGTGGTTTCTTCAGATATCCAATGCAAGTTCTAACGATGCTCGTCCCCTATCTTCATGCACACCGGTTTAACCATAGTTAGAAATTCAGATAATTCAAAACGGGCATAATAAATTCAAAAAAAATCCGAACAATGAAAATCCTTCGCTTGGTTTCATATTTTGTTACATAGTTGAAAGGAAAAATACCAGACTTGGTATATTGATCATGTTTCGAAAAAACCTTCACAAAATGACCTATCATGTTCGAGGTTTCATGGCTTTCGGTCCAATTGACCGATGTTATGTGCTGAATCACGGCATAGTTTGTGATGTTGTGCCCATATTATGCATGTGTGTGGACATTGGTATGGAGAACAATGTTGCAGGAGGAAGTTTTCCTTTTTGTCGCACGGAAAAGCCCTTTTCCAATTTCCGAGCGCAAAAAACGGGTCGTTCTATGAAGTAACCACCAAAATGCCGTTTCACAATGCTACCGTCCCATTTTCCTAAAATACTAGACCACCTTACATGGACTATCTCCCAACCGGTACATCTCAAACCTTTTCGTCCATCCCGGGTAAAAAGGACAAATGTCTGCCGTATCGATAGGAAGTGGGTCCGGTTTGTACTACAGGTACATGATCTATCGCCCGTGATTTTTTGAAAAAATCATTTTTAGACTCGCAATATGTGGTTCTTCAGACATCCAATGCAAGTTCTAACGATGCCCGTCCCCTATCTTCATGCACACCGGTTCAACCATAGTTAGAAATTCAGATAATTCAAAATGGGCATAATAAATTCAAAAAAAAATCCGAACAATGAAAATCCTTCGCTTGGTGTCATATTTTGTTACATAGTTGAAAGGAAAAATACCAGACTTGGTATATTGATCATGTTTCAAAAAAACCTTCACAAAATGACCTATCATGTTCGAGGTTTCATGGCTTTCGGTCCAAATGACCGATGTTATGTGCTGAATCACGGCATAGTTTGTGATGTTGTGCCCATATTATGCATGTGTGTGGACATTGGTATGGAGAACAATTTTGCAGGAGGAAGTTTTCCTTTTTGTCGCACGGAAAAGCCCTTTTCCATTTTCCGAGCGCAAAAAACGGGTCGTTTTGTGAAGTAACCACCAAAATGCCGTTTCACAATGCTATGTCCCATTTTCCTAAAATACTAGACCACCTTACATGGACTATCTCCCAACCGGTACATCTCAAACATTTTCGTCCATCCCGGGTAAAAAGGTCAAATGTCTGCCGAATCGGTAGGAAGTGGGTCCGGTTTGTACTACAGGTACATGATCTATCGCCCGTGATTTTTTGAAAAAATCATTTTTAGACTCACAATATGTGGTTTCTTCAGAGATCCAATGCAAGTTCTAACGATGCTCGTCCCCTATCTTCATTTTAAAAGGTTACATTAATTATTTTTTAAAAATAGAAAATGGTTTTGGATTATTTATTCAAATCCATACACTTCTTATGTTTAAAGTTTTTCTAAATTCCAAATTAATATTCAAAAATATAAGTTAATTCATTTTAAAAGGTTACATTAATTATTTTTTAGAAATAGAAAATGGTTTTGGATTATTTATTCAAATCCATACACTTCTTATGTTTAAAGTTTTTCTAAATTCCAAATTAATATTCAAAAATATAAGTTAATTCATTTTAAAAGGTTACATTAATTATTTTTTAGAAATAGAAAATGGTTTTGGATTATTTATTCAAATCCATACACTTCTTATGTTTAAAGTTTTTCTAAATTCCAAATTAATATTCAAAAATATAAGTTAATTCATTTTAAAAGGTTACATTAATTATTTTTTAGAAATAGAAAATGGTTTTGGATTATTTATTCAAATACATACACTTCTTATGTTTAAAGTTTTTCTAAATTCCAAATTAATATTCAAAAATATAAGTTAATTCATTTTAAAAGGTTACATTAATTATTTTTTAGAAATAGAAAATGGTTTTGGATTATTTATTCAAATCCATACACTTCTTATGTTTAAAGTTTTTCTAAATTCCAAATTGATATTAAAAAAATATAAGTTAATTCATTTTTAATTGTAAATGGTTCATATTTTAAATGGTTACATTAATTGTTTTTTAAAACAGAAAATGGTTTTGAATTATTTATTCAAATCCAAACACTTTTTATGTTTAAAGTTTTTCTAAATTCCAAATTAATATTCAAAAATATAAGTTAATTAATTTTAAATGGTTACATTAATTATTTTTTAAAAATAGAAATTGGTTTTGGATTATTTATTCAAATCCATAATCTTCTTATGTTTAAAGTTTTTCTAAATTCCAAATTAATATTTAAAAAATATAAGTGATTTCATTATTAATTTTAAATGGTTCGTAGTTTAAATGGTTACATCAATTATTTTTCAAAACAGAAAATGGTTTCGAATTAGTTATTCAAATCCAAACACTTTTTATGTTTAAAGTTTTTCTAAATTCCAAAGTAATTATCATTTAAAAAACATTACAAATTTAAACCCCAAAATAAAAAATAAGGCGGGAACAGAGAGGAAATAACTGAAAAATTTTGAAAACAGGGGAATACGTCCCGGTTGGAGCCACCAACCGGGACGAAAGAGCCCCCTGCGCGCGCGCCCCTTCAGCTACTGAAAATTGGACTATAGGTCCCGGTTGGTGGCTCCAACCGGGACGTATGCACCTTTAGTCCCGGTTGGAGCCACGAACCGGGACTAAAGGCCAGGCTGCCCCCGCCACCGCCGCGCGCTCCCCGTAGCGGCTCCGTCGTCAACGCCTCCGCCTCCGGCCGCCACCCGCGTCTTTTCCCGCGCGCCGACGACCGCGCCGCCCGCGTGTCTCCTTCCCCCGACGACCGCCGGCCGCCCGCGTCTCTGCTTCCCGTCGACGACCGCGCCCTTCCCCCACCGCCGCGCGTCAGGTACGGCGCCGCCCCTCCCTGCCTCTCTGTCCTCCCCCTCCCTCTGCTGCTGGTGGTGGGCGCGGCGGCTTCGATCGGGTGGTGCATCGTCGCCGGCGCCGTTTCCTCCACCGCCGCGTTGTCCTTGTCCACGGCCACGACGGCCGCGTCCTCCTTGACAGCGGTGGCGAGGTGGCTCCGGGCCCCACCTCTGTTTCCCCTTTGCTTGCGTGGCGAGGTGGCTCTGCGTCCTCTGTTTCCCCTTTGCTTGCGTGGCTGCTGAGGTGGCTCCGGGCCCCACCTGTCAGCCACTATGGCTAGTTGTTACTATGGTGCAAAAGGTTTAAACATTTGATTTAATAATTTCAGAATTTGAATAAAACTTGTAAATTCAATAACTTTTAATCTGTAATACAGAAAAATACAAATAATATACCAAAATGTTCAGAAAAATGAGAATTATCTATCTATGCTATAATCATGCATTGTTCAACAACTTAAATGACAAGTTTAATTAGAACACCCCAGTAATCCTAACAGGTGATTCCGGAGTTCCTTGAGTTAGGGTTTGCGCCCCTCGGAACCCCGATTAACTTGTCGAGCATGCTTTAGGGTTACATTCCAATGCACATTAACTTGTCGTATCATCATTATTGCTTGAGCATTGCATCGATTCCATGTGTTGATTGTTTCCCTTTCTTTCCGGTGATTTGGTTCTTCTCGGTAGAATACGATATCGAGATCGAGATCGAAGACCGAGATCAAGACCATAGATAGATCTAATTAAATGACAAGTTTAATTAGAACACCCTAGTAACCCTAACAGGTGATTCCGGAGTTCCTTGAGTTAGGGTTTGCGCCCCTCGGAACCCCGATTAACTTGTCGAGCATGCTTTAGGGTTACATTCCAATGCACATTAACTTGTCGTATCATCATCATTGCTTGACAATTGCATCGATGTCATGTGTTGATTGTTTCCCTTTCTTTCCGGTGATTTGGTTCTTCTCGGTAGAATACGATATCGAGATCTAGATCGAAGACCGAGATCAAGACCATAGATAGATCGAAGACCTTTTGTAGCCTTATACTCATGTTCCCCTCTCATAGCCTTAGGGTTTAGGGTTTCTCTTCATTTTTATTATTGTGTATGTATATATTAGGGTTTCACCTTCGATCCGGAAAATATTCGTTAGCCGCTTTGACTTATTCGTAACTTTCTCCTTTAGCCGCTTTGACTTATTCGTTTTTCCACCTATGCAGAAAATATGGACCCACACGTCAGAGACGAAGAAAAGGAAGAGTTGATCCAAGGTGTGATCCGTGGGGAAGATAATTTAGACGTATCAACGTTTCTGAACAACTCCGGTGAGGGTGATCCTCTTTTTACCGGAGTAGACAACTTGTTTGAGGTTGAAGGTGTTGCCTTCCGCGAGGGAGAAGGCGATGCCTTGTGTAATCGACAAGATGACCGCTCCGGCGAGGTGCATGTAATATAAATCAATTCATTAATTAATCATCTGCTATCTATATAGAAATAGTAACGACGATCTTTCTTCTTTTAGCCCTCCGGATCGAAGGAATCTACTGAAAAGAGCAGACGAGGCCCAACCAAAAAGTTGCAAGACCATGAGAGGTTCAGGATCGAAGATGTCGCTGAAGACGGCAGACCGACAGCTCCCGAAGTTGTCGCAAACAAATTTGTGGCACAATGCGGAGTAATCATTAGGGACTTAATCCCGATCACCATTAGAAATTGGAATAGGCCTGCTAATGCGGATGAAGAGGGAACATGTTTATTTGTCCCTAACCACGCCAAAGATTTACTGTGGAAGAGGCTCATGGTTAATTTCAAACTACCGAAGATAGAGTTGGATCCAAATGCGGAGGATCCAGTTGAGGACGCCTTACAACATGGGAGAGCCATGGAGGCTAAGGTCAGGGAGTGGGCTTTGAAGAAGATGGCCCAGTGTTTCACCAACTGGAAGAAAATATTGCACCTTGACTATGTCGTGAAAAAGAAGACTCCCGATTTCAAGAATATTCAGTTTGAGAAGATAAAATCATTCTGGGCTGAGTTTGTGGTATACAAGAAATCAGAAAAGGCTAAGAAAATGTCTGAAACGAATAAGCTGAATGCTGCTAAGAAGAAGTATCACCATACTATGGGGAAAGGTGGCTACAGGGTTGGCATTCCTAAGTGGGAGAAACTTGAGCAGAAACTGCGTGATAAAAAGATCACCCCAGAGACAGACGATTGGGTAGAACATGCAAGGAATTGGTTTTACGGGCATGGGGGCACGTTGGACTCGGAAGGGAGGTGTATATATAACATACGACATAAAGAAGACCCCTTGCCAATCGAGAGGATCAGAAAAGCAGTAAAGGCTGTTAAAGATGGGGACTTCATTCCCGATAGAGAGACTGATGAGCTCACACTCGCCCTTGGAAATAAGGAACATGATGGACGAACACGAGGCACAATAGGCTCCCAATCATGGAGGACTGGGTTTCCCGAAGAGAGGAAGAAATATCCTGATAGAAGCCGTCAGAGAAGTAAGGACAGGGCGACAGTTGAAGCAGAAAGTCGGAAAGAGCGAATGCGTTTAATTGAAGAACGATTAAAGCAACAACAAGATGAAATTAACGCACTTAAAGAGCAAAGTACTACCGGCCCATCTCAGCAGCACACTGCATTCGATGCTACCGGCCTATCGAATAATCGAAAAAGCAGTGTGGCTTCCACCGAGGTCCCGGGTGATGACAATGGCGATGACGATGATGCACCGACGATGGCTCCTGTTGGCTACCCAGTAGATGATATCACAGAGATGACACACTGCGAGCTACATGTCAAAGTTGTGAACATATCAATGAAGGTGGCGGTCAGCTATGCCATACCAATTGGACCCACACCAACTTACAACTGTCGTCCGGTTCCAGAGGGCTACGTTGTTGTCCGCGTGGATGAAATCATGCCCACCTTTGAGGTTTTGGATCTTCACTACCCTGCTGGTGAAGGGGATGTGATTGTGCTAGGTGACGCAAAAAACGTCACCATTCTATGGCCGAAGGATTGTATCGTGCTTCGAAATCACACGCCAAGGCCATCTTCGCCGCCGCCTCACCCGTCTCCAGCGAGGTCGTCGCCGCCGCGGCAGCCGTCTTCGTCGCCTCACCCGGCTCCGTCGCCTCACCAATCTCCGGTGCAGCCATCGCCGCGGGAGCCATCGCCGGCACCTCAGGATAAAAAGCGTAAGCGTACCGCTACTGTGCGTCGTAAGCGATCGCCGAAACGTAAACAAGAGGCTCTTCCAAAAGTACCAACGGTTCCTCCGAAGAGAGCTTATGACTGTACTGAAGAGGAGACTGCGGCGATCGTTGATGCGGAAACAACAGCGTTTTTCGCTAAGCTGAGGCGGCCGAAAGAGCCAGAGTTCCCCAGCACCAAAGAAGAAAAAGCCGAAGTGTTGAAAATGCTAAAGAATCTTCATCAACCCGAGCCAAAGCTGTCATCAGACTATGAGCGTTCTATTCTCAAGTCACATGCGGCACAAAAAGCCTCGAAGAGCAGTACTGATGCAAGCGGGAAATCTGTTGCCCAGCTCGGAGAACAAGCAAAACAGACTTGCGCCCCTCTCAAGGTGATTTCTCAAACCAGTGTGGGGTCGAGCAAATATGGGGTCGAAGAGCAGTATGATCCAGAGGTAGTTGCACAATACGGAGAAGCTGCCGCTGCTCAAGGTATGAGTATTGCCCAGTACTTATCCCAGTTAGAGTTCTTCCCCGTGAGTGAAGTAGCATACAAATACCAGTACGGAAAACCTCTCGTCAAACCTGAGGAGGTAAACAATCTTCCAACAAAAATGCGAAGATTGCATAACTGGTACATGCATGCCACAAGGGCCGGGGCTAACTGGATAGTGCTGAGGGTTACAAAAAAGCATCATGGGAAAGATAAGGATGACATGATATCCATTGAATTTGATGAACTATTTCAATTATTCAATCAAGACGCCTTGGACAAATCGATCATCAGTGCCTATTGTCTGTAAGTACTAATTCTGTAATTAATTTAGTCTCCAGCTATATTATTTTGTTTATTGCATGTATATAATCATACCGTAATATGCAGAATGAAGATTCTCGAATGCAGCAGAGGACAAATCTATGACATTGGCTTCATTGACCCATATTGGGTTCATGAAGCTAATCTCAAAATAAGGCCCCAGGATACGGAGGATAATATAGTACACGCGTTAAGGTTTCAAGAAACCAAAAGGGAAATACTATTTCCTTACAACTTCCAGTGAGTGTTATTGTCTTGTATACACCTTCTATTTCGCTTACTCGATGTTAAGTATATAATTGATTAGTTCTGCATTCGCAGGTACCACTATATTCTGTTAATCATTCAACTTGACAAAGGGCGTGTACTAGTCATGGACTCGAAACATAAACCCCTTGAGACGTGGAAGGACATGCAGATACTTCTCCAGCGGTAATTCTAATCATTACGACACTATATCGGCAACGTTCGTGAATTTTATGATATCAAGTACTTAATAACTTATTTTATTCGTTTTCTACGCCGGGCAGCGCTTGGAAACGGTTCACCAAGAAGGCTAGGGGTGTTTGGAAAGAGGAGCTTACATTTCAACCACTAGATGTAAGCACCACTAGCTATATCCGCGCATCTCTTTGATTCTAGTTTTGATACAGTTATTATCATGCTTGATTATTATTTTGATTGAACTCTGTTCTCGTAAAGTGCCTGACGCAGGGACCAGGTAACAATCTATGTTGATACTATGTATGCGAGTTCATCCGGCAGACGTGTGATGAGAAGGGCAGAAATTTAGAGCAACTCCACGTACGTAAACAATTTCTATAGTTTTTAATTACAATCAAATTGTGTTTAGTTTCATATTCATATAGGCTGACTCCTTTTTTAAATCAGATCGAACGTCTATGGGACGGTCTTCTGCCAAAGGATCGCATACGAGCAATTCAGGAGGAATTGGCGGGATTCTTGATGCAGAAGTCCTAAACACACAAGGGGAATACTACTCGGCTGTGTATAGACAATAGGAATTGTAAAAATAGCAACTTTCAAGAAATTAGCCGGTAGCATCGAATAGCAACTTTTGTATGTAGTGCATGAACTCGATCCGTGTATTGAATGTAATGTTGTCATGATGATCTTATGTAATATAAGGTTCCTTCGTTGATAAGTGCAAAACACTAAATAAACAATAAAACAACCTAAATGAATTCTCTGATGCGGCACAAAAAGTGGCGAAAATGCTGTCGCGGCAACAAAATGTGCCAAAATGAATTCTCTGGCGCGGCAGAGAAATGGGCCAAATCTCTGCCGCGGCAGCAGGTTACACGAACCGGGACTAATGCTCCACCCCCCTCGCGCTCTGATGCCGCCACGTGTGCCCCATTTGTCCCGGTTGGTGGGGCAACCAGGACTAAAGGTTAGAGCTTTAGTCCCGATTGTCCCGTCCCGGTTAGGCAACTGGGACTAATGACCCTTACCAACCGGGACGCATGGGCCCTTTTCTACCAGTGTGGATCAACTCACGACCAAATGATGCAGTGAGCTAGAGGTGAATAATCATAAAATTTGGTACCATATATTGTTGCACATCCACTATCAAAATTCTTCTGTTTGCTCTTTTATAAATAGTACAAATTAGGACTGAGTACTTGTGGTACCTGATTAGTACTAAAAACTTGTTCATTATGTTCATATTATTTAAAGATGCTTGCTGTACATACTAGTTGGAACAAGAAATCTACACGTTCAAGTATGTCATTCATTGGGTAATACGGATTCGTATACATTTATACATTTAGGCTATTTTATTATAGACATTCATCAGTGCAGAGAAGGAATAAAGAAGAAACCCCCTTAAGAGGTTCCAATATATCTTATATAACCACTACCTAATCCCTTCCGCCACCTACCCCTATCCTCCCGTGTCATGCCAGCACCTCCCTACCTCGCACTCTCACGGCGGCGGCTGTGACCTCCCTGCCGCGGCCACGGCCTCCCCTACCTCACGCATCCCTGGCGACGGTTGCGCCCTACCTACCTTCCTATCTGCCGACGGTGGCTACTCCCTCCCCTCTACCTACCACGTCGGCACACACCCACCACCTCCTGCCGGTGTGCCATCCACCACCTCCCCGATGGTGCGCCACCCTCCACCTCCCCGCCGGGGTGCCACCCTCCACCTTCCGCATGCAGGCGCTCCACCTCCCAGCCGTCGTGCCACCCTCCACCTCCCGCCGCAGGAGGAACCATGGCGCCTTCCCTTCTCATCCCCATCGGCTCGAGGGAACCGGCGCCACCCCCTGCTCCTTCCTACGGCACAGGGAGCCAACGCTGCCACCTTCCTCTTCTGCCTCCTTCCTGCTCTGAACTTTATTTTTCTACTAATCTGAACTCGAAATTGGATGTGAAAATTAAAGTTCAGTTCGAACACGCGGGGTGTTCGGTAAAAATAAAGTTCACTCTTCTAGAAAAAAAGTTCAATCTCCTGGAAAAAAAAGTTCGAACATTACATGGATTTTGGCTAAGATGGAAATCCACGGTTCTGAAAAAGAAAGTTCACTCTTTTAGAAAACAACGTTCACTCTGATGGAAAATAAAGTTCGAACATCGCGCTAAAAAAGATCACTGTACTCGAAAAATAAAAGTTTCACTCTGCTTGGAATTAAAAATTCATTCCGCTCAATAAAAAAGAAAGTTCACGAGATTTTGAAAAAATAGAGTTCACTCAGTTGTCCGAAAAAAAAAGTTCACATGCATTAAAAACACAGTTCACTCTGCGGGAAAACATGGTTCACTTTGAAGACGACGGGGTTTCTCTTTATATTTCGTAGTTCACTTTAGACAAGACTATAAAACTCCACAAGGATTTCGACAAAAATAAAGTTCACATTACAGGAAAACATAGTTCACTTCGAGCGTCACAGGGATTCTCGTCATATTTGGTAGTTCACGGTTAAGGATAAAAAATTCCAGAAGAGTGTTCGCGAAAAAAGAAAGTTCAAAGGCTGTAAAAAGGAAATTAATTAACTCTACTGTCTAAGAAAAAAGTTCACCTTATATTTGAAAGTTCACTTTGGACGTGGCTAGAAATTTAAAATTGTTCACTTTGAACATGGTGTTTTCCCGGGAAAAAGAAAGTTCACTCTTACTACCTAACAAAGTTCACTTCGGACGTCGTTCTCATCATTCAGAATATATATATCAGAGTTTCGACAGCAGCTACATGTCCACCAGCCGTCATAAAAGCAGATCGCTAAACAACAATTTTGTATTTCACCAGCCTAGCTCCACAGCTGCTTCTCAGACCCTACCTACCAGCTCCAGCTGCTTGTCGTTCAGCTGCAACATACACTTGACCAGCCGCCAACTAACTGTTGCCAAAGGTCGCGCGGTGTTTGGTCCTAGGTTATTATTCATCGCCTACACTTGCAACAGCTGGGCAGCTCAAGTAATAATGTCTATCTAGTGCTATATAAACAACAGGAACAAAGCTACACACTTGCCAATATAATTGAGATCACCTTGCTGACAGATATAGTTTTGAGAAGTACTACCTAATAAGAGTGAGAGATCTCGATTTTGAAAGAAGAAATCGATGGGCGGTGAAGGAGATGTGAAGGTGCTGGGCATGGTGGTGAGCCCGTTCACGCTCCGGGTACGCATGGCGCTGTACCTCAAGGGCGTGAGCTACGAGTACCTGGAGCAGGACCTGTTCGACAAGGGGGAACTCCTCCTCGGGTCCAACCCGGTGCACAAGAAGGTCCCCGTGCTCATCCACGGCGGCAACCCCATCTGCGAGTCGCTCGTGATCGTGCAGTACGTCGATGAGGTCTTCGGGGGCGCCGCCTCGATCCTCCCCACCGACCCCTACCACCGCGCCGTCGCTCGCTTCTGGGCCGCCTACATAGATGACAAGGTGTTCGCTGCGTGGTTGGGCATCCTAAGCGCGACGACGGAGGATGAAAGGGCGGAGAAACTTGCCGGCGCGGTCGCTGTCGTCGGGATCTTGGAGGAGGCCTTCGCCGTGTGCTCGGGTGGGAAGAAGGCCTTCTTCGCGGGGGACTCCGTCGGGTACCTCGACCTCGCGCTCGGTTGCCACCTGTTCTGGCACGGGGCGTTGCAGGTTTTATTCGGCGTCAAGGTCATCGACGTCTCCAGGACGCCGGGCTTGTCAGCGTGGGCGGAGAGGTTCATGAATACGGAGGCGGCGAAGACGGTGGCGCCGCCCATGAACAGCATGGTCGAGTACGGCAACATGGTGCGGGCTCGTTGGGCAGCGGCTCACAGTTAGCTTCACCAGCCTTGTTAATTATTCTTCAGATCGAGCTGTTGTGCAGCAGTCGATCGACCATGGAATCTGCCCTCTGAATTGGGTCTAGGTTGAAGCTTCGTCATCGCCCTGTTTCGCTTTTAGTAAGTTCACCCAGAGAGTTGTCAATTTCACTCCTCGATCTTCAGTTGTGTACGTGTGACCGATTTTATTACCACTGCCTTCTAGTACTATAGTACGCATTGAGAATTGAGATGGAATTATACCTACAGTATTATTTGCAGTACTCTCGATCGTCTCTATTTTTTAATTTGAGTTGTCGGCACGACGGGTTTGTTAAAGAGGTTCTCGGCAGTCGGCACCAAGGTGAACCGTACTCCCTCTGTTTGGGATTATAAATCTCACACGGATAACTAGGTTGGCAATTTGAATAACAAAATATAAATAGTATAGTATAAAAAGTATATCTAAAAACTTTAGAGGTTATATTTTTTAATGGTATAATTTTAGTAATATATAAATTATGTTTTGTTAGTCAAATTAACAACCTAGGTATACGCGTAGAACCTATAATTCTAAACAGAGGGAGTACCGCTTTCCATTTGATATGGGTATTTGATGTGTGAGTGATTCGATTGTTCAATCGATTGATCCCTTTCCCGATAAACGGGGTTTTGGTTGACCGAAACGCACGGCTCCATGGGAACGTCAAGAACCGTGCGTTGCACTAGATGAAAATATAGGTTAAAACTTCTCAACTCTGTAACCATGTACGTAAAGTCTGCTATGCTAAAATGATATCAAACCTGATCTAATAGTTCAGCTTTATAATTTTTATCATAGAAAAAACTACCCTGCCCGATGCTTTTCTTAGCATCTGATTCTCACAGCATAGTGCTTAAATAATCTCTACTCGTGAACGTTCTCTTAATAAAAACAGCAGGAAAACTTAATTGAGTGACTACAGCAATTCTACAAAACATAGATTTGAAAAAGAAAAAAATTAACTAAATTATTCTTCAGGCACCAAGCAAGAAATAGCGAGTTCTCTGCACAAAGCAACACTGGAACTTAATTAACCGGTTATCTAACTTGATAAATCTGACCACAAGTTGTCAAACAATTACCAACAGTGCAATAGTACTGTATCCAACAAGATTGCCGGTAGTGCTAGCACGCAGTGGCATCACCATTTACTTTTATGCCTTTTCTGTAAAAGTGGCATGCCCGTTCTGCAGAAATTATATGTATTTTTTTTTTTGACACGATATGTATTTTCACCATTGGACCCAACTGCTGGGCGTGACCGAACGAACGCCAAGTGAATATCAGGCAGGAATTAACTGTGAAAAGTTCGATATTTGTGGGCTGCTCCGATCCAGTAATTGGCCCCAATCTACGTAGTTTTTTAACAAACCATCGATGGCCAGCTTAGTCCTGCGAGAATGTATAGACCAAACGTGGATGCTGAAGCCTGCTGCCGCGATGTTTGGGCTGTGCCGTCAGCCCGACGCTAGCAACAACACATTTTTTTCATGGGCCTTTAATCCACCGCCACACACAACAAGCAGACCACGGAACTAATCGATCTGGAAACAGTGTTCAGTTCTTTGATTGACTAGTGAAATGCCCGTGCGATGCTACGGGAAAACAAAAAAAACTAAAATTTAATTAGAGAGCTATGAACACCATATTCAAAATTATTGTTATACTAACGAACTACATCTTGTTCATGCCTCTCTTCTACCTTATATACCCGACAACCAAGAATGACCTATCAATTTTCATTATTATATATTTACACCATGGTCTAATTATTTCCAATGATATTAGTTTGTAGCAAATTGCTACGTATAAATATATCCATCATCTTATTTCATGAATGAATAGCCTCATCGGGAAGAGAATGTGTTATCTCCCTCCTCCACCCTGCTTCACAGTCAACATGTTGCCCTCTAAAACAACCAAAAAAATATGCATAAATATTTAGAGTCCAAACAAAGCGATATAATGCATTGCATTACATTCAATTCAAGTAGCTATTACTGAAATTCACCAAAAAGTTAATAGTAACATTTCTAATCAGAAAAATGTACAATAAGTGAGCATCTTCCAGTAATATACAAGCCTAAGGAGTCAACTGGACATCATAAGTGTTAATAGCTACAACTGATCACATTATCTTATTTCAAAAGCTCAAAGATGAACCATGCTCTATTTCTATGTTGTCAGGTGCATCAAGTGCAATTCTTTATGAACAGGTTTCTTTTGCTCACTCCCTCCTCGGCCACCATGTTGCACCGTATCCTTTGATGTCCCCACATAGAAAAATTCCACATATGCATGTTGAGTAGAATTTGCAATATCCAGTCCTAGAAAAATATCAGATGAGATCATTTAGTTACATATAAAAATATTTTACCAAGGAAACCAAAAACATAGACCTCATACATTGACTTTCCATAGGCAGACCATCATCTTAAATAATATAAAAGTAACTCTTATTACTACAAAGCTGAGCAGTGCATACATAACCAGAATTTATGCACCATTTAGCTGGTGTACTGGGTCTGATAAGTGGGATTTGAGTTCTATCTCACCTGAAGGTTAATATAATCATAAGGAAAACATTTGCATGTTCTACTCATAAAGCATGGATCCACTATCTACCAATTTGACATTGCTGCACCACACCAAAGGTGACATAAATTAAATTATATAATTGTACCCGTAGAAAGAAAAAGACCACACAAGGAGTGCATGGCCCAAATCCGGTATGAAAAAGTTAGATCGGGTTAATGGTGCCATCTAATTTATATTGAAAGTTAGAATTATTACTTGGATCACGATAAGAATTATGGAATGGAGGGAGTATTATTTCAACAATAATAATTGTTATTATTCATATCTCCGTTGCATATACTTATTGTACTTCAGTTTAGCTAGAAGAGCACCTATCCTTTGTTAAGCTGCTCAAATTTGCTAGAGCAGTAGCATGTAGGTACATGTATGACATTTTTCCGGAAACAACAAATTGCTCTAGGTGCAAGATTAATTATTATGTGGCTTGCACATTGACTTACCTTTACTTGTAGAATTGTGTAAATCTGTACCAAGAGAATCCAATCTAAAGTTGTGACTATGGAGAGGCCTTATGTATTCATGTATCTTTACCAGTATAGATCACTCTAACATAAAATTTGGATCTTAAGTTATTAAATCTACAGATGGATACCTCTATCTTACCTATAGGTTTATTATAGACATAGAACATTACATGTTGTATACATATTTGTGTCGACAATGCACAATTTTTTCCCATCTAGATGCTAGAAGCTCCTATTCAGCACCTCTAGACTAAAAAATAGAACTCTGAGAGAAAAGACACAATTATCAAAACAATGTTATGGAGTTTGGCACACTGATCGATAATGCATATAAGGATATTACAATACAACATATGTGTACATCAAGAGAACCCATGTATATTTATTGGTATACCATTGGGATAATCAAAAGATTTAAGGTTAAGGCAATGTATTCATGATGCTACAGTAAGTTCACATAAGTTGGTTCATCGTTTAAAACAAATTTATTGGATCATAAACATAAAGGGGTTGAGTGTAACATATAGTAAAATTGAATTGATTCTAGGAAAAGTGCTCATGCATTGCAAAAGTTCTAACAAAATAAATTAAAAAGTGCTCATGAATATGAGAAACAAATTATTATATCATGGTTTTTAACGCGTCTTAAGTCAAGTTGGCAATTTTCCCCATGGGGCCGGGTACCCGCGGGTATATACCCGCCTAAAACCGGGGATGGGGGGAAGATCGGCTCCACGGGGATAGCGGGGCGGGTACCCGACAAGATAGTGGGGCGGGTATGGGGATTAAATCCCGTCCATGGAGTCTCCATGGATACCCCGGATCCCACCTGTCATACAGATAGACAATATTACATACCAAAAAAAAACATAGATAAATATCTCCACTCGACCACACAGATTCTTATTCCCCTCTCACCTCCTAGCCGCCGTTACTCATCTTCCCCAAATCACGACTCTTCCATCGCCTCCACCTGCACCTCGTCGGTCGTTGCCGGCTCGCCAGCTACACCTGCGGCCTGCCCCTTCCCGTGACTTGTGCCTCTTTTCCTCCTCGTCGGCTTGCCAGTCCCTGCCTGCGCCTTTCCCTTGCCTCCTCCTCCTCCTCCTCGAGAAAGCGAGGTGGGTGAGTCAGGGTGACCACCGACGGGAGGAGCTTGGTCACCCATGGCAAGGAGGGTCTCTTCTCCGAGGATTTCGCAGGCTTCGTAAGGAGGAGCTCTTCCGCGTCAAGGTCCCCATGGAGACCCCGGCGGGGATCGGGTATCCGTCAATGGCGGGGATGGGGACCATTTTCCCCCCGATAGCTTAGCGGGGACTGGCGGGTACGGGGATTGGCGGGGATCGGGGCGGGGACGGTGGAGGCATACCCGGCCATACCCGGCCCCGTTGCCACCTTGAGTCTTAAGGCGATCTGGGGGCGCTTTGATGCCTAGGCGCCTAAAGCGGTTTTTGCAAAGCGAAGGGTGGGTGCCTTGACGCCTAAGCGTCGCCTAGGCATCCTAAAGCGGACGCCTTAAAAACCATGATCGTATACCAATCACCTGATTTAGTTGCATAGGTGTGTTGGGTTTCACCCAAATGTTATTACCGACATTTCACAAATCACAAGTATGAATGGTTTCACTGCTCACATGTATATATAGACGATGCCACCGTAAAAGAAGTGAGTTGAACATGTTACCGAGCTGATAATAAGGAGTTTCAAAAAATGGGCTTAGCTTTTCCAAGCTGATAATAAGGAGTTACAAAAAATTGAATTGAATATGTTACTGAGCTGATCATAAGGAGTTTCATAGCTTGTTCATGTGAACATTTATCCAATATGACTCTAGGCAAATGACATTCTATTTTGCCCACAATTATCTATTTTCCACCGGATACACTCAACACGGAAAGCCATACAACTCAATTACTGGAACAATTCTCTTGAAAGATAACTAAGCATTTTTAAGCTAGGGTCTATTCTCGTGTAAAAAGGAAACCAAGTTATTATGTGAGTGCATATTTCATGTGGCGATGGAGTTTGATTACAGGATTCCACGTGAGGATGTAGATGCATGTGAGGGACGAACACCATCGATATCCGTCGAGAAGACACACCAAAAAACATAAAAGTCCCACACTGATGGCAAGGATGAAAAGAATGCTTATAGTCTTCTGTGCTCCAACACTTCCAACACGCTGAATAAATCTGAAAGAAATTCAAACATATATGCTTTGACATAATATAGTTTGTAACAACGAGCTACCTTGCACAGACCTCGCTTCTAGAATAAATGATAGTACTACTCTCATCAGCAAATGCTACTATGTTTACATCAGAGTGCAATATCAAGAAAAATATTCAACTAATAATTGACATACAAAAAGTTAGTGCACAAACATCACTAAGTTGCTAGCAATTCACTGTGATGCGCAAGCAAGGATTCTATTACACTGCTGCAGTGAGAAGGAAGCTTCATGCGGCCCCCTTAACCAGTGTATCGCTTTGAGGCTAACTAAGATGTTATATACATGGCCAAGTTTATTGGGGCAGACTAAAAGGTACTGAGACAATTTATTATCCATAACAAAGAGTAAAAGCCAGCTAGACTGTGCCCAACAAACCAGCAGAGCAAAATACCAAGACTACATGTTTTCAAAATATATATTAATTCCATTGGATTGCAAAATAAAAAGAAGATTTAAGTCAGTAATTCAGGTTAACGTGATTTAGAAAAAATAATCCATGAATAGCTCAAACTGGAGCAATTAATAGTTGAAAAAAATCAATCATTGAGTAACTTAGCATACTGAATATGGCATAGTGATAGAAGAAGAGTAGGGGAGAGAGGCCGGATGGACATCGTGGGGATGCAGTCAGGATACATCGCTAGGGTGTAGGAATTCCAGCAGTTCATCATGGACAGTGGATTCGCCGTGGCGGCCAACATCTGGTTTCCAATATCTTTTTTAATCAACCACTTGTTGGATCATTATTTTTTTTGCAAAGATTAAAAAATCTACATTTTTTGAATTGTAAAAAAAAATCTACATATCATACTACGTATCTTATAGGAGCCAATAGTAAAATTATGATGCTGTGAATAAACATGAATAATGAATTACCTCAGGTAACCAAACAACTCCAGCCTCCAGATCATTAATTCAGTGCAGAAATAGTCTGCTCAGAAATCGAACTGTGTACTTGTTTAAGAATTCATACCCTAACTGAAGCTTTGGAGTTTTGTCCGTGTTGTAGCTTGCTCCGTATTTAACAAAAGGAAAACCCATTTTTCTTCCTCGCCTCGTCCCTGTTGTTGTTGCTTGTCGCTGCTGGCTTTGCTCTGATAATAGCTCGTCCATACTCTGATGTGCCTGCTCCGAGTATACAAATATAAGAATTCATCATGTGAGGCTGAAGAACTTAAAACACGGTTCTCCTTGGACCATGGATCAATATCTGCACATGCAACAGCAACGCCATATGCTATATGAATTGAGAATACACTTTCTTCAGAAATGACAATGTCAAATACGGTGGCCATTAGCCTGAAGAATATATGCATATTCTAGATTATGTATCCGAACATCTGTTGAAGCTCCGATCATAAAGAAAAAATGGCATTTTGTGTATTATCTGCCAGTTTTTAGTTGTAGTGTAAAGAGTAGAGTTCTCCTGAGAAAGTGTAACGGAGTAAGAAGAATAGAATGAAGGAGCAAAAACCAGAATCATTATTTAGATTGTTCATAACCTGAATATATGAACTGAATCGAAAGGCCTAGAGTGCAGATGCGGCTTTAGCATATCAGAAAACATACCAGCCGCAATAATCAAACCACCATAGTCCATGGAACTCACACCTACACCTTCTACTGATCTAAGGAAGTGTCTAAGCCAGGGTCACTGCCAGAACAGAAAAAAGCAGAGCACATGACGATCACCGGCATCCATGCCGCCACTCCTGCCGTCTTATCAACGTGCATGCACATCCAACTTCGGATCCAAAGTGGCGGCGGGGATCCACCATGTGCAATAAATTAATTAGTTGTTTGTTCTTACCACAACAATTGATGTCATCATATAGGTATTCTTCTAAGAAAGAATCAATGGAAGTTAAACAAACTTGGTACCATAATATCTGCTTTCTATCTTCAATTGGGATGCTACCAATATCATGTTACCAGTAGAAAGATCTAACCATTTTTTTTTTGACAAGAATGACACATGAACGATCTTAGAATCAACAAAAGAAAAAAATGTCAGGTCGCTATACCAATTTGATAGACACCCAAACACAACACATTAATCTACAGTAAAAGGGATCCATGTTATAAAAGGTACAATAATTACTACAAACTAAAAAGGTGGACCTCCTCACTATATTTGGCCTCAAGGTGGCAGTAAGAGCACATACCTGAGGGCATGTATCGAGGCTGGTGGTTTCAAAAGATACCTGAGGACATGGAGACAATGTTGTTTACTCAAATCTGCTTCTTATGGTTGAGTAAGTAATAAAGATTAATACAATTTAAGCTAGCCTTATCTATATAGGCAGTAATATGAGACATACCACAAAATATTATCCATAAGCTAATAAAGACCATGTTACTTTCTAGATATTTGCTGAAAAGATTCTCCATATGCAGCCAACATATTTGTTATTTTAGAACGAGGATAGAAAAAATAATTTACATTTCTTGCAAACAAGTGAAATCAAGTTTGTGGTTTCTTTTTAAAACAACAAATGTTAGATCCTATCTAGGAAAGCATGAGTGAACAGACCATAAGAAGATTTTATCCATGCAGAGTTCAGGATCTAGGATTATGCAATAGTCTAAGTGAATAGTATATGTTGTATTTAAGCTAACCTTGTTCTGAACTTGAGAAGTCTGTATTTTCTAAGATAGTGTGTTTCTGCACATACAGAAAGTTGTTGCCTGCTTCTCCTCGTAGTACTATTTTGTAGAGTCCATTTGCAGTGTACTAATTGACAACATATAAAGTTCATTTTGGCAAATAAAATACATCTAATTACAGCATGGGTGTGTGTCGATGGTCAGACATAGATAAACAAAAGATTATCTTAAATAAAACAAGTCCTAGCTTTACTCTGAATACAAGAACTTCGTGCTTAAATTCCTAGTTCAGGTTGTTGAGTAACACTTGGCTATGCATCCTTGAGTAGGACACCAAACATACCGGCTGTTATGATGGCATATAAAAAGAATCATGTCACCTTTGAAACCCACTCTTATATTAATTCAAGAATTACATGTTAACTCCAACTTTCAGGTCTATAACATTGGCTTGTTCTTGAAGTGTCAGGATATTGTACATAATACGTCTTTTGGTAGACAAACTGCAACACTATTATTACACTGATTCCAATACAGAATTTAGACAAGAATATCCGATTGACAGTTAAAAAGAAATGCATACCACAAACCATGTCATCGCTGATTTTTTTATGAGTTTGGTGAATGATATTAACCAAGGATATCTATGATGGGTAACAGAAAATGGCATAGAATACTCAATAACTTTTTCTATGGTCGAATACCTGGCTATCATGGATAGTCACGGGAGGTCAACCCAATCGTGGGGAGGGGCACAGGGAGGCAGGGAGCTGCCGCTGCTCATGCAGAGCCACCACATGCTACTCAGCACTATGTTATGTCACTGCTGGCGCTATTCACGCATCACCGCCGCTTGCTACTGCTGGTCGTGTCGCCGCCGCCGCTGGCAGTGCTCATGTCCTGCATCTTATATAGGCAAAAAATCAGAGAGAGATATAGGAGAGCAGAGAGAAGATGAGAGAAGGAGAGGCACATCGTATCAGCCAGCCACCTAATGCTGGCGACCTCGAACAACAGCGGCCCGCGTGTTCAGGTTTGTGTGTCCTCACTCCTCGGACAACAGCGACCTGAAAGAGGACGAGGAAGAGGAGCGAGAGGGTTGAAGCTGAAGAGAGATCTAGAGGCGTGGGGTGGTCCTCCTCCTGGCCCCGACAAGCACGCCGTCTTCCCAGCTTCCTTCCGCACGAAGTGGGTCGGCGGATCCGACGGAGGGAGCTCGAGCAGGCGATGCAGGGCGACATGCATGAGGCGATGTGCATAGGAAACACCGGCGGCTGCACGCTGAAGATCTCTCGATGTGGCCACACACGGGCTATCCCGCGGTTACTGTGGGTGGAGGATCTCGCGATGTGTGGCGCCGCCGGTAGTCTAGAGGGGGTCCGATATAGGGGAGATGAGAACGCAAGATCAGGGGGAGGAAGGTACGGGGCGGACGAAGCGGTCATTAATCCCCTTCCTCTTTTTTAGCGATGGAATCAGGAAAGGATGCGCGAGCGCGACGAAAGGAGGCGACGGAGTGACACAAAACGGAACACCTTTCTCTTTTTTAGATAGTAGAGATTCCGTGGCCCGAAATCCATTGTTAGCTAAATAATTATTTGGTTATGCCATTTTAGGCTTTGCTCTTTCCGAAGCTAGTGCATTGTTTGCACTGATGATGGCCTTTTTTATCTTATTCGTTTTCTGATTGTAGAAAACAAGATTAAAAAGGTTGCCCCTTATTTGTAGATGTAGAAGGACTCACCAACCGAACCGCGTAGGCACATAGAAAAAAATAGCGCTCCAAATCCCAATCGATCACCGAATTCTCTAACTTGCGATTGCGATGCAAAAGAGAGAAACACTCGCCCAGTCGCCAGCGGCCGCACACGTTGTTCCTTCAGGGTTCCGACCGGCCGGCGAGACGTGGAGTCGCAGCCGACGCCCTCCAACTGATCTGGATTCCGGGATTGTAACGCAGGCTACATCGTCAGGCACACCAGGACCTAGGGGCGATAGTGGTGGTGTGTGAGGGACGATTAATGTAAAGTGTTAAATGGGCCTGCGTGCCAGGTGTGAGGTGTCGGGTACTACTTATACCCGAAGTAAAACCAAAACAATTATGCTGAAAAAGAGAAATAGAAACTGAACCTGTCTTTCTTTCTCTCTCGTTCTATTTCTTCTTCTCCAAACCAGCATCCGAACTTGATATGGCAATCATACCAGGTCGAGTGGTACACTTGGTATCAGATTCGGCGATTCCTGGGCAATTTTCGTAAGTCGACAGGTTCGGGTGGCCACCCTCGGGTCGCTTCCCGGTAATAGCCTCATCCTCACGGGGCGCTCCGCTCGGCGATCTCCCAATTCACTGTTGTGTGCTGTAAAATTCCGAGAAACTTCGGTGGATCGTTTGGCACCGGCCGGTGAGGAGTTCATCATGGCGCCATCCAAGCCCTCCCCACAGACGTCTCTGGTTCTCGCGGCAATGGGAGAAGTGGCATCTTCTATGGTCGAGTCGCTCACAGAGTGCCGATAGTCGGTGGATCTACTCCACGGGCATGTTGTCGTCATCGATTCGACGCAGCAAGGGCTGGTGGCGCAGCCGGGGCTGATTGCGGAGGGGGTCGAGGCGAACGGCAAGGTCCAGGCGGATACAACGCTCCAATTTCAGGCTCTCCATGACAAATTGACAGCGACAGTGGAGCGCATCGAGCGTCAGATGTGACGTTCTTCATCTCCCGAGGAGGACGACCGGGATCCAACCGACCCCGCTCCGATTGGTAGGAGAACTCTGCAGTCCACCCATTTCTTGTGGTCGGGCGACACTCCAGGCGCCTCTGCGTCTGCGTCAGGCTTGGGTGGGATTGGGGATGGGCTGGTTTCTCCATGGTTGGGGGCGAATTCAGGGATCTGGAGTGGACCTAGAGGAGGTGTGTGTGGCGGCGTAGGCGGCGGTAGAACTGAAGGTGCAGGCAGCGGTAGAAACATTGGCAACACTGATTTTGGGAAACACAATCTAAAGATGTCATTTCCTCGGTTTGATGGCGATCAACCGCGTATTAGGAAGGATAAATGTCTGGATTATTTCGGGATTTTCAATGTTCATGCATCACTTTGGCTGGTGTCTGCTACTTTGCATATGGATGGCAATGCAGCATTATGGCTCAAGGCGTATTGGTTGAGGCATCCGATCAACACTTGGCATGAATTGATGATAGTTGTGGAAGAGAAGTTTGGTGCAGATGATCATCAGAAGTATATGAAACAATTCTTGGCACTGAAGCAGCGAGGCACTATGGAAGAATATCAAACACAATTCGAGACACTTTCCTATCAGATAGCATTGCAGAACCCTCACTAGGACGAACAATTCTATGTCTCTCAGTTTATCAAAGGTTTGAAAGCTGACCTTAGAGGAGCAGTGGAGTCGCAGGTGCCTGAAACTGTTGAAAGGGCAATTTTATTGGCCATTGTCCAACAGGAGGTTGCTACGGACTCCAGGAAATGGGGACAAAAGATATTTGCTCCTGCTATTGGCCGTCCTGAACTAGTTGTACCTAAACCATATACTGTCAAACACACTCTAAAACTTGGCAGTGGTGAATTCTGGAAAGACAGGAAACTTCATGATTACATACGAGCAAATGGAATTTGTTTCAAATGTGGGGAAATTTGATCCCACACACCAGTGCAGTAAGAAAACTGCAACAAATCTGCATCTAACACAAGCTGATGACACACCTGATATTCTTTCGGATGAGATTTTGGAGCTCATTGAACAGAATGATTTGGCACATGCAGAGCATCTTAGTCTATCAATACATGTTATGGTTGGGACCGAAGGAACCAAGACACTGAGACTGAGAGCAACAGTGGGTAATCAAGTTCTTCTCATTCTGGTAGATTTTGGTAGTAGTAGTAGCTTCATAAATGCTTCCATGTTGGACAGAATTCAGTGCACTCTCAGGGATATAGCTCCTTTACAGATCAAGGTGGCAAATGGGGTTGTGATGCAGAGTACAAAACTTGTCCCTGATTTATCTTGGTCCTGTCAGGGAGAAAGTTTCACAACATCAATGAGAGTGCTGGAATTGGGAGCCTATGATGCCATTTTGGGGATGGATTGGCTGAAACTACACGGTCCTATGGTCACTGATTGGGCCAACCATTGTTTAGCCTTTTCCTATAACAAAAAGTTCATCAAACTAATTGGCATTCTAGCACCATCTTCACCAACAGTCAGAGAATTACCAGTGGAACAATTGATCAAGTGGTACAAGGGTAATGAGGTATGGGCCATGGCTATTGTGCAACCAGAGCACTCTGTTACTGCTACTTCTGTCCCTACAGCTATTCAAAAGATTTTGTCAGAGTTCAGTGATGTATTTGATACACCAAATGAATTGCCTCCTGCCAGACCTTATGATCTCGCCATTCCTCTTCAACCTGATGCTGCTCCATTCAATGCTCGACCTTATCGTTATTCTCTAGCACAAAAAGATGAAATTGAGCGCCAAGTTAAAGCTATGTTGGAAACGGGTGTCATTGTCCCAAGTATGTCACCATTTGCTTCTCATGTTCTGTTAGTCCAAAAAAAGGATGGATCATGGCGTTTTTGCATCGACTATAGACGTTTCAATGAGCTTACCATCAAGAACACGTTTACTATGCCTATCATCGATGAGTTACTCGATGACCTTGCTGGTGCTACTATATTCTCTAAACTCGACTTGAGGGCGGGGTACCACCAGATACGCATGCTTCCTTCAGATAAATAGAAGACTGCGTTTAAAACCCACCAAGGCCATTATCAATTTCGAGTGATGCCATTTAGCCTGTGCAACGCACCAGCCACTTTTCAGTGCGTGATGAATTAGGTGTTGGGTCCTTGTTTACGTAGATCAGTGTTGTTCTTCATGGATGATATTTTGGTGTACAATGCCACTGAGGAATCCCATGTCAAGCATTTGTCGACTGTTCTGCAACTTCTCTGGGACAACAAGCTATATGTTAAAGAAATGAAGTGCTCGTTTGCTTGCTCGAGTTTGGAGTATCTCGGACATATAATAGCATCCCAAGGAGTTGCCACAGATCCTAAGAAAATAGAAGCAATGGTAAATTGGCCATAACCATCCAATGTGACAGAGCTGCGTGGTTTTCTTGGTCTTATGGGATATTATAGGAAATTCGTCAAGAATTATGCTATTATTGCCCATCCTCTCACTTTACTTCTAAAGAAAAAGGCATTCTCTTGGTCTAATGAAGCCACTACAACATTTTAGGAGCTTAAACACGCAATGATCTCCACACCGGTCCTGCCACTACCAGACTTCCACAAGCAATTTGTGGTAGAAATGGATGCTTGTGATCTGAGTATTGGGGCAGTTCTGATGCAAGATCAGCAGCCTATTGCGTTTCTCAGCAAACCATTGAGTGCTCTCCATTGTCAGTTGTCGATTTACAACAAGGAGTTCCTGGCCTTACTCCTGGCAGTAGAGCGTTGGTGACCCTATGTACAGAGGGGAGATTTTCTCATTAGGACTGATCACCACAGTATGTGCTATTTGGATGATCAAACGATGTAGTCTCCGCTCCAACGCAAGTCCATGGAGCGTCTTATGGGGCTACAATTTCGCGTTGTTTACAAAAAAGGGGCAGACAATGTAGCTACAGACTCCTTGTCACGGGTTAGCCATCTCATGACAATTGGCTCCTACTCTGAGATACAACTGGCATGGCTTCAGGAAGTGCTAAATTCGTACACCATTGACCCTGATACTCAGCAACGATTTACAGTGTTGGCAATTCATAGTCCATATGAACATGGATACTCACTGAATCATTGGCTTATTCGTTATCAAAGACGTGTCTGGATTGGAGCTAATTCTGCACTTCAGACGAAACTTATTACTGCATTTCATGCTAGTACAATTGATGGGCATTCCGACAGTGAAGCGACTTATCAGCGTCTCAAGAATCTTTTTGCGTGGGTTGGCATGAAAGCTGCAGTGTTGGATTTCATCCGTCAGTGTGACATTTGTCAGCGCAACAGACACTCAAATCAATCACCGCAGGGTCTGCTACAGCCATTACCGATCCCTAATAGAGCTTGGCAGGATATTACCATCGATTTCATTGATGGTTTGCCGCTCTCAGAAGGAGCTAACACAATAATGGTGGCGGTTGATTGATTCACCAAACTAGCACACTTTGTGCCCATGAAGCACCCGTTCTCTGCTCCATAAGTGGCTCGCGTGTTTGTGGATTCAGTGGATCGTTTACATGGGATGCCCCGTTCTACTGTGTCGGATCGTGGTACCATTTTCACTAGTGTGTTCTGGCGGCAACGGTTTGACAAGTTGGGCACGAAGCTGAAATTCACTAGGGCATACCACCCACAAACCGACGGTCAGACTGAGCGTGTCAATCAAAGTCTGGAAATGTATCTTCGCTGCAGCATCCAAGACAACTCCAAAGAATGGAAGAAGTGGCTCCCTTTGGCTGAACTCTGGTACAATTGTGCTCATCACAGTTCGATTGGTATGTCCCCATTCAAGGTCATGTATGGGCGAGAGCCAAACTTGGGTGCTATTCCCGTGGTTGCTTCAAACGACAGTTCACCATCAGCGGCAGTTCTTGCCGATAGAGCTGCTATGTTGGAGGTTATGAAGATCAATTTAGCAGCGGCACACAATAGAATGAAACTCAAGGCTGATCGCCATCATACTGAGAAGGAGTTTCAAGTGGTAGATAAAGTGTTACTCAAACTGCAACCATATGTTCAGCAATATGTCGCAAGTCGTCCTTATCCCAAGCTGGCCAACAAGTTCTTTGGTCCATACGAGGTTCTCGAGCGCATTGGGAAAGTGGCATATAAGTTGTAGTTACTCGCTGATAGTCTCGTACACCCGGTGTTCCATGTCTCTTAGCTCAAAGATTACATACCATACTATACCCCGGTGTTCACAGACTTGCCTCGGTTGCCAGCGTTGGATGCTACAAACTCAGCACATGAATGTATCCTCGACAGGCGCATGGTCAAGAAAGAAAACTCAGCAATCACTCAAGTTTTGATCAAGTGGACTAAATTTCTAGTAGATTCTGCCACCTATGAGGATTGGGACATGCTCAAGGTGCGATTTCCACAAGTTATCGCTTGGGGACAAGCGACTTCTCCACGAGGAGGCATTGTCACGTAGGCTACATCGTCAGGCACACCAGGACCTGGGGGCGATAGTGGTGGTGTGTGAGGGACGTTAATGTAAAGTGTTAAGTGGGCATGCGTGCCAGGTGTGGGGTGTAGGGTACTACTTATACCCGAAGTAAAACTAAAACAATTACGGAAATTCTATTCTCAGACCAGCACTGGTTTGCAAAACCCGGCAGGAGGTGTGAACGCATGTTGTCAGCCAGCTTAGAATCATATCAAAAATTTAAAATGTCTTATAGATCAAACCGTTTGTCCGATTTAAGATCCGTTTCACCGTTGAACTATTCGCGACGAGATCTTCAAAACTGGATCCCATGTTGATATGTTTCGAGGAAAAAAATTTGGAGCAAAAAGTTATCCACCCTAAACACATGCATTATCCATGTCATAATATATAAGTTATCAACCCACTAACACATAAGTTACCCACCATATAAATATGTTGGTAGGGTGTTCTCGCATCCGTATTGAGCAAGTTTAATTGAAACATTGTAACCTAGTTATTAGCGTCGACGTGATTAAGGCTCGGTAACCTAACACCCTTCGAGGCTTTGTCACCCGTGTTTCACGGTACCGGTGACGGAAGACAAAGTCGAGACGCTACTGGTTGCATGGTTGGTGAGTATAAGACTATATTTATTTATATCCTATGCAAAAGAAGATTAAATTTAGTTCCTTTAAAAAAATTATATTTGATGTTTGACACGTTAGTCTTTAGAGGTTGAGTACTTCATATGCTGTGAGAGCGGCGACTGGCGATGAGGCCGAGCCGTTAGAATAACTTTTTATATTGTATCTGTGGATCAAATTTTATAGTGGTCGATAACTTACATGTTATTTGGTGGGTAACTTACATGCTAAAGCCTAGATAACTCTCGTGTTACTGATGGATAACTTGTGGATAAACAGAAAAAGTTATCCATCCTGAGCATGTGATTCGTGGGTAAATTTTATAGAGGTGGATAACTTACATATTATTGGATGGATAAATTACATGCTGAAGCCCGGATAATTTGCGCGTTACAGGTGGATAACTTTTGGTCCAAAAAAAGTTATCAGAACATACCAACATGGGATAGTTTTGAAGATCTCGTCACGAGCCTAACAGTGAAAACGGATCTTAATTCGGACAAACGGTTTGACCTAGAAAACATTTTGAAGTTTCATTTTTGAATTGAGCTGACTAATTAGAAATCTTGTTATTTAATGCTTAGCAAAGCACCATGAATGTACTTGCTGGACTCAGACGTCCGCCAGATTTTAATTTTCTCATACTGGTTGCTATGTAGCAACGTCCAACAATTATGCTGAAATAGAGAAATAGAAACTGAACCCGTCTCTCTTTCTCTCCTGTTTTATTTCTTCTTCTCCAAACCAGCATCCGAACTTGATCTGGCAATTATACCAGGTCGAGTGGTACATCTTGGTGACAAAAAGCTCGATTTTGAGTCGACTCTAGCGATTGGGGTCGATTTTGGTGAGAATTTTTATAGGAAAAGTATACGTTTCCCCCAGGGGATCGCACAACACATCCCTCGGCTCGCGCGAGCGACACGTATCCGCCTCGACCCGGTGGAGATGCCCTTATCTCTTCCCCTTCCTCAACTCCTGCCACATCCCAAATCGGTGTCTCCCCGTTGAACTCCATGGGAGGAACCCACAAGCTGCTGCTCCTCTCGTCTATGCTCTGCACCTACTCGCTGCCGCTGCTCGCCGTCCTCTAGGCGCCCATCCCCTACGCCATCCCCACTCCATCCCCATATGTAACATCCCAGTATTTAGGACCTAACGAAGGGTGGATTTAGGAATGTATTGTTGCATGCATTCATCTGTCAAAATGTGGGTAAAACTTTCGCCAAATAAAAAACCTAAGTGATCAATGTTTCGTTCATACTTTGAGATTAGGTTTAGTCTTAAAGGGTGATTGTTATAAACTTTGAGATGATCTTAAGGAGTTATGTGTTTAAAATGAATTTGAATTTTAAACTTGAGTGTTTGAATTATAATTTAAATGATTTAGATATAAGATTTGAATCTTAAATTAATTAAGAGATAAGTATTATAACTTAAATCGTATCCAAAAACAATATTTAATATGAAATTCATTTCATATTATTAATACATAAACAAGTTACAAAGAATATAATCTACTGAAGTCATTCCAAACTTCACATTTTACAAAAGAATAAAGAATAAGAATATTCTTTATTAATAATAATATAATCTTTATTACAAATAAATAAAATAAATATTACAAGAATAATAAAAGAAAAATTACAAAAGAATAAGAAGAATTACATTTGAATATGTACTAACTATCCTATATCTAAATCTACACTAAATCTTCATCTTTATCTTTGTACCTGCAAAACAAAGACTAAATAGAAACAAAATAAGATTAGTGTTAGTATTATTTCAGTCAGATATGTCAGTGAAATGCACTTGACAAATTCATCATTGAGAAATGTTATAAAGGGGCAAGTTTAACCAATATGAAAGATTCCATCTTTCATAAATTCAAAGCAAGAAGTCAAATGACAGCCAAGAGGGACCAATTCACCAGCCAAGTAAAAGTAATCTGGTAATAGTAAGTTCAAAGATTCTAAACATATCCATAAGTGCTTAGCAGACACACAAGCTGGACACACATCGGCATGCACATGGTGTGATGTCGACCTCACAAGCACAGCCTAATCTCACAAAACCACAGCATAGTCGTGGGGGAGCACCAGTGCATCACTCCACTACACAGCACACAAGAACAGCCAGTGTAGACAGCAGCCAAACCAAGAACAACAGCCAAACCAAACCACCCTGATCAACCCAAACATCACCAGGATGGTGACATAAGGAGGAGGATGAATCAGGTGGACAGCAAGGCCAAGCCCAGGAGCTAGGAGGAGCAGTCCATCTCAAGAGCAAGCATAGGAATCCAGCAGATCAAGATCAAGATCAAGATCATCATCATCATCAATCTACTATACCATCATCAGATTTTGTGGTGAGCCTCATAAAACCATCACATGATTTCATCATATTATCTAAACAAAAGCATGTGTTGCTTTATGAAATAATCTCTCAATAATCACCCAAGAGAGGTGAATCTATCCTAGAGATTTTAGGTATAAAGATAAGAAATCAAACTCAGCCAAAAGCAATAAACCCTCAGACCAGCATCACCGAGTTTAGTGTTAATTTTTGCAACTTAGATCATTCTTCATTTGATCTTATCAGATCAGGGCACATCTCCCAGAGAGAGTAGCACCTCTAATCCTACAAGTTTCAAACAAACTATTTGCTCAGCTAACTAGGAATTAAATCCTAGAGCCTCAGACCAACATCATAGGAAGGAAAGTTAAGAAAATCTTTTATTCTATCTTGGCAGTATTAATCACAAGTATAGACAAAGCTAAGCCTAGAAATAAAAACCCAATCACTTGTGTGCCAGATTACAATGGTATTAGAAGGAAAAGTTCTTAATGAGCTAAAACCAATCTTTGCTTAGTTCCCATGGATAAAAGGAACAAACAAATACATATCATCTTCCTGAAGCCAAGTGCCAGGAATCAATATCATATTCATCTATACATCCACAAAAAATCATTACATGTAATGATTATATTCAGTATGTACAATCTCATACAAGCTTACCATTATAATTGCAGTAAGCAACTACTGAGAGAAACTACTATCAGTATGAGCATTCTGACAGTAGAGAAAGTTCTTAGATCAACAACATTTCCAATAAGTGATTCCATAGAAACACTAGAATGGGATCATAGTGGATCACCACTAGAAATCTGACAAGCCACTAGCAACATCAAAGCCACTACCAATCATGATCCACAACAAACAATCATTCTTCATGCTCAAGCATGATCACCACTAGATCTAAAGCATCATGGATATGATCAACAGGGGGTTATGAACCCTAATTAGAACAAGAACCCTAATCCAGAGATGAACCATAATCGACACATAGTCACTAGGCATGAAAAGCCACTAGACACATAGAGAGATTCATGGTAGTAGCAGGAACAAGAACCATAGAAGCAACTTACCCGAGGTCCTCGCTGACGAATCGAAGAAGAAGCAGATTGGCCGACGAACCCGCGGCGGCATAGGGAGCACCCAGGGAGCGCTGCAACCTGCACCAGTCATGGCAACATCCACAGCAGCACACGAGCCCAGCACACCACCACAGGCGGGATCGCGGCGGTGGCGACAACACCTTTCCCTAATCCTAGGGATCGGGAACGGGGTGCACCTGACCACAGGGAAGCCCCGGAGTCAAATCGAGATAGACTAGATGAACGAGTGTGGCCGCAAACCTTGCCCTGCACCACGGCGACAGCCAGGAGAAGCCTCAACGGCGGCCATCGCCAGCGGCGGCGCTAGAGCCGCGGGGTCGAGGAAGAGGAAGGGTGAGAACAAAGGGGAGGCCGAGAGCATGGGCTGGGTGGGCCAAAACCCTCGGGGTGGTGATTTTGACCCTGCCTTATTGGGCCACACTGGCCCAATAAGCCCAACAGGCCAGCCCAAGTTGTTTTAAAAAATTGTTTTAATCAATTGGAAAAGACCAAAATGCCCCTAACCTCAATACAATTCTAGAAAATAAAAGTCCAAAAATTAAAAATAAAATATTTCCGGATTCACAGTAATCCACTCTATCCAAATAAAATAAGATATAAAATTTTGGACATTTAAATTTTTATAAGAATTTTGTAATTCATAAATTACTTATGAAATTTTACAAAATTATTGAAAGATGATAAAAATAAATAAAAATCACTTTCATTATACATTAATATTATAGTATTTTCGAAAAATACTTAATAAATATTTAATAATAATTTTTAATGTACAATTAATAATTCCTAAAAGAATTATTAAGCCAATAAAAGTCAAATAAAAAGGGACATAAAATAAAATAATTCAATATATGCAATAAATATAAAAAAATAATATTTATAAATGCTTTATTAAAAGGACCTTATATAGGGAAAATGCATATAGAATTAAATAATGCATTACATTACTTGCATAATCATTTTGCTTCTTTAAATATTGTTCTTACTGGGCAATAATGATGTTTTTGTAGAACTAGAAGCTCAAGGTCCAGTGCAAGCATTAGACTTCACTACCTTGCCATCACAAGGCAAGTTCATCACTTGCTCATGTCCTTTGAAGAGTCTTTATCAAAGTATTTACAAATTGTGTGTTATCATATATGCTATAAAAGGAAGAAAATATTATTTTCATAAATAAAGAAATCATAGATATCATCCTAAGTGGTGATATAATGGAGCAATAGAACTTAGGGTTCTATTTGCAACAATAATGATCAAGTAGGGACTTAATAACCCCTGACATCAGTGATTCTAGCGCCGTATATTACGCGTTAGCCATGATATTTGAAATGGGACAAAGAAGTCAGTTGTATCTTCTTCCTCTCGCATGAAGCCGGATGTGCAGGTCGTGGCTGTTATCCTCGTAGCATGCATATTAATTGGTAATTCATAAAGGATATGCAACATATGGGTGGGAACCCTCAACGTCCCATGATAGTTCTGACATCTAAAGGTTTGTACAAACCATTGTCGTAATTCATTATGTGGGCATGGTGTACACCAAGGACGCATGCGGGGTCGTAAAGGGGGCAGTGATTGGCTTGGACCAACTACTGGGCCCCACATAATGGAATTGTGGACGGGAAAGTATGCCCGACTGTGCAACAAGGAGTTGATCTCTCATGGGTAAAGTAACGCAACTCTGCAGAGTGTAAGAACTGTAACTTGTTACTCCCTGTTCCGAGAAGGAGCTACGAACGAGGCAGGAAAGGAACTCCATGAAATTTCTGGTCAACCTGTGAAGGCTGATGGTCATAGTTTTTCATAATAAAATCAATCTTTGAAGAAAGATTTAGGAAAACTGCATAGTGCCAAGGATTTATAATCCGAGGTGGTAGTTAGAGCATCAAACTTCCCACCTTGCATATAATGAACTTGTTGGGTAACGCTGTTACTCATTCTTTCCTTTAATCCCTTGCTTAGACTCTGAGGATCCCGAAGACGTGCCAATGTATGCAGCCGAATGCCAAGAAGATGTGTACTACGAGGAACCTGATCTGTCCGGAGGAGTTGAAGGAGTGGACTACGAAATCCGCTATGGTGTCGATGAGAATGAGTCCAACTAAGTAACCCTAGTTAATACTACCTCCGTTTTAGGGCTTAAGGCATCCTCGTTTTGCGTGTTTTTTCTTTGACCAAGAATTACTCTAACTACGTAAAGTGTTTTGGTATAAAACTAGTATCACTGGAAAGTATTTTTCAATACGAATCCAACAGTACTAATTATGTACAATATAATTAAAACTTTGTTGCTCAATTCTTTTGGTCAAACTTTGCTTTGGAAAGTGTGTGCGCCTTAAGCCTTGAAAAGGAGGTAGTAGTAATGAATGGAGCCGAGCAACATGAACTCTATAGAATAAGCTGTTGAGCTCAACTCCTAGATGGAGTTGCTACTTTTAAATTCCGCTGAACACTTTATATTTTGGTTTGTAAGTTGGATCTTTTGGAAGTCTTGAACTTCCGGTATTGTAATAATAATAATGTGTGTACTTTTGTAATATGGACCTGCAATGTTTCTGTTGTACCACTCTGAGGGATGTGATATTTACGGAGCGGTGTTCTGTAGATGTAATGTCAACGACTATAGTGTACTACACATGCAGTGGTATGCTGGGTCACCGCAGTTGGTATCAGGGCAAATTGCTCTGACATTAGGTTGGAAACCTAGTAAAGGGTATTACCTGTAGGAGAATTAGCAACGATAAAGAATTCTCTAAAAGTAATATAATGGGTATTCAAATGAGAATATTCCGTTATATATTTTAGTGCGATAATTCTTTGTTATGATGCAATATGTCATTGGATACTAATCAAAATTATTTTTCTGATATACAGAGATATGGCACCAAAGTTTCCAAAACAGACTTTGGTAAAGAAAGAGGAGAATCTTGATGATTATCAAGGATCATTTACAGACTAACTTCGTCAACTTTTAAAGCTCTTTAATTGTCCCACTAGAATTCCAGTGAACACTATCACTTACCTTGATGGCTGGATGTTATCCAAGTATCGTGTGAGTATCCAACTTCCAGAGAAGCTTGGATTATATCATGATCTACCCATAGGAGAAGGTAGGAGTCATTTAGCAGCCTATCATGTTGCTGTTGTGGAGGCAATAGCTAATATCCGGGAGCAGAAAACCAAGGAGCTAGAAGGTAGCACATTTTCTGTGATACCTTATGATTCTATAGGCTCGGAGCCTATACCGGATCATCTTAATTTGGTTAAGAAGCATCCTAAGTTAGCTTCCAAGTTTATGGATAGATACCGGACACTCGTTGCGTCTTTTTATAAGACTCATCAAGTGATTGTTGAAGACAAAAATGACATGTTAGAGGATCTAACTAATCCGGAAAGGAGGAAGCTGCTAGCATTCCAGTTAGAGAAAGAAGCAAGTAGTAGTGCAACACCTATCTTTAAGGATATACCTATAGATCTGGAATCTTTTATACCATATCCTTATTCACCAAGACCTGAATCTACACATGATCCTACTATAGATATGCGGTATGCAGTACCACATGGCTCAGAGGATGGTTCTGACTCAGAACTTCCTATTGAGAATTCAGATGGTTGGAGAATGGGATCATATAATGGATCTCATGAACACCAGATGTCCACAGATGGTTCCGCTAGGAACGTTGGACAATATAGTTGGATGGGTGCAAGAATGAACCCTAATAACAGTAGTAGAAATACCATGTCAAGAGATGATCAGGATGAAGAAGAAGATCCTGAAGAGAGAGTGTTTGAATCATCAACATCTTCTCAAAACCTATGTAATATACATTATCCAGTATTTAACTATCTTGCCCACCAGAGCACCTGGGAAGCAGTAGGATCTGTGTATCCTGCTGACAACTCAAGAAATGAAGCTCAGGAGATGCAGAGTGGAGATAATGTTGAATATGCTTCTGAAGACTTTTCAGCTGAGCTGGAGGGAGTCAATGCGCTCAGGTTGAGTAATGACTCAAGTCCTGACACTTCAGATACAGAGTATGTTCCTTCTGGAAGGCCATTTGTTCCACAAACTGTGCGACGAACAACACGTCATCACGGTTGGACATCAGGCATGTATGATGAGCGTAGTTACTACTAGAAGGAGACAAGTAGTCAATAGTATCAAGCACTGTGTATTTTACTCCAAGTAATAAGGTAGTGAGATGAATACGGTAGTTTTGTGATTATACCTGTATGGTATATGTTGTAAGAACTTTGTATCATTATGATATTATGTATAATATGTGAAATGCATATTTGGATTTTCTTTGGATCTTCATTGTGTGACTAGTTCTGTTCGTAAAGTCGAGCTCAGAACACATGTGCATGATGTAATTATGAGTATTCGCTTTATGTTGCAGGACTAGAGGGTCATGGATACGGGTGTAGAAATGGAAACTGAACAGCAGCGGATGGAGCGAGAGGCCAAGGAAAAGCCCGATGCAGATGCAACAAATCAACGAGCATTACCACCACCACCAATGAGGCATTTAATGGAGCAGAACTTTATGCAATGCATGCAAATGATGCAAGAGACCCAGAACAAGTTCATGGAAGAGTTGTTGGGGCGAGAAAATCAAAGGGCACCTGAAGGTGGAGGAGTGAGTCTATCTGATTTCCAGAATGCAAGACCGTTACCTTTTGCATCAGCTCCTGAACCAATGGATGCAGAAAACTGGCTAGCAGATACAGAAAGGAAGCTGAAAACTGTGGGCTGCAATGGTGAAGAAAAATTGAGGTATGCAACTCATCTGCTGACTGGACCTGCAGCATCATGGTGGGAAAATTAGTTAGCCATGCAACAACCAGGAAGAGATTTTACCTGGGAGGAGTTCAAGCAGAGATTACGTGAATATCATGTTCCGGAAAGCGTCATGGAGTTGAAGCGCAGAGAATTTGAGGAGCTTCAACAAGGATATACTAGTGTCATGAAGTACATCCGGGAGTTTAGCCAACTGTCTTGTTATGCTGAGGAGGATGTTAACACTGAAGAGAAGAGGAAGAAGCGTTTCTTGCGTGGATTAAATCCATTTGTGAAGATGCAGCTAAGGTTAGCCAATAAGCAAACTTATCAGCAGTTGTTGGATGCAGCCATTACTTTTGAAGATGACTACAATAATGCCCAAGAGGGCCGGAGGAAGAGAGCCAAGAAGGAAACCAAGAGGATTCAGGCAAACAAACCTAAACCCAACCTGGAGTTCAAACCACGGAATAGGAATTATGGCAACAATAACAATAACAATAACAATAACAATAACAATAACAATAACAGTAACAAGGGCAGTGGTGGAAATCAATCCAATCCGAGAAGGAATGTTATCTGTAACAATTGTGGAATTCCAGGGCATTTCCAGAGGGAATGCAAAAAGCCTGTAGTGATCTGTTACGATTGTGGCCAGAAGGGGCATATCGAGCCAGATTGTCCGAGCAAACCACCAGGTGGATGGCCTACCCAGGGAGGAGGACAAGCCAGTGGAGGAAATGGACAGCCCAATAAAGGAGGAAATAATGGCAAGAACAACAATGGCAAGAGGAACCGACCTACCGGGAAACTGAATTGTGCAACCCTCGAGGAGGTGGATAATTCGGAGCATGCAGTGATAGGTACGCTCAATATCCTTACCAATCCCGGCAAAGTTCTATTTGATATTGGTGCAACTACTTCATTCATTTCTGAAGAATTTTGTGATAAGTTCGGGATTAGAAGGGCAACATTAGAACGTCCTATGGCCGTAGTTACGGCAAGAGGGAATATGATTGTACGCCACATAAAACAAGATCAGGTTATCTCGATATGTGGTTGTACTTATTTCACAGACCTTTATGTGATTCCTTTGAAGGGAATTGCAGTAGTGCTGGGGATGGATTGGATGATGGAACACGGAGCTCAGATTAATTGTGAGGATAAAACTGTCTCAATCAAAACTCCAAGTGGAGCAAGGATAGTTTATCAAGCAGATAAACACAGTCATATCATGGTAGACCTGCAGTTTAATTCAATGAAAGAAGTTAAATTAGAAGAGATACCTATAGTTAATGAATTCCAAGATGTTTTTCCAATAGAATTACCGGGAATGCCACCAGACCGGGAGATAGAGTTCACCATTGACCTAATACCTGGTACAGCACCAATAGCTCAAGCACCATATAAAATGGGACCCAAACAGTTGAAAGAACTCAAAGAGAAAATTGATGAGTTAGCGAGAAAAGGATTTATACAGGAAAGTGTATCTCCATGGGGAACACCAGTAATCTTTGTGGATAAAAGAGATGGTGGAAGACGGATGTGTGGTGATTATAGAAATCTGAACAACGTGACTATCAAGAATAAGTATCCTTTACCAAGAATTCAAGATTTGTTTGATCAAGTGAAAGGAGCTGGAGTATTTTCAAAGATCGATTTAAGATCTGGATACCATCAAATAAAAATCAAGCCAGAAGATGTTCCAACATAGAATTTGTCTCAAGATATAGACACCATGAGTATCTGGTAGTACCATTTGGTTTGACCAATGCACCGGCAATATTCATGAATCTGATGAACAAGATCTTCATGCCATATTTGGACAAGTTTGTCATTGTCTTTATTGATGATATTTTGATATATTCCAGGGATAAGGAAGAGCATGCTGACCATTTGAGAATAGCATTGCAAACTTTAAGGGAACATAAGCTTTATGCTAAGTTCAGTAAGTGTGAGTTCTGGCTAGATGAGGTAGAATTCCTCGGTCATGTGATCAGTAAGGATGGAATTGCTGTGAATCCATCTAAAGTTTAGTCGGTACTAGAATGGACTGCACCGACCAATGTGAAACAAATTCGAGGTTTCTTAGGAATGGTTGGTTATTATCGGAGATTCATTGAAGGTTTCTCCAAAATAGCCGGACCAATGACCAAATTATTAAGGAAGAATAAACCATTCAAGTGGGATGAAAAATGTGAAGCAAGTTTCCAAGAGTTGAAAAACAGGGAAGGATTTCACCGTTTACTGTGATGCATCTAAAGAAGGTTTGGGTTGTGTATTAATGCAAGATCGTAAATTGATTTCTTATGGTTCAAGGCAATTGAAACCACATGAAGTCAACTATCCAACTCATGATTTAGAGTTAGCAGCAGTAGTCTTTGCGCTGAAAGGATGGAGGCATTTTCTTTATGGAGCCAAATGTGAGTTATATACTGACCATAAAAGTCTCAAATATTTCTTCACTCAAAAGGAATTGAACATGAGACAGAAGCGTTGGTTGTAATTAATCAAGGATTATGATTTAACAATCAATTACACACCAGGGAAAGAAAATGTTGTAGCAGATGCTTTAAGCAGAAAGAGTGCAGATATACAACCTAGCAATAGGGAGTTACCAAAAGAGTTACAAATGGACTTGGAAAGATTAGAACTTCAATTCATCAGAACAGAGGTTCTTGGAGGATTAGCTACTATGCAGGTAGTTGCAGAGCAGGATAGTGATCTTAAGCAAGAAATTTTTAGACATCAAGAAGAAGATCCTTTTATTGCTAAGGAAATTCGGAGGATATCTCAAGGGAAAAAAACAGTTTTTCGCCTTGGGGATTATGGGTCTTTATGGTTCCAAGACCGTCTATGTGTTCCAGATGTGACTGAGATCAGAAATGTCATACTCAAAGAAGCACATGATACACCATATTCTATACATCTAGGGAGTACTAAAATGTATATGGATTTGAAAGAACTATTCTGGTGGAATAACATGAAAAGAGATATTGCTAAATATGTATCTGAATGCTATATTTTCAAAGGGTGAAAGCTGAACATCAAAGTCCAGCAGGACCATTACAACCCTTAGAAATTGCTGAATGGAAATGGGAGGAAATAGGTATGGACTTCATTACAGGATTACCTATGACACCAAAAAGGAAGGATATGATATGGGTAATTATGGACAGACTCACTAAGAGTGCACATTTTATTCAAGTGAATCAAAAGGATAATGTCGAGAAGTTAGTTGAAGTATATGTCAAAGAGATAGTAAGTAAGAATGGAGTACCCAAAAAGATCATAACTGATAGGGGATCAGTGTTTACTTCAGCATTTTGGAAGCAATTGCATGAAGCACTTGGTTCAAAATTAAATTTCAGCACGACATATCATCCTGAGACAGGAGGTCAAACTGAAAGAACAAATCAAATACTAGAATACATGTTGAGAGCTTGTGCACTAGATTTTGGAGGAACATGGGAAGATCACCTACCATTGGCGGAATTTTCCTATAACAATAGCTATCAGAGTAGTCTGAAGGCAGCTCCATATGAGATTCTATATGGAAGGAAGTGTAGATCACCAATATGTTGGTATGAACCTGGAAGCAACAAAGAATTTGTGCCAGATTATATCAAGGAAAGACAAGATATCATTGATAAGATCAGGGATAGACTAAAAATAGCCCAGAGCAGGCAGAAAAGTTATGCGAATCAAAGTCGAAGATCATGGCATCCAAAAGTGGGAGATATGGTCTATTTGAAAGTAAGTCCAATGAAAGGAGTAAAAAGATTCGGAGTTAAAGGGAAATTGAGTCCAAGATATATCGGACCATTCAAGATACTGAGTCAAAACAGAACTATAGCTTATGCTTTAGAATTACCATCAAGATTGGCTCAAGTGCATAATGTTTTCCATGTGTCACAACTTCGCAAATGTTTAAAAGTTCCAGATGATGCAATAACACATCAAGAGATAGAACTACAAGCAGACCTGACTTATATTGAAAAGCCCTGTAAGATTCTGGAAGAAAACTGGAAAATATTGAGGAACAGAGCAATCAAATATTGCAAGGTACAGTGGGAACATCACCCTGAGAGGGAAGCCACATGGGAGAAGGAAGAGGATTTAAGAAAAGCTTATCCAGAACTATTCAGGTACATATCCACAAACTTCAGGACGAAGTTTAATTTAAGGGGGGAAGTCTATAACATCCCAGTATTTAGGACCTAACGAAGGGTAGATTTAGGAATATGTATTTTTGCATGCATTCATCTGTGAAAATGTGGGTAAAATTTTCGCCAAATAAAAAACCTAAGTGATCAATGTTTCTTTCATACTTTGAGATTAGGTTTAGTCTTAAAGGGTGATTGTTATAGACTTTGAGATGATCTTAAGGAGTTATGTGTTTAAAATGAATTTGAATTTTAAACTTGAGTGTTTGAATTATAATTTAAATGATTTAGATATGAGATTTGAATCTTAAATTAATTAAGAGATAAGTATTATAACTTAAATCTTATCCAAAAACAATATTTAATATGAAATTCATTTCATATTATTAATATATAAACAAGTTACAAAGAATGTAATCTACTAAAGTCATTCCAAACTTCACATTTTATAAAAGAATAAAGAATAAGAATATTCTTTATTAATAATAATATAATCTTTATTACAAATAAATAAAATAAAGATTACAAGAATAATAAAAGAAAAATTACAAAATAATAAGAAGAATTACATTTGAATATCTACTAACTATCCTATATCTAAATCTACACTAAATCTTCATCTTTATCTTTGTACCTGCAAAACAAAGACTAAATAGGAACAAAATAAGATTAGTGTTAGTATTATTTCTCTCAGATATGTCAGTGAAATGCATTTGACAAATTCATCATTGAGAAATGTTATAAAGGGGCAAGTTTCACCAATATGAAAGATTCCATATTTCATAAATTCAAAGCCAGAAGTCAAATGACAGCCAAGAGGGACCAATTCACCAGCCAAGTGAAAGTAATCTGGTAAAAGTAAGTTCAAAGATTCTGAACATATCCACAAGTGCTTAGCAGACACACAAGATGGACACACATCGGCATGCACATGGTGTGCTGTCGACCTCACAAGCACAGCCCAATCTCACAAAACCACAACACGGACGTGGGGGAGCACTAGTGCATCACTCCACTACACAACACACAAGAACAGCCAGTGTAGACAGCAGCCAGACCAAGAACAGCAGCCAAACCAAACCACCCTGATCAACCCAAACATCACCAGGATGGTGACATAAGGAGGGGGATGAATCAGGTGGACAACAAAGCCAAGCCCAGGAGCTAGGAGGAGCCGTCCAGCTCAAGAGCAAGCACAAGAATCCAGTAGATCAAGATCAAGATCATCATCATCAATCTACTACACCATCATCAGATTTTGTGGTGAGCCTCATAAAACCATCACATGATTTCATCATATTATCTAAACAAAAGCATGTGTTTCTTTATGAAATAATCTCTCAATAATCACCCAAGAGAGGTGAATATATCCTAGAAATTTTAGGTATAAAGATAAGAAATCAAACTCAGCCAAAAGCACTAAACCCTTAGACCAGCATCACAGAGTTTAGTGTTAATTTTTGCAACTTAGATCATTCTTCATTTGATCTGATCAGATCTGGGCACATCGCCCAGAGAGAGTAGCACCTCTAATCCTACAAGTTTCAAACAAACTATTTGCTCTGCTAACTAGGAATTAAATCCTAGATCCTCAGACCAACATCATAGGCAGGAAAGTTAAGAAAAGCTTTTATTCTATCTTGCCAGTATTAATCACAAGTATTGACAAAGCTAAGCCCAGAAATAAAAACCCAATCACTTGTGTGCCAGATTATAATGGTATCACAAGGACAAGTTCTTCATGAGCTAAAACCAATCTTTGCTTAGTTCCCACAGATAAAAGGAACAAACCAATACATATCATCTTCCTGAAGCCAAGTGCCAGGAATCAATAACATATTCATCTATACATCTACAGAAAAGCATTACATGTAATGATTATATTCAGTATGTACAATCTAATACAAGCTTACCATTATAATTGCAGTAAGCAACTACTGAGAGAAACTACTGCCAGTATGAGCATTCTGACAGTAGAGAAAGTTCTCAGATCAACAACATTTCCAATAAGTGATTCCATAGAAACACTAGCATGGGATCATAGTGAATCACCACTAGAATAAATCTGACAAGCCACTACAACATCAAAGCCACTACCAATCATGATCCACAACAAACAATCATTCTTCATGCTCAAGCATGATCACCACTAGATCTAAAGCATCATGGATATGATCAACAGGGGGTTATGAACCCTAATTTGAACAAGAACACTAATCCAGAGATGAACCCTAATCAGCACATAGTCACTAGGCATGAAAAGCCACTAGACACAGAGAGATTCATGGTAGTAGCAGGAACAAGAACCATAGAAGCAACTTACCTGAGGTTCTCGCTGACGAATCGAAGAGGAAGCAGATTGGCCGACGAACCCGCGGCGGCACAGGGAGCACCCAGGAGGCGTTGCAACCTGCACCAACCACGGCGGCGGCCACAACAGCACACGATCCCAGCACACCACCACAGGCAGGACCGCGTCGGTGGCGACAACACCTTTCCCTAATCCTAGGGTTCGGGAACGGGGTGAACCTGACCACGGGGAAGACCCGGAGTCTGTTGGGCCACGCAGAGATAAAACAAAAACTTTTCCTCTAACGTGGTGATCCCAAGACCTAGCTGAGGTAGAAGGCCACGAGGTTTACCACTAGACGCGCGGTTGCGGATTACTGATGAAGCGCGTCAGTTGATGCAGTGCAGTCCTCACGATCCGATCGTCCTGGTGCTGATCGTACATCACCTCTGCTGGTATCCACACGTACAAGGAGGAGCACCGGCGGCGAACTGCTAGGTTCGTTACGGCGGCTGGACTGCTGTGGAGCTAGGGTTTCCAACACATGGAATAACCTAACCGAACAACGATTAACCTTTCTAGGTTACTGTGCTCCACTATATATAGGGAGTGAACGTGGGCTCTGCTCGCGCGACCCATTCACTAAAGCCCATATAAAACTAGTCACCGTGAGTCCAACTCACTAACTCAGTCCTAATCTGGTTTAGGTCCAACCCAACCAGATTATATGTTCAGATCCAATCCGAACTTGCTCCGGCTCTTAAGTGTGTGACCCCGCAGGCTCATGGTTACTTGGACACGATTTGAGTCCAACTCACAATCGATCAATCGGCATCGGCTCCTAGCAGAACATACCGATTCCCAAGTACCAAAGAGTCATGACGACTTGCCTTTCCAATGCGACTTACGTCTGAGTCCCTTTTGCCTCACGATATACCTTGTCCGACTATAGGCGAATATATGTCATCCCTTAAATAGTCCGACTCTCTTCTCGATCCGAGATAAGTGATTCACCCGACTAACTCTTAGTCGATCGCCTCGGTTAACACTTAACCGAGTCGTGCATGGCCATGCTTTCCGAATCATATCTCACGAGAGGGCCCAGAGAATATCTCTCCGAGTGGAGGGGCAAAATCCCATCTTGGTTATTCACATCACGCAGCTTGATTCTCAGTCGACCCGAACCCTGCCTCTATAACTGCCCAGTTACGGATCAGCGTTTGACAGAACCTAAGTCGGTGATCCTCAACTCGGACTATGCAACAACCTCAGGTCTAAGGATTACATTGATTGAGATATACAAATGACAACTTAGTTCGTTGTACCTCAATATGGGTCAATCCGACTCGCTAAACTCTTTAGCCTAGTCTGTGTAAGTTGGAATAGCATCTCCATGCCCATGACAAGTGGAACCGAGTCATCAAGCCAACTTTCACATTGGTCTAAGTTGTGTGTCCAGCACAACCTCAATGACCAAGGATATTTAGTACAAACAATATGAATGCATAGTTCCACAACTGAATCACATATTCAATGATACACATCAGATGTTTATACAAGGACTACTTAATAACTTTATGAATACAATGGGAAATATCATCATACATGATTGCCTCTAGGGCATATTCCCAACAGTCTCCCACTTGCACTAGAGTCAATCTTCCGACATCACATGTCTAAGCATCTAATGCCCATGGCTCTCAGGTGCGCCTCATGCTTCGGCTGGGGTAATGGCTTTGTCAACGGATCCGCAATATTTGCATCCGTGTGTACCTTGCATAACTTGATATCACCCTGATCCACGAACTGGCGAATTAGGTGGTACCGCATGAGTATGTGCTTGTTCTTCTGGTGTTGTCTAGGTTCCTTGGCTTGTGCAATAGCACCATTGTTGTCACAATACACGTCCAACGGATTGGACGAGCCCTGAACCACACCAAGATCCATGAGGAAATTCCTCATCCAAACAGCTTCCTTTGCTGCCTCCGAGGCAGCAATATACTCAGCCTCTGTTGTAGATGCAGACACAGTCTCTTGCTTGGAACTTTTCCAGCTCACAGCACCTCCGTTTATAATAAACACGTATCCGGATTGCGAACGAGAATCATCAGAGTCGGTGAGATAACTCGCATCCGTGTAACCCTTTACACTGAGTTCATCTTCACCACCATAAACCAAGAACATATCCTTAGTCCTTCTCAAGTACTTTAGGATATTTTTAGCCGCTGTCCAGTGGATCTCTCCAGGATCAGCCTGGTATCTGCTCACAACACTTAGAGCATAGGAAACATCCGGCCTAGTACAAATCATGGCGTACATGATGGATCCAACTGCAGAAGCATATGGAATCGCACTCATCCTACTTCGCTCATCATTTGTCGAAGGACACTGAGTCTTGCTAAGTTTTACACCATGGGACATCGGTAAGAACCCCTTCTTAGACGATTCCATGTTGAACCTTTTCAACACTTTGTCCAAATAAGTACTCTGACTCAATCCAATGAGCCTCCTTGATCTATCTCTATAGATCCGGATTCCGAGGATGTATGTTGCCTCACCCAAGTCTTTCATTGAGAAACTCCTTTCCAATGATTCCTTGGTTTCTTGCAACATCTGGACATCATTTCCAATCAGTAATATGTCATCCACATATAAGATTAGAAAATTTATTTTGTTCCCACTAAACTTCTTGTACAAACAAGAATCATGATCACTCTTGATGAAGCCAAACGATTTGACTACCTCATCAAAGCGAATATTCCAACTCCGAGATGCTTGCTTCAACCCATAAATGGATTTCAGAAGTTTGCATACCTTGTCAGCATTAGCCGGATCGACAAAACCCTCGGGCTGTATCATATACACGTCCTCGGTTAAATTTCCATTAAGGAAAGCCGTTTTGACATCCATCTGCCATATCTCATAGTCGAAATAGGCCGCTATAGCTAACATGATCCGAACTGATTTAAGCATCGCTACGGGCGAGAAAGTCTCGTCGTAATCAACTCCTTGAACTTGTCGGAACCCCTTCGCGACAAGGCGTGCTTTATAGATTGAAACATTTCCATCCATATCAGTTTTTTTCTTAAAGACCCATTTGCACTCGACGGGTCTTGCACCGTCTGGCAGATCAACCAAGTTCCAAACTTGATTTTCATCCATGGACTTTATCTCGGATCTCATGGCTCCAAGCCATGACTCGGAATCAGATCCCACCACCGCTTCCGAATAATTTGCCGGCTCATCACTGTCTAACAGTAACACATTACGAACACTTCGTAATCTTGCCGATCTTCGTAGTACAGGTGCTGCTGTCGGCTCAGCTGCCACGATCGGCTCAACCTCCAAGGTTTTTGCCGATTCGCTATTAGCCGATTCCTCTCGAATTTCTTCGAGTTGCACCGTGCTCCCACTTACTCCCCGACTGAGAAACTCTTTCTCAAGGAAGACACCGTTCCGAGCGACAAACACTTTGCCCTCTTCTCGGTTGTAGAAGTAGTAACCCAAGGTTTCCCTCGGATACCCCACGAAAATACATTTATCCGACTTGGCCGTAAGCTTGTCCGACTGAAGTCGCTTGACAAAAGCTTCACAACCCCAAATCTTAAGAAAAGACAAACTCGGCTTCTTGCCTGTCCACATCTCATGCGGTGTCTTCTCTATCGATTTTGATGGTACTTTGTTTAGTGTGAACGCTGCTGTTTCTAGACAATAACCCCAAAATGATAAAGGCAGATCTGTCCGACTCATCATTGATCGTACCATGTCCAACAAGGTCCGATTCCGCCTTTCCGAAACACCATTCCTTTGTGGCGTTCCTGGCGGAGTAAGTTGAGGAACTATTCCACAACTTTTCAGATGGTCATCAAACTCATGGCTCATGTACTCGCCTCCTCGGTCCGACCGAAGAAACTTTATTTTCATGCCGAGTTGATTCTGTGCTTCATTCTGGAATTCTTTGAACTTTTCAAAGGCTTCCGACTTATGTTTCATCAAGTAGATATATCCATACCTACTCAAATCATCAGTGAAGGTAATGAAGTACTCATAACCACCCCTGGCTGTCGTGCTCATTGGTCCACATACATCACTATGTACTAGTCCCAACAAGTCGGACGCCCTTTCACAACTCTTTGCAAAAGGTGTCTTGGTCATTTTGCCGAGTAGGCAAGATTCGCATGTCTCGAACGACTCCAAGTCGAACGAAGTTAGGAGTCCATCATCATGGAGCTTCTTCATGCGTTTCCAACTTATATGACCAAGCCGACAGTGCCAAAAGTAAGTCATATTCAGATCATTTGGTTTCAACCTTTTAACATTTATGTTATAAACCGACTCACCATCAAGATTCAAAATAAATAACCCGTCCTGGACGGGTGCAAAGCCGTGAAACATATCATTCAAATACAAAGAACAACCATTATTCTTGATATTCGACTCATAGCCTTGCCTCATCAAACATGAAGCAGAAATAATGTTTCGACTGAGCACTGGAACATAATAACAGTTATTTAGTTCCATAATGAATCCGGAAGGTAAATGAAGTTGCATCGTGCCGACTTCCAACGCAGCAACTCTTGCTTTGTTGCCGACTCGAATATCAACCTCGCCTCTTGCTACGCTCCTAGTTCTTACCAGTCCCTGCAACGAGTTGCAGATGTGAATAACTGATCCGGTATCATATACCCAAGAACTATTAGGTGCATCAGCAAGATATATGTCTATAACATTGCAAACAAGTGTACCTGAGTCGGAAGTCATACCTCCACTCTTGGCTTTGTCGGCCAAGTACTTGCTGCAGTTCCTCTTCCAGTGACCATCCGCCTTGCAGTAGAAGCAAGTGGATCCGGCTGAAGGAGATGGTTTAGTCCCTGAGGAAGCGCTTGGGACCGGGTCCTGAGCCTGCTTTCCTCCTGACTTAGCCTTCTTCTTAGTCCAAGAACTCTTCTTGAACTTAGCCTTATTCTGCACCATCAACACTTGACTGGTGCCCTTCTTGAGATCCGCCTCTGCCTGCTTGAGCATCCCATGCAATTCAGTGAGCTTCTTATCCATACCATGCATGTGGTAGTTCGAAATGAACTGCCCATATGCACTAGGAAGAGAGTTCAGAATTATATCCGTAGCGAACTCTTCGCTTATGGGGTAGCCAAGCCTCTCCAGAGACTGCACGTAACCAACCATTTTGATCACATGCGGACTCAGTGGATCACCATCCTTAAGCTTGCAACTCAGCAAAGCCTGAGAGACTTGATACCTCTCAGTCTTCGCCTGAGCCTGGAACATACTTTTGAGGCTTTCGATCATATCGTAGGCCTCAACATGCTCGAACTGCTTTTGCAAGTCCGGTTCCATGTGAGCAAGCATAAGACAGCTAATATCCGTGGACTCATCCTTAGCCCGACGGTAGGCATTGGTGGCTGCGACAGTCGCATTCTCATTCGGCTCATCTGGAAGTGGGTTGTCTAGGACATGGTCCTTTTCTTGTTTGAGAACAATTCTCAGATTTCGATACCAGTTGGTAAAATTAGTGTCGTTCAGTTTATCTTTCTCAAGAATGGTTCTCAACGCAAAACCGGATATCTGAGAGTGACTGCTACTTGGTGCCATGATCTACAACAGAAAATATGCAAAACACTTAAGACATGTATTCATAAAAGAGCAAGCATATTAAACATTTTAATATTTTATGCTCCCACTAGAACCAACACCCCTCCGATGGTTACTTAGTGATTCAGGATCCTAAATAAGCAAGTCGGCTAGTGAGCTTTAGCATCACCGCTAGCCGCCAAGTGATCTAGGTAGACAACTCCTTGTCAATCGCATCTCATGCGACTCCTGTTGGACGGGTGGCATCACATGCCCCGGCTCCCATCCGACCTTTCCCCGAGTCCCACAACCGTTGTGATAGACCCGTCTAGCTTACCAAGTGTTTCTGCAGTAAGAGTCCGACTCGAACCCACCTAGTCGGAAAGAATTGGCAGCACCTCAATTTTATGAGCCCACTACCAAAAATGTCCGACTTGTGATGGTGCAAACACTGGCGGGAAAACCGACTAGACCTTCTTTGAGGGATTAAATTTTACCGACAATCTAATAGAGGTAAAACTGAGACATAACAATAACACAAGATAAAGCAATTATAATGTGAAATGGTATGGCTCTCTTCATGGCGATCTCCATCTCCACAAAGCCTGTAATCCGACTCGTGCCAACTCTTGTCACTTGCCGTCTTACTCCATGTCGCCGACATGTACAACGCCTTGCATGCCTTCCGGGTTCTCAAACAGCTACACTAGCTTAGTAAAGTAAATTACATAGAGAATCCGACACGCAGGTCGTTATACAATAAAATGACAGCACCTAGGCTCCAGCCGGCTGACAAAAACCGTGATTCGCAGATCACGTATGGATTACACACATACATCACATGCACATGAACCATACCATTCACAACTTCCTGCAAAAACAAGTTATGCATAGATACAATATCTACCGGCGTTGTGAAACTCGCAACGACATCTAAGGCGCTACGACAAGGCGAAGCCGGCGGTCCCGCTAGCCGGATAGCGGGCGGGGATCGAAGGGGCAGCGCTCCTCGCGGGTGCGGGCAGCGCCCGACGATTTTTCCGAAAAACGTAGATCTCATCTACGATCCGAACATGGATTCCGATCATCGTTCCGATTCGATCAAACTTTTTGATCTTCGATCACCGCTTCTGGATTTACGTGTCACAGTCTACCCCGATGGCGGAAGCCGACCGGTAGGGGTATGTCGTTCCACGACCTCAGCAGTATGATCACGGAAATCAGATCTACCATTCCCCGAGTACAGTTGATCCAATCAACTTCATACAAAACCGATCTATCTCATAGATCGACCACCAAAACAGCACATAGATCTCATCTATAGCCTACCGCATATCACATATGCGAGATCTCGAGCCTAAAACCAGAAGCTATCGCTCTGATACCACTGTTGGGCCACGCAGAGATAAAACAAAAACTTTTCCTCTAACGTGGTGATCCCAAGACCTAGCTGAGGTAGAAGGCCACGAGGTTTACCACTAGACGCGCGGTTGCGGATTACTGATGAAGCGCGTCAGTTGATGCAGTGCAGTCCTCACGATCCGATCGTCCTGGTGCTGATCGTACATCACCTCTGCTGGTATCCACACGTACAAGGAGGAGCACCGGCGGCGAACTGCTAGGTTCGTTACGGCGGCTGGACTGCTGTGGAGCTAGGGTTTCCAACACATGGAATAACCTAACCGAACAACGATTAACCTTTCTAGGTTACTGTGCTCCACTATATATAGGGAGTGAACGTGGGCTCTGCTCGCGCGACCCATTCACTAAAGCCCATATAAAACTAGTCACCGTGAGTCCAACTCACTAACTCAGTCCTAATCTGGTTTAGGTCCAACCCAACCAGATTATATGTTCAGATCCAATCCGAACTTGCTCCCGCTCTTAAGTGTGTGACCCCGCAGGCTCATGGTTACTTGGACACGATTTGAGTCCAACTCACAATCGATCAATCGGCATCGGCTCCTAGCAGAACATACCGATTCCCAAGTACCAAAGAGTCATGACGACTTGCCTTTCCAATGCGACTTACGTCTGAGTCCCTTTTGCCTCACGATATACCTTGTCCGACTATAGGCGAATATATGTCATCCCTTAAATAGTCCGACTCTCTTCTCGATCCGAGATAAGTGATTCACCCGACTAACTCTTAGTCGATCGCCTCGGTTAACACTTAACCGAGTCGTGCATGGCCATGCTTTCCGAATCATATCTCACGAGAGGGCCCAGAGAATATCTCTCCGAGTGGAGGGGCAAAATCCCATCTTGGTTATTCACATCACGCAGCTTGATTCTCAGTCGACCCGAACCCTGCCTCTATAACTGCCCAGTTACGGATCAGCGTTTGACAGAACCTAAGTCGGTGATCCTCAACTCGGACTATGCAACAACCTCAGGTCTAAGGATTACATTGATTGAGATATACAAATGACAACTTAGTTCGTTGTACCTCAATATGGGTCAATCCGACTCGCTAAACTCTTTAGCCTAGTCTGTGTAAGTTGGAATAGCATCTCCATGCCCATGACAAGTGGAACCGAGTCATCAAGCCAACTTTCACATTGGTCTAAGTTGTGTGTCCAGCACAACCTCAATGACCAAGGATATTTAGTACAAACAACATGAATGCATAGTTCCACAACTGAATCACATATTCAATGATACACATCAGATGTTTATACAAGGACTACTTAATAACTTTATGAATACAATGGGAAATAGCATCATACATGATTGCCTCTAGGGCATATTCCCAACAGAGTCAAATTGAGATAGACTAGATGAACGAGCATGGCCGCAAACCTCGCCCTGCACCACGGCGGCGGCCATGAGAAGCCTCAACGGCGGCCATCGCCAGCGGCGGCGCCACAGCCGCGGGGTCGAGGAATAGGAAGGGTGAGAACGAAGGGAAGGCATAGAGAATGGGCTGGGTGGGCCAGAACCCTCGGGGTGGTCATTTTGACCCTGCCTTATTGGGCCACACTGGCCCAATAAGCCCCAAAGGCCAGCCCAAGTTGTTTAAAAAAACTGTTTTAATCAATTGGAAAAGACCAAAATGCACCTGACCTCAATAATATTCTAGAAAATAAAATAAAAGTCCAAAAATTAAAAATAAATTATTTCTGGATTCACAATAATCCACTCTATCGAAATAAAATAAGATATAAAATTTTGTACATTTAAATTTTTATAAGAATTTTGTAATTTATAAATTACTTATGAAATTTTACAAAATTATTGAAAGATGATAAAATAAATAAAAATCACTTTCATTATACATTAATATTATAGTATTTTCGAAAAATACTAAATAAATATTTAATAATAATTTTTAATGTACAATTAATAATTCCTAAAAGAATTATTAAGTCAATAAAAGTCAAATAAAAACGGAAATAAAATAAAATAATTCAATATTTGCAATAAATATAAAAAAATAATATTTATAAATGCTTTATTAAAAGGCACCTTATATAGGGAAAATGCATATAGAATTAAATAATGCATTACATTACTTGCATAATCATTTTGCTTCTTTAATTATTGTCCTTACTAGGCAATAATGATGTTTTTGTAGAACTAGAAGCTCAAGGTCCAGTGCAAGCATCAGACTTCACTACCTTGCCATCACAAGGCAAGTTCATCACTTGCTCATGTCCTTTGAAGAGTCTTTATCAAAGTATTTACAAATTGTGTGTTATCATATATGCTATAAAAGGAAGAAAATATTATTTTCATAAATAAAGAAATCATAGATATCATCCTAAGTGGTGATATAATGGAGCAATAGAACTTAGGGTTCTATTTGCAACAATAATGATCAAGTAGGGACTTAATAACCCCGGACATCAGTGATTCTAGCGCCGTATATTACGCGTTAGCCATGAGATTTGGAATGGGACAAAGAAGTCAGTTGTATCTTCTTCCTCTCGCATGAAGCCGGATGTGCAGGTCGTGTCTGTTATCCTCGTAGCATGCATATTAATTGGTAATTCGTAGAGGATATGCAGCATATGGGTGGGAACCCTCAACGTCCCATGATAGTTCTGGCATCTAACGGTTTGTACAAACCATTGCCGTAATTCATTATGTGGGCATGGTGTACACCAAGGAGGCATGCGGGGTCGTAAAGGGGGCAGTGATTGGCTTGGACCAACTACTGGGCCCCACATCATGGAATTGTGGACGGGAAGTACGCCCGGTTGTGCAACAAGGAGTTGATATCTCATGGGTAAAGTAACGCACCTCTGCAGAGTGTAAGAACTGTAACTTGTTACTCTCTATTCCGGGAAGGAGCTACGAACGCGGCAGGAAAGGAACTCCATGAAAGTTCTGGTCAACCTGTGAAGGCTGATGGTCATAGTTTTTCATAATAAAATCAATCTTTGAAGAAAGATTTATGAAAACTGCATAGTGCCAAGGATTTATAATCCGAGGTGGTAGTTAGAGCATCAAACTTCCCACCTTGCATATAATGAACTTGTTGGGTAACGCTGTTACTCATTCTTTCCTTTAATCCCTTGCTTAGACTCTGAGTATCCCGAAGACGTGCCAATGTATGCAGCTGAATGCCAAGAATATGTGTACTACGAGGAACCTAATCTGTCCGGAGGAGTTGAAGGAGTGGACTACGAAATCCGCTATGGTGTCGATGAGAATGAGTCCAACTAAATAACCCTAGTTAATAGTAACGAATGGAGCCGAGCAGCATGAACTCTATAGAATAAGCTCTTGACCTCAACTCCTAGATGGAGTTGCTACTTTTAAATTCCGCTGGACACTTTATATTTTGGTTTGTAAGTTGGATATTTTGGAAGTCCAGAACTTCCGGTATTTTAATAATAATAATGTGTGTACTTTTGTAATATGGACCCGCATGTTTCTGTTGTACCACTCTGAGGGATGTGATATTTACGGAACGGTGTTCTGTAGATGTCATGTCAACGACTATAGTGTACTACATATGCAGTGGTATTCTGGGTCACCACACCATCCCTATCCCCAATTCCTGTCCACCGCCGGTGAGAACTGGGTCCAGCCGGTTGTTGTCGTCGGCCTTCTCCAGGATCTCCGGTGTACCCTGCTACCAGAGTAGACGCATGTTGCTACCACAACGGGCTGGCGTTGCTACAGAAGGTGAGGCGGTTTTCTACCACAGGACGGTGACGCTACTACATCGGGCACGACCGTTTCCGGTGCTACTACAGCGGGCGAGGCTCTTTTGTATCACAGCATGGTGGCGATTCTACAAGGGCTAGGCGGCGTTGCTACTGCGGGCGAGGCGCTTTGCTACCGGTGATGCTACAAGGGCGACGAGGCGCTGCTACAACGGACAAGAAGGTTTGCTAACACAGCACAACGGTGATGCTACAAGGGCTAGGCGGCGCTTCTCCAATGGGCAAGGCGGTTTGCTACCGGTGATGCTACGAGGGCGAGGCGGTGCTGCTATGACAGACGAGGCGGTTTGCTACCATAGCGAGGCGGTTTTGCTACCACGGCGAGGCAGCGCTCCTACCACGGCAAGGTGTGGTGCTACTAGAGCATGGAACATGCTGTGGGGGTGGCGATGCTACCAGCCGGCTTCGACGATGATGATCGAGTATTTTCTATGAGGGTCTTGGTAGCATCGCCACGAGCGAACAGAGGACTTGCGGCGAGAACGGCCGGCGCTCGTCAGCACCCGGCACAAGGGAGGATGGGGATTTTTTTGTGGATGTGGACGTGGAATTTTCACTAGGTGGTCAAATCAGATCGGACGACTCTGCTGGACTCCTCTCCCTCACCGTGGGACCCCTAGCGCGATCCATTTTTATAGGGCTTTCCAGTAGGTGAGGAGTTGAGAGGCTATATATTGGTTGATTTGCGTGGGAAGGAGGTAAGAAATTAAACGGCACTAGTGGAAACATCCCTATAGGTCCCGGTTGGTAAGGGGCTTTAGTCCCGGTTGCCCAACCGGGACGGGGCAATCGGGACTAAAGCCCTAACCTTTAGTCCCTGTTGCCCCACCAACCGGGACAAATGGGTGCACGCGTGGCAGCAGCAGAGGGCGAGGGGGGTGGAGAATTAGTCCCGGTTCGTAAGACGAACCGGACGAACCGGGACTAATAACCTTCTGCCGCGGCAGATATTTGGCCCATTTCTCTGCCGCGGCAGAGAATTCATTTTGGCACATTTTGTTGTCGTGACAGCATTTTCGCCACTTTTTGTGCCGCGGCAGAGAATTCATTTAGGTTGTTTTATTGTTTATTTAGTGTTTTGCACTTATCAATGAAGGAACCTTATATTACACAAGATCATCATGACAATATTACATTCAATATACGGATCGAGTTCATGCACTACATACAAAAGTTGCTATTCGATGCTACCGGCCAATTCCTTCAAAGTTGCTATTTTTACAATCCCTATTGTCTATACACAGCCGAATAGTATTCCCCTTTTGGGTTTAGGACTTCTCCATCCAATAATCCCAAAAATTCCTCCTAAATTGCTCGTACGCGATCCTTTGGCAGAAGACCATCCCGTAGACGTTCGATCTGATTTAAAAAAGGAGTCAGTCTATATGAATGAAACTAAACACAATTTGGTTGTAATTAAAAACTATAGAAATTGTTTACTTACGTGGAGTTGCTCTAAATTTCCGCCCTTCTCATCGCACGTCTGCCGGATGAACTCGCAAACATAGTATCCACATAGATTGTTACCTGGTCCCTGCGTCAGACACTTTACGAGAACATAGTTCAATCAAAATAATAATCAAGCATGATAATAACTGTATCAAAACTAGAATCAAAGAGATGCGCGGATATAGCTAGTGGTGCTTACATTTAGTGGTTGAAATGTAAGCTCCTCTTTCCAAACACCCCTAGCCTTGTTGGTGAACCGTTTCCAAGCGCTGCCTGACGAAGAAAACGAATAAAAGAAGTTATTAATTACTTGATATCATAAAATTCACGAACGTTGCCGATATAGTGTCGTAATGATTAGAATTACCGCTGGAGAAGCATCTGCATGTCCTTCCATGTCTCAAGGGGTTTATGTTTCGAGTCCATGACTAGTACACGCCCTTTGTCAAGTTGAATGATTAACAGAATATAGTGGAAGCTGCAAATGCATAACTAATCAATTATATACTTAACATCGAGTAAGCGAAATAGAAAGTGTATACAAGACAATAACACTCACTCGAAGTTGTAAGGAAAAAGTATCTCCCTTCTGGTTTCTTGAAACCTTAACACGTGTACTATATTATCCTCCGTATCCTGGGGGCTTGTTTTGAGATTAGCTTCATGAACCCAATATGGGTCAATGAAGCCAATGTCATAGATTTGTCCTCTGCTGTATTCGAGAATCTTCATTCTGCATATTACAGTATGATTATATACATGAAATAAACAAAGTGAGATAGTTGGAGACTAAATTAATTATAGAATTAGTACTTACAGACAATAGGCACTGATGGTCGATTTGTCCAAGACGTCTTGATTGAATAATTGAAATAGTTCATCAAATTCAATGGATATCATGTCATCCTTTTCTTTCCCATGATGCTTTTTTGTAACCCTCAGCACTATCCAGTTAGCTCCGACCTTTGTGGCATGCATGTACCAGTTATGCAATCTTCGCATTTTTGTTGTAAGATTGTTTACCTCCTCAGGTTTGACGAGAGATTTGCCGTACTGGTATTTGTATGCTACTTCACTCACGGGGAAGAACTCTAACTGGGATAAGTACTGGGCAATACTCATACCTTGAGCAGCGGCAGCTTCTCCGTTTGTGCAACTACCTCTGGATCATACTGATCTTCGGCCCCATATTTGCTCGACCCCACATTGGTTTGGGAAATCACCTTGAGAGGGGCGCAAGTCTGTTTTGCTTGTTCTCCGAGCTGGGCAACATATTTGTCGCTTGCATCAGTACTGCTCTTTGAGGCTTTTTGTGCCGCATGTGACTTGAGAATAGAACGCTCATAGTCTGATGACAGCTTTGGCTCGGGTTGATGAAGAGTCTTTAGCATTTTCAACACTTTGGCTTTTTCTTCTTTGGTGCCGGGGAACTCTGGCTCTTTCGGCCGCCTCAGCTTAGCGAAAAACGCTGTCGTTTCCGCATCAACGATCGCCGTAGTCTCGTCTTCAGTACAGTCATAAGCTCTCTTGGGAGGAACCTTTGGTACTTTTGGAAGAGGCTCTTGTTTACGTTTCGGCGATCGCTTACCACGGCGCGCAGTAGCGGTACGCTTACGCTTTTTATCCTAAGGCACCGGCGATGGCTCCCAGCGATGGCTGCGCCGGAGATTGGTGAGGCGACGGAGCCGGGTGAGGCGACGGAGCCGGGTGAGGCGACGAAGACGGCTGCCGCGGCGGCGACGTCCTCGCTGGAGACGGGTGAGGCGGCGGCGAAGATGGCCTTGGCGTGTGATTTCGAAGCACGATACATTCCTTCGGCCATAGAATGGTGACGTTTTTTGCGTCTCCCAGTACAGTCACATCCCCTTCACCTGCAGGGTAGTGAAGATCCAAAACTTCAAAGGTGGGCATGATTTCATCCACCCCGACAAAAGCGTAGCCCTCTGGAACCGGACGACAGTGGTAAGTTGGTGTGGATCCAATTGGTAAGGCATATTCGACCGCCACCTTCATTGATATGTTCACAACTTTGACATGTAGCTCGCAGTGTGTCATCTCTATGATATCATCCACTAGGTAGCCAACAGGAACATCGTCGGTGCACCATCGTCATCGCATTGTCATCACCCGGGACCTCGGTGGAAGCCACACTGCTTTTTCGATTATTCGATAGGACGGTAGCATCGAATGCAGTGTGCTACTAAGATGGGCCGGTAGTACTTTGCTCTTTAAGTGCATTAATTTCATCTTGCTGTTACTTTAATCGTTCTTCAATTAAACGCATTCGCTCTTTTTGACTATCTGCTTCAACTTCCGCCCTGTCCTTTCTCCTCTGACGGCTTCTATCAGGATATTTCTTCCTCTCTTCGGGAAACCCAGTCCTCCATGGTTGGGAGCCTCTTGTGCCTCGTGTTCGTCCATCATGTTCCTTATTTCCAAGGGCGAGTGTGAGCTCATCATTCTCTCTATCGGGAATGAAGCCCCATCTTTAACAGCCTTTACTGATTTTCTCATCCTCTCGATTGGCAAGGGGTATTCTTTATGTCGTATGTTATATATACACCTCCCTTCCGAGTCCAACGTGCCCCCATGCCCGTAAAACCAATTCCTTGCATGTTCTACCCAATCGTCTGTCTTTGGGGTGATCTTTTTAGCACACAGTTCATTCTCAAGTTTCTCCCACTTAGGAATGCCAGCCCTGTAGACACCTTGCCCCATAGTATGGTGATACTTCTTGTTAGCAGCATTCAGCTTATTCGTTGCAGACATTTTCTTAGCTTTTTCTGATGTCTTGTATTCCAAAAACTCAGCCCAGAATGGTTTTATCTTCTCAAACTTAATATTCTTGAAATCGGGAGTCTTCTCTTTCACGACATAGTCAAGGTGTAATCTTTTCTTCCAGTTGGTGAAACACTAGGCCATCTTCTTCAAAGCCCACTCCCTGACCTTAGCCTCCATGGCTCTCCCATGTTGTAAGGCGTCCTCAACTGGATCCTCCGCATTTGGATCCAGCTCTATCTTCGGTAGTTTGAAATTAAATATGAGCCTCTTCCATAGTAAATCTTTAGCGTGGTTAGGGACAAATAAACATGTTCCCTCTTCATCCGCATTAGCAGACCTATTCCAATTTCTAACGGTGATCGGGATTAAGTCCCTAACGATTACTCCGCATTGTGCCACAAATTTGTTTGCAACAATTTCGGGAGCCGTCGGTTTGCCGTATTCAGCGACATCTTCGATCCTAAACCTCTCATGGTCTTGCAACTTTTTGGTTGGGCCTCGTCTGCTCTTTTCAGTAGATTCCTTCGATCCGGAGGGCTAAAAGAAGAAAGATCGTCGTTACTATTTCTATATAGATAGCAGATGATTAATTAATGAATTGATTATATTACATGCACCTCGCCAGAGCGGTCGTCTTCTCTATTACACAAGGCATCGCCTTCTCCCTCGCGGAAGGCAACACCTTCAACCTCAAACAAGTCGTCTATTCCGGTAAAAAGAGGATCACCCTCACCGGAGTTGTTCAGAAACGTTGATACGTCTAAATTTTCTTCCCCACGGATCACACCTTGGATCAACTCTTCCTTTTCTTCGTCTCTGACGTGTGGATCCATATTTTCTCATAGGTGGAAAAACGAATAAGTCAAAGTGGCTAAAGGAGAAAGTTAGGTACGGTGTTGAGAGATATAAACCCTAATTCAGAGAAACCCTAATATATACATACACAATAATTAAAATGAAGAGAAACCCTAAACCTAGCTACAAAAAGGAAACCGTGTAGTAGATAGGTAACTCTAGCTAAAATCAACTAAAATCAATATTCCGGAGTTCCGAGGGGTGTAAAACCTAGTTCGGAGAAACCTCGGATGCATATGATGAGAGGGGACCATGAGTATAAGGCTACAAAAGGGAAACTATCCAGCAGATAGGTAACACTAGATACTAACAAAATACCATATTGGAATCGATTTAAGAGGGTTCGGAATGCCCTGGCGAAGGCACATCGTCGAACCCACATGCACCTAAGGGGTATTAATGATTCCTTATCTAAGATATGGTTTTTAAGATAGGGCCGAAGACTAATAATACCAAACTAATTAATAAACCTAATAATACCTAACTAATAATAAACCTAATAATCCAAACACCGAAAATAAAGGGAAACCCTAAAGCATTGATGCAATGATCAAGCAAGTATGATGATATGACAAGTTAAATTGTATTGAAAAGTAACCCTAAAGCACGCTCGACAAATTAAACGGGGTTCCGAGGGGCGCAAACCCTAACTCGGGGAAACTCCAGAATCACCTGTGAGGGGTTACTATGTTCTTCTAATCAAACTTGGTATATTATTTAAGTTTCTTAACAATGCATGATTATAGCTTAAATAGGTAGGTTTCATTTTTCTGAATATTTTGGTATATTATACATATTTTTCTGACCTATAAATAATAAGTTCGGGGTTCGGGGTGGCCGGAATCAGCGGTGGAGGCGGTGGCCGGAGTCAGCGAGGCTTGGAGCGACGGCGAGGAGCACGTGGAGGCGCGACAGCGGGGCAGTGTGTGGAGTTCGACGGCGGGGCAGCGCGTGGAGGCCGACAGCGGGGCCGAAAAATAGTATGTACAAAATATGATAATATACATATACATATACATATACAAATACAAAATATGATAATATATAAAAAATATGATAATATACATATACTACTTAAGTAGATTATTTTCTATGAATTTTACAAGTTCCATCTAAAATCTGCCAAAATAAATCGAATTCAAGTAAATAGTCAAACTTGACCGTTTTACCACGCCGACGTGGCGCTGAGGGACGAACTACCGATCGATTCCCCTGCCCGTCTCGGTTTCGATCTCCTGCCCCCTCTTCCCCTCGAAGCACATATTCTTTCTGACATTTTCCCATTTGTAGATCGCCGTAGAGCTCGTGATTTCTCGTCGGAGCCACCAAGCTGCCTAGACCCCTCGTCCTCTCCATGCTAGCCGCGCCGCGCTACCCACGCTGCTGCTGCTATTTAAGAGGGCCCACCCGTCAGTGACTCAGCCCCGCTAGGGTCACGAGCTGCACCAAGCTTGGCGGAAGCTCGGGCCGAGCTCTTTTTGTGGCTCGCCAGCGGCGGCACCTGGCTCGGGCTCGGCAATTTCGGACCGAGCTTTCCTACGGCTTAAACCGAGCCAGGCCGAGCTTTCCTACGGCAAGATGGTCACTTTGCATGCAATTTCATGGGAAGATTTACGCGCGACCGATCCAGACCGAGCTTTCCTACGTCGAACACAATGGTTTTGACCGCGCGACCCCTTCGCCCATGTCTCGCCCATGCGTGAGCGAACAGGGGAACTCCCATCGATACCGCCTCCTCCCCCCTCTCCTCACCTTCCCCTCGTCACTGCGCTGTCAGGGCGGGCCACCGGGCCTTGCCTGTGTGTTGCCGGCACCGGCGGTTGCGGCTTGGTACTGTAGATGTGGTGCATATCTACAGTAAACGTTGGCCCTTCTTCCAAGACAATTCAGTCTCTTACCCTTTCACGATTCCACCGTCTATCCGATGTTTCTCGGCGCTTTCTCGGCGCCGCTAACCGAATCCCGAGCAAATAGAGCTTCTGCCTCTCTCTTGCCACAATACACCCGCCCCACGCGTCCCTGCATGCCTCCCATGTCCTGCGGAACCGGCCACCGACATCCCCTTTTCCCGAGCCGCCGACCGCCATTGCTTAGGCACTCCCACCGTCCCCTGCAGGCTATGGGAGGCGTAGGTGCAGCTGTTGTTCCCCGCGGGTGAGGAGTAGCGGCGCGCGCGGCGCAAGCTTCCGGCCGGTAGAGGGAGGGGGAGGACAGAGGCAGGGAGGGGGCGTACCTCTTCTGGAGGACATGACGCGCGGCGGTGGTGGTGCTGCTAGCCGGGGACGACGCGGCGCGGTCGGGGAAGGGCGCGGGCGGCGCGGTTGTCGGGGAAGGAGACGCGGGCGGCGCGGTCGGGGAAGGAGACGCGGGCGGAAGTGGCGGCGGAAGCGCGCGGCGGTGGCGACCGGAGCGCGCGGCGGTGGCGGCCGGAGGCGGAGGCAGAGGCGGAGGCGTTGACGACGACGGAGGGCGCGGGCAGCCTGGCGGCGTCGTCGATGAAACAGAGAAGCAGAGAAGAGTGAGATGGCGCCCCTTCATTTGTATTGTTTTTTAAATGATAATTAATTTGGAATTTAGAAAAACTTTAACCATAAAAAGTGTTTGGATTTGAATAAATAATTCAAAACCATTTTCTATTTTAAAAAATAATTAATGTAACCATTTAAAATATGAACCATTACAATTAAAAATGAATTAACTTATATTTTTTTAATATCAATTTGGAATTTAGAAAAACTTTAAACATAAAAAGTGTATGGATTTGTATAAATAATCCAAAACCAATTTCTATTTTTAAAAAATAATTAATGTAACCATTTAAAATGAATTAACTTATATTTTTTGAATATTAATTTGGAATTTAGAAAAACTTTAAACATAAAAAGTGTTTGGATTTGAATAAATAATTCAAAACCATTTTCTGTTCTAAAAAATAATTAATGTAACCATTTAAAATATGAACCATTTACAATTAAAAATGAATTAACTTATATTTTTTTAATATCAATTTGGAATTTAGAAAAACTTTAAACATAAAAAATGTTTGGATTTGAATAAGTAATTCAAAACCATTTTATGTTTTTAATGGACAGAAAAAAAGGACGGAAAATAATGGGCGGAAAGAAAATTTGATTAGGATAGAACTGGAATTAAAGTACATAACGCAACTAACACAAAGTTACATAGAAGAACTGAAAATTAAGATACATGGCCAGATTAAGCCACAATCGGCCGAACTTGTTTTGCAATGTTGGAATAATTCATTCATGCTCCTGCCTACACCTGTAATACTCGCCATTGTAGTCGTCGTACTCACCACGGCCGTCGTCGCTATCGTCGTCGGGGTCGCCGTAGTTGAACCTTGAAGGTTGAGTACGAGTGGGCTGGACTTGAGGGTAGCGCAGGCGGGGGCTAGAGTCGGCGGCCGTGTCGTAGGCCATGACGCTCTGGAGAGTCCGGCCGCGCCACCACAGCCGAAGGCCGGCCTCGTTGAAGTTCGAAGGAGGTGGGCCCTCCTCCTCGTGCCTGGCGAGTGCCCTCTCACGCCGATCCACGAAGAAGGCTTCCCAAGTCGGGAAATAGTCGGGATGCCATCTGGGATTCCTCCGCTGCTCCGGCGTGAGCTCGAAGTAGTAGTGGTTCGTGATGGCCATCCGACGCGCCACACCTAGAGGGACAGGAGGAACCGGCACGCCTCCGGCGCTCACCATCCAGCCGACGGGGACACAGTAGCCCGGCGGGCATGGGTAGTTCGAGGCGCAAAGCTCCTCCGCCTCCCTGGGAGTTAGTTCTACGGTGGAAGCCATGTGAAAGAGTGATGAGGTTGCAGATATAAGTCTACAGATGTGCAATGACAATGGAGGCCAACCCTACATATATATATAGTGAAGAACTGGAGGGAAGAACTGGCGGGAAGAAAAATGGCGTGTCGACATTATGTCGTGCGGCGTGTACCTTGTCCTGGATGGTGTCACCAACTGGGACTAAAGATGAACCTTTAGTCCCGGTTGGAGACACCAACCGGGACAACACACGAGTCAGCACTAATAATAGGGGTGATTGTCGGAAAATGGAAAAGAGCTTTTCCGTGCGACAAAAAGGAAAACTTCCTCCTGCAACATTGTTCTCCATACCAATGTCCACACACATGCATAATATAGGCACAACATCACAAACTATGCCGTGATTCAGCACATAACATCGGTCATTTGGACCGAAAGCCATGAAACCTCGAACATGATAGGTCATTTTGTGAAGGTTTTTTCGAAACATGATCAATATACCAAGTCTGGTATTTTTCCTTTCAACTATGTAACATAATATGACACCACGCGAAGGATTTTCATTGTTCGGATTTTTTTGTGAATTTATTATGCCCGTTTTGAATTATCTGAATTTCTAACTATGGTCGAACCGGTGTGCATGAAGATAGGGGACGAGCATCCTTGGGAGTCCAGTCCTCCAGCTAGTTTGAGGCATCTCCAAGATGGTTTTCGAGAGCAGGGACACCACTGCGGCCAGTTTCAGGGAGATGCCGACGGAGCCCAGTCCTCCGGCATCTCCGAGAAACTGGTCATACAGGCACTCCCTAATATGTGAAATTAGTTAGCTCCGAGGCGTATTGATCTAGTTAGAGAAGTTATAAGCTGCAAGATGGTTCTCGAGAGCTGGGACACTACTGCGGCCAGTTTCAGGGAGATGCCGACGGAGCCCAGTCCTCCGGCATCTCCGAGAAACTAGTCATAGAGGCACTCCCTAATATGTGAAATTAGTTAGCTCCGAGGCATGAAAACATGCAAGCATGGTTGAACTGAAGCAAACTCTATGCAGAGAAGAAGCACAAGTAATTTGAATATGAAGTATGGAGAATTCAAAGCAACAAAATCAAGCAATCTCATCAGAATTTGCACATAGTAGAAGCATTGTTCAGAATATCGGAAGCTTTTAAATGAACTATAGGAAGCAACAGATTGTAATTGCTACATTATAATATATGACCTGAGGTGTAGAAGCTTGTGTTTTGTGTTACTAAATCTCGTCAATCTCTGTATATGATCCGTGAGTAATGATTGAAGCAAGGAATTGGATGTAGGGCAGATTTAGAACATGGATTCATATCCTCCGCTAATTATGAAAACTCTAAGCAAAGAAGGAGCACAAGTAAGTTAAATATGAACCACGGATATTTCTAAGCAACAAGATCAAGAAATCTCAACAGAACTTGCACATAGTAGAAGCACAAAAACTTCATAAAAACATATATAAAAGAACACATGGATTTGTTCAGATATAGTTACCTTCTGCTAAATCGTGTAGTTGTTGAAAGGATCATTGGTGGAAGCATCCTACAACCAGATGCTTCCGTAGGAGAGTAGCCTTGATGGCACGGCTGAGCCGCTATGCCGGCCACCGGCGGTCAATGATGCACAACAAGATTCCCCGCGGTGGAGCGCCCCTTTTACAGGCGCAGAAGTCTAGACAGGTGGAGGCGCAGGCTTCAGCCTGGATGGGAGGATGCGGCGCCGCATGGAGAACAGGATCGCCGGGGAGAGTAGGGCAACGGTGAGTATATTGATTTAGGAACAAGGCGACGAGGAGGAGTTACGATCTGTAACGGGGCAGAATTTTGGGGAGAAACTGGGCAGTTATTACTACGGAAACATCCCCCGGCTCGCGCGAGCGACACATATCCGCGTCGACCCGGTGGAGATGCCCTTATCTCTTCCCCTTCCTCAACTCCTGCCACATCCCAAATCGGTGTCTCCCCGTTGAACTCCATGGGAGGAACCCACAAGCTGCTGCTCCTCTCGTCTATGCTCTGCACCTACTCGCTGCCGCTGCTCGCCGTCCTCTAGGCGCCCATCCCCTATGCCATCTCCACTCCATCCCCATATGTAACATCCCAGTATTTAGTACCTAACGAAGGGTAGATTTACGAATGTATTGTTGCGTGCATTCATCTGTGAAAATGTGGGTAAAATTTTCGCCAAATAAAAAACCTAAGTGATCAATGTTTCGTTCATACTTTGAGATTAGGTTTAGTCTTAAAGGGTGATTGTTATAAACTTTGAGATGATCTTAAGGAGTTATGTGTTTAAAATGAATTTGAATTTTAAACTTGAGTGTTTTAATTATAATTTAAATGATTTAGATATAAGATTTAAATCTTAAATTAATTAAGAGATAAGTATTATAACTTAAATCTTATCCAAAAACAATATTGAATATGAAATTCATTTCATATTATTAATACATAAACAAGTTACAAGAATGTAATCTACTGAAGTCATTCCAAACTTCACATTTTATAAAAGAATAAAGAATAAGAATATTCTTTATTAATAATAATATAATCTTTATTACAAATAAATAAAATAAATATTACATGAATAATAAAAGAAAAATTATAAAAGAATAAGAAGAATTACATTTGAATATCTACTAACTATCCTATATCTAAATATACACTAAATCTTCATCTTTATCTTTGTACCTACAAAACAAAGACTAAATAGAAACAAAGTAAGATTAGTGTTAGTATTATTTCACTCAGATATGTCAGTGAAATGCACTTGACAAATTCATCATTAAGAAATGTTATAAAGGGGCAAGTTTCGCCAATATGAAAGATTCCATCTTTCATAAATTCAAAGCAAGAAGTCAAATGACAGCCAAGAGGGACCAATTCACCAGCCAAGTGAAAGTAATCTGGTAATAGTAAGTTCAAAGATTCTAAACATATCCATAAGTGCTTAACAGACACACAAGCTGGACACACATCAGCATGCACATGGTGTGATGTCGGCCTCAAAAGCACAGCCTAATCTCACAAAACCACAGCATAGCCGTGGGGGAGCACTAGTGCATCACTCCACTACACAGCACACAAGAACAGCCAGTGTAGACAACAGCCAAACCAAGAACAACAGCCAAACCAAACCACCCTGATCAACCCAAACATCACTAGGATGGTGACATAAGGAGGGGGATTAATCAGGTGGATAGCAAGGCCAAGCCCAGGAGCTAGGAGGAGCAGTCCATCTCAAGAGCAAGCACAGGAATCCAGCAGATCAAGATCAAGATCAAGATCATCATCATCATCAATCTACTATACCATCATCAGATTTTGTGGTGAGCCTCATAAAACCATCACATGATTTCATCATATTATATAAACAAAAGCATGTGTTGCTTTATGAAATAATCTCTCAATAATCACCCAAGAGAGGTGAGTCTATCCTAGAGATTTCAGGTATAAAGATAAGAAATCAAACTCAGCCAAAAGCAATAAACCCTCAGACCAGTATCACAGAGTTTAGTGTTAATTTTTGCAACTTAGATCATTCTTCATTTGATCTTATCAGATCTGGGCACATCTCCCAGAGAGAGTAGTACCTCTAATCCTACAAGTTTCAAACAAACTATTTGCTCAGCTAACTAGGAATTAAATCCTAGAGCCTCAGACCAACATCATAGGCAGGAAAGTTAAGAAAAGATTTAATTCTATCTTGCTAGTATTAATCACAAGTATTGACAAAGCTAAGCCTAGAAATAAAAACCCAATCACTTGTGTGCCAGATTACAATGGTATCAGAAGGAAAAGTTCTTAATGAGCTAAAACCAATCTTTGCTTAGTTCCCACGGATAAAAGGAACAAACCAATACATATCATCTTCCTGAAGCCAAGTGCCAGGAATCAATATCATATTCATCTATACATCCACAAAAAATCATTACATGTAATGATTATATTCAGTATGTACAATCTCATACAATCTTACCATTATAATTGCAGTAAGCAACTACTGAGAGAAACTACTGTCAGTATGAGCATTCTGACAGTAGAGAAAGTTCTCAGATCAACAACATTTCCAATAAGTGATTCCATAGAAACACTAGCATGGGATCATAGTGGATCACCACTAGAATAAATCTGACAAGCCACTAGCAACATCAAAGCCACTACCAATCATGATCCACAACAAACAATCATTCTTCATGCTCAAGCATGATCACCACTAGATCTAAAGCATCATGGATATGATCAACAGGGGGTTATGAACCCTAATTAGAACAAGAACCCTAATCGGCACATAGTCACTAGGCATGAAAAGCCACTAGACACATAGAGAGATTCATGGTATTAGCAGGAACAAGAACCATAGAAGCAACTTACCCGAGGTCCTCGCTGACAAATCTAAGAAGAAGCAGATTGGCCGACGAACCCGCGGCGGCATAGGGAGCACCCAGGGAGCGCTGCAACCTGCACCAGCCATGGCAACATCCATAGCAGCACACGAGCCCAGCACACCACCACAGGTGGGACCGCGGCGGTGGCGACAGCACCTTTCCCTAATCCTAGGGTTCGGGAACGGGGTGCACCTGACCACGGGGAAGCCCCGGAGTCAAATCGAGATAGACTAGATGAACGAGTGTGGCCGCAAACCTCGCCCTGCACCACGGCGACAGCCAGGAGAAGCCTCAACGGCGGCCATCGCCAGCGACGGCGCCAGAGCCGCGGGGTCGAGGAAGAGGAAGGGTGAGAACGAAGGGGAGGCAAAGAGAATGGGCTGGGTGGGCCAGAACCCTCGGGGTGGTGATTTTGACCCTGCCTTATTGGGCCACACTGGCCCAACAAGCCCCAAAGGCCAGCCCAAGTTGTTTAAAAAAAACTGTTTTAATCAATTGGAAAAGACCAAAATGCACCTGACCTCAATAAAATTCTAAAAAATAAAATAAAAGTCCAAAAATTATAAATAAAATATTTCTGGATACACAATAATCCACTCTATCGAAATCAAATAAGATATAAAATTTTGTACATTTAAATTTTTATAAGAATTTTGTAATTTATAAATTACTTATGAAATTTTACAAAATTATTGAAAGATGATAAAAATAAATAAAAATCACTTTCATTATACATTAATATTATAGTATTTTCGAAAAATACTAAATAAATATTTAATAATAATTTTTAATGTACAATTAATATTTCCTAAAAGAATTATTAAGTCAATAAAAGTCAAATAAAAAGGGAAATAAAATAAAATAATTCAATATATGCAATAAATATAAAAAAATAATATTTATAAATGCTTTATTAAAAGGCACCTTATATAGGGAAAATGCATATAGAATTAAATAATGCATTACATTACTTGCATAATCATTTTGCTTCTTTAAATATTGTCCTTACTAGGCAATAATGATGTTTTTGTAGAACTGGAAGCTCAAGGTCCAGTGCAAGCATCAGACTTCACTACCTTGCCATCACAAGGCAAGTTCATCACTTGCTCATGTCCTTTGATGAGTCTTTATCAAAGTATTTACAAATTGTGTGTTATCATATATGCTATAAAAGGAAGAAAATATTATTATCATAAATAAAGAAATCATGGATATCATCCTAAGTGGTGATATAATGGAGAAATAGAACTTAGGGTTCTATTTGCAACAATAATGATCAATTAGGGACTTAATAACCCCTGACATCGGTGATTCTAGTGCCCTATATTACGCGTTAGCCATGAGATTTGGAATGGGACAAAGAAGTCAGTTGTATCTTATTCCTCTCGCATGAAGCCGGATGTGCAGGTCGTGGCTGTTATCCTCGTAGCATGCATATTAATTGGTAATTCGTAGAGGATATGCAGCATATGGGTGGGAACCCTCAACGTCCCATGATTGTTCTGGCATCTAACGGTTTGTACAAACCATTGCCGTAATTCATTATGTGGGCATGGTGTACACCAAGGACGCATGCGGGGTCGTAAAGGGGGCAGTGATTGGCTTGGACCAACTACTAGGCCCCACATCATGGAATTGTGGACGGGAAAGTACGCCCGGGTGTGCAACAAGGAGTTGATCTCTCATGGGTAAAGTAACGCACCTCTGCAGAGTGTAAGAACTGTAACTTGTTACTCCCTGTTCCGGGAAGGAGCTACGAACGCGGCAGGAAAGGAACTCCATGAAAGTTCTGGTCAACCTGTGAAGGCTAATGGTCATAGTTTTTCATAATAAAATCAATCTTTGAAGAAAGATTTAGGAAAACTGCATAGTGCCAAGGATTTATAATCCGAGGTGGTAGTTAGAGCATCAAACTTTCCACCTTGCATATAATGAACTTGTTGGGTAACGCTGTTACTCATTCTTTCCTTTAATCCCTTGCTTAGACTCTGAGGATCCCGAAGACGTGCCAATGTATGCAGCCGAATGCCAAGAAGATGTGTACTACGAGGAACCTGATCTGTCCGGAGGAGTTGAAGGAGTGGACTATGAAATCCGCTATGGTGTCGATGAGAATGAGTCCAACTAAGTAACCCTAGTTAATACTACCTCCGTTTTAGGGCTTAAGGCATCCTCATTTTGCGTGTTTTTCCTTTGACCAAGAATTACTCTAACTACGTAAAGAGTTTTGGTTTAAAACTAGTATCACTGGAAATTATTTTTCAATACGAATCCAACAGTACTAATTATGTACAATATAATTAAAACGTTGTTGCTCAATTCTTTTGGTCAAACTTTGCTTTGGAAAGTGTGTGCGCCTTAAGCCTTGAAACGGAGGTAGTAGTAATGAATGGAGCCGAGCAGCATGAACTCTATAGAATAAGCTGTTGAGCTCAACTCCTAGATGGAGTTGCTACTTTTAAATTCCGCTGAACACTTTATATTTTGGTTTGTAAGTTGGATCTTTTGGAAGTCTTGAACTTCTGATATTGTAATAATAATAATGTGTGTACTTTTGTAATATGGACCCGCAATGTTTCTGTTGTACCACTCTGAGGGATGTCATATTTACGGAACGGTGTTCTATAGATGTAATGTCAACGACTATAGTGTACTACACATGCAGTGGTATGCTGGGTCACCGCAGTTGGTATCAGAGCAAATTGCTTTGACCTTAGGTTGGAAACCTAGTAAAGGGTATTACATGTAGGAGAATTAGCAACGATAAAGAATTCTCTAAAAGTAATATAATGGGTATTCAAATGAGAATATTCCGTTATATATTTTAGTGCGATAATTCTTTGTTATGATGCAATATGTCATTGGATACTAATCAAAATTATTTTTCTGATATACAGAGATATGGCACCAAAGTTTCCAAAACAGTCTTTGGTAAAGAAAGAGGAGACTCTTGATGATTATCAAGGATCATTTACAGACTAACTTCGTCAACTTTTAAAGCTCTTTAATTGTCCCACTAGAATTCCAGTGAACACTATCACTTACCTTGATGGATGGATGTTATCCAAGTATCGTGTGAGTATCCAACTTCCAGAGAAGCTTGGATTATATCACGATCTACCCATAGGAGAAGGTAGGAGTCATTTAGCAGCCTATCATGTTGCTGTTGTGGAGGCAATAGCTAATATCCGGGAGCAGAAAACTAAGGAGCTAGAAGGTAGCACATTTTCTGTGATACCTTATGATTCTATAGCCTTGGAGCCTATACCGGATCATATTAATTTGGTTAAGAAGCATCCTAAGTTAGCTTCCAAGTTTATGGATAGATACCGGACACTCGTTGCGTCTTTTTATAAGACTCATCAAGTGATTGTTGAAGACAAATATGACATGTTAGAGGATCTAATTGATCCGGAAAGGAGGAAGCTGTTAGCATTCCAGTTAGAGAAAGAAGCAATTAGTAGTGCAACACCTATCTTTAAGGATATACCTATAGATCTGGAATCTTTTATACCATATCCTTATTCACCAAGACCTGAATCTACACATGATCCTACTATAGATATGCGGTATGCAGTACCACATGGCTCAGAGGATGGTTCTGATTCAGAACTTCCTATTGAGAATTCAGATGGTTGGAGAATGGGATCATATAATGGATCTCATGAACACCAGATGTCCACAGATGGTTCCGATAGGAATGTTGGACAATCTAGTTGGATGAGTGCAAGAATGAACCCTAATAACAGTAGTAGAAATACCATGTCAATAGATGATCATGATGAAGAAGAAGATCCTGAAGAGAGAGTGTTTGAATCATCAACATCTTCTCAAAACCTAGGGAATATACATTATCCAGTATTTAACTATCTTGCCCACGAGAGCACTTGGGAAGCAGCAGGATCTGTGTATCCTGTTGACAACTCAAGAAATGAAGCTCAGGAGATGCAGAGTGGAGATAATGTTGAATATGCTTCTGAAGACCTTTCATCTGAGCTGGAGGGAGTCAATGCGCTCAGGTTGAGTAATGACTCAAGTCCTGACACTTCAGATACAGAGTATGTTCCTTCTGGAAGGCCATTTGTTCCACAAACTGTGCGACGAACAACACGTCATCATGGTTGGACATCAGGCATGTATGATGAGCGTAGTTACTACTAGAAGGAGACAAGTAGTCAATAGTATCAAGCACTGTGTATTTTACTCCAAGTAATAAGGTAGTGAGATGAATATGGTAGTTTTGTGATTATACCTGTATGGTATATGTTGTAAGAACTTTGTATCATTATGATATTATGTATAATATGTGAAATGCATATTTGGATTTTCTTTGGATCTTCATTGTGTGACTAGTTCTGTGCGTAAAGTCGAGCTCAGAACACATGTGCATGATGTAATTATGAGTATTCGCTTTATGTTGCAGGACTAGAGGGTCATGGATATGGGTGTAGAAATGGAAACTGAACAGCAGTGGATGGAGCGAGAGGCCAAGGAAAAGCCCGATGCAGATGCAGCAAATCAAGGAGCATTACCACCACCAATGAGGCAGTTAATGGAGCAGAACTTTATGCAATGCATGCAAATGATGCAAGAGACCCAGAACAAGTTCATGGAAGAGTTGTTGTGGAGAGCAAATCAAAGGGTACCTGAAGGTGGAGTAGTGAGTCTATCTGATTTCTAGAATGCAAGACCGTTACCTTTTGCATCAGCTCCTGAACCAATGGATGCAGAAGACTGGCTAGCAGATACAGAAAGGAAGCTGAAAACTGTGGGTTGCAATGGTGAAGAAAAATTGAGGTATGCAACTCATCTGCTGACTGGACCTGCAGCATCATGGTGGGAAAATCAGTTAGCCATGCAACAACCAGGAAGAGAGTTTACCTGGGAGGAGTTCAAGCAGAGATTCCGTGAATATCATGTTCCGGAAAGCGTCATGGAGTTGAAGCGGAGAGAATTTGAGGAGCTTCAACAAGGATATACTAGTGTCATGAAGTACATCCGGGAGTTTAGCCAACTGTCTCGTTATGCTGAGGAGGTTGTTAACACTGAAGAGAAGAGGAAGAAGCGTTTCTTGCATGGATTAAATACATTTGTGAAGATGCAGGTAAGGTTAGCCAATAAGCAAACTTATCAGCAGTTGTTGGATGCATCCATTACTTTTGAAGATGACTACAATAATGCCCAAGAGGACCGGAGGAAGAGAGCCAAGAAGGAAACCAAGAGGATTCAGGCAAACATACCTAAACCCAACCTGGAGTTCAAACCTCGGAATAGGAATTATGGCAACAATAACAATAACAATAACAAGGGCAGTGGTGGAAATCAATCCAATCCAAGAAGGAATGTTATCTGTAACAATTGTGGAATTCCAGGGCATTTCCAGAGGGAATGCAAAAAGCCTGTAGTGATATGTTACGGTTGTGGCCGGAAGGGGCATATCGAGCCAGATTGTCCGAGCAAACCACCAGGTGGATGGCCTACCAAGGGAGGAGGACAAGCCAGTGGAGGAAATGGACAGCCCAATAAAGGAGGAAATAATGGCAAGAACAACAATGGCAAGAGGAACCGACCTACTGGGAAACTGAATTGTGTAACCCTCGAGGAGGTGGATAATTCGGAGCATGTAGTGATAGGTACGCTCAATATCCTTACCAATCCCGGCAAAGTTCTATTTGATATTGGTGCAACTACTTCATTCATTTCTGAAGAATTTTGTGATAAGTTCGGGATTAGAACGGCAACATTAGAACGTCCTATGACCGTAGTTACAGCAGGAGGGAATGTGATTGTACGCCACATAAAACAAGAACAGGTTATCTCGATATGTGGTTGTACATATTTCGCAGACCTTTATGTGATTCCTTTGAAGGGAATTGCAGTAGTGATGGGGATGGATTGGATGATGGAACACGGAGCTCAGATTAATTGTGAGGAGAAAACTGTCTCAATCAAAACTCCAAGTGGAGCAAGGATAGTTTATCAAGCAGATAAACACAGTCATATCATGGTAGATCTGCAGTTTAATTCAATGAAAGAAGTTAAATTAGAAGAGATACCTATAGTTAATGAATTCCAAGATATTTTTCCAACAGAATTACCGGGAATGCCACCAGACCGGGAGATAGAGTTCACCATTGACCTAATACCTGGTACAGCACCAATAGCTCAAGCACCATATAAAATGGGACCCAAAGAGTTGAAAGAATTCAAAGAGCAAATTGATGAGTTAGCGAGAAAAGGATTTATACAGGAAAGTGTATCTCCATGGGGAACACCAGTAATCTTTGTGGATAAAGAGATGGTGTAAGACAGATGTGTGGTGATTATAGAAATCTGAACAACGTGACTATCAAGAATAAGTATCCTTTACCAAGAATTCAAGATTTGTTTGATCAAGTGAAAGGAGCTGGAGTATTTTCAAAGATCGATTTAAGATCTGGATACCATCAAATAAAAATCAAGCCAGAAGATGTTCCAAAATAGCATTTGTCTCAAGATATAGACACCATGAGTATCTGGTAGTACCATTTGGTTTGACCAATGCACCAGCAATATTCATGAATCTGATGAACAAGATCTTCATGCCATATTTGGACAAGTTTGTCATCGTCTTTATTGATGATATTTTGATATATTCCAGGGATAAGGAAGAGCATGCTGACCATTTGAGAATAGCATTGCAAACTTTAAGGGAACATAAGCTTTATGCTAAGTTCAGTAAGTGTGAGTTCTGGCTAGATGAGGTAGAATTCCTCGGTCATGTGATCAGTAAGGATGGAATTGCTGTGAATCCATCTAAAGTTTAGTCGGTACTAGAATGGACTACACCGACCAATGTGAAACAAATTCGAGGTTTCTTAGGAATGGCTGGTTATTATCGGTGATTCATTGAAGGTTTCTCCAAAATAGCCGGACCAATGACCAAATTATTAAGGAAGAATAAACCATTCAAGTGGGATGAAAAATGTGAAGCAAGTTTCCAAGAGTTGAAGACTAGATTAACCACAGCTCCAATTTTAGCAGTTCCTGAAACAGGGAAGGATTTCACCGTTTACTGTGATGCATCTAAAGAAGGTTTGGGTTGTGTATTAATGCAAGATCGTAAAGTGATTTCTTATGGTTCAAGGCAATTGAAACCACATGAAGTCAACTATCCAACTCATGATTTAGAGTTAGCAGCAGTAGTCTTTGCGCTGAAAGGATGGAGGCATTTTCTTTATGGAGCCAAATGTGAGTTATACACTAACCATAAAAGTCTCAAATATTTCTTCACTAAAAAGGAATTGAACATGAGACAGAAGCGTTGGTTGGAATCAATCAAGGATTATGATTTAACAATCAATTAAACACCAGGGAAATAAAATGTTGTGGCAAATGCTTTAAGCAAAAAGAGTGCAGATATACAGCCTAGCAATAGGGAGTTACCAAAAGAGTTACAAATGGACTTGGAAAGATTAGAACTTCAATTCATCAGAACAGAGGTTCTTGGAGGATTAGCTACTATGCAGGTAGTTGTAGAGCAGGATAGTGATCTTAAGAAAGAAATTTTTAGACATCAAGAAGAAGATCCTTTTATTGCTGAGGAAATTCGGAGGATATCTCAAGGGAAAAAAAATCAGTTTTTTGCCTTGGGGATTATGGGTCTTTATGGTTCCAAGACCGTCTATGTGTTCTAGATGTGACTGAGATCAGAAATGTCATACTCAAAGAAGCACATGATACACCATATTCTATACATCCAGGGAGTACTAAAATGTATATGGATTTGAAAGAACTATTCTGGTGGAATAACATGAAAAGAGATATTGCTAAATATGTATCTGAATGCCATATTTTCAAAGGGTGAAAGCTGAACATCAAAGTCCAGCAGGACCATTACAACCCTTAGAAATTCCTGAATGGAAATGGGAGGAAATAGGTATGGACTTCATTACAGGATTACCTATGACACCAAAAAGGAAGGATATGATATGGGTAATTGTGGACAGACTCACTAAGAGTGCACATTTTATTCCAGTGAATCAAAAGGATAATGTCGAGAAGTTAGTTGAAGTATATGTCAAAGAGATAGTAAGTAAGAATGGAGTACCCAAAAAGATCATAACTGATAGGGGATCAGTGTTTACTTCAGCATTTTGGAAGCAATTGCATGAAGCACTTGGTTCAAAATTAAATTTCAGCACGGCATATCATCCTGAGACAGGAGGTCAAACTGAAAGAACAAATCAAATACTAGAAGACATGTTGAGAGCTTGTGCACTAGATTTTGGAGGAACATGGGAAGATCACCTACCATTGGCGGAATTTTCCTATAACAATAGCTATCAGAGTAGTCTGAAGGCAGCTCCATATGAGATTCTATATGGAAGGAAGTGTAGATCACCAATATGTTGGTATGAACCTGGAAGCAACAAAGAATTTGTGCCAGATTATATCAAGGAAAGACAAGATATCATTGATAAGATCAGGGATAGACTAAAAATAGCCCAGAGCAGGCAGAAAAGTTATGCGAATCAAAGTCGAAGATCATGGCATCCAAAAGTGGGAGATATGGTCTATTTGAAAGTAAGTCCAATGAAAGGAGTAAAAAGATTCGGAGTTAAAGGGAAATTGAGTCCAAGATATATCGGACCATTCAAGATACTAAGTCAAAACAGAACTATAGCTTATGCTTTAGAATTACCATCAAGATTGGCTCAAGTGCATAATGTTTTCCATGTGTCACAACTTCGCAAATGTTTAAAAGTTCCAGATGATGCAATAACACATCAAGAGATAGAACTACAAGCAGACCTGACTTATATTGAAAAGCCCTGTAAGATTCTGGAAGAAAACTGGAAAAGATTGAGGAACAGAGCAATCAAATATTGCAAGGTACAGTGCGAACATCACCCTGAGAGGGAAGCCACATGGGAGAAGGAAGAGGATTTAAGAAAAGCTTATCCAGAACTATTCAGGTACATATCCACAAACTTCAGGACGAAGTTTAATTTAAGGGGGGAAGTCTATAACATCCCAGTATTTAGGACCTAACGAAGGGTAGATTTAGGAATATGTATTGTTGCATGCATTCATCTGTGAAAATGTGGGTAAAATTTTCGCCAAATAAAAAACCTAAGTGATCAATGTTTCTTTCATACTTTGAGATTAGGTTTAGTCTTAAAGGGTGATTGTTATAGACTTTGAGATGATCTTAAGGAGTTATGTGTTTAAAATGAATTTGAATTTTAAACTTGAGTGTTTGAATTATAATTTAAATGATTTAGATATAATATTTGAATCTTAAATTAATTAAGAAATAAGTATTATAAATTAAATCTTATCCAAAAACAATATTGAATATGAAATTCATTTCATATTATTAATACATAAACAAGTTACAAAGAATGTAATCTACTAAAGTCATTCCAAACTTCACATTTTACAAAAGAATAAAGAATAAGAATATTCTTTATTAATAATAATATAATCTTTATTACAAATAAATAAAATAAAGATTACAAGAATAATAAAAGAAAAATTACAAAATAATAAGAAGAATTACATTTGAATATCTACTAACTATCCTATATCCAAATCTACACTAAATCTTCATCTTTATCTTTGTACCTGCAAAACAAAGACTAAATAGAAACAAAATAAGATTAGTGTTAGTATTATTTCTCTCAGATATGTCAGTGATATGCATTTGAAAAATTCATCATTGAGAAATGTTATAAAGGGGCAAGTTTCACCAATATGAAAGATTCCATATTTCATAAATTCAAAGCCACAAGTCAAATGACAGCCAAGAGGGACCAATTCACCAGCCAAGTGAAAGTAATCTGGTAAAAGTAAGTTCAAAGATTCTGAACATATCCACAAGTGCTTAGCAGACACACAAGCTGGACACACATCGGCATGCACATGGTGTGCTATCGACCTCACAAGCACAGCCCAATCTCACAAAACCACAACACGGACGTGGGGGAGCACTAGTGCATCACTCCACTACACAACACACAAGAACATCCAGTGTAGACAGCAGCCAGACCAAGAACAGCAGCCAAACCAAACCACCCTGATCAACCCAAACATCACCAGGATGGTGACATAAGGAGGGGGATGAATCAGGTGGACAGCAAGGCCAAGCCCAGGAGCTAGGAGGAGCAGTCCAGCTCAAGAGCAAGCACAAGAATCCAGCAGATCAAGATCAAGATCAAGATCAAGATCATCATCATCAATCTACTACACCATCATCAGATTTTGTGGTGAGCCTCATAAAACCATCACATGATTTCATCATATTATCTAAACAAAAGCATGTGTTGCTTTATGAAATAATCTCTCAATAATCACCCAAGAGAGGTGAATCTATCCTAGATATTTCAGGTATAAAGATAAGAAATCAAACTCAGCCAAAAGCACTAAAACATTAGACTAGCATCACAGAGTTTAGTGTTAATTTTTGCAACTTAGATCACTCTTCATTTGATCTTATCAGATCTGGGCACATCTCCTAGAGAGAGTAGCACCTCTAGTCCTACAAGTTTCAAACAAACTATTTGCTCTGCTAACTAGGAATTAAATCCTAGAGCCTCAGACCAACATCATAGGTAGGAAAGTTAAGAAAAGATTTTATTCTATGTTGCTAGTATTAATCACAAGTATTGACAAAGCTAAGCCTAGAAATAAAAACCCGATCACTTGTGTGACAGATTACAATGGTATCACAAGGACAAGTTCTTAATGAGCTAAAACCAATCTTTGCTTAGTTCCCACAGATAAAAGGAACAAACCAATACATATCATCTTCCTGAAGCCAAGTGCTAGGAATAAATATCATACTCATCTATACATCCACAGAAAAACATTACATGTAATGATTATATTCAGTATGTACAATCTCATACAAGCTTACCATTATAATTGCAGTAAGCAACTACTGGGAGAAACTACTGTCAGTATGAGCATTCTAACAGTAGATAAAGTTCTCAGATCAACAACATTTCCAATAAGTGATTCCATAGAAACACTAGCATGGGATCATAGTGAATCACCACTAGAATAAATCTGACAAGCCACTACAACATCAAAACCACTACCAATCATGATCCACAACAAACAATCATTCTTCATGCTCAAGCATGATCACCACTAGATCTAAAGCATCATGGATATGATCAACAGGGGGTTATGAACCCTAATCAGAACAAGAACCCTAATCTAGAGATTAACCCTAATCAGCACATAGTCACTAGGCATGAAAATCCACTAGACACACACAGAGAGATTCATGGTAGTAGCAGGAACAAGAACCATAGAAGCAACTTACCTGAGGTCCTCGCTGACGAATCAAAGAGGAAGCAGATTGGTCGACGAACCCGCGGCGGCACAGGGAGCACCCAGGAGGCGCTGCAACCTGCACCATCCACGGCGGCGGCCACAGCAGCAAACGAGCCGAGCACACCACCATAGGCGGGACCGCGTCGGTGGCGACAACACCTTTCCCTAATCCTAGGGTTCGGGAACGGGGTGAACCTGACCACGGGGAAGCCCTGGAGTCAAATCGAGATAGACTAGATGAACGAGCATGGCCGCAAACCTCGCCCTGCACCACGGCGGCGGCCATGAGAAGCCTCAACGGCGGCCATCGCCAGCGGCGGCGCCAGAGCCGCGGGGTCGAGGAAGAGGAAGGGTGAGAACGAAGGGGAGGCAAAGAGAACGGGCTGGGTGGGCCAGAACCCTCGGGGTGGTGATTTTGACCCTGCCTTATTGGGCCACACTGGCCCAATAAGCCCCAAAGGCCAGCCCAAGTTGTTTAAAAAAACTGTTTTAATCAATTGGAAAAGACCAAAATGCACCTGACCTCAATAAAATTCTAGAAAATAAAATAAAAGTCCAAAAATTATAAATAAAATATTTCTGGATTCACAATAATCCACTCTATCAAAATCAAATAAGATATAAAATTTTGTACATTTAAATTTTTATAAGAATTTTGTAATTTATAAATTACTTATGAAATTTTACAAAATTATTGAAAGATGATAAAAATAAATAAAAATCACTTTCATTATACATTAATATTATAGTATTTTTGAAAAATACTAAATAAATAAAAGAATTATTAAGTCAATAAAAGTCAAATAAAATAAAATAATTCAATATATGCAATAAATATAGAAAAATTATATTTATAAATGCTTTATTAAAAGGCACCTTATATAGGAAAATGCATATAGAATTAAATAATGCATTACATTACTTACATAATTATTTTGCTTCTTTAAATATTGTCCTTACTAGGCAATAATGATGTTTTTGTAGAACTAGAAGCTCAAGATCCACAGCAAGCATCAGACTTCACTACCTTGCCATCACAAGGCAAGTTCATCACTTGCTCATGTCCTTTGAAGAGTCTTTATCAAAGTATTTACAAATTGTGTGTTATCATATATGCTATAAAAGGAAGAAAATATTATTTTCATAAATAAAGAAATCATAGATATCATCCTAAGTTGTGATATAATGTAGCAATAGAACTTAGGGTTCTATTTGCAACAATAATGATCAAGTAGGGACTTAATAACCCCTAACATCAGTGATTCTAGCGCCGTATATTACACGTTAGCCATGAGATTTGGAATGGGACAAAGAAGTCAGTTGTATATTCTTCCTCTCGCATGAATCCGGATGTGCAGGTCATGGCTGTTATCCTCGTAGCATGCATATTAATTGGTAATTCGTAGAGGATATGCAGCATATGGGTGGGAACCCTCAACGTCCCACGATAGTTCTGGCATCTAACGGTTTGTACAAACCATTGCCGTAATTCATTATGTGGGCATGGTGTACACCAAGGAGGCATGCGGGGTCGCAAAGGGGCCAGTGATTGGCTTGGACCAACTACTGGGCCCCACATCATGGAATTGTGGACAGGAAAGTACGCCCGGTTGTGTAACAAGGAGTTGATCTCTCATGGGTAAAGTAACGCACCTCTGCAGAGTGTAAGAACTGTAACTTGTTACTCTCTGTTCCGGGAAGGATCTACGAACGCGGCAGGAAAGGAACTCCATGAAAGTTCTGGTCAACCTGTAAAGGCTGATGGTCATAGTTTTTCATAATAAAATCAATCTTTGAAGAAAGATTTATGAAAACTGCATAGTGCCAAGGATTTATAATCCGAGGTGGTAGTTAGAGCATCAAACTTCCCACCTTGCATATAATGAACTTGTTGGGTAACGCTGTTACTCATTCTTTCCTTTAATCCCTTGCTTAGACTCTGAGGATCCCGAAGACATGCCAATGTATGCAGCCGAATGCCAAGAAGATGTGTACTACGAGGAACCTGATCTGTCCAGAGGAGTTGAAGGAGTGGACTACGAAATCCGCTATGGTCTCGATGAGAATGAGTCCAACTAAATAACCCTAGTTAATAGTAACGAATGGAGCCGAGCAGCATGAACTCTATAGAATAAGCTGTTGACCTCAACTCCTAGATGGAGTTGCTACTTTTAAATTCCGCTGGACACTTTATATTTTGGTTTGTAAGTTGGATCTTTTGGAATTCTTGAACTTCCGGTATTTTAATAATAATAATGTGTGTACTTTTGTAATATGGACCCGCAATGTTTCCGTTGTACCACTCTGAGGGATGTGATATTTACGGAACGGTGTTATGTAGATGTCATGTCAACGACTATAGTGTACTACATATGCAGTGGTATGCTGGGTCACCGCACCATCCCTATCCCCAATTCCTGTCCACCGTCAGTGAGAACTGGGTCCAGCCGGTTGTTGTCGTCGGCCTTCTCCAGGATCTCCGGTGTACCCTGCTACCAGAGTAGACGCATGTTGCTACCATAACGGGCTGGCATTTCTATAGAAGGTGAGGCGGTTTGCTACCACAGGACGGTGACGCTACTACATCGGGCACGACCGTTTCCGATGCTGCTACAGCGGGCGAGGCTCTTTTGTATCACAGCATGGCGGCGATGCTACAAGGGCTAGGCGGCGTTGCTACTGCGGGCGAGGCTCTTTGCTACCGGTGATGCTACAAGGGTGACGAGGCGCTGCTACAACGGACAAGAAGGTTTGCTAACACAGCACAACGGTGATGCTACAAGGGCTAGGCGGCGCTTCTCCAATGGGCAAGGTGGTTTGCTACCGGTGATGCTACGAGGGCGAGGCGGTGCTTCTATGACAGACGAGGCGGTTTGCTACCACAGCGAGGTGGTTTCTCTACCACGGCGAGGGAGCGCTCCTACCACGGCAAGGTGTGGTGCTGCTAGAGCATGGAACATGCTGTGGGGGTGGCGATGCTACCAGCCGGCTTCGACGATGATGATCGAGTATTTTCTATGAGGGTCTTGGTAGCGTCGCCACGAGCGAACAGAGGACTTGCAGCGAGAACGGCCGGCGCTCGTCAGCACCCGGCGCAAGGGAGGATGGGGGTTTTTTTGTGGATGTGGACGTGGACTTTTCACTAGGTGGTCAAATCAGATCGGACGAATCTGCTGGCCTCCTCTCCCTCGTCGGGGGACGCCTAGCGCGATCCATTTTTATAGGGCTTTCCAGTAGGTGAGGAGTTGAGAGGCTATATATTGGTTGATTTGCGTGGGAAGGAGGTAAGAAATTAAACGGCACTAGTGGAAACAGCCCTATAGGTCCCGGTTGGTAAGGGGCTTTAGTCCCGGTTGCCCAACCGGGACGGGGCAATCGGGACTAAAGCCCTAACCTTTAGTCCCTGTTGCCCCACCAACCGGGACAAATGGGTGCACGCGTGGCAGCAGCAGAGGGCGAGGGGGGTGGAGAATTAGTCCCGGTTCGTAAGACGAACCGGACGAACCGGGACTAATAACCTTCTGCCGCGGCAGAGATTTGGCCCATTTCTCTGCCGCGGCAGAGAATTCATTTTGGCACATTTTGTTGCCGTGACAGCATTTTCGCCACTTTTTGTGCCGCGGCAGAGAATTCATTTAGGTTGTTTTATTGTTTATTTAGTGTTTTGCACTTATCAATGAAGGAACCTTATATTACACAAGATCATCATGACAATATTACATTCAATATACGGATCGAGTTCATGCACTACATACAAAAGTTGCTATTCGATGCTACCGGCCAATTCCTTCAAAGTTGCTATTTTTACAATCCCTATTGTCTATACACAGCCGAATAGTATTCCCCTTTTGGGTTTAGGACTTCTCCATCCAATAATCCCAAAAATTCCTCCTAAATTGCTCGTACGCGATCCTTTGGCAGAAGACCATCCCGTAGACGTTCGATCTGATTTAAAAAAGGAGTCAGTCTATATGAATGAAACTAAACACAATTTGGTTGTAATTAAAAACTATAGAAATTGTTTACTTACGTGGAGTTGCTCTAAATTTCCGCCCTTCTCATCGCACGTCTGCCGGATGAACTCGGAAACATAGTATCCACATAGATTGTTACCTGGTCCCTACGTCAGGCACTTTACGAGAACAGAGTTCATTCAAAATAATAATCAAGCATGATAATAACTGTATCAAAACTAGAATCAAAGAGATGCGCGGATATAGCTAGTGGTGCTTACATTTAGTGGTTGAAATGTAAGCTTCTCTTTCCAAACACCCCTAGCCTTGTTGGTGAATCGTTTCCAAGCGTTGCCCGGCGAAGAAAACGAATAAAAGAAGTTATTAATTACTTGATATCATAAAATTCACGAACGTTGCCGATATATTGTCGTAATTATTAGAATTACCGCTGGAGAAGCATCTGCATGTCCTTCCACGTCTCAAGGGGTTTATGTTTCGAGTCCATGACTAGTACACGCCCTTTGTCAAGTTGAATGATTAACAGAATATAGTGGAAGCTGCAAATGCATAACTAATTAATTATATACTTAACATCGAGTAAGAGAAATAGAAAGTGTATACAAGACAATAACACTCACTCGAAGTTGTAAGGAAAAAGTATTTCCCTTCTGGTTTCTTGAAACCTTAACGCGTGTACTATATTATCCTCCGTATCATGGGGGCTTGAGATTAGCTGCATGAACCCAATATGGGTCAATGAAGCCAATGTCATAGATTTGTCCTCTGCTATATTCGAGAATCTTCATTCTGCATATTACAGTATGATTATATACATGCAATAAACAAAGTGAGATAGTTGGAGACTAAATTAATTACAGAATTAGTACTTACAGACAATAGGCACTGATGATCGATTTGTCCAAGGCGTCTTGATTGAATAATTGAAATAGTTCATCAAATTCAATGGATATCATGTCATCCTTTTCTTTCCCATGATGCGTTTTTGTAACCCTCAGCACTATCCAGTTAGCTCCGGCCTTTGTGGCATGCATGTACCAGTTATGCAATCTTCGCATTTTTGTTGGAAGATTGTTTACCTCCTTAGGTTTGACGAGAGGTTTTCCGTACTGGTATTTGTATGCTACTTCACTCACAGGGAAGAACTCTAACTGGGATAAGTATTGGGCAATACTCATACCTTGAGCAGCGGCATCTTCTCCGTATTGTGCAACTACCTCTGGATCATACTGATCTTCGTCCCCATATTTGCTCGACCCCACATTGGTTTGGGAAATCACCTTGAGAGGGGCGCAAGTCTGTTTTGCTTGTTCTCCGAGCTGGGCAACAAATTTCTCGCTTGCATCAGTACTGCTCTTCGAGGCTTTTTGTGCTGCATGTGACTTAAGAATAGAACGCTCATAGTCTGATGACAGCTTTGGCTCGGGTTGATGAAGAGTCTTTAGCATTTTCAACACTTTGCCTTTTTCTTCTTTGGTGCTGGGGAACTCTGGCTCTTTCGGCCGCCTCAGCTTAGCGAAAAATGATGTCGTTTCCGCATCAACGATCGCCGCAGTCTCCTCTTCAGTACAGTCATAAGCTCTCTTGGGAGGAACCTTTGGTACTTTTGGAAGAGGCTCTTGTTTACGTTTCGGCGATCGCTTACCACGACGCACAGTAGCGGTACGCTTACGCTTTTAATCCTGAGGCGCCGGCGATGGCTCCCACGGCGATGGCTGTGCGGGAGATTGGTGAGGCGATGGAGCCGGGTGAGGCGACGAAGACGGCTGCCGCGGCGACGATGACCTCGCTGGAGACGGGTGAGGCGGTGGCGAAGATGGCCTCGGCGTGTGATTTCGAAGCACGATACATTCCTTCGGCCATAGAATGGTGACGTTTTTTGCGTCTCCCAGTATAGTCACATCCCCTTCACCTGCAGGATAGTGAAGATCCAAAACTTCAAAGGTGGGCAGGATTTCATCCACCCCGACAACAGCGTAGCCCTCTGGAACCGGACGACAGTGGTAAGTTGGTGTGGGTCCAATTGGTAAGGCATAGCCGACCGCCACCTTCATTCATATGTTCACAACTTTGACATGTAGCTCGCAGTGTGTCATCTCTATGACATCATCCACTGGGTAGCCAACAGGAGCCATCGTCGGTGCACCATCGTCATCGCCATTGTCATCACCCGGGACCTCGGTGGAAGCCACACTGCTTTTTCGATTATTCGATAGGCCGGTAGCATCGAATGCAGTGTGCTACTGAGATGGGCCGGTAGTACTTTGCTCTTTAAGTGCATTAATTTCATCTTGTTGTTGCTTTAATCGTTCTTCAATTAAACGCATTCGCTCTTTCTGACTATCTGCTTCAACTTCCGCCCTGTCCTTTCTCCTCTGATGGCTTCTATCAGGATATTTCTTCCTCTCTTCGGGAAACCCAGTCCTCCATGGTTGGGAGCCTCTTGTGCCTCGTGTTCGTCCATCATGTTCCTTATTTCCAAGGGCGAGTGTGAGCTCATCATTCTCTCTATCGGGAATGAAGTCCCCATCTTTAACAGCCTTTACTGCTTTTCTCATCCTCTCGATTGGCAAGGGGTCTTCTTTATGTCGTATGTTATATATACACCTCCCTTCCGAGTCCAACGTGCCCCCATGCCCGTAAAACCAATTCCTTGCACGTTCTACCCAATCGTCTGTCTCTGGGGTGATCTTTTTAGCACGCAGTTCATTCTCAAGTTTCTCCCACTTAGGAATGCCATCCCTATAGCCACCTTGCCCCATAGTATGGTGATACTTCTTGTTAGCAGCATTCAGCTTATTCGTTCCAGACATTTTCTTAGCTTTTTCTGATGTCTTGTATTCCACAAACTCAGCCCAGAATGGTTTTATCTTCTCAAATTGAATATTCTTGAAATCGGGAGTCTTCTCTTTCACGACATAGTCAAGGTGCAATATTTTCTTCCAGTTGGTGAAACACTTGGCCATGTTCTTCAAAGCCCACTCCCTGACCTTAGCCTCCATGGCTCTCCCATGTTGTAAGGCGTCCTCAACTGGATCCTCCGCATTTGGATCCAGCTCTATCTTCGGTAGTTTGAAATTAACCATGATCCTCTTCCACATTAAATCTTTGGCGTGGTAAGGGACAAATAAACATGTTCCCTCTTCATCCGCATTAGCAGGCCTATTCCAATTTCTAATGGTGATCGGGATTAAGTCCCTAACAATTACTCCGCATTGTGCCACAAATTTGTTTGCGAAAACTTCGGGAGCCGTCGGTTTGCCGTCTTCAGCGACATCTTCGATCCTGAACCTCTCATGGTCTTGCAACTTTTTGGTTGGGCCTCGTCTGCTCTTTTCAGTAGATTCCTTCGATCCGGAGGGATAAAAGAAGAAAGATCGTTGTTACTATTTCTATATAGATAGCAGATGATTAATTAATGAATTGATTATATTACATGCACCTCGCCAGAGCGGTCGTGTTCTCGATTACACAAGGCATCGCCTTCTCCCTCGCGGAAGGCAACACCTTCAACCTCAAACAAGTCGTCTATTCCGGTAAAAAGAGGATCACCCTCACCGGAGTTGTTCAGAAACGTTGATACGTCTAAATTTTCTTCCCCACGGATCACACCTTGGATCAACTCTTCCTTTTCTTCGTCTCTGACGTGTGGGTCCATATTATCTGCATATGTGGAAAAACGAATAAGTCAAAGTGGCTAAAGGAGAAAGTTAGGTACGGTGTTGAGAGATATAAACCCTAATTCAGAGAAACCCTAATATATACATACACAATAATTAAAATGAAGAGAAACCCTAAACCCTAAACCTAGCTACAAAACGGAAACCCTGTAGTAGATAGGTAACTCTAGCTAAAATCAACTAATATCAATATTCCGGAGTTCTGAGGGGTGTAAATCCTAGTTCAGAGAAACCTCGGATGCATATGATGAGAGGGGACCATGAGTATAAGGCTACAAAAGGGAAACTATCCAGCAGATAGGTAACACTAGATACTAACAAAATACCATATTGGAATCGATTTAAGAGGGTTCGGAATGCCCTAGCGAAGGCACATCGTCGAACCCACATGCACCTAAGGGGTATTAATGATTCCTTATCTAAGATAGGGTTTTTAAGGTAGGGCCGAAGACTAATAATACCAAACTAATTAATAAACCTAATAATACCTAACTAATAATAAACCTAATAATCCAAACACCAAAAATAAAGGGAAACCCTAAAGCATCGATGCAATGATCAAGCAAGTATGATGATATGACAAGTTAAATTGTATTGAAAAGTAACCCTAAAGCACGCTCGACAAATTAAACGGGGTTCCGAGGGGCGCAAACCCTAACTCGGGGAAACTCCGGAATCACTTGTGAGGGGTTACTATGTTCTTATAATCAAACTTGGTATATTATTTAAGTTGCTTAACAATGCATGATTATAGCTTAAATAGGTAGGTTTCATTTTTCTGAACATTTTGGTATATTATACATATTTTTCTGACTTATAAATAATAAGTTCGGGGTTCGGGTGGCCGGAATCAGCGGTGGAGGCGGTGGCCGGAGTCGGCGAGGCTTGGAGCGCCGACGAGGAGCACGTGGAGGCGCGACAGCGGGGCAGCGCGTGGAGTCCGACGGCGGGGCAGCGCGTGGAGGCCGACAGCGGGGCCGAAAAATAGTATGTACAAAATATGATAATATACATATACATATACATATACATATACAAAATATGATAATATATAAAAAATATGATAATATACATATACTACTTAAGTAGATTATTTTCTATGAATTTTACAAGTTCCATCTAAAATCTGCCAAAATAAATCGAATTAAAGTAAATAGTCAAACGTGACCGTTTGACCACGCCGACGTGGCGCTGAGGGACGAACTGCCGATCGATTCCCCTGCCCGTCTCGGTTTCGATCTCCTACCCCCTCTTCCCCTCGAAGCACATATTCTTTCTAACATTTTCCCCTTTGTAGATCGCCGCAGAGCTCGTGATTTCTCGTCGGAGCCACCACCGCTGCCTAGACCCCTCGTCCTCGCCATGCTAGCCGCGCCGCGCTGCCCACGCTGTTGCTGCTATTTAAGAGGGCCCACCCGTCAGTGACTCAGCCCCACTAGGGTCACGAGCTGCACCAAGCTTGGCGGAAGCTCGGGCCGAGCTCTTTGTGTGGCTCGCCAGCGGCGGCACCTGGCTCGGGCTCGGCAATTTCGGACCGAGCTTTCCTACGGCTTAGACTGAGCCAGGCCGATCTTTCCTACGGCAAGATGGTCACTTTGCATGCAATTTCATGGGAAGATTTACGCGCGACCGAGCCAGACCGAGCTTTCCTACGTCGAACACAATGGTTTTGACCGCGCGACCCCTTCGCCCATGTCTCGCCCACGCGTGAGCGAACAGGGGAACTCACATCGCCGCCGCCTCCTCCCCCCTCTCCTCACCTTCCCCTCGTCACTGCGCTGTCAGGGTGGGCCACCGGGCCTTGCCTGTGCGTTGCCGGCACCGGCGGTGGCGGCTTGGTACTATAGATGTGGTGCATATCTACAGTAAACATTGGCCCTTCTTCCAAGACAATTCGGTGTCTTACCCTTTCACGATTCCACCGTCTATTCGATGTTTCTCGGCGCTTTCTCGGCGCCGATAACCGAATCCCGAGCAAACAGAGCTTGTGCCTCTCTCTTGCCACAATACACCCGCCCCACATGTCCATGCATGCCTCCCATGTCCTGCGGAACCGTCCACCGACATCCCCTTTTCCCGAGCCACCGACCGCCGACGCTTAGGCGCTCCCACCGTCCCCTGCAGGCTATGGGAGGCGCAGGTGCAGCCGTTGTTCCCCGCGGGTGAGGAGTAGCGGCGAGCGCGGCGCAAGCTTCCGGCCGGCAGAGGGAGGGGGAGGACAGAGGCAGGGAGGGGGCGTACCTCTTCTGGAGGCAATGACGCGCGGCGGTGGTGGCGCTTCTAGCCGGGGACGACGCGGCGCAGTCGGGGAAGGGCGCGGGCGGCGCGGTTGTCGGGGAAGGAGACGCGGGCGGCACGGTCGGGGAAGGAGACTCGGGCGGAAGTGGCGGCTGGAGCGCGCGGCGATGGCGGCCGGAGGAGGAGGCAGAGGCGGAGGCGTTGACAACGACGGAGGGCGCGGGCAGCCTGGCGGCGGCGTCGATGAAACAGAGAAGCAGAGAAGAGTGAGATGGAGAAGAAGAAGAGAAGTTATAAAGTCGTCCCGGTTGGAGCCACCAACCGGGACGTATACTCCAATTTTCAGCAGATGAAGGGGCGCGCGTCTTTAGTCCCGGTTGGTGGCTCCAACCTGGACATATTCTCCTGTTTTCAAATTCTTTTAGGTATTTTCTCTCTGTTCCCGCCTTATTTTTTATTTTGGGGTTTAAATTTGTATTGTTTTTTAAATGACAATTAATTTGGAATTTAGAAAAACTTTAAACATAAAAAGTGTTTGGATTTGAATAAATAATTCAAAACCATTTTCTGTTTTAAAAAATAATTAATGTAACCATTTAAAATATGAACCATTTACAATTAAAAATGAATTAACTTATATTTTTTTAATATCAATTTGGAATTTAGAAAAACTTTAAACATAAAAAGAGTATGGATTTGAATAAATAATCCAAAACCATTTTCTATTTTTAAAAACTAATTAATGTAACCATTTAAAATTAAAAATGAATTAACTTATATTTTTTAACATCAATTTGGAATTTAGAAAAACTTTAAACATAAAAAGTGTATGGATTTGAATAAATAATCCAAAACCATTTTCTATTTTAAAAATAATAATTAATGTAACCATTTAAAATGAATTAACTTATTTTTTTGAATATTAATTTGGAATTTAGAAAAACTTTTAACATAAAAAGTGTTTGGATTTGAATAAATAATTCAAAACCATTTTCTGTTTTAAAAAATAATTAATGTAACCATTTAAAATATGAACCATTTACAAATAAAAATGAATTAACTTATATTTTTTAATATCAATTTGGAATTTAGAAAAACTTTAAACATAAAAAATGTTTGGATTTGAATAAGTAATTCAAAACCATTTTCTGTTTTTAATGGGCGGAAAAAAAAGGACGGAAAATAATGGGCGGAAAGAAAATTTGATTAGGATAGAACTGGAATTAAAGTACATAACGCAACTAACACAAAGTTACATAGAAGAACTGAAATTAAGATACATGGCCAGATTAAGCCACAATCGGCCGAACTTGTTTTGCAACTTTGGAATAATTCAGTCATGCTCCTGCCTACACCTGTAATACTCACCATTGTAGTCGTCGTACTCGCCGCGGCCGTCGTCGCTATCGTCGTCGGGGTCGCCGTAGTTGAACCTTGAAGGTTGAGTACGAGTGGGCTGGACTTGAGGGTAGCGCAGGCGGGGGCTAGAGTCGGCGGCCGTGTCGTAGGCCATGACGCTCTGGAGAGTTCGGTCGCGCCACCACAGCCGAAGGCCGGCCTCGTTGAAGTTCGGAGGAGGTGGGCCCTCCTCCTCGTGCCTGGCGAGTGCCCTCTCACGCCGATCCACGAAGAAGGTTTCCCAAGTCGGGAAATAGTCGGGATGCCATCTGGGATTCCTCCGCTGCTCCGGCGTGAGCTCGAAGTAGTAGTGGTTCGTGATGGCCATCCGACGCACCACACCTAGAGGGACAGGAGGAACCAGCACGCCTCCGGCGCTCAGCATCCAGCCGACGGGGACACAGTAGCCCGGCGGGCAGGGGTAGTTCGAGGCGCAAAGCTCCTCCGCCTCCCTAGGAGTTAGTGCTACGGTAGAAGCCATGGGAAAGAGTGATGAGGTTGCAGATATGAGTCTAGAGATGTGCAATGACAATGGAGGCCAACCCTACATATATATATAGTGAAGAACTGGCAGGAAGAACTGGAGGGAAAAACTGGCGGGAAAAAATAGCGGGAAGAAAAATGGCGGGAAAAATGGCGTGTAGACATTATGTCGTGCGGCGTGTACCTTGTCCCGGATGGTGTCACCAACCGGGACTAAAGTTGAACCTTTAGTCCCGGTTGGAGACACCAACCGGGACAAAACACGAGTCAGCACTAATAATAGGGGTGAGTGTCGGAAAATGGAAAAGGGCTTTTCCGTGCGACAAAAAGGAAAACTTCCTCCTGCAACATTGTTCTCCATACCAATGTCCACACACATGCATAATATGGGCACAACATCACAAATTATGCCGTGATTCAGCACATAACATCGGTCATTTGGACCGAAAGCCATGAAACCTCGAACATGATAGGTCATTTTGTGAAGGTTTTTTCGAAACATGATCAATATACCAAGTCTGGTATTTTTCCTTTCAACTATGTAACATAATATGACACCACGCGAAGGATTTTCATTGTTCGGATTTTTTTGAATTTATTATGCCCGTTTTGAATTATCTGAATTTCTAACTATGGTCGAAACGGTGTGCATGAAGATAGGGGACGAGCATCCTTGCGAGTCCAGTCCTCCAGCCAGTTTGAGGCATCTCCAAGATGGTTTTCGAGAGCAGGGACACCACTGCGGCCAGTTTTAGGGAGATGCCGACAGAGCCCAGTCCTCCGGCATCTCCGAGAAACTGGTCATACAGGCACTCCCTAATATGTGAAATTAGTTAGCTCCGAGGTGTATTGATCTAGTTAGAGAAGTTACAAGATGCAAGATGGTTTTCGAGAGCAAGGACACCACTGCGGCCAGTTTCAGGGAGATGCCTACGGAGCCCAGTCCTCCGGCATCTCCGAGAAACTGGTCATAGAGGCACTCCCTAATATGTGAAATTAGTTAGCTCCGAGGCGTATTGATCTAGTTAGAGAAGTTACAAGCTGCAAGATGGTTTTCGAGAGCAGGGACACCACTACGACCAGTTTCAGGGAGATGCCGCCGGATCCCAGTCCTCCGGCATCTCCAAGAAACTGGTCATAGAGGCACTCCCTAATATGTGCCTGCGCGCGTTTGGAGATCAGATCTTAATGGTAAGTACGAATCAGGACAACTTCTTCATAGTCCCGGTCTAGCCACAAAACGGGACTAACACTCAAGACATTTATTAATATTAAAAACTCAGACTACAAAACCGGGACTAAAGGCCACAAACCGCGAAAGATATCCTTCGGTCAAGCCACAAACCGTGAAAGACATGAACTAGAGTTACATAATATGAGCATGAACTTCTTGGCATATGTCCTTCCTTATGATCGCTTTAGACGTAACCATGGAGCATCTTCTTTACTTAACGGAATGCTTGGGTCAGTTTTCACTATGAAGGGCCGAATTTCATCAAACTTATTATAATCTTATGACATTTCTGTCTTGTCCTCGATTCCCACGATGTTTCTTTTCCCTGAAAGAACTATGTGACGCTTTGGCTCATCATATGATGTATTCGTTTGCATATTTTTTCTTTTTTTCGGTCTGGAGGACATGTCCTTCACATAGAAAAACCTGAGACACATCATTGGCTAGGACGAATGGTTCATCTCTATAACCAAGATTGTTGAGATCCACTGTTGTGATTCCGTACAACTGGTCTATCTTTACCCCTTCCCCATTCAGGTTGACCCATTTGCAGCGAAACAAAGGGACCTTAAAAGAGACTCCATAGTCTAGTTCCCATATCTCCTCTATGTAACCATAATATGTGTCCTTTTGTCCATTCTCGTCTATTGCATCAAAGCGGACACCACTATTTTGGTTGGTGCTCTTTTTATCTTGGGCGATCGTGTAGAATGTATTCCCATTTATTTCGTACCCTTGGAAATTCAATACAGTAGAAGATGGTGACGCGGCCAACAAGTATAGCTGATCTCCAACAGTGGTGTCATTCAAGAGATGTGTCCGCATCCAACCACCGAAAGACTTCATGTGTTCACCTGTAATCCATGATTCAGAATTCCCCGGGTTTTTCGAGCGTATAATATTCTTCTGTTCCTCGATATACGGAGCTGCCAAGGTGGAATTATGTAGAACTGTGTAGTGTGCTTTAGTGAAAAAATCCCCGTCCCTACATATCATTGCTTTCTTTCCCAGCGTGCCTTTTCCACTTAGTCTTCCATCATGCCGCGAGTCAGAAACACCAATCGGCTTAAGGTCAGGAATAAAGTCAACACAAAACTCAATGACCTCCTCTGTTCCATATCCCTTGGAGATGCTTCCTTCTGTTCTAGCACGGTTATGAACATATTTCTTTAAGACTCCCATGAACCTCTCAAAGGGGAAAATATTGTGCAGAAATACCGGACCGAGAATGGCAATCTCTTCCACTATATGAACCAGGAGATGCGTCATAATATTGAAGAAGGATGGTGGGAACACCAATTCAATACTAACAAGACATTGTACCACATCCTTCTGTAACCTTGGCAGAATATCTGGATTGATTACCTTCTGAGATATTGCATTGAGGAATGCACACAGCTTCACAATGGGTACTCGAACATTTTCCGGTAGAAGCCCCCTCAATGCAATCGGAGGCAACTGCGTCATAATCACGTGACAGTCATGAGACTTCAGGTTTTGGAACTTTTTCTCTGCCATATTTATTATCCCCTTTATATTAGATGAGAAGCCCGATGGCACCTTGATACTGTAAAGGACTTCAAAAAAGATTTCCTTCTCTGCTTTGCTAAGAGCATAGCTGGCACGACTTAAGTGACGCCATTTATCCGTCTTGTTATGTGTATGCATGTCCTTTGGGTCTTTCATAATTTGTTGGTCCTCCCGTGCTTCAGGTGTATCTTTTGTCTTCCCATACACACCTAGGAATCCTAACAGATTCACGCAAAGATTCTTCGTCACGTGCATCACGTCGATTGAAGAGCATACACGCAGGACTTTCCAATATGGCAGCTCCCAAAATATAGATTTCTTCTTCCACATGGGTGCGTGTCCTGTAGCGATGTCGTTCGGAACTGATTGACCGCCGGGACCCTTTCCAAAGATTACTTCTATGTCCTTGACCATACCAAATACATCATCACCAGCAGGGAGTTCAGGCTTCTTCCGGTGATCTGCCTCACCTTTGAAATGCTTGCCTTTCTTTCTTACGGGATGATTGGTCGGAAGAAATCGTCGATTCGCCAGGTACACAAACTTCTTGCATTTATGCAAATATGTACCTTCAGTCTTATCTAAACAGTGGGTGCATGCCTTATATCCCTTGTTTGTCTGTCCTGAAAGGTTACTAAGAGCAGGCCAATCATTGATGGTTACGAATAACAACCCACGTAGATCAAATGGCTCCCGTTTGTTCTCATCCCACGCACGTACACCTGGTTTGCCCCACAACTGTAAGAGTTCTTCAACTAATGGCCTAAGGTACACATCAATGTCGTTACCCGGTTGCTTCAGGCCTTGGATGAGCACTGGAATCATAATGAACTTACGCTTCATGCACAACCAAGGAGGCAGGTTGTAGATACATAGAGTCACGGGCCAGGTGCTGTGACTGCATCTCTGCTGCCCAAAAGGATTCATGCCATCCGTACTTAGACCAAACCATAAGTTCCTTGCGTCACCTGCAAAGTCTGGGAAGTCTCTCTCAATTTTTCTCCACTGTGACCCATCAGCAGGGTGTCTCAACTTCCTGTCTTTCTTACGGTCTTCTTTGTGCCATCGCAACAACCTGGCATGCTCTTTGTTTCTGAACATGCGTTTCAACCTTGGTATTATAGGAGCATACCACATAACCTTAGCAGGAACCCTCTTCCGGAGGGGCTCTCCCTCAACATCACCAGGGTCATCTCGTCTGATCTTATACCGCAACGCATTGCATACCGGGCATTTATCTAAATTCTCATACTCCTTACCGCGGTAGAGGATGCAGTCATTAATGCATGCATGTATCTTTTGCACATCTAATCCCAGAGGACAGAGAGTCTTCTTTGCTTCGTAGGTACTCTCGGGAAGTTCGTTATGTTTTGGAAACTTTGGCTTCATTATTTTCAGCATCTTTTCAAATGAGGAGTCAGTTAGACCACACTCTGCCTTCCATCGCAACAATTCCAGTGTGGTACCGAGCTTTGTGCTTCCATCTTCACAATTTGGGTACAATAATTTCTTGTGATCTTCTAACATGCCCTCTAACTTCAACTTCTCATTTTCTGTTTCAGAGTCTCGCTTTGCATCAGAAATGACCCTACCAAGTTCATCAGCCGGCTCATCTGATGCCCGTTTTTCACCTCTTTCCTCTCCATTGTCTTCCATTGCAGTATCACTGTATTCAGGAAACATATGATGATAGTTGTTATCATCATCTTCTTCTTCACCATCTTCCATCATAACCCCTCTTTCCCCGTGCTTGGTCCAGCAATTATAGTTGGGAATGAAACCTTTCAGAATCAGGTGGCCGCGAATGATTTTCGAGGAAGAGTACTCCTTGTTGTTCCGACATTGAACACATGGACAACATATAAAACCATTCTCTTTGTTTGCCGTAGCCACATCGATAAATTTATCCACGCCTTTCATATACCCGGCTACGCGCCAGTCACCGTACATCCATTCCCTACTGTTCATCTGCATCATATAAGTAAGTTTATCAAAAAACAGGACATCATAAATAGTGAAATAACCAATTTACATCGATACATGAATTGTATCAATGACAGAGAAAAGATAAGATTGCTAACCTCGATCGAGGGAAATAAAGAGGAGAAAGCTCAAGTGCGTCTCGGACACCTTCTATATTTTTGTTCTATGAGAAATTGAACGGGATTATTCACTCAAACATTTCATCAAACACCTTCAATGCATGCATAGAAGAGAAAAAACTAGCACACCCCTCACACCTTCCACCAAGAGAAAAAACAGAGTGGAGACAGAGGGGGCTGGGGCGTTGCATTTATAGAGGGCGGGAGAATACGTCCCGGTTGGAGCCACCAACCGGGACTAAAGGTGTGTGCCACGCCACGTGGCTGTGGCCAAACTTTTAGTCCCGGTTGGTGGCTCCAACCGGAACGTATGCCCCCTTACCAACCGGGACGCATGCCTCCTGGCCCCGTGCCCGCTCGAACCGGGACGCGTGCCAGCATTAGTCCCGGTTGGTGGCGCAACCGGGACTAATGCTCTGAGGGGCGCGAACGGATGGCCCTTTTTCCACTAGTGCGGATCGATTTTTACGGGATTTTTACGGGATTCGTTGTAACTGATTTTCTTTTTTCCTTTTTTTGAGATTGAGATTGACATGAGAAATGTTGGAATTGATTTTGTATAGAGCTCGATCTGATTAGATTAGATGGGCCAGACGTAGCTAGCGTTTTTTTTAAACGACCACAGCGAGCGACTTGGTTTTGGGCACGGGCCGCACGGACCGAGCCATGGGAGGAAGGAATAAAAAGGTTACTTTGGCGGTGCCAGAAATTGTAAATTCTCTAACTCAATAGGGGTAGTAAGGTTCAAAAAAGTGTTAGACTGGAATATAAACATTTTGTTCTTTATTACTTATATGTGTAGAAGGTTCAAAAATGTATAGTAAGGTTCAAAAATGTGTTAGACCGAAACAAACACTTTGTTCTTTGTTATTAAATATAGATTGTGTGAGTCTACGCTTGATGTGTAGAAGGATATGGCCCCTAAATCCCTAATGTTCTATTGTAGACAGACATGTTGCCCTCTGATAAAGTCAAAGACTTGTTTGCTGAACAAAACTTTAGCATTGGTGCAAACAGTTGAACTGGTTTTAGGTGTTAGGGTTAGGGGCACTGCTAGGGATCGGACGCCGATACTAAGCTTCCATCGGACTAGTCCCTTGCCGTAGGATGTGTGGTTATTTGTCCGTTCGATTGGGAAGGAAACATGCGGGTCGCTGCTTTCTTGCCGTTAGTAGCGGGATTGTCGTAGTTAGCTTCCATATTAAATATTAATAGAAAACATGCGTGTAGCTGCCTCCTTGCCGTTAATTCCGATTGATCCCGAGTAACTGCCGGCAAGAAAATTGCATGATTTGTTTCCGTCAATTATCACACATGATATTCTTTCACCAAATATCACTATGCATTATAAAAGATCGTATGGATTTGCATCTGACAAATCTTTGATATAGTATTTCACCCTTCATGTAACACGTTTCCTACAGTTTTTGTAGCTTCCAAAAGCCAACACTATAATGTTTCATCCTCTGTAATACATGTTTCCTGCTATGACCTACAGATATGTGTCATAAAGTCTCGATTATTATAGTGCTTCAACCTCTTATCAAGGATATTTCAAACACATTAGAAATATTCTCCCGTCTTCTCAGTGATACATAATCTTTGCTTCGTACCATATTTAAAACTGATGATGCAAATAGATGAACTCTTCGGAGTTAAAATAGTTTCAAGTACTAAGCTTTCCTATGTACATGTAATTTCTATCTTTGAAAGAAACAACTATCTTGCTTCTTGTACTGGTTCAGCTTGCTTAAAAAATCCCAAAGTTCGAGCTTCCAAAAACCACGTACATGGAATTTCTATCTTTAAAAGAAACAACTATCTTGCTTCTTGTACTGGTTCAGCTTGCTTCAAAAATCCCAAAGTTCGAGCTTCCAAAAATCCCAAACTTACAAAGCTAGTTTGGCAAGCCGATTGTGTCCACTGAAAGAAAAGGTATCTAAAATACGTGGACATGCATTGAGTAACATATATGAGGATATGCAGGAAGCACAAGGGCAACGTTTAAATACAATGCTCCTGATATTGAGAACAACAGATAGAAAAAAACTAGAAGCATTGCTCAACTGCCGCGCACTATTTAGGGTTGAAATAAAAGTATGATACATCAAAAGAATGACTATTTGAAAGCACCGATTTTATGCTAACTCGACATAACTCATCTTGCCAGCAAATTGTGGGTGCAAATTTAAAAAACATGAGACAAGCGTATGTAAGTACCAAAACAGTAAGCCTAGCGTCAGCAGTTAAACTAGAATAAAAAAATTAAAAGCATGGTTGAGATGCAACATAATATAAGCAGAAAGTGATATCAATAGAAAACATTTATGAAGCATTATATTCATGCAACCTTAGTATAGCGTGTACATGACGGAATCACAAAACTTGCATATGCTTTTACACAGTTAAAAAGAATTTGAAAACATGAAGCACTGCTGAGATGGCGCAGACTCTATTTGGTGAGAAGGCAAAAGTAACATTCATATGAAGAGTGCAAATGTTTACCAAGCTAAGAATATGAAAACATGCAAGCATGGTTGAACTGAAGCAAACTCTATGCAGAGAAGAAGCACAAGTAATTTGAATATGAAGTATGGAGAATTCAAAGCAACAAAATCAAGCAATCTCATCAGAATTTGCACATAGTAGAAGCTTTGTTCAGAATACCGGAAGCTTTTAAATGAACCATAGGAAGCAACAGATTGTAATTGCTACATTATAATATATGACCTGAGGTGTAGAAGCTTGTGTTTTGTGTTACTGAAGCTCGTCAATCTTTGTATATGATCCGTGAGTAATGATTGAAGCAAGGAATTGGATGTAGGGCAGATTTAGAACATGGATTCATATCTTCCGCTAATTATGCAAACTCTAAGCAAAGAAGGAGCACAAGTAAGTTAAATATGAACCACGGATATTTCTAAGCAAAAAGATCAAGAAATCTCAACAGAACTTGCACATAGTAGAAGCACAAAAGCTTCATAAAAACATATATAAAAGAACACATGGATTTGTTCAGATATAGTTACCTTCTGCTAAATCGTGTAGTTGTTGAAAGGATCATTGGTGGAAGAATCCTACAACCAGATGCTTCCGTAGGAGAGTAGCCTGATGGCACGGCTGAGCCGCTATGCCGGCCACCGGCGGTCAATGATACACAACAAGATTCTCCGCGGTGGAGCGCCCCTTTTATAGGCGCAGAAGTCTAGACAGGTGGAGGCGCAGGCTTCAGCCTGGATGGGAGGATGCGGCGCCGCATGGAGAACAGGATCGCCGGGGAGAGCAGGGCAACGGCGAGTAGATTGATTTAGGAACAAGGCGACGAGAAGGAGTTACGATCCGTAACGGGGCGGAATTTTGGGGAGAAACTGGGCAGTTATTACTACGGAAACAAGTGATAAGGAAAGCCAAATAAGGGCCGCTTGATGGAGGCGAGATGGACGGCTACGGACCCATCCAACAATTTGTTTCTTATCGGACTTCGATACATAGTATTTACCTTAGGGTTACGGGCTGGTCAAAGCTGGGCGGCGTTATTTTGGTTATTGAATGTGAATTTGTCACAATCATACATGGAAGTGATCTTGTCCAAGTGTCAAGTGGTTCTTTATGTTGATCTATGGGAGGTTCACGGAAATGTAAAGCGAGATACATCGTTTCATTGATTAGGAAATCATGTTTGTGTGCATTATGATTCGTTGTTGAGGTGGCAAATGAGGTAGTAGGTCGCATCCGAACTTCTGTTTTTGCTATAAATTTACCATCTTATGATCTTATTTGCTTGAATTATCACTGTGCCTGTAATCTTTTGAGTTGTGGTAATCACTACAGGACGCGCGCGCTACGCCGAGGGCAAAAATCCATCGGCGTAGGCCAAAATACCCTCGGCGGATGGTACGCCGACGGCTGTCCTCGGCGTAGCCTCCTCGCAAAGGTCTTCCTCGGCAGAGCACGTAGAGGCCGTCGGCATATCAAAATACCGTCGGCGTATGCTACGTCGAGGGAAATGCCGCCCTCGGCATAGCGGCCGTCGGCATAGCTTGTCGACATGTTGCAAAAATATTTTTTTAAAAAAATATTTTCTTTAATTTTATTTTCTCAATTTTTGAATCTTTGAATTGTTTGACTCGTTAATCTCTCACTTTGAACATTTTTAACACTAATACACTTAATATTTAATTAAATTGCAGTCTTGGTCACCCATCCTAATACTACTCTAGCTCTAGCATGCTTAACTTCCTCGTTCCTTCAGAATCTGTTTCCGCAAAGTAATTAATACATTGTTGTCAATACTATGATATCAATCATATTAACTCTTATATCATCATGTCACATGTTTGTATTTTTTGAAATTATAAACAATTATTTAAGTAAAAATTAATGAATAAGTAAAAATATTATTAAATTCAAATAAAAATATAATAATTTTACTTTTTTGTATTTTTATATTTAATATGGAATAATTAATATCTTTAAATCCGTAAATCGGAATTCGACAAATAATATGTCTAAATTGATCAGAAAAATGAGAGGAATCAAAATATGATATCCATATCAACTAATCACAAACCCTCCATTTTTGAATTAGCTATTTGGTGGTTGCTTCAGAAAATCTCCCTTTTTGCGCTCAGAAAATAAAAAATGTCTTTTGTGTGCGATGAAAAGAAAAACTTGCGTTGGATCTTTGATAAAATAGCATATTGTGAACCTAAAAATGATTTTTATAAAAAACATGAGCATCGGATCATGTACCCGTAGTTCATATCTGACCCACTTCCTACCGATTCGGCAGGAATTTATCTTTTTTACCAGAGGTGGACAGAAAGGTTTCGGATCCCCCTGTTAGGACATTGTACATATAAGGTGGTCTAATATTTTTTAAAAAATTTGGTGGTAGCATTTTGAATTAGCTATTTGGTGGTTGCTTCACAAAACCGTCCGTTTTTTGTGCTCGGAGAATGAAAAATGGATTTTTGGTGCGACGAAAAGGAAAACTTCCTCCTGCAACATTGTTCTTCATCCCATGATGCACATGTATGCACAATATGGGCATATTATCACAAACTATGCCTTGATTCTAGATATAACATTGGTCATTTGACCCGAAAGCCAAGGTCATTTTGTGAAGGTTTTTTTGAGACATAATCAATATAACAAGTTTGATATTTTTCCTTCTAACTATGTCACATAATATGACACCACGCGAAGGTTTCGCATTGTTTTGATCGTTTTTGAATTTTTATGCCCATTTTAAACTATCGGCAAACTTTGTCGAACGACGGTCATGAAGATTCTTAGCTCGGAGTCGAGCCTCACTAAACATGCATTGGATCTTTGAAAAAATAGCATATTATGAACCTAAAAATGATTTTTGTAAAAAACAATGGGCATCGGATCATGTACATGTAGTTCATATCTGACCCACTTCTTGCCGATTCGGTAGGAATTTGTCTTTTTCACCAGAGGTGGACGGAAATGTTTTAGATCCCCCTGTTGGGACATTGTCCATATAAGGTGGTCTAGTATTTTTATAAAATGTGGTGGTAGTATTTTGAATTAGCTATTTGGTGGTTGCTTTACAAAACCGTCTGTTTTTTGTGCTCGGAAAATGGAAAATGGTTTTTTGGTGCGACAAAAAGGAAAACTTCCTCCTGCAACATTGTTCGCCATCTCATGATGCACATGTATGCACAATATGGGAACATTATCACAAACTATTCCTTGATTCTAGCTATAACATTGGTCATTTGACCCGAAAGCCAAGAAACCTCGAATGAGATAGGTCATTTTGTGAAGGTTTTTTTGAGACATAATCAATATACCAAGTTTTATATTTTTTCTTCTAACTATGTCACATAATATGACACCACGCGAAGGTTTCGCATTGTTTTGATCGTTTTTGAATTTTTTTTATGCCCGTTTTAAACTATCGTCAAACTTTGTCGAACGACGGGCATGAAGATTCTTAGCTCGGGGCCGAGCCTCGCTAAACTTCCATTGGATCTTTGATAAAATAGCATATTATGAACCTAAAAATGATTTTTATAAAACACATGGGCATCATATCATGTACCTGTAGTTCATATCTGACCCACTTCCTACCGATTCGGCATGAATTTGTCTTTTTCACCAGAGGTGTACGGAAAGATTTCAGATCCCCCTGTTGAGACATTGTCCATATAAGATGGTCTAGTATTTTTGTAAAATGTGGTGATAGTATTTTGAATTAGCTATTTGGTGGTTGCTTCACAAAACCGTCCGTGTTTTGTGCTCGGAAAATGGAAAATAGCTTTTTAGTGCGACAAAAAGGAAAATTCCTTCTGCAACATTGTTCCCCATCCCATTATGCACATGTATGCACAATATAGGGACATTATCACAAACTATGCCTTGATTCTAGCTATAACATTGGTCATTTGACTCAAAAGCCAAGAAACCTCGAATGAGATAGGTCATTTTGTGAAGTTTTTTTGAGATATAATCAATATACAAAGTTTGATATTTTTCCTTCTAACTATGTCACATAATATAACACCACGCGAAGGTTTCGCATTGTTTCGATCGTTTTTGAATTTTTCATGCCCGTTTTAAACTATATATAATGTTTTATGTTTCACTTAATTTTTATTTACAAATGTGTAATATTTGAGTGTAGATAGATAGATCTTATTTTTCTGCAAATTTTGATATATTATTTGTATTTTTTGAATTAGAATGATTTAGTTATGATTTTTCAAAGTTTAATGAGGTAAAATAAAAAATAACTACGTCGAGGGCAGCCGTCGGCGTAGCGTAGGATATGCCGGAGGCAATTCTACACCGACGGCTGCTTGGCGGGGCTGGTCTTAATGATGGCTACGCCGACGGTCCCGACGTTTGGCCGTCGATGTAGCTTCCTATTCCTGTAGTGAATTACGGACCCTGTGAATTAGAATTTGCTACATGTCTATTTGAATCAGCTGATTTAGGCTTTTAGCATGTTAAAATTGAGACTGATTGCTTGCAACTTGTTACGGCAGTTAGTAACCCGATGCAAGATCGCTCTCCATTCATACATATTGTATCTAAAATTAAAGAGCTAGCGAATCAAGGTAAAATTTGTAACTTTGTAAAAGTAGATAGTTCACAGGTTAGGGCGAGCCAGCGTGTAGCAAATTTTGCTAGGACAGAGCAGCGTACTTCGATTTGATTCGGTTCAGGTCCTGAGTGTCTTCTCACGGAGATTGAGTTTGAGCTGTTTGTAGCACCACTTGTTTAATAAAGATCTAGTTTTACACGAAAAAAAAACTTAGGAGGTTGGAAGTGGTAACCTCGTGAACCCACTTATTCAACTTATAGTACTTGTGATTTATCTGAATTTTTTACTGTATTATTGGTTACGCTTTGTTCTTGTTAACAATTCCATGTCAAGACTTTGGCTTGCATATTTTCATGGTGATTTCGTACGGAAAATATTGCTTGTTTCACTCGGTTTGTCTATCCCTTATCAATGTGAACCTAGCTTTTTTTTTCAAAATGGAGGCTTAGCTCTGGGCTCTGCATCGTAGATGGAGAATTCTAGTTGAACCAACTGTGTGGACGTGGACCTGTACGTTATGAGTTAGGTATTATGGCATACTCAATGATTGCAACATGGGTTTGAAGTTGAACTTATAGTTCTTTATATCTCCAAAAAAAATAGTGTTTTAAAATGAGTATGCCATAATACCTAACTAGTTTTAAAAATATGGGTTTTAAAATGAGTATGCCATAAAATGAGTTAGGTATTATGGCATGTACAGCCTATTATATCTCCAAAAAAATAGTGTTTTAAAATGTACATGCACTAGTGGAGAAGGGGTGCTAGTCTTGGTCCGTAAGGGCCTCTAGTCCTGGTTTGACAACCGAGACTAGTCAAACGGGACTAGAGACCCAGATATTAGTCTCGGCCCGTTCACCAGCCGGGACAAATGGTCTTCCATGTGGCCGCCGCGGCGCGTTTGGGGTGTACCCCCATTAGTCCCGGTTAGTATTACGGATCGCGATAATTGGTTCTCTGACGCGATAGCATTTTAGGCATTTTCTCTGCCGCGGCAGATAACTCATTTTGTATTTATTTTTTTATTATTATTATTTTTATTTTAAAATAGTTTTTGAATATTTCTACGCTACCATATATCGTACACGTTTTTGTATATATAAGATAACTTGTCTTACAGTTTTCATAGTTACATGGAGATCACAATTACCGGGACTAGAGCCCGTCTATTCGATTAGACGGCAGGGGATCATCAGTAGTGCCTATTCACACTAAATTCGTCGGCATCTTCTACCATCTCTTTCAACAAAAATACCGTCAGTTCATCTGCAACTCCTAGTATGCGTTGCTCTGGTAGGAGTTGATTCTGCATGCCCTCGAACTATATAAGAAAAGGAGATCAATATGAATATCAATCATGATAACAAAAAGTGACGGTAATAAAATGATGTTGTGAATGTATTGCTTACGTCGACTCTATAATCTTTGTGCCCAGTGGTAAACGTGCGAATAAACTCGCAAACGTAGTATCCACATAGATTCGTTCCCAGTGGCTGCCTCGCGCACTTTACGAGAATATAACTCAATCAAAATAATAATCTAGCATCATAATTATATTGAAACTAGAATTAATGAGATGCGCGGATATATCACGTACTACTTATCGAGACCAGAGTAATCATCAGCTTCTTACTAAAGGAACCCATAACCTGACGCTTGAACACGTTCCAAACCCTGCCGGTGAAGAAAATGAATGAAGTTATTACCTGATATCTCAGGAAATCAACGTAAGAGACCGATATAGCACGAAAATTACCTCTGGAGCATGTCTTGCATGCTGCTGAACTCTTACAGATGTCTCTTTAATGGGTCGATGACTTCAACTATTCTCGTATCAACTTGAATGTCTAGCAGAATCCAGTGAAAACTGCACATGTTTATATATACATCAATAAATCATCAGTTACACTTAACATCGAGTAAGCAAAAGTGAATGTGTACAACAGAGTAAGACCCTCAATTGAAATTGTAAGAAAACAGTATGTGGTCACAGAATTTTTTCTCTGTTATAAACCTTAGAAATTTTTCGTCCATCTCCTTGGGTTTTCTCGTTAGCGTATCTATACTTTATCTCTATACTTTATCTGGGTCAATAAACCCAACACTATAGATTGTCCTTCTTTTACATTCCTAGATCTTCATTCTGCATAATAAAAGAGTATAGAAGGATATAATGAGGATAATTACATGCAATAAACTGAATAACTTATATATAGACAATGAATTCAACAACTTACAGACAATAGCAACTCATGATAGATTTGTAGAGGGCGTCGAGATTATATAACTGGAAGAGTTCTGAAAACTCAACATGGACCTCGTCGGCTCTGAAGTAGTACTCACGTGGGACTTTCGCTATGATCATTGTTCTATCATACTTTGCGGCTCTCAAGTACCATTCATGGAGATTCCGCATTTGTGTTGGAAGTTCTTGCAACTTCTCTTTGCAGACCAAATCTAACCATGGGACATATCTAGGGACTACATGTGGCATCCCGCAAAACCACTACTAGAAAATCGCGTTGAATTTGTGCATTGCATCGTCGTCATCATGCATTGTTTGCATAAAACTATGTTCGCAAGCCCGTTTTGTTTTCCAAACGCCCCATCTTTATTCAACCACCAAAACCGGGTCCCCGGAATATTTTGTTTTGGCCGCTATCGGTTTGCCAACGGCCCGTTTTAAACAAATAAAATTTATATTTATTTTAGTAGGGGCAGTCGAACGGGCCAGCCCGACCCGAACGACCACCCCTGTTTTTAAAACGGTCCAGCTGAACCCGCCCTTCTAATCCTATTCCTACCCAATTACCTACCCAGCCCACCCCCTCCACATCACCCTGGCCACTCACACGTTGCCACCTCAGCTGTCCCTCCCCACCCTCCAATCACCCTCCGCCACGTGGCCTCTCTCTCTCCCTCCCTTTTTCTCTCCCTCACCCCCACTCACACGCACGTCTACCAGCCCTCTTAACTCAACCCTCTGACTCCCGGGACCCACTCCCGCGCGGCCCCCGCTGCCCAGCAGCCCACCCCACACCCGCGGGCCCACCCGGGCACCCTGTCCCCCGCGCCTGCCTCCCTCTATCTCGTCTTCCTCCGCCTCGCACCCGACGCTTCCACCGCCCCGCTCGCCTCTCCGCAGGACCCCTGCTCGCCCGCGTGCCGCCCTAGCTCCGCCGCCGGACCCCTGCTCGCCCGCGTGCCGCCCCAGCTCCGCCGCCGGACCCCGCGCCCCCCGCGACCATCCCCTCCACCACCGCCGCCGACCGGGCCGCCCGCGAGGTCCTCCCCTTCCTCGCCGGCGCTCGCCTGCCGCCCCCCAACCTCTAGAGCCGCCGCGGGTCCCCGCCCCGCCGCCTCTTCTCCCCCTCTGCTGGCGCCCTCCCTAGCGCCGACGCAGCCACGTGCCTCGCCACCAGCCCGAGCCAAGCCCCGCGCCGCTCTGCAGCCGCCCGCCCGCGCCGCCAGTGCCCCGCCCCGCTAGCCGCGTCCGCCGCTCCCCTTGATGCCGTCCGCCGCCGCCCGCGATCAGGCGAGCTCCGCCTCCCCATGGCCGGCCGCCTCTCCCCCCCGTCCCCGTCCACCTCGCCGCGTCTGCCCCCGGCGCCGCCATCGACCGTCGTCTCCCGCCGCCCGAGTCGGCCGTGCTCGTCTCCGCCGCCAACAGCCAAGGTCGCCGCCTCCCCTGGTGCTCGCCTCCCTGCAGCAAAACCTGCCGACCTGCCTCTTGGCGCTCCCGCCGCACGGCCAGCCACCTCCGGTATCCTCCGTCGCGCCCCCAAGCAGCCGCCTCCGCGCTCGTGTCTGCGCCGCCCCGGCCCCGACGTCGCCGGCACCGCGCCCTCTCAGCACCCTGCGGACCCCGCTGCCGCGTGGGCCTCGCCTCGCCGACCTCCTCTGTCCCCGAGCAGACCAGCGGAGCTCGTCGTGGGACCGCCCGCGGCAGCCACCTGCCAGAGAACCCGAAGCTCGCCCTGTCCTGCCACGTCACCGCACGAGCCTGCCCAAGTTTGGCGCCGAGGTCGTCTACACGGAACGCCTAGATCTTCTCGGGACATCGAGTTCGCCATCTCGGAGGACAAGCACGCCTTCAGGGAACCGCAAGACCTTCTGCCCGGATTCCGCAAGTAACCCCCTCGAGGACGCCGAGATCCACAATCGGACCCAAGGACACCGAGACTCCGGTGCGACAAGCAATTCACCCCGAACGTCAAGACCGATGCAATGGCACGGACCCGACAAGATCCCCGCGACGACAAGAACGACAGCGACTAGGAGAATCCGATGCGCCCCCGGCACCGAACCAAGTACTCCTTTCCGGACGCCGAGTCCGCCGAGAACCCGGATGCGACAAGATCTGCCCGATGAGCGAGAACGCTTCCGTCGAGACCGTTCCGTCGAACCCTGGACCCTGAGACCGACCCCGAACCCCGGAACCCCAAGATCGTCAAGACCCCTAATGTGTGACCCCTTTTCCTCGAACCCTAATCTATAACATAACAACTTATTGCATATTAATTGTCATCTCGCATGCATATCGGTGGTTTGGGGGCCTTATGCCGATTCATCAAATAATTAAATATGGGGCCCATATGCGGGCAAATCTAGTCTCATATTGGCCTCATCTAAATCTGTGTAGCGAACCGGTGCTATCTTTTGCCTTGTTAAACAACATTTAAATTGCGGGGTTCTAAACAACTTGAACCATATGTTTAATGTCGGGACCCCGGTTCCGCTTAATATGACCTAATTGCATCGCACCTTGCCATGCCATGCATCATACATGCATCATGCCGATCTTCTGCCGTTGAATTAAATATTGCATCCGGTGTGTATTCTAGTGTTTTGCTTCTTCGCGGATAAGGCCGTTGAGTTGATGTGAGCTTCGCCCCGATCTTCGGTTGAACCCTTCGGCAATGTTTTCAGGCGAGCATCTCCCCCTTTCTACCTATGTTACTTTTATAGTCTTTATTCCCTCCTATTGATCTATTGCTATCTGTGTTGCGATGCTTTAGATTCCGTACCTGTGATATACCGAGCAGCCCTATATTGCCTTGGACACACCCTATTACCTGTTGTTTGGTAGATAGTTGGACTTGCGCGTCGTAGTCGCTTGCTCAAGTGCTGTTGCGTGTCGTCAAACGCCACAGTTGTTGAAGTATTGCCGCATGTTGATGTTGGAGATGATCATAGTTTTACTTATCGTCACTTTAATTTCTGCTTAACAACTAAAATTGAAATAAGCAGAGGCATCGGTGGGTGATAGATAATATTTGGTTTCCGAACGCCCACTTGTGTCCCGTAAGATCCCGAGTACTTGATACCTGTTCCTTGATTTATCGCGCTATCCACATATGGGGAGTATGGGCCCTCCTTAGCCAGAGCTTGATTCCGTCTTATTTCTTGGGGCCACAACTAGTTTGAGGTTTTATTACTATCCTGTACTTATGCCATGCTTTACTGCTTTATTTACGATTGTGCGAGGAGCACACTGTACTGTTTAGGAAGCGGAGTGATTACGCGGTATCGACAAGCCCAGCCACACTTTCGGGTTCCCAGTCGCTTACAGCCATTGACGCAGACCTTGAGGCCGTCTCGGAGCTTGCCTACTCCGTTGCGGGTTCTACTTAAGGGGTGGCCCCCTGAAATATTTCTGAATCTTGTGATTGCTCTGTCGTGAGACCTCGTTGGGTTTTGATTTGGTTTTTCCGAGGTTGATCGTGTGTGTGTTGCTATTGGTGCACCCCGGCCGGGTAAAACTTTCTGAAAGCCGTGTCCGCGGATATGGACGACTTGGAGCACAGTTTCTCGATCATAGACAAGCATAACTAAAGTTTATTGCTATAAATTTGACTTTATAATGACTAGTAATCAGCTTCACTATAATGGAATGGCTAATAATACTGCCCACAATTGCTTGTTTGGAGTGTCGCTTGCGACCATTGTACCTGACTAGTAAATATTGCAACTACAACGGAATGGCTGATTAAAAGTACCAACAACTGCTGGGTTATGGTTATCTCATGTTAAATGTATCTGACTAGTAAGTGCTGCCACTATAACGGAATGATTAACTAAAAGTGCCCACCGCCTACTTTATCAGGATGATTATCCATACTTGACTAGTAATTGTTGCAACGATAACCGAATAAATAAAACTGCCAACTGTGTGAGTTCCTCGGTTGACTTCCTCGTTTGGTCTCGAGGGGGAAACACCAGGATGGGTTTGTTTGATGGTAGTATCAGGTTGGTTCCGGATAGGTATTTCTTACCCCTCTCTGATAACCGTTAGTTGTATCGAGTCTCTATAGGTTGTTTAGTGCATGCTGCCGCTGCCGCTTCAGTCCACCATACCTATGTAGGCGAGGACCGCCGAATTCTAGCCTCGCCGTGTACTGGCCTCAGTACTGACGCTCCTTCTTTTTCCTTTGCCCTTTGTCGGCACCCCTTTTGTTTAAGCAGGTTTTGAGATCGACGCCGTTAGCAGGGTTACCCTTCCGGCTTGGCCTGGGCAGGGTTATAGACGCCATTGGTTATTCTTCAGGGCTCTTAGCCCCATTTGCTTCTTGTCCGTAGTCGGACGCTCTACCGTTTTCAAGGTGATTTGGATCTTGTATATTATATCTGTATTCTTGACTCTCTGAGTCGCTGTTATATATATCTGTTCTGTGGGTCCCATCGAGGACTGTTGTGTAATGTTATTACTTCGTTTTCCACCCGCACGAAAGTGCCTGGTGGGCACCTTTGAATCGTTTCTATGCGGGTTTGGCGAATTTTGCTCAAACTTGCATAGGTCCGATTCTGAGGGTGTTACAGAGTGGTATCAGAGCTCAGCAGTTGCGATACCCCACAAGTCCAGCCTGTAGGATAACCTAGCTAACGGCCGAAGTAGAGTGTCAAAACTATTTTGAAAAATCGGTTGGATAGTTCTGGTTAGGTCTGATTTTACTCCTTACCCCCTGCTATTCTCCTCTTATCTCGACGTGTTTTGAATCCGCTCTCTTCTCTTTCTTCGAGTCCAGGAATTCTCGTGGTTGGGTTTCCGTCGTACCTTCAGGGTTTCGCTTCCTTTTTTGATAACGGTGTGGCTACATCTGGTCTTCATGCTATCCGAGGAATCCTTCGTCTGTGGAGCCATTCTTTGTTCCTTGTTTGTGCTATCCGGTGTTTTCCGACGCGAAAACATCCTCTACGCCAGATCCGATGCGGAGTCTGCATCACTCCTTTGTTTCCGAACCTCGCTTGTCGAGATCTTCAGTCTGATTCCGAGAATGGTTGCACTCTTTTCTACGGATTGTGCAGAGTAATAGTTTGGGTGCGTGATGGATTGGCCCCCATGCCGACTACCCTTTCTATTCGCTTTTGTACGTTGAAGTTGATGAGAATGCATCGGTTCCCTCTTTCCATCGAAGCGAGAGGTGGCTTTATTTGCTGATGCCTCTACCTTCGACCTTTTTGTTCCCGGAGTGTTCTCCCGACGATCACGGGCAACGACCTCTTGTTAGTGGTGTCGCGAGGATCTACACGAAGCGAGAAGACGGAGAACGCCGACCTTCCTTCCGGTACCATGAGGCGGATCTCGAGGGCGAGATCCTTTGTTAGTGGTGTCGAATTGTGGCATCCCGCAAAACCACTACTAGAAAATCGCGTTGAATTTGTGCATTGCATCGTCATCATCATGCATTGTTTGCATAAAACTATGTTCGGAAGCCCGTTTTGTTTTCCAAACGCCCCATCTTTATTCAACCACCAAAACCGGGTCCCCGGAATATTTTGTTTTGGCCGCTATCGGTTTGCCAACGGCCCGTTTTAAACAAATAAAATTTATATTTATTTTAGTAGGGGCAGTCGAACGGGCCAGCCCGACCCGAACGACCACCCCTGTTTTTAAAACGGTCCAGCTGAACCCGCCCTTCTAATCCTATTCCTACCCAATTACCTACCCAGCTCACCCCCTCCACATCACCCTGGCCACTCACACGTTGCCACCTCAGCTGTCCCTCCCCACCCTCCAATCACCCTCCGCCACGTGGCCTCTCTCTCTCCCTCCCTTTTTCTCTCCCTCACCCCCACTCACACGCACGCCTACCAGCCCTCTTAACTCAACCCTCTGACTCCCGGGACCCACTCCCGCGCGGCCCCCGCTGCCCAGCAGCCCACCCCACACCCGCGGGCCCACCCGGGCACCCTGTCCCCCGCGCCTGCCTCCCTCTATCTCGTCTTCCTCCGCCTCGCACCCGACGCTTCCACCGCCCCGCTCGCCTCTCCGCAGGACCCCTGCTCGCCTGCGTGCCGCCCTAGCTCCGCCGCCGGACCCCTGCTCGCCCGCGTGCCGCCCCAGCTCCGCCGCCGGACCCCGCGCCCCCCGCGACCATCCCCTCCACCACCGCCGCCGACCGGGCCGCCCGCGAGGTCCTCCCCTTCCTCGCCGGCGCTCGCCTGCCGCCCCCCAACCTCTAGAGCCGCCGCGGGTCCCCGCCTCGCCGCCTCTTCTCCCCCTCTGCTGGCGCCCTCCCTAGCGCCGCCGCGGCCACGTGCCTCGCCACCAGCCCGAGCCAAGCCCCGCGCCGCTCTGCAGCCGCCCGCCCGCGCCGCCAGTGCCCCGCCCCGCTAGCCGCGTCCGCCGCTCCCCTTGATGCCGTCCGCCGCCGCCCGCGATCAGGCGAGCTCCGCCTCCCCATGGCCGGCCGCCTCTCCCCCCCGTCCCCGTCCACCTCGCCGCGTCTGCCCCCGGCGCCGCCATCGACCGTTGTCTCCCGCCGCCCGAGTCGGCCGTGCTCGTCTCCGCCGCCAACAGCCAAGGTCGCCGCCTCCCCTGGTGCTCGCCTCCCTGCAGCAAAACCTGCCGACCTGCCTCTTGGCGCTCCCGCCGCACGGCCAGCCACCTTCGGTATCCTCCGTCGCGCCCCCAAGCAGCCGCCTCCGCGCTCATGTCTGCGCCGCCCGGCCCCGACGTCGCCGGCACCGCGCCCTCTCAGCACCCTGCGGACCCCGCTGCCGCGTGGGCCTCGCCTCGCCGACCTCCTCTGTCCCCGAGCAGACCAGCGGAGCTCGTCGTGGGACCGCCCGTGGCAGCCACCTGCCAGAGAACCCGAAGCTCGCCCTGTCCTGCCACGTCACCGCACGAGCCTGCCCAAGTTTGGCGCCGAGGTCGTCTACACGGAACGCCTAGATCTTCTCGGGACATCGAGTTCGCCATCTCGGAGGACAAGCACGCCTTCAGGGAACCGCAAGACCTTCTGCCTGGATTCCGCAAGTAACCCCCTCGAGGACGCCGAGATCCACAATCGGACCCAAGGACACCGAGACTCCGGTGCGACAAGCACTTCACCCCGAACGTCAAGACCGATACAATGGCACGGACCCGACAAGATCCCCGAGACGACAAGAACGACAGCGACTAGGAGAATCCGATGCGCCCCCGGCACCAAACCAAGTACTCCTTTCCGGACGCCGAGTCCGCCGAGAACCCGGATGCGACAAGATCTGCCCGATGAGCGAGAACGCTTCCGTCGAGACCGTTCCGTCGAACCCTGGACCCTGAGACCGACCCCGAACCCCGGAACCCCAAGATCGTCGAGACCCCTAATGTGTGACCCCTTTTCCTCGAACCCTAATCTATAACATAACAACTTATTGCATATTAATTGTCATCTCGCATGCATATCGGTGGTTTGGGGGCCTTATGCCGATTCATCAAATAATTAAATATGGGGCCCATATGCGGGCAAATCTAGTCTCATATTGGCCTCATCTAAATCTGTGTAGCGAACCGGTGCTATCTTTTGCCTTGTTAAACAACATTTAAATTGCGGGGTTCTAAACAACTTGAACCATATGTTTAATGTCGGGACCCCGGTTCCGCTTAATATGACCTAATTGCATCGCACCTTGCCATGCCATGCATCATACATGCATCATGCCGATCTTCTGCCGTTGAATTAAATATTGCATCCGGTGTGTATTCTAGTGTTTTGCTTCTTCGCGGATAAGGCCGTTGAGTTGATGTGAGCTTCGCCCCGATCTTCGGTTGAACCCTTCGGCAATGTTTTCAGGCGAGCATCTCCCCCTTTCTACCTATGTTACTTTTATAGTCTTTATTCCCTCCTGTTGATCTATTGCTATCTGTGTTGCGATGCTTTAGATTCCGTACCTGTGATATACCGAGCAGCCCTATATTGCCTTGGACACACCCTATTACCTGTTGTTTGGTAGATAGTTGGACTTGCGCGTCGTAGTCGCTTGCTCAAGTGCTGTTGCGTGTCGTCAAACGCCACAGTTGTTGAAGTATTGCCGCATGTTGATGTTGGAGATGATCATAGTTTTACTTATCGTCACTTTAATTTCTGCTTAACAACTAAAATTGAAATAAGCAGAGGCATCGGTGGGTGATAGATAATATTTGGTTTCCGAATGCCCACTTGTGTCCCGTAAGATCCCGAGTACTTGATACCTGTTCCTTGATTTATCGCGCTATCCACATATGGGGAGTATGGGCCCCCCTTAGCCAGAGCTTGATTCCGTCTTATTTCTTGGGGCCACAACTAGTTTGAGGTTTTATTACTATCCTGTACTTATGCCATGCTTTACTGCTTTATTTACGATTGTGCGAGGAGCACACTGTACTGTTTAGGAAGCGGAGTGATTACGCGGTATCGACAAGCCCAGCCACACTTTCGGGTTCCCAGTCGCTTACAGCCATTGACGCAGACCTTGAGGCCGTCTCGGAGCTTGCCTACTCCGTTGCGGGTTCTACTTAAGGGGTGGCCCCCTGAAATATTTCTGAATCTTGTGATTGCTCTGTCGTGAGACCTCGTTGGGTTTTGATTTGGTTTTTCCGAGGTTGATCGTGTGTGTGTTGCTATTGGTGCACCCCGGCCGGGTAAAACTTTCTGAAAGCCGTGTCCGCGGATATGGACGACTTGGAGCACAGTTTCTCGATCATAGACAAGCATAACTAAAGTTTATTGCTATAAATTTGACTTTATAATGACTAGTAATCAGCTTCACTATAATGGAATGGCTAATAATACTGCCCACAATTGCTTGTTTGGAGTGTCGCTTGCGACCATTGTACCTGACTAGTAAATATTGCAACTACAACGGAATGGCTGATTAAAAGTACCAACAACTGCTGGGTTATGGTTATCTCATGTTAAATGTATCTGACTAGTAAGTGCTGCCACTATAACGGAATGATTAACTAAAAGTGCCCACCGCCTACTTTATCAGGATGATTATCCATACTTGACTAGTAATTGTTGCAACGATAACCGAATAAATAAAACTGCCAACTGTGTGAGTTCCTCGGTTGACTTCCTCGTTTGGTCTCGAGGGGGAAACACCAGGATGGGTTTGTTTGATGGTAGTATCAGGTTGGTTCCGGATAGGTATTTCTTACCCCTCTCTGATAACCGTTAGTTGTATCGAGTCTCTATAGGTTGTTTAGTGCATGCTGCCGCTGCCGCTTCAGTCCACCATACCTATGTAGGCGAGGACCGCCGAATTCTAGCCTCGCCGTGTACTGGCCTCAGTACTGACGCTCCTTCTTTTTCCTTTGCCCTTTGTCGGCACCCCTTTTGTTTAAGCAGGTTTTGAGATCGACGCCGTTAGCAGGGTTACCCTTCCGGCTTGGCCTGGGCAGGGTTATGGACGCCATTGGTTATTCTTCAGGGCTCTTAGCCCCATTTGCTTCTTGTCCGTAGTCGGACGCTCTACCGTTTTCAAGGTGATTTGGATCTTGTATATTATATCTGTATTCTTGACTCTCTGAGTCGCTGTTATATATATCTGTTCTGTGGGTCCCATCGAGGACTGTTGTGTAATGTTATTACTTCGTTTTCCACCCGCACGAAAGTGCCTGGTGGGCACCTTTGAATCGTTTCTATGCGGGTTTGGCGAATTTTGCTCAAACTTGCATAGGTCCGATTCTGAGGGTGTTACAGAGTGGTATCAGAGCTCAGCAGTTGCGATACCCCACAAGTCCAGCCTGTAGGATAACCTAGCTAACGGCCGAAGTAGAGTGTCAAAACTATTTTGAAAAATCGGTTGGATAGTTCTGGTTAGGTCTGATTTTACTCCTTACCCCCTGCTATTCTCCTCTTATCTCGACGTGTTTTGAATCCGCTCTCTTCTCTTTCTTCGAGTCCAGGAATTCTCGTGGTTGGGTTTCCGTCGTACCTTCAGGGTTTCGCTTCCTTTTTCGATAACGGTGTGGCTACATCTGGTCTTCATGCTATCCGAGGAATCCTTCGTCTGTGGAGCCATTCTTTGTTCCTTGTTTGTGCTATCCGGTGTTTTCCGACGCGACAACATCCTCTACGCCAGATCCGATGCGGAGTCTGCATCACTCCTTTGTTTCCGAACCTCGCTTGTCGAGATCTTCAGTCTGATTCCGAGAATGGTTGCACTCTTTTCTACGGATTGTGCAGAGTAATAGTTTGGGTGCGTGATGGATTGGCCCCCATGCCGACTACCCTTTCTATTCGCTTTTGTACGTTGAAGTTGATGAGAATGCATCGGTTCCCTCTTTCCATCGAAGCGAGAGGTGGCTTTATTTGCTGATGCCTCTACCTTCGACCTTTTTGTTCCCGGAGTGTTCTCCCGACGATCACGGGCAACGACCTCTTGTTAGTGGTGTCGCGAGGATCTACACGAAGCGAGAAGACGGAGAACGCCGACCTTCCTTCCGGTACCATGAGGCGGATCTCGAGGGCGAGATCCTTTGTTAGTGGTGTCGAATTGTGGCATCCCGCAAAACCACTACTAGAAAATCGCGTTGAATTTGTGCATTGCATCGTCGTCATCATGCATTGTTTGCATAAAACTATGTTCGCAAGCCCGTTTTGTTTTCCAAACGCCCCATCTTTATTCAACCACCAAAACCGGGTCCCCGGAATATTTTGTTTTGGCCGCTATCGGTTTGCCAACGGCCCGTTTTAAACAAATAAAATTTATATTTATTTTAGTAGGGGCAGTCGAACGGGCCAGCCCGACCCGAACGACCACCCCTGTTTTTAAAACGGTCCAGCTGAACCCGCCCTTCTAATCCTATTCCTACCCAATTACCTACCCAGCCCACCCCCTCCACATCACCCTGGCCACTCACACGTTGCCACCTCAGCTGTCCCTCCCCACCCTCCAATCACCCTCCGCCACGTGGCCTCTCTCTCTCCCTCCCTTTTTCTCTCCCTCACCCCCACTCACACGCACGCCTACCAGCCCTCTTAACTCAACCCTCTGACTCCCGGGACCCACTCCCACGCGGCCCCCGCTGCCCAGCAGCCCACCCCACACCCGCGGGCCCACCCGGGCACCCTGTCCCCCGCGCCTGCCTCCCTCTATCTCGTCTTCCTCCGCCTCGCACCCGACGCTTCCACCGCCCCGCTCGCCTCTCCGCAGGACCCCTGCTCGCCCGCGTGCCGCCCTAGCTCCGCCGCCGGACCCCTGCTCGCCCGCGTGCCGCCCCAGCTCCGCCGCCGGACCCCGCGCCCCCCGCGACCATCCCCTCCACCACCGCCGCCGACCGGGCCGCCCGCGAGGTCCTCCCCTTCCTCGCCGGCGCTCGCCTGCCGCCCCCCAACCTCTAGAGCCGCCGCGGGTCCCCGCCCCGCCGCCTCTTCTCCCCCTCTGCTGGCGCCCTCCCTAGCGCCGCCGCGGCCACGTTGCCCACTTCGTATCTTCTTCCATATCCTAGTGCAGTAGCTGGGGGAATGTTTTCAGATAACACCTTGAGGGGTGGAATCGACGGTTTGGCCTGTTGTCCGAGCTAGGGAACGTCTGATATTTTACCGCTTGCTCTTTTGCTTGATTTGCTCCTGCTTGCAATTTTACTTGTTGATTTTCTCCCGCCTGCACTTCTATTTGATTTGCTCTTCGTCACTTCCTTCTCAAGTGTGTGTAGATAGTCATCTGGCTTATGGTGCAACTCATATTGCGATTTTGTGTTCAGAAAATCAAGTGCATACGCTTTTTTCTTCTCGGTGTATACCGGGGTGGGCTCAGGTTTCTTGTTTTGAAAATGTGCATCACATTTAGCATTTGCGATCGTTGTGTTTTCCGCGTCAGTATGATCATAAGTTCTGATGGGAATATTTTTATGAGGTACTCGTGGGAGGGGCGACATTTTTTGTTTTGGGCTGCTGCGTCAGTTAGTACTCATCGACAGAGCATGCTTCCGCTTATTGTCCTTAGCAGGCGGCGAAGACGGCTGACCCTGCGGCGGAGATTGAGATGGACTCGCGGTGTGGTGGTCGTAGTCATCATGGGGTGGGATTCTTGGAGGTGATGGAGGTGACCTACGATGACTCGGAGGCGGTGTTGGCCTTGGCGCCGAGCCTGGAAGCTTGATGTTATTCTTGTCCCATAGAATGATACCACCCAGTACTTATCTGAGTGTCCTCGCACCTGCAGGTTCAAGGATGTCAAGCTCCATTGAGTCTCGTCCATTTACGATTTGATCCACCCCGACTTTAGCATAGCCAGCTGGAATCTCACGGCCATGCCAGCGTGCGTCAGGTGGAAAAGGTAAAGCACATCCGACCGCCACCTTTACGGATATGTTCTTCACCTTCTGATGGAGCTCACAAGATATCTTCTCCTTGATTCCATCCACGGGGTAGCCAGGACTGCCATCTATCATCCGCGTATAGTTAGACGGGACCTCCAATTTAGCCACGCTGCTTCCCCGCTGAGATGGGTCGGTGGTAATATCGAGTGTAGGATCTTGCACGCACGCTACTCCTCTAAGTTTGTCAATCTGCTACTGCTGCTTGTCAATTCGTGCTAGAAACTGGTTGAACCTGTCTCCCTCCTCCTCACGTCGTTGCTTTGTCCTCGCTCGGCTTCTATAAGTACCTTTTTCTTTGGGAAACCCAATCTCCCACGTATAACTAGGGCCAAGGCCTTGTACTCGTCCTCCGTGTTCGTCATTCCCGAGGACCTTTGTCAGCAAGTCTTTCTCTCTACCGGGACAGAAATTTGTTTTCCCCTCTTTAATTTCTGTCACCACTTTCAGCCATGTATCCCTGGGTATCCTAATCCCGGCACTGCAAAAAAGGTCCCCTGTAAGTTCGTCATACTCACTCTCATGCCCAAGGAACCAATTTTTTCCCCTCAAATTCCATTCCTCGCGTATTGGTTCTGGAATGAGCCCTTTATCACACAGTTCTTTCTCTTTTTTCTCCCACTTTGGCATGACAGTCATAGCCCCTGGCCCAAGGAGATGGTGATATTTCTATTGCGCAGCATTTTTCTTGTTTTTTCTAACTTATTCTTAGCATCTTGTGACCGCTTGTACTTCACAAATGCATCTCAGTAATCCTGCTGCTTCTCTAGATAGCCTTCGAATTTTGGAGCAGTCTTGTCCTTCTGATACTTTAGCCATCATAATTTCTTCCAGTTCCAGAATAGTTCGGCCATCTTATTAAGATCCCACTACTTGACTTTCTTACTCAATATAGTTGTGTCTTCATCATCCTCATATTCTGACAGGGTGAAATGTGCCAAGAGGTCATTCCAAAGACCCTCTTTATACCTTTCGGCGACATACTCACTCTCTTCCACCCCTTTGGGCTTATGCCAATCTCAAACGGTGATCATGATGCGATCCGTAACCAAAACTCCACATTGGTGTACAAATACATTTTAGCCTTTTCGGGTTCCAACGGTTTGCCTCATGCTGATACCACCGTAATTGTATAATTCGTACGCGCATTCAACTTTTTGGCCGGGCCTCGTTTGAAATTTTTGCTGGAGGCCTAAAGGAAGAAACATTCGTCAATCTAATACGTATACAACTCGGTTAGAACAGATCGAACTGGACATCATATATCTAGTGATCATCGAACATTAAGGTTCCATCGGCTTCTCCATCATCGGAGATGTCGGCTACTCCATCATCGGCGTCGGCGGCTTCTCCCTCTCTTCGGTCGACCCCCTCTCCCTCACCGAATGGGTTCAGATACCTCGAGGGAGATTCGGGTGATTCAGTGTCATGGATTATATCCTCGAAAAGCTCTTATTGTGCTAGGTCTCTTTGGATTAGATTAGTTGGATCCATAGTTTCTACAAAATGCGAGATGCACACAATATTATTTCAAAATTCACACAATATTTGAACATAGCAATAATATTTCTAATATTTCTATACAATATTATTTCTATACAAATATTTAAATGCAACACAAATATTTCTATGCAATAATACTTATATACAATATTAATTCTATGCAATAATTTTTCTATACAAATATTTAAATGCAACACAAATACTTCTATGCAATAATATTTCTATACAAATATCTAAATGCGACACAAATATTTCTATGCAATAATATTTCTATACAAATATTATTTCTAATATTTCTATACAATATTATTTATATAGTAATATTTCTATACTAATATTTCTATACTAATATTTCTACACAAATATTTCTATACTAGTATTTCTATACAATATTTCTGTACAAATATTTCTATAATAATTGTATTTCTATACACAAATATTTAAACTACAAAGGCGGCGGCCGGGAGGCGGTGGCGGCCGGCGCAGGGAAGCGATTGCGGGCCGGCAACGACGGAGGGCGTGGCGGCGCGCAACGACACGGAGGGGCACATCGGTGGCGGCCGGCGCGGAGGGCGCGGCGGTGGCGGACGACGCGAAGGGCGCAACGGTGGTGGCGGGTCGAAGATTTGGCAGCCTGGCGGCGCTGTGCGTGCATCTGGCCTCTAAGTCCCGGTCGGTGGGTTCGCCTGGGAAGGAGGCCGCTTTAAATACCCCCCCCTTTAGTCCCGGTGTGTGGCACCAGCCGGGACTAAAGGGGATTCATTAGTCCCGGCTGGTGCAACGCACCGGAACTAAAGGGGGGTGGCTTTTCGGGTACCCGCATTTAGTCACGGCTAGTGATTTGGGCCGGAACAAAAGACCCAAATTTGCGTGGGCTGTGCTGTTTTTCAAACATTTGAATTTATATTTTTTAAACATTTAAATTATACAATTTTTGCATACTTATGGATTTGAGAAAACTTTCAACATGAAAAGTTCTTGAATTTGAATAAGTAATCCAAATCCATTTTTTGTTTTATAAAATAATTAATTTAAATACTCAAAGTATTAACCATTTTGCCATTTTCAATTTAAAAATGCATTAACTATTATATTTTGCACATTTTTGAATCTCACTAAACTTTCCGCATAAAAATTTCTTGAATTTGAATAAGTAATCCAAATCCATTTTCTGTTTTATAAAATAATTATAAAATAATACAAATCCCTTTCCCTCTGACCAGAGATTTTAGTCCCGGTTGTTATCCACTTACCGGGACTAAAGATATTTCCCCCCATTTTCCACCGCTTCCCACCATGTTTTCTCACACTTTCTCTCTAACCGGAGTTTTTAGTCCTGGTTGTAGCCACTTACCGGGACTAAAGATATTTCCTGCAATTTCCCTCTGCTTCCCGCCATGTTTTTCCGTCCTTTCTCTCTATTTATAGACCGACCGTCATGTCCACCCACACATACACACATTGCTCGCCGCCTACTTTAGGATGCTCATCCTGCATCCTCGTACGTGACTCGCCGGCAACGACAGAGTATTGGGCTCCGACGGGCATGTCCGAGACTGGGCTCCACCGGGATGGCACTGGGAGATGCTACCTTCCGGGATGCGTCGCTTGGTGAGGAATCCACGTCTCGTCATCGACCCGGAGCTTCTTTGGTGGCCGTCGTGTGGTACAAGCTCAGTGCAGAGGGAGCCGGCCCTCGATGAGGTGATATAGTGTCGTGTCAAGGAGGAGGACGAGCACATCCTTCGCTATATGGTTGCGTTGGACGTCAGGCTCTCTGATACCTGGAAGGTTCTTCAAGGATCTCACCCGAGCTATGCTCATGTGATGGTTCCTTCTCTTTGGGTGTTCACCTCCCGTGGCTCAAGCACCGGGAGTCATACCAGTTTGATTAAGCAAGATGTATTAGTTTTCATGGCTTTCGGTCCAAATGACTGTGCATGTATGTGGATCTTGGGATGGCGAACAATGTTGCAGGAGGAAGTTTTCCACCTTACATATTTTTTTTGACTCACAATATGATATTACATAAAAGGTTTAATACATTACATAGATCACCAACATCCCTATCTAGTGTTATGGTTTTCTTCTGCGATGTAGCCATGGAGAATCTTCATCATTTAACAGGATACTTGGGTCAGTTTTCACTTTGAAGGGCGGTATTTCATGAAACTTATTATAATCTTCTGACATGTCTGTCTTGTCATCCACTCTCATAATGTTTCTTTTCCCTGAAAAGACCTATGTGGCGCTTTGGCTCATCAGATGATGTATTCTTTTGTTGATTTCTTTTCCTCGGTTTGGTAAACATGTCCTTCACATAGAAAACCTGAGCCACGTCGTTGGATAGGACGAATGGTTCGTCCATGTACGCAAGATTGTTGAGATCCACTCTTGCCATGCCATACTTTTCGTCTACATGTAGCCCGCATCCTGTGAGCTTGACCCATTTGCACCGAAACAAAGGGACCTTAAAAGTAGGTCCATAGTCAAGTTCCCATATCTCCTCTATGTACCCATAATATGTGTCCTTATTCCCATTGTCATATGTTACATCAAAGCGGACACCACTGTTTTGGTTGGTGTTTTTTTATCTTGGGCGATCGTGTAAAATGTATTCTCATTTATCTCGTATCCTTAGAAAGTACATATAGTCGAAGATGGTAACCTAGCCAACAAGTACAGATAATCTCCAATAGTGGTGTTACTCATGAGATGTGTCTACAACCAACTGCCAAAAGTAGCTTCGTGTTCCATTTTAATCCAAGAGTCAGGCTTCCCTGGGGTTTTGGAGCGTAGAATATTCTTGTGTTTCTCGATATAAGAAGCCACCAAGGTGGAATTGTGTAGAAGGTGGAATTGTGTGGTGTGCTTGATTGAAAGAATGCTCGTCCCTACATACCGTTGATTTCCTTCCTAGTGTGCCTTTTCCAGTCAGCCTCCCCTCATACTGGGATTCGAGAACACCAATCGTCTTATGGTTTGGAAGAATGTCAACATAAAATTCAATGACCTCCTCTGTTCCATAGCCCTTGGAGATGCTTCCTTCTGGCCTAGCATGGTTATGAACATATTTCTTTAAGAGTCCCATGAACCTCTCGAAGGGGAACATATTGTGTAGAAACACACAGCCAAGAATTCTAATCTCTTCGACTAGGTGAACTAGAAAGTGCGTCATAATATTGAAGAAGGATGGAGAGAACAACAACTCGAAGATGACTAGACATTGGACCACATCAATCTATAAACCTGATAGTCTTTTTTGGATCGATTACTTTCTGAGAAATTGCATTGATAAAAACACATACCTTCACAATAGCCAGTCGAACATTTTCTGATAGAATTCCACTCAATGCAATCGGAAGCAATTGCGTCATAAGAACGTGGCAGTCATGAGACTTTAGGTTTTAAAATTTTTTCTCTTTCATATTTACTATTCCATTTATATTCGACGAGAAGCCATACAGGACCTTGATACTGAAAATGACTTCAAAAAAGATTTCCTTCTTTTCCTTGGTAAGAGCGTAGCTGGCATACCCTTGAAATTGTCCTAGATGCACGTCGTCTCGTCCTTTATGGCGTTGTTGCTCCTCCAGTTCGTCCACTGTATCTTTTGACTTCCCATACAACCCCATGAAGCCTAGAATATTCACGCAAAGATTCTTCGTCAGGTGGATCACGTCGATTGCAGAGTGGAACTTATGGACTTCCCAATAGGATAGCTCTCAAAATATAGATTTATTTTTCCATATGGGTGTGTGTCCGTCGGCGTCTTTCGGAACAGGTTGTCCTCTAGGACCCTTTCCAAAGATTACATTTAAATCATTGACCATACCAAATATATCAGTACCAGTACGGGGGACAAGCTTCGTCCGGGTGTCTTCCTTGCCATCGAAATGCTTGCCTTTTTTCCTTAAGGGGTGCCTAGGCGGAAGAAAAAGACGATTGCATGCATACATATTTTTCCTACATTTATCTAGATATATACTTTCAGTCTGATCTAAATAGTATGTGCATGCATTGTATCCCTTGTTTGTCTGTCCTGAAATGTTACTAAGAGCAGGCCAATCATTGATGGTTACGAATAGCAACGCTCGTAGGTCAAATAGCTCCTGTTTGTGCTCATCCCACACACATATACCTGGTTTGGCCCACAACTGTAAATTTCATCAACTTATGGCCTTAGGTACACATCAATGTCATTTCTGGGTTGCTTTGGGCCTTGGATGAGCACTAGCATCATAATGAACTTCTACTTCATGCACAATCAAGGAGGAAGGTTGTAGATACATAGAGTCACAGGCCAAGTGATGTGACTATAGCTCTGCTCCCCAAAAGGATTCATGTCATATGTACTTAGACCAAACCATAAGTTCCTTGTGTCACCAGTAAAGTCCAAAAAGTCTCTCTCGATTTTTCTCCACTGCCGACCATCGTGTCTTTCTTACGGTCTTCCACGTGCCATCGCAACAACTTGACATGCTCTTTGTTTCTGAACAAATGTGTCAACCGTGGTATTATAGGAGCATACCACATCACCTTGGCGGGAACCTTCTTCCTGGGTGGCTCGTCCTCAACATCACCAGGGTCATCTTTTCTGATCTTATACCGCAATGCAGTGCATACCGGACATTTATCTATATTCTCGTACTTCTCACCGTGGTAGAGGATGCAGTCATTAGGACATGCATGTATCTTATGCACGTCTAGTCCTAGAGGGCAGACAAGCTTCTTTGCTTCGTATGTACTGGCGGGCAATTCGTTCTTTCTTGGAAATATCTTCTTCATTAGTAACAGCAACTTTTCAAATCACGAGTCAGTCACACCGATCTCTGCCTTCCACTTCAACAATTCCAGTGTGCTACCCAGCTTCTTCTGGCCATCATCACAAGTTGGGTACAATAATTTGTTGTGGTCATGTAACATCTTCTCGAACTACAACCTCTCCTTTTCTGTGTCGTAGTCTTGCTTTGCATCAGAAATGACCCGACCAAGATCATTAGCGGGCTCATCTGGTTCCCGTTCTTCACCTCCTTCCTTCATTGTCTTCCGTTGCGGTATCAACATATTCGGGAAACATAGATTGGTAGTTGGCATCATCGTTCTCTTCTTCATCGCCATCTTCCATCATAACCCCTCTTTCTCCATGCTTGGTCCAAACATTATAGCCCGACTAGAAACGGACCAAAGCAGGTGGCTCTGAATGACTCTTGAGAAAGTGTGAGCCTGCTCATTCCGACATTCAACACATAAAACCATCCTGCCGTTTGTTCGCCTCGGCCACAAGGCGAAAAGAACGCACGCATTCTCTGTAAGCGCCAGAGTCGGTCACCGTACGGATGGCTCATCTGCATCATACAACTATATATCAAACGCAATCACGATGCTAAAATTAGTACCGCGTGGTCTAAACTAGTAAATAGTTGCTAACCTTTTAGGACACTTGGAAACAAAGATGAGAAAACTTAAGTGTGGCTCGAGCACCTCATATCATGTTTGTCTTGTGTGAACTCAAGTCGCATCGCTCTAACAGGCATTTCACCGAACACCTCTAGTGCATATAAAGAAAAAAACTAGCACGAAACTATGTCACCTCCCACCAGAAAAAAATAGTTGTGAAGGGAGGGACCATGCCACATTTATAGGGCCAGACCATTCGTCCTAGTTTTAGATACAAACCGGGACTAATGGGGGTGCCCGCAGCGTGCAGCAGGACTCAGACCCATTAGTCCCGGTTTATATCTCAAACCGGGACTAATGGTTCCAATCGGCCCGGGACTAATGGTGTTGTACGCCGTGGGCGGCTCTGGACCGTTGGGTCCGGACCATTAGTCTCGGCCCCAGTCACGGCCGGGACTAATGGCCCGGACGAAAGATCCGTTTTCTACTAGTGTTGGTTGCCCTCATATATTTTAGGCATATTATTCTCAGTTGCGATGATTTATTGTTTGGATGGTCCAGTGCATTTTTGATTGCTGATTTGATTCCTTTATGTTTATCACACTGTTATGTTACTGTTTTCTCATGACTTTGCCCCTTAACTTTGATCGGTCCTTATTTGATAAGGTATATTACCATGCATTCAGTCCTGCGCCGCGTCTTGTCCAGAAATATTCATTAACTCGTCACGAATCTTATTAGCTTAAACTTCATATTTTGCTTTTCTTTCAGAGGATGAGCATGATGTTGTGTGGTTTTGGTTGGAGAAAGGCAAGCCACATGAATGCCCAGTCTGCACCCAGTATTTCGAGGTATGTTGGTATCTTCTGTTCACATAAAGTGCTTTGCCTTGTGAGAACAATTTTACAGAGAGATGCTACTGACTCTGTGTCCCCGAGCTTAATATTTCGATTTTATCACAGCTCGAGGTTATAGGGAACAGAGGAAACCCTGACGGACACGATGATGACGACGACCACCACCATCATTAAGATTGGAGAGGGCATGTCTAGTAACAAAATGCCTTTTCTTTTTCTTCCCGGATTGCTTTGAGGCTGTGGAAAACATCAGCTGTTTTTGTCTATAGAGTTTAATATATACTCCAACCAGTTTGCTGATCTCGATTTTCATGACTTGGAAATCGGGATAGCAAATGGCTCTGGGAACCTAGTTTTTTCTTCTTGGAGAATTTGCCCACACGAATAATGTGATTCATTAAACAGCGATGTCCCTTTCGTTGCATCAATATTGGCTGAATTACATCTTTGGTGGATGATTTGTTATCTGAGCATCGCTTTCGCCTTTGACAATCCGTTGCTTGTCGCTGATTGAGTTTTGATGATGGTAAAGCTCTTGTTTCTCGGTAACATTTAATTCCCGGATGTTAACGTGGCCTGTCTACTTGTTGGCTGAAACATTCAACCTTGGATTTGGCCAAAATGCACACACCAACAACCACACATGCCACCTTACTATGCACTGATGTCACTCAAAATCTTTGAATCTCTCTTTGCTCTTTCGTCATTCACCCTTTTTTTTGAAACAGCGAGCCTCCTATCGGATTTCACTGAAGAAACTGGCAGTGTTCACAACAAACAAAGAAACAAAAAGCAGAAAAGGAAACAAAGTAACTCCACAAACTACTAATTGCTCCTGCTCCTAGTTCCACCACTTGACCGTGCAATTGCACAAGAAATTGAAGGCAATTCCAAGCGGCGCCATGACATCATTCGCGCAAAATCCATGTTTGGTTTGAACATTTCTCGTCCTACTCTTTATGCACCAAATTTTCTCATCAGTCCAGAAGTTTATGACACGTGAGACCAGACGAAAGCTCAAAATTTCAGTTGAAAATGTCGTTGTGGCTCTTTAAGATTTATAAAGCACCGAGAAGTCAAAAACCCAGAATACGACGAGGTGGAAGAGTACGGATGACGATCAGGGATCAGGCGGTGCAACTGAACGACATCGCCGGATGGGGAGCAGGAAGACCAAGGTCCTCGCCGTGGCGGTCGCTGGCACCGTGCTCGCGGTGGCCGAGGTCGCTCTCTACCTCTGCTTCCGCCTGTCGAGGCCGTTCTACCTCTCCACGGCCGCCGTCCTGGCGTCGACCGTCGTGACGCTGCTCCTGCTCCTGCACTGCACGGCTGGGCGGGCGGAGCGCATGGCCGTGCGGCGGGCGCTGGACGAAGGCGAGGAGCTGCGCGTGGAGTACAGCTACTTCCGCAAGGTCGCCGGGCTGCCGCGCAAGTTCTCCTTCCAGGCGCTGGCGGCGGCCACGGACGACTTCCAGTGCGTGGCCGGGCGGGGCTCGTCGGGGACGGTGTTCCGCGGCATCCTCGACGACGGAACCCAGGTGGCGGTGAAGCGGCTCGGAGCCGGCGCCGGCGCGGAGCACGCGGACAAGGAGTTCAAGGCGGAGGTGTCGGCCATCGCCGGCGCGCAGCACGTCAACCTGGCGCGGCTCCTCGGCTTCTGCCTCGGCTCCCCGCGCTTCCTCGTCTACGAGTACATGGAGCACGGCTCCCTCGACCGCTGGATCTTCCCCTGCCACAGCAACCGCCGCGAGCGCCGCTGCCTGCCGTGGGCGCGGCGGTACCAGGTCGCCATCGACGTCGCCAAGGCGCTCGCCTATCTGCACCACGACTGCCGCGCCAAGGTACTGCACCTGGACGTGAAGCCGGAGAACATCCTCCTCGATGACGGCTTCCGGGGCGTGTTGTCGGACTTTGGGCTGTCGAAGCTGGCCGGGAAGGAACAGAGCCGGGTGGTGACGACGGTGCGCGGCACGGCGGGGTACCTGGCGCCGGAGTGGCTCCTCGGCACCGGCGTCACGGAGAAGTCCGACGTGTACAGCTACGGGATGGTGCTGCTGGAGATGGTCGCCGGGCGCCGCTGCCTCCGGGCAGAGGAGGACGGCGGGTGGTCGTACCTGCCCAGGATCGCGGCGGATATGGCGCGGGAAGGGCGTGCGATGGAGGTGGTGGACGGGAGACTCGTCGCCGGCGGCGGGGACCAGGTGGAGGAGGCAGCGGTGCGGAGGGCGGTGCACGTGGCGCTGTGGTGCGCACAGGAGAGGGCCGGGGCGCGGCCGAGCATGGCGCGCGTGGTGGAGATGCTGGAGGGGATGGGCGTGGGAGATGTGGAGGCGCCGCCGCCATCGGACACGATCATGGTGGACCTTCTGGCGCTCGACGACCATGCGCGCGGCGACAGGACGTTCGGCCTGCCAGCGAGATACGCCGGGAGGGCCACCGTGTCGTCGTCGGTGCTGAGCAAGAACGACTCGTTCGCGCTGTCCTACCTGTCAGGCCGGTAGCGTTCGTCATTTATGCACACTCCAACATGAGTACTGGACTCACAATTAGAGCATCTCTAGCACATATACCGCATACTGTCCTTCGTACGAGACGGGAAAAACTGTACCGTATCACAAAATAATTTACGGCTCCCTGCATATCGACCTCCGTATTTCGTATATTGACCTCTGTATTTCATATATTTTTGGTTTCGCCGGCTTCTCTTGCCGCTTCCCGCAAACGTTCGCGAGTGAGGTGCGCGACACGACTTCCGTAGGGGAATCTGCCTCTTCCACTTTCCCCACCGCCACCGCCCCCATACCAATTCACCAGTTCCCGGCCACTACGCGACTGCGTCGCCCCGTGCTGCCGCCCGCTGCACGCCGCCATCGCTCTGGACTGCTCGTCGCGTCGTTCGCTGCCGTCACCGTGCTACCCAACCGCGGCGCCACCACGGACGCCATCGCCGCTCGATCTACGGCAGAATTGCTGCATAGCCTACCTCTCCCCTGCCAATCAACCGCCGGTGCGTCGGATCTGCTACGCCGCCTATCCATCGCCGCCGTCCGAGCTGGTAAACCCTCTTTCTCCTACAAATTCGATATTTCTTAGATTTAGGATCCATGCGGCGGCGATTTTGTAGATGAGTTCGTCGTGGAGTGAGTCCTGGTGTTCTGGGTCGAGTTCTTCCATTCGATTTTTGATGGATGACTCGTCGTTCGACGAATCCGACTAGGAAGACCTGGACGATGACGACACGGAGGACCTCCTTCTGCTTCCTGCCGTCGATGAACTGGAGGCGGAGGAGAATACCTGAAAGAGGAGGAGGAGGGTATCAACTGTTGGGCGATTGTGCATCCCACGCAACCGCGTTCTAGAGCATGAGATGCTCATGCGAGATTATTTTGCTGAGAAACCCATCTACCCTGCTCGTCTGTTTGTCGCCGGTAACGGCTGTTCGAGAAGATTGTAAAAACTTGCGAGGCCAACTGTCGGTACTTCATGGAACATAGAAATTATGATGGATTGTTTGGTTTCAGTTTGTACTTGAAGATCTCTGCCCCAATGAGGGTGATCACCTATGAAATTTCCGCTGACTACACCGACGAATATCTTTGGATTGGTGAAGATACGACCATGACATGCATGCGTAAATTCGCCAAGACAGTGATCAAAGTCTTTGGTCCAATGTACCTACGAGCACCAAACGAGGAGGACAAAAAGAGGCTCATGGCAGAGAATGAGAAAAGAGGATGGCTGGGATGCTCAGAAGCCTCGATTGCATGCATCAGAGCTGGACGAAATGCCCAAAAGCATGGCATGGACAGTACATTGGCCATCATCGAGATGCAACAATTATTCTCGAAGCAGTGGCCTCGCAGGACTTATGAATATGACATTGCTTCTTTGGTCTACCGGGTTCTCTGAATGAGATCAACATTTTACAGAGATCTCATTTATTTTCAAAGCTAGCAAATGGAGAATATCTTCGGAATGTCGAAGATACGACCATGATATGCGTGCGTCAATTTGCAAAGACATTGCAGTGACCCAGCATACCACTGCATGTGTAGTACACTATAGTCGTTGACATGACATCCATAGAATATCGTTTCGTAAATATCATATCCCTCGGAGTGGTACAACATAAATATTGCGGGTCTATATTACAAACATACACACATTATTATTATTATAATACCATAATTTCAAGACTTCGAAAAGATTCAACTTACAAACCAAATATAAAGTGTTTCAGCAGAATTTTAAAAGTAACAACTCCAACTAAGAGTTGAGCTCAGCATCTTATTCTATATGGTTTATGTTGCTCCGCTCCGTCAGTTACTAATAACTAGAGTAACTAGGTTGACTCGTTGCCATCTACTCCATAGCAGATTTCGTAATCCACTCCTTCAACACCTCCTGACAAATCAGTCTCCTCATAGAACACATCTTCTTGGCATTCTGCTGCATACATAGGAGTATCTTCGGGATCTTTAGAGTCTAAGCAAGGGATCAAAGGAAAGGGTGAGTAACAGCGTTACCCAACAAGTTAATTATATGCAAGGTGGAAAGTTTGATGCTCTATCTACCACCTCGGACTATAAGTCCTTGGCACTAAGAAGTTTTTGTAAATCTTTCTTCAAAGATTGATTTTATTATGAAATCTATGATTTCATGGAGTTCCTTTCCTGTCGCGTTTGTAGCTCCTTCCCGGAACAGGGAGTAACAAGTTACAATTCTTACACTCTGCAGAGGTGCGTTACTTTACCCATGAGAGATCAACTCCTTGTTGCCCAACCGGCGTACTTTCTCGTCCACAATTCCATGATGTGGGGCCCAGTAGGTGATCCAAGCCAATCACTGTCCCCTTCGCGACCTCGCATGCCTCCTTGGTGTACACCATGCTCACCCATTGAATTACGGCAATGGTTTGTACAGACCAATAGATGCCAGAACTATCGTGGGACGATGAGGGTTCCCACCCATATGCTGCATATCCTCTATGAATTACCAATTAATATGCACACTACGAGTGATAATAGCCACGACCTGCACACCTGGCTACATGCGATAGAAAGAAGATACAGCTGACTTCTCTGTCCCATTACAAATCTCATTGTTAACACGTGATATACGGCGCTAGAATCACTGATGTCATGGGTTGTTAAGTCCCTAATTGATCATCATTGTTGCAAATAGAACCTAAGTTCTATTTCTCCATTATATCATCACTTAGGATGATACCTATGATTTATTTGTTTGAGAAAAGAATATTTTCTTTCTCTTGAACATAGATGATAACACAGAATTTGCAAATACTTTGATAATGACTCTTCAAAGGACATGAGCAAGTGATGAACTTGTCTTGTGATTGCAAGGTAGTGAAGTCGGATGCTTGCACTGGACCTTGAGCTTCTATGTCTACAAAACATCATTATTGCCCGGTAAGGACAATATTTAAAGAGGCAAAATGATTATGCAAAGTAATGTAATGTATTATTTATTTTTGTGTGTTCTACCCATTATTTTAGTTACAAAAAATTACTTTAAGTAGTAAAGGATTTATAAATATTAATTATTAATATTTATTGAATATTATACTTTTATTTTATTTTTATTTATTTAATAATTCTTTTAAGGATTAACATTTAAATAAAAGATTTCTTTTTATGGTACTAAACATTTACTTAGTATTTTTCTAAAATACTACAATATTAACATATAAGAAAAGTGATTTTTATTTATTTTTATCTTCTTTCTTTAATTTTATAAAAGTCCATAAGGAATACATATATTATAAAATTCTTGATCAAAAATTATATGCATAAAAATTTATTTCTTAATTTATTTAGATAGATTGGATTATTATGAATCCAAAAATATTTTATTTATAATTTTTAGATTTTTATTTTATTTTCTAGAATTTATTTAAATTTAGGGGTATTTTGGTCTTTTTCTCAATTATTGAAACTTCTTTTAAGTTTTGGGCTGGCTCTGTTGGTCTTATTGAGCCGTCTTGGCTCAAGTGACCATGACCAAAAGGCTTCCCAAAGCGCTGGCTCTCTCATACCACTCTCCCTGTCCTTCTCTCTCGTCCTCATCTTCTTTCCCCCTCGACCCCGTGGGGTGCTGGCGCCGCCGCCGGGCGATGCTTGCCGCTGTGGCCCTCCCTGGCCGCTGCCGTGGTGCAGGGCGAGGTTGTAGACTATGATGGTTTATCTCCTCCGCCTCGATTTGACTTTGGAGCTCTCCTATGGCTATGCTAGCCCCGTTCCCGAACCCTAGGGTTTGGGGATGGTGCTGCTACTGCCGTTGCTGATCCTCCTATGGTGGTGTGCGGTCTTCGTGTGCTGCTGTGGCCGCCGTCGTGGCTGGTGCGGGTTGTAGCTCCCTCTGGGTGCTCCCCATGCCGCCGCGAGCACGTCGGCCCTTCTGCTTCCTCTTCAATTCGTCAGCGTGGACCCCGGGTGAGTTGTGCCTTTGTGGATTCTAGTTTTGTAGGGGTTCGTAGCATGGAAAACAAAAAATTTCTATCGCATACAAACAAACAAGCCAAGATCTATCTACTAGATTGTAGCAACGAGTCGATGGAATAACTTACCCTCGAAGATTCCAAAGCGGTTAACGAGAGCAGATTCTCGTGGGTGATGTAGTCGTACACTTCCGATCTCAAGATCGCGTAGACGATCCTTCCGGCGCTGCGTTCCGGCAGCGCTCCCGCAGTCGGTCACACGTTCAGTACTCGACGAAGACCTTCCTCTCCCTTGTTCCAGCAGGCAGCGGAGGTTGTAGCACTCTCCTCGCGATTCCGGCAGCACAACGGCGTGGTACCGAAAGTAGAGGGGAGATCCTGCAGGGCTTCGCCTTAAGCCGGTGCGAGTATGGTGGAGTATGAGAGAGAGCTATTAGTGGTCTAGAGATTAGACACACCAATTAGAAGGCTCTAAACCGAAGGCTAGGGCAATTAGAAGCTCTAAACCAAAACGGCTCTAAACCGGAGATTAGATGATAGGAACTTGTGTGTCTAGAGGAGGAGGCCCTGTCCCTCCTTTTATAGGTGGGAGGGGCGGCCAAGGGGAGGGGAGTCCCTCCCCAAGTCGGCCTTGGTTGGCGCGCCAGCTTGGAGGGACTCCTCCCCCAAGTCGGTTCCAACCACCTCTTGCTTGTTTCCCATAGTTTCCTGTTTTCCACAGTTTCCTGTTTTAGCCGTTTGACTTTCAAACTGGCAGTTTGACTTTTCAGTTTTGGAACAGCAAGAACACTTAGTACATGATGCAATCATTCAATATGTAATGACACATTCATGTACCCTCCTCCCCCCCGGAGTGCCGGACAATCCGGAACCTTCTAGAACATTCCCGATGAAAACACCAGAATCATTCCCGAACTCCAAAACGGGACTTTCCTTATATGAATCTTATTCTCCGGACCATTCCGGATCACCTCGTGATATCCCGGATCCCATCAGAGACTCCGAACAACATTCGGTCTCTTTCTCATAATACCATAACTACTCAAACAACGTCGAATCCTTAAGTGTGTCTCCCTACGGTTCGTGAATTATGCGGACATGATCGAGACACTTCTCCGAACAATAACCAATAGAGGAATCTGGAAATTCATATGGCTCCCACATATTTCTACAATTACTTTGCGATCGAATGAACCACTTACATACGATACCAATTTCCCTTTGTCTCACGATAGTTTACTTATCCGAGGTTATGATCGTCGGTATCTCTGCATACCTAGTTCAACCTCGTTACTGATAAGTACTCTTTTCTCGTTCCCGTGATATGTGATCCCTTGTGAGCCAGTCACATGCTTGCAAGCTAATTGGATGACATTCCACCGAGAGGGCCCAGAGTATATCTATCCGTCATATGGATGGACAAATCCCACTCTTGATCCATGTGTTTCAACCAATACTTTCCGAACACTCAATGCCACCTTTATAGCCACCCAGTTACGGTGTGGTGTTTGATGTCATCAAAGAATCCATCCGGTAAAGGTGATATGCATGATCTCATGGTCGAAGGAATTAGGTTACTATGTATCAGAAAGCATATAGCAATTGAACTATTTAAATGACTTGACCTTTATGCTATGCTTATCTATAGGAGTATGTCCATCACATCATTCTCCTAATGATATGATCCTGTTGTTAATAACATCTCTATGTTCATGATCAGGAAACCATGATCATATATTAACCAACAAGCTAGTTTAACAAGAGGCTTTACTAGGGACTCTTATTTTAGTTTACAAATCACACAAGTATTAATGTTTCCGGTTAATACAATTATATCATGGTATGTAAACATTTATCATAAGTGTGAAGATATGATAATAACCACTTTATTATTGCCTCTTGGGCATATCTCCAACAGTCTCCCACTTGCACTAGAGTCAATAATCTAGTTTCAAATCTTTTGTGTTTTCAACACCTATGGCTTTCCGGTGTTGTATGTACACGATTGCTAGTGGTCAACTGATCTCCGGATCTGACACTTCTAGGTCCGTGTGTAATTGCATGTCTTTGCGTCTCTACGCATCACTCATTCTCTAATGAGATGGCTTTGTATAAATTTGGTCTTTCGGTGTGACCTTTAGTTCTTTGGGGTTAAAACATGTTGATAATATTGTCGCACAATATATCTTTATAGTATTATCCCTCTGTGAACTACACCTAGTTTGATAACAAACTACTTGACACAAATGCCCTCTTTTGCTGCTATAATAGCAGTCATATACTTAGCCTTTTGTTGTAGTATCTGTCACAATTTCTTAACTTTGGAACTCATCCAAATCCATTATGGAACTCACTTTCCATTATATTGTGCCACCCTTAGTTTAGATTGAGATAAACTTAATTTGTACTTTGTGACAAAGCTAGTATCAATGTAGTACTTTTACAATGAACTAACCATCTATTTGTCACTTCTACAAATAATATACTCTTAGTTCTTCCAAAAGATCATAAGAATATCCTTACTATTGTCCAATGATCATCTTACAAATCATTCTAGTATATGCTCACAACATTTAGAGCATAGGACATATCTGGATTTGTACATATCACAGTATGATTGATATAAATACTCTTTGTGATTTCATACATCAAGTATCAATCTATACTTGATTATTTGTTTCACTTTACCAAATGTCAATACACTTGAATATATCATCAACATTGAACTCTTTCAATCCTTTCTGTGCGACAAGAACCTTTTCTTGTAGTTTCTATATTGAACTCATTCAATATCTCGTCTATGTACTTCTGGCACAACCATATTAGCGTCTATTGATGCCAAATATTTGGGTTTTGCCTAAGTCTTTCATCGGGATGAAATTCTTAATATGTGTTAATAAAAGATACATTATTTCCAATCAACAATATGTCTTCCACATAATGTATTAGAAACATGTCTTAGCGCTCCCACTTAATTTCTTGCAAATGCAAGCATCTTCATTGTCTCTAATGAACTTTTAAACTCCTTTAATAGTTTCATCATAGTGAAGATTCCAACTCCGCGATGCTCACTTCAACCATTGAAGTTTGCATATGCTTTTAGCATCCTATGAATTAACAAAACCCTATGGACCGTGTTATGCACATGTCCTAGGTAACGATTATATTAGAAGAACTTGTTTTGTTTATTCAACTATCATATAACAAAATTATATGTAGTGGTTGCTACATTAATCCGTCTAGACTAAATATCACTATGAAAGATCAAATCTTGTCATAGTCAACCTTTGAACATTGTTGTGAACTCTTTCCCAATATGTCGATTATAGATGTGAAACATCCATGTCTATTTCTTTATAGATCCAGACACAACTGTAAGGTCTTACACCTTTCTCGAGGGTCCTTCAAGTTCAAAACTTGATTTCTCATGAATGGAACTATCACGGATTTTATGGCTTCAAGCCATTTGACGGAGTCAGGGCCCATCATCGCTTCTTTGCATGTAGTCGGTTCATTATTCTCAAATAATGATTCAACCCTCAAATCTTGGTATTTGATTGTTCATCCGACCTACTTGTTTCAATAGGAACTTGGATCTCCGTGACCACAACCTTTGAGGTACGTGAGCCATGAGCTTTGTTGCTGCCTCCGAAACACTTTTCGGCGCTGCGCAACTCTACACATATAGCTAAGGTTCTTTTAACCTTATCAAAGTTCTATTGTCCTCCCACTTAACTTTTCACGAAAAATTCCTTCTGAAAGAAACTTGACGTTTTAAGTGACAAACACTTTTGTCTCCGATGTTATGGAGGATTACTTAACAGTTATTCGAAATAACATACAAAGACAGGTTCATCCGACTTTGGTTGCAAACATCTTTCTTATGCATAGCATACCAATGTTTAAGAAAGGACAACTTGGGTTTTATCCCAAACCATAACTTTATATGGTGTCATTTCAACAGATTATGATGGAGCTCTTTTCAGTGGAAAAAACGGTAATCTCTAAAGCTTTTAATCTTTAAAATATAATGGCAGTTTTATGAATTATACCTTTGATCTTACCATGTCAAACAAGGTTTAATTACATATCTCGAACGCTCCATACTCTTATGGTGTTTCGGGAAAATGCAAATCCACGGAACGATTCCTTAAATCTTAGGTATTATGCTAAACTTGTAACTCAGATATCTTCCTTTATGATCTTATCATAAACTTTTTATATTCTTGTTACAATGATTTTGCACTTCATCTTGAAAGTCCTTGAACTTTTCAAATGTTTCACACTTCATCCTTATTAAGTAAATATTCATATATTCACTCAAATTTTCGGAGAAAGCACATGAAGTTGAAATCCATCGCTCTTGACTATACATAATGGACTTCATACAACAATATGTACAAGTTCCAATAAGCTAGTCTATCGTTCCCTTTTGGCCTATGAACAAAGTTTTAATTATCTCTAGGAAAGTTTCACAAGCGTCATGTGATCAAAAATCAAAAGACTCCAAAATTCCATCCACATGGAGTTTCTTCATGTTTTCTTTCCAATATAATTTAAACAGCGATGTCACTTCCTAAGTGATCTTTCAATCAATTTGTCTTTCGACATCTTTAGCACTAGTTTTATGGATGTGATATCTCCAACGAGATTTGCAAATCATCCATCTTTTATAGATTACGGCAATTATTTGAACAACCATTTTGTTCTCATAATACCTGATAAAACAAATCTTGAAGGCAAGCTTTGATGTTTAACGAGCAACACAATAACCCTTTATTTTGTTCTCGATGAACATCATCACATATTCTTTTGCTAGTTACTTAGGCCATTGTAGTTCATGAATTGTGTTGTTTCGTATGACGATTCACACCAACAAATTCAGTATCAAATACTTAAGAACCACATTGTTTAATAAGCAAAGAATATAGCCATAACATGTATATCATCTATATACTTAAACTGAACAATTCTAGTCTTTTCTTTTCTGCCATTTACTTATGAGATTCTCTTTAAGTATTTCCTTTTCTGTTTGAAAGAATCTATCAACATCAATAGTGGAGTCATACATATGACATATAGTCCAAAGCGTGTATAGTTAAATACCAATGTCTTTGGACTTGCACTTTGAAGTAGATCACCATCATCAAATGTTTGGTGTTCTTTCAGATTACTTTCTTTAGTAATCTCTTGGTGTAGTAAACATTTTACCTACATCAAATATTCACCCTTATCATGGAATCGTCCATGATCAAGCTACTTTTAGCTTATAACGATGAATTATGAGCATAATGTTGCTATCCAAAACCTTTTGGAGGATTAGGACAACAAGTGTCTCCAACCTTTTGTAAATTCTCATCAAAATATGAGAACATGAACTTTGCCATATTATACTCTATCATGTTGCAACCAAAACTTCGTTTCAGATATCACAATATCTTCCACACACCATGGTTTCTGAAACAACTCTTTCAGATCCTAGATAACCTTGATATTAAGAGAATCCTTTGAATATCAAGAATCATGGAGACAAACATGATACTTATATACTAACACTTGGAATTGTTACTCTTGATTTAATACTAATTATTAAACTTCATGGAGTAACCGGAACTTACTGAAAGTTTGCAATAGGACTTTAAACTTTAGATTAACACTTCAAAACAATACGATACCAGTTCGTAAAGTAACTAACCAGAATTCTATAGTTCTATCATCTCAATTATAACTAAGCGCAAGGTGGTAAACGGATGCCAATGACTACAACTATGCAAATTCACTTTGATTTAGTTTATGATAAATTGAGTTCTAATTAATAATTAAATTAATCTAGGTGAACTCCCACTCAAAACAATATCCCTCACATTGTTTTAGTGATCACACGAACCAAATCCACCACATCAAAACCGATCATCACGAGAGTTGATATAGCTTTAATGGCGAACAATCAACATGTTCATCATATCTACTATATGACTCATGCTCTACCTTTCGGTAATCCGTGTTCCTGAGGCCATGTATGTACATGCTAGGCTCGTCAAGATCAAACCTTAGTTTCCACATGAGCAAATCTGGCTTGCTCACGTTGTATACACTTGTAGAATCTAACACACCCGATCATCACGTGGTGCTTCGAAACAACAAGCTTTAGCAACGGTGCTAACTAAGGGTGAACACTTTATGACTTGAAATTCATGTGCATGAGGGATCATCTTATAATGCTACCGTTGTCTACTAAGCAATACAAGATGCATAAAGGATTAACATCACATGCAATTCATAATATGTGATATGATATGGCCTTTCTTCTTTATGCTTCCGATCTCCATCTTCTAGCACGAACATGATCTCCATCATCACCGACATTGCATCAAGGTCAATGACGTTGCTCCATGGTTGTCGTCCACCAGCTTCAACTATTACAACTACTTTGAATAGACACGCGGGTCTTAACAGAATTTAAAGACAACCATATGGCTCCTGTCGGTTGCCGACTTACAATAAGGAACATTGCATACATCATATATAATCACAATCATGGCCATATCACATCACAGCACACCCCTGCAAAACAAAGTTAGACGCCTCTAATTTTCTTTGCATGTTTTACGTGGTTTGGGGCTTTCAATAAGTGTCGTTCTAACTTACGAACAAGAACCACAACATTGATACTAGTATTGTTAATCACCCGTTGTAAATTGGATCTTAACTATGCTAGGAGAAACAGGCACCCGCAAAGTCACTTATGCAATACAAGTTGCATGTCAAGCGTGGAGCAAGTCTCATGAATGATGTCATGTAAGGTTAGCCCGGGCCGCTTCATCCCAACATACCGCAAGATGCAAAGTACACAAGAAGCAATCGACAATAAAAGCATTAACGCCCACAATGAACATTGTGTTCTACTCGTGCAACAGATCTACATATAGACACGGCTCTGATACCACTGTAGGGGTTCGTAGCATGGAAAACAAAAAATTTCTATCGCATACAAACAAACAAGCCAAGATCTATCTACTAGATTGTAGCAACGAGTCGATGGAATAACTTACCCTCGAAGATTCCAAAGCGGTTAATGAGAGCAGATTCTCGTGGGTGATGTAGTCGTACACTTCCGATCTCAAGATCGCGTAGACGATCCTTCCGGTGCTGCGTTCCGGCAGCGCTCCCACAGTCGGTCACACGTTCGGTACTCGACGAAGACCTTCCTCTCCCTTGTTCCAGCAGGCAGCGGAGGTTGTAGCACTCTCCTCGCGATTCCGGCAGCACAACGGCGTGGTACCGGAAGTAGAGGGGAGATCCCGCAGGGCTTCGCCTTAAGCCGGTGCGAGTATGGTGGAGTATGAGAGAGACATATTAGTGGTCTAGAGATTAGACACACCAATTAGAAGGCTCTAAACCGAAGGCTAGGGCAATTAGAAGCTCTAAACCAAAACGGCTCTAAACCGGAGATTAGAGGATAGGAACTTGTGTGTCTAGAGGAGGAGGCCCTGCCCCTCCTTTTATAGGTGGGAGGGGCGGCCAAGGGGAGGGGAGTCCCTCCCCAAGTCGGCCTTGGTTGGCGCGCCGGCTTGGAGGGACTCCTCCCCCAAGTCGGTTCCAACCACCTCTTGCTTGTTTCCCACAGTTTCCTGTTTTAGCCGTTTGACTTTCAAACTGGCAGTTTGACTTTTCAGTTTTGGAACAGAAAGAACACTTAGTATATGATGCAATCATTCAATATGTAATGACACATTCATGTACCCTCCTCCCCCCCCCCCCCCCGGAGTGCCGGACAATCCGGAACCTTCTAGAACATTCCCGATGAAAACACCGGAATCATTCCCGAACTCCAAAACGGGACTTTCCTTATATGAATCTTATTCTCCGGACCATTCCGGATCACCTCGTGATATCCCGGATCCCATCCGAGACTCCGAACAACATTCGGTCTCTTTCTCATAATACCATAACTACTCAAACAACGTCGAATCCTTAAGTGTGTCTCCCTACGGTTCGTGAATTATGCGTACATGATCGAGACACTTCTCCGAACAATAACCAATAGAGGAATCTGGAAATTCATATGGCTCCCACATATTTCTACGATTACTTTGCGATCGAATGAACCACTTACATACGATACCAATTTCCCTTTGTCTCACGATAGTTTACTTATCCGAGGTTATGATCGTCGGTATCTCTGCATACCTAGTTCAACCTCGTTACTGATAAGTACTCTTTTCTCGTTCCCGTGATATGTGATCCCTTGTGAGCCAGTCACATGCTTGCAAGCTAATTGGATGACATTCCACCGAGAGGGCCCAGAGTATATCTATCCGTCATATGGATGGACAAATCCCACTCTTGATCCATGTGTTTCAACCAATACTTTCCGAACACTCAATGCCACCTTTATAGCCACCCAGTTACGGTGTGGTGTTTGATGTCATCAAAGCATCCATCCGGTAAAGGTGATATGCATGATCTCATGGTCGAAGGAATTAGGTTACTATGTATTAGAAAGCATATAGCAATTGAACTATTTAAATGACTTGATCTTTATGCTATGCTTATCTATAGGAGTATGTCCATCACATCATTCTCCTAATGATATGATCCTGTTGTTAATAACATCTCTATGTTCATGATCAGGAAACCATGATCATATATTAACCAACAAGCTAGTTTAACAAGAGGCTTTACTAGGGACTCTTATTTTAGTTTACAAATCACACAAGTATTAATGTTTCCGGTTAATACAATTATAGCATGGTATGTAAATATTTATCATAAGTGTGAAGATATGATAATAACCACTTTATTATTGCCTCTTGGGCATATCTCCAACAAGTTTATCTTGTTACCTCGAGTCCCTCTATGTGTATCTAGTGGCCAATCTTTGTTTTGTGCTTGTATTGCAACTAGGGTTCATCTCTGGTGCTTGTAAGATGATACTATGGTCTGGTCATGATGCTTAGTGAGAATTTGTGTGCTCTGCACTTCAGTGCTTGTGGTCATCCTTTGATTAAGTGGTGCTGTTGTTGGTCTGAGGCTAATGTTGGATCAGATGCTAGTGTTTCATAGTGTTGCCTTTGGTTGATACTATGGTGGCTTATTGTGTTCATTTGTTGTCAGTATCTTGATACTGACAGTAACCCTGTCAGTGATGATTCACTGAATTAATGTTTATTGACTTGCATGTTTATCCTTAGTCTAAACCTTTCAATAGAATCTGATGATTCTATGAAAATGAATGGATATATGTTGTCTGATCTCTAAGAATGGTCTCAAAGAAATGATTTGCTAATGGATTTATAAAAACTGGTCTATCTGGTTGTCTTAGTAGTAAGATCAATGCTTATGAAACCTTCTTAGAATGGTACATAAGTAGATCTTGTTGCTGGCTTTACTTATGGTCATTTCTGGGATTTGATAGATGCTTATAAATAAGTTGGAAAGCTTATTGTTTGATCATGCCTATGATGCTGGTCTGAGGCTCTAGGATCTAAAGTCCTAGTTGGTTAAGTGAATGGTTTGTTTGTAACTTATAGGATCAGAGGTGCTACTCCCTCTAGGAGATGTGCCTAGATCTGGTAAGAACAAGTGATAGATTATTTAAGTTGCATGTGTTAACACCAAATCTGTGAGGCTGGTCTGAGAAATTGGTGTTTTTGGCTAGGTTTGATTTCTGATCTTTATACTCAAAATCTCTAGGATAGATTCACCTCACCAGGGTGATTATTGAGAGGTTGTTTCATGCACCAACACATGTTTCTATCTAGATAATATGAATAGATCATGTGATCGCTTTATGACACTCACCACAAATCTGATGATTGTTGTGGTTGGTGGTGATGTTGATGTTGCTGATTGGATCATGTACTTCACCTCTGATGTTGTTCTTGTCTCCCTTGAGTTCCTGTGCTTGGCCTTGATCTAGCCTGCTCCTCCTAGCTCCTGTGGTTGGGCCTTGCTGTCCACCTGATTATTCCCCCACCTTATGTCACCATCTGGTGATGTTTGGTTGATTTGTGGTGGTGATTTGGTTTGGCTGGTTTAATTGGCTTGGCTATGGCTAAGCTGCTGGTTCTGACGTGGTATGAGCAAAGAATTGGTACACTTGAGCTTGCCCACGGCTGTGTTGAGATCTTTTGCTTGTGTAGGCAGTTGTGGCTGTGTCGACAGCACATCCATGCATTTAGTTGTGTGAGTTGCTTGTGTGTCTGCTGTACTCTTGTGGATATGCTCAGGGAAATGTTCTACTCCCTCCGATCCTAAATAAGTGTCACGGTTTTGAACAGAGCTAGTTCAAAACCGCGACACTTATTTAGGATCGGAGGGAATACCATTTTATCTGGTTACCATTTATCTGCCTGGTGAAACTTGCCCCTCTTACTGATTGGAATCATTTGACTTGTGGCTTATTTATTATGAAAGATTTAATTCTTTCATATTGGTGAAACTTGCCCCTAAAGATTTACTCAATGATGTAAAATGGAACAGTGCATCTCACTGTTCTCTACCAAGAGTAAAAATTAATAACTTAACCTTTATTTTTATATTTGTTTGTTCTTTGTTTTGAAGGTACAAGATTTGAAGATTCAAGAGTAGTGTAGATTTCTTTTAGACAAATATAGATCTTGTAATGTTTATTTTATTCTTTTGTAAGAAATATTGTAATAATTCTGAGTATGTAAATATTCCTCCTTTTGTAATTTCAATATTGTAAGAATTATTTATTGTCTTAATATATTACTGTTTGTAACTTATTAGTGAAATGAATATATGGAATAAATAATCATTTGTTTGACTACAATTCTTATTTAGAGTCTTTGTTTATTATTTATTGTTTCTTGATTAAATATTATTATTAAATATTAATTCTAAGTTTTAAAATTATAAATTCACATTTCAAATTTGAATTCAAATTCTCCCCAAAACACATTGTTTCATAAAGGTCATGTCAAAATTTATAACGATCACTCTCCAGACTTATTCCTATACCTAGAGAGTGAAAGAAACTTTAATCCCTTTAAGTTTTTATTTGGCGAAAAATTTACCCACAATTTTGCAGATGAATGCATGCATATGCATAAATTTCTAAATCTACCCTTCGTTAGTTCCTAAATGCTGGGATGTTACAGACTTTCCTCCTTAAATTAAGCTTTGTCCCGAAGTTTGCTGGAGTGTACCTGAACAGTTCTGGATATGCTTTTCTTAAATCATCTTCTTTCTCCCATGTGGCTTCTCTCTCGGGATGATGTTCCCACTGTACCTTGGAGTACTTGATTGCCCTATTCCTCAACCTTTTCCAGTTTTCTTCCAAAATTTTACAATGTTTCTCAACATAGCTCAGGTCTGCTTGTAATTCTATCTCTTGATGTGTGATTGCATCATCAGGAACTTTAAGACATTTCTGGAGTTGTGACACATGGAAAACATTATGAACTTGATCGAATCTTGAGGGTAACTCTAAAGCATAAGCTATGGTCCTATTCTGACTTAGTATCTTGAATGGTCCTATATATCTTGGACTCAATTTTCCTTTAACTCCGAACCTTTAACTCCTTTCATTGGACTTACTTTGAGATATACCATGTCTCCTACTTCAGGATGCCATGATCCTCGACTTTGATCTGCATAACTTTTCTGCCTACTTTGAGCTATCTTCAATCTATCCTTGATTATATCAATGATATCTTGTCTTTCTTTGATATAATCGGGTGCAAATTCTTTGCTATTTCCAGGCTAATACCAACATATTGGTGATCTACATTTTCTTCCATAGAGTACTTGATATGGAGTTGCCTTCAGACTACTCTGATAGCTGTTATTGTAGGAAAATTCTGCCAATGGTAGATGACCTTCCCACAAACCTCCAAAATCTAATGCACAAGCCCTTAGCATGTCTTCTAGTATTTGATTGGTTCTTTCCGTTTGACCCTCGATTTCTGGATGATAGGTTGTGCTAAAATCTACTTCATGTAATTGCTTCCAAAATGCTGAAGTAAACACCGATCCCCTATCAGTTACGATCTTCTTGGGCACTCCGTGCTTACTATTTCGTTGATGTAAACTTCCACTAACTTCTTGGCATTATCCTTCTGATTTACCAGAATAAAATGTGCACTTTTAGTGAGTCTATCAACAATTACCCATATCATATCCTTCCGTTTAGGTGTCATGGGCAATACTGTGATGAAGTCCATACCAATTTACTCCCATTTCCATTCGGGAATTTCCAAAGGTTGCAATGGTCCTGTTGGACTTTGATGTTCAACCTTCACCCTTTGGCAGGTATGGCATTCTGAAACATATTTTGCAATGTCCCTTTTCATGTCATTCCACCAGAATAATTCTTTCAGATCCATGTACATCTTAGTACTTCCTGGATGAATGGAATATGGTGTCTCATGTGCTTCTCGGAGTAATACTTCACAAATCTCAGGCACATCTGGAACACAAAGACGATCTTGGAACCATAAAGACTCATAATCTCCTAAGCGAAAAACTGATGTTTGTCCTTGAGATATCCTCCGAATTTCCTCAACAATAAAAGGATCTTCTGCTTGGTGTCTAAAAATTTCGTGCTTAAGATCACTATCCTACTCTGCAACTATCTGCGTAGTAGCTAATCCTCCGAGAGTCTTTGTTCTAATAAATTGAAGCTCTAATATTTCCAAGTCCGTCTATAACTCTTTTGGTAGCTCCCGATTGCTAGGCTGAATATCTGCACTTTTACGACTTAAAGCATCTGCTACAACATTTTCTTTTCCTGGGGTATAGTCGATTGTTAAATCATAATCTTTGATTAGTTCCAACCAACACTTTTGTCTCATATTCCTTTTGGGTGAAGAAATATTTGAGACTTTTGTGGTCAGTGTATAACTCACATCTGGCTCCATAAAGAAAATGCCTCCATCCTTTCAAAGCAAAGACTACCGATTGAACTTTGGATGGATTTACAGTGATTCCATATTTACTGATCACATGATCGAGGAATTCTACCTCATCTAACTAGAATTCACATTACTGAACTTAGCATAAAGCTTATGTTCTCTTAGGATCTACAATGCTATTCTCAAATGATCAGCATGCTCTTCCTTATCCTTGGAATATATCAAAATATCATCAATGAAGACTATGACAAAATTCTCTCCAAAACACATTGTTTCATAAAGGTCATGTCAAAATTTATAACGATCACTCTCCAGAGCTATTCCTATACCTAGAGAGTGAAAGAAACTTTGATCCCTTTAAGTTTTTATTTGGCGAAAAATTTACCCACAATTTTGCAGATGAATGCATGCATATGCATAAATTCCTAAATCTACCCTTCGTTAGTTCCTAAATGCTGGGATGTTACAGACTTCCCCCCTTAAATTAAACTTCGTCCCGAAGTTTGCTGGAGTGTACCTGAACAGTTTTGGATAGGCTTTTCTTAAATCATCTTCTTTCTCACATGTGGCTTCTCTCTCAGGATGATGTTCCCACTGTACCTTGCAGTACTTGATTGCCCTATTCCTCAACCTTTTCCAGTTTTCTTCCAAAAATTTACAGGGTTTCTCAACATAGGTCAGGTTTGCTTGTAATTCTATCTCTTGATGTGTGATTTCATCATCAGGAACTTTAAGACATTTCCGGAGTTGTGACACATGGAAAACATTATGAACTAGAGCCAATCTTGAGGGTAACTCTAAAGCATAAGCTATGGTCATGTTCTGACTCAGTATCTTGAATGGTCCTATATATCTTGGACTCAATTTTTCTTTAACTTCGAACCTTTTGACTCCTTTCATTGGACTTACTTTGAGATATACCATGTCTCCTACTTCAGGATGCCATGATCTTCGACTTTGATCAACATAACTTTTCTGCCTACTTTGAGCTATCTTCAATCTATCCTTGATTATATCAATGATATGTTGCTTTCTTTGATATAATCGGGCGCAAATTCTTTGCTATTTCCAGGATAATACCAACATATTGGTTATCTACATTTTATTCCATAGAGTACTTGATATGGAGCTTCCTTTAGACTACTCTGATAGCTGTTATTGTAGGAAAATTCTGCCAACGGTAGATAATCTTACCACGAACCTCCAAAATCTAATGCACAAGTCCTTAGCATGTATTCTAGTATTTGATTGGTTCTTTCCGTTTGACCCCGGTTTTCTGGATGATAGTTTGTGCTAAAATCAAACTTTGAACCAAGTGCTTCATGTAATTGCTTCCAAAATGGTGAAGTAAACACTGGTCCCCTATCAGTTACGATCTTCTTGGGCACTCCGTGCTTACTTACTATTTCCTTGATGTAAACTTCCACTAACTTCTCGGCATTATCCTTCTGATTTACCGGAATAAAATGCTGAAGTAAACACTGATCCCCTATCAGTTACGATCTTCTTGGGCACTCCGTTCTTACTTACATTTATCAAAGTATTTGGTCCAACATACCCGCGAGCACCAAATGAGGAGGACACGAAGAGGCTCATGGCAGAGAATAAGAAAATAGGATGGCCTGGGATGCTCCAAAACCTCGATTGCATGCATTGGAGGTGGAAGAACTGCCCAAAAGCATGGCATGGGTAGTACATTGGCCATCATCGATATGCAACAATCATGCTCGAAGAAGTGGCCTCGCAGGACTTGTGGATATGGCATTGTGTATTTGTTCTATTGGGTTCTCTGAATGACATCAACATTTTACAGAGATCTCATTTGATTTCGAAGCTAGCAAATGGAGAACAACAGGCCTATAACTACAAGATCAATGGCCGTGAGTACACCATGGGGTATTATCTCACAGATGACATTTATCCATAATGGGCAACATTTGTGAAAACAATAAGTAAACCCCAAAACCCCCAAGAAGCTCATATTTCCACTTGTCAAGAATAAGCCCGCAAAGACATTGAGAGAGATTTTGGTGTGCTTCAAGCTAGGTTTGCAATTGTCCAAGGGCATGCTCGTTACTGGCAAAAGAAACACCTGAACAACATCATGACAACATGTGTGATTCTTCACAACATAATTGTTGAGGATGAGAGGGACAAGAAGTTTCCCTTGGAGTATGACAATGTTGGTTGACGTGTCAAGCCTTGAAGAAACCCAGACAAGATAGGAGCATTCCTTGAAATCTACCGGCAGATTGAAAACAGAACTCAACATTCCAATCTTCGTGAAGTTCTTATTGCCCATCGCTGGTCATTGCTTGGGAGGAGTTTCCACTGAGTTTTTTTGTATCCATTTGTATTCTATACCAAACTCTTATTCATTTGTGCTCTTGAATTCTTCATTTTTGAGATGTTGTTGTAAACTATAAAATATTTTTGATTTGTAATTCTATAACAGTGATCAATTTGATGATTTAAATCTGCATGCATTGCTTAATTTGATGTGCAAATATATTTCTAAGAAGAATAAACGGTTCTGTTTTGCGGACCGAAGAACGGTTTGTGGTATACCGCATCCGCAGTTTGCAGTATCGTGGGATGCGGCATCTGCTAGAGATGCTCTTAGGGTCGCAAAGCCGCACTCTAAACGGGCCCTCTTTGTAGTAAAATTAGTTAGTCTAGTTCTATTTTTTTAGTAATATTAGTCTAGTTTAAACTAACTTTTACTTTTGTTTGGATTGCCACTTGCAACCCTCCTCGCAGTCCACTCGTTTGAAAGCACTTCAATTTATTGTCTATTCACTTTCTCAAACGGATAAATGTGTGCATTATCTCAAGGATGTTGCTAGTTGTGGTTAGAGAAAATCGGAAAAAGAAAACATGAAAATTCATCTGCAGCCATTGTAGTGTGTGATTGGTTTGATTCAATCCTCGAGATCTCCAGAGTACTTATCTTTTTTACTCAATTTGGTCTAAAACCAGCACAACCATGCAAGTCAGGGGTGACATGAATGAGCACGCGAACGCAGACCCACACACAGAAGGCTAGGTGCTTTGGAATTTTTCAAATCACCCCTTCCTCATCTCGTCCATAGAGAGGCAAAATTCTATTCCCACCGGATAATCTTCCTAGACATGAGATCACTTTCATAAGTCACAGTCTACCATGCTAAGTTATTGAAGTAATAAAATTCAGCTCAAAATGCAAATTATTCAAGAGAAAATAGTGGCAAATTCAAATCAGCTCATTTAGACTTACCTAGTGCTTGAAGTACGACTACATCTAAACACCTTCGGTCTACAAGGCTACGTTACCAAAACTCTCTCTGTTGCACCGTTACTCCTAGATAGATCTTGGCAATTGATGTTGCATTAGCTAAGATTTTTTTGTTTTCTGCTATGAACCCCTTCAGGTAGTTCTATTAGATCTGGGGAAGATATTTCGTTTGGAAACTCTCTTCTAGCTTCCCAATTCTAGGACATGTATTTTGTGTCAAACCATCAAGCCAAAACCATTGATGATCTTTGGGATGGTTCTCAACTGATGATGGTCCAGTGGTATGAATTACAAGCCATTGCCAAAATGATTACTTTTTTAGATAGTGATGATCAGCTCATCTCACAATATGAAACCAATGGGCTTTACTCCTCTAAATCCATGTATACTTTGCTGAAATTTAGGGGAGTAACACCTATCTATTTGCCTGATATCTAGATCTTGAAAGTCCCCACTAGAATTCAGGTTTTTCTTTGGTTATTCTCTTAGAATAAGATCATGACCAAAGACAATTTAAGAGTTAGGGATATGCCAAAACCTTTATAATGTGATATGTTAAAGAAATAGAATCTGTTAAACATCTCCTTTTTGAGTGCATTGTAGCAAGGCAACTCTGGGAGGATGTGGCAGAAGTTTTTGATATTCTTGTCATTAACTTTGAATCTATTGCAGAACAAAAGGTTTTTGAATTTTATTGTAATCACTTCTACTATCCCTTGGGGACTATGGAATAATAGAAATAGTCTAGTTTTTTACAAAACTACTTGGACTAATATGAAGCAGGTTTGGCGCCTGATTCTTCTATATCTGAGAAACTAAAAGCTCCTTTTCAAAGATTTGGAGGGGGGAAGATCGAACAATTCATGACCAAGATGATGCAAAAGATGGAAAGCTCTCTGTCCCTTCGAGGGAGCCGAAGTGTGTGGACTTTGGTTGGATTGCTACCTGGAAATCCACAGCCTCGTCGAGCTATTAAGGAAAGGTGTCGCTAGAGTACCTGCAAGAGCACCGGGAAGAGAGAGATTCTATATTTCTATCCATGTGGTGTTCTAAGTGGGAGATGACTCCTTTAGTGTGCTTGTAGTCTTCAGGTTTTTGCTTATGTTCTCTTTGTCTGGTTCTTCCTAGCCTGACGTTCTGGTTGTTTTTGGTTCTAGCTTTTGTGATCGGCTTTGTTTTGCTGTCTGTAGTTGGGTTTCGGCAATCAGATAGGCCGAGTTTTTCCTTAGTATCCGAAGTGATTTGAGTAGGGTCGGTTAAGTTTTTGTAATAGCACTTTTTTTCGCTTTCCCTTTTCAGACTCTGTATGGTTTTATTTTCATTAATGGAACCGGGAAGATCCCTTTTAGTCTAAAAAAAATAGGTACATTCAAATTTAAACACAAAAGGAGTATATTTTTTTAAAATAAAAACATACGCAGTCCAACATCCAAAACACCATATAGTTAAATTAACACGAAAAACTCCTCACTAAAACAGAAAACACATAATGTTTTATTTATAAAGCTGGGCGTATGCCTGTTTCGAGGACAGAAAACACGTGAATCCCGTGACAACCGATTCTGACCTTCTACATAGACGATGGTGAACCTTCGGTGGGCAGTCCAGTTTCCAAATCATGTGCCACACCTCCTTCTCCCATCCACGTCATCTTCTACCCTTGGGCGCCTCCATGTGCAGATGTGCTCAGCAGCGCTGCTCGTCAGATCGGCAAGCAGATGACGCGCTTTGTCCATCTTGGAGTTGGAAGATGAAGCGCACGGCCACATGACTTCGCCACATGACTCGATGCTCCCAGTTGGATCCGCGGGGTGCGCGCGGATCAAAGTCAAAATCTGGAACACGATGAGGCCAAAGAACACACCGGATTATGGTCAGGGTTCAGAATGCGGAAGCGAGCGACGTCGCCGCCGCCGCCGTATGGGCCAAGGTCCTCGCCATTGCAGTGGCCGGCGCGGTGCTCGTAGCGGCCGAGGTCGCTCTGTACCTCTGCTTCCGCCTGTCGAGGCCGTTCTACCTCGCCACTGCCGCCGTCCTGGCGGTGACTGTCCTGACGGTGCTGCTGCTGCTGTTGCAATGCACGGCGGGGCAGGCGGAGCGCATGGCGGCGCGGAGGGCGCTGGACGATGGAGAGGTGCTGCGCGTGGAGTATAGCTTCTTCCGCAAGGTCGCCGGGCTGCCGCGCAAGTTCTCCTTCGAGGCGCTGGCGGCGGCCACGGACGGCTTCCAGTGCGTGGCCGGGCGGGGCTCGTCGGGCACGGTGTTCCGCGGCATCCTCGACGATGGAACACAGGTGGCGGTGAAGAGGATCGACAGAGGCGCCGGCGCGGAGCACGCGGACAGAGAGTTCAAGGCGGAGGTGTCGGCCATCGCCGGCGCGCAGCACGTCAACCTGGCGCGCCTAATCGGGTTCTGCCTCGGCTCCCCGCGCTTCCTCGTCTACGAGTACATGGAGCACGGCTCCCTCGACGGGTGGATCTTCCCCTGCGCCGACGACCGCCGTCAGCGCCGTTGCCTGCCGTGGGCGCGGCGGTACCAGGTCGCCGTCGACGTCGCCAAGGCGCTCGCCTACCTGCACCACGACTGCCGCGCCAAGGTGCTGCACCTGGACGTGAAGCCGGAGAACATCCTCCTGGACGACGGCTTCCGAGGGATCCTGTCGGACTTCGGGCTGGCAAAGCAGGCGGAGAAGGAGCAGAGCCGGGTGTTGACGACGGTGCGCGGCACGGTGGGTTACCTGGCGCCGGAGTGGCTCCTCGACGCCGGCATCACGGAGAAGTCTGACGTGTACAGCTACGGGATGGTGCTGCTGGAGATGGTCGCCGGGCGCCGCTGCCTCCGGAAGGAGGAGAACGGCGGGTGGTCGTACCTGCCCAAGATCGCCGCGGAGATGGCGCGGGAGGGGCGCGTCATGGAGGTGGTGGACGAGAGGCTCGTCGCCGGCTGCGTGGATCAGGCAGAGGAGGCGGCGGTGCGGAGGGCCGTGCACGTGGCGCTGTGGTGCGCGCAGGAGAAGGCCGGGGCGCGGCCGAGCATGGCGCGCGTGGTGGATATGCTGGAGGGGAGGGGCGTCGACGGGGAGGTGGAGGCGCCGCCGCCGTCGGCCACCATCATGGTGGACCTGCTGGAGCTCGACGGAAACGACACGCGCGGCGGCAGGCAGTCTGGCTCCGCCGCGCTGTCATCGATGCTGACCAAGGATGACTCGTTCGCGCTGTCCTACCTGTCAGGGCGATAGCGTTCGTCATTTGCACTCGAACATGGTTGCCCGAATCGATGCACTTGTCCATGAAAAACATTTGTAATTCATTTACCATTCAATTTTTGAAAGAAAAAAGTGCTCATTTTGCATTCTTAAATTTAAACTTTACCATTCAATTTCAATCGCTTGTTAATACATTCAATTTCAATCCACTGTTAACAACTGCTCCAGCATCAAGGGTAGCTACTTACACAAAAAATCCGCTGCCAGAGTCACGGTGCTAGATTTGCTTGGTAGGGTTCTTCCACAGATGGGTGCCGTTCAGGTCAAATTCACCACCATGAGTGGAATAGAACAGAAATAAACTCAGAGATCGGACATGATTCACCGCGAAACCCTACAATTTAGTAACACCAAATTCAGTTAAACTGAAACCACAAATGTCACATAGCCTTACATGGCAAACACCTCACTGAAACACAAAACACACGAATCCCCCTGATAACCGATTCTGAACCTTCTACATTGATAATTGCACAAGTGCAGTACAGCAAGTTCATTTCTACTGGAAAAATCTATAAATCTTTAAGCGCTCTAAACCGCCAAGACAGTACACATCGCTTGGTGGCACGTATGAATTACACGAAACCATCATCTGGGTGTCTCTACACATATCGCATCCATGTGAGGAGCCGTCGAGAGCGTGCCTGAAGACAGAGGATCCCAAGGGGGCGGAGCTGCAGGTGACGAGCGCACAACCAAACGCTCCAGTGTGCCATGCTCCAGCACCAGTTTTTCCCTCCAGGTGCTTCGCACGGCCTTCAGCCTGTCAGCTACCTCGGTCATGGTAGGCCTATCATCGCCCCTGGCGCCCAAGCACATCCTCCCCAGCTCGGCCACTTCTCTCAGCAGAGTCTCCATCCCCACCCGAACTATGCTCCTGTCTAGCATGCCCTCGATGTTCTCCTCCTTCATCGCAAGCAGGAACGTCGACACGAGGCTCTTTCCTTCCTTCAGTCCCTCATGGTAGATTGCCGTCTTCCCCGTGATCAGCTCCAGCAGCACAACCCCGAAGCTGTAAACGTCGCTCTTCTCCGTGAGCTGCCGCACCTGCAGGTACTCGGGGTCCAAGTAACCCAAGGTGCCCTGCACCATCGTCATGAACTGGACCGCATCCTTTGGGAGCATCCTCGACGCCCCAAAGTCCGTCACTTTTGCCATGTAGTTGTCATCCAAGAGAATGTTCATGGACTTGACATCTCCATGGACTATAGGGTGGTTCGTGGACAGGTGCAGATACGCCAGTGCTTCCGCTGATTCCTGAGCGACCCTGAGACGGGTGTCCAGCGACGGAGGTGGACTTCCATAGTTATTATGGATGAACTCAAAGAGAGTGCCGTTCGAGATGAACTCATAGACCAGTATGGGGACTTCCACCTCTAGGCAGCACCCAAGAAGCCTGACCACGTTCCGGTGGTTGGTCTGTGAAAGTATAATAATCTCCTGCACAAATTCGTCATTCTGGGCCATGTTCATTATCTTTGAGCGCTTCACAGCCACTACCCTGCCGTCCTTCAGAATGCCCTTGTACACAGTGCCGTGACCCCCCTTGCCCAATTCTCTGCTCTCGTCAAAATCATTCGTAGCCTTCCTTAGATCTTCTTCAGTGAATATCCTCAATGTATCGACTTGTTTTGACATAATTTGATGGTATAATATCTGACCGCCATTCTGATCGAAGAATCTTTCCTTCTCTTTCCTCAGCTTTCTTTTCTGATACTCAGCTCGTAGAGCTACGATACACACCATAAGGAAGACAGCACAGATGGATAAGCCTGAAAATCATGACAGTTAATTACGATCAGTTCGAGGCATTGTCCACCTTTGGCTTTGTGCCATATAACACACCATGTGCTTTGATATATGATGCGTACAATCCGTAATTAGACTTATATGTGTGAAAAACTGGTGTTCGCAAAATATTTTTATTGCCAACAATCACATTACCAGTGACCATCTTCAGAGCCTTGTGTGGGTCAGCTCGAACGCAGGGTATGCTCTTTGGATTGTCGCTCCTGAAACCCGATGGGCATAAACAGGTGTAGCTTCCATCGGTGTTTCTGCAATTACCTTTACAAGGATACAAGATCTGGTTTTGAGGTTTGCACTCGTCGATGTCTGTCATTTCAAGTAGGGGAAACATCAACATGAATCAACAGATATCGCATCTATTATATACTAAAAGCAATATAAGGATGTCTAATAGAGACACCACGTTAAGCCACATCACTTGAATTTATTTTGATAGTTAGATCTAAAATATACGGCTAAGATTTATCAAGAGGTTAATAGTTATGTTACCTGTTTAACACAACTTTTATTTTTTGAGGAACCGAATTGACATGACTTAGTTCTGTTTAACATGACTTCTATTTGTGGAGGAACCGAATTGACACGGCTTAGTTCGATAGAACCGTAACAATAGCCATGTCCGTTAAAATAGAACTCGTAACAAGAGCTGAACCGGCTGACTTGTGGCCTCAGCTAGCATTAACGTAACAAGGCCTCAGCTACCGCAAGACCAACGTAATGAGCATATGACGTCAAATCTTTAAAAAAATGATGAAGATACAACATTAGTTGACACATGATCGACTGTAATGTCCATCGGATAGTAATAATATTGTTAGCTTCATGAACTGATATGTACCAAAATTTATCGCCTTAATGATACACTCAAGACTAAGTCAACACAGATGCCCGACATGATGAGAATATCCCCCACTCAAGATATATTATGACTTAATGAGACACACAACATAAAACCTTTAAAATTGATGAAGATACAACATTAGTCAACGCTATCGATGGAAATATTTCTCAAACTGTAAAATATTTGGGCTTAAGGAATACACACATCCAAGTAATCAATTATTCTTGTGTGATATGTTTGATATTTGGTATCCATGCAGTGTGTCAGTACTATTTAATCAGAGGTCCTAAAAAGTGCACACTTAATTCTTATGAATTGTTCTAGCCGATATTGTTTTGTTTGTAGGATCGGCATATTTAACTATTGTATATGTCTTTCTCTCATGTAAAAAAATTAACATAAGATCAAATGACATTCCAATTGCACAATAAAATTGACGACTAATTAAGATACTGATTAAGAGTTTTGAACTATGATATTAAGGGTGTGTATTCATTTTGCGTAACATAAAAAATAAATGTGACCGCATGTGTGGAACCACCGAATAAAATCGGGATAAGTTAGAGAAATTTTAAAAGGCTATATAAAATTAGAATTCATACTGGAAAAATTAGAGTTGTACTTCTCTAGCTTTTCCTACCTATGTAAAAACATGTTAATGAATACACCACAAAGAAAATAATTTATTTTTAGCCGCTTATTGTATACAAAATAATGACCAGAGATCCACCAGGTTGTTTCTAAAATTTTATACGCTGTGACATGGTGTGAGTAAATGAGAGAAAGTAACATCGAAATAAGATAATTCTAACTATTTAATCACCTACCAATTAAGGATGATATACCACTTCAAAAAAATAAGGATGATATACCACTTCAAAAAAATAAGGATGATATACCACTTCAAAAAAAATTAAGGATGATATACCACTGTATTCTTAATTCATATTTTTTCATATTTTTATTGAAGTTAAATAACCTCCCGTATAGATCTAACATTATGTAAGTACCATAGTTCTGTTTACAAATGCATGGGTGTTTCATCATATAACATCATAGACATTTCCCACAAATTTCACAATACCAAAGATGTTAGGTTGATATTTTGTTCGCCAGAACGTTAGCGATAGTTGTAGAACATTATTATTTCTTGACACATGATGAAAAATAATATAACATAAGTGGACCATATTTTTATTTCTTGCACATTTTCAACCCAGTACAGATGATGCCCTCGCATTTGCGAGGGCCACCGTGCTAGTTCCATAAACAATAAATCAGATAAAAAAGAGAGAGAGCATAGGTGAATTTATGGAGATGCAGATGCGTACCATGGCACCCTCCTTGTAGGTAGGGATTGCCCTCATAACCTTGAGAGCAGTTGCAGCGGTAACCAGGGCCATTGGACACATTAATGCATTCGCTGTTCATGGCTTGACAGGCATACTGTGATCCCATCTTGCTGGCTTCCGAACAACTTCCATTACCAACGACCCAATCGAGTACCAAAGGAACCCCATTTGTATATTTACTTGAGAAATCTGTAGAGCTGACATATGAACTATCGAACTTAAACCAGTCATTCGTGGAGACAAATGAGTAGCTGCACGGGCTGAAAGACTGGATGGAGGAGTTGTATATATCTGGAAAAGGTACAGATGTGGTGTTGAAGACACTGATGTTTCCTGGAAATGAGGTCTGGCAGCAACCCATGCCAGAGCACTCTGTGCTATCACCCACGTTACTTGCGTCAGAGCAGAATGAAAAGCATGAATTGATAATGGGGTACTCAACCTGATTCTTTCCCTTGGTGATACCTATAACAAATCCAAGCGTAGCACATCCGATTGATGTCAACTTGTTTTGCGTGTAAGAAACCTTATGAAAAGGATCAAGAGTTAAGCCTTCCAAACCGCCTTCACTACTGGTGCCATTGGTGTAGTTGCATTGCCATGCTATGCGTGGGTTCTGAACACGAACCTCGCCCAGGGTAAGATCAATGTCCAGTACCTTAACTCCGGTTGAGGCCAGATACGCCCCACTCCCATTGCATATGACATTAAAGGGTTCTTGGAAGCAGCCATTTCCGATGCCAAAAGGGTACGGGATGCTGACGTTGCCACATTTGTCTAGGCAGCCAGGCTGTGCAATGCTGATGCTCCCAGAGGAGCCAGATCCATAAGCGGCAATACTATATTGCAGGGTTAAGGTGGCAATGACAAGTAGTAACAGTTTCTGACCTGCAGGCAACGACCAAGACATTTATCAAGTACATATCGATCTATCGGTTGATGGATGCATGTTAAATAAATTGGTATGAACTATTTGCCCCACACAAAAAAATGCCAAACATAGCATATGAGCAGATAACAAATATTTCATTTCTTTCAAAATATGTCAAAACCACTCCTCCAATCCAAACACTATTTAGGGAAAATCCCTTAAAAGCCCAATCATACGGAATAGATCATAAGTTAGTCAAGATTTTGATCCCAGGGGTACAAACATTTGACCCAGCAATGTCTGAATCAGATGAAGAAAATAAAGTTATGCTCGTCTCATAAAATAAAACATAAAACTATGCACTGTATGTTTTCTTAGTTATTTTCTGAATTCATGTTTTTTTTCACCACACTAGAATTTAACTTCCAATTTGATCAAGATATGAAGAAACAAAAATATGACATGTATGCATCTCTGCTGGGGAGTAGACCAAAGAGGAGAAGCCACTACTCACTGTACATTCAGACTCCATGTTTCTTTCTGTTCTCACTGTAGAAGTACTACCTTTAATCCGAAATAGCATTTAGTAGCTTGTTTCAGTCTGCAACTTTTGGATTTTTCTTAACTTTTAGGATAAAATATCTCTACCAGGTGTTCACCGGTAGTGATGTTAAGACAAAAGTAGTAGTAACTTGTTTGTTTCTCTTTGTGTATAAAACTAAAATGGTACATGGGGTGACTATTGGACTACCAACACTCTTCCCTAGCTACATATTCACCAATTTAGATTGGATGCATCTTTTGCTATTGTTCAAGCACCATCTCTCATGTTTTCATTTCAACTACATCTCGAAAGACAGAATTTTGAGAATTAAAATAATTCCGACACAATTGAACAACACTCTAATTCTGTATTTGCCACCTAAAATAACTTATTTCTCTCTTACCACTATCTCGTGAATTTGATTCTTTGCATGCCATCACTGCCACCTTGGCCCAAATATTAAGTGCATAAAAAGTCATTTTTTGCTACTAATTTCACTTGCAGGGTGCAGTACTAAATTAAAATTTCACACTAATCTGTTTTGCTTCTTCCAAATTGAACGAGCTCCTAGTTTCCCCAAAGGGTTGGAGACTACGTTAACGACACAGCAAAAATTTCCCAGCAACAAAAAAGTCGCCATCCCAGGTAATTGCGTCGACGACTAGGGTTTCCCGTACCTCACAGGTCCCGGTGGCCCCCAGCCGTAGTACGGAGGCCGCGGCTTGAGGAAGAACCATGGGGCGAGGACACCGGCGGTGCCGCGCTGGTGGTGGTTCGCCAGGGGGAGCGGGCCTTTCCATCGGCGCTGGCGTCAGGCATCTCGCTGGCCTGGCGACTGGCGACTGGCGACTGGCGCTGGTGGTGGTGCCGCTGGGTTGGAGAATTGGGCCTCGGGAGAGAGATGTAAAAAATGCTTTTCTCCCACCCCCTCCTCGCTAGCTCGAGGTAGATCTTTAAAAAAAATATCGAAAACTGAATTTTTCTATCTATAGATATCAAGTATTTACGGCTAAATTTATATATTAATTGACTCAAATTTATCTAGATTTAAATGAATCTAGACACTATTTAGTATATAGGTTCATCTAAATTTTGACAAATCCAAGTCAATTAATATGGATAGGATGGAGTATTGAAATATATTCTCATTTTTTGTGAAACTAACAAATATGAGGAGCAAAATCGAGTTTTCCTTTGGAGTCACATCTTTGTCTTTCAAACGTTTTATAATTTTACCCACAAAATTTTTTATAGTTTGAAATAGAGATGGTACTTCTCTCTAATTCATAATAAATACTCCCTCAGATTCATCTAGCTAACTGGCCTTCTATCTGTATAAAGAAAGAGTTTGGGGGTATGGGTATTTCTAACCTACAAGATCTCAATCTCTGTCTCCGATATATTTAGGGGGAGAGTTCTTTCTGAAAAAGAGTGATTGATGCTAAGTATGAAACTAGAAACCCAAAGATTCTTTTTTGTCAGGATATGCACCATTCTATTTTCTGGAAAGGGGTTTTGTGGGCCGCTAAAGCTGTTATTTTTTTTTTTTTGAACGGACTAAAGCTGTTAAGATTGGATATAAGCGGAAAGTGGGAGATGGTGGGCTGATAAAATTTTAGGAAGATGTTTGGTTTGGTAATTCCCCTTAGTTGTGCAGTTTTGGGACATGTATATCATATCTAATCAACAGACCTTAACTATTGCTGATATTTGGGATGGTGAACATATTAGCAATGATTTTAGAAGGACCTTTAATGAAGGTATGATGGTGCAATGGCAAGAGTTGCTAGTCATTGCTAGGAGCATTGTTTTTAGTTGTGAGGAAGACCATCTTATCTAGCAATTTGATTCAAAAGGAGTTTACTCTTCTAGCTCTATGTATGTTGTGGTTAATTTTAGAGGGGTAAAACAAATTTTCTTGCCTGCTATGTGAAATTTGAAAATCCCGCCTAGGGTTCAGGTTTTTGTGTGACTCTTCTCTTAAAATAAAATTATGACTAGAGATAACTCGAGAGTTCAGGGAATTCCTAAACCCTTAGAATGCGAGTTCTGTAAGGAGTTTGAATCTGTTCATCACCTTCGGTTTGATTGTGTTGTTGCTAGATTGTTGTGGACTGATGTGTTTAAAAAATATAAACACTAGATAAAAAAAGTAATGGAGACTGAAAGGACACACGAGTCAAACGGTAATTAAAATACACTTACCTTTAACCATAAGCAGTGACCAATCCATGTACACTTTGAGTGACCTGAGACAAAGAGTTGGTTCAGCTCTCGTCCAATATATAGCACTTCTGCTCTCTCTATATCTCCTCCCTTCGCTATGGCAACGAGAGCCCGCCCTGCCCCTGCCCTGAGAGAATAAGCTCTTCCGCGTGCAGTCCACCGTGTATATGTACTGTATGCACACAAAGAGCTCCTCCGGCACCATTCCGAAAAAACAAAGGGAGCTCCGGCCGACGATTGGCGCCTAGCTTGGGAACCAGCCAAAACGGACAGCATCATATATAGCACATCATGCATGGCAGATCCTCGTTTTTCTCCGTCGGAAGAATCAATCAAGAGAGCTCACTCTGGATCAAGTCTTTGCAATGTAGTAGTACGTTCCTTTTGTGAATTCCAAATGCAACCTTTCCTTTTCTGCTCCAACTCTGGTTTGTAGTTCTACTTTATTATGTACGACCTAAAAATAGATGCCTCGGTATCGACGAGAATATTGTTTCCCTTCAAAAGGATAATACAATTTAATAATTCTAGATTCTTTAATTTGTACTACTACCGATGATGATTACTATTACTACTAATACAGTAGATGAAGTTCACTAGTAATATCGACGGAGTTCAGTCCCACATATCTAGCGTGGAGATGAAGTGGTGACCAACATAAAGCCTTCCACTATTTTGCTGTCGGCGCCTCGGTGGTATACTTTGCTGTATTTCAGATACTTTCTGGTAACAAACTTGTAGCAGCAAATTTATCCTTAGCCTCTTAGTGCTAGTAATTGAGACGGATATGCCATGCTTATACCTTACCTGCTAGGTTGCATATCTTGTTTGATTATCATCACTCATCTGAATAATCTAGATAGATAATTTATCATATTACATCTACTTTATGTTTGGAGGAAATGGAATGAAAAAAATGCTCATTTATTCAACAGTTTTATGGTAGCCACCACACCGCTAACTGATTTCTAACACAAACGGTATGAAAAGGTATCTGAGATGCATACTCAAAAGGTTACTTTTTCATGCTTCGGAGCTAGCTAGCCACATGATACACTAGCCAGCTCGTTTGTCTGATTTTACAAAAAAAAAACATTGTGTTTTCTGGAGAACTACAAGACTACAACAATGTGTTAGTATTATACTTTCTGGAGCACAACAATGATCAAACAATCCAACGAACGAGTTCAATGACCGAGCAGGCAGCATACTCAAATTTTTACAGAATCATTACCAATTGCTGAAAGCGGTGAATGAAAAGCAGTAACCTACGTTTAACAAATATGAAAAAAGTCAAAAATTTCGTAACCAGGTAACTACACAAACGTCGAAAAAAGTCAAAAATTTCGTAACCAGGTAACTACACAAACGTCATGAAAACTAGGACATATATCTTGTAACAACCAATTTCCAGCTTCTAATATTAACACTTGGTACCAAATATACAGGAACCACGGACAGCGTAAGATCCGAAGTGCCAGCCTCTAACTAGCATGGTGTAATAACCAGTTAAGACTATCATCTGGGTGCCTCGATATGCATTCCGGTCATGTGCGGCACCGTCGAGAATGCACTCGACGATGGAGGGTCCCAATGTGCCGAAGCTGCGGATGATGAGCGCAGGACCGAACGCTCCATTGCAGTATGCTCCAGCACCAGTTTTTGTCTCCAGGTGCTTCGCAGGGCCTTCAGCTTGTCGGCCACCTGGATCATGGACGGCCTATCTTCTCCACAGGGAGCCAAGCACATCCTTGCCAGATCGGCGACTTCTCCGAGCAGTGTCTCCATACCAACATGCACTATGCTCGCGTCAAGGATGCCCGCGAGGTTCCCATCTTTCACCGCGAGCAGGAAGGATGACACCAGGCTCTTCCCTTGCTTGGGGCCGTCGTGGTATATCGCTGTCTTCCCCGTGATCAGCTCCAGCAGGACGACCCCGAAACTGTAAACGTCGCTCTTGTCCGTGAGCTGCCTCTCCTGCAGGTACTCGGGGTCTAGGTAACCCAGGGTGCCCTGCACCAATGTCATGAACTGAACCTCATCCTTGGGAAGCGTCCTTGACGCCCCAAAGTCGGTCACTTTCGCCATGTAGTTGTCATCCAATAGAATGTTCATGGACTTGACATCTCCATGGACAATAGGGTGGTTTGTGGACTGATGCAGATAGGACAGTGCTTCCGCTGATTCTTGAGCAATTCTGAGACGGGTGTCCAGTGAAGGAGACAGACTTCCAGAGTTACGATGGATGAACTCAAAGAGAGTGCCATTCGAGATGAACTCATAGACCAGTATGGGGACCTCCACCTCCAAGCAGCACCCAAGAAGTCTGACCACATTCCGGTGGTTGGTCTGTGAAAGTATAATAATCTCCTGCACAAATTCATCGGTTTCAGACATGTTCATGAGCTTCGAGCGTTTCACAGCTACTACCCTGTCATCCTTGAGAATGCCCTTGTAGACAGTGCCGTGACCACCCTTGCCCAGTTCTCTGCTCTCGTCAAAATCATTTGTAGCCTTCTTCAGCTCTTCTTGAGTGAATATCTTCAATGTATCGACTTGCTTTGACATAATTTGATGGTACAATATTTGACCACCATTCTGATCGAAGAATCTTTCCTTCTCTTTCGCCAGCTTCCTTTTCTGATACTCGGCATGCAGAGCAAAGATACAAACCATGAGGAAGATGATGCAGGCAGATATGCCTGAAAATGATGACGGTTAATTACCATCAGTTCAACTAGCCATATTGCCCACATTTGGCTAAAAAACAATGCAACATGTTGAGAGTATATGACATGCATGCAAACTACACTTAAGCTTATAAAACAGGCATAAGAAATGCAAAAGAGCATTTAATTACTATATTAAGTGGTATGAGTGCACAACTGATGTGCAAAGATACAGACCATGAGGAAGATGGTGCTGACGGATATGCCTGGAAATAATGATGGTTAATTACCATCAGTTCAACTAGCGACCTTGCCCACAGTTGGCTAATAAACAATGCAACATATATGACATGCATGCAAACTGCATTTAAGCTTATACACAGGCATAAGAAATGCAAAAAAAGCTTTTCGATTACTCCCTCCGTCCCAAAATAGATGTCTTAGATTTGTCAAATTTTGGATGAACCATTATACTTAATAGTGTCTAGATTCATCCAAATTTTGACAAATCTGAGACTTATATTTTGGGACTGAGGGAGTACTATTTTTAGTATGAGTGCACAACTGATGTGCGCAACTAATGTGCACAATATTATGATCGTTAATTACCTATGGCCATGTTCCGAGCTTTGTTTGGGTCAGCATGAACACATTCTATGTTCTTTGGATCGCTGCTGGTAAATCCTGATGGGCATGAACAGGTGTAGTTTCCCTCGGTGTTTCTGCAATCACCTTTGCAAGGATACAAGGACTGGTTTGGAGGTTTGCACTCATTGATATCTATTATTTCAAGGAAGTAAGAAGAACGTCAACATGAATGAACATAATATCACATTTCATAAACAATAAAGCTGATATAAAGGAAGTAAGTATAGGTTGATGTTGGAGTATGCATATGCGTACCATGGCACCCATCTTGTAGGTAGGGATTGCCCTCATAACCTTGAGAGCAGTTGCAGCGGTAACCGGGGCCGTTAGGCACATCAACGCATGCACTATTCTTGGCTTGGCAGGCATACTGTGGTCCCATTTTGATGGCTTCTGAACAACTTTCATTACCAACAACCCAATCGAGTACCAAAGGGACCCCATCTGCATACTTACTTGCAAAATTTATAGAGTTGATATAGGAACGGTTGAACTTGAACCAGTCCTCCTCAACAACAAATGAGTAGCTGCATGGACTGAAAGACTGGATAGTAGGGCTGTCTAGAAATGGTGAAGATGCTGTGGCAATGGAGCTGATGTTTCCTGGGAAGGAGGTCTCGCAGCAACCCATGCCAACACAATCTGTGCTATCATCTACGCTAGTTGCATCAGTGCAGTTTGAAAAGCATGAGTTGACAGTGAGGAAGTCAAGCTGATTCTTGCCCTTGCTGGATCCCACGGCCAATCCAAGTGTAGCACACCCAATTGCTATAAACTTGTTTTTGTTGTTGGAAAGCTTATGAAAAGGATCCAGAATTAAGCCATCCGGATCGTCACTGCTGCTACTGGTGCCGTTGGTGTAGTTACAATTCCATGATATGTGTGGGTTCTGAACACGAACCTCACCAAGGATAAGATTTATTTCCAGTACCCTAACTTCAGTTGAGGCCAGATATGCCCCAGTCTGATTGCATGTGACATTAAAAGGTTCTTGGAAGCAGTCTTTTCCGGTGCCAAACGGGTACGGGATGCTGACACTGCCACACTTGTCTGGGCAGCCAAGCCGCGACATGCGAATACTCCCAGAGGAGTCAGACCCATAAGCGGTAGTACTATATTGCAGGATTAGGGTAGCAGCAACAAGAAATAAGAGCTTCTGACCTACAAGGCAATGACCAAGACATTTATCATGAACATACAAATATATCTGGTCTGGACGCATTTATAGTAATCGATATGTCAATTGGCTTCACATAAAATAAATAGTACCTACTACAGCATATCGGTAGAGAACGAATGTATGCTTTTTTTATAATTATTTTTATAGTAGTTTAAGCCATTCTCCAAACACTATTCATAGGGAAAATCCTATGACCAGCGATCATTTGAAATATATCAGTAGTTATTTAAGAGCTTAGTCCACTACTTCAAACGATTTGTCTCATCAATCTCCGTAACAGATTGTTTAAAAAAATATACGAGTTTTGTGTGTCTCTCTTAGTTATTCTCTGATTTCAAGTACTTCTTCGCCACACAAGAATTGAAGCAAAAAATTTAATCTAGTTATGAAGAAACAAAAAGATGAAGAATTATGCACTATATGCTGGGTAGAGATGAAAGCAAAGTCACTATTCAGTATTCAGTGCAGACTCATGTTTCTTTCTGTTCTCATTCTAGAACTTGGGGGAGTACCAACTCTGATCCAAAATTCACATTCAGTAGCTTAGTTTCTTATTAGTAACGATAGTATTACATTGGGTGCCTAGGTGTAGAACCACCTCATTCTTGCCCACTACGACACAGAAATTTTAGCGACTCGCAGTACTGGATCTTTTATTTGTTCCCGTTGTTCAAGGACTGTTATCATGTTTGTTCTCTTATATATTTTGAAATCATTTTTCTTTGGGAAATGATACCTATATAAATGAATAACACAAATCCTCGATATAAATGGCCTTCCCCTGATTTGCCATAGGAGAACAGCCTATTCCTTCCATGGGCAACTCAGTGAATTCGATTCCTACATGCCATCATAGTGAAACCTCGGATCCCAGACACTTTTCCCCTCTGATTTCACATTTAAGGAACTCAATTCAAAATATACCTCTATAATCCAGTTAAATGTATTGTTGTTTCAGCGAAGCAAAAAACTACAAACTATACGTGTAAGGGGTGGCTACATCTCTGCTCCAGCCTCCAGGAGAAAAGCTTGAACAATCTAGAATTGACCGCGCTACGGATCTTGTTCTAAGGCTTGAACGACACAAGAAAAACTCTCCAGCAACAGAAGAAAATGCATCCCAAGTCTCGCTGACCGATAAGCAAATGTCTGACAACTAGGGTCCCCCGTACCTTACAGGGCGTGGTAGCCTGAGCGTAGCAGGGTGCGGCAGCCGAATACGGCCGCTAAGGAGGCCGGAGGAGGCGGGTAGTGTCGGATACTCTGATCCGGTCTGGCGGCGCCGGCGCAGGCTGGACTCGCCAGACCTCCGGCCGCTGGTACTCGACAGAGGAGCCCCGAGGTGCTGTATGGGTGGCGGTGCGCAGGTAAAGCGGGCCATCCCATCGGCGTCAGGCATCGCGCCGGCAAAGCGGCGATGTCGGGTGCTTGGCGCAGGATGGGGAATTGGGACGCCGGAGTGTTTCGGGGTAAAATGGTCATTTCCAAAGTGACAGTTTAAAAAACGATAATCCTAGACACCCACGGATGGTTTGGCTTAAACTTCTATGGACTGACGTGCGGTGAATTGATTGGCTGAGTTTTGATCCTCTCCTTAAAAAACAGGCCCACGTTCTGATTTTGTGCCCTGTTTGGTGCCGTCAGTAATTTTTTTATTCCGAGCCATATTAATTGATTTATTTAAATTTATACAAATTTAAGTCAATTAATATGGATCGGAGAAAGTATTTAGAATTTTTTCGTAATTGTAGCATTACTCTTGAAAAAACTATAAAAAATTCATGGATGGAAACTATATGTTACTCCCTCCAACCGTTGACTTAGATTTATCTATATATGAATATATTTAGTTAAATTTTAGTGTTAGATACATCTATATTTAAATAAATTTGAGTCAATTAATATGGGACAGAGGAAGTATTTTTTTTCAAATGGGACAGAATGTGTTACTACTCCTGTGCTAGGTTAAAATTAAAACAAATTTTTTTAGGGGAAATTGCAACTAAGTTATGAAAGTGACAGCGGAAATGCATATTTGATTCCATATACATATACTTCTTTTATTTAAAACACACATATTTTTTTTATTTTTTTAAAAAATACTCGCATGTGTATCTGTACATTCTATGTGCTCAAGTGCGGTTTTACGAAAAAACAAAATGTTTCATGTACTGTGTAAAAACAAAAACATGTTTCGTGGAAAGCCTTATTTTAGCATCGAATTTTGTCATTTTTACACAAGGCACATAAAATGTCTATTTTTCATGAAATAACTTTATACGCATTTAACATGTGAAGATGTACACGCATGTATTTGTTTTGAAATATTTTGACATTTCAAAATTCACTGAAAGTCAAATTCACATAAGTGGAGCGTATGCATCCCAGAGCAAAATAGCCATGTTCGAGGAGTGACAGATATGAAACAGTTGAAAAACTACAAGAAAAGCGGGCCATCCCGTTGGGGTCAACCATCTCTAAAATCTGGTTAAATTTTATAATGTTTAAATGCTAAAGCAATTAGCACTCCTTATTTATGAAACGGTGGTGTCTTTTACTATGTGGGAGACATGCCATATTATTTGGTTGATCCAAACACCTCAAAGTATTTAATATTTCAGTATTTCTTTTAGAAACCAAAGTATTTCCTCAATACTTTAAAAATAATTGGATGCCAAACGGGCCTAACACTCGGAGTAAGCATTGTTTGCTTCTGGCAGTATAAATCATGGTCTGACTAACTGTAAGTCGACTACTGGATTTGAACTTAATTCTCAATCAGGGTGATGATATAATAACTAAAGAAATATTAGTTACAACTTGATTTGCAACTAAAAATACATCGGGAAAGTCTCGATTTTTGCCTTAAAAAAAGATGGAAAGTCTCAATTGCAACCCAGTTACAACTTACAGGACGCATGAATCTCGAGACAAATCTATTTGGCGTGGAGTTGAACTACTAGCTCTAACTTACTTTGGGAGAACTGTATAAATCGACCCAAGGGCGGAGGATAGACTCCGCTCTCTTGGACAAAAAGAAGTAATCATGCTGGTCGTCCATGAGAACGCAGAAACATGTAGACTGTAGTACCTCAGCACACACAAGCAGCTTGCTCTGCACAAGAAATTTAAGTTGTGGTGCATGCACGCCGGCCGGCCGCCGTAGCTAACAAGACAGAGCAACGGAGAGGAATTCGATTCTTACCGGTAACCGGTGAGCAACGACGACAATCCATGGTTGGTTGGCCGGAGCTAGCCAGGGCTAGCGTCGATCGGCCTCGGCCGCCGGCTGGGTCTGGGCTCTGGGGAGAGAGAGAAGCGTACCAGAGAGGTGGACCGCGTTTATATACGACGAGCGAGATAGATGCAGGATAACGAAGGCCAAGTCTTGTCCTCCCCTCCCCTGGATCGCAGCAGCGAAATGGCCAAAACCGTGTTTGGTGACGAGACGGCTAGCTAGCTATGGGCGCCCCGGCCCGGTGCTGACCGCAAGTCGTCGTCGTCGTCGTCGTCATCGTCCCCGGTTATCCGTGTGGGATTTTTCGGAGTCATGTATGCTTTGAGACTGATAGCTCGAATCATCGTTTTGTTACGGTACTATACATCTATAGCACCGAATGTATATATTATAAAAATATATCTTATGGCGATTCTAATAATACTTATATGATATTATAGGTGTTTACATATTTTTTTAATATATTTAATTAAACTTTAACTAAATCTAAAATATATGGTATTTTAAAACAGAGAAAGTACTAGTATAGTAGGCGGCCGGCGGCTTAACCAGGCGAAAAAGCCTGCAGGCCAGAACATGCTCTGCTCGCCTCCTTCTCTTCCTCCACTTGGATTGACGAGAACAAGTCTGCTAGGCTGGTTGTGTGGTGTAGCATCGATCGTCACCCGATTGAGATGGGAAATTTATTATTTTCTCCGACTCATATTAGTCGACTTGGATTTGTCAAAATTAAAATGAACGTATATATTTTTTCCGACTCATATTAGTTGACTTAAATTTGTCAAAATTTGAATGAACCTATATACTAAATAGTGTCTAGATTCATCCAAATCTAAAAAAATCAAAGTCAACTAATATGGGTCGGAGGAAGTATAAATAGTGTCTAAATTCATCTAAATTTTGATAAAGTTGAATCAACTAATATGGGTCAGAGGAAGTAGTATATACTACTACATTTCTTTTGCCAAACACTTACCGGCGCTCACCAATGTCCGACGATCTATGTCTTCATCGGGAGAGTCAAACGGTCTATTTTAGTCTGTTTGAGTCGAGTCACCGACGCTTTTGAATCGTGTTTTGACCCTCCTAAATTGTCCTATTTTGGCCGGCCCAAGAGAGAGACCGGGCAGTCCAAAAAAAAGAAGAGAAAAAAGACCCACACTGTAACTGTCAATTGGGCAGTCTGCTACAATAACCGGACAGTGTTCGCTTCTGTCCGAACAGACCTATGCATGACACAAATCTAATGCCTGAATGGATCGGTTCAGACTGATTTTATCCTGATGGGTCGTACCACCGTGACGCCGAGCTCGGACGGGTTGGGTCTCACGGTAGAGATGCTCTAAGTCCTATTTGTGGTGTGAGTCAACGGTGGATGACATTGTTGCTGTGTTGCACGACCCAATTGGTGATCATACGTGGGGCTAGGGAGCGACCAACTCCAATACCTGAGCACTTAGAGCATCTCCACTCGCCTATCCAGGAGGTCGATTCGGATGCCGAATTTTGGTCCGGACACTGAAAATTGGTCCAGTCGCGTATCCAAGGATCTGTTTTCGGCCGGATTTAGGCCAATTTTAGTCTGAACTATCCAGGTCGAACCCAGGTTTCCGGGTACGCCCTGAAAACGCCGCACTCAGCGAATTCGGCGAAAAAATTCAAAGCGGCGTGTGGACCCGCCGAGTCAGTAACGGAAGCCGAGTCGTCGTCATCCTCGGAACCACGCGGCGACCGCCGAACAATAACTGCCCGTCGCGTCGCCGTTTTACGGCGACACTAACTTTCCGACGTTTCCTCTTTTCCCGCCCTCGCCGCTACACCCCTCCCCGCCCTCGTCGCCCACCTCGGCCTTTATAAGCCGTACCTCCTAGCCGGACATCCTGGAGTGGTCCAGGATGGACTGGAAGAAGGCGGAGCGGCAACGCATCCTCGGCCTGCAGCAATAGGCCGAGGAGCAGGCCGCCCGGCGTCGGGCGTTGTCTGGACGTGAGATCGCCTACCAGGACGCTCCGCTCTACGTCCTCAACGACGACGATGAGGACGTAGGCCTGTCCTTTCAGCCCTGGAGGTGCGACGACTCAGGCCAGAGGAGCTCCCGCCAGAACCAGACGCCGAACGACGACGAGGACGGCGAGGATGACGGCCGCGCCGACCCGGGCTACACGGCGTTCTACAGCAACTTCGGCATGTAGGACGGCGGAGACCACGGCGGCGGCCTTTTTTAAGTTTATTATATATTAGTTTAGTTTAAATTTGATGTAATCCGCCTATATTCGCCCAACTTAATGAAATTCGCACATCTTTAACGAATTTTAGCCGAACTTGAAAACTCGGCCTGGGTACGCGAGTGGGAACCGAAACTAGTTCCCTCCGGCCGAAAAACGGACCAATTTTTGGCATGAGTTCAGCCAACGAGTGGAGATGCTCTTAGATTAGGAGCGATCGGGAGCGCACCCTTGAGATTAGGCTTGCAAAGCTGCATTTGATCAGGTCCGCTTCGTAGACAAAATTCGTTAGCCAAGTTTAAACTTCTTCTTTTTTTTTTCCTTGCTTGAACTTTTTTTTTTTGCCTTAACGGGCTTACATGAGTTGCCGCTTGCAACCCTACTCAAGATGGAGAAAGAGTAGTCACGACAATGGCCACATAGTACGAGGAGAAGGCCGTGTCACTTGGTGCACACCAGAGTCGTACGGGTGGCGCGCGCAGATGGAGCAGGACATCCCATTGGTATCAATCATCTCGCCGGCATGGGTACCCAAACGGTCCAAGAGTGTTCGAATGGGTCCGCGCGGGACATGCATGACGCTCTAACGGTACGATCTATCCGGACTAATCAGGCCGGACCGACTCATTCATGATCCAGATCTGATGCATGGATAGTCTATTCGGACAGACGCGAACACATACTAGCCTAGATGCAGACACACATAGACCTTCTTCTTTTAGACTGGCATGTTCATTTTCGTCTGTTTGAATCGCGCGGCTGGCCGGACAGGCCAGACCACGGTCCCAAATCGACCGCGGCCCTAGTGGAGATTCCCTTAGTTGGAGATAACTTAGCGTAGGTTAGGGAATTGTGACGCCGGAGAGCAATGGAGAGGCCAGGCAGTTAAAATGGTCATTCACAAAGTGATACTCTATAAAGTTAAATGAAAATCATATGGATGGAAAGGATATGTTACTATTTACTCACTCGTACTGTAAAACAATACTCCTATGTAAAATGTTGCAAAACAAAAATTCAATCTAAACTCAGTGGATATGGATCAGAAGTAAATGAAATCGTGGCAGAATTTCCCTTTTTTTTTTGTTAAACAACCAGAACAGCGTATGCTACATGACGGAGCAGCGGAGAGAAACTCTTACCCGTAACCGGTGAGCAACGACGACAATCCATGGTTGGCCGGAGCTAGCGTCGATCGGCCGCCGGCTGGGTCTGCCGTACCAGACAGAGAGGGATCGCGCTTATATATATAAGAAGACGAGGTGGATGCAGGGATAATTAGGGCCAAGTCTGCGGTCGCTGCGGAATGGCCAAAACCGTGTTTGGTGACGAGGCGGCTTAACGTGTGGGATTTTAACGTTGATTTTTCGGCTTCGCGCAAGCAGGGCTGAATTTCAGTCCGAGCTAGCGGGTGGAGTGGGATCATGTTTTTGTTACACGCTGCCGGCCGGCGGGCAAGAAGCTGCATGCTTGGTCTCCCTCCACGTGTATCCACGGGAGCAGGTCTCGCTCCGATGAGTTGATCGCCGCCCGACTTGACGTCCATACCTACTACACCCTCGGATGACATGGAAAATTCGATGCGGTAGTACTTTCTTTCTTCCTCTGTCCCAAATTACTCTGCTCGTTTTAGCTTTATTCAAAGTCAAAAAACATCTTAAAACTTGACTAAACATCTTTGATAGAATAATAATATTTATAATATCAATTGTATACAATATAAAAGTATGTTTTATAGCGAGTCTAACTATAATTATTACATATTTTAGATAATGATATTTTTTCTTATATTCGTAGTCAAAGTTTATAAAGTTTGATTTTGACTATACCTAAAGGGCAGTACTACGCGTCCCCCGGGGGATTTGAGTTTTTTATCCCCCGAGTCCTCGGCCAACCACGTGTCCTCTTTTTTGGGTCAAAATCCCGCTTTTGCTACAAATAGTCCCGTTTTTGCTACAACGTAGCAAAAAACAGTTTTGACCCCGAAAAAAAAAAAAGAACGGACCTCGCCGGAGACATCGCCGGCGACCGTGTAGCAAAAAAGTTGTGCTAATGTAGCAAACCTGACCTCGCCGGAGATCTCACCGGAGACCTCGCCGTAGACCGTGTAGCAAAATTTTTATGCTATTGTAGCAAGAGTACAAAATGTATGTAGCAAAAAAAATGTCATATTGTAGCAACGGTGAGCCTCGCGTGTAGCATCGACAGAGCAACCGTCTCCCTTGTCGTCTCCCTTGTAGCAGAGTGTCGCCGCTGTTGTAGCAGGGCATCGCCGCCCTTGTAGCAGATGCCTCCGCCACTAGTAGCGGAGCATCGTCTCCCTTGTAGTAGAGTGTCACCGTCGTTGTAGCAGACGCCATGTCCGCTCGTAGCAGAGTGTCGCCGCCCTTGTAGCAGATGCCGCCGCACCTAGTAGATGAGCGTCGTCGCCCTTGTAGCAGAGCAGGGCTGGCCCTGTAGCAGAGTGTCGCCGCTGTTGTAGCGGAAGCCATGGCCGCTAGTAGCAAAAGCGCCGCCGCCCCTGTAGAAAGTGCGCGAGATGCAGGCTCCGGCGGCGCGTGGCTGGACGCGAGGTGCAGGCGGCGCTCGGTTGGGGGCGAGATGCCGTCGGTGTGCCTATGTAGCCATGTCGGCCGCCCTGAGTAGGAGCGCCGCCGTGGCTCTGTTGCAGGGCCGGCAACCCCTTGTAGCAGGGAACACCACGCGCCTCTGTAGCAGGGAGGCACAGGGCCGCCCGCCGCTTGCAACACTGCAGGTCCCCATGCTCGTATCACGGTGGCGTTGACTTGCAGCGATGGGGACTGGGAGCTAGCAGTAGCGGCGTGTATTGCTGTGATGGTGGGAACGAGGAAGCCATGCGAGGTGGAGAGGACGAGCACGGCGCGATGTGGGGAAATCTGTGGAGGAGAGAAGGTAGGAGAAGATAAGGTAGGGATCTGCAAGTGCGTTGTCGACGCGGAGTTGTAGCGCGTGTATGCTAGACTCGGACGATGTATTCTACGGGGCGTGCGTACAGCTAGCGAGCGAGCGACCCGGGGGATCGTTTCCTTCGATCCCCCGGGGAAGCCAATCGTTTTCCATACCTAAAACGCAGAGTAATTTAGAACAGAGGGAGTAGTACGTCTCTTTTCGCAAAAGCCCTTGATCGCCATGGTCTAGCCAGAAATCAGGAGCGCGCCATCAGGCTCAAGGAAGTGAAGACGGGAACTACAATGAGCCCCGCTGCACGGCGGGGCATTGACCCTTTTGGTGATCAAATTAGAGAGCACGAGCTTTAAGGGAGTACCCGCGCGAGGCTAGGTTGTCTGTCTACCCGGCCTTTGCGTTTCGGTCCGCATGAACCTTAAAGCATTCCGGACCAAATCCGTGAAAAACTGTCAAATCAGTAGTTTTTTTAAGGGGGCTAGACTAGCGCGAGAAGACACCTCGGCCGCACGCGTGGAAAAGGAGAGGGGGCGCCGTTCCCTTCGCAAACACGCGCCATAAGACCATATACTATGTGTAGCCGGTTCAAAGTAAAAAGGTGTCAGATAAAGAATCACTTCTGTTTTGCTACTATGTATGAACCGCATTATACAGTACCGATGGGTCCTAGTAATAGTAAGAACACGGTTACTTTTTTCTTCTTTCACTACCACTTCCGGTGAGCAGTCTTCTCCCTGTCTCTTTGTATGAATAAATGAATCATTGTTTTATCCATATGAACCGAACCAACAAGTTGGTTCGCTTGTTGTGTCAGGAACAAGGATTCGATGCTCCACTATGTGTAGAATCGATTCAAGGAGGCTTTTGAATCGCTTTTGGTATACATAGTGCATGGCCTAAAGGCGTGTTCGGTAGCCTGTTTTCCTGGTTCTCGTATGAGCCGCGAAGAAATAAGGATCGTTTGGTGTATTGAGTCACATCGTTTTCTTGCGAGTTTTAAAAAAGGCCAAAAATTGGCCCGCTGAAAACGCTCGATTTTGGATGTTTCTCCGGGAACAGACCAACACGAACTTTAAAACGGGCAAAAAGGGAGCAACTTTGGCCCAATGGGTACCGAGTCGTGGCTCCACACGCGTGCAAGACTCTTTATAATTACCATCGCTAATTTCTTCCTTATCCAGTCCTCTGTATAAGCTCGTGAGCTATCCGTGGCCGCACTCGTCTCGCCGGCCACAGGCTCCTCCGCGGCTGCGCTTGTCTTGTCGGCGGCCTCTCTTCGGCCAGTCCCACGAGGAAGGCCCGCCCGGGAGCGTGCTCCGCGTCATCAACAGTGTCACCGGACGCGTCTCTGTCCTCCCCTCCGTCTCCATCAGGGACTACCGCAAGCACGCCCGACTCAACGTCGAGGACCACGGCCGCTCCTTCGAGCTGCTCGTCGTCGACGAACGCCTGTGAACCGAGATCTACGCCTCATGAGACGGTGCTTGGAGCCCCGGCCACATGCCCCACCTCCCGCGAGGGTCCAGGCCGTTCCATGACTCCATGCTCATGGCAATTCGGCTACGATTCAAGGTACCCTAAAGCTGAATCTTCCTCACACGTTTGTTATTCCTCTCTCAGAAGGTAGCTATGGCTTCACCTGAAGCTTGCTCGGGGCGATTCAGCTCCGAATCATCCGTCTTGAGGGCGATTCAACTACGATTCCAACTACCCTAAAGCTGAATCTTCCTCACATGTTTGCTATTCCTCTGCCAGAAGGTATCTATGGCTTCACCTAAAGCTTGATCGTGGCGATTCAGTTACGAATAATCCGTCTTGAGGGCGATTCAGCTACGATTCAAACTATCCTAAAGCTGAATCTTTCTCACATGTTTTCTATTCCTCTCCCAGAAGGTACCTATGGCTTCACCTAAAGCTTGTTCGTGGCGATTCAGCTACGAATCATCCGTCGCGAGGGCGATTCAACTATGATTCAAGCTACCCTAAAGCTGAATCTTCCTCACATGTTTGTTATTCCTCTCTCACAAGGTAGCTATGGCTTCACCTAAAGCTTGCTCGTAGCGATTCAGCTACGAATCATCCGTCTTGAGGGCGATTCAGCTACGATTTAAGCTTCCCTGAAGCTGAATCTTCCTCACACGTTTGTTATTCCTCTCTCAGAAGGTAGCTATGGCTTCACCTGAAGCTTGCTTGTGGCAATTTAGCTACGAATCATCCGTCTTGAGGGCGATTCAGCTACGATTTAAACTACCCTAAAGCTGAATCTTCCTCACACGTTTGCTATTCCTCTCCCAGAAGGTAGCTATGGCTTCACTTGAAGCTTGCTCGTGGCGATTCAGCTACGAATCATCCGCCTTGAGGGCAATTCAACTACAATTCAAGCTACCCTAAAGCTGAATTCCTCTCTCAGAAGGTAGCTATGGCTTCATCTGAAGCTTGCTCGTGGCAATTCAGCTACGAATCATCCGTCTTGAGAGTGATTCATCTACGATTCAAGCTACCCTAAAGTTGAATCTTCCTCACACGTTTGCTATTCCTCTCTCAAAAGGTATCTATGGCTTCAGCTGAATCTTGCTCGTGGCGATTCAGCTACGAATCATCCGTCTTGAGGGTGATTCAGCTACGATTCAAGCTACCCTAAAGTTGAATCTTCCTCACACGTTTGCTATTCCTCTCTCGGAAGGTAGCTATGGCTTCACCTGATGCTTGCTCGTGGCGATTCAGCTACGGATCATCCGTTTAGAGGGCGATTCAGCTACGATTCAAGCTACCCTAATGCTGAATCTTCCTCACACGATTGCTATTCCTCTCTCAGAAGGTATGAAAGGATACAGATGCTGCCTAGAGGGGGGTGAATAGGTGGTTTTAAAAACTTTTCCGAGAGTGGCTTGACAAAGGCGAAAATAAACTAGCATTTACTTTGTCAAGCATAAAACCTAGAACAACTAGGGTTCACCTATGTGCACCAACAACTTATGCTAAGCAATGCAAGCAACAATGTGATAGCAAGATATAGATTACTTCAAGCACAAAGACTATCACAATGTAAAGTGCATAAGTAAAGAGCTCGGGTATAGAGATAATCGAGGCACGCGGGGACGACGATATTTTACCGAGTTCCTCCCAACATGGAGTACGTCTCGTTTGGAGAGGGGGTGGTATCAAACCACTAACGCCACAAAAGGCCTCCCTTATTCTCCGGTGAATCTCGCCCCAACGGGATCGATCCACGCTTCCACTATCGGTGCACTTTTCGGTGGCAACCGGAACCTCTCACAAGGTTGGGGCACTTCTCCACAACTTAATTGGAGGCTCCCAACAAACGCCACAAAGGCCACAAGGTTGGGGCTCTTCTCCACAACTTAATTGGAGGCTCCCATCAAATTCCACCAAGGCCACAACCTGCAACACAACAAACCGTCTAGGGTTCCAAGAACCCAAGAGTAAAAAGCTTCTCAACTTTCACTCACCAAATCATCCGGGGAGAACTCAAACCGATGCACCAAATGCAATGGCAAGGACACAAGAAGTGTTAAAATCCTTCACTCCCAAATTGCACCAAAGCTATAAAAGCTTATGGGGGAATAAGAGAGGAAGAACAATGGAGGAAATCCACAAAAGACTCCAAGATCTAGATCCCAATATGTTCCCCTCACTTAGAGGGGAGATTGATTGGTGGGATTGTAGATCTAGATCGCCTCTTTCAAATCCCTCAAGAATATGCAAGAATCGTAGGAGGGGTTGAGAGGAAGCAAGCTCAAGAAGGTCAACAATAGAGGGGAAAACTTGCAAGATTAGTTGAGGAACCATTGGGGAAGAAGGCCTCTTATATAGGTCCCTCCAAAATCCAACCGTTGCAGCCCAAAAACGCGATTTCGGTACTACCGGACTTTTTCCCGGTACTACCGGACTTTCCCGACACTACCGGACATTCCCTGGGGTTCCTGGGGCGCCAAACGCATTTTTCTCTGTGCTCCCCGGTACCAAAATGCGGTACTAACGGACCCTGGTACTACCGGATCCTGGTCCGGTACTACTGGTCATCACAGAACAAAAACAGCCATAACTTTTGCATCCGGACTCTGATTTCGATGATCTTGGGATCGTTTCGAAGAGGACAACAACCTCTACAAGATAATGCAAAGAAACATCATAGTACAGCAAGGGAGGATATATCCAAATGACGGAGTCAAAAACCTTCTGCCGCTCTAAGTACTAAAATGCGGTACTACCGCTTTTTGGTACCTAGCCCGACAGTGGCTTTTGGCAACTTGTAAAAAACCTTCTGTCGCGCTAGGTACTAAAATGCGGTAACCTAGGAGGGTAGTGGAATTTGGAAACTTGCCAAAACCCACTGCCGCGCTAGGTACTAAAATGCGTACCTAGGCAAATTCAAACCGCTATAACTTTTGATTGGTAACTTTGATCGACCCGATTCCAATTGCGTTGGAAAGAGGAAGACATGAGCTACCCTATAAAAGGTGAAAATATTGGTTATCACCAAGTGAAAATGTATCATGTATAATAATGTGAGATACCTCACTTGGTGAGAAACCGAAAAGCCGCCAAGATCAAAATTGCAACAAGATACAAACGGAAGATCTGATTTTGATGAACAAGAGCTTGTTATGGAAATTACCACAAGCTCTATATCCTCACATGGATAAGACCAAATAACTACCAAATATGATGATGCAAATGTTTGATCTCTCTCCGAACGATTTGATCGAGTTACTCATTCGAGAGCCCCTCTTAATAGTACGATTATCTATCCTAAACCCGGTCTTCCACTAACAATATGAGACCGGCAAAAGGGAAAACCTATCAAGATTATACCTTTGCCTTGAGCATTCCACTTGAGCTTTATGTAGACGATCTTTCCCTATTCAAGATGGAACGACTTTTTTTGATTCCTCATCATCGATCCATGTTCACCGAGGATGGCAAGCATCAAACATGAGATCTTCTATAGATGGTGCATTTTGAGCTTACGCAACACATGTTCTTCTCATTTCATCTATCTTGAAGCCAACACATGCTCCAAGCAATGCCAATGGACAATTCCTACAAGTACAACTTAATACACACATTAGTCCATAAAGATTGTCATTAATTACCAAAACCACACATGGGGGCCCACATGTTCTTTCAAGGTAGCTATGGCTTCACCTAAAGCTTGCTCGTGGCGATTCAGCTACGAATCATCCGTCTTGAGGGCGATTCAGCTACGATTTAAGCAACCCTAAAGCTGAATCTTCCTCACACGTTTGCTATTCCTCTCTCAGAAGGTAGTTATGGCTTCAGCTAAAGCTTGCTCGTGGCTATTCAGCTATGAATCATTCGTCTTGAGGGTGATTTAGCTACGATTCAAGCTACCCTAAAGCTGAATCTTCCTCACACGTTTGCTATTCCTCTCTCAGAAGGTAGCTATGGCTTCACCTGAAGCTTGCTCGTGGCGATTCGGCTACGAACCATCCGTCTTGAGGGCGATTCAGCTATGATTCAAGCTACCCTAAAGCTGAATCTTCCTCACACGTTTGCTATTTATCTCTCAGAAGGTAGCTATGGATTCATATGAAGCTTGCTCGTGGCGATTTAGCTAAGGATCATCCGTTTGGAGGTCGATTCAGCTACGATTCAAGCTACCCTAAAGTTGAATCTTCCTCACACCATTGCTATTCCTCTCTCTCAGAAGGTAGCTATGGCTTCACGTGAAGCTTGCTCGTGGCAATTCAGCTACGAATCATCCGTCTTGAGGGCGATTCAACTACGATTCAAGGTATCACAAAGTGTGATTCCGCCTTACATTTGCATGACGGGCATGTATAACTAAGATCTCACAAGTTTTACATGTCTCTACTTTACAGTCTATGATGAGATGCCAGGTGATGCTGGCGGCGGCCTCCTAATCTTCGTCGACATGTTATTGCTCCTCCCGGTAGTTAGAGGTTTATAAGATTAGAGATGAGAAATTATCCTTGCGTATCACAACCAAATAGCCTAAATTCTTCTCCAAAGACTAAAAGCACACAACCAAACAAAGTGGCCAAAAGTGCTCTAGTGGGCCCGGAAACTAAAATACAGAGAACCAAATAAAGTGTCAAAGTTGGTCCAAACCAAATCTCGCCACATGCAACAACCAGCAGGCCAAATGACAAAAACGAGAAATATTGAGCTGAGCAACCAAACACACACTAAATCTCTCGGTCTCCTACCCCCTCCTATGGCTACTCGACCAGCCGATGCTTCGGTATGTCAACCTACGGCTGCTTCTGCCGACGTTGTTCAATTCTCTGCTGCTACTGTAGTTAACCCAGCTTCTGCTGCCTCTGATGTTGTTGAACCTACTGCTCTTATTGTTCAACCTGACGCTGATGTTGTTCAAATTGCCGTTGTTGATCTTGTTCAACCTGATGGTAGTACTCAACCTACAAAAGCCACCATTATTACTGAGTTACTGCAACTCGGTGAATTTGATTATTATTCATTATCATCAACTTCGTCTTAGTGTGGCAACTGCATCCACCTTCTGGTGCCTTCTCTGCCTCTCCTCTCTTCCCTCTCATGGTCACAATGGGAGTGTCAGAGACAATGTGTGTGCTTTGAATGGAGCTGTTGCCGAAGAGTCACGTCGTTCTTGATGTCAATGTCGAGGTAGCCGATGATGTAGTAGCCATGATAGATGACTATGTCCATGCGTACGAACCCCAGATGCACACAAAAAATGCGTATGACCGAGTTGCAATACATAATGTTTGCACCTCGTGGAAGTCGGGGTGATGTTTTATGCCCTGAAGGTGCAAATATCATGAAAAAGGGTGAATTTTCCATAACCCGATAACTATGCAAACATCAGGAAAACTAGGACTTAAATAAATCTTGTAATGACCAATCTCTAACTTCTACTCCCTCCGTTTAGAAACATAAGATGTTTTAGATTTGTGAAGAAGATGTATCTAGACATCTTTTAGTGTATACAAACGGAGGGAGTACATTAACACTTGGTACAACAAGTACACAGGAGGACCATGGATAGTGGTAAGACCAGAAGCTCCAAGTCATGGTGTAATAACCAATTGAAACTATCTGGGTGTCTCAATACCCATTCCAGTCATGTGTGACACCGTCGAGAATGCACTCGACGATGGAGGATCCCAATGCGCCGAAGCTGCAGATGACAAGCGCACGACCGAATGCTCCATTGCAGTATGCTCCAGCACCAGTTTTTTCCTCCAGGTGCTTCGCAGGGCCTTCAGCTTGTCGGCCACCTGGATCATGGAAGGCCTATCTTCGTTACAGGGAGCCAAGCACATCCTTGCCAGATCGGCGACTTCTCCGAGCAGTGTCTCCATACCAGCATGCACTATGCTCGCGTCAAGGATGCCCGTGAGGTTCCCATCTTTCACCGCGAGCAGGAAGGATGACACCAGGCTCTTCCCTTGCTTGGGGCCATCGTGATATATCCTGTCTTCCCTGTGATCAGCTCCAGTAGCACGACCCCGAAACTGTAAACGTCGCTCTTGTCCGTGAGCTGCTTCTCCTGCAGGTACTCGGGGTCTAGATAACCCAAGGTGCCCTGCACCAATGTCATGAACTGAACCTCATCCTTGGGAAGCGTCCTTGACGCCCCAAAGTCGGTCACTTTCGCCATGTAGTTGTCATCCAATAGAATGTTCATGGACTTGAGATCTCCATGGACAATAGGGTGGTTTGTGGACTGATGCAGATAGGACAGTGCTTCCGCTGATTCTTGAGAAATTCTGAGACGGGTGTCCAGTGAAGGAGACGGACTTCCAGAGTTACGATGGATGAACTCAAAGAGAGTGCCATTCGAGATGAACTCATAGACCAGTATGGGGACCTCCACCTCCAAGCAGCACCCAAGAAGCCTGACCACATTCCGGTGGTTGGTCTGTGAAAGTATAATAATCTCCTGCACGAATTCATCGGTTTCAGACACGTTCATGAGCTTTGAGCGTTTCACGGCTACTACCCTGTCATCCTTGAGAATGCCCTTGTAGACAGTGCCGTGACCACCCTTGCCCAGTTCTCTGCTCTCGTCAAAATCATTTGTAGCCTTCTTCAGCTCTTCTTGAGTGAATATCTTCAATGTATCGACTTGCTTTGACATAATTTGCTGGTACAATATTTGACCACCATTCTGATCGAAGAGTCTTTCCTTCTCTTTCGCCAGCTTCCTTTTCTGATACTCGGCATGCAGAGCAAAGATACAGACCATGAGGAAGATGATGCAGGCAGATATGCCTGAAAATGATGACGGTTAATTACCATCAGTTCAACTAGCCATATTGCCCACATTTGGCTAAAAAACAATGCAACATGTTGAGAGTGTATGACATGCATGCAAACTACACTTAAGCTTATAAAACAGGCATAAGAAATGCAAAAGAGCATTTAATTACTATATTAAGTGGTATGAGTGCACAACTGATGTATGCAGACCATGAGGAAGATGGTGCTGACGGATATGCCTGGAAATAATGATGGTTAATTACCATCAGTTCAACTAGCGACATTGCCCACAGTTGGCTAATAGACAATGCAACATATATGACATGCATGCAAACTGCATTTAAGCTTATACACAGGCATAAGAAATGCAAAAAAAAAAAAGCTTTTCGATTACTATTTTAAGTAGTATGAGTGCACAATATTATGATTGTTAATTACCTATGGCCATGTTCCAAGCTTTGTTTGGGTCAGCATGAACACATTCTATGTTCTTTGGATCGCTGCTGCTAAATCCTGATGGGCATGAACAGGTGTAGTTTCCCTCGGTGTTTCTGCAATCACCTTTGCAAGGATACAAGGACTGGTTTGGAGGTTCGCACTCATTGATATCTATTATTTCAAGGAAGTAAGAAGAACGTCAACATGAATGAACATACTATCACATTTCATAAACAATAAAGCTGATATAAAAGAAGCAAGTATAGGTTGATGTTGGAGTATGCGTATGCGTACCTTGGCACCCATCTTGTAGGTAGGGATTTCCCTCATAACCTTGAGAGCAGTTGCAGCGGTAACCGGGGCCGTTAGGCACATCAACGCATGTACTATTCTTGGCTTGGCAGGCATACTGTGGTCCCATTTTGATGGCTTCTGAACAACTTTCATTACCAACAACCCAATCAAGTACCAAAGGGACCCCATCTGTGTACGTACTTACAAAATTTGTAGAGTTGATATAGGAACGATCAAACTTGAACCGGTCCTCCTCAACAACGAATGAGTAGCTGCATGGGCTGAAAGCCTGGATTGCAGAGTTTCCTAGTAATGGTGACGTTGTGGTGCCAAAGGAGCTGATGTTTCCTGGAAAGGAGGTCTTGCAGCAACCCATGCCAATGCACTCTGTGCTATTGTCCAAGCTACTTGTGTCATTGCAGTTTGAATAGCATGAGTTGACAGTGAAGAAGTCAAGCTCATTCTTGCCCTTGCTGGATCCCACGATATATCCAAGCGTAGCACACCCGATTGCTATAAACTTGTTTTTGTTGTCGGAAAGCTTATGAAAAGGACCCAGACTTAAGATATCCTGACCACTGCTGCTACTGGTGCCGTTGGTGTAGTTGCAATTCCATGATATGTATGGGTTCTGAATACGAACCTCGCCAAGAGTAAGATTGATGTCCAGTACCCTAACTTCAGTTGAGGCCAGATATGCCCCAGTCTCATTGCATGTGACATTAAAGGGTTCTTTGAAGCAGCCTTTTCCAGTGCCAAACGGGTACGGGATGCTGATGTTGCCACACTTATCTGGGCAGCCAGGCCGCGTCATGTGGATGCTCTCAGAGGACTCGGACCCATACGCAGTAGTACAATATTGCAGGATTAGGGTGGTGGCGACAAGTAATAAGAGCTTCTGATCTATAAGGCAATGACCAAGAAATGTATCATGTACATATAAATATATCTGGTCTGGACGCATTTGTAGTTATTGATAAGTCATTTGGGCCTCACACCAAATAAATAATGCCTAATACAGTGTGTGACCCATGATGTAATCTTTTGTAAACTCTGCACTCAAATAATTTAATAAAGGGTCGTATCGATGCAGAGACCGGAGCTTAGTCTCCTTTTCGAAAAAAAAAAGCATATGGGTAGCAAACAGATATCTTTTTTTTCTTTTAGAATAAGTTTAAGCCATTCCTCCATACACCATTAATAGGGGAAATCCTATAACCACGATTGGACTATATCAGTATTTACTTAGGGCATGTCCAATCAGGAGTGCTTATCCAGACGCTAGCAGAGAAAAAGGAAATGTCATCAATCTAAATAATAATTGAAGCGTCCCCGTTCCTCTCAAAGCTTGATGCTAACAGTAGACGCAAAAGTAACTACCTAGCCAGCTGTTGCCGCCTCTTGCTCTCCTTGCTTCACGTCGTACAGAACAAAAATAGGCTAAGCATCCACCTCCTTTTTTTTTTTTCCGTCGCTGCCGCATAGAAGGTAGCATTTTCGTTAAAACATAACTGCCGATCGGCTGGGATTAGGACCCTGGTGTCCGGCCTAAGATCCTCCCATCGTACATGCATGCCCTTTAAGAGCTGGTCCACCACTAGAAAAGATTTAACTCGTCACTATCTGTATCAGATTTGTCGAATAAATGTAATGCACGTGCTAGGAAGTAAAACGCGAGATTTTAACATCTCTCTTGGTTATTCTCTGATATCAAGTCCCTTTTTCAGCACACAAGAAGTGAAGCTCAAATTTAATCTAGGTATGAAGAAACAAAAAATGAAGAACTAATTCACTATGGTGGGTGGAGATAAAAAGGAGTAGCTATCCAGTATCCACTGCAGACTCTATGTTTCTTTCTGCTCTCATTCTATAACTTGTCAGGGGAAGCACCACCTCTAATCCAAAATAACCTTCAGCAGCTTGTTTCAGTTTGCACATGCTTGTAGTTTTGGGACTTGGGATAAAGTATCTCTATTGTACTCCCTCCGTTTCAAAATATAAGATGTTTTAGCTTTGTGAAGCAAATGTATCTAGACTTCTTTTAGTATCTAGGTTCACTGAGGTTTAGAGTGAATCTACACACTAAAACAAGTCTGGATACATTTTATTCACAAACCTAAAACATCTTATATTTTGAAACAGAGGGAGTAGTTGCTTATGGATACATTTTTGTTAAAAACTTGGGCACACAAGAGAAGGAACATGGACAAAACATATATGCTGGGTGCTTACATCTGTGCTCGAGGAAAGAAGCTTGTAAACGATCCCGAACTGAAAGAGCTACAGGACTCCTAATTTCTCCCAAGGCTCGGATTAGTTTGCAGTGTACCTACCTTACATTACAGGACCTGGTGGCCCCGAGCCGAGTACGGCCGCGGAGGAGGGCGTAGTGCGCAAGACGCCCAAGGATGCGAGGCCTGCGGGCAGTGTCCGATCCGACGTGCCGGCGCCGGTTGGAGGAGCCAGACCTCCGGCCGCGGGAACTCGCCAGAGGCGGAGGAGGGCCCCCGAGGCTCCGTGCTGGTGGCTGTGCGCAGCTGGGGCGGGCCTCCCTTTCCATCGGCGCCAGGCATCTCGCCGGCGGGGCGGGTTCGATCAGGTGGGGGATTGGACGGGGCGCGACTTGGTTTCGGTGTACATTGGTCGTTGTGAAACACCGAGAGTCGTATGCAGTCGTTGCTGTGCGAGGGAGAACCGTGTGAGATCGCGCGCGCTTCTTATAAGACCCAGTTCTTTCGGCACAAGCCGCCCTTCCCCTAGCTTTCTGGGGAAGCCGGTCTAAAAATTTTGCGAGGCTTCCAAAATAGTTAAGGCTAAACAAATTTGAAAGCCTCGCACATTTTCTAAACCGGCTTCCCCAGGAAGCTGGGGGGAGAACGGCTTCTTGAAGAAGCCTTCAAAAGAACTGGGCCTAAGTGTGGGTGTGGCGATGAGGGGGAGGAGCTGACCGCAACCCGGCAAAGTCATCGCCGTCGCCTTGACTACTGTATAATTTTTGTGCGAGTACCGTTGATTTGTTCAGCACTATACTACTACATTTCGGGCCCGGAAGCCGTCGCGTCAGGGTAGTTAGTAGGCAGCTGCTGTCTGGGTCTGGCCCAGGGTCAGGACTCAGGACTCAGGAGTCACCGATTCAAGTCTCCGGCTACTACTACTTTCTTAACAACACACACCATGTGATGTGATGTGACGTGCAGACCTATCCGGAAAATCCAGTGCAGTGCAGTGCACTGCGAGAGGAAATTCCTGTCTCGGATATTGGACAGCTATATATCCCACCGGCTCGCGTGATGCTCAGCTCCCGCCACAAACGACTCTGCTTTGTTAGACACGTGTGTCCTAGTGCTAATGGAATCTTTGGCAATTCTATACTTGGGTCTAAACGGTGGAGAGATTAAGGCTAGCTAAGAAAATCTTTAGAGGTTTCACTCAATGCTAAGAGAATTTAATGGCACAACGGCCTACTTGTCATTGGAAAGAAAGACCCTTTTTTCTCTTGCTTTTTGGATTTCTTTTTTTAACAAATATGACCTTCTGGCAATTCGCCATCACCAAAAATACTCCCCTCGCGTCGCAAAAGCCAAAAAATGCCCTGGCGAGAGGCTAAAAAGGTTCCTTCCGCCACAAGGGCTGGCGGGATGTCCCTTCCGCCTTTGGCGGTGGTGGAATGACGCCGTGGGGCCTACCAGCGCGAGCGCCAAGTCGAACCTCCCCGCTAGCCCGGCAGTGGGGCCCACCTCATCCCTCCATTTCCCCTGGTGGAAGGAACATCCCGGGAGGTGACACGTGTCGCCTTTTCAGCCTCCCGCCAGGGCATTTTTGGCTTTTGCAGCACGAGGGGGGTATTATTGGCATGGCGATTTGCAGAGGGTCATATTTGTAAAAAAATCTGCTTTTTGCTCTGGACGATGCGACCATTTTCTATCCTAGCAAGAGAACACCACTGTAGCAAATTTTTCTCCGAGGCAATTGTCAGCTTTACCGCTAGACATATGTCTAAACAGGCTCCTAGAAATATTATGCCAAACTATACAAATTTAGGACTTATTATACTATTGTTGATGATTATTAATAGATCGATGGAATTTCATAAATTTTAGTTTTTTCTACAATCCTTAAATCTCATCGAAAGCTCACATATGTGTGGCGAAAAAATGGGTGCTAAATTTAGTCTCACACAAAAAGTTAGTGAAGAGTTGCATCACCTCATAAAGAAGAGTGTCCGATCACTATAAGTGACGGATACATGCGCACTCCTCCTTATCCGTCGCTCGCCACAACGCGCCGGATTTCGGGAATGGGTCTCGAACCATGCTTATTTTTGCTACTTAGAAAAATCTGCGAGTTTGACGGGCGCATCATGCCTAGTTGATCATGGGCTATTGTAACTAACCCGAAGCAGAGTGTGCAACATGGACCGGGATCCTTGTACCCGTTAGGTATCTTGAGCTACTCTATATAAATACTTGCACCACCTGCGCCATAGTACACACTACTAGGGGTTTATCACCTATCGCCATAGTACACACTGCTAGGGGTTTGTCACCTATCTTCTTCCATTGACATCGTATCCTACTCCATCCCGAGCACCTGCATATACCGGCGAACAGGAGACCGTTTCTCCAAAACCACTATCTTTTATGATCTTGTAGGGTGTTGAATAAAAGAGCAATTTACCAAGCGAATTATCCATAAGAAACGCTAGATAAAACATGATTAGAATAATAGATAATATACTAATTATGTGAAATAGCGAATATATATTAAGACATATAACCAAACAAACTGCAAGGCATAAAACTTTAGATGCGACCAGAACAAGATTGAGAAAGAAAATATACATGGCAGTAGCAGAAGAGGAACCGCCGGCGTTGGAACCGTCGTTGGCCATGTCGTCGAGGAAGAGGGTGCTGATGTCGGGGAAGAAGTCCTCGTCGGGGAAGATGTCGCCGTAGTCGCTGTCCGTGAGGGAGTCCATGACGAAGCCAGTAGTCGCGCCGATAGCGCTCCCTAAAAACCTTATCGCCCTTCTCCCGTACAGGACTCGGAGCAGCGGGGTCTCGGAGGCCTACTGTCCCGGCTCGCGGTGCACGCCGCAAGACAGGATGGGGAAGATCTAAGTAGCACAGTGTGGCATCCCGCAAAACCACTACTAGAAAATCGCGTTGAATTTGTGCATTGCATCGTCATCATCATATGTTGTTTGTCAAAAACTATTTTTCGCAAGCCCGTTTTGTTTTCCAAACGCCCCATCTTAATTCAAATGCAAAGCCCGGTCTCCAGATTATTTTTGTTTGAGTGCTATCGGTTTGCAAACGGTGTTAACAAAACAAATAAAAATTATATTATTTTTAGTGGGGCAGTCAGATCGACCCGAACGACCACCCCCAGGATTTTAAATCGGTCCAACCAGTCCCACCCCTTATTCCTAAACCTACCAACTAATCTACCCCAACCCAGCCTCCACATCACCCTACCCAATCCCGAGTTGCCACCTCACCTCTCCTCTCTCCCTCACCCTATCCCACACAGCCACCTAACCCTGCCCCACCCTCTCTCCTCACCACACACGCCAGCACACACACTGCACCCACGCGCGCGCGCCCCAGCCCCACACGCAGCAGCACACGCCGGCACCCACCGCACCCCTGGCCCGCACCCTGGCCCACGCCCCGACCCCCCCTCACCGACGGCCGCGTCCTGCCCCTCCTCTGGCCGCGCTCCGGCCGACCCCGCCTCGCCGCCCTCGCCCCGGTCCCGTGCTCGCCCCTGCCTCCTACCTCCTGCCGCGTCCGCGCCACCGCCCCGTTCGGCTCTACTCCCCGCTAGCCGCCGCCCTCCGCTCGCCCGTGCCCTCCTCGCCGCTCCGCCGTCCACCGGGTCCCCGTCGAGCTCGCCCTCACCTGCCGCCCTCGCCGGTCCTCCTCCCTCCGGCGCCACCCGCTCGCCCCACCTCCCCGCGTCGCCTCCCTTCCGCGCGCGCTCGCGAGCCTCCGCCGCCGGTCCTCCTCCCGGCCCGCATCTCTCCGTCTCGCTCGCGTCCGACGCCGCCTCGCCGCCCATCCTCCACCGCCCAGCGCGCGGCCTCGACCCCCCTGCCGCGGCGTCGCCTGCTCGCCCGCGTCCTCTGCCCCGCCACCGGCCGCACCTTCCCCCAGGCTCCGCCGCCTCCTGCAGCCGCCTCTGCTGCGCCGGTTTTCCGCCGCCGTGGCTGTCCCTGCGACCGCTCTCGTGAGCCCTCCAACGCCGGCCTCCTCGCCTCCTGCACAGAGCCGCCGGCGGTTTCCCCGCTGTCCGGAGCCGAGCATGATGCCCCTACCTGTTGTCGCGTCTCTCTGTGCTGGCCATCGACCTTGTAGACGAACCCAAACACCCGGCGCCATCCGAGTTCGACATCGCCCACTACGACGCCGAGGACGCCTAACCGAAGGGACAAGATCGCCACATGGACCCTCAAGATCTTCTTCGGTACCGAGGACGCGAGAATTTTGAACCACCAAGATCGACATCATCGGCCAGATCCGATGAAATCCCCGACGCCCACACGAGTTTGCCATCGACAGCAAAGTCGGAGTCCAAGTTTTTCCTTCATGGAAGCTAAGCACACCGAACCCGGAGTTCGCCACACAGATGCCAAGATCTCCTGACGCCGAGACTCAAGTCCGACACCGACAATCGAAGCCGGAACCGACAATTTTGCCTACACGGACACCGTGCGACAAGTACTCCTTCCCTCGGACGCCGAGCCCGGACCCGATGACCGCCAAGATCGCCACGAGAACGACAAGTACTTCATCCTGAATGCCAAGACCGACTCGATGGCACGGACCCGACAAGATCGTCGCGACGACAAGAACGGCACCGACCGAAACAAACCCGATGCGCCCCGGCACGGAACCAAGCCCTTCTACCCGAACGCCAAGACCTACCCCGATCCGAAGACCCTAACCCTGGACCCCGAGACCGAACCCCGAACCCCGGAACCAAGATCGCCGAACCCTAATGTGTGAACCTTTTCCCGAGCCCCTATTTTATAAATGCTAAATATAAAACTTGTCGCATCTTAATTGTTCATGCATGCATATTGTCTTGTGGTTTGGGGGCCTTATGCCGATTCACCTAATAATTAAATATGGGGCCCATATGCGGGCAAATCTAGTCTCATATTGGCCTCATTTAAATTGGTGTAGCGAACCCGGTACTATCTTTTGCCATGCTAAAACAACATTTAATTTGCGGGGTAGCTAAATAACTTGAACCATTTAATTAATTGTCGGGACCCGGTTCCACTTAATATGGCCTAATTGCATCGCACCTTTGCCATGTCATCCATCATACATGCATCATGCTGATCTTCTGCCGTTGTATTAAATATTGCATCCGGTGTTTCTTCTAGTGTTTTGTTTCTTCGCGGATAAGGCCGTTGAGTTGATGTGAGCTTCGTCCCGATCTTCGGTTGAACCTTCGACAATGTTTTTAGGCGAGCATCCCCCCCTTTCTACCTATCTTATTTTATAGTCTTTATTCCCTCATGTTGATCTATTGCTATCTGTATTGCGATGCTCTAGTTTTTCGTACCCGTGATATCCCTTGCAGCCTTATATTGCCTTGGACACATCCTATTACCTGTTGTTTGGTAGATAGTTGGACTTGCGCGTCGTAGTCGCTTGCTCAAGTGCTGTTGTGTGTCGTCCAGTGCCACAGTTGTTGATGTATTGCCGCATGTTGATGTTGGAGATGATCATAGTTTTACTTATCGTTCACTTTAATTTCTGTTTAACAACTAAAATTGAAATAAGCAGAGGCATCGGTGGGTGATAGAAAATATTTGGTTTCCGAACGCCCACTTGTGTCCCGTAAGACCCCGAGTACTTGATACCTGTTCCTTGATTTATCGCGCTATCCACATCCGGGAGGTATATGGGACCCCCCTGAGCCAGAGCTTGATTCAGTCTTATTTCTTGGGGCCACAAACTAGTTTGAGGTTTTATTTACGATCCTGTACTTATGCCATGCTACTTATGTATTTACGATTGTGCGAGGAGCACACTGTACTGTTTAGGATCGGGACACGATTCCGCGGTGTCGACAAGCCCAGTTTTGGGTTCCCAGTCGTTCACAGCCGTCCACCCAAACCTTGAGTCCGTCTCGGAGCTTGCTTACTTCGTTGCGGGTGTACTTCAAGGGGTGGCCCCCTGAAATATTTCTGAATCCTGTGATTGTTCAGTCGTGAAAGCCTCGTTGGGTTTTGATTTGGTTTTTCCGAGGTTGATCGAGCGTGTGTTGCTATTGGTGCACCCCGGCCGGGTAAAACTTTCTGAAAGCCGTGTCCGCGGATATGGACGACTTGGAGCACAGTATCTCGATCATAGACAAGCATAACTAAAGTTTACTGCTATCAATTTGACTATAAGATGACTAGTAATCAGCTTCACTATAATGGAATGGCTAAATAATACTGCCCACATTTGCTTGCTTGGATTGTCGCTTACGACCATTGTATCTGACTAGTAAGTGTTGCAACTACAACGGAATGGCTGAATAAAAGTACCAACAACTGCTGGGTTTAAGGGTTATCTCATGCTAATTGTATCTGACTAGTAAGTGTTGCCACTATAACGGAATGATTAACTAAAAGTGCCCACTGCTTACTCTATCAGGATGATTATCTAAACCTGACTAGTAAAGTGCCGCAACTATAACGGAATAAGTAAAACTGCCAACCGTGTGAGTTCCTTGGTTGACTTCCTCGTTTGGTCTCGAGGGGAAATACCAGGATGGGTTTGTTTGGTGTTAGCTTCAGGTTGGATCCGAATAGGTCTTTCTTACCCCTCTCTGATTGACGCCAGTTGTATCGAGTCTCTATAGGTTGTTTAGTGCATGCTGCCGCTGCCGCTTCAGTCCACCATACCTATGTAGGCGAGGACCGCCGAATTCTAGCCTCGCCGTGTACTGGCCTCAGTACTGACGCTCCTTCTTTTTCCTTTGCCCTTTGTCGGTACCCCTTTTGTTTAAGCAGGTTGAGATCGACGTCGTTAGCAGGGTTACCCTTCCGGCTTGGCCTGGGCAGGGTTATGGACGCCATTGGTTATTCTTCAGGGCTCTTAGCCCCATTTGCATCTTGTCCGTAGCTGGACGCTCTATCGTTTTCAAGGTGATTTGGATCTTTGTATATTATATCTGTATTCTTGACTCTTTGAGTCGCTGTTATATATCTGTTCTGTGGGTCCCATCGAGGACTGTTGTGTAATGTTATTACTTCGTTTTCCACCCGCACGAAAGTGCCTGGTGGGCACCTTCGAATCGTTTCTATGCGGGTTTGGCGAGTTTCGCTAAAACTTGCATAGGTCCGATTCTGAGGGTGTTACAGAGTGGTATCAGCGCTCAGCAGTTGCGATACCCCACAAGTCCAGCCTGTAGGATAACCTAGCTAACGGCCGAAGTAGAGTGTCAAAACTATTTTTGAAAATAGGTTGGATAGTTCTGATTAGGTCTGATTTTACTCCTTACCCCTCTGCTATTCTCCTCTTATCTCCACGTGTTTTGAATCCGCTCTCTTCTCTCTCTTCGAGTCCAGGATCTCTCGTGGTTGGGTTTCCGTCGTACCTTCAGGGTTTCGCTTCCTCCTCCGATAACGGTGTTCTGCCATCCGGTGTTCCAGCTGCCTGATGAATCCGTCTACGGTGTTACCATTCTTTGTTCTTTGTTTGTGCCTTCCGGTGTTTTCCGACGCGACGAAGTCTTCTACATCAGATCTGATGAGAATGTCCATCCCTGTTTTGTTCCGACCCTCGTTTGTCAAGATCTTCAGTCTGATTCCGAGAATGGTTGCACTCTTTTCTACTGATTGTGCGGAGTAATAGTTTGGGTGCGTGATGGATTGGCCCCCATGCCGACTACCCTTTCTATTCGCTTTTGTACATTGTAGTGGATGAGAATGCATCGGTCCTCTCTTCTATCGAAGATTAGAGGTGGCTTTATTTGTTGATACCTCTACCTTTGGCCTTTGTTTCCGGAGTGTTCTCTCGACGACCACGGACAACGACCTCTTGTTAGTGGTGTCGCGAAGATCTACATGATGCGAGAAGACGTAGACCGCCGACCTTCCTTTCGGTACCATGAGGCGGATCTCGAGGGCGAGATCCCTTGTTAGTGGTGTCGAATTGTGGCATCCCGCAAAACCACTACTAGAAAATCGCGTTGAATTTGTGCATTGCATCGTCATCATCATATGTTGTTTGTCAAAAACTATTTTTCGCAAGCCCGTTTTGTTTTCCAAACGCCCCATCTTAATTCAAATGCAAAGCCCGGTCTCCGGATTATTTTTGTTTGAGTGCTATCGGTTTGCAAACGGTGTTAACAAAACAAATAAAAATTATATTATTTTTAGTGGGGGCAGTCGAACGGGCCAGATCGACCCGAACGACCACCCCCAGGATTTTAAATCGGTCCAACCAGTCCCACCCCTTATTCCTAAACCTACCAACTAATCTACCCCAACCCAGCCTCCACATCACCCCACCCAATCCCGAGTTGCCACCTCACCTCTCCTCTCTCCCTCACCCTATCCCACACAGCCACCTAACCCTGCCCCACCCTCTCTCCTCACCACACACACCAGCACACCCACTGCACCCACGCGCGCGCGCCCCAGCCCCACACGCAGCAGCACACGCCGGCACCCACCGCACCCCTGGCCCGCACCCTGGCCCACGCCCCGACCCCCCCTCACCGACGGCCGCGTCCTGCCCCTCCTCTGGCCGCGCTCCGGCCGACCCCGCCTCGCCGCCCTCGCCCCGGTCCCGTGCTCGCCCCCGCCTCCTACCTCCTGCCGCGTCCGCGCCACCGCCCCGTTCGGCTCTGCTCCCCGCTAGCCGTCGCCCTCCGCTCGCCCGTGCCCTCCTCGCCGCTCCGCCGTCCACCGGGTCCCCGTCGAGCTCGCCCTCACCTGCCGCCCTCGCCGGTCCTCCTCCCTCCGGCGCCACCCGCTCGCCCCACCTCCCCGCGTCGCCTCCCTTCCGCGCGCGCTCGCGAGCCTCCGCCGCCGGTCCTCCTCCCGGCCCGCATCTCTCCGTCTCGCTCGTGTCCGACGCCGCCTCGCCGCCCATCCTCCACCGCCCAGCGCGCGGCCTCGACCCCCCCTGCCGCGGCGTCGCCTGCTCGCCCGCGTCCTCTGCCCCGCCACCGGCCGCACCTTCCCCCAGGCTCCGCCGCCTCCTGCAGCCGCCTCTGCTGCGCCGGTTTTCCGCCGCCGTGGCTGTCCCCGCGACCGCTCTCGTGAGCCCTCCAACGCTGGCCTCCTCGCCTCCTGCACAGAGCCGCCGGCGGTTTCCCCGCTGTCCGGAGCCGAGCATGATGCCCCTGCCTTTTGTCGCGTCTCTCTGTGCTGGCCATCGACCTTGTAGACGAACCCAAACACCCGGCGCCATCCGAGTTCGACATCGCCCACTACGACGCTGAGGACGCCTAACCGAAGGGACAAGATCGCCACATGGACCCTCAAGATCTTCTTCGGTACCGAGGACGCGAGAATTTTGAACCACCAAGATCGACATCATCGGCCAGATCCGATGAAATCCCCGACGCCCACACGAGTTTGCCATCGACAGCAAAGTCGGAGTCCAAGTTTTTCCTTCATGGAAGCTAAGCACACCGAACCCGGATTTCGCCACACAGATGCCAAGATCTCCTGACGCCGAGACTCAAGTCCGACACCGACAATCGAAGCCGGAACCGACAATTTTGCCTACACGGACACCGTGCGACAAGTACTCCTTCCCTCGGACGCCGAGCCCGGACCCGATGACCGCCAAGATCGCCACGAGAACGACAAGTACTTCATCCTGAATGCCAAGACCGACTCGATGGCACGGACCCGACAAGATCGTCGCGACGACAAGAACGGCACCGACCGAAACAAACCCGATGCGCCTCGGCACGGAACCAAGCCCTTCTACCCGAACGCCAAGACCTACCCCGATCCGAAGACCCTAACCCTGGACCCCGAGACCGAACCCCGAACCCCGGAACCAAGATCGCTGAACCCTAATGTGTGAACCTTTTCCCGAGCCCCTATTTTATAAATGCTAAATATAAAACTTGTCGCATCTTAATTGTTCATGCATGCATATTGTCTCGTGGTTTGGGGGCCTTATGCCGATTCACCTAATAATTAAATATGGGGCCCATATGCGGGCAAATCTAGTCTCATATTGGCCTCATTTAAATTGGTGTAGCGAACCCGGTACTATCTTTTGCCATGCTAAAACAACATTTAATTTGCGGGATAGCTAAATAACTTGAACCATTTAATTAATTGTCGGGACCCGGTTCCACTTAATATGGCCTAATTGCATCGCACCTTTGCCATGTCATCCATCATACATGCATCATGCTGATCTTCTGCCGTTGTATTAAATATTGCATCCGGTGTTTCTTCTAGTGTTTTGTTTCTTCGCGGATAAGGCCGTTGAGTTGATGTGAGCTTCGTCCCGATCTTCGGTTGAACCTTCGACAATGTTTTCAGGCGAGCATCCCCCCTTTCTACCTATCTTATTTTATAGTCTTTATTCCCTCATGTTGATCTATTGCTATCTGTGTTGCGATGCTCTAGTTTTTCGTACCCGTGATATCCCTTGCAGCCTTATATTGCCTTGGACACATCCTATTACCCGTTGTTTGGTAGATAGTTGGACTTGCGCGTCGCAGTCGCTTGCTCAAGTGTTGTTGTGTGTCGTCCAGTGCCACAGTTGTTGATGTATTGCCGCATGTTGATGTTGGAGATGATCATAGTTTTACTTATCGTTCACTTTAATTTCTGTTTAACAACTAAAATTGAAATAAGCAGAGGCATCGGTGGGTGATAGAAAATATTTGGTTTCCGAACGCCCACTTGTGTCCCGTAAGACCCCGAGTACTTGATACATGTTCCTTGATTTATCGCGCTATCCATATCCGGGAGGTATATGGGACCCCCCTGAGCCAGAGCTTGATTCAGTCTTATTTCTTGGGGCCACAAACTAGTTTGAGGTTTTATTTACGATCCTGTACTTATGCCATGCTACTTATGTATTTACGATTGTGCGAGGAGCACACTGTACTGTTTAGGATCGGGACACGATTCCGCGGTGTCGACAAGCCCAGTTTTGGGTTCCCAGTCGTTCACAGCCGTCCACCCAAACCTTGAGTCCGTCTCGGAGCTTGCTTACTTCGTTGCGGGTGTACTTCAAGGGGTGGCCCCCTGAAATATTTCTGAATCCTGTGATTGTTCAGTCGTGAAAGCCTCGTTGGGTTTTGATTTGGTTTTTCCGAGGTTGATCGAGCGTGTGTTGCTATTGGTGCACCCCGGCCGGGTAAAACTTTCTGAAAGCCGTGTCCGCGGATATGGACGACTTGGAGCACAGTATCTCGATCATAGACAAGCATAACTAAAGTTTACTGCTATCAATTTGACTATAAGATGACTAGTAATCAGCTTCACTATAATGGAATGGCTAAATAATACTGCCCACATTTGCTTGCTTGGATTGTCGCTTGCGACCATTGTATCTGACTAGTAAGTGTTGCAACTACAACGGAATGGCTGAATAAAAGTACCAACAACTGCTGGGTTTAAGGGTTATCTCATGCTAATTGTATCTGACTAGTAAGTTTTGCCACTATAACGGAATGATTAACTAAAAGTGCCCACTGCTTACTCTATCAGGATGATTATCTAAACCTGACTAGTAAAGTGCCGCAACTATAACGGAATAAGTAAAACTGCCAACCGTGTGAGTTCCTTGGTTGACTTCCTCGTTTGGTCTCGAGGGGAAATACCAGGATGGGTTTGTTTGGTGTTAGCTTCAGGTTGGATCCGAATAGGTCTTTCTTACCCCTCTCTGATTGACGCCAGTTGTATCGAGTCTCTATAGGTTGTTTAGTGCATGCTGCCGCTGCCGCTTCAGTCCACCATACCTATGTAGGCGAGGACCGCCGAATTCTAGCCTCGCCGTGTACTGGCCTCAGTACTGACGCTCCTTCTTTTTCCTTTGCCCTTTGTCGGTACCCCTTTTGTTTAAGCAGGTTGAGATCGACGTCGTTAGCAGGGTTACCCTTCCGGCTTGGCCTGGGCAGGGTTATGGACGCCATTGGTTATTCTTCAGGGCTCTTAGCCCCATTTGCATCTTGTCCGTAGCTGGACGCTCTATCGTTTTCAAGGTGATTTGGATCTTTGTATATTATATCTGTATTCTTGACTCTTTGAGTCGCTGTTATATATCTGTTCTGTGGGTCCCATCGAGGACTGTTGTGTAATGTTATTACTTCGTTTTCCACCCGCACGAAAGTGCCTGGTGGGCACCTTTGAATCGTTTCTATGCGGGTTTGGCGAATTTTGCTCGAACTTGCATAGGTCCGATTCTGAGGGTGTTACAACAGTGCTCTGGAACTGGAGGCGCAAAGGATGTGTGGCAGTGTATTTGAGAGGAGGCGCGACCTCTCTCTTATATAGGCACAGAGGGGAAGGCAGACAGGCTGCGCAGAAGATGAAAAGAACATACAGAAGTTGAAGCGAACAGGTGGCAGCCCATCGGACAGCCTCCACTCAGTTTGTATTTATTTAGCTCGTATTAAAAGTCCACTCGAGCAAAACATTTCAACTTCTGTACGACTGTTCATATACCGTTCATGCGTGGCAAAATAAAGCTCGGCTCGACGATATTCCCGCAACCCGCGGTGCGCGCGCGTCGTGACTAGGAGAGCGAGGAGGAGGAGCGCGCGTGTATATGTCTTTTCTTCTCAAGCTCGTATAAGTGGTGGAAGAGCTTACCTTATGAACTGGTCCAACTTCCACTCAACTAGCAATGTGGGACTAAACATTTGTCCCAGCTCTTGTCTTGCATGAATGGGCCAAATGGGCCTCTAGGATTTCAGGAATTTATTGGCATATAATAAATGGGCTGGGCCTATTTAGGCGAAAATTCCAACAATCCCCCACCAGATCCCAGAGGCACATGAAGTTTGCCTTTGTTCCAAAACATTGTTTATATACCGGTACTGTAGTGGAGACTGTTAAGTTGAACTTCCACCTAGAGCTTTATGTTATACTAGGCTGCAACTTGTACAGTGGACTATGCCTTGAACTGCAAGTTTGCTGCGAACCTAGCTTCACAAAAAGTCTTGACCGATACTAGGATACCGTGGGACTTCCCCGCGGGTGGAGCTTATACGTCATACTCCATGACCTTTCATGAGTTTATTAGAGAGAACCCTACTCTTATAGACTGCGATATTTTAACAGTCAGACTCATATAGGTGTGTTCTTCAAAAGATGTTCTGTAGGACAGCATCTTTGCTTAGGATAAGCCACTTAGAACACATTAAGATAATAAATCAACCTGTCGTGCAGAATAGGAAAGTATTGCATCTTTATGGAGTGTGTTTATTAAAGTAGGGATACTTTCCTCTCAGCTAACCAACAGCTTGTCTCCTAATTCTAATTCACGGGATCTCCGATCACATAGAGTGGTTTACCACTATGGAAAGCTCAATTTGTGGGTCTCATACCCATCTCCTTCGATGCATTTTCTATCACATTGCGTGATAGAACCTTTGTGAAGGGATCTGCCAAGTTTTTAGATGTTTGGATATAATTCAATGCAATAACTCCGGAGTTTCTCATTTTCCTGACAGATTTCAGTCTCCTCTTCACATGTCTTGATGACTTCATCTTATCCTTAGAACTATTTACCTTGAAAATCACAGTTTGATTATCGCAGTTCATAAGGATTGCGGGTATTGGTTTTTCAACCACAGGTAAGTTCATCAAGAGTTCACGAAGCCACTCTGCTTCAACAGTGGTTGTGTCTAATGCTGTGAGTTCTGCTTCCATAGTTGACCTCGTTAAGATGGTCTGCTTGCAATACTTCCAAGAAACAGCGTCGCCAGCAAGTGTGAATACATATCCACTTGTGGCCTTTATCTCGTCAGCATCAAATATCCAATTTGAATCACTATAACCCTCTAGTACCCTTGGATACCCGGTATAGTGTATGCCATAGCTCGCAGTGCCTTTTATATAGCGCATAACTCTCTCTCAAGAGCATGCCAATGATCATCTCCTGGATTTGAAACAAATCGACTGACTTTGCTTACAGCAAAGGCGATGTCAAGCCTCGTGGCACTAGCTAAATACATAAGCGAGCCAATAATTTGAGAGTATCTTAGTTGGTCTCTAGCATTTCCTCGATTCTTTCGAAACAATACACTAGGATCATACGGTGTAGGAGAAAACTTGAAGTCGCTATACCCGAAATGACTCAAGACCTTTTCCACATAGTGGGACTGAAGCAATGTAATCCCACCATCATCATCTCTCAATAGCTTGATGTTCAGGATGACATCAGCTACTCCTAGATCCTTCATCTCAAAGGAACGAGATAAGAAATCTTTGACCTCCTTAATTGCATTAAGGTTGGTTCCGAAAATCAGTATGTCATCAACATACAAACAAAGGATGACTCCCTCACCCCCACCATGGTGATGGTACACACGTTTATCAACTTCATTTACAACAAATTCTGCAGCAGTTAAAGTTCTTTCGAACTTCTCATGCCATTGCTTAGGGGCTTGTTTTAGGCCGTATAAAGACTTCAACAACTTGTACACCTTTCCTTCTTGACCATTTACCACAAAGCCATCTGGCTGATCCATGTAAATTTCCTCATCCAACTCTCCATTAAGGAAAGCTGTCTTAACGTCCATTTCATGAACGAGAAGACCATGAGAGGCAGCCAATGAGAGTAATACTCGAATGGTGGTCAATCTGGCAACGGGTGAGTAGTGTCAAAGAAGTCTTCACCTTCTTTTTGAGTATATCCCTTGGCCACAAGACGTGCCTTGTACTTCTCAATAGTACCATCAGGTCTAAGCTTTTTCTTAAACACCCACTTGCACCCTACAGGTTTGCACCCATAAGGGCGATCAGTGATCTCCCATGTTCCATTAGCTAAGATGGAATTTATCTCACTATGGACGGCTTCCTTCAAGTAGTCAACATCAGGAGATGCATATGCTTCTGAAATGAAAGTGGGAGTGTCATCCACAAGGTACACAATGAAATCATCACCAAAGGACTTTGCAGTCCTCTGTCTCTTGCTCCTTTTAGGAATTTCATTATCATCCTCCTTAGGACTTTCAAAGTGTTCAATTGGAATGGTAGGTTCATAGAATGTAGCAAATTCCCGATTATATGAACTAGGTATCTCCGGATTTGATGAGTTAGGTTTATCTTTCATTGGAAAGATATCATCAAAGAAAGTCGCATCAGTCGACTCCATGATTGTGCCGACATGAATGTTAGGCACTTCAGATTTTACTATCAAGAATCTATAACCAATGCTATGAAAAGCATAGCCCAGAAAAACACAATCAATGGTTTTTGGTCCAAGCTTGCGCTTCTTGGGGATTGGTACATTAATCTTTGCTAAACAACCCCAAGTACGTAAGTAAGAGAGTTTTAATCTTTTCTTCTCCCATTCTTCGAATGGAGTAATTTCTTTGTTCTTTGCGGGAACTCGGTTTAGGACATGACACACAGTCAATAGTGCCTCCCCCACCATTCCTTAGAAAGACCCGATGTGTCTAACATGGTGTTAACCAAATCTGTTAGAGTATGGTTCTTTCTTTCGGCTACTCCATTTGACTAGGGTGAGTAGGGAGGCGTCCTCTCATGAATTATGTCATGTTCCGCACAAAAGGAATCAAACTCGTTGGAAAAATACTCTCCACCACGATCAGACCTAAGCCTCTTAATCTTTCTATCAAGTTTATTTTCTGCCTCAGCTTTATAGATTTTGAAGAAACTCAAAGACTCAACTTTTGATTTCAGAAGATACACATGACAATATCTCGTAGAGTCATCGATCAAATTCATGAAATATATCTTTTCACCTTTTGTCAACACACCATTCATCTCACAAAGATCATAATGTATGAGCTCTAGTGGTGTTAAATTTCTCACTTCTGCGGTCGTATGTGACTTGCGAGGTTGTTTAGCTTGCACGCAGACTTGACACTTAGACCCCTTAACAGTTTTAAAATCAGGTATTAAATTCATTTTGGCTAGTCGCGTCATACAACCAAAATTAATATGACAAAGACGAGAGTGCCAGACATTTGATTCAAAATTCGTGTAAATGTGATTAACAACTTTATTACAAATGTCTGACAGAGATAGGCGGAACAAATTCCACACTCATAGCCTTTACCAACAAAGGTTCCATACTTTGAAATTACAAATTTATTAGACTCGAATACAATCTTGTAGCCATCTCGACACAGAAGAGATCCGCTAACAAGATTTTTATTTATTGAGGGAACATGATGCACGTTCTTCAGGTGCACGGTCTTTTCCGAAGTGAACTTCTTCAGATTGACCATACCAACACCATGAACAGAAGCATGCGAACCGTTTCCCATCAGCATGGTTTGAGTCTCTCTGATCTGATATGAAGAAAACATGGAAATATCAGAAGACATATACATTAGCGCCCGTGTCAATCCACCAATCAGGAGAATGACATAATGAAAGAACAGTAGGTAATATACCATACCCAACATCTTTCATATCAACGTCGCCCATGACAACATTAGCAGTCTTGCTACCCTTCCCATGCTGGCGCTTGTCAAAGCGGTTGGGACAAGCAGAAGCCCAATGATCAGGATTACCGCACACATGATAAGAACCTTTCCTCTTATCAGTCTTCTTCTTGAAGCTGGTAGACTGTGAGGCATTGTTCTTTCCATCGAACTTTCCTTTGCCGTTAAACTTGCCTTTGTTCTTGAACTTATGAGGCTGGAAGTTCCTTTTCTGTACCAAATTGACATTAGAACCTCCCTCGGTACCACGAGCACGTGTGTCTTTTGCTCTCGCCTTCTCTTCCACATCAAGAGTCCCAATGAGATCTGTCACGGAAAACTCTTGTCTCTTGTGCTTCAGAGAAGTAGCAAAAATCCTCCATGACTGGGGAAGTTTGGCAATAATGCCTCCAGCAACAACCTTGTCCGGTAACACACAAGTGAAGTGCTCAAGCTCCCTGGCAAGTGACTGTATCTCATGAGCCTGCTCCATAATAGGGCGGTCCTCAACCATCTTATAGTCATAGAATTGTTCCATGACATATAGTTCACTGCCAGCATCGAAGACTCCAAATTTTCTCTCGAACGCATCCCACATATCCTTGCCATTGCTAAATGACAGATATGGATCGATAATATTGTCGCCAAGAATGCTGATCAAGGCAGCCTTGAAAGTGGTATCAAGTTTTTGGAACGCCTCTTCCTGAGCGGGATTAAGTTCTCCCTCGGGTGCGCCATAGATGGCGTTATAGCATCTCATGGTCTGAAACCAGAGCACTGCTCTCGCACTTCATCGTTTGTAATTGACACCTTTGAACACAGGTGGCTTCATAGAAGCAATAAAACCACTTGGGGCAAATTGCCTGAAATAAGGTTTTTGGATTGTTGAATAAAAGATCAATTTACCAAGCGAATTATCCATAATAAACGCTAGATAAAACATGAGGCGTTGGAACCGTCGTTGGCCATGTCGTCGAGGAATAGGGTGCTGATGTCGGGGAAGACATCGCCGCAGTCGCTATCCGTGAGGGAGTCCGTGACGAAGCCAGTAGTCGCGCCGATAGCGCTCCCTAAAAACCTTATCAAGACTCGAAGCAGCGGGGTCTCGGAGGCCTACTGTCCCGGCTCGCGGAGGCCTACTGTCCCGGATCGCGGTGCACGCCGCAAGATGGGATGGGGAAGACGTATTAAAAGTCCACTCGAGCAAAACGTTTCAACTTCTGTACGACTGTTCATATACCATTCATGCGTGGCAAAATAAAGCTCGGCTCGGCGAGATTCCCGCAACCCGCAACCCACGGCGCGCGTGCCGTGCCGTGCCGTGGCGTGGTGAGCGAGGAGGAGGAGCGCGCGTGTATATGTCTTCTCTTCTCAAGATCGTACAAGTGGTGGAAGAGCTCACCTTATAAGTTGGTCCAACTTCCACTCAACTAGCAATGTGGGACTAAACATTTGTTCCAGCTCTTGCCTTGCATAAATGGACCAAATGGGTCTCTAGGATTTCAGGAATTTATTGGCATATAATAAATAGGCTGGGCCTATTTAGGCAAAAATTCCAACATACGGGAGGGGCGAATTAGATATTTGAGAAGCGTTGTGCGCGACTGCTCGCGATTTTCATCACGACTCAAGTACGGCTATATTTCGCTGTCTTCGTCGTCGACTCACTACAACCATAGTTGCTACATCGACAAACGGCCACCATTCAAGTGCTATCTTTCCTGCCTACCTCCTATGATCTTCTCGTTTATTAAATGGTCGTCAATATAAATTTCATTAATCAAGAGTTGGAAGAGAAAATCTATATGGATCAACAGGGTGAGTTTGTGATAGAGGGTGAAGAGAGAAATATATATGCTGCTCTATTTATTAGTTTGAAGGTTCAGATATGCTTTGTGTATCTCTGGTTTCTTCTGTTGCTTCATTGTCTACTATACTTGGTTTGTTTCTGCTGTCACTACAAGCATAACTTTACTTGTTTTATTTAGCAGTATTTTTATAAACTCCTATTTACCCCATCAAGTCATCTTATCTCGATCTTTCACTATGCTTTAAAATAATCTGGTCAGGACGCCACCGTGGCGCTCACGTTGCGCTACAAGCCTTGCTTCATCACAGCCTCGCTGCCCATTGTCGCTGAAAGTCACACCACTAGGTAGAACCGAGCGAAACCACTCAGAACCGTGGCGCCACCGACGAGTACATGGGCCTTGCCAAGTGGCGACAAGGATAAAACGAAAGTCGCCGGTATCGCCTAGAGAGACGGCTCGTGGCCGATCTTTTTATACGGGAATAGTTTTCAATTTTTCAAATCAACTTAGGGGTGCGGTCGTTCACGCTACAAGTGAAGAAGATCGCATAAGTAATGCTAGTTCCATCTCTTTCCACGTCGTCTTTATTCTCTTTTTTAGAGCACAACCTACATGCTCATCTAGAAAATAGTGAACCTTGTAATTTTGTTGTTGTGTTGAATTAATCCTTGTAGGGATTATACAGATATATACGGCTAGAATGTCTATTAAATAAAAGAACTAAAACCTAATAGTCGTATATGTAGTCTAAATCCCATATCAGTCATAGCACTGAGTGAAGCAAACAAGCACAAGTGCACGACAGATTTTGAAGTCTTGCGATTTCGGTCATCTTCTCTACTTCTCCATTATCAGCTTCGTCTTTGTAGATCAAAACCTCTGGTTCCTTCCTTGTATATCTCCTTTATTCCCCCACGTAGTCACAGTGGAAGTATCAAACAGTGCGGATGCTTTGCCCGAGATTATTGCCGAAAAGTTGCTATAGATCGTTGTTCTTGATATCAATATCGAGGTAGCCAATAATGTTGCCATGATCAACATAGTTGATGTAGGAGTCATTGTAGTTGGTGTTGCCCCAATTGCTAGAGGCACAAAGAAATGCATAATCTGTATGACGGAGTTGCAATAGAGAAAGTTTTACACCTTGCGGAGGTCAGAGGTACCGTGAGGGCGACTTTTTGCACATTGAGGGGTGCAAACATCATGGAAAAGGCCATTTTTGTAACCTGGTAACTATGCAAATAAGATTTAACCTCTTGCAATAACTAATCTCCAACTACTATATTAACACTTGGTACCATAATTACAGGACGACCATGGATAGACCCGAAGCTCCAAATCATGGTGTAATAATCAATCGAAATTATCTGGGTGTCTCGACACCTATTCCAGTCATGTGCGGCACCGTCACATACATACTCGACGATGGAGGGTCCCAAGGTGCCGAAGCTGAAGGTGACAAGTGCACGAACGAACGCTCTATTAGAGTATGCTCCATCAACAGTTTTTCCTTCCAGGTGCTTCGCAGGGCCTTCAGCTTGTCGGCCACCTCGGTCATGGAAGGCCTATCTTCGCCACTGGCGGCCAAGCACATCCTCCCCAGCTCGGCGACTTCGCCCAGCAGCGTCTCCATCCCAGCGTGCAGTATGCTCGCGTCAAGGATGCCCTCGAGGTTCCTCTCCCTCAGCGCGAGCAGGAAAGATGACACCAGGCTCTTGCCTTGTTTGGGGCCGTCATGGTAGATTGCCGTCTTCCCTGTGATCAGCTCCAGCAACACGACCCCAAAGCTGTAAACGTCACTCTTTTCCGTGAGCTGCCGCTCCTGCAGGTACTCCGGGTCCAGGTACCCCACTGTGCCCTGCACCAATGTCATGAACTGAACCTCATCCTTGGGGAGCGTCCTTGACGCCCCAAAGTCGGTCACTTTTGCCATGTAGTTGTCGTCCAAGAGAATGTTCATGGACTTGACATCTCCATGGACTATAGGACGGTTCATGGACAGATGCAGATAAGCGAGTGCTTCGGCGGATTCTTGAGCAACCCTGAGACGGGTATCCAGCGAGGGAGGCGGACTACTGTAGTTCCGATGGATGAACTCAAAGAGAGTGCCATTCGGGATGAATTCATAGACCAATATGGGGACTTCAACCTCTAAGCAGCACCCAAGAAGCCTGACCACATTCCGGTGGTTGGTTTGTGAAAGTATAATAATCTCCTGCACGAATTCATCGGTTTCAGCCACATTCATGATCTTTGAGCGTTTCACTGCCACTACGCTGTTATCCTTGAGAGTGCCCTTGTAGACAGTTCCATGACCCCCTTTGCCCAGTTCTCCGCTCTCGTCAAAATCGTTTGTAGCCTTCTTCAGTTCCTCTTGTGTGAATATCCTCAATGTATCGACTTGTTTTGACATAATTTGATTGTATAATATCTGACCACCATTCTGATCGAAGAATCTTTCCTTCTCTTTTGCCAGCTTCCTTTTCTGATACTCGGCGTGCAGAGCAAAGATACAGACCATAAGGAAGATTATGCTGACGGATATGCCTGAAAAGCATGACGGTTAATTATCGTCAGTTCAACTCTGGACATTGCCCATATTTGGTTAGAAAAACAATGCAAGATGGTGTGCCATACACACCATTTATGACATGCTTACAAACTGCACTTGAACTTAAAGAACAGGCATAAGAAGTGCAAAAGAGTTTGTCAGTAACTATATTGAGTAGTATGAGTGCAGAACTGGTGTGGAAAATATTATGATTTCTAACAATCTCATTACCTATGGCCATGTTCTGAGCTTTGAGTTAACTCGAACACATGGTATGCTCTTTCGATCATCGCTTCTGAATCCTGATGGGCATGAACAGGTGTAGTTTCCATTGGTGTTTCTGCAATTACCTTTGCAAGGATACAAGGACTGGTTTGGAGGTTCACACTCATTGATATCTGTCATAACAAGGCAGTAAAGATAAAGTCAAAATGAATCAACAGAATATCACATTTCATAAAGAATAAAGCTGAAAGAAAAGAGTAAAGGTTGATGTTGCAGGATATATATGCATACCTTGGCACCCTCCTAGTAGGTAGGGATTGCCCTCATAACCTCGAGAGCAGTTGCAGCGGTAACCGGGGCCATTGGACACATCAACGCATTCGCTGTTCTTGGCTTGGCAGGCATACTGTGGTCCCATTGTGCTGGCTTGTGAACAACTTACATTACCAACAACCCAGTCGAGTACCAAAGGGACCCCATCTGCATGCTTACTTGCGAAATTTGTAGAGTTGACATAGGAATGATTGAACTTGAACCAGTCCTCCTCAACAACAAATGAGTAGCTGCACGGGCTGAAAGACTGAATGGTAGAGTTGTATATACCTGGTACTGGTGCGGTTACGGTGACGAAGTTGCTGATGTTTCCTGCAAAGGAGGTCTGGCAGCAACCCATGCCAACGCACCCTATGCTATCATCGACGCTACTTGCATCAGTGCAATACGAAAAACATGAGCTGGCAGTCAAGTACTCAAGCTGGTTGCCTATGCCGCTTCCCACGACGCCGCCTCCCACGATCATTGCAAGTTCAGCACAACCAATGTATGTCAACTTGTTTTTGGTGTTGGAAACCTTATGAAAAGGATCCAGGCTTAAGACATCCTGACCATTGCTGCTATTGGTGCCGTTGGTGTAGTTGCAATTCCATGAAATGTGTGGGTTCTGAACACGAACCTCACCAAGTGTAAGATTGATGTGCAGTACCCTAACTTCAGTTGAGGCCAGATACGCCCCAGTCTCATTGCATGTGACATTAAACGGTTCTTGGAAGCAGCCTTTTCCAGTGCCAAATGGGTACGGGATGCTGACGTTGCCACACTTGTCTGGGCAGCCAAGCTGTGTCATGCGGAGGCTCCCAGAGGACTCGGACCCATAGGCGGTAGTACTGTATTGCAGGATTAGGGTGGCAGCGACAAGTAATAAGAGCTTCTGACCTATAAGGCAATGACCAAGACATGTATCAAGTACATAAAAATATATCTGGTCTGGACGAACTTATAATAATGGATATGTCATTTGGCCTCACATAAAATAAATAATGCCTAATACAGTATATCAGTAGAGAACAAATGTTTGCTTTCTTTTAGAATTAGTTCTAGCCATTCCTCCAAACACCATTGATATGGAAAACCCTATGGCCACCGATCATTTGGAATATATCAGTAGTAACTTAAGAGCTTAGTCCACTAGTACATGCGATTTGACTCGTCAATCTCCGGCATCAGATTTAGTGAATGAAGGTAATGCACGTGTTAGAAAGTAAAACATGAGTTTTGAATGTCTCTCTTAGCTAGTTATTCTCTGATGTCAAGTCCTATTTCAGCACACAAGAATTGAAGCTCAAATTTAATCTAGGGAAGTAGGGATGAAGAAACAAAAACTGAAGAATTATGCACTGTGATGGGTTGAGATAAAAAGAAGTCGCTATTCAGTATTCACTGCAGACTCCATGTTTCTTTCTGTTCTCATTATAGAACTAGTTAGAGGAAGTACCATCTATAATCCAAAATAACCTTCAGTAGCTTGTTTCAGTTTGAACATGCTTCTCATTTTGGGCATTCAGGATGGAATTGACGTCTATGATACAATGTTTTTATTGATTTACAGTACTAGATAAATAAGACACAACTGAACTCCTCAGCAAATAACCTATTTCTTCCATGCCACCACTCCATAACTGAAGGATCTAAAAGTCTTACTTTACTCCTAAATTCTTCCCAAGGCTCGGAGTTTGCATTATATTAGTGACACAAGATAAACTCCTCAGCATGAGCTCCACCTCTAAGCCCAGACAAGGCCTAGTTACTAATCAGGCCGGCTCGTTAATACAATTTGAGTTGTTTTTTCTTGGAAAATAGGAAAAATAGGGAAAAATAATAAAAAAAAGAATATTTTTTTTTTGAGAATCCAAAAAAAAAGAGAATAAATGTACCGTTTGTGCCGGCACACGGGCTCCAGCCCCAGGTCATTACCTACTTATTATAAGCTATGTGGTAGGGCGAGCCTGTGACGGGCCAAGCATGCTTGCCGTGGGCCAGCCCACCACGGGACATGGCCCGATGCCTAACTCTGCTGCATAAGATCCCAACAACTCTCGGCTGTCATCATGATTGAAGCAAAAAAATTACAATCCACTCATACAATGCCTAGGAGTTTCGAAGTTTTTATCCGGGTGGGACATACTAGTTTGCTTTTGTTATTGCCTATTGGCATGGCTACATTGGTATTGCCGGTGATATTGTTATACTATCTTGAGCAACCCTTTTTTTTCTGAGTCTTGCGAGCAAAATTGTCGACGTTGGTAACGCAACTGCCAACCTAGACCGGGATGCATGGTGTCCCGTATGCTTGGTGCTATTGCCAATCTCTATCATACATGGTGTCTACTACTGCGACAATTTAAGTTATCATCTATATATTTTTGCAGGTACCTCGGTGAGTGAATTTATTTTTACGTGTTATCCATCGGTGAGAGCCATGGTAGCCTAGTGACAAAGAGTTTAGCTACGGCTTTAGTGAGAATTAAGGTTTATAATTTTATTGTATTTTCTCTTTTGTTAGGCTTTTTTAGTGGCCCTAGGTACATTTAACCCCCTTCTGGTTTAAAATTGTTCACTTTACCTAATATATGGTTGATTTCTTTTAGAAAGGACCCCATATACCGAGGGCCGTGGTAGGTATGATGCATGTAAAAGGAATCATTTACCTTTTGAGGTACAATTTGGCTACCTACAAGGGTCAAGGTCCACGGAAACAACAAAATCACATTTTTCTTATGGGATAGGCCCGCACGCAACGGGAAAAGATTCCCTCTTTCTTGAGTGTCAGGCTACATGTCACTTTCATAACACATGTAGGAAGCGGCCACAGCCAAAACCCAACAACTACTTCCTTTATTTTAAATTACTCTGCATTTTTAGGTGTCAAACTTTTTAAAATTTAACCAAATATATTTAACAAAATATTAACATTTATAATATCAATTGCATATAATATAAAACTATGATTTATGGTGAGTCTAGTTATGTTTAATACCTCCGTTCCAATGAATAAGGCGCCCTCGTTTTGCATGATTTTTTTTTGACCAAGATTTACTCTAAATATACAAAGAATGTTGGTATAAAATTAGCATAATTGAAAAGTGTGTTTCAATACAAATCCAACGATACTAATTTTACATAATATAATCAAATTTTAATTGTTCTATTTATTCGGTCAAACTTTGTATTGGAATTCGTGTGCGCTCTATTCTTTGAAACGGAGGGAGTATTATATATTTTAGATGTTAATATTTTTTAGATAATAGTTAAAGTTTATAAAGTTTGATTTTGACTAAACACATAATACAGAATAATTTGGGATTGAGGGAGTAGGAACCAATCTAAATGACATCGTTGGTTTCTGCACTGTTTATGCGAAAACTGCTAGTGGCCCCCGAGGTCCAGTGAGCTCGTATTTTGAAAAAAAAAAGATATTTTTAGGACTCCAAAAAATATAAAAAAATCAAGCACAAAGATTTATACATTCTGAAGCTGCTCAAAATATTTCAGATGAAAATATGTTTTATTTTTGGAGATACAAAAAAACAAATCTTTGACAGAAATACATACTTATGTGTACTATATATAGCTGGAATTTTTTTATATAGCATAAAAAAACGAGTTTTTTTTACCGAAACTTGCCATGATTATTCAGTCCACAAATATGTATTTCCAAAATAAATTTTGAAATTTTTTAAAACAAAAATGTACAAGTTTTGATTTTTTTTAAATACCAAGCTCACTGGAGCTCGGGAGCCGCAAATCCTCTCTCCTGTTTATGCCATTGTATACTTTATGTGAATATGAATTTAGTAAGGTGACACATAATTCATATTTCTAGTCAAGTTAACAGTCAAACTTGGGCCTCGAAAAAGCATATTCGTCCCCTAAACAGGGAGGAAGGGGGTACCTAGAAGCGCACATTGGCTACAAGACCCTGACAAGCTCAATTGTGTTGAAGCTTGATCCCTTTGAGATATAAGATTGGGATGAAGATTGAGGTGTCAAATCGCCGAGCTCAATACAAGGAAAACATCTCCACTGAATTTGAGGACCGACATCAGGGACCCGCTCTCACCGTTTTTTCGCGGGGAAGCTAAAATCTAGGCGGTGTGAGTGCTTTCCGTTCATCAAATTTCATGGTTAAGTTTCTACTCAATGGCTATGTGTAGTTATGTTCATAACTTTTGAAAACTTATTAACGCGTTTTTCGCGAAGTGCACAAAGAGAGGTTCACATGACCTAAATTCAGTTAAGCATGTTCCTTTCTAGACTGCCTAATCCCTAAAATGCGATATATATTTACCTATGGAAGATTTTGAGCTTATGACATTCTAATCTCAAATAGGGGACGGCCATGATACCCCTTGTGGCCCCACCATATGAAGCAAGTCGGAAAAGAACAAAATACCTTCTTACTCCAAAGTTATCTTATACATATTCTTCCTCTAACAAAGTAGAACAAATACCTTTAAACACAAAGATTCATTCATGAGCCTCAATATGGCAGTAATGAAAATTAGAGGGTGATCTTCAACAAAAATTACTAAAGTAAACCCTTCCGAAACTTGAAAAAAAAAAGTTCAACAAAAATAGCACACAAACATATTAAGTTAGAGGGGGCAACAATAGCTAGACAGCAAAGAAAAATTACCAGTAACCAATGACGAATCCATGATCGGAGAGCATGAGCCGCCAAGTATGTCTCTCTATCCCCTGTGCTGGGGCATTCGAGAGACAACAAAAGAGATCATCATGCTTATATAGCAAGAGATGTATAAGCTGTAGTAGTCAATTCTCCCCTGATGATAATGTAGTCAAAACCGTGTGTGGTCATTAGGGGGAGAGCTGGCCGCAAGTCATCGCCTCTATTATTTGTGCGATGTGCCGTTGATTTTTTTCGGGTTATGCAACTTCCGGCGACCTGCTACTTTTCAAAGAACCTCTCTCTGATGGGAAACTAAAGTTTGTAACTAGCTGCGCCCACGTTTTATATATTATATGCTGCATTTTTAAATTCTCAATAAATGTAAAAAATAATGAACATTGGTTATATTGTATCTTGCGCATCTTTATCAGAAAGTATGACAATATGGGGCATGCACGGAGATAGGGATGTAAATGATACGGATAATTTTCGCTCTGAATCCGTATCCGCGTCCGTTTTTGAGGATATGGTATGCATTTTTAGATATCCGACGGATATGGATGCGGATGCGGATATTTGTCGAGCGGATATCCGATGAATATGGCGGATATGGTATTGATGATATCCGACGGATAAAAATAATCCGACATTTTATGCGGATTATTTGAAATACTTAAATAGAATAATTCGATAAATTTAGCACAACCCTAATATCTAGACAATTTATCGGATGGCTATGCATGCTACATATGCATGTTATACTATGCTATTATCAATCTTGCACTTTTATACTACTGCAATTTAGTGTTGGATGCTTTCTTGTTATTTCTTTTGCATAAACTAAATAGTTTTTTTATTTTTCTATGTGTATTTGTTCGATTATCCTTTTTTAATCCGAATCCGCTCCATATCCGTAATTCGATATAATCCGCATTCGAATCTGCATCCGGTTATTATCCGCTCTGCTCCGAATCCCCAAAAAATATGGTAAAGGATATGGTAATATCAATATCTGATCCGATCCGATCAGTTTACATCCTTGCACAGAGACAACAAATGATACATATGAATGGCGGCATAGGATACTATTCACGTAGGTTTTTTCTTTTTCATAGTTCACACATAATCATATTTTGGGACGATTTTTTGTAAATGCACGAGACATAACATAACCAATATTTATGATTTATTCTTTTTTTTAAACTTGAAAATGCGACATCTGACCTGGAACGCTCGGCAATTTTCTCCTCGGGAAAATTGGTTATTTACCCAAAACTTCATCGGCCTTGAATCATCTACCCAAACTTGAGTGTACATTGGTAAAATACCCCAAAAAGGGTTAAACGAGTTTATGATTTACCCAAGAGGGGCTTTCTGTAAACTAAGCAAATTGTACTCTTTAATTAATTGTTCCCCTTTAACGATGTTTCTGCATTTGGACACTGCATTGAAGCCCCAAGCTAAGGCAGGTGCTGTACACTACCATCACGCAGGACATGCTTAATCCCAAGCCAACGTTGAGCTTGTCCCAGGCTGTATGAGGATGTTCTGCACTATTTTTGGCCACCATACAGGTTTTGGCCAGTTAATTACGAGCAAGAATATGAAAGGCTGAAACAATATGAATCTTGAATCATGTCGGCGACTACCTTAGGCTGAATACTGATCAAGTGCCAAATCACTTCTAAAGGCCATGAATGATTTGACATACTGGCCGTACAACACCATCAAAAATAGCACAAGCTGGGGATCGCAGACGTATGGGCGGATCACGGCGGGTTGGCAGCAGCCGTGGCTATCATGAGTGGGCGACGTTGATGAAGGGTGGACGGCGTCAGGACGGCTGCGATGGCCTCACTCAGTGGCGGACGCCGAGGTGCCGAGGAGGTAGTTGATCTGCCGCCGTGAGCGTTGCCGCCGGAGGCGCACGCGGTCGACGAGGGTTTGATCTAATTCGATCGAACCTATCATGGCCAACTCTAGTTATGGTCCTATTATAGTTGCTTTTTACTTTCTAATTCTTATTGGGCATTTTACCAATGTACAGTCAAGTTTAGGTAGATGGTCCAAGGCAGGTGAAGTTTTGGATAAATAACCAATTTTCCCTTTCTCCTATCACCACTTCTAGTATCAGTGTGCACGGTGTGATGTGCATACTAGTCCTGGCAACTGACTAGATGCAAAAATTCAATGCCGCGTGAGAGAATTCCCCGCCTCGAATATTAAACAGTTATATCCGTTCCATTTATCCCACCGGCCGGTTCAGATGATGCTGACCTCTGGCTCTGGGCATGATCAGGTTGAGCGAGAGGTACTTCTATAATTTGAGTAGCTATATATCTCAAGAAAATTCTTAAACGGAACAGCTGGTAATCACAGGTGTCACATTCCGTGTTTGTGGAATGGTATGATGCCATTCCATTTGCATACTGCTACGATTAACACGTACTCTTCTTATCTCTGTGAAAGAAACGGCTCTGATTCTTGGTAACCAGCATGGTTGGGTTGGACCTTTCTTCTCAATTTTTTAGCAGATGGTTGAATGTCCGTGTTGTCAAGCTTTATGCACTAGTCAACGCAACCAAAAGTCCGAACTGATGGAAAGGGCTAGTGCAATCCATTTATACACTTTAACACCCCCTCTTACGTGTGACGGAGAGAAGTCAGCACGTGCAACCGGAAGAGAGCGACGGCGCGCGAAACTCACATATGACTCAACAGGCCTATACGTGGACATAAAGAGATCAACAACAATTTTAGCATAAATTGCGAAAGCCAGGACTCGAATTTGAGACCTTAGGCTTTGATACCATGTCAAACTTCGTGCACTAGCCAACGCAACCAAAAATCCGAACTGATGGAAAGAGCTAGTGCAATCCACTTATACACTTCAACACGTGCGATGATACGGTCACTTAAAAAACATGTAATCATAATACACATAGAAACTCAAGTACACAGAAAGAGTTATATAATATTTCCAACACAATAAGATGCTATTTTGTTTAAAATATATTTTGATAAAAGTCGAGCCAACTAGAGTTCGTTGGAAAATATACACCGGAACTACTAGCTGGGACGCTAGAAGATGAAAATGGTTTACTCATATGATACGAGATGGCTAGGTTTTTGTCTCTTCTCAGCGAGACACGTGTGTTTCCCCCTAATAAAAGATTCATTCAGGAGTGGGCAGAGTTCAAAGATTATGGTATTTGCCTAAGGGCTCCTTTGATTCATATGATAGAAAAACTATAGAAATAGGAAAGACATAGGATTCGAATGTCATGCATACTTGAATCATATAAGAAGATAAAGTGTCTTTGATTGTTGCAAAGAAATTTTCCATAGGTATGACCTAATGTTTTCTTCCCATAGGATTTACATTACTATATTCCTATAGGATTATTTCCTATGGAATATGTTCCTATGAATCAAACGTGTGCGTAGGAAATTTTTCCATAGAATCTAAATCCTACAAAATTCCTATGAATCAAAGAAGCCCTAAAACTTTTTTTTTCATATTAGACGATGGTTTCTGGACTAGATTTCCTAAGCTTCTGAACTTCACTCCATGATAGTATTTGCGGAGAAGAGGAACTCTCAGCTCTCGCAATGGCATGTATGACTAGATTTCTGAAGCCTCTGAACTCCACTCCATGATATTCCGCTTCTGAATTAGTCTTTCTTGATCATGTACATTGTCCTCAAGTTGCTGAAGGCCATGCTCTACGCCAAGCTATTATTCTTGCCGCGAATGTAGGGGTCCAAATGCTTGAGGTTGCTTCTGATTGTCTCTCGGTAATTAAGAAGTGCAAATGCAAGGCCTGGACAGGTCCCTAACAAGTGTTATTGTTCATGAATTAAGAGTAGACCAAAAAAGTTTACACGTTGTACTTTGAACATTTTATTCGTTCTTGTAATAAGGTAGCTCATATTCTTACCAGGTCGGCTGAATATGATGTTCTACCGCTTTAATAAATCCACCTGAAATTATCAAGAACATTATTCTACCAGATTGGCCGAATATGATGTTCTACCGCTCATATTATTACCAGATCGGCCGAGTATGTAATTAGTAGATTATGAATGCATTAAAAGGTGTTGTACGTTTTCGAAAAGAAGTGGTGATATTCAACTTAATCAGAAGACTCTACCTTGTTGAAACGTGCATTGCACGTGCACGTGTACTAGTTGTCGTGTCTTGATTTTCGACACCAGACTATGAGTCCCCTTTATTGTTCGGCCAATGTTGCAACGTTCGGCGAGGTAGACATACACAATCACAGAGAGAGACGGGATTTTTTATCCAGGTTCAGGTCCGCTGTGAGCGGAGCCCTGTGTCCTGCACCTGTCTACTATCTGATTATCACTAGGTTACAATAAGTTCCTTCTCCCGAAAAGTTTCTCTCTTCTAAGTCAACTGTCCCCCCTTCTAGCTCGATCTAGGCCTTCTTTTATATGAAAAGGGGACACCATGGAGGCCAAAATACACGCGACTGAGGGCCTAAAGCCATGCGGCGGGCCAGGCTGCGCATGGCATCAACGTGGCGGGCAAGCGCTGTTGTCTCTGCATGTCACGCTGAACCCTAGCAAAGTAGCCTAGGGTATAGGTCAGAGGTTGCTCTGCCGATCCTGATGTGGGTTATGTTCCGCGGGCATATTAGCCGGGGTTTCTGGTTGCCCTGGCGGAGGGCGGATATTCGAGAGTGATGACTCTTCCCGCCTGTTGTACCTCCACAAGTACACCCTCCCGGGGACAGACCCCAGACCGTCGAGGGGAGTCCCATGGGTTCTCGTATCCTGGTCCCCCTCGGGGCCCGGATACGACACTAGTCTATATTATTAAAAATATTGGGAAATTTCCGTCTACCTTGAAAAGACGCTTTTGCCCCTGACAGTTAGGAGAAATAACAGGCATGGTCTCCGCCAAGTCGCAAAAGGTTCCTCCGACGTAAAGAAGAAACCCCTAGCTAACCCTGCGCCACCCCTGGCTCCCCCGTGTATCCCTGCCTGAGACGGCACCCGCATTGACTACAAATCGGAGGAGCGTCGTGCAGGTCAGTAGGCCATGACTGTGGAATCAACATACTACAAATCAAATCAAGCTAACGAGACCTACTCCAACCATACTGTTGCCTGCGATGGCTGTGGAATCAACATACTGTTCGACATGGGGATCTGGGATCAAACTAACGAGACCTATTCCAACCATCGCCACCCGTCGATCTCCGTCCACCGGAGCCGCCTCCCTCCTCCGACCAGGGAAATGGGATGGCTAGCTGTTTCCACAAAGAATCGGAGCGTCTTCTCCCCGTCCTCAACCCCCGATTGAACTCTCTCCCGATCCTCCAACACATCCCCATCCTTATTGTCCTCACCCTGACGCCACGCAGTTCCTCTGCATCCCCCGCCCCTCACACGACACCCCCTTGGAATTCATGGCTGGCGGCGGTGCAAGAAGACGTCGTGGTTGACGTAGTTGCCCAACACATCCAGGCCGGACAGGATCGCGGAGAATGACCTGCGGCGCCTGCGCGTACAGCTGACCAGAAAACCGATTAAAAATCTTGATTGCAGCACTGGAAGCGAGGAGATATGGAAGAAAATAAAGAAGTGCGGGTGAAGCAATGAGACGCGACGTGAGAGCGCTGTGCCTCTCTGAAATCCTCTAAAACAAGCCCTTGTCTTTCAGTGTTTTCTCGTTTGGACACATGGAGTACTAATTGTTTGGTACTGTATTTGCATACGGCGACATACTTCAGTGTTTAAATTCCATCACCAATTCGATGTTTCTTTGTAAAAGTGTGGGTTGATGAAGGCAGGACGGTACTTTTCAGTTTGATAGTCTGAACTTGACTGGGCTGGGCTATTTTCGTGCAAGTGCTGACCTCTGCCGCCATCTTCACGGATAGTACCGTCAGCCATAGAGATACATGGTCTTCGACGGTGGTCGCAGGACACTAGACGCTTGTCCCTTGCCATGGTGATTTGTTTTTTAGCACGAGAAAAGGAGAACAAACGCTTTTTTGCCACCAGTCAATCGAGAAGTTTTTTTTAGACAAAAATATATATTAGACATGCATGCCGCCTTATTAAAGCCTTCCAGTCCCCTTACAGTCCACGGAGAAGTTAATGTACGCAAATGTAGAGTTTTGTTAGATCACTTGGGTCTTTGGTCGAGTAAGCAAGGGCTGATGTACTAGCACGTTACAGAATACATGTAAATCAAGACCTACACGCCCATTTAAGATCGGTCGATGTATGGATTTGATAATCCTATATAAGATTGTTAATTTGGTTTAACATGATGACGTAGACTCGTAGCGCACGGGTTATTTGCTAGTATATACTAATTACAGTATAAAATGCTAATTACTTGGTTATTATTTAAGCCCAAAGGTAATACTGATCCTTGTGTATACACATCGAAGCCCAGCAGTCAACAAAAGCCCATGTTCTACGGCAGGGAGCAATCTCCATGCAGTTTCGTCGGAAGAAAAAGACCCATCTCAATGCAGAATAGCTATGCCGTCTGCTGCTAGAGATGAGCATAAAAAGCGAAACCAAACATCGAATCCTAAATACTCCCTCCGATCCATATTACTTGTCACTAAAATAGATGTATCTAGACATGTTTTAGTGCTAGATACATCCATTTCAACGACAAGTAATATGGATCGAAGGGAGTAACAGGAACCGAAATCCAATTGACCGAAACCAAATTAGCCAAAATTAATTTCAGTGTGTAAAGATGATTAACCGGATTTAATTTGGTAAACCAAAATAACCGTAAAAACAGAGATAGCGGAGATAGAGAAGAAAAACTATATACCGAAAGGTTAGTGATATTCTTTTTGCTAATTTCTCAGCCCAACGCGCAAAATCTCAACGGACCAAATCATAAAGCTGCACATGCTATGTGCTAGTCCAGACTTCCGAAATCACGTCACATTTCATGTCAAAAAAAAAAAGAAATCACATCACATTTATGTACTCTCGCTAATTGTTATTAATATCTACTCCCTCCGTTTGGAAATATAAGATGTTTTAGGTTTATAAAAAAGATGTATCTACACACATTTTAGTGTCTAGATTCATTTAAACCTACACACTAAAACGTGTCTAGATACATCTCCTTCACAAACCTAAAACATCTTATATTTCTAAACGGAGGGAGTACGATTCATCCGCCCGTCCGCATTCAACCCTATAGTGTTGTCCTATGTCCACGTTTGGAAACAAATAACATGCATTCATGAGGTATTTTTATACGCTTGCACATACGGTTGCTTTAGGCCTTCAGCTAGCAATGTTTTTTTTTTTGACTAATGCATGCATATACAGCCATATGCACGTACTGGTTGTTGTCAGATTTTTTATTTCCCTGCCGCCGAACACCGAACCGAAATTATGGGCTAACCAAATTTTCAGCTAGTTAGAAAACCGATGTAATTTCGGTGCCCATTTACTATAAACCGAATTATAAAAAACCAAAGAAACCGAACCGAAATTTCACTTAAAACCAAAACGTCCACCCCTATCTGCTGCCGCTCACTGTGATGATGTTTCCGACACCCGCCGCCGGGCTAGGAAGCAGCTCGGATCAGGTCATCCGGGTGATTAAGTTTTTGATTTTTAAAGGTACTCGTTACTCACTAGTTCTTATTTGATGGATTAAGTAAATCTAGTTCTCGTCCGTACTCTCTATATACGATCGAGCATGTATCATGGCTGCGGTTCAGTTTACTGTTTCTTAGGAAAACAAATGAGCTGCTAGCCCTATTTTTCCTATATTGCTTTGTTGTTGATTCGGTTAAAGTATTCACGAAAAAACTTTGCTTCAAAAATTTAAATTTACAAAATAAATTAATTGATGGTCCAAAATATAATTTAATTCTTTTAAGTTACCCAATTACTCATTATATCGAATAAGCAGTGAGGTTTTTGAGAAATTCAACTCCTTGCTACGAATGACAAACAGTGAGGTTTTTGAGAGATTAAAATTTTGACCAATTTTGAAAATAGTCAAAAAAAGATGAAAATTTCATGCACGTAGTCTTTTATGGGAGGAAAATTACCAATCCTTGAGATATGAGGATTATATGAGAGGATGGGATTGATAATATTATGTAAACCATGTGAAAACTTATGGTAAACAAGTCCAAAAGAATATTTGATAGTCTCAACTTATTTCATTGCGCATCACCAACTCTTTGAACTATAGAGCATTATTACTAGTTACACCACGGAGGTCGACGGTCAAGGCGATTGTTGGGGCTAAGGAGTCTCAAGCGTCTCGCACCTTCCCCCTGCTACAGTTCTCAAGAGGAAACCAGATCTCGCCGGGCCGACCCGACGCCTCCTTCGCCGGCGTTGCCGGTGGAGGTGGGCTGAGGGAAGGTGCCGGCGGCGTTAGTGTGTATTCTAGGAGTAGGTTTGGGCTCTGTCCCGGTAGTTGGCGCTATGTCGTTCGGAGTTCGCCGGATTTCTCGGGCCAGATCCGGCGGTGGCTGTTGGTTCTCCTCGCCGCCGTCCTCGTTGGGATGGAGGGGATGAAGGCCTTCGGCTGCTCCTTCAATAAGGCCGGTGGTCTAGAGCTTGAACGGCGGCTGGAGCTGCTGTTTCGATCTCTAGTCCTTGTGGACTCTGCTCTGTTGGTGCTCGCAAGCAGTACCAAGAGCTGGTCCAGGCAGTGCCCCGATGAGCTCCTCCGGTGGGAGTTTGTTGTTGGTGCTGTCTTGGACGGGAGTCCTCCTCATAAGCTCGCCCTCCCTCTCGTTGGCTTGCTCGCTCCCCCTCTTTCGGCCGGCCATGGAGGCGAGGGGAGGAGGGGATTGAGCGGGTCTGCGGATAGTGGAGGCAAGGGATTTTGTCTCTTGTCGCATCTGCGCGGCGGCAGGAGGCCGCGGTGGGTGCTCCCCGGTGAACTTCAGAGGTTGAAGACACCGGCGGTACTACTCCAAGCGAATCCTTGTCATAAGCGTAAGTGTGGTGCTCGGGCTATCTTCGATGGCCGTTGCTTTCATCCGTTCCTCTTGGCCGGCCGTGGCGGCGAGGGAGTGGATGTGGGTGGCAGCACGGGTATTGTCTGGCCTGGGCGCTCTGGGGAGTTTCGGTCTTTCCCCTTCCGACGGATTCTTCCTTGCTGCTCCGACCACCTCTGCCCGCCTTCGCCCACCCGTGGCAGGAGTGATGTGCTGGAGTGCGGGTCGCTCGACTTCGACGAAGCTTGTGAGGAATATTGCGTCGGGGATTTCCGGAGTTTGGAAGCGACATCGGCGGGCATCATCTGGACGGCTGAGTGCCGTCAGTCAAAGCCGGTGAGCTCCGGCATCTGTTTAACCTCCATCGGAGGCCTCTTTTCTGGTCAGCGGCCGCGTCCCACGTCGGCACTGAAGCAAGTGGTGTCGTCCCCGCGGCGGTGTTCGGCGGCGGTGCAGCTGACCTCCTGCTCGGCAGCGGAGATAGGGAGGGACCTGTTTGCATCTCAAATCTTTCAGCGAGGTCTTCTCCACTTTAAATGGGGACCTATGTATTATTTTCTGTTTCTTATGGGGTCTTCTGTAATATTGTACACCTCTGCTGTTTGCGATTAATAGAAAGCTTCCAAGCCCTTCGGGGCTCTCCCGTTCAAAAAAAAAAAACTAGTTACACCACACGTCATGTGGTGGCTGCAACATGTTCTTATTAGCAATCTTTCTTACACAAACAACGCCTAAAATAGGGTTTAACACGAATAATGGCGCACTGTCCTCTGGTAAAGCCCTCATTTTGGCAGGTCTCATCACATGGATCCGGCATGCATAAAGAAGTTGTATAGGTCTTACTAGGCACATCGCACGTTCTAGCTTCAGATCCTACAAAGCAACGAACACAATCTGTTGTATGAAAAGTCAAATCATAGAATGTTGGAAGATAGACTATATATAAAGGCATGTGCCTTGGAGTATTGATTTCACATATGACTAGAAAATGTATAGAGAACACATTTATGAACTTCTTCCGGTGAATTTTACAGAGAACTCTTACCTTGTACCGAAAGGGATAGCATGAGCAGTAGCAAGCATAGCAAGCTTGGCACCTTGAAAACTTCCATGTCTTTAGGAATAAAAAGCAGAAAGCAAGTAAGCGAGTAGTACAGAATACATGTACATTCTTCACGGTTTCTTATAGTCACGAGTGATGAGACCTCCTAAAGGAAAAAATTGAAAGCGTGTGATTGTGCATTCTATCCCAGAGATATGCATGTGACACAATAAAATTGATATTCTATTAGATGGATACGGCTGTATCTCCATGATGGAATTATGCGTTGCACATTTTTTTAAGAAAAATAAATTCCAAAGATACGATTGTACGATCCATCCCGAAAGAAGATATGAATCATATTCATTATGTAAAATAATAATTAAGGATGACACTGAATGGGTACCCTTACCCTACTTAGTACAAAAAAAATGAACTAAGTTTTGACAAAACATCACTTTTTGAGAAAACTAGTTCATTTATTTAAACTAGGCTATATTAGAATTATTACGAGATATTCTGTTTTCCATAGTTGTAACCGAATATGCTGGGATATAAAGCATAATCGGATCCCTCTCTTGATTAGTCTTTATTCTTCTCAATCCCTGTAATCTCATTGTACCAATTATAGCCTATTGGGCCTACTTATAAACACGTAACCGATACTAAGACAAAGGTATCGTTCCCACATGGTACCAGAGCGATCCCTTCCACGACAACAAACAAAATAAACACCGTTGTTCTCCTCCCCGATGGAAGAACAAGATCCCGATGGCCACCTCCTCTACCATGGCGCCACCCATCGGAAATCCACCAACAGAGAAGCTCACGAGGGCTAATCACCTCCTATGGAATATATTAACTAATACTACACTTCATGCATATTATAGAGAACCGCAAAGTAATGCCTTATAATACTTAAACAAGACATACAAGGTTGTGTAATTCTTGATATGTCTAGGAGTAGGTCTGTTACTTCTGCTCATTGTAATTGTCTCCAATGTCTCAGCGCAAGTCTCCTATAGGAGAAGTTGAATCGGCGTCTATCTCTACGTTGCTATGGGATAAATAATAAATATATTTGGACATTGATGATATTCTATTTCAGTAACTTTGTACGAAGCAATGTTCGGATAGGGCGATGCCTCCCACCTCCCTTTGATTTGTTCATCCGAACATCAGTTCCTATCAAATTGATGCATCAGTCTCTAGGAGAACATTACATACCGAGATTACAAACTAATCGAGTAGTACTATGCGATTATTTGCGCATATCCATATATGAATCGATAACTGAGTGATGAACAATCTCATGAAACGGCCATTCCACATAAAAAATGCAAGTTGTAAAATTTAAACTACTAATCATTGCATGAAGAAACATCAAATCAATTGTTTCAATCAAAGCAGACATAGCATGCTACGCATACAACACCCACATGTTTTGAACTACTACCAAATCAATCTTGTGAATTACATCACAACCGTGGTCTAAACCGATATGGACCTTCAAATATTGAATGGATGGTATGAATGTTGGCAAATAAACATACTCTACACCCCAACCATATCTAAACCAATATGGATCTCGCTATCATTAATCTCTCCCTCCGTTGCAGCTGAAAGTCCATGCAAAAGTTGTCATCTGGTGCATCTTCTGCTACGATGGTCGTGAATAATCGGTAGAGTGTAACTTCTAGGTTACATCCAGCTTCTTAATTGATGTATATTCTGAACCAAGTTACCTAAAATACTCCGTATTAAAATTTAACTGCTCAAAAATAAGACCCGACCTCAAACATGGGAGAAGGTTAAGAGTTTATTATGAAGACATAGATGTCTAGTATTAAAGAAGAATATTAATGCATGAGCTAGAAAATGTAGTACAAACCGAAATATAAATTCCAGCTCTAATCATGAAAAAATCTGAGATTACCTTAATTCATATGCATGTGACCCCCTTTTTGGCTATATGAAAACAAATCTACAAAATTAAGTCAGCAGGTAAATTGTATGGCCAATGTTATAGGTATAGATTCAATTGTTTATCGAATCAGCACATCATAATCCGGGGGGATTTAGCAGCCATGTCACGTGACTTGGAATAGCCTGAAGCCATTTGGAAAGCTATGCTTAGCTCATTGCAGCTTCCCATCATATCACATAAAATGGAACTGCTCATTTCATCCTTATACAATTCGAAATAACTCGCATAACCCTACAAAAAATAATATTTTTAATGAGATATACAACAACAATTATTCCTTCTTAGTCTAGCTTTTGTCAGAATGTTTTGGCTCGATGACTTGGCCAATGGTCAAAGTCCAATTCTTCAAATTCCTTCACTCAAGGCATCCAATCGCGGTAATGAGAACAAATAGTTAACCCGTAAAACATAGAATAAAAAAGTAGCACTTAAAAAAGAAGCCATGCATCCAGCCATGTCGGTCGGGGGGAGCAGGGCGGCAGCGAGGTTCAGCAAAAGAAGAGCAGGAAGAAGATGAGATTACTGTCCCCTTGCGTAAATTCCATCAATGTCTAGCTCATGTTGTGTTGCTTCTGCATCTTAACAAGAGAACATATGCACCATGTTATCCCCTTAGGATCCCAATTCTTCTTCTTGGTTTCTAGAGGCTGTAGTATTTTACTTGATCGGCTGAAACTCATGTAGTACATGTTTTCCAGGTGTGTTGTTCTGTTCAAAGTGCAATCCATTCAGCCAGGAATTGTGTGTCTTCTACAAAGAGTGTAGAGCCTGCTACTCCTAATATGTATGTCAATCCATCTTTATCGAAGGAAATATTACTCGTCAATTTCGCCAGTTGCCACTATCTTTTGGAGAAAAGTAACGTGAGTGGCAAACAAACATTCCTGAATCTTTATGTTATGTTTGGTTAATTAACCTTGTAACGATAATAATACATTAGATATACACGTCTTTGTCATATTAATTTTGATTACATGACATGGCTAGCTAGCTAAAACAAATTAAATCCCTAATTTCACTATTGTCAAGGGGTCTAAATGCCAAGCTTGTGTGCAAGACAAGAAACCTCGCAATCCATGTACGGCTACGGTGGTGTGAGATTTGGCACCATTAGAGCTCATACATTCATATCTCTGTGAGATGAATGGTATGTTGACCAAAGGTAGAAAACATATTTCATGACGTTGATTGATGACTTCACTAAATATTGTTATGTATATCTTCTAAAATTGAAAGATGGGTCTTTAAATTTCTACAAAATATATAAAGTTGAAGCACAAAACTAACTTGATCAAAAGATCAAGGGGCTTAGGTACGCTCATGGTGGAGAGTATTTTTCCAACTATTTTAATTCTTTTTATGCGTAACATGGTATAATCCATGAGAGGACGTCTCCCTACTCACCCAGTCAAATGGGGTGGACAAAAAATTTCATAATCTAACAGATTTGGTGAACGCCATGTTAGATACATCGGGTCTCTCTAAAGAATGTAGGGGAGACATTATTCATTGTGTGACATGTCCTCAACCGAGTTCCCACAAAGAATAAAGAAATAAATCTAGTTGAAAATGGAATAATAAAAGGTTAAAACTCTCTTACTTACAGACTTGGGACTGTTTGACAAAGGTTCATGTGCCAATTTTCAAGAAGCGCAAGTTTGGACTAAAACCGTGGATTATGTTCTTCCTGGCTATGCTTTCAACATTATTGGTTACATATTTTTGATAGTAAAATTGGATGTACCTGACATGCATGTTGGTACAATCATGGAGTCTACTAACATGACTTTATTCGAGGATATCTTTACTATGAAGGATATGCCCGACTCATTGAATCAGAAGATCCTAGTTCTTCTAGTGAGGAATTAGCTACAATTTCTGAACCCACCATTTATACAGAGCACTTTGAAAAATATAAGGAGAATGATAATGAAATTTCTAAAAGGAGCAAGAGCGGATGAATGCAAATTATTTTGGTGATGATTTTATATTGTGTACCTCATGGGATGACACTCTCACTTCTATTTCAAAATCCTATGAATCTTCTGATGTTGACTACTAGAAGTAGTCTATATTGAGATGGATTCCATCTTAGCTAATGGGACATGGTATATCACTAATCATCCTTGCGGGTGAAAACCTATAGGATGCAAGTGGGTATTTAAGAAGAAGCTTAGGCCTGATGGTACTATTGAGAAGTACGAGGCACGACTTGTGGCCAAGGGTTATACTCAAAAAGAGGTGAAGACTTATTTCATACTTACTGACATGTAGTCATATTGACCACCATTCGAGTACTAATTTCATTGGTAGCCTCACATGATCTTTTCGTTCATCAATGGATTTGAATATGACTTTCCAAAATGAAGAGTTGGATGAAGAAATTTACATGGATCAACCAGATGATTTTGTAGTAAGTGGTCAAGAAGTAAAGGGAGCAAGTTGTTGTATTTATATGGTCTTAACATGCCCCTAAGTAGTGGCATGAGTAGTTTAAAAGAACCTTAACCATTGCAGGCTTTGTTGTGAACGAAGCTGACAAGTGTGTATTGTCTCCATGGTGGGGGTGAGGGAGTCATTATTTGTTCTTATGTTGATGACATATTGATCTTTGGAACCAACCTTAATACGTGATTAAGGAGGTAAATAATTTCTTACCTCATTCTTTTGAGATGAAGGATCTAGGAGTATCTAATGTTATCTTGAACGACATCAAGCTATTGAGAAATGATGATGGTGAGATTATACTGCTTCAATCCCACTATGTGGAGAAGATCTTGAGCCGTTTCGGGTGTAGTGGATGCATGTTTTTTCCAACACCTTATGAGATGCTAGTGTGTTGCTTCGAAAAAAAGAGAAATAATGCTAGAGATCAACTGACATGCTCTCAAATAATTGGCTCTGTTATGTATTTAGCTAGCGCTACGAGGCCTAACATCGCTTTTGCTGTAAGTAAACTCAGTTGATTTGTTTCAAATCTGGGATATGATCATTGCGAAGTTTTTGATAGAGTTATGCGCTATCTAAAAGGCATTGCGAGCTATGTCATTCACTATACAAGGTATCCGAGGGTACTAAAGAGACTCAAACTGGATATTTGATGCTGATGAGATAAAGGCCACAAGAAGATATATATTTACACCAGGTGGTGGTGTTGTTTCTTGGAGTACTCATGAACCTCGTGAATTGTACACAACATGACTTTGCATTTGCTATCAATTTTCTTGGTAGGTACAATTCCGAGCCTACCAATAGAAATTGGAAAGGCGCCAAGGGCGTCTTATGATATCTTCAAGGTACTAAAGATCTTAGGTTGTCCTTTAGGAGGAATCAAGACCTATCACCGATAGCCTATGGTGATGCAGGGCACTTATCAGACCCGCACATTTCCAAGTCTCATACTGGATATTGTTTTCCTTTGTAGTGAACTAGAATTTTTTGAAAATCGTCTAAACAAAGTCCCCTATCAACATTGACGAACCCTAAAAATCATAGCACTGTATAAAGCGCCACGAGAGTGTGCATGACTTCGATAGATGATTCACAAGATACAACAGATGTGTGGGATGAACACCTTACATACCCCGTCATTATCTATAAAGATAATGCAGGTTGTTTTGCACAAGTGCAATTGGGTTATGTGAAGACTATAATCTCACAAAACATACCAACCACACGTTCCTCTAAGTGCGTGAGTTGTGAAAATGAACAAGGTGAGGATCTTGCATACCAAGTCATCCGAAAATCTTGTTTTGTCCACTAAATCATTACCGGCTTCATCTTTTGAGAGATGTGTTCGTGAATTGGTATGATGAGACTTAGAGAGATGATGGACTCAACAAGAGATTCTTCACATCCCCACCTGTTAATCATGATCCAGACGAGTCAACCTGATGTTGGTCATTTTTTTCCTTATGTGAAGTTTCCTGATATTTGTTACATTGAGGTTTTCAAAGCGCAATCTATGCAACACTTTGTGCTCTTTCCCATATTTTTAACCAGGTTTTCGGAGTTCTGAGACGTGGAAAACATGGGATGTTAGATCAAGGGGGGGGGGGGGGTAGAGAACGGGCAGTAGCCTAGTGGTTGAGTCGTAGTTGACGCATCCCAGCTACCGGAGTTCGATCCCTATTAGAGACGAATTTTAGACACTCTTTTAGACCAAGGGGAGTGGCCTCACCCTTTTTAGGGTGGAGGTTTTCCATCTATTTGGCTCACACCAATTGTACGGAGAGATGCACACCAGTTGATAACAAAATATGTTTCCCTATATCTATGTGTATCCTTGTACATTTTTGCAAAGTTCGAGTACCCCCTTGGATCCGTACCCTTGAACCGAACTCACGGGAAAAAATTGCGGAACAACCTGCACATGTCAGCATCTAACCGTAAGCATCTTTATCGAAAACAAATCTAACTGTAAGCGTGTGGTGGTTCCGTTTTTCCAAGGAAAAGAGAGTGGGCTGCCGATAACTATAAATCCATAGGGATATATGGGTGCATATACGTGTTGTGAGCGTCTACGATTATAATGTGTTTTTTTTTTAATATTAATTCATGCTCCGAAGGCCCACATGAGGTCAACCCATGGCGTGGCTATAAACTGTTGAGTCGTAGTTGACGCATCCCAGCTACCGGAGTTCGATCCCTATTAGGGACGAATTTTAGACACTCTTTTTAGACCAAGGGGAGTGGCCTCACCCTTTTTAGGGTGGAGGTTTTCCATCTATTTGGCCCACACCAATTGTACGGAGAGATGCACACCAGTTGATAACAAAATATGTTTCCCTATATCTATGTGTATCCTTGTACATTTTTGCAAAGTTCGAGTACCCCCTTGGCTCCGTACCCTTGAACCGAACTCACGGAAAAAAATTGCGGAACAACCTGCACATGTCAGCATCTAACCATAAGCATCTTTATCGAAAACAAATCTAACTGTAAGCGTGTGGTGGTTTCGTTTCTCCAATGAAAAGAGAGTGGACTGCCGATAACTATAAATCCATAGGGATATATGGGTGCATATACGTGTTGTGAGCGTCTACGATTATAATGTGTTTCTTAAATTTTTTATTAATTCATGCTCCGAAGGCCCACATGAGGTCAACCCATGGCGTGGCTATAAACTGTTGAAAGGTTGCTCGAGGAGTGGGGCTTCATATCTGCATTATTCCCTGTTGGTAGCAAGAAGAGGGCCTCGTTATACCACATCTTCATCTCAGAATGGGAGGAACACAAGTAGGAGTCGAAATATATGACGTCCCCATGAAGCTCCTGTGTCGGGCCGTATGTGCTCTCTTCGCCTTGCCTCTCGTCTACATCCTCATGTACTTCCCTCCATCTTCCATCCCATATACTAGTACTATGAATCTTGCTTCGACAGTTGAAGCTCGCACAAGCACACACCCTCCTCGAGGTAATTAAACTCTCCGTCTTCCGATCGATCATATTCATGTTGCTATATACTTCCTCTATATCAAAATATTAGATGTTTTAAGTTTGTGAAGAAAATGAATTTGGACTTTTTTTTAGAGTCTAGATTCATTTTCTTATATTTTAAAACGGAAGAAGTACTACGTAGTGATTAGCAGATAATTAACCCCCACCTATGGTGATTCCTCCGGGTCCGGCCAGCTTTGCTGCAATGCAACTACAGCGACGGGAAGTGGGTGTGGGATGACAGCGCCGCCGCACCCCGGTACGACAGCGAGAAGTGCGACATGAGGGGCGGTGAGAGGTGCGTGGCTAACGGCAAGCCGGACAACGGGTACCTGCACTGGCGGTGGCAGCCGGCGGGCTGCAACCTCTCGGCGCTAGACCCGGCGGAGTTCCTCCAGGCGGTCCGGGGCAAGCGCCTGGCGTTCGTGGGCGACTCCATTGCGCGGACCCAGGCGGAGGCCCTGGTGTGCCTCCTCTCCACCTTCTCGCGGCCCGAGACGGTGCACCGGCACGAGGAGCGCCTCGGGCGCAAGTTCTGGCGCTGGGTCTTCCCGGCGCCACACAACGTCAGCGTCTCCACGTACTGGTCACCGTTCCTGGTGCGCGACGAGGTCCAGCCGGAGGACTACGCCACGAAGCACCGAACGGTGATCCTGGACGCTCTCTCCGAGCCGTGGACGGCGGACGTGGACGCTCTGGACGTCATGGTGATCTCCGTCGGGCACTGGTTCCGCCTCCCAGCCACGTACTACGACGACGGCGTGGTCAAGACCGGCATCGACGGAGGGTACATCGGCGCGTACCGCACGGCGATGCTGAGAGCGCTGGAGCACGTGAACGCCAACTCGACCACGGACAAGCTCGTGGTGGTGGCCACCATCGCGCCGGCGCACTTCGACGCCAAGTACGGACGGAGCCACCGCGACTCGTGCTCGCGCCAGAAGCCGTACCAGGAGTGGGAGGCGGCGGACGTGGCGGCCGCGTGGGCCGAGCTGAGGAAGGCCGCGCTGGAGGAGACGGCGGCAGCGTCGGCCCGGAGGCGGAGGCGGGGGCTAAAGTTCGAGGTGCTCGACGTGACGAGGCTGGCGTCCATGCGGCCCGACGGTCACCCGGGCGTATACATCTACAAGAACGCTTACGGCGGGGGCCAAGTCCCGGAGACGGCGGCGAACGACTGCCTCCATTGGTGCGCACCGGGGCCGGTAGACACGTTCAACGACATACTGATGAAGATGGTGGTTGCCAGTGGCTGATTATTCCTCCAGTCCAGTGGTTTGCGCTTGCACGATGTGGCACGTACTCGTGAACACAAGGACCATGTGTGCATCCAGCTTCCCTCCACCTCCTGGCACCGTACCGACCAGCACTCGTTCTGTATCGCTACTAGTAGAAAAATACTCGTGCATTGTATAACAAACAGAAAATTGCAGAGAACGTGTTTGGTTAAGGTCCTGTGCCAGGGGAAAGAAAGAGATCTTGCCCTAGGGCACCATATCCTTCCGACTCCGGCCTCCGGCGGCTCCCCCCACTGACGACCTAGGTCATCGGTAGTGAGGGGGGTCGCCGGATCCACGTGTGTCACTAGTGGAAATCGAGCCTCTGGTCCCGGTTCTAGACAGTCTCTAGTCCCAGTTTTGCAACCGGGACTACGGAATCGGGACTGGATGCTCTGCACGTGGCCTAAAAACTCTGCCGCTTGGAGCGCGTGGTGGAGAATCTTTAGTCCCGATTCGTATCACGAACCGGGACTAGATATTTTCTGCCACGGCAGCATTTTACCAATTCGGTTGCCGCGGCAGAGTTTTGGAGCTGTTTTCTGCGGCGGCAGCCGATGGGGATTTCTGTGGCGGCAGAGTTTGGGGCGGTTTTCTGCCACGGCAACCGATGGGGGTTTCTGCCGCGGCAGAATTTTGAGACCGATTTCTATGACGGTAGCCGTATGAGGGGTTCTGCTGCGGCAGGAGGATAGGTAGAGAAGGGTTGCGTTTGGCGTAAAGTGACATGCAACGGAGGAGCCCATTATACGCAACATGGTCATGATTATAGAGATATAATATAGATATAATTCTACATTACGTATATACATAAGAGTCGGCCCAGAGGCGAAGGCGGGGGCTAAAGTTCGAGGTGCTGGACGTGAGGAGGCTGGCGTGCATGCGGCCCGACGGTCACCCAGGCGCAACTTTCCTTCATTCATTCATTCTTATCTCTATAAGGGACACTGTAGTATGTCACTACACTCATCGCTGGAAAAAGTAGAGCGATTTCCTCACAAAAAAAGCACGAGCGAGATATTATTCCTTAACAGGGATCTCAATTGCGGGAAGAAGTATAAAGGGCAAAGGCAGAAGTGGAAGGGTCAAACTCCTCTATCAGGGAAAGACAGAAAGGAGAAAAGTGTCAAATCACTTGTTTGAAACAAAAACTTTTAGAAGTTGTATTTTCGGTGGTCAAAGGGAAGGAATCAGAAAAGAGGAAAGCGCTCTCAAGGTAGAATCAGTTCCAGGCAAGTATGTCCATTGAAAGGAAAGAGTCCCTAACGAGAACGCGTACGGCGGGGGCCAAGTCCCGGAGACGGCGGCGAACGACTGCTTCCAAATTTAGAACTGAACCATGTTTGTGCTCAACATGAGCTGTTCCATTCGCCTACTTACCCTTAAAATGGGCAAGTGAGGGACTGACGACGACACAGGTCAGGATGGGTGCACCATGCCATCAGGGTGCAAGTGGGAGTGGGTTGCCCACGGAACCCACTACCCAGGCCTACATAAGAGACTACGTGGGACATTCGCGGGTATACAAGAAAAAACGGGGTATCCGTGGGAGGCCCATATTGATCCCAACAAGCGATCTCATCTGTTGAGATCAATTGATCCGATCACTTCGTGTAGGACTCAGCCTATATTGTATTTGCTCTCGTCTCGTGTAACCCTTTTGTCTATTACTTGGTCACGCATTCTGCAAGAAATAAGACCCAGGTGGGTGTTGTATAGTTGCTTTGCTTCATTTCTTCTTTCCATGTGAACCAAGATGTGGACAAAGCTCCAATCCATAGCGTAGAGTACCCACTAGGGAAAAAAGCTTCCTTTTTTATTCCATAGCGTAGATGCAGAATGAAGTGTTTGCTATCGTGCATGTACCTATTTACTTGACTTAGATTTGTCTAGATTTGATTGTATCTAGACATAATTTAATATTAGATTTATCCGTATCTTAACAAATTTAAGTCAAGTAATTTGGATAGAGAGGAAACTTTGATCGCATGCTTACTGATTCTGTTTATCAACAATTGCATCGATATATTTACGGGCATATGTAGACATACGTGGAACGGAGGGCACCCACAAAATTTTCGCGGGCTTTCCTGCGAAACGTCCTCTTAGAATATGTGGGACTGTACGGTCATAAGCGGGTCTCCCGCGGCTAGTCCCGCCTGCACCCTGACCATGCCGGCGTGATCATGCATGCGATGAGACAGAAGTGCAGAACATCGAGTACCTGTCATGGCAGGCCTTGAATGTGGCGGATATTGGAGTTCAGAGAGCGTCGGACACCAAAACAACAAGTTTTTCCCATAAGGTGTACCATGCAGGACACAGGAAATTGTGCCTGGAATGCAATCGTCCAAACATGTATCCTGTAAATAACGAGAACAGAGGAAAAAATCACCAAGCAGAAGCAGTTTAATTAGGAACAAAGAAATACGTAATTACTTTATTAGGATAGAAACATGAAACTAAAGAAATGACAAAACATCCATTTTATTGATGAGTATCAATATCATCGTGATCTGTAAACTTTACTAGTGCCATCCCTCTAATGTTTTTCTAAAAACTGCTGTACAACCGTACTGCCATTCATTTGTAAACACATCCCTCTAATGTTTTTTTTAAACACCCATGATTGAAGAATAAATAGAAACGGCTATATGACACACATACCACTTGAAGGTTTATACAGAATATGCAGAGCTCAGCATAAAAACAACGAGGAAATCACCAATGAAAAATAGAGTAAAAGAGAGGCAGACTTAACTTATCCTCAGCCAGGGTCACGCGAAAACAGGACGCGCGACTCGTCTCGCTCGCCCCCCGCGGGCGACGGGGCGGGTCCGGCGGCGCCGCCCACCTCCAGGCCTCCCCCTCCTCCTTCCCCCCGCCGCCATCGGCGTGTACCGCCGGGCAAAGCCCGCGCGGGGCCGGCGGCGGCGGGCCTTCTTCCTCCCGGCGGTGGCAGCGTGCGCGGGGCACCTTGCTGGCGGCGGAGCGCCATGGTGGGTGCAGAGGGGCTGCTAAGGGACGGGGCGGCGGCGGAATCCTCCAAACGGCGTCGACGGGTAGCCCAGCAGGCACGACGGCAGGCGGCGCAGCAGGTGCCACCGGCGGCGAGCTCCGCGGGGCTAGATCTGGGTCAGTTTGGGCCCGATCTGGGCCGTGCGGGCCCCGTCCGGGGACCTCGGGCACCATGAGGGTCGGGTGGCAGACGGACCCTCCTGGCTATGGCGCGTCCAGGGCACTGGATCTGGGTCGGGCGGGCCTAGGTCGGGTGGTCGTCTGTCTAATCCTGTCTAGGGTGGCCCAAGGGCGGCACGGAGGTGACGTGTTTGCCGTGTTCATCCATCCTCGCCTTTGCGGGTCCAGATGGCGATCCTCAGACCGGCGTTAGACCGGTATTCTCGGATGAGCACGGTGGCGAGAGCGCGGCTGCTTGGCGGCGGGGATCTGCGGTGGCAGTGGATCCACTAGCGGACGGTGAGGTAGGGACTAGTGTTAGGGTCGGTTGCGACGGTGACACCCTTGCTGCAGTGTGGCAGTGGGGCTTCACGAGTCCTTTGGGCTCGGCCGGACCAGATAGGGTCTGGTTTGCCCTGCTGCTACATCCGGTCGGCTATCGCCTTCCGGCGGTGGAGGTTGTTCCCTCCCGCGTGTCATTGTTTCGTCGACCCTTGCTAATGTTTCTTCCTTTCGGTCGTTCCAGCCTCGCTTTGTGGGTCATGGTGAGGCGACGGTGGTGACTACAAGATCGTGGTAGCGTGTGTTGGTGGGCGGTGAGCTTGGTGCAGCTTCGAAGCGTCCGGGAGTGTGGTTTTTGAAGGGTTTCGCGGCATAGTAAATCAAAATTTTCTACGAATGCGAACAGAGGAAAGCCAGGATCTAATCTAGGAGATGCAATCAACGAGAGAGATTGGATTAGATCTTCATACCCTTGAAGATTCGCACAACGGAACGTTCGTCGGAACGTGGGTGATGTAGTCGTACTCGCTTCTCCTCCTCGCGATCCGATCCGATCTAGCACCACAAGTGGCGGTGCCTCCGTGAGATGCACACGTGCAGCACCTCGACGTCTCCTCCTTCCTCGGACCAGCGAGTATGGTGGAGAGATAGATTGGATCTACAACACGACGGCGTGGTGTTTATGGTGGAGAATTTCTGCTGCAGGGCTTCGCCTACAAACAGTCGGGAGGGAGAGAGGAAGGTAGCAAGGCAGCTAGGGCTTGGAGGAAGGTGTGGAGTAGTGGGGAAGGGCACCACCCCTCTATATATAGAGGGGGGCAGCCCTTGCCCCTCCTCCAAGCCTATCTCTAGTTTAAACAATTTAAACTCTCCCTTATCTAGAAATCCTATCTCTAGTTTAAACGATTTAAACTTATCTAGGATCGGCTGGGCCCTATGGGGCCTTGTGCCCCTGGCCCAATGCGGCCAGGACACTCCCTCATAGGCCCATGCCCCCTCCCGGAAGGTGGGGCCACGTTGGTCCCCTTCCGGAAGGTTCTAAAAGCTTCCGGTACAATACCGATTAACCCGGAACAATTCCGAACTCCAAAAACTGCACTGCCTTATATGAATCTTATTCTCCGGACCATTCCGGAACCTCTCGTGATATCCCGGATCCCATCCGAGACTCCGAACAAAAATTCATAAACCAATTATCCAATCTATCCTAGCGTCAAGATACGTTAAGTGTGTGACCTTGCGGGTTCGAGAATATGCAGACATGATCTTCTATCAATAATCAACAGCGGGGTCTGGGCACCCATATTGACTCCCACACATTCATCGATGATCATATCGGATGAACCACGATGCCAGGATTCAATCAATCCCATATATATTCCCTTCGTCTCGCGATATTTTACTTGCCCGAGATTCGATCGTCGGTACCGTCATACCTAGTTCAATCTCGTTCACAGCAAGTACTTTACTCGTTCCGTAATCCGATATCACTTTGTGATTAACTCCTTAACCACATGCTTGCAAGCGGTGTTGATATCGATTACTGAGTGGGCCCTAAGTATATCTCTCCGACCTGGGAGGGACAAATTCCATCTCGATACATACAACCCAACAGATACTTTCCGATCACCTGAGACACCTTTATGATCACCCTCTCATAGGATGACGTTTGATGACCTCAAAGCTTTCTTCCGGTACCAGGGAGTTGCATTATCTCATGGTCTAAGGAATACAATATTTGACATAAGAAAAGCTTCGCAAAGATGAACACGATGAAACGATCTAATTGCTTCGCTTAGTTTAGGTCTGTCCATCATATCATTCTCCCAATGATATGATCTCATTATCAATTGACAACTCATGTCTATGGTTAGGAAACATTAACCATCATTGATCAATGAGCTAGTCCTTAGAGGCGTACCAGGGACACGGTGTTGTTCACAAACCACACAAGTATTAATGTTTCCGCTTAATACAATTCTAGCATGAATATAAACTTTATCATGAACAAGAATTATAATAATAACATCTTTATTATTGCCTCTAGGGCATAATTCCAACAGTTTTTTGAGGGGTCGGGAGAAATCCTTGTCGTCTTGACACCGATGTGGTGACGTCTGCGGGTGTCGGGTGTATCTCTTCCCCACCTCCCGTAGCGTATCAGGGGGAACCCTAGGACTCGTCCGGGCAGCAGCATCGTCGTCGTCGCTTTCCTTTTTGGAGGTGTTGTCTGACATGTGACGCTTTCGAGAGGCTAGGAGAGGGGTGGTAATTTTTCGGTGGGCGCAGCGGTTGCGGGCCACTCGTTTTCGTCGAGCCGCTATCGTCGGCTTTGTTTTCTCTTCTTGTTCTTTTTTGTTTTATTTTTGTTTTGTCTTTTGGACGTTGTGCTGTCTGACCCAACAGCGGTATCAATCGTGGTTGCTATATTAATATAGCTGAGCGTATGCCTGTTTTAAGGAGTAACTTATCCTCGGCAATTTGGTTGCTTCTCTACATCTTGATTGCAGCCCGGGCTGCTGCAATCCTCAAGCTCATGATGTCTCCAGTGCTAGTCGGGCTATCGCAAACGCCCTACAATTTCTCGAGTACTCGACTGATCGGAGCAAGTTAAGCGAAGAGAAAAAAGGACTGTAGCATAGGGCCCCGCTTGTTTCGTCGTTTGGGTTACTGATCAGATCTGAATATTACGGAGTATATCGGGTTTTAGCGGGACCAACCTAGGTGCGTAATATTTACGGACTTAATTATAGGAAAACAAGCGGGGCCTAAGGGAAATCAAAGAAGAGCAGCCAGGTGGGGTGGCAGGGGCGCCGCGGCGGGCCGGGGAGGGGCCATGGAGGCGGCGTCCAGTAGCAGCAGTTCAGAGGGGTGCGACCGACAAACTCCCTGAATTGGTGAACTCCACAACATTTGACTAATGAACTTGGTGCACTCACATTCTGAAGTTCGAAGACAAACCAGCAAAACGCTAAAGAGTACACAATCCATGTATTTCATTATGCACATGGAATGAATCACACGAACGACAAACCAGCAAACTATCCATTTTTCAATATGGACACAATCCATGTTTTTCAATATCCATTTTCTAATGTAGTGAATTGGTTTAGCCTTAGGGGTGAACTTCTGTTGGTAGTGAATTAATAGATTTTTCTAGACCAAATAATATGACCATGTAGTGAAACATGTCAAAGAACAAATGTCTTTTGCTGATCACCAAATCTAATCACACCAAAGCAGGAAAGAGATTTTTTTTTTGAAAGGAGTATATATTAATATCACGGAGATACCAATTATACCCAGCCTCTGCAAAAACGCATACCCTAACGGATTTACGGATACACACAGTCCAGAAAAAAGAAAAAAGAATTACAAAAAAGAAAAGCCCCGCTACAGAGAACTATTCCTCAAAGCAACGACACTAACACCACCGGAATAACACCAGTAGTCCAACCACTGCAATAGCAACGCCTTCAAGAAGGAAACAGTGCACAAGCGCCCTCATCGCCCGATCAAAGATCATAGGTTTTCACCCTGGAGAAAGTACTCGCTCGCAAAACAATGCCTTCAACAAGGCCATTGCCGGACACAACCAATTAAGGCCAGATCTTGAATTTTCACCCTGCAAGGTAAGACTGGGAACTCCTTCTGTGTTGTCTCCTCCATAAACAGTCGTTGCTGCGAGTCACGGATCACGCAGCCAGTTCCTCGACACCACAAAGACTCAAACCACCATCACAGAACTCATGTTCCTCCTTTCTTGACATTCTCCGCCTCTGACTTCATCATAGATCGTCGAAGACATGACACATGATGGTAATAGATAGCAGAGCTTCGCAACGCCCCCGCTGAAACCAAACGGCCAGAAAAACATGGATACGCACGACCGAATACTTCCGATCCAGCCATCTCAGACATATTCGCCCATGGGAATTCGCTGGCGGAGCCTTTCGAAACACGCCGGACCAGATCAGAGCACCGAGGGCAAGTGACAAGCAGATCTTCGTCTTGGCGCTGAAGGAACTCTAGTACCTCCCGCCTTTATTCTCAAGACTCGCATCCCCCATGCCGCCAGTCACCATCCAGCAAGAGAGAGCAACAAAGGAGGGGCCGTGTTGGCTACAGAATCACCGGCATGACCGAGGTACAAAGAAACAAAACTAGAACAATAATCAAAATGGTACCTGGTCGTTGATGTGATGGACTTCCGCATGTGGACGGTGGTAGGCTTCCACATGCTAGACACTGGATTTCTGCACAACGAGCGATGAGCTCCTGATGCCACGAGGGTGACTTCGCACTGGAGCTACAGGGGCGGGGCGGCCGGGGCCAACGGCGCTAGCAGTGTAGGTCTTGGTCCAGGGCGGCTACACACTTTGCTCTACAAGAAATCAGATCTTCAACATTCTTGCCGAGAGGGAGAGAATTCATTTGAAGCAAGATGTAGCATTCCGAGAACTCCCTACCTATAAAATTGTGTGTTGTTTTATTGTTCATATCATCATTACATCATCATGCATGGTTCTGTCTCGAAGAGTATTTTATTAAATCATATTTTTGTTTTTATTTGCTAAGTCTTTCCCTCTTATATTCAAATTAAAATCATACGGATTTTCAAAAGAAAAACTGATGCGGATGATAATATAACCATCTATAAAGCTCGACTTGTTGCAAAGGGGTTTTGAAAAATTCAAGGAGTTGCTTCGGTTAGGATTATGTTAGCAATTGCTGCATATTTCAATTATGAGCTATGATAGATGGATGTCAAAACTGCGTTCCTCAATGGCAACATTGAAGAAGAGTTATATATGATACAACCAAAGGGTTTGTCGATCCTAAGGATGCTGACAAGGTATGCAAGCTTCAGCGATCCATCTATAGACTAAAGTAAGCATCCCGGAGTTGGAATCTCCGCTTTGATGAGGTGATCAAAGAGTTTTGATTTTTCCAAACTTATAGAGAGACTTGTATTTACAAGAAAGTGAGTGGGAGCAATGTGTCATTTCTGATATTATATGTGGATGACATATTACTGATTGAAAATGATGTAGATCTTTTAAATAGTGTTAAAAGTTATCTAAATAGCAAATTTTTGATGGACGACCTAGGTGAAGCGTCATACATATTAGGCATAAATATCTATAGAGATAGATCAAAACGCCTAATAGGGCTATCATAGAGTACATACCTTGATAAGATTTTAAATAAGTTTAAAATGGAAGGAAGTAAGAAGGGTTTTTTACCTATGTTGAGGCAAATAATTCAGTAAGACTCAAAGTCCGGCTACGACGGAAGAAAGAGAGATAATGGATAAGATCCCCTATGCTTCAGTCATATGCTCTATAATGTACGACATGCTATATACAAGACCGGATGTGGCACATGCTATTAGTTTGACTAGTAGGTACCAATATGATCTAGGTACGAAACACTGGATAGCGGTCAGAATATCCTTAAGTACTTAAGAAGAACTAAGGAAATGTTTCTTATATACGGAGGTGAAGAAGAGCTGGTCGCTAATTGTTATGTCGACGCTAGCTTTGACACCGATCCGGATGACTTCAAGTCTCTATCCGGATACATATTTATCATGAACGGAGCAGTAGTTAGTTGGAGGAGCTCCAAACAACCTGTGGTGACAGGATAAACAACGGAGGCAGAATATATTGCTGCTTCACAAGCAGCGCAGGAAGCAGTTTGGATGAAGAAGTTCATAACCGAACTAGGTGTGGTTCCTAGTGCGTTGGACCCAATGGTGATCTATTCTGACAACAATGGAGCCATATCCAATACCAAGGAACCAAGGTCTCACAAGAATTGTAAGCATATTTAGCGCCGGTTTCACTCCATCCGTAACAACATGTCAAGGATGGAGATATAAAGATTTGTAAAGTACACATGAATCTCAATGTAGCAGATCCGTTGACTAAAATTCTCCCTAGGGAAAAACATGATCAACTCCAGAACTCTATGGGTGTTAGATTTATCACTATGTAACTAGATTATTGTCTCTAGTGCAAGTGGTATACTAAAGGGAATATGCCCTAAGAGGCAATAATAAAGTTGTTATTATATGTATTCCAAGTATATGATAGATGTTTATTTTGCATGCTATAATTGTATTAATACGAAAACTTTAATACATGCGTGTTTAATAAATAAACAGAAAGTTCCTAGTTATGACTCTCTTATAAACTAGCTCGTTGATTAATAAGACGATCAAGGTTTCCTGATCATGGACATTGGATGTTGTTAATAACGAGGTCACAACATTGTTGGAATGATGTGATGAACATTCATCTGAAGTATAGCATTATGATCAAAGTCATTGTGTTTATATTGCTATAACATCATATGAAGTAATCCTAGTCCTTATACCATGAGATCATGTCAATCACTAACACTGGAAGAGTATCTTGATAACATCAAACGTCATTACTGTGACAGGGTGACTATAAAGGTAGGTTCAGTGCTACGAAGGTGTTATGTAGAGGCTCATGGATCAAGAGTGTAATTTGTCCATCCTGATGACGAATAGATATACTCTAGGCCCTCTCGGTGATATCACATTAGTTAGCTTGCAAGCAAGTGATGTGATCACTAGAATGTTCTATCACGGGAATGAGAAAAGAGTGCATGTCGGCTGATGTCTACGCACTTCTATTCTTGTAGACAGTTGTTGGGCCTCCAAGTGTAGAGGTTTGTAGAACAGCAACAAGATTCCCTTAAGTGGATTAACCTAGGTTTATCGAACTCAGGGAGGAAGTGGTCAAAGATATTCCCTCTCAAGCAATCCTGCAATCAAGATACAAGAAGTCTCTTGTGTCCCCAATACACCCAATACACTTGTCAGGTGTATAGGTGCACTAGTTCGGCGAAGAGATAGTGAAATACAAGTGATAACGGTGCCAGAAAATAGCTTGATGGTGAGGTAAATACTAAAGGCAACAAGAAGGAAGCAAGCAAACATGCAACCGATCTAGTAGCAAATGGTGTTTCAATGTTTAGAAACAAGGCCTAGGGATCATACTTTCACTAGTGAACACTCTCTTATATAAATATCCTCTCTTCATGATACTACTCTTAACTACTCTCCGGTTGGATACTCTAATCCATGGTAGGGCTATAACAGCACACCTCAAAGTCCGCCTTCCCCAATCTAGATAACCCCACACTATCACCTTGAGCGCTAGATGGTTCCAACAAACACCACAATTTCACAGAGACATCCAACTCCAAATATAACTCATAACAAATATTCAATCTAGCCAAAGTGCCACACATGGTATGCCCGCTGTCACTTTCACACACATGGGGAAAAGCATAGATCTATTAAAGCACAAAGAATATTTATGTAGACTCAAGCCTAAGTGACACCATGGCGTACACGCTGTCACTTTCACACACATGGGGAGAGCAGAGATCTAATGAAGCACTTGAGTAGCAAGGTAGATCTACTTGATTACAAAGATCATGACCACAACAAGATCATGCATAGAGAGAGATGAACACATAGCTACCAGTAGAGCCCTTAGCCTGGAGGAAGGTTGGAGATGGCCCCGGGGGCACTTCCCCGTCCTGTCAAGGTGCCGGAACAGAGACTTTATGTCTCCCGAATCTCCCCTTCGGTGGCGTCGGCGCTATGGAGGTTTTCGTGGATTTCTTCTGGATGCCCTAGGGTTTTTGGGTCGGAGGCTTCTTATAGGCGCAGGAATCAAGGTCGGTGGGGGTCCAGGGGGCCTACACCCCCTATGGGCGCCTCCAGGGCTTGACCGCGCCTAGGGGGTGCGTCTACCCTGTGGCCCCCCTCCGGCTCTGCTTCGTGGTTCCGTGTTGCTCCGGGGAAAAAATAATGACTTTGGCTTTTGTCCCGTCCAATTCCGAGAATATTGATTTTATACCTTTCTGAAACCAAAAATAGAAGAAAACAGGCAACTGGCACTGTGGCATCTTGTCAATAGGTTAGTTCCAAAAAGTGTATAAAAATACCTCAAAGTGTAGACAAAACAAAGCAAAGTAGATACTAAACAAGCATGGAGCATCAAAAATTATAGATACGTTTCCGACGTATGATCGGTAACAAGATCAAACTAGGTATGGAGATACCGATAATCGAATCTTGGACATATAATATAACGTGAGACAAGGGATTAAGTTACTAGAGTAAAAGGTTCTCACGATCATAGAAGTCATCGTTGAATGTGTGGGAGTCACTATGGATCTCCAGGTCCCGCTTCTGATTATTGATCTGATACGGGTCTCGATCATGTATGCATTATTCACGAACCGTAGGATGAAACACTTAAGGGATACCAGCACCATTTGGAGAAAATATGTTCTAGACGAAAGAATTGGAAAGCGCTGGAATCATTTCAATGGACACCGAAATTGTTTCGGGTGAAATTGCTAAAATTGGTTCTGCATATGAAATTGAAAAGTAGCAAGGGGTTTTATGTGAATGTTTGTTAATTAATGCAATTTACAAAATTCTGAATAAAAAAATAAAAGGAGTTTTATGTAATGATAGATTACATTAAATTTGGTGGAAATTTAATGGGATTTTGAGTGGAGGAAGTGGAGAGTCAAATTTGAGCGGGAGCTCCACTCACATGAATGGAGGAAGGGGTGGGGGAAGCCACCATGGCCGCCGGCCATGCCCCTTGGGGTTCCCCCTCCTCCTATAAAAGGACTCCCTCTCCCTCTCCCTCTCTCTCTCACTCACACCTTCTCGTGAAGGATCTCTCTCCCCCTCTAGAATTATTCTCCCATGGTCTCGGACTAGTAAGATACATGTTTTCGGTGGATTTTCGTCTGGAAGGATTTGCTGCTTCCGCTGCATCGCTAGAGCGAGGAGGCAGAGGTTGTTCGGTGGCCTAAACGTGTGTGTGATCACGGATGCGCTGCTGATTTGCGGCGCTGGACTTCTTCTCGATCTTGAGATAGACAAGTGTTCGACTACATCATCCACGAGTTCAATCTCGTTAAACTTTGTCGGTCTACAAGGGTTTGTTCTCTATGAATGTATATCCACCCGTAGCTTGTATCTAGTAGATAGATCTTGGTGCTTAGTAGTTCCCATCGTAGGAATTTTTTTGTTTTCTATGTTGTGAACCCAACACTAATGGAGGTACACATCAATCAATGTCGTTGTCGGGTTGCTTCTGCCCTTGGATGAGAACTGGTATCATAATGAGCTTCCGCTTCATGCACAACCAAGGAAGAAGGTTGTAGATACATAGAGTCATAGTCCAGATGCTGTGACTGCAGCTCTTCTCCCCAAAAGGATTCATGCCATCTGTACTTAGACCAAACCAAAATTTCCTTGCGTCACCAACAAAGTCCGGGAAGTCTCTTTCATTTTTTCTCCACTGCCTGACTATCAGCGGGGTGCCTCAACATCCCGTCTGTCTTACGGTCTTCCATTACCATCGCAACAACTTGGCATGCTCTTTTGTTTCTTAACAAACGTTTCAACCATAATATTATAAGAGCATACCACATCACCTTGGCAGGAACCCTCTTCCTGTGTGGCTCGCACTCAACATCACCAGGGTCATCTTTTCTGATCTTATACCGCAATGCAGTGCATACTGGACATTTATCCATATTCTCGTACTTCTCACCACGGTAGAGGATTCAGTCACTAGGGCATGCATGTATCTTCTACACGTCTAATCCTAGAGGACAGACAAACTTCTTTGTTTCGTATGTACTGGCAGGCAATTCAATCTTTCTTGGAAGCATCTTATTCATTAGTATCAGCAACTTTTCAAATCTCGAGTTAGTCACACTGATCTCTGCCTTCCACTTCAGCAATTCCAGTGTGCTATCCAGCTTCTTATGGCCATCTTCACAAGTTGGGTAAAACAATTTATTGTGGTCCTGTAACATCTTATCGAACTGCAATCTCTCCTTTTCTGTGTCGTGGTCTCGCTTTGCATCAAAAATGACCCGACCAAGATCATTAGCAGGCTCATCTGGTGTCTATGCTTCACCTCCTTCTTCTTCATTGTCTTCCCTTGCGATATCAGCGTATTCAGGAAATATAGATTGGTAGTTGTCATCATCGTTCTCTTCTTCATCGTCGTCCTCCATCATAACCCCTCTTTCTTCATGTTTGGTTCAAGCATTATAGCTGGACATGAAACCGGACCGAAGCAGGTGGCTCTGAATGACTCTTGAGGAAGTGTGATCATGCTCATTCCGATATTCAACACATGGACAACACATAAAACCATCATGACGCTTGTTCGCCTCGGCCACAAGGAGAAAAGAAAGAACGCCTTCTCTGTAAGCGCCAGAGCATCAGTCACCGTACATCCATGGATGGCTCATCTACATCATAGAACTATATATCAAATGCAATCATGGTGCTAAAATTAGTACCGCATGGTCTAAACAATAAAATAGTTGCTAACCTTTTAGGACCCTTGGAAACAAAGATGAGAAAACTTACGTGTGGCTCGGGAACCTCTTATCATGTTTGTCTTGTGTGAACTCAAGTCGCATCGCTCTAACAGACATTTCACCGAACACCTCTAGTGCATATGAAGAAAAAAATAGCACAAACATATACCAACCTCCCACCCGAAAAAATGGTTGTGAGTGGAGAGGCAATGTCATATATATAGGGCCAGCCCATTAGTCCCGCTTTGAGATACAAACCAGGACTAACGGGATGCTCGCAGCGCGTAGCAGGCCCCAGACTCATTAGTCCCGGTTTGTATCTCAAACCAGGACCAATGGTCCAATCCACACAGGACTAAGGGCGTCTCCACGGGCCGACGTATCTGGTCCGAGCGTGTCCGAACTTGTCCGCGCGAATGCGCGGGGCGTGCACGGTGCCCTAGCGGGGCGACCCATTCGAAGAAACGCGGCCGGCTCGACCCATCCATGCATCTAATCTGGGGCTCGGTTGCGTCGGCCCTAACACACGCGGACAACGCGGGTGTCCTGCCCGTTGGCGATGCTGGCCCACCCGCCAGCCACCGTGGCGGTGATTCAGACACGCGCAACGGCACCAATTCAGACACAACCGTGGCAGCGATTCAGAGGCGCTACACGGAAGGCTGACCAGTGGCAGCCTGGGCCATCAATGGCGACGAGACGACACACGAAATAGTTGGACACTTCAATGCCGTCTCTTCGTCCTAAGCGCTAGCATCCGATGCCGGCCCTTTTAACTGTTCGTCCGCCGCCACCTTCTCCCCATAGAACACTATCATCTCCTCCTCATCTTTGTTGTCCACTATCTGTAGCTAGCTATGGCCGGCGGCGCTGGATCGAGGTGAGGGTGCGGCGGCCGTGGACGTCGAGGGAGGCATGGAGGATGCGACCAAATCACCGCGCCACCACGCTCTCCCACATCGTCGTCGTCGCCCGAAGATTTCGACCTAGGCACCCAGTTCGCCGTGGCCATCCACCTCGGCATCCCGCGTGACAGGCTGCTCCTCCCCCGCAAGTTCGTGACACTGATCGGCGACGAGCCGCCGCTGCTTATCATGTTGTGTGCGAACGGCTTCAGGACCACCAGGTACCCGCTCGATCTGCAGTCCGACCACCTTGGCCAGATGTACCTCGGCAACGGCTAGGAGTGCTTCACCTGCTTGCACCAGATCGAGGTGGGCAACATCCTTGTCTTCAAGTACGACGGCGAAGGAAAGTTTGGCGTCAGAGTCTTTGACCACACCATGTGCCGCCGCTGGTACCACTCCAACTCCAACTCCGACTCCTCCTCCGACTCCGACGAGTAGGCTAGGCTATGCGCGCACCATGTATGATCTATCAATGTAGGCATTGACCATTTGCAATAAAAAAACTTTATTCACTTCCTAAAACATTTGTTACAAGCATACCACACACCCTAAAACTACGCACGGTCGCCGGCGCTGGAGGCGGCGGATGCGACACGTCAGATACACCATTAGTCATAGAGAGAGCAAATGATCGCCTCCTACACTTGCATGTCCTCTTCAGCTCGGTCGAGGCGGGCACGCAGGAAAGCGTTGTCGGGATTGGCTCGCACCGTATCCCGGAGGTCACCGCGGACCAATGCGAGCTGGTACCATCCCCGGTACTCTGGCGGAAAGACGTTCTCCACCATCTCCATCATGAAAGGCTTGTCGATGGTCACGTGACGGTTGTAGAAAGGGCGACGTGGCATGGGGTTCATCCTGTAAATCCGCGGGCGCCCCAGAATCGGAGGAGGCATCACGTCCGACAACTCCGGCGGGTTCCACGAGGGCTTAGGGACCTCTTCTCTACCGGCGTCGGGGTTGCCATGGACCTCGTCGGGTCGACGCCGGCGGCCAGGCATGATGGTTTTTTGTGCTGTCGGTGGTGCGGATCTGGTCGTAGATAGCTTGGCGGCCTCTCCCTATTTATGGCTGCGCCTGGACACGGCAGGAAATGCCTAGAACTCGCGAGAAGCGGCAGGAAAGAAAAACGGAAGACGGCGTGGCGACGAGAAGACACTGTAAATACGCCAGCGTTGGTAATTGCCAAGTTAGGACAAATGGGTCGTACCGTTGGACGCGGTCGGCCGGACAGGCCGGACCACGGCTCCAACTCGATCTCGGCCCGAACAAACGAACAAAAACGGACCATTTAAGATGGCCGAATGGTTAGACCGATAGAGATGCCCTAATGGTCCCAATCGGCCCGAGGCTAATAAAGCCATACACAATAGACGACTCCGAACCGTTGGATCAGACCATTTGTCCGGTCCTTGTCTCCCTCACAGCCGGCACCGGTGACCCCAAAAAAGACCGTTTTCTATAGGTGAGCCTATTTAATAATACTACACGTATATATTTTTTTTCAGTTTCCTTCAAACACTGCTAGCTTGGCGCTGTTTGCTGAGCCAATCAAACACGTGTCGGCAATGCTCTCCTACGTGCTCCATGACGTGTCAGTAGCAGACCGTACGCGAGCCAACGATCCAACACGTACGATCGAGGAGCGATTATATCCTCTGACCTCTGGGCGATCACGATTGGTGTGGGCCCCGCTCGCCGTCTTGTTTCTACCCACTCGCCGAGAAGTTCGGCGCCGCCTCGTTCGATCTTCCGTGGCCAACAGCCCTATGGTACTCGCCGCAGCCGGGAAATCTGCTTATAAAATGCTAATGACGCTTTGCACTCTGAAACTATATATATTGCACTTAAAAAACACAAATTAACCTGTGGTTGGGTGGCTACGAGAATGATTGTATCCAGTATACCAGAGTTCAAACCCTAGGTTTGACATCGTGTGTTACATAAAAGTTAGAATATTTTTTCAGTGGAAGGCGACGTTCCCGTCGACAGCGAGACGGCCATGATGACTTCGTCAATCTCAAGACTCAATCCGCCGACTCGGTCTATCGGATGTGCTCATAGGGATATGATATGCGTGCGTGTGTTCATATGGATGGGTGCATGTACGTGTTGTGAGCGTCTACGATTATACTGTGTTTCTTTAAAAAAATAATGAAACGGGTCTTGTATGCTATCTCCACGGACTCCCAAATTTTGAAGCAAGCACTCGTATCGTGTGTCCCTCGCATGATCAAGCCCGTCTCGGACACTTGATTTTGGATGTATCAAGTTTTATCTAGCTACTGACTTTATAGATTTCAGTGTTGAGTTTTGCCCCGGAGCATGTAATAAGCCTTATTAACAGCTATGGGTATGGGTATGGAATAGAACAATTATTCTATGTGCTTGTCACACTAAGATTGTGTAACCCGTCTTGTGGTCGGTGATATTGTGGTGTCCTAAAATGGAATGCATGTCGGCATGAAGATACCAGGCCGAGCATATTAGATTCCGGGTATCGGCCTAAAATTGGATAAGTCCATCTGTTTTTTAGTTTTAGGCTGCTCATGCCCATCCCAAAAAATATCCTGTCATGGATATAATGAATGGAATATGTCTGATAGGAAAAATAAAGTTTTTATTATCTTATTTTAAGTATATGATAGATGCTTATTTTGTATGTTATAATTATGTTAATTAAAAATGTTAATGCATATGTGTTCAATAAAAAAAATATATAGAGTTTCTAGTTATCTCTCTCATATAAACTAGCTCGTTGATTAATAAGGTGATCAAATAACAAGGTCACAATATTGGTGGAATAATGTGATAAATATTCACCCAAAGTATAGTAATACGATCAAAGTCATTATGTTTACATTACTATAACATCATACGAAGTAACCCTTATCCTTAGACCATGAGATCACGTTAATTGCTAACATCGGAAGAGTGATAACATCAAACGTCACATCATAACAGGATCACTATAAAGGTGAGTTTAGTTACTTTGAAAGTGTTATGTTGAGGCTCATGGATCAAGAGTGAGATTTGTCCATCCCGATGACGTAGAGATATACCCAGGGCCCTCTCGATGATATCGCATTGACATATCTTGCAAGCAAGTGATAAGATCACTAAGAATGTTATATCACGGAAATGAGAAAAGAGTACTTGTGGGTAACAAAATCAAACTAGGTATGAGAATACCGATGATCGAATCTCGGACATGTAATATATCATGAGACAAAGGGATTTAGTTATGATGTTAAAGGTTCTCACGATCACTAGAGTCATCGTTGAATGTGTGGGAGTCAATATGTATCTCCAGATCCTGCTGCTGATTATTGATTGGAGAGGGGTCTTGATCATGTTTGTATTATTCGCGAACCATAGGGTGACACACTTAAAGACCGACACCACTTGGAGCAAATATAATACCAGAGAAAAAATTAAAAGCGCTGAAATTATTTCGATGCACACCGGAATTGTTTCGGGTCAAATTGCTAAAAATGATTTCAGATGTAATATCGAAGTATTGCAAGAGGGTTTATGCAAATATTTGTTAATTAAATTAATTAAAGAGTTTTATTAAATGAGAGATGGCATTAATTTTGGTGGAAAATTAATGCATGTGAGTGGAAGTGTGTTTATGTGAGTGGAGCATCCACTCACATGAAAGAGGGAGAGGTGGGGGCACCCACTTTGGCCGCCGACCATCGCATGGGGGTGTTCACCCCCCCTATATAAGGAGCACCTCCTCCTCCTCCTCTCACTTCACACCTCTTCGTGAAGGATCTCTCTCCCCCTCTAAAATATTCTCCATGGTTTTGGATTAGTGAAGTACATGTTCTTGGTGGTTTCTCTGTAAGGATTTGCTGCTTTCATTATTTTGCTAGAGCGAGGACTCAGAGGTTGTCGAGGTACCGGACGTATGTCTGATGACTGCGATCACTGATGCACTGCTGCTCTACGGTGCTGGACTTCATCAAGATCTTAAGATCGTCAAGTGAATGACTAGATCTTCCACGAGAATAATTTCGTAACGCTTTGTCGGTCTTCGAGGATAAGTTCTCTATGAATGTATATCCACCCGTTGATTATATCTAGGTGTATAGATCTTGGTGCTTAGTTGTTCACATCGTAGAAATTTTTTTGTTTTATATGCTACGGAACCAACATATATTTATCTTGAAACCCAGTAGAGGCCAACCCCGCCGGTATATACCCGGGTAGGGCAGACTTTTAGGATTTAATCCCTGGACTCCTCCACCACGATTTTCTCTCATATGTATCACCACCTGATCCCTCCGACAAGCAATGATTCGCAGAAGGATCGTCATGGTGGCTCGAAGGCGGCCTCCTGCATCCACCTCAACATAGCTCAGGAGGAGCTCGACGGCCAAAAGGCGATTGTATGCTCCCTCGAGGAGTGGGGCCTTGTTTAACCACTGCACCCGCTTAACGAGGTTGTCTTGCACTCCTTCAACATATAAGGAGGGCCGCTCTAGTGACGAGCGATTTGTCTACGAGCGCTCTGGCGATGACGAACTGTGTTGCCGATCTAGGTGCCGGTTAGGGTTAGGGCTAGTAGAAGTAGTAGTTCCGTCCTAATATTTGTTTTGATATTGTATAATTAGTTCCCTACCTATGTTTAATTTCATGTTTGCAAGCACTTGTTATAGTATACGTTCTAAGATTTCATGGCGCGAACTAGATAGTATAAATATTCAATTTACTTATTGATCTAGTATTTGTTTTTCCATATTCGTTTCTCATACTGGATATGATTTTCCAATTCCCTCTGATATGAGTTTTCCTAGTTCGGTTTACCCGGGATCTTTTAGAAATGCTCTAACTAGTTCTCCCTTACACAAGCCTACTTCATGGGAGATTGTCAACAAAAATCCAAATATGTTCTTCGTCTTTGTATACAAGATCTCTACATATTTTGAAGCAAACTTTGACTGCCGGTATTATACTAACGAAATATGAGCCATGTGTCACAAAAAGCATACTACTGCACTCAACCTCACTCCGGCAGAACTAAATCGGTACAAGGAGAGGAGAACATAGGCGATGCCAAGGAGGCGACGACTAGGGTACATGTCCCCTTCGCCGACGATGTCGCTGATTAACCCTGCCTTTGTTGGCCCTCTCAGGCCTTGGAGGGATGGCAAATCCCGACCTCTCATCATCTAGATGGTTAGTGTTTCTTATTTTAGCAAGATTTTGTGTCTATGTCGGAACGGTGAGGTGGTGAGTAAATCCTGGTATGAAATTCAGGTCCTTCCCGCCTTATCCCCACTCTAGTTGCGTCTAGCACCGACAGAGGGCGCGTGGAGTTGTGTGTCCTACGGATCTTCTAGGATCTCATCGATTTTTGTCTTTGTCGGTGTGGTTTTAGGTCAAACTCTTCCGACCTACAATTTCCATCATTGATGAAGATTGCTACTCTATTGCGCTAGTACTCTAGGGCCTTAACACGATGACCTCATGTCTGTCTACTATAAAAATATCTACGGTAGTACTGTTGAAAATATACCCTAGATGCATTAATAAAATTATTATTATTATTATCATATATCCTTGTTTATGATAAGTGTTTATTCTCCATTCTATAATTTTATTAACCGGAAACTATATACATGTGTGGATATATATATATAACAACACCGTGTCTCTAGTAAGACTCTACTAGATTAGATCGTTGATTAAATGATGGTTAAGGCTTCCTAACCATAGACATGCATTGTTATTTAATAATAAGATCATATCATTAGGAGAATGATGTGATAGATAGATCCAACTTAAGCATAGCAATTTGACCATGTCACCAAGTTTAGTTGTTGTAGCTCTCTCAATGTCAAGTACCGTATCCTTAGACTATAATATTATGTTACTCCCTAATACCAGAAGAATACCTTGTGGACATCAAATGTCACTTCGTCATTGGGTGACAATAAGTGAATTTCAGGTATCTCTGATGGTTCTTGTTGGGTTGCACAAATCAAGACTGGTTTCCCCTCCAGGTGACATAGAGAAGCTCCGGGCCCTCTCGGTAATGTAACATTCTAAGTACCTTACAAGCATGTGACTAATGAGTTTAGTCACGAGGATATTGTATTACAAAACGAGTAAAGAGAGGTTTCTAGTACTCGCTCCATCACGGTTTGGAGGGCGTTTTAGAGAGATTGTTAGAATCTAGGTGAGCGCTGATTGGGGCCAGATTTGTGCCAAAAACATGCGCCCATTAATTATTCGGCGCCGTAATTACTCAATGGAAACAAGGAGTTTAGACGCATGCATTGGTGAAGTTGCATGCAAAAATTAATTCTTTGACTGCATAGAGTAGGAAGTGGGGAGGAAAAATGGGACATTAATTCTGTAATTAAGTCTAACGCGCCTAGGAGGAGAGGAGTTTTGAAAATGCATGGCTTTTGTAAGACGCCCTCTAAACAGTGACGGAGGGATTAACGAGATTGAAGTTGGTATGGTGATGCCGATGATCAAATCTCGGGCAAATAATATATCGCGAGACAAAGGGAATCGGATACCGGATTAATTAAATCCTCCATATCATGGTTCAATCGATGAAAGATCTTAGTTGAATATGTTGGAACCATTATGGATATCCATGGTCGTGCTATTCATTATTGATCGGAGAGGTTGTCTAGATCATGTCTACATGTTCTCGAACCCGTAGGGTCACACACTTAACGCTTCGATGCCGCTAGAGTCTAAATCTTGTTCGCTCTCTCATATGAATTTTTGTTTTGTTTTTTTATGTATCAAAGACTTGTCTAGCTTCGATAATGGAGGGACGAGGACAGCAGAACGTCCTCGACTCGTGCTAGTGTTGGTTGGTGTCGCGGTGTAACCCAAAGAACTATATGTATTTATTTTTATTATTGTTTATGATTATTAATAGATGGACGAAATGTTTTCGAAGTAGAAAGTTGGCTTGGGCAGAAAGGCAATATAGGTTGCAAAGTATTTGTTTTTGAGATATGGTTGCGAAGTACTCCCTCCGCTTCTAAAATAAAATATTCACTCTTCAAAAAGTAAAACATCTTGTATATCTTAAAGGAAGGGAAGTGTTATTTGTAGAACAAAGAATTCCCGACAATTTGGAGCGGTTTTTACAGAAGATCCCTCGCATCATCTCATGCAGTAAAGAAAACACCGCAAACATTACTACCCAAACTGGCCTCATTTCACCCTCCAAAAAGTCCATATATATCCGAGGCTATTTATTAATTAAACCACAACAGATCCAAGCCGCCACCGCTACCACACCACACTGCTTCCCATTTCCCAAAGAGAACTCGGCCTCTGCATGCATGCACGCACGCACGCAACTCCCACAAGCAAGCAGGGAATTGATTGATTGATTGATTGATTGATCCGGCCACCGTACCCCGAGCGCGCGAGAGAGATCAGATCATTGATCATGGCTGCCGCAACGAGGCGAGGGCGAGCCGCCTCCTCGCTCGTCTCCCGCTGCCTACTCGCCACGCCCGCAGCAGCAGCAGCGTCCCCTGCTGTCCCATCTACACTCCGCAGGCCAGGTACTGAACTGAACTGAATTGATTGCACCGTGTGCTTCTCTCTCTTCTTTCCCTGGATCGACACCCTGCTGATGAAGCTAGCACCTGCAGTAACTCCGTATCTGCAGACTGCATCAGCAGTACTACTAGTAATTCCGTGCTTTGCCTGGGTTGGGTTCACGGGGTTGGTACAGTAAGCAACAAAGTACTACTTATGTGCTTGTTCACGCCGTTCTTGGCTCTTGGCAGGGCCAGGGTTTCAGATCATCTAGGCAGCTAGCTTCTGGCTTCCCGCTCAGTTTCCTCCCTAGTAAGCAGTATATCTGAATCCCTGTCAGCTTCCTCAGTATGTATACTGAACATTAGTTTATTTAATTAATCAGTTCTTGGTAGTAGTAACTGTTAGTATAACCCAGCAGTTTAGTTAATTGGTTCAGTTAGTCCATGCCTCTTTGGCCGCGGCATCACCACTAGTACTCTAGTGTGTAGTACTCCGTACGTGGTTCATGGGTGACTCACTGTGTTGTCCTCCACCTCTTCTCTTCCATCAGACACGAAACAAGTAAACATACTAGTGTAGTGATCTTAACTCAAATCAAATCGGACAAAATAATCGACGTTGGTTTTGCCATGTCGTCATGTCTGGACATATTATTATTTTTTTGCACTTGTTCTACCACTAGATCTGATTCAACAAGTCGTCGTGCCTCCCTCCGTTCACGAAAAACATTCACCACCAATTTTATTAACAAAATATAAGAGAGATATGCCATACGAACCTATACCATTGGATTCATATATTCAAAAGAAGTTTGCAATGGTATAAATTTTTGTGACATATATGTTATACTTTCTCGACAAAATTTATGGTCAAAGTTTTTTTTTTAAAACCGAACCCTGTGGGAGTATTAACTCTGCCTGCAGACGGGACACGTGGACTGTTGCTTGAGAGGTTTGGCACTTGGGCTGCATCAGAGGAGCCCATATCACCCCCTGTTCAAGTGCGCTACACACAGCTCCTTATCAATGGCAAATTCGTTGATGCTGCATCTGGTACACTCTAGTACTTCAGCTCAGCTTCTAGTTAACGTACGTGGCTGGACCTGGAGCTGGACCCATGAACAACAGGGCTTCAGCTTTGGGTTTTCCCATATATGTTATGTTGTTCATGATCAGTTCAACTCCAAAAAACTCACCATGAATGTGCATCAGGCAAGACTTTTCCTACTCTGGACCCTCGCACCGGGGAGGTGATTGCACGTGTGGCCGAAGGTGATGCCGAGGACATTGACCGCGCCGTCGCTGCGGCCCGCAAGGCGTTCGACCAAGGGCCATGGCCGAGGATGACTGCCTACGTACGTAAACACTCTTGAGCTTGCTTGCCACTAGCTAGTGTTGATGTTGTAGAAATGAGATAGTATTTCGAAATCATGCATGCTCATTAATTGACAGTTGGAAATTTTCCTCTGAATTAAGGAGAGATCCCGGATTCTTCTCCGGTTTGCTGATCTGGTAGACAAGCACAACGATGAGATCGCTGCACTGGAGGCGTGGGACAATGGGAAGCCGTATGAGCAAGCTGCCCACACCGAAGTGCCCATGGTTGCCCGCCTTATGCGGTACTATGCTGGTGAGCAAAATTTGCATTGCCCTCCTGACAGCAGCAGTAACAGATATATAGTGCTAGCTAGGCAAGAAGGTAATCTATACTGCTCTACTTGACTGATAACGATACTGATTCTGCTGAATTGTTTAATTTGCAGGTTGGGTTGACAAGATCCACGGTCTAGTCGTGCCGGCTGACGGGCCACACCATGTTCAGGTGTTGTACGAGCCGATCGGTGTCGCGGGCCAGATCATCCCGTGGAACTTCCCAGTTTTACTGTTTGCCTGGAAAGTTGGCCCTGCTTTGGCTTGCGGTAACACTGTTGTTCTCAAGACTGCTGAACAAGCTCCTCTATCTGCCTTGTATGTTGCTAAGCTGGTGCATGAGGTGAGAGTTCATTGTTTAAAAGAGTGGATCTCTGATTACTTCGATCGTGTCTTTACAGCAGTTAGTGCATTTACCATGGTGAGAGTGAGCTTCCATTGATCTGACAACCTTTTTGAATATTAAAGTACCCTTGTCATTGGCTATTGGGATTAGAAGGTGTAAAATTAGTTTACCACAACCTTTTTGAATAGCTGGAAAATTATAGTATGTGTTACCTACTGTACGTATTGAGTGATCCCAGCTGAAAGCTCACTGGTGTTTTACAAGAGTTGCTTCTTTGCTGCATAGTGATCAAATGCAACATGGATCGAAATAGTGATAGTTATTTATTAATTAATTTTAAGAAAACATCCAAGATCTGTCTTTACTAATTCAGCTACTCCTAAGAAATATAGTTGATCCGAAGATACAAAATAGTGATAGTTATCCTATTTAAGTTTGATGCATTGAGTAGGACAATGTAGCTACTAATTCAGCCTTGTTTTATAGCTTAGGATAGGATGATACACACGCAGATCTGTCTAGGCCTGCACTAGCATACACAATCTTCAATATTTTTACTAGTCTGGAAGTATAGTTTTGTATATGGCCTGCAAGTTTTACTGAATTTAACTGATCATACATGATTAAATAGGCTGGACTCCCCGACGGTGTTCTGAACATTGTATCTGGTTTTGGTCCTACTGCTGGGACTGCTATTGCTAGCCACATGGATGTTGACAAGGTAAACCTATGATTTCTACAATGTTCACATTATCAAGAGTGACCAGAAAATTTAAACAGCAGACATGCTCCTATGTTTCAGATATATAAGCCAATTTTCTACTAATAAACGTTACTCTATGAAGGTTGCATTCACTGGATCAACCGATACGGGCAAAATTATCATGGACTTGTGTGCACGGAGCAATGTTAAGCCAGTGACACTAGAGCTAGGAGGCAAGTCCCCTTTTATCATCATGGATGATGCTGATGTTGACCATGCTGTTGAGCTTGCACATTTCGCGCTGTTCTTTAACCAGGTACTCATTGGTAGTTTTGTAATAATTGATTGATTGTATAGGGCATTCCTTTTCTAAAAATGTGTATCCTGTCTTATGAATTTGCAAGGGGCAATGCTGCTGCGCTGGGTCTCGCACATTTGTACATGAGCGCGTTTATGACGAGTTCGTTGAGAAGTCCAAAGCTCGTGCTGAGAGGCGTGTAGTTGGTGATCCATTCAGGAAAGGTGTTGAACAGGGCCCTCAGGTACATATACTTGCTTCCCTAATCAGATTGCTTCACATTTTCTACGTTCTAACCTTGCGAATTGAGGTTGTTTGCTTGTAGATTGATGATGAGCAATTCAACAAGATCCTGGGCTACATTAAGTCTGGTGTTGAGAGTCAAGCCAACCTTGTAACCGGTGGCGCCAGGTTAGGTGACAAAGGATACTACATCAAGCCAACAATTTTTTCGGATGTGCAGGTGAAGTTCATTTTACTTAATCATACTCCCTCCACCATGAAAAGGGTGTTGCAGATTTGTCAAAATTCGAATGAAATCTAGACACCATTTAGTATATATAGATTAATTCAAATTTGGACAAATTTCACATCCTTTTTAGGATGGAGGGAGTAGTAAAAACTAGGATGAAGAATTCTTTGCTTCATCCGTTGCAAAAGTATATATGCTTAACAATCATTATATGGGGTGTTTTAGGATGGCATGAAGATTGCCCAAGAGGAGATATTTGGGCCTGTTCAGGCAATCTTCAAGTTCAAGTGAGTAGTAGTAACATTTTGTTGATACCCTAGAATTCTAGAGTAACAATGGGATTGTTACCCTGTTGTGGAACAGCGAGCTCGGCGAGGTGATCAAGAGGGCGAACGCGAGCCGCTACGGACTGGCCGCCGGCGTATTCACCAACAACCTGAACACGGCCAACACCCTGACGCGCGCGCTCAAGGCCGGGACCGTCTGGGTGAACTGCTTTGACATCTTGGACGCCGCGATCCCCTTCGGCGGGTACAAGATGAGCGGCTTCGGCAGGGAGAAGGGCGTCGACAACCTGAAGAGCTACCTGCAGACCAAGGCGGTGGTCACCCCGATCAAGGATGCCGCGTGGTTGTGATCAGCATACCTGCTACTCAGTACATATGATCGTCCTCTTGGGACACAGCGGAGAACGTGAAGACTCGCGAAGAGTACTGGATGAATGAGAAGATGAGTGACGACGTCAAGGAGGATCTCTAATAAGATTTGTCCCAGCATCGTGGGCTGTCACCGTCTCTAATAAAATCTCATGTGTTGTTTGGTTTTCCTTTTTCAACTCTGAGTGTGACAAGACATATAGTACTATTATCTGGAGAAATAACTGTTTCTTTAACATAGTAGTAATATATGTTTTAGCGACAGTATGTTTATTAATTATTATCTGGAGAAATCACTGTTTCTTTAACAAGAGGAAAATTGGAGGAGCATTTCATCCAACTGGAATCCTGCACGTACTGACAGGAAAACACTACTATCACCTCTGTTCCTAAATGTATTACTCCCTCCGTCCTAAAATGGATGTCTTAGATTTGTTAAAATTTAGATAAACTTATATACTAAATAGTGTCTAGATTCATTCAAATTTTGATAAATCTAAGACATATATTTTAGAACGGAGGGAGTACTATGTTATTACAGCCTACCAAAACATAGTAGTAGTAATATTTAGGAAGAGGTGGCATGCATCATTTGTAAAATACACAACCAATAACCCTATTACCTATGGCTAGCACTGAGATACTGACTTAGCTTGGCAACATATCATTAGCATGCATGTACTCCTAAATATTACTACTACTACGTACTATGTTTTGGTATGCTGCCTTGTCTCCTTATACTGCTGTCTCCTTATACATGTACGCCTTGACACGCTGGACACAGCGAGAACATCCCTGATTAGACATTTACCATTGCCATGATCCAAATAATATGAGGAGAAAGCTACAAGTCTATCCTGTAATTTAAGTGCTTTGAAGTCGAGCGAGATTAATTCCTGGATATATATATATGTGGAAAACCTGATTGGTGTCGGTTGTGTGCATCTATATGGCCGGGTGTAAGTTACTGTCTAAGTAATAAAGACGCCCTTTATCGAAAAAATATATGTGAAAAACCTTCCGAGCATGGAAGGAGGAGCTGGCTGCAACGGCTCTGAGCTGGGGCCTGACCGCCCCATGAACTGGAGGGGATAGACAGGCGATCTTGAGCAGCAGCAGCAGATGCCGAAGCGGTGGCCTTGTCCGTGAGGATCCTGAACCTGGAGAGCTGCTGCAATCTTTGACAGCGAACACTGGTGGTCGACTGGATGGATGAAGAGGCTGGTGGAGCCTGCAGAGATGTAAACCTGTTTGCTGTTTGCAACGCATGCTGCTGCCTCGACTGAGGTTCAACATGTTTTGTGTATCGAGTGGAAGAAGTTCTCGGTTTTTTTTTGGACCCCGAGGCTGCCAGCTTATATTACTCGGTGGGTATAAAATACAACAGGACAAGAAGAAAAGAAAATTACACTAAAGTCCTGCAAATAAGCAAAGAGGACCCTGAAACTAAAACAGAAAAAGCAATCAGGTCCTTTATCTTCTCCACCGATGATGAACCTTGGCTGCCGGCGATGGGCTTGTCTCGGTGGACAGTCGACTGAGGTTCAAGTATGCCACATCAGACAAATATGCCGAAATATAAGGAGCTAATGATCGTATCTGAACCCCCACTTCACAGCTTTGATGACTGTAATTTGTACATTCTCGTCAGACAAGCCAACGCACAAGTTCAGTGACCATTTGTCTCAGGAAGTGGATCATGACCTTGTAATTAAGCCCTGCTATTTCATAAAGCCACTTTTACCCACAAAAAGAAAAGTTCAGTAACCATTGATGCATTATACTCTCGAATTATTACAGTCATAACAAAGCAACTACTGAAAGCCATCAAAGCAAAGCAGCAAGCTACATCAGATATGAAAACTGCAACTTAAATCTTGTAATAACCAATTTCGAACTTCTATATTAACACTTGGGTCTTGGGGCACAGGACAGTAGTAAGACCCGAACCTCCAAGCCCCTAACTAGCATTGTGTAATAATCGCTGAAACTATCATCTGGGTGTCTGAATAACCATCCAGTCACGTGTGGCACCGTCGAGAACGCACTCGACGTTAGAGGGTCCCAACGTGCCGAACCTGTAGATGACAAGTCAACGACCGAATGCTCCATCGCCAGTTTTTCCCTCCAGGTGCTTCGCAGGGCCTTCAGCTTATCGGCCACCTCGCTCATCGAAGGCCTATCTTCGCCACTGGCGGCCAAGCACATCCTCCCCAGCTCGGCGACTTCTCCGAGCAGCGTCTCCATCCCAGCGTGCACTATGCTTGTGTCAAGGATGCCCGAGAGGTTCTCATCCTTCATAGCGAGCAGGAAGGATGACACCAGGCTCTTTCCTTGCTTGGGCCCGTCGTTATAGATTGCCGTCTTCCCTGTGATCAGCTCCAGCAGCACGACCCCGAAGCTGTAAATATCACTCTTGTCCGTCAGCTGCCGCTCCTGCAGGTACTCAGGGTCCAGGTAACCCAAAGTGCCCTGCACCAATGTCATTAACTGAACCTCGTCCTTGGGGAGCGTCCTTGACGCCCCAAAGTCGGTCACTTTCGCCATGTAGTTGTCATCCAAGAGAATGTTCATGGACTTGACATCTCCATGGACTATAGGGTGGTTTGTGGACAAATGCAGATAGGACAGTGCTTCCGCTGATTCTTGAGCAATCCTGAGACGGGTGTCCAGCGAGGGAGACGGGTTTTCAGAGTTACGATGGATGAACTCAAAGACAGTGCCATTCGAGATGAACTCATAGACCAATATGGGGACCTCCACCTCCAAGCAGCACCCAAGAAATCTGACCACATTCCGATGGTTGGTCTGTGAAAGTATAATAATCTCCTGCACGAATTCATCGGTTTCAGACACATTCATGAGCTTTGAGCGTTTCACAGCTACTACCCTGTCATCCTTGAGAATGCCCCTGTAGACAGTGCCGTGACCGCCCCTGCCAAGTTCTCTGCTCTCGTCAAAATCGTTTGTAGCCTTCTTCAGCTCTTCTTGAGTGAATATCTTCAATGTATCAACTTGTTTCGACATAATTTGATGGTATAATATCTGACCACCATTCTGATCGAAGAATCTTTCCTTCTCTTTTGCCAGCTTCCTTTTCTGATACTTGGCATGCACAGCAAAGATACAGATGATAAGGAAGATGATGCCGGCGGATATGCCTGAAAATCATGACGGTTAATTACCATCAGTTCAACTAGTGGCATTGCCCACATTTGGCTGGAAGTAAAACAATGCAACATGTTGTGCCAAACACAATTTACTTTGATATATGACATGAATGCAAACTGCACTTAAGCTTACGGAACAGGAATAAGAAATGCAAAAACCATTTCGATAAATACATTAAGTAGTATGTGTGCACAACTGGTACAAAACATTATGATAGTTAACTACCTATGGCCATGTTCCGAGCTTTGTTTGGGTCAGCTTTAACGCATTCTATGCTCTTTGGATCGCTGCTGCTGAATCCTGATGGGCATGAACAGGTGTAGTTTCCATCGGTGTTTCTGCAATCACCTTTGCAAGGATACAAGGACTGGTTCAGAGGTTCGCACTCATTGATATCTGTCATTTCAAAGAAGAAAGGAGAACGTCAAGTGAATCAACAGAATATTGCATTTCATAAACAATAAAGCTGATATAAAAGGGTATATATAGGTTGATGATGGAACATGCATATGCGTACCTTGGCATCCATCTTCTAGGTAGGGATTACCCTCATAACCTTGAGAGCAATTACAGCGGTAACCAGGGCCATTAGGCACATCAACACATGCACTATTCTTGGCTTGGCAGGCATACCGTGGTCCCATATTCATGGCTTCTGAACAACTTTCATTACCAACAACCCAATCGAGTACCAAAGGGACCCCATCTGCGTACTTACTTGCAAAATTTGTAGAGCTGATATAGGAACGATTGAACTTGAACCAGCCCTCCTCAACAACGAATGAGTAGCTACATGGGCTGAAAGACTGGATAGCAGGGCTGTAGAAATGGTCCTGTTGTGGTGCCAAAGGAGCTGATGTTTCCGGGAAAGGAGGTCTCGCAGCAACCCAAGCCAATGCACTCTGTGCTATCATCCACGCTACTTGCGTCAGTGCAGTTTGAATAGCATGAGTTGACAGTGAGGAAGTCAACCTGGTTCTTGCCCTTGCTGGATCCCGCGACCAATCCAAGTGTAGCACACCCGATTGCTATAAACTTGTTTTTGTTGTTGGAAAGCTTATGAAAAGAATCCAGACTTAGGATATCCAGACCACTGCTGCTATTGGTGCCGTTGGCATAGTCGCAATTCCATGATATGTGTGGGTTCTGAACACGAACCTCGCCAACAGTAAGATTGATGTCCAGTAACCGAACTTCAGTTGAGGCCAGATATGCCCCAGTCTCATTGCATGTGACATTGAAGGGTTCTTGGAAGCAGCCTTTTCCGGTGCCAAATGGGTACGGGATGCTGACGTTGCCACACTTATCTGGGCAGCCAGGTTGCGTCATGCGGATGCTCCCAGAGGACTCAGAACCATAAGCGGTAGTACTATTTTGCAGGATTAGGGTGACAGCGACCAGTATTAAGAGCTTCTGACCTATAAGGCAATGACCAAGACATGTATCATGTACATATAAATATATCTGCTCTGGACACATTTATTTATACTCCCTCCATCCAGAAATAAGTGAATTGAGTTTGTGTAGATATTGCATGTATCTAGACAAGTTTTAGTGTATAGATACATCCGAATCTAGACAAATACGAGTCACTTATTTCAGGACAGAGGGAGTAGTCATTGATACTATGTCATTTGGCCGCACAAATCATAAATAATGCCTAACAGGGGGAGCAAATTTATATTTTTCTGATAGAATAAGTTTTAGCCATTCCTCCATATATAGACCATTAATAAGGGAAATCCTATAATCCTATAGAGCTTAGTTCACTACTAGAAAAGATTTGAATCATCAATCTCTGTATCAGGTTTGATGAATAAAGATAATGCATGTATTAGGCAGTAAATCATGAATTTTGAATGTCACTCTTAGTTATTCTCTGCTATCAAGTCATTTCTCACCACACAACAATTGAAGCTCAAATTTGATCTACGTATGAAGAAACAAAAACATGTAGAATTATGCACTAGGGCTGGTGGAGATAAAAAATTAGTTGCTATTCAGTATCCACTGCAAACTCCATGTTTCTTTGTGTTCTCATTCTAGAACTTATTAGGGGGGGAGTACCACCTCTAATCCAAAAGATCATTCAGTAGCTTGTTTCAATTTGCACATACATATCATTTAAGGACTTCGGATAGAATATCTCTATTAGCTGCTTATGAATACCTTTGTAAGAAACTTAGGTACACGATGAACATGGACAGAGTATATTTGAGAATAAAGATGGTAGTAACCGATTTGTTCCAGCGATGCGAAAAACTACAAAACTACGAACTGCACATGCAAGGGGTGATTACATCTCTGCTCCAGCCTCCGGGAAAGAAGCTTGAACAATTTCTCCTACAGGTATTGTTCAACTCCTAATCTCTCCTAAGTCTTGCAGTTTGCATTGTATCAACGGCACAAGAAAAACTCTCCAGCAAAAGAAGAAAATGCTCCCAGGTCTCGCTGACCATTCGCGTCAGCCCCGATAAGCAAATCACTGCGCCGTAGGACTAGGAATCCCCGTACCTGAGAGGGTCTGGTAGCCCTGGGTGTAGCACCGCACTATGCCGAAGGAGGCAAGCTAGCGGGTAGTGTAGGATACTCGGATCCGACGTGGCGGCGCCGGTTGGAGGAGCCAGACCTCCGGCCGCGGGGGCTCGATAGAGGCGGAGGAGGGCCCCTAGGTTCCGCACTGCTGCCTGTGCGCAGATGTGGCGGGCCTTTCCATCGGCGGCAGGCATCTCGCCGGCGGGGAGGCAATGGGCGGGTTCGCTCAGGTCGGGGAATTGGACTCCGTTGGAGGCGCTGGTGTGTGAATTGGCTTCGGGGTAGTACTTTTTATTTTTCGGTAACTTCGTGGTACATCGGTCATTTTTTTTGAGGGCAGAACACACTTTATTTATTGATTAATAATGTTTACAAGGATAACATTCTCCAAAGGAGTATGAGCCAGCCATATGTGGCGGCCAACATCTAGGCCTAAAGCATGTTTTGCGAGACAATGTGCCTCCATATTTGACACTCTTCCTTCAAAAATGAAAGAGCAGGAACCAAAATCCTTTGCCATTGCTCCAATTTCTTTTATGATACTTTCATTCCTTCCACCAATGCCTTTCTGGATATCCTCAATAACTCCTTTGCAATCAGAAGAAACGACCACTTTCTGACAGTACAAATCAGAGGCTAAAGCTAAAGCTTCTCTACAGGCCAATGTCTCCAATATTGTTGGATCAGTAATTCCAGGGCAGACCATTACCGATGATCCCAAATAAAACCCAGCTTCACTTCTACAAACAGCACTAAAAGATCCAATGCCTGAATTCATGGATACTGCCCCATCCACTTTAATTTTCACATGGTCCACAGGGGGGTGGAGTCCAAGGACGGCTCACACATGCTTGCTTCACTGCTTGCTGTTGGCAATCATCTTTAGGTTTTGAATTATTAAGCTCAGAGACGAACCGTTGCACAAATAAGTGTGTGGACATTGGCGACTGAAATTCCTCCTCATGTATAGCCTTCCGGCGAGCATACCATATCACCCATAGAGTTACTACAAGGGAGACAAACTCCGAATGAGACAAAGAATCAATCATTGTGAATATCCATCTTTTCGCATCCGGTTCATTTGTCATATTCATATGCTCTACCATTTCCTCATCCGCTAATGCCCAGACACACCTGGCCATATGGCAATCTAACAGAGAATGTCTCCATGAATCCTCCCTACCACAAATCTTGCAAGAACTGGTAGTAGCCATATTTCTGTGGTGCAATAGATCAGCGGAAGGTAGGGATTGTTGAGCCAGCCTTCACAAGAAAACCTTAACTTTTGACGGGACCTGAATTGACCATATTTTTGTCCAGGTCTTCTCAGCCGCTTCATTGTTTGATGGTCCAGCGTTCCCTTCCAGCCATGCCTCCCTTCTATACTTAGTTTGAACAAGCATCCTATAAGCAGATCGTACTGAAAACACCCCTTTCTTCTCATAATTCCATGACCAAAAATCCTTAACCAGACGGGTACATAGAGGTATAGCACAAATGTCATGAACATCCATTGGGAGAAAGAATCTTTCTAGCTTAGCACGGTTCCATGTAGCTGATGTGTGATCAATGAGCTCACTAACCCAGTAAGGCGGGACTTCAAGTGGATCTGTACTAGGTAGACAGACCACCGGCCTCAAATTGTGATCCCTAGGAATCCATTGACAATTCCATACCTCCGTAGTCTTGCCATCGCCAATTCTTTTTATCAAACCCTGCTTTAAAACCTCCCTACCATCAAGGATTGATCTCCATATTGCCGAGGGTGAGCTCCCAAGTTCGGCCTCAAGGAAATATGAATTTGGAAAGTACCGAGACTTAAGTAACCTTCCACTCAGCGAGTTAGGTTCCTTTAGAATGCGCCAGGCCTGCCTTGCCAACAGCGCAAGATTGAAAAGCTCAATGTCTCTAAAGCCCAGACCTCCCATGAACTTGGGCCTTACCATTACCTCCCAGGACACCCAGCTAGTTTTCCTTTCTCCCTGTTTACTGCCCCACCAAAATTTCCGGATCAAAGAGTTGATATGTTCACATAGCCCACGAGGAAGTTTAAAACAGGACATGGAGTATACGGGAATTGCCTGTGCCACCGATTTAATCAACACTTCTTTACCTCCCATGGACAATAGTTTTTCCATCCAGCCTCTCACTTTGTTCCAGATTCTATCCTTCAAAAATTTAAAGGCCCCATTTTTGGAGTTACCAACATCAGAAGGCATTCCCAAATATTTGTCGGAAAGAGATTCATTTGGAACATTGAGAATTCCTTTAATGTCCTCTCTCAGAGCCTCTGGACATCCTTTGCTAAAAAACACCGATGATTTTGAATGATTTATGCTTTGGCTAGATGCCTTACAGTAGCTATTCAAAGCAGAAATAATCTCCCTCGCTCCATCACCATTGGCCTTGACAAACAACAGGCTGTCATCTGCGAAAAGCAAGTGACTAATCGGCGGAGCCGTTTGAGCCACTATAATTCCATTGAGGTTCGATGACTGACTTTTACTTTTTAACAGGCACGAAAGGCCCTCTGCTGCCAACAAGAACAAGTATGGAGAGATTGGATCTCCCTGACGAATACCCCTTGAAGGTTTAAATTCCTCTAGTCTTGCACCATTGAGAAGTACAGAAAACTTGACGGAACTTACTAAACTCATAACCAGATTAACCCACGCTGGTGCAAAACCCAACTTGGTCATTATAGCTCTCAAATAGCTCCACTCCACTCTGTCATAAGCTTTCATCATATCCAGCTTTAGAGCACAATATCTATTCTTTTTCGCTTTATTCCGCTTCATAAAATGTAAGCACTCATAAGCAGATATGATATTGTCAGTGATTAACCTTCCAGGGACAAACGCCGATTGCTCTTCAGAAATAATTCCCGGAAGAATAACCTTCAATCTATTCGCCACAGTCTTCGATGCAATTTTGTACAGCACATTACATAAACTTATAGGACGGAACTGTGTGAGATTAGAGGGATCAAGTACCTTGGAATTAAGACCAGATTTGTCTCATTAATGATATCAACACTTTCCTCCCCACGTAGGATCTTGAGGACAATATCTGTTACTTCCTCTCCACATATATCCCAATGCCTTTGAAAGAAATGAGCTGGGTAACCATCCGGGCCCGGGGCCTTTGTCGGAAACATTTACTCATTTGCGCAACAGAGGAAGTCGTATGCAGCCCAAAGCTGGCCAACGGGCCCGACAACGGCACCACACGGCCCACCGTGCCGTTATGATGTCTGACCCACCTAGGCCTGTCAATAAGCGGGATGTGCCGTGCCGGCATACGGGTTTTGCGGTGCCTCATACCCATTAGGGCACTACACGGCCGACGCTAAGGACCGGCCGTTTTGTCAAATTCCCGGCCGATCTAGCTAACTAGCTAGCGTCGGCGTAAAAAGAGGCGTCGACGCTCCATCTTGTTTTCTTTCAGCGAACATTACGGTGCAATAATCAGGCAATATTTAGCGTCTGGCTAAACGGCTCGCGTTGGGGTGAGAAGCTTGATTTCCTATTTTTTTTGTACGTATTATTTTTAATCACTTTAACGTCTGCCTAAACGTCTAGCAATATACATGCCCTTACAGTTTTTATTTACTTCGCGTTTTGGATTTAGTCAGATTTTATAAAATTTAATTGAGAATATAAAAATAAGATATTGACCATGATACTAAATGCACATAATATAAAAAAAATCTTATAAGGATTAGAATACAATAGTTTTATATTATAGACGTTGATTTTTTTTCTTACATAAATTAGTCTGTTAGGAATAAGCAACTTGTATTTCTCAGAGGCCAAAGGCCACAATATATAATACATGTACAAGTGTGAATATACAGGAAGCCCCCTAACATATGGGGAAACTACAATACAAATATATACATCTAACACCCCCCCTCAAACTCATGGTGGATCCACAACACTGAGTTTGGAGAGTAAGAAATCATGCTGCGCTCTGGTCTGTGCCTTCGTGAAGAAATCCGCCAACTGTAAATCCGAAGGCACATACTGAAGCGCAACAACCTGAGCCTGCACCTGAGCACGTGTATAGAAAGCATCAACACCAATATGCTTGGTAAGCTCATGCTTGACCGGATCACGTGCAACACTAATAGCACCTGTACTGTCAGACAAAACCAGAGTGGGTGTGGTAATAGAGACCCCAAAATCCGCAAGTAACCACCGTAACCAGGTCACCTCAGCAGTCAACAAGGCCATAGCACGCAACTCAGCCTCAACACTCGAACGAGAAACCGCTGTCTGTTTCTTCGTCTTCCAAGCAATGAGCGAACCACCAAGAAACACACAGTAAGCAGAAAGTGAACGACGATCCGAAGGATCACTCGCCCACGTAGCGTCCGAATAGCACTGGAGCTGGAGGGAGTTTGAACGAGGAAAGAAAAGGCGACGAGTGATCGTACCACGAAGATAACGAAGAACACGGAGAAGATGACTATAGTGAACAGTGGTAGGAGCAGAAACAAACTGACTCAGAATATGAACAGGATAAGAGATGTCAGGACGAGTAACAGCAAGATAAACAAGACTCCCGACAAGATGACGATAACGCGTCGGATCAGAAAGAGGATCACCATCAGTAGGTTGAAGCTTAACATTAAGCTCCATAGGGGTCTCAATAGTGCGCTCATCCCCAAGAGCAGCACGAGCAAGAAGATCCTGAATATACTTTTCCTGAGAGATGTAAAAACCATCAGAAGTGGAGGAAACCTCAATCCCAAGAAAATATCGAAGAGGACCAAGATCAGTCATAAGAAACTGATCACGAAGACGAGCCTTAACAAAGGCGATATACTCAGAATCATCACCAGTAATGATCATATCATCAACATAGAGAAGAAGAAGAGTGCGGCCACGAGGAGAAGTGTGAACAAATAGCGCTGGATCATGAGCACTAGGAGAGAAACCAGCAACAGTCACTACAGAAGCAAAGCGCTCAAACCAGGCACGAGGGGCCTGTTTGAGGCCATAAAGAGAACGTCGAAGACGACAAACCATCCCCTCGGGAACAGAATAACCAGGAGGAGGATGCATATAAACCTCCTCACGCAACTCACCATTGAGAAAGGCGTTCTGAACATCAAGCTGAGACACAGACCAGTGACGAACAGAAGCAACAGCTAGAAGAGTACGCACAGTGGTCATATGAGCCACAGGAGCAAAGGTCTCATCATAGTCACGACCATGCTCCTGCTGAAAACCACGAGCCACAAGACGCGCTTTATAGCGCTCAAGAGATCCATCAGAGCGGGTCTTAATCTTATAGACCCACTTACATGTGATAGGACGAACACCGGAAGGGGGAGAAACAAGATCCCAGGTGCCAGTGCGCTCAAGCGCAGCAATCTCCTCAGCCATGGCCAGCTGCCATTCAGGATGATGCTCAGCATCCCGATAAGAAGTCGGCTCGGAGGCAACAGAAAGACCATACTGACTGGGAGAGTAACGGTGGGGGGCACGACGCTGACGAACAGGACGAGTAGAGGGAAGCTCGTCAGAGGAAGACGACTCAGGAGACAACGATGAAGAAGAAGGAATAGCAGAGGAAGACTCTGGAGAACGAGGAGAATTAGGAGAACTAGACGGAGCAGAGGAGGACGGTGTAGAGGAAGATACATCAGGAGGAGGAGATCCTGAAGAAGACACAATAGGAGTAGAAGGAGGTGTGTCAAGAAAGAGAAGAAAAGAGATATCTTCCACCGGGTAGGTACCAGCGGTGGGACGAGGATAGAAAGGACGCGTCTCATCAAAAGTAACATCGCGAGAGATACGCATCCGACGACCAACGGGGTCCCAACAACGATAGCCCTTATGCTCATCACTATACCCAAGGAAGACACACTCAACAGACTGAGCGGTCAGTTTGGTGCGTTCGCGAGGAGCAAGGAGAACATAGCAAACACAACCAAACAAGCGAAGCATGGAGTAGTCTGGAGACTGTCCAGATAGGCGCTCAAGAGGGATACCACCCTGCAGAGCGGCAGAAGGCTGAATATTGATGAGGGAAGCCGATGTAGCGACGGCCTCAGCCCAGAAATGCGGTGGAAGAGAAGAAGCAATCATCATGGCACGAGTGGTCTCAAGAAGATGACGATGCTTACGCTCAGCAACGCCATTCTGGGCATGTGCACCAGGACAGGAGAACTGAGCAAGAGTGCCCTGTTCAGCAAGAACACCTCGTAACATCTGGGAGATATACTCACCGGCAGAATCAGCACGAAAAACACGAATGGGGGTAGAATATTGAGTACGGACCATGGCCGCAAAACGCTGATATATGGAGAGCACTTCACTGCGAGAGCGCATAAAATACAACCAAGTGTACCGAGAAAAATCATCAATGAATAAAATATAGTAGCGATGGCCCCCTTTCGAAGCGAAAGGAGCCGGACCCCAAACATCGGAATGAACTAAATCAAAAGGTCGCTGAGATACAGACGCGCTAGTAGGATAGGGAAGTTGAATCTGTTTACCCAACCTACAGCCCTGACAATGTAAAGACCCATCTCCGGAGACAGACCCCAGAAGACCACGATGAACTAATGACGACAGGCGGGAGTCACAAAGGTGACCAAGACGATGATGCCACTGCTGAAAGGAGCTGGTAGCAGAGGCGACGACCGAAGAAGAACTGGCAGATGAAGTGGCAGCGGAAGGAACACGGAGCCAATCTAACTCCCAAAGTCCGGAAGAGTCACGGCTGCGAGGGCCAGCTCCAACCAGGGCCTGTGTGTGACGGTCCTGGACAACACAAGAATCAGCATCAAGAATGACGCGACAACCAGAGTCAGTAAGCTGGCTAGCAGAGAACAAATTCATCTTAAGAAGAGGGACATGAGAAATATCAGGAACAGAAAAAGAAGAAGTAGAAAGGGTGCCCCGACTAGAAACAGGGAGAGAGGTACCATCAGCCGTAAAAACACGGACAGGAGAAGGGAGAGAACAAAGAGCGGATAGAAAAGAAGACTCAGAGGTCATATGAAAGGAAGCTCCAGAATCCAGATACCACGGAGACATACCTGACTGTGTAGAAGGTGGTGGTCGTGTAGTGCCTGAAGAATCAGTCACAGAACCAGTAGTGCCCGTCGAGGAAGAGCCTGTAGCAGCAAGCAGACCGCGAAGACTCCTGATAATGTCCTGATCAGAGAGAGCAACTGCTGAAGACCCGGAAGGAGCCGACTGCCCACGAGCCTGGTGCTGCTGACGTAAACTGGGGTCCCGTGTATAACAGGTGGCCCAAGTGTGGCCATCCCTGTTGCAGTAAGAGCAGTGACGAAGAGAACCACGGCGACCCTGACCACGAGCCTGACCCTGAGGCTGCTGGGGCTGAAGCTGACCCTGACCCTGACCTGGAGGAGTGGGTAGTATCGGCGCTGGCGGCACAGGGGACCGCGGCTGAGTCGAGGGAGCAGGCGGCAAAGGAGCACCACGAGTAGCAAGCACAGACGGAACCGCAAGAAGACCAGCACCACGGAGACGGGTCTCCTCAGCCCGAAGCTCAGACAACACCTCAGAGAGCGGAACACGACCTCGAGCATTCAGCTGAGCACGCCGGGGCTCAAACTCCTGGCGAAGCCGAGACAGGAACTCATAGATGCGGTGAAACTCCAAATCCGAGCGCACAATCTGGCAGCATGAGCATGTGCCACAAACAGCAGTACGAAGAGAATCAAGCTGACGCCAGATAGCAGCACTCTGAGTATAGAACTCATCAATAGTGGAATCACCCTGCTGAAGAGCATGCTCCTGGCGAACCACAGATAGGTAAAGAGCATCCCCAGACGGCTGATAGCGCTGACGAAGATGTGCCCACTGAACGGCAACAGTAGGGAGACTCATGAACTCAGCAGCATACTGGGGCAGAACACTAGAGGTGAGAACAGCAGCAGCACGAGCATCCTCATCGACCCACTGAGTATAGGCAGTCAGAGCGTGGCGATAAGTCTCGAGATCAGCAGAATACTGTTTGAACTTCAGGTCATAAGCAGCAACAGCACTATCATCGGCACTCTGAGCAGCATCCTTGGCCTCCTGAGAAGCATCAGCACCAAGAATAATCGGCGTCGGCGGAAGAGGAGCCACGGGAGCAGGAGGGCACGGCGGACAGGAGACCTCGCCGGAGAGCACACCCCAAAGACGGAGGCCGCGCATGTGAACGCGCATGAAGGCAGCGAAATCAGGATAATTCGCGCCATCGAAAATCACCGGACAGCGAGGAATCGCAACATAGCCCGATGCAGAAGACATCTCTCTCAAGTTTTTTTTTTTTGGTCAACTCTCAGATCAAATTGGTAACCGACGAAAATCAACAGTCAGATTCAATGGACGAGCTGGAGGTCGGGCCAGCAGATGGAGCGGACAGGGGCGGCGGCGGGGCTGGGCCGTAGAAGGACGGAGCAGGCAGGCTGACAGTGGGACCGGCGAGCGTCCGTGGCGTGCGTCCCCTGGCGTGCGTACGTAGCAGCAGTAGCAGGACAGCTTGGCGTGCGTCCCCTGGCGTGCGTACGTAGCAGCAGTAGGAGGACAGCTTGGGCGGCAGCAGGACAGCAGCAGGCTCGTGACCCTGATCCAATTGAGCAGCAGGACGCAGCAGTAGTACAACTGCAGGACTTGGGTGTCTTGATCGTGACCCTGATCCAATTGAGTAGCAGGACAGCAGCAGTAGTAGCACCTCGTGATTCGATCGAGGCAGCAAATCGCGCGTGAAATAAGTTGAGCGGGCAGATCCAATCCGAACCGAAGAAGACTCAGATTCAATTGGAAGTAGAGTCTTGATCGGAAGTTGCAGCTCGATCCCGCGAGGTGGAATCACGAGGTGCGCGAGGTGAAAACTGATCTGGATCCAGATCTGAAAACGGGGCAAAACGGGCGGCGACCGACGGCGACGACGACGGCAAGGCCGGCGGCGACAGGGACGGTGGCGGCCGACGAAGTTGCGAGAAAGAGGCTGGGGCTAACTTGGCTCTGATACCATGTTAGGAATAAGCAACTTGTATTTCTCAGGGGCCAAAGGCCACAATATATAATACATGTACAAGTGTGAATATACAGGAAGCCCCCTAACATATGGGGAAACTACAATACAAATATATACATCTAACATAGTCAAACTAGGAACACGGAGTTATTGCGAACGGGGAGAGTATAAAATCTGTACACTGTGTCTGAGTAACGGAGATAAATGCTGAGTACCCAAAAACACATAGTTAGAACAAAGCCACCGTCAATTTAAATTTCAATAGGAGCGGGCCCTCCTTATTGGTGCCTCCGAGGTGGATGATTCATGGTTGTATGGAGGATGAAGTATAACATAACGAGAGTATTCCTTATTTGACTCTACTTTCAAATATGATTTTTTATTTGACACTGAAATTTTTTATGTTCCCTATTTAACCACTTGTGTTAATATTTTGCCTTATATGATACTACCACCATGTTCGTTGAATCCAAGGACCAACATCAGGTGACGCTACCACCATGTCCCTTATTGATGCCTCCGAGATGGATGATTCATGATTGGGTTGAGGATGAAGTATCGCATCACCGGGCTTAATGAAAAAAAAAACATGTTCGTTGAATCTGAGGGCCGACATCAGGTGACGCTATCATCTGTTCCACATGAAAGCCAAAAGCTGTTTGGTTGTGCTTATTTATGGTTTTTCTCTTTTAGCTTAAGTATGTGGTGTGAGTGATTTGCGACCATCAAATTTTCATGGTTTAAGTTTCTACTCAATGGCTATGCAGTTTTATTCAAAACTTTTTAAACTCGGTAACGCGAGTTTCGCTGGGTTCACATGGCTAAATTTATCGGATACTTATAAAAGCATTTCGTCCTCAGGAGCTCTAACGAAGTTGAAACACAAGCTAGCTAGATGTTGCTTGTTGGTTTCTAGTAGTAACGAAAATCAGACAAGAGGCTGGCCACGATGAGCAGAGAGAAAAATTACCCGTAATCAGTGACCAATAATCCATGATCGGAGAGCGCCGATCGATCGGCCTCCGGGCTTTGTCCCTCTTACCGTCTGTGCATGCATATGCCGGCCGGGGCATGCGAGGGGGAACGAAAGAGATGATGCTTATATAGCATGAGATGTAGTAATAAGCCAAGTCTCCCCTAATTAATTAATACAGTCGTACTTATTTTATCCAAACCGAGTGTGCTTTCAGCTGGAAGTGGTTAGGGTGTTAAGTGGGATCCCACCAAATTCCACCTTTAGTTCATTTGTTAAAATCTAGTGTAAATTTGATTTAGGTGAAATTCCACTTTGACACCCTAGAAGTGGTCGCATCACGGTTGTTAGGTTACGCGACTGCTGTGGTGTGGTGTGGTGTGGCGGCCAGTTAGCTGAAAAAGACTGGTTCAGAGAACCTCTCTGACGCGATCTTCTCCTTTGCTGTCACCATCTTCAAGCAGTCTCTGCAGGTCAGTTAGTTGTTTGCATCGTCGGTCGTACTAACACGTTGTGAAAATCTTTACTAGTACTATATACTTCCATTTCGTCAGGCCCTACGTATGTAACTCGATCGGCACATACTACGTTTATTTCCTCCCATGCTGCTTCATCTCGGCAAATGAATAGTTTGCACTAGACTGTTTCAAAAAAAAAAAATAGTTTGCACTAGACAGCAACCTCGAGCGAGGACGGAGCCAATGCATGCATGATGCCGGATATAACTAATAAATAAACAAGGAAAAAGTCCAAAACAGACTCTGAACTCGTAGTCGAAATCCCTGCCGTCCATACCCAATAGTCCTGGTTCAAATTCAACCCTGAAGCTCTTTGAACATTGCTCTATCTTTGTTGATGGCCACACAGAATTATCTGTTCAGATGCACGGTGAGCCCATGCGAAGGTCTGGTTAAGATATGCCAAATTCCGTTAAATACACAAATGAAGCCCAACCATATATGCCCACCAATTATATTTTCTAAATCATCCACACTAACAATCCACCCTTATCCCCCCAAAAGAGATTTTAGTAAATAACCAAATATAACAATAGGGCTAAGGGTCAAATTGGTAATTTTTCTTACATCTCCCCAAGGGCCCGTCAATACCATGTGTCTGGGTGATTTTCTACTGGAATGTTGTGCCCAGGGGCGGATGAAGGAAAAAAGAACGAGGGGGGGCCATGGGAAGAAATTTCATCTTTGTCATTTGTTGGGGAGGGACAAAATATAAATTTATACTTCCTCCGACCCATATTACTTGACTTGGATTTTTAAAAGTTTAATGAATCTATATACTAAATAGTGTCTAGATTTATTCAAATCTAAACAAATTTGAGACAACTAATATCGGTCAGAGAAAGTACTACTCCCTCCGATCCTAAATAAGTGTCACGGTTTTGAACTAACTCTAGTTTAAAATGGCGACACTTATTTATGATCGGAGGTAGTAATTTAAGATGTTTTTGGCAAGAAAATTAGGAGGTATATAAAAAAATCTGCACCTTAGGGGGCGCCATGCCCCTGCTGGTCACCGCCACTGGTTGTGCCGTTATAGGTTTAGTTGATCTAGTCAACACTTAACATACGAGTTGGCCGTGCCGCACCGTGCTATCGAACACATGGAAAAATAACGATTGGCCATGTCGTGTGGACCAAAAGAGCCATGACGCTGATTGCCTTCAGTCTGATACGAAAAAAATCAAGGATGTATAGGAACAACATAACACTGGCCATGGAATGGAGCCTTACATAAAAATATACACAGACATCCTGATGAAGATGGAGCTACGGGAGCAGTCATCAGTGCCCTCTCTCCACCCCTCCTCCTGTTGAGAGTCGCCGCCCTCGTGCTGGGCCTTCCCCGACTCCTCTCCACCGGCCGGAGTTAGAGAAAGGGGAGCGTCGGAGTAGATAGGTTTAGGGATAGGTTTGCCGAGATGCCGGTTGCGGGCGCTGTGCCCGGTAGATGGAGCGGATGGGCAGATCTTGGTGTTGGGATCTGGCCATCCCTAGGGTTCCTCCTTCTCCTTCAACTACGATGGCCGGAGGGGGAAGTGGAGTGGAGAAACACCGTCTCCTAGAATAAATCCAACGCTGGTTACCTGGTGAAGACCTGGTCCTGTGGGCAGCGATTCTTCTCGGCCGGCCGTGGAGGCGAGGGGCGAGGTTGCCGTCCTGTAGTGCGTGGTGAGCTGAAGTGCCTCCTGGCCGGGGAGTACTCTGGTGATGCCGCGGCCTGGTCTCTCCCTGGGCGACCCTATCTTTGGATTTGCTGCAGTTGCATCTTCTACGGCTTCCCTCCCTCATCTCGGGCAGGAGCTCTGAGGGAGGAGCTCGGTTTCTGGGCGCATCGGCGACATTCTGGAAGCTCGTCGCTGTTGTTTCATGGTGTCTTCTCCTGATCTGTACGCGGAGATCGCGTCTGCCATGGATGTTGATCTGAGCGATGGCGGTGATAAACTCTCCTGGAGAAGTGAAGCCATCCTTTTTTGCAGATCCAAATCGGAGGCATGTAGCCAGCCGATTATCCAAGCCGCATCGAGGCTAGCAAGCTCGCCGGCGAGACCCGGTGCTCCTTCAACCTCCATCGTGAGGCCAGTCAGTAGCAGAGGCGTGTTGGAAGGAGGACCCAATTGCGTTTTTTGTTTATCTTCTAGGGTGCTCTTTGTAAAGCGTCGGGATCTATTTTTCTTTTCCTATTTCTTTGAGTCCGGCGTGAAAATATGTAGATCCACAGTCGCTTTAAGGCTTCCTGCCCCTTCCGGAGCTCTCGTGTTCAAAAAAAATCCTGATGAAGATGAGGGATGGGAAGACATTCCACTTTGCCCGACGAAGACAACAACAACAACTACTACCGCTCCTGCCAAGATTTGAGGAAGGGAATGAAGGGCGTTGAAGATGGTATGTGCGACATGGAGGGAGAATATGAGCTAGCAGTGTGGGACGGGGAGCTGTGGGTAAGAAGGAGATGGTGGGGGTGCCGACCATTTGTCACAAACTTTCGGTTGCCGCAGATGTTAACAGATTGTTCGCTCCGGAGAAGAAGGATCCGGAGGCGCAACACATCTGCCCCTAATTACATCGGCAAGCCGCCGTCCCTGCCTCCTTCGTTGGCCACTCCGGCGACGGGAGGGGGTGTGGACCTTGGTCATTGGCGGAGCTAGCTCCCGGCGACCCTGACAGCTGCCCGGGCTGCTACGGCCACTCTCCCTTAAATATTGCTATAACATGGTGATTAGCAACCTTAATTGCTGGGGCAAAAACTACCCATATTCATATTCAATGGACCTTGCTCACGCTGGCTCCGCCACTGACTTCGGTGCTTCGGCTCCACTCTGTAGTTAGGGTTGGCCTCGTGCTTCCTTGGGGCGCTTCTTCTATGGAGGAGACGGCGTCGCATCGGAAAAATTTGCATCTGCTATTCCTCCATCTTGGCATCACTCCTACCGGTGGTGACGGGGGGCGGGTGGATCCAGCGGGACTTGTGTCTGGCGGTCAGCGATCGACACTCTCGTGGGTGACGGTTTTGTTGGTTGTTCTAGTTGTGTTTGTTGTCTTGCAATTGGGCATGTGGATGACGTCAAGCGACGATGTTCCTCTTCTTCGACTACATCGGATGAAGTTGACTGCGTCAGGATCTGGTGACCACGGGGAAGATCCCCGGTGGACATGCCACAAAGTTTCGGTCTTGTCGTTTGCGACGGTCCGGTTCATCGGCTCAAAAGGCGTCGTAGCATGCGAATGTGCGCTCCTAGATCTCAGTATGGCGTCTGTTCGCCATTTTTTCTGGTGATGCCATGGCGGCGGCAGAGGACGATGGTGGATAACGTTCTGACGAGGCACAAGTTTCTTAATCATACTGTACATAAAGAATTGGGGTGACATGGCTGCACAAGATTTTAGCTTGCAAGCATTTAATACATATTTGTCGGGTATGGGGCCATTGCCATCCATATAGGGAAGCCTTCTCTTTGTCTAATTTTTTCGCAAACGCAAACGCATTGTAAATTACAGGGATCACGAGTTCAGGATTTGATTTATGTTTCGTCCACAGATTTAGGGGTTTGTTTTGGACTTTTTGTCGACGCCACTAACGGGGCGACGCCACCTGCGATCTGCCGCAGCGCCGACCACGCCGGGCCCCTAGCTGCCTCGACCCAAAACCAAAACCACGGTCTGCCAGCCCACCTCCCCTTCCCTCCCACCGTATCGCTCTGCTTCCTCTGATGCGCGCACGCACACTGGTTTCATGGCGCCTATAAATCCGGAGCAGAGCACCTCCCCTACCGGCAACTCATCTCACTCAACACACAGACCCCATTGATCTCAGCTCAGCTCCAACACTTCAGCGACTTCACTGCAGCTAGCTACTAGTACTAGTGCGCTTTCTTCAGAGTTCAGACATCGTAACCAATCTCTGCTCCCGGCGATGTCAACGGTGACCCGCGCCTACCTCGACCAGAGGCTCGCCCTCGCCAAGCGCTGCTCCAGAGGTAACCCAGCCAGCCCAATGCATGCTCGATCTGCTTGCTTCCTACTATCTCGCTGCCCAAACTTGATCCCTAACTAACATATGTCAGCTCTGCTGATCTGAAACTGCAGAGGCCGCCATGGCAGGAGCCAAGGCCGCGGCCGTCGCCACAGTCGCTGCCGCAGTACCCACCGTAAGTAGCAAGCGAACCTGGCATCTCTGCGGCTTCACTTCCTAGAAACAGTATCTCATCAATCTGTTGCTACCTGTTTCCAGCTTGCGAGCGTGAGGATGCTGCCGTGGGCCAAGGCGCACCTGAACCCCACCGGGCAGGCGCTCATCATCTCCACCGTCGCCGGTATGGCCTACTTCATCGTCGCCGACAAGACCATCCTCTCTATGGCCAGGAAGCACTCCTTCCAGGACGCGCCGGAGCACCTCAGGAACACCTCCTTCCACTAACTAGACGCTTGCTCCCCGGAATAAACTGTACGCTGGGCCGTACATGCGTGTCTGCTCAAAGCTATAGTACTACCTCTAGTCTAGTTCAAAATGACCATACTTATTTAGGAGGAGGTAGTATATTTTCAGTAGGTGTCTGATTATGTAATCATGTATCTTTGGAGCCCTGATGAAGTAGCACTTCTCTTTGTATTACAAGTTTACAACACTGCAGATTAATATGCCATCACTCATCTTAATTAGATTTTCTTGTTTGCGATTCACTTTTCTAAGAACCACACGGTAGCAAAATTAACATAGAAGGACACCGGATTTTAGCGTGGGAAACCTCGGTGGTCAGGTAAAATCATGGGTCGAAACCACCCAAAACTTTTCGCCGTATTATCAAGTGTAAGATAAAACAAGTTCTTCTCAATGCTCAACACTATTGAGATCTGGCAAGTAGTGATCTTCTAAGTTTATTTTGTGACCTTTATGTGGAGGATGATATTTCTAGATTGAACTACGAAAGTAATCTCTTAATGCAATAATTTTAAAATTGATTTCTAAAAATCTTAAGAAAAATTTAACCGGGACTTAAAATACTAGAGAGTACTTCGACTGAAAAGTTTTCCAACTAATATATATATATATATATATATATATATTGGTTTGTTAGTATTGTGAACAATGGTGAAGACAAGTGCCTATAACAATGAATGATAAAAGTGTCACCTGATTCATTACTAAGAAAGGGTATATATATGATATAAGGTATTATTTTCCTACAACTTTTTTTGTTATTCTTGTTTGAGAATTTATCTGTTCCAAAAATTAATTATTCCCAAGGCTTAGCAACCAACCGTACGCAACAACCCACTTAACCCCTACCTTTCCCCTCAGGCTCGATCCCTCTCTCACTTATCCCCATGTGCCCTCGCGCCTCTCCTTATCCTCTCGCGCACTCTATCGTCCCAAGCACCATTGGTTCCCTCAATCCCTTCCCATATTGCTTGTTTTCCTCTCTAGCGCCACCACAAGAGACCAGTCGTCGTCCTCTAATTCTCCCCATCTAGCCTCTCCTACAACATGTTCCTCTATATCGACCTCTGACGATGCACACCTCCACTGGCTACACACGACCTTATGGCTACATAGACGTGGCTACTCTCCGGAGCAGCGGGGACAGGCGGGGAGGCGTGGGGCTTAAGGATAGCAAAATTTTATCCATAGATCCTGGTATCCATGGATATCCAACTCGTTGGGTAAGGGTATGGATTGCTAGTTACTCTCATGAATTTCATGAGGTAAATATCTGCTAACTCATAGTGTGGGCATATGTAGATATTTTGTCCCATGGATATCAAATGGATACCTAGTTGACATGTGGGGCCCACATGTCAGCGAGACGTGGTATTTTTTTCCTAGGTCTAGCACCCCTATCCTTGAGGCCCAACTCACCCAAAAGGCCCACCTAATTACCAAGTCTAACCGGTATTCCAATTACTCTATCCCTTGATCAACCCATCCACGTGGCCACCGGTGAGCCGCTACATCCATACACATAGATACATTTGTGGACGGACTAAAGTGAGACTCATGGGCATAGATCTGGAGTTAGGATCCAACATATTTTTCTAAACCCGATCCGTTGACATCCTTAGTACGGATGGACCCGTGGAAATGAACTATGTGGTGGGGTCAGCTGTCGGCGGACACGAGCCTAAGATGGTGTCGTAGGGGTTCAAGGCGGCGGATGCAGACATGACCAAGAGGAGGACTACATTTTAGGAAGTTTTTTTTATGGATATAACAAAATTAACATAAAGCTACCAACACTCAATGTATGTTGCATTGAAAAAAGATGCATATGTTGTGTGGCATTTTAGAAAAGTTGGGTTATACTAAGGTGAATCCAGCCGTAACGGCCGGCGGAAAGGTCTTTCGTCTTCATTATTGAAAAGTTTCACAGATTATCAGCAGGTTTAATTATCTTTTTTTTCTTTCTTACCTTTTTAAGGGATTTTTTCCCCTCTTATCCTGATCGGCTGGTGCATACCAGACGGGTAGTATCGTGCTGAGGGATTTAAACTCTTCGAGACGCTAGCCAGAGTACCGAACCGCTGGTGGAATTGAATTGTGGGTTGGCGGCCGAAAACTGGGAGCGCCCGACCGAACTCCTCAGAACGGTGGCACACTGCAGCTACGCACGCTGCCAAACCCCGATGGATGTGTCCCCGCTTGTATATCCATTCTAGTGGAGCGCCTGCCCGCCCGTAGCTGAAGGGAATCAGAGCCTGAGGCATGTGATCTGAGCATGCCTCAGGCGCCGACCAACCCGCCCGCCAAAACCATGGTCTTGCTTCCCACCGTATCGTCTTCCTCCTCTGCGCACTCTGGTTGCGCGGTTTCCACGAACCTATAAATCCGGCCGGCGAACCTCACTCTGCCCCCATCTCATCTCATCTCATCTCACTCACACTGCTACTACTGCCCATCTTAGCAAGCACAGTTCGCTACTCTTGAAATGTCTACGGAGACCAGCGCCCACCTCGACCAGAGGCTCGCCGACGCCAAGCGCTGCTCCAGAGGTAACCAAACCAATCAATACAACCATCGGCCGGTTCCACGACCAGCTGGCCAACCAACGGCTGCACCTCCTTCTGTCTGCTGAAAGTAACTTGATCGAAATTAACATTACTGTCAATTTGAAACTGCAGAGGCCGCCATGGCCGGAGCCAAGGCCGCGGTCGTCGCCGCCGTCGCAACCGCAGTCCCAACTGTAAGCGAGCCAGACATCTCCATGTAGCGCGCGTGCGTGCCAATAATTTCATCTCATTAATTAATCTTCTGGCCTGTTTCAGCTTGCCAGCGTGAGGATGTTTCCGTGGGCGAAGGCGAACCTGAACCCGACCGGCCAGGCGCTCATCATCTCCACCGTCGCCGGGATGGCCTACTTCATCGTCGCCGACAAGACCGTAGTGTCCATGGCCAGGAAGGACTCCTTCGAGAGCGCGCCGGAGCACCTCAAGAACACCTCCTTCCATAGTAATTAGGCACTTGCTCCATCAATTGGTCCGCAATAATAAACTGTACTAAAGAGGTACAGGCATGTGTCTGCTCAAAGCTATTATATCTTCAGAAGACATCTGATCATGTAATCATGTATCCATTCCATGTATAAATCATTTGAGCCATAATAATCTCGATTGAGCTAGCTACTCTCTGTATGTGCAACACTGCAGATTTAATGTGCCATCACTCGTCCTAGATTCTCTTGTCTGTGATCCTCTTTTGGCATGTGTAACTGCATTTTCTTTTATTCCCTCCTCCCTGCTATACAATGCACGACCCGATCATGCCAACTCACTCCTTAGCTCCTTTGATGCAAAAAGTCGACAAGATGTTAGGGTGTTGGCAAAACTTAACGTGATCCGAAAATTCCACGGAATAAAGTTTAACTCAGCGCCACTTGTATTGTATATTAACTCAAGGATTGCATTACGGAAGGAAACAAATACTGCTGCGTGATCTGGAACTCATTGCAGCGACTGTTGGTGCGGAAGACAACACAGGGGAGTCCCCAGTCTTATCTTGCAGGGTGAAAATCAAAGGTCTGGCCTTAGCTGGTTGTGACTGGCAATAACCTTGTTGAAGGCATTGTTTTGTGAGTAAGGACTTTCTCCAGGGTGAAAACCTATGACCTTTGGTCGGGCAACGACAGCGCTTGGGCACTGTTTCCTTTTTGAAGGCGTTGTTATTGGAGTGGAGGACTACTGGTGTTGTTCTGATGGTGTCACTGTTGTTTCTTTGAGGATTAGTTATCTGTAGCGGGACTTTTCTTTTTTATAATTTCTCTTTCTTTTTTCTGACATGTGTGCATCCGTAGAGCCGATAGGGCATGCGTTGTTGCAGAGGCTGAGTGTAATTGGTGTCCTTGTGATATTAATATATACTCTTTTCCCAAAAAAAAGACCATCGTGTCCATGTCCCGGAAGCACTCGTTCAAGGACGCGCCGGAGAACCTCAGGCCATCCCTCCCCCCCCCCCCCGCGTGCAAACGGACCTACGAACAAATCCGGTCTCAGCTTTTCGAAAGAAATAGGGGGGCACAAACAGAAAAATATTGTCCATCGTTCGTTCGTTTGTCCGGCCAGGCCCACAAATCAGTCACCCAGCTCTCTCTCTCTCTCTCTCTCTCTCTCTCTCTCTCTCTCTCTCTCTCTCTCTCTCTCTCTCTCTCTCTCTCTCTCTCTCTCTCTTCTTCTTCTTCTTCTTCTTCTTCTTCTTCTTCTTCTTCTCCTCCCCGACGAGTCGCCCTTCCTCCTGGCCGCCGCCACCCATCCTCCTGGCCGGCGCCGCCCATCTCGCCCTCGACTTCTCCGCCCCCGACACCTCGTGGCCACGGTGGCCTAAGCCCGAACTGTAACCGCCGGATTCGATCCCCCAAAACTTAGAGGAGTAAAAAAAATTCATCACAATTTTCAAATCACACCACATGTAAAGTATCCATATTACAAACATACATAAATATTATCTAAAATACATTAAATCGATCATGTTAGATCCAAAAGTGAGGCCTTCACCATCTCTGCCACCTCTTGCACCATCTCGTCCACCTCAAAGAGCACCTCGGCCACCATCACCACCACCACCACCACCTAGCTCTCGGGCCAAGATCCCCACACGACCAGTCTCCCAATATGTCCTAGCCTTGTCATCCAATGTGCTTGGGTTCATGAACATGATGTTGCGGTCGGCGTCCTCCCTCTCCTTGGCCAACTTGTCCCTCTCAAGTGCTAGCCGCTCCTCCTTTATCTTCTTCTCCTTCGTCACCATCTCTTCTTCGAGTGCAATCCTTCGCTCCTCCACCACCAACTTGGACTGCCACTTCTCCTCCTCCAACACTTTGAAATCACTCCACCTAGCCTCCTTGTCCTCCTTGTGTTCGGCCGCCAATGATTTCTTTGTCTCGATGATGGCATTGAACTCTTCCTTGTAGGCGCCAACACCTCCCTTCTTCTTCTTCTTCTCTTTGTCTATCTTGACACCATCCGACCTGTTGTTGAGGTATCCCTCTTCATCACCGTCCTCCTTTTGGCTTAGCCTAGCCCTCTTCGGTGTGGTCTCATAATTCCTTCGAATCCACTTCTCATTGCCTTGGACCTCCTTGTAGCAATGGTGCAAAGCAAAGGCTTAGTTGCCACCTCTCTTGTTACGGTGTGTGTACACATCTTGTTGGAGAGGACTGTTGGATATATGCCCAAGAGGCAATAATAAAGTATTTATTATCATATCTTCATACTTATGATAAATGTTTACATACCATGCTATAATTGTATTAACCGTAAACATTAATACTTGTGTGATTTGTAAACATAAAAGAGTCCCTAGTAAAGCCTCTTGTTAAACTAGCTTGTTGGTTAATATTGTTGGAATTATGCCCTAGAGGCAATAATAAAGATGTTATTATTATAATTATTGTTCATGATAATGTTTATATTCCATGCTAGAATTGTATTAAGTGGAAACTTTAATACTTGTGTGTTTTGTGAACAACACCGTGTCCCTAGTATGCCTCTATGGACTAGCTCATTGATTAATGATGGTTAAGGTTTCCTAGCTATGGACATGAGTTATTGATTAATAATGAGATCATATCATTGGGAGAATGATATGGTGGACAGACCCAAACTAAGCGAAGCAATTAGATCGTGTCATCGTGTTCGTCTTTGCGAAGCTTTTCTTATGTCAAATATTGTATTCCTTAGACCATGAGATAATACAACTCCCTGGTATCGGAAGAAAGCTTTGAGGTCATCAAACGTCATCCTATGAGAGGGTGATCATAAAGGTGTCTCTCAGGTGATCGGAAAGTATCTGTTGGGTTGTATGTATCGAGATGAGATTTGTCCCTCCCAAGTTGGAGAGATATACTTCGGGCCCACTCGGTAATCGATATCAACACCGCTTGCAAGCATGTGGTTAAGGAGTTAATCACAAAGTGATATTGGATTACGGAACGAGTAAAGTACTTGCTGTGAACGAGATTGAACTAGGTATGATGGTACCGACGATCGAATCTCGGGCAAGTAGAATATCGCGAGACGAAGGGAATATATATATGGGATTGATTGAATCCTGGCATCGTGGTTCATCCGATATGATCATCGATGAATTTGTAGGAGTCAATATGGGTGTCCAGACCCCGCTGTTGATTATTGATAGAAGATCATGTCTGCATATTCTCGAACCCGCAGGGTCACACACTTAGCTACCAAAATGGGTCGCCCCTCCCACCTCTGCGCGTGGCCGCCTCCCGCTCACCCGCTCGGACCGATGCGAGCTTCAATTTTTCTCAGCGATGCAAGCTCCGATGGCGCGTTCCGGCGCTTTTAAATAAAACAGAGCAACGGTAGCATAGTGGGTCCCACGGCTCTCCGCCTGGCCCCACCTTGTAAATAAAATAGAGCAAGCAACCGTCACCTTTTCAAATGCCTCTCCGCCTGGCCCCACCTGAAACGGCCGAGTCAAGGGTGTTGACCTGACAGAAACGGTAGATTCACGGAATGAGTTGCTGCACACAGAATAGGGGCAAACCCGAGCACCATTCAGGTCTAGTGGCAAAACTGAGTTCAACATGACCTCTAGTGGCAAAGGAATAATTATCCCATCTAGAAAAATCTCCAACATTGACAGAAATCTGCCGGTCGAGGAAGAACATCATCTGGTTGGGAAGGAGGAGGATGGGAGCGAAGTATCCTAACCTAACATCGCCCTTTAATGAAATTCACTGTTCACCCTTTAAAGAAAAGAGGGGGCGGATGCATTGGTTGCGATGTCACGCGTGATCAATGTGAAGAGGAGTAGTGATGCAAACAAGTACTCCAAGTGCTTAATTAGCGCAAGCAGCGACAACAACACTACACGAGAGAGAGAGAGAGAGAAGAGGATGGGCGCTGCCGCTGAGGTTCTACTCCGGCAGCAACAACCATGGTGGTTCGTCTCGCTGGCCATCCTCGGCGCCTTCTACGTCGCCGCCGCCGCGCATCGCCTCCTCTATGTCTCCGGGATCACGCTTCTCCTGCGTCGTCGGCGCAAGGACCTCAGCCTCTGCTACGGGGCGTGGGCCGTCATCACCGGCCCCACGTCCGGCATGGGACGCTCCATGGCCCTGGAGCTCGCGCGGCTTGGCCTCAACCTCGTCCTCGTCGGCCGCGACCCCGCCATGCTCCATGACATCTCCCGAGCCGTATCCGAAACCCATGGCGTGCGGACCAAGACCGTGATCTTCGATTTCTCCCTCGTCTCCACTCCTCAAGGTGATCTGAATGACCACACACACGAGATGGAACTACCTACGAGTTCGTGCTGATTGATCGTGTATGTTTTGGCAGGGGAAGAGGCGATGGCGCGGCTGCGGGAGGCCCTGGAGGGGCTGGAGGTGGGGGTGCTGGTGAACAACGCCGGGGTGGCGACGCCGCACGCGACGTACCTGCACGAGGAGCCCGACGCGGAGGCGTGGGTGAGGATGATACGGGTGAACCTGTGGGCGGTGACGGAGGTGACGGCGGCTGTGCTGCCCGGGATGCTTGAGCGCGGGAGGGGCGCCGTCGTCAACATCGGCTCCGGCAGCACCGAGGCATTGCCCTCCTACCCCCTCTACTCCGTATACGCCGCCACCAAACGGTATGTGTCAGCAGAGGCTATGAAATTTAGCGAGCTATACCAGATTCAGTTTCTGATTAAAATAAGAATGCATGATGAGAGCGAGTGACTGGTTTTTCTACATACATTTGGAGCAGATACGTTACTCAGTTCTCCAGGAGCCTTTACGTGGAATACAGAGACAAAGGAATAGACGTGCAATGCCAGGTAAGTATTCAATCCTGTGTCCTAGCCATAATATCCAAAGAAAATATACGAAGCAAGCAATTTGTGTCTCCATATTTCATATAATGGGTTTAACCTTTATGATGCTATATACACAACAAGGAAAAATAGAAACTGGGACTCTATATCAAAATCAACCGATTTCAAACCAAATCTACATAGTAAAATAAAAAAGTACAAATGAATTATTATATGTACATTTTTAAAATGTGTGACCTGGTGTACAATCAATATGATGGAGAGAAACCTATAAAAAAACAGTCTTCAGATTGCAATAAAAACTGTCGGCTGGTCGTAAGCAATAGTACTACTGAAAATAAAGTAGTATCAATCCTAATCCTAATGCACAGTGGAAATCCCCATCAAACTGCGTGAGCTAACTTTAAAGAACAAAAAGAAATTCCAATGTTCTAGAAAAACAGCTCATCACGTCCATACATAAATGCACACGCCTAGCCAAGCATAGCGGAAAGGTAGCGCGACCGTTAGGTTGGCCATAGTAATAGTGTCATGACTAGTATCATAATTGCCAATGCAAGTTGGCAAAAAGATGACGTGGTGGACAATTAACAAAGAAACAAGTGATTGTAGTACTCCCTCCGACCCATATTAGTATCTATCACAACTAATATGGGTCGGAGGGAGTATATATTATGATATCGCATAATAGCATGTAAATTAGATTATTTAATGATATATACTCCCTACATAATTAATTGGGCACCAATTTCTTAGAAAAAGAAGTCAAAGATATCAAATAGTAGTTTCATAGTTAACAAATGTCATTTGTGTGGTGTAGGCCCCGCTATTTGTGGAGACAAAGATGACAACGAACATGGTGACACGGGAGGGCCTCTTGTCACGACTTATCGTGACGACATCGGAGGAGTATGCTAGTGCGGCGACACGTTGGATAGGGTTGGGCCGCCCACTCTGCATGCCCAACCTGAGCCACCAGCTGCAGTGGTACCTCAGTCACTTTCTGCCGGATCACATACTAAATATGCACCGCTTCCGTGAGAACCTCCGTCAGCGGGCCGTCTTCAAGCGACTCAGGTAAATGGACGTCCTTAGCAGTTACTCGGTTTGAATTATGTTACTAGAGTTTACTTTATATAATTTACTATGATGTATATATGGCAAGTGTAATATTTTTTTTGATATGTATGATTGTATCTCTAAAGCAATATTTTATTTGATCATCGTGGATGCGCAACTAGTGTCTACCTTCATTGTTTAGCCAGCGTGTGTGCATTATTTGGTAGTATTTAGTGTACCTTAAAGAAGTTTTGAGTGAAAATCCTTAGTATGTATATACTCGATCCATTTGCTCCATAATATAAAATATTATATATCAACAACATATTTTGTTGCAATAACATCTTATTTGATTAAGCGCGGGGAGTATATGTGTACAATTTGTCTCCGTGGACCGAGCTACATCAAGTCATTAACTGACTACATGAATAAATCCAGTTTGGCTCATAGATGTAAATGCATCCATTGTCTAAATAGCTATTTCAAAATGTCAAAAAATTCCGATAATAAATTCCCCGTGTGTGTTTGGACATTTCATGTTTCCATACAAAGTTTGGTCACAAAAGAACATTTTTTGTGGCTCAGAAAAAAAAAGACAATTTTCAATGCTCTAATATGACTATTCACAAGACGTTTTTTGTCCTTTTTGCACAAGCCAGAAAAATGGTATATTTTTTGAAACTTTGTGTTCCAACATAGAATGTTCAGGCATACACACGAAGTTTTTGTTCGGGATTTTTTGAAAATTTGATAGGCATTTTTTATGCATTTTTCATAATTGGTACATTGACACCTATGAGCTAAATTACCACACTTTGATATGCGTTTTTTATGCATTTCCCCCATTTTTAATTAATGTACGGAGCCCTCCCTATGAAAATAAAACCTCATAAAACAACCCACAAGATTCCTCAAATATGGAAATAATTACTATCATCAACATTAATAGGATTGTGTAGTATTTAGAAAATAAGAAATAAGGATATACTAGATCATTGTTATGCAGTAATAAATCATAACCACATTTACTATTAACCTAAGACACAACTAAATCTATGAGTAAATAAAAGTTGGACGCATTTTCATAAATTATGTTCCATGTATTTAACTGTTTATCGACATTTACGATAAAGGAAAGAAACACATTTGTTATGAAAATGTTAAGTGCATGCATGGACGTCCGGCCAGGGGACAGCTGCAGGCAGAAGCTCACCTCATTGAGCACATGCATGGGAGAGACAGGATATATTTCGGGATCCGTTCACACGTAATCCGACGTGGATACCGAATCAAGCTTGGGTTCAGTATGATTCCTGGCGTTTTCTGAGTTGATTTATGCACAGTTTTGAGCCGTTTCTTTACTGTTTTGGCTAGAATTTGATTTCATTGCTTGCTGAACTGCAACCTCATCTACAACCACGTTAAAATCTGAAGGAACATGGCCATGATTAGTAACATCTGAAACAACATGCTAATTCATATGATCATCAATGTATGTCTTCCCATTATTTTTAGGCAAAAGAAGAATGTCTTTTTTGAGACGAGAACCAACATTAGGATTCAAGGCAGCGAAAGTAAAGACATTCTCATCAAATACTACATCTCTGAAAATATAGACACGACCTGTTTTAGTATATATAGGCACTTGACTCATTTATGGCTCGGACTATAGCCTAAGAACACACACTTGGTGGAGCGAAAAGCTAATTTCCTGTTGTTGTAGGGACAGAGATTATGCCATAAAGCACAAGCAAAAAACTCTAAGAGACTCATAATTGGGTTTAGTGTGAAGAAGACACTCAACATGAGTGTCCAAGTTTATCACTTTGCTGGAAATCAGGTTTATAAGAAAAGTAGTTGTAAGAAAAGCTTCATCCCAGAATTTAAGAAGACTGGATGCATTTGCAAGCAAGGCAAGACCTACATCGACAATAAGTTGATGTTTACGTTCTGCTGAGCCATTTTGTTGGTGAGCATGCGGCCAAGAGACATGATGAGTGATGGCAACCTTTTAAAAGAAACTATGGAGTTTTTCATATTCACCATCCCAATTAGTTTGCATAGTGATAATTTTCTATCAATTTTTTCAATAAGTTGTTGGAAGAAAGAAAGACTTGATAAACTTCAAATCGTTTATTAAGCAAATAGATCCAAGTTAATTTACTATAATTATCAATAAAGCTTACATAATATGAATGTTTGCCAATAGAAGGAGGTGATGGCCCCCATACATCAGAGAAAACTTATTCCAAACAAGCAGTGGAAACACTAGTAGATACAGAATATGGTAACTGATGACTCTTAGCTAGTTGACAAGAATCACAAATATATGGGTTTATTTCAGGTGTATGAGAAATATGATGTTTCCTAAGAATTTGCTACACCACAAAGGAGTATGGATATCCTAGGCGGCGATGCCATGTGAAAGACGACGACTTTATTGTAAGGAAGACTTGATTGAAAGACCTGGTAGTCAAAGGCACTAGCGGGTACAGACCATCATGACACGGACCCTTAAATATAATTCTCCTTGTGGCCTGGTCCTTAATCAAGAAAAAGTATGTGTGAAACTTAAGAAAGACATTATTGTCAAGTGTAAGCTTATGAACCGAAAGAAGATTTTTGATGCATCTGGCACATAAATAATATCCCTAAGATGTAATGAATTATGGAAAGTGTAGAACATTGAATGACCAATATAAGAGATCCGCATACCATTATCATTGGATGTGTGAACTTGATCACGTCCTGTGTACTTCTCTTGGATGGACAACTTGCTCATATCACTGGCAACATGACTTGTGGCTCCATTTCCAAAGTACCAATTGGTGTCCACGTCATAGTAGGCCATTTTGGCACCCTTTGCACCACGATCACCGTCATCATCATGGCAATCATGGTTATATGGAACCTCCACCAACAGTCATTGGCAGGGTGAACGTGGATCTTGCAGATCTGGCGGGTAACATTGACATAGGGAGTGGGCGCGTGGACACGCCGATGCCCAACATCACGCCCATCATCTCGGCGTCACCGTCCATCATCATCACAGTGACGATCACGGTCACCACCACCTGTACGGCGATCATCATAATGATCACGGCGGTCATCATATCGGTCTCGGTGCCCATGGTCATCCTGACGATCATCATAGCCGTCTTGGCGCCCATAGTCATCCTGACGGGGACAGTCATCTTGGCGGCCTAGAGGTGGAGGAAAACCGCCACTCGTGCGTGCCATGTTGGCAGACGAGATGAAGACCTCGTCACGAGCATCAGATTGTGCAGTTGATCGAAGGCCTTGAGTTGACTGACCAAATCAGCTAGGGTAGTATTCGGATTGGCACCTTTAGCATGTGGTACGAGTCTTTAAGGCCATGCATGATCGACCAAATCAACTCATCCTCATCAAGGGGCTTTCCAGCAGCGGCAAGTACATAGGCTATTGTTTTCATGTTGTCGAAATATTTTTCAGCATAAAGATCTCCCTTCTTCATATCATTCAGAGAAAATCAGAGTTGTTGAGCCTGGGAACGAGAGGGAGTCGTAGTGAGGGACTCGATCGCCTTCCATACTTCAGAAGAAGTATCAAGACCAATGACATATGATAGCGGCGCAGATGAGCTGCGGCGGCAACGATGTGGGTTTCAGTCAAGAAAGAGCTGGCTCTGATACCATGTTAATATTTTTGTGTGAACAATACCTTCATCTCAGTTCGTTTCCGTGTTGATATAGATCGATTGGCTTTACAAGAGTCCATATCGTTCAAGGCAGATAAGATACTAATTGGAGTACTACTCCATATTGGTATATTACAGAAAATACATATGTAAATAAACCTCTAATTATTTCTAATAAGGTGAACTTATTCGGTGCATCCAATTCTACAAGGTATGAAAGCCAAGAGACCCTGACTGGACTCGGTAGCGGCAAATTGAAGAAAAAATGCTACTGAGAAGCCACACTTGAGGAAGAAGCAGTGAAGTATAAGTGCATTGCTTTTTTGGCTTCAATATATTGGATTATTACGAGACCACCTAGCTCTACCGTAAATAACATTCTACTGTTCATCGGCAGTTCGGAAGAGCAAGAAAGGTGGGGATTGAAGTGATTCATCAGGAGTACGTACAGTAGTTGTTATTAATTGGAAGACGAGTACAATACGAGCTAGTTACAGTGGGCTACAGCAGTAGGCAGGCACCACTGTCTGTACGACTGTACTAAGTGGGTAGCGAGCTCATGGCCTGAAAAATGCCGGATGGCGACGAGCAGCAGCGCCAGGGAAGGATGTGTCCCTGAGGTGCTCGGGGGCGCTCTCGTAGGAGTGGCTCCTGGCCAGCGACAGAATCTTCTTGTCGGCGGCGACGAAGTAGGCCATCCCGGCGACGGTGCAGACGATGAGCGCCTGCCCGGTGGGGTTCAGGTTCGCCTTGGCCCACGGCAGCATCCTCACGCTAGCCAACTGAACCCCATTAATTAAATCTCAATCAGCACTAGCGCTCGTGAGTGTAACAGAGAGATTAACAGTAGTGGAGATGCAGGACCGGAAAAGAAGCTCACCGTTGGGACTGCAGACGCGACCGTGGCGACGGCTGCCGCCTTTGCTCCGGCGAGCGTCGCCTCTGGGGAAAAAACGAAAAATGAACATCGGCGGTGTAAGACCCATATTGCGGTAAGAAAATCAGCACACTGAACTGAGCTCTGAAGAAGTCCGTCTTAGTAGTTACCTCTGGCGCAGCGTTTGGCGAGGGCGAGCTTGTGGTCGAGATAGGCGCTGGTGACCGTCTTCGTCGTCGACGACATCTTCTCCTCAGTGATGTTTGATCGGTGGGGACAAATTGCAACTGACGAGTGAGGCGAGATTGGCTTCTTGTTGGCTGACGAGGAGGTGGCAACGCCGTGTATTTATAGTGACCAAAAAAGGTGGCGGCCACGCACGGTTTTGGGTGCAAATAAACCGTGGGAACGAGTTGGTGGGCGGGCTCTCGCACACTTTTCTGCCTTTCTAGGATCGATCGATCCAAAACTGTGGAAGGGAGCCACAGGATTAGGGTGTTGTTGGAGATCCTCACCTTTACACAGAGGCTTTTGAAGGAAGAACCTAGCTAGAGATCTACATTTAGGCAGGAACAGTTGTCCTCGCAATGACTCGCTAGTCGCTACTACCTAGTATACTACAGCAGAATTTGTTCTCTGGACTGCAATATAACAAAACAAAGCAGATCATGTGCGTCGGTCTAAGTTTTGAGTACTGGTTAACCAGAGCGGGGTCAAATGTTGTTGAGCTGAAACTTAATTTGACTGAACGTTAAGAACCCACGCCGTTCAAAAGATCTGCCAACTGGTTTGGGAGAAGTTGTCGGAAGACCGGTGAATACCCTGACTATGTTTTCTCTCTTTAGCTAAATATATAAATTTAGCTTCCTCTTGTTAGTTTTCACTGGGAAGTCATCGACAAGCGAAATTTCAAGACTTACAAGAACATACTGTTAGGAAAAAAACTGCCCCTCCTCGTCACTCCCGTGGGCGACGGGAGGGCTCCCGCGCCACCGCCTCTAGGGACCTTCCTCCCTCCCTCTCCCTCCCCTCGCCGCCGCCGGAGGGCGTCGCCGGCCGAACGCCGGGCGCTGGCGGCGGCGGGGGCCCTTCTCCCCATCGTGTGGAGCTCGCAGCACGGGTCTGCAGCTTCGCCCTGGGCGGCGCGCTGGCCTCGGGGCGCGGCGGCGCGGCTCTCCGGTGGCGGCGTGGCGACCGATGGTGGCGGGGCGGCTCCATGCTGCCTGCAGGGTCCAGGAGGCGGCAGGCAGCGGTGGTGTGCTGCGCCGGGGCTCGGCAGGAGCATGCGGCCAGGGTGGTGCGGTCCAGATCTGGGCCCTTCCTGGCCCAATCTGGTCTTGTGCTGCCCCCCTCCTGGGTGGGCCTGCGTCAACAGGGGCGAGCCAGCACGGCGGGGCGGCACGGTGCATCCGCGGCAGGCAGAGCTCGGGGCAGGCATGGCCATGGCGGCCCCGATCGGGCCCATTTGGGTCCAGATCTGGGTTAGGCGGGCAGGTCGGCTCTGCTTTGGCTGTGCTATAGATCTTGGCAGGTTAGGGTGGATGGGATCCTCGGTGTTCTCGGCCGGCCTGTTGCAGCAGGGTGGCGGACTTTACGGGCCCGTCGGGGCCTGGCCGGACCGCCATGGGACTGGTTTGCCTCCGCGGAGGCTTTACGGGCCTGTTGGGCCCGGCCGAACCTATGGTGGACTGGTTTGTCTGCGGCCACGTCCGGTCGACTACCGCCAGCGGTGGAGGAAGTTCCCTCCCGCGCGACCGCGGTACTACGGGCCCCGGTCCATTTCTATCTGTGTCGCGATGTTGCAGTCCTCGCGTCAGCTTGCTTGGTGAGACGATGATGACGAAGTCGGAACCGTAATGGCACATGCTTGTGGGCGGCAAGATTGGTGGTGGCGCGGTCTCTCCCTCGTGGGTCTCCTGTGCTTCGGCTCGTCTGGGGGATATGGATAGGGCCATCGGGAGAAATCCTTGTCGGCTCGACCGACATCGACGCGGTACCGCCTGCGGGTGGTATCTTCCTTCCTGGAGAGCGCCGTGGCTTCCCTTCATCCATTCCCCTCTGTGTGTCGGGGGAAACCCTAGGGCCAGTTCTGGTCCGGGCAGCGGCGGTCGTTTTCCCTCTTAAGGGTGCTGCTTGGTGCTTGACGAGTTGGGGATAAGAGCGTGGTGGGCATTCTTCGGTGGACGCAGCGGTTGCGGTCTTCCTCGCCTAGTCGATCCGTCTCAGTCTCCTTTCTTTTTGTTCTTTCCTTGTTTTAGTTCGGACGTGTGTGTGCTGCTGCCCAGCATCGTGTATCGTGTTGTGTGTGGGCGTTTTACTGTCTGGCCCAGCAGCGGTCTTACATATGTGCTTTATTTATAAAGCTAGGCGAAAGACTGTTTTGAGAAGAGAGAGTCATCGACAAGCTATTTCTAACGTGTATACTGTGTGTCGGCAAAACCAATCGTACGTCCAGCCTGCCTCAAGATTCAGACAGTCGCCTTGTGCTAAACTGTTATTGCTATGCATTCCTTCCGTTCTTGTGTTTTCTTTACACATTTGTTTCACTTCCATTTCAAAGATGTTAGAGAGAAAAATATGTAACTTGCCTAAATTTTACGTTTCAGTTTTTTCAAGCATATCACTGCTATCATTAATTTCACTACATTATTCACATATTATTTAAGTGACATTTCTTTGATGTCAGACACATCCTAATGCTCGTACATTTTCACAAAACTTTCAAACATGGTTTGATAAATTTTCACATAACCCATCCGACTTCACCCACAATTTCAGAAAAAATCCACAGAAAATTGAAATCTTTGGAACATCTAGCTGATATTTTTAATGATTCAAAAAATATCATTGATGTTTTCCACAAAATATTTCAATGAGATTTCTTTTACTTTTGAATATATCAATTATATTACAATTTTCATACAAATTTGAAACATGATTGAAAAGATTTCACAAAATCCATCTAGATTAAGAACAATTTCAATATAGATTATATTTCACAAACTCCATCTGGAAACTTCTGTCTGGATTAAGAACAATTTCCACGCCGGGGGTTCCCAATCCATTTCCGCAATTGATTGCCATCTTGCTTTCAACTTCAACCTCTTGTGTTCTCCTAAACGGTATTGCCAGCCTCCTCATCTTGCATGGGAGTGGTCTACGGCAAGGGGATCCTCTCTCATCGCTTCTTTTTATCATCTCCATTGACATGGTAACGCAAATTTTGGAAAATGCAACTCACCATGGGCTCGTGTACAAGTATCATGGCCAGGGATCAATATTGAGAACATCGCTTTGTGCAAACATTGTGACGGTGTTTGTGCCACCAATCAAGAAGGATATTAAAAATTTGGTAACCATTCTTGAGAGATTCGCTCAGGCAACTGGTCTTTGAACTAATTTCCAAAAGAGCTCCCCGGTGCCAATTAGATGTGGTCAAATCAATTTTGATGATGTGCTTGGGGCATTCCGGTGGCCCGTACCTCCTTTCCATTGTGGTACCTAGGCCTTCCACTCTCGGTTCGGCATCTTAGGACGGTAGATTCTGAATATCTTGAGGACAAGTGCGTTGGCAAGCTTCCAACTTGGAATGAAAAGTTCATCACTACCAAGCCATCTACTAAAGTCGTTCGTTGCTTACCAAGCCATCTACTACTTGACGCCCCTCTCCGTCCCAGGCACATTAAAATTCATCAAGTTGAAGCATGCTTTCCTACATGTGGCAAATGAGAAGTAAATTGGGAAACCGTTTGTCATCCCAAGAAGCTTGGGGGCCTCGACTTGCTCAACATGGAGAAATTTGCCATGTCTCTTCGTTTGCGGTGGTAATGGCTTGAAAGGAAAGAACCCAATAGAATAGGGGTGGGCACGAGTAACCCTTCACCAATGAATACATGGATCTAGTCTACTCCGCCACCACTTTGATGCCACTGGTAGAAAACGCCCCATGCGTCCCGGTTGGTAAGGGCCATTAGTCCCGGTTGCCCAACCGGGACGGGGGCATCGGGACTAAAGCTCCAACCATTAGTCCCGGTTGCCCCACCAACCGGGACAAATGGGGGCACACGTGGCGGCATCAGAGCGCGAGGGGGGTGGAGCATTAGTCCCGGTTCGTAACACGAACCGGGACTAATAACTTGCTGCCGCGGCAGAGATTTGGCCCATTTCTCTACCGCGGCAGAGAATTCATTTTGGCACATTTTGTTGCCGCGGCAGCATTTTCGCCACTTTTTGTGCCGCGGCAGAGAATTCATTTAGGTTGTTTTATTGTTTATTTAGTGTTTTGCCCTTATCAATGAAGGAACCTTATATTACACAAGATCATCATGACAACATTACATTCAATACACAGATCGAGTTCATGCACTACATACAAAAGTTGCTATTCGATGCTACCGGCCAATTTCTTCAAAGTTGCTATTTTTACAATTCCTATTGTCTATACACAGCCGAGTAGTATTCACCTTGTGTGTTTAGTACTTCTGCATCCAAGAATCCCGTCAATTCCTCCTGTATTGCTCGTATGCGGTCCTTTGGCAGAAGACCGTCCCGTAGACGTTCGATCTGATTTAAAAAAGGAGTCAGCCTAAATGAATATGAAACTAAACACAATTTGATTGTAATTAAAAACTATAGAAATTGTTTACGTACGTGGAGTTGCTCTAAATTTCTGCCCTTCTCATCGCACGTCTGCCGGATGAACTCGCATACATAGTATCCACATAGATTGTTACCTGGTCCCTGCGTCAGGCACTTTACGATAACAGAGTTCAATCAAAATAATAATCAAGCATGATAATAACTGTATCAAAACTAGAATCAAAGAGATGCGCGGATATAGCTAGTGGTGCTTACATCTAGTGGTTGAAATGTAAGCTCCTCTTTCCAAACACCCCTAGCCTTCTTGGTGAACCGTTTCCAAGCGCTGCCCGGCGTAGAAAACGAATAAAATAAGTTATTAAGTACTTGATATCATAAAATTCACGAACGATGCCGATATAGTGTCGTAATGATTAGAATTACCGCTGGAGAAGTATCTGCATGTCCTTCCACGTCTCAAGGGGTTTATGTTTCGAGTCCATGACTAGTACACGCCCTTTGTCAAGTTGAATGATTAACAGAATATAGTGGTACCTGCGAATGCAAAACTAATCAATTATATACTTAACATCGAGTAAGCGAAATAGAAAGTGTATACAAGACAATAACACTCACTGGAAGTTGTAAGGAAATAGTATTTCCCTTTTGGTTTCTTGAAACCTTAACGCGTGTACTATATTATCCTCCGTATCCTGGGGGCTTATTTTGAGATTAGCTTCATGAACCCAATATGGGTCAATGAAGCCAATGTCATAGATTTGTCCTCTGCTGCATTCGAGAATCTTCATTCTGCATATTAAAGTATGATTATATACATGCAATAAACAAAATATTATAGATGGAGACTAAATTAATTACAGAATTAGTACTTACAGACAATAGGCACTCATGAGAGATTTGTCCAAGGCGTCTTGATGGAATAATTAAAATAGTTCATCAAATTCAATGGATATCATGTCATCGTTTTCTTTCCCATGATGCTTTTTTGTAACCCTCAGCACTATCCAGTTAGCCCCGGCCCTTGTGGCATGCATGTACCAGTTATGCAATCTTCGCATTTTTGTTGGAAGATTGTTTACCTCCTCAGGTTTGACGAGAGGTTTTCCGTACTGGTATTGGTATGCTACTTCACTCACGGGGAAGAACTCTAACTGGGATAAGTACTGGGCAATACTCATACCTTGAGCAGCGGCAGCTTCTCCGTATTGTGCAACTACCTCTGGATCATACTGCTCTTCGGCCCCATATTTGCTCGACCCCACATTGGTTTGAGAAATCACCTTGAGAGGGGCGCAAGTCTGTTTTGCTTGTTCTCCGAGCTGGGCAACAGATTTCCCGCTTGCATCAGTACTGCTCTTCGAGGCTTTTTGTGCTGCATGTGACTTAAGAATAGAACGCTCATAGTCTGATGACAGCTTTGGCTCGGGTTGATGAAGAGTCTTTAGCATTTTCAACACTTTGGCTTTTTCTTCTTTGGTGCTGGGGAACTCTGGCTCTTTCGGCCGCCTCAGCTTAGCGAAAAACGCTGTCGTTTCCGCATCAACGATCGCCGCAGTCTCCTCTTCAGTACAGTCATAAGCTCTCTTGGGAGGAACCGTTGGTACTTTTGGAAGAGGCTCTTGTTTACGTTTCGGCGATCGCTTACGACGCACAGTAGCGGTACGCTTACGCTTTTTATCCCGAGGCGCCGGCGATGGCTCCCGCGGCGATGGCTGCACCGGAGATTGGTGAGGCGACGGAGCCGGGTGAGGCGACGAAGACGGCTGCCGCGGCGGCGACGACCTCGCTGGAGACGGGTGAGGCGGCGGCGAAGATGGCCTTGGCGTGTGATTTCGAAGCACGATACAATCCTTCGGCCATAGAATGGTGACGTTTTTTGCGTCACCCAGCACAGTCACATCCCCTTCACCAGCAGGGTAGTGAAGATCCAAAACCTCAAAGGTGGGCATGATTTCATCCACGCCGACAACAGCGTAGCCCTCTGGAACCGGACGACTGTGGTAAGTTGGTGTGGATCCAATTGGTAAGGCATAGCCGACCGCCACCTTCATTGATATGTTCACAACTTTGACATGTAGCTCGCAGTGTGTCATCTCTGTGATATCATCCACTGGGTAGCCAACAGGAGCCATCGTCGGTGCATCATCGGCATCGCCATTGTCATCACCCGGGACCTCGGTGGAAGCCACACTGCTTTTTTGATTATTCGATAGGCCGGTAGCATCGAATGCAGTGTGCTGCTGAGATGGGGCGCCGGTAGTACTTTGCTCTTTAAGTGAGTTAATTTCATCTTGTTATTGCTTTAATCGTTCTTCAATTAAACGCATTCGCTCTTTCTGACTTTCTGCTTCAACTGCCGCCCTGTCCTTACTCCTCTGACGGCTTCTATCAGGATATTTCTTCCTCTCTTCGGGAAACCCAGTCCTCCATGATTGGGAGCCTATTGTGCCTCGTGTTCGTCCATCATGTTCCTTATTTCCAAGGGCGAGTGTGAGCTCATCATTCTCTCTATCGGGAATGAAGTCCCCATCTTTAACAGCCTTTACTGCTTTTCTCATCCTCTCGATTGGCAAGGGGTCTTCTTTATGTCGTATGGTATATATACACCTCCCTTCCGAGTCCAACGTGCCCCCATGCCCGTAAAACCAATTCCTTGCACGTTCTACCCAATCGTCTGTCTCTGGGGTGATATTTTTATCACGCAGTTCCTGCTCAAGTTTCTCCCGCTTAGGAATGCCAGCCCTATAGCCACCTTGCCCCATAGTATGGTGATACTTCTTGTTAGCAGCATTCAGCTTATTCGTTTCAGACATTTTCTTAGCTTTTTCTGATTTCTTGTATTCCACAAACTCATCCCAGAATGGTTTTATCTTCTCAAACCGAATATTCTTGAAATCGGGAGTCTTCTTTTTCACGACATAGTCAAGGTGCAATCTTTTCTTCCAGTTGGTGAAACACTGGGCCATCTTCTTCAAAGCCCACTCCCTGACCTTAGCCTCCATGGCTCTCCCATGTTGTAAGGCGTCCTCAACTGGATCCTCCGCATTTGGATCCAGCTCTATCTTCGGTAGTTTGAAATTAACCTTGAGCCTCTTCCACAGTAAATCTTTGGCGTGGTTAGGGACAAATAAACATGTTCCCTCTTCATCCGCATTAGCAGGCCTATTCCAATTTCTAATGGTGATCGGGATTAAGTCCCTAACGATTACTCCGCATTGTGCCACAAATTTGGTTGCGACAACTTCGGGAGCTGTCGGTCTGCCGTCTAAAGCGACATCTTCGATCCTGAACCTCTCATGGTCTTCCAACTTTTTGGTTGGGCCTCGTCCGCTCTTTTCAGTAGATTCCTTCGATTCGGAGGGCTAAAAGAAGAAAGATCGCCGTTACTATTTCTATATAGATAGCAGATGATTAATTAATGAATTGATTTATATTACATGCACCTTGCCGGAGCGGTCGTCTTCTCGATTACACAAGGCATCGCCTTCTCCCTCGCGGAAGGCAACACCTTCAACCTCAAACAAGTTGTCTACTCCGGTAAAAAGAGGATCACCCTCACCGGAGTTGTTCAGAAACGTTGATACGTCTAAATTATCTTCCCCACGGATCACACCTTGGATCAACTCTTCCTTTTCTTCGTCTCTGACGTGTGGGTCCATATTTTCTGCATAGGTGGAAAAACGAATAAGTCAAAGCGGCTAAAGGAGAAAGTTAAGTACGGTGTTGAGAGATATAAACCCTAATTCAGAGAAACCCTAATATATACATACACAATAATAAAAATGAAGAGAAAGGGAAACCGTGTAGTAGATAGGCACATCGTCGAACCCACATGCACCTAAGTTGCTTGACAATGTGAATCGGGTCTAGGGCTACCCACAGTGACTGACCAGTGGGGCCGAAGACCAATAATACCAAAGTAATTAATAAACCTAATAATACCTAACTAATAATAAACCTAATAATCGAAACACCGAAAAGAAAGGGAAACAATCAACACATGGCATCGATGCAATGCTCAAGCAAGTATGATGATATGACAAGTTAATTTGCATTGAATGTAACCCTAAGACATGCTCGACGATTTCATCGGGGTTCCGAGGGGTGAAAATCCTAACTCGGGGAAACTCCGGAACATATGAGAGGGGTGCATTTGTTCTTCTAATTATACTTGTCATTTAAGTTGTTGAACAATGCATGATTATAGTTTAGATAGATAGGTTTCATTTTTCTGAACAATTTGATATATTATTTGTATTTTTCTGACTTATAAACAATAAGTTATTGATTTTACAATATTAAATCATTTTCTGGAATTAAAAACAAAAAGGCAAATAGTTTTTACACCGGGGCGACCCCTAGCCAGTGAGACTGACAGATGGGCCCTAGTGCCAACTCAGCCTCCACGCAAGCAAGCAGGCCCCACCCAGCACAGTCACATCGCCGGTGAGCACTGTGCGGTGGCCGACGACGTTGCTAGAGGGCTCGGGAGGGGGCGTGCGTGGGTTTGTTCGAAAGAGGGCGTCGAGGCGAACCTAACTAGTAGGGCACCGCCCGGATTTGGTCACCGGAATAGGGCACGCGACGACATGCAGCGGCGGCGGATGGCGGCGGACGGCGCGAGAGAAGGACAGAGCGCTAGGGGAGGAAAGAAGGGGTCCCAGAGAGTCACAAGCTCACCCTCGACGCGTGTGTAGCCTTGGCGGGGACGGAGGAGATCGGCAGCAACGGTGATGGCAAGGCGGAGCTCGTCGGTGATGGGGAAGACGCGGTCGATTCCAGTCGCGCGGCTTCGATTCCTTCGGCGAGGAGGATAAGCACAGCGAGGCAGCGCGTGGAGGACGACGGCGGCGTGACGGTTGGGCAGCCTGACGGCGTCCGAGCGGTTGTCCTCGCGGCGGCGGCGATCTCTGTTGCGGGTGAGTGAGAAAGAGGAACGGGGAAGAAGGAGAAGGGGCATGGTTAACTAGTAGGGGACCTTTAGTCCCGGTTGGTGGCTCCAACCGGGACTAAAGGGGCATACGTCCCGGTTGGAGCCACCAACCGGGACCTATACTCCAATATTTTCAGCAGCCCAAGCGTTGGCGCGCAGGGGGTCTTTAGTCCCGGTTGGTGGCTCCAACCGGGACATATTCCCCTGATTTCAAATTTTTTCAGGTATTTTCTCTCTGTTCCCGCCTTATTTTTTATTTTGGGGTTTAAATTTGTATTGTTTTTTAAATGATAATTAATTTGGAATTTAGAAAAACTTTAAACATAAGAAGTGTTTGGATTTGAATAAATAATTCAAAAACATTTTCTGTTTTAAAAATAATTAATGTAACCATTTAAAATATGAACCATTTACAATTAAAAATGAATTAACTTATATTTTTTTAATATCAATTTGGAATTTAGAAAAACTTTAAACATAAGAAGTGTTTGGATTTGAATAAATAATTCAAAAACATATTCTATTTTTAAAAAATAATTAATGTAACCTTTTAAAATGAATTAACTTATATTTTTGAATATTAATTTGGAATTTAGAAAAACTTTAAACATAAGAAGTGTTTGGATTTGAATAAATAATTCAAAAACATTTTCTGTTTTAAAAAATAATTAATGTAACCATTTAAAATATGAACCATTTACAATTAAAAATGAATTAACTTATTTTTTTAATATCAATTTGGAATTTAGAAAAACTTTAAACATAAGAAGTGTTTGGATTTGAATAAATAATTCAAAAACATATTCTATTTTTAAAAAATAATTAATGTAACCTTTTAAAATGAATTAACTTATATTTTTGAATATTAATTTGGAATTTAGAAAAACTTTAAACATAAAAAGTGTTTGGATTTGAATAAATAATTCAAAAACATTTTCTGTTTTAAAAAATAATTAATGTAACCATTTAAAATATGAACCATTTACAATTAAAAATGAATTAACTTATATTTTTTTAATATCAATTTGGAATTTAGAAAAACTTTAAACATAAAAAGTGTTTGGATTTAAATAAATAATTCAAAAACATTTTCTGTTTTAAAAAATAATTAATGTAACCATTTAAAATATGAACCATTTACAATTAAAAATGAATTAACTTATATTTTTTAATATCAATTTGGAATTTAGAAAAACTTTAAACATAAGAAGTGTATGGATTTGAATAAATAATTCAAAAACATATTCTATTTTTAAAAAATAATTAATGTAACCTTTTAAAATGAATTAAGTTATATTCTATTTTTGAATATTAATTTTTAAAACGACCTGTTTTTTGCGCTCGGAAAATGGAAAAGGGCTTTTCCGTGCGACAAAAAGGAAAACTTCCTCCTGCAACATTGTTCTCCATACCAATGTCCACACACATGCATAATATGGGCACAACATCACAAACTATGCCGTGATTCAGCACATAACATCGGTCATTTGGACCGAAAGCCATGAAACCTCGAACATGATAGGTCATTTTGTGAAGGTTTTTTCGAAACATGATCAATATACCAAGTCTGGTATTTTTCCTTTCAACTATGTAACATAATATGACACCACGCGAAGGATTTTCATTGTTCGGATTTTTTTTGAATTTGTCCCGGTTTGTTAGCTAGTCCCGATTTGTCCCGGTTTTTAATATTAATAAATGTCTTAAGTGTTACCTAATAAATAGAGGGAAATGCCTATATAAAGAGAGGGTTCATATTTAGTCTCGGTTGGAGAAACCAACCGCGACTGAAGGGATTGCGGCAGAGTGGGCCAGACAACACTAATAATAGGGGTGAGTGTCGACATTATGTCGTGCGGCTTGTACCTTGTCCCGGATGGTGTCACCAACCGGGACTAAAGATGAACCTTTAGTCCCGGTTGGAGACACCAACCGGGACTAAAGATGAGTCAGCACTAATAATAGGGGTGAGTGTCGACATTATGTCGTGAGTGTCGACATTATGCCGAGCTGCTTGTACTATAAATATGCATCCTTGTGAGTCCAGTCCTCCAGCCAATTTGAGGCATCTCCAAGATGGTTTTAGAGAGCAGGGACACCACTACGGCCAGTTTCAGGGAGATGCCGACGGAGCCCAGTCCTCCGGCATCTCCGAGAAACTGGTCATAGAGGCACTCCCTAATATGTGAAATTAGTTAGCTCCGAGGCGTATTGATCTAGTTAGTGAAGTTACAAGCTGCAAGATGGTTTTCGAGAGCAGGGACACCACTGCGGCCAGTTTCAGGGAGATGCCGACGGAGCCCAGTCCTCCGGCATCTCCGAGAAACTGGTCATAGAGGCACTCCCTAATATGTGAAATTAGTTAGCTCTGAGGCGTATTGATCTAGTTAGTGAAGTTACAAGCTGCAAGATGGTTTTCGAGAGCAGGGACACCACTGCGGCCAGTTTCAGGGAGATGCCGACGGAGCTCAGTCCTCCGGCATCTCCGAGAAACTGGTCATAGAGGCACTCCCTAATATGTGAAATTAGTTAGCTCCGAGGCGTATTGATCTAGTTAGTGAAGTTACAAGCTGCAAGATGGTTTTCGAGAGTAGGGACACCACTGCAGCCAGTTTCAGGGAGATGCCGACGGAGCCCAGTCCTCCGGCATCTCCGAGAAACTGGTCATAGAGGCACTCCCGGTCCAGCCACAAAATGGGACTAACACTCAAGACATTTATTAATATTAAAAACTGAGACTACAAAACCGGGACTAAAGGCCACAAACCGCGAAAGATATCCTTCGGTCAAGCCACAAACCGCGAAAGACATGAACTAGAGTTACATAATATGAGCATGAACTTCTTGGCATATGTCATTCCTTATGACCGCTTCAGACGTAACCATGGAGCATCTTCTTTACTTAACGGAATGCTTGGGTCAGTTTTCACTGTGAAGGGCGGAATTTCATCAAACTTACTATAATCTTCTGACATGTCTGTCTTGTCCTCGATTCCCACGATGTTTCTTTTCCCTAAAAGAACTATGTGACGCTTTGGCTCATCATATGATGTATTCGTTTGCATATTTTTTCTTTTTTTCGGTCTGAAGGACATGTCCTTCACATAGAAAACCTGAGACACATCATTGGCTAGGACGAATGGTTCATCTCTATAACCAAGATTGTTTAGATCCACTGTTGTCATTCCGTACAACTGGTCTATCTTTACCCCTTCCCCATTTAGGTTGACCCATTTGCAGCGAAACAAAGGGACCTTAAAAGAGACTCCATAGTCTAGTTCCCATATCTCCTCTATGTAACCATAATATGTGTCCTTTTGTCCATTCTCGTCTATTGCATCAAAGCGGACACCACTATTTTGGTTGGTGCTCTTTTTATCTTGGGCGATCGTGTAGAATGTATTCCCATTTATTTCGTACCCTTGGAAATTCAATACAGTAGAAGATGGTGATGCGGCCAACAAGTATAGCTGATCTCCAACAGTGGTGTCATTCAAGAGATGTGTCCGCATCGAACCACCGACAGACTTCATGTGTTCATCTGTAATCCATGATTCAGGCTTCCCCGGGTTTTTGGAGCGTACAATATTCTTGTGTTCCTCCATATACGGAGCTGCCAAGGTGGAATTATGTAGAACTGTGTAGTGTGCTTTAGTGAAAGAATCCCCGTCCCTACATATCAGTGCTTTCTTTCCCAGCGTGCCTTTTCCACTTAGTCTTCCCTCATGCCGCGAGTCAGAAACACCAATCGGCTTAAGGTCAGGAATAAAGTCAACACAAAACTCAATGACCTCCTCTGTTCCATATCCCTTGGAGATGCTTCCTTCTGGTCTAGCACGGTTATGAACATATTTCTTTAAGACTCCCATGAACCTCTCAAAGGGGAACATATTGTGCAGAAATACCGGACCGAGAATGGCAATCTCTTCCACTAGATGAACCAGGAGATGCGTCATAATATTGAAGAAGGATGGTGGGAACACCAATTCAAAACTAACAAGACATTGTACCACATCCTTCTGTAACCTTGGCAGAATATCTGGATTGATTACCTTCTGAGATATTGCATTGAGGAATGCACACAGCTTCACAATGGGTACTCGAACATTTTCTGGTAGAAGCCCCCTCAATGCAATCGGAAGCAACTGCGTCATAATCACGTGACAGTCATGAGACTTCAGGTTTTGGAACTTTTTCTCTGCCATATTTATTATCCCCTTTATATTAAATGAGAAGCCCGACGGCACCTTGATACTGTAAAGGACTTCAAAAAAGATTTCCTTCTCTGCTTTGGTAAGAGCATAGCTGGCACGACTTAAGTGACGCCCTTTATCCGTCTTGTTATCTGTATGCATGTTCTTTGGGTCTTTCATAATTTGTTGGTCCTCCCGTGCTTCAGGTGTATCTTTTGTCTTCCCATACACGCCTAGGAATCCTAGCAGGTTCACGCAGAGATTCTTCGTCACGTGCATCACGTCGATTGAAGAGCGGACACGCAGGACTTTCCAATATGGCAGCTCCCAAAATATAGATTTCTTCTTCCACATGGGTGCGTGTCCTGTAGCGACGTCGTTCGGAACTGATTGACCGCCGGGACCCTTTCCAAAGATTACTTCTATGTCCTTGACCATACCAAATACATCATCACCAGCTGGGAGTTCAGGCTTCTTCCGGTGATCTGCCTCACCTTTGAAATGCTTGCCTTTCTTTCTTACGGGATGATTGGTCGGAAGAAATCATCGATTCGCTAGGTACACAACCTTCTTGCATTTATGCAAATATGTACCTTCGGTCTTATCTAAACAGTGGGTGCATGCCTTATATCCTTTGTTTGTCTGTCCTGAAAGGTTACTAAGAGCAGGCCAATCATTGATGGTTACGAATAACAACCCTCGTAGATTAAATGGCTCCTGTTTGTTCTCATCCCACGCACGTACACCTGGTTTGCCCCACAACTGTAAGAGTTCTTCAACTAATGGCCTAAGGTACACATCAATGTCGTTGCCCGGTTGCTTCGGGCCTTGGATGAGCACTGGCATCATAATGAACTTACGCTTCATGCACAACCAAGGAGGCAGGTTGTAGATACATAGAGTCACGGGCCAGGTGCTGTGACTGCAGCTCTGCTCCCCAAAAGGATTCATGCCATCCGTACTTAGACCAAACCATAAGTTCCTTGCGTCACCTGCAAAGTCTGGGAAGTCTCTCTCGATTTTTCTCCACTGTGACCCATCAGCAGGGTGTCTCAACTCCCCGTCTTTCTTACGGTATTCTTTGTGCCATCGCAACAACCTGGCATGCTCTTTGTTTCTGAACATGCGTTTCAACCTTGGTATTATAGGAGCATACCACATAACCTTAGCAGGAACCCTCTTCCGGAGGGGCTCTCCCTCAACATCACCAGGGTCATCTCGTCTGATCTTATACCGCAACGCGTTGCATACCGGGCATTTATCTAAATTCTCATACTCCTTACCGCGGTAGAGGATGCAGTCATTAATGCATGCATGTATCTTTTGCACATCTAATCCCAGAGGACAGAGAGTCTTCTTTGCTTCGTAGGTACTATCGGGAAGTTCGTTATGTTTTGGAAACTTCGGCTTCATTATTTTCAGCATCTTTTCAAATGAGGAGTCAGTTAGACCACACTCTGCCTTCCATCGCAACAATTCCAGTGTCGTACCGAGCTTTGTGCTGCCATCTTCACAATTTGGGTACAACAATTTCTTGTGATCTTCTAACATGCCCTCTAACTTCAACTTCTCATTTTCTGTTTCACAGTCTCGCTTTGCATCAGAAATGACCCTACCAAGTTCACCAGTCGGCTCATCTGATGCCCGTTCTTCACCTTTTTCCTCTCCATTGTCTTCCATTGCAGTATCACTGTATTCAGGAAACATATGATCATAGTTGTTATCATCATCTTCTTCTTCACCATCTTCCATCATAACCCCTCTTTCCCCGTGCTTGGTCCAGCAATTATAGTTGGGCATGAAACCTTTCATAATCAGGTGGCCGCGAATGATTTTCGAGGAAGAGTACTCCTTGTTGTTCCGACATTGAACACATGGACAACGTATAAATCCATTCTCTTTGTTTGCCGTAGCCACATCGATAAATTTATCCACGCCTTTGATATACCCGGCTACCCGCCGGTCACCGTACATCCATTCCCGACCGTTCATCTGCATCATATAAGTAAGTTTATCAAAAAACAGGACATCATAAATAGTGAAATAACCAATTCACACCGACACATGAATTGTATCAATGACCTAGAAAAGATAAGATTGCTAACCTCGATCGAGGGAAATAAAGAGGAGAAAGCTCAAGTGCGTCTCGAACACCTTCTATATTTTTGTTCTATGAGAAATTCAACGGGATTTTTCACTCAAACATTTCAACAAACAACTTCAATGCATGCATGAAAAAAAACTAGCACACACCCTCACACCTTACACCATTCGAAAAAACAGAGTGGAGGCAGAGGGGGCTGGGGCGTTGCATTTATAGAGGGCAAGGGGCCTTTAGTCCCGGTTGAAGCCAGCAACCGGGACTAAAGGTGCGTGCCAGGCCACATGGCTGTGGCCAAACCTTTAGTCCCGGTTGGTGGCTCCAACCGGGACGCATGCCCCCTTACCAACCGGGACCCATGTCCCCTGGCCCCGTGCCCGCTCCAACCGGGACGCGTGCCAGCATTAGTCCCGGTTGCTGGCGCAACCGGGACTAATGCTCCGAGGGGTCGCGAACGGATGACCCTTTTTCCTCTAGTGTGCCTGTGAATGGTTGCAAGACCACTCCGCCACCACTTTAACTCTTGGGAATGTTTGCAAGACCCCGTTTTGTCATGTTCCACGGCTTGATGGGAGAAAGCCAAAAGACATTGCACCACTAATTTCACATCATCCAAAAGGAGAAAGTGGATGCTTAGCCTAGCAATGATGGAAAATGCACGGATTGGGAAAGTGAATTTGGAACAACCATTTTCCTTCGAGCATATTTCCCAATTTGTTGAGCTTTGGGTCCTTATAAACAATGTGCAACTTCAAGAAGGCGTGGACGATGACATCACTTGGAAGCCAATGAAGAATGGGAAATACTTTGTGGCATCGGCCTATGAAATGCAACTTTTAGGATATATCTTCTCCAACTTGAGGAACACGGTTTGGAAAGCTTGGGACCCCTCAAAAATAAAATTCTTTGTCTAGTTAGCAATGCAAAATAATCTATAGACCGCATACCGGTTGGAAAAATAGGATGGGAAAATGATGGGTTATGCCCTCTACATAAGAAAACCACAAAATCGGCCATTCATCTATCTCTCTCGAATTAGGCTTTCGCGCCGTTATATTAATATAGCCATCACACGATACAAGGTTGAGACCACTGCTGGGGCAAACAGCACAACACAAGCAAGCCCAAACGAAAAGAAAGAGAAACAAAAGAGAAAGCAATGCCAAAAGCGGCAGCTCGGCTAAACGAAGATGGCTCGCAACCGTTGCGCCCTCCGCCCTCCGAAGAAGACCCACCACACACCTAGAACTACGGCCGTCGCGTACTAAGCAACACCTTCAAGAAGGAAAGCGACGATGGCGACGCTGCTGCCCGGACTGACCTAGGGGTTCCCCTGTACGCGGAGGTAAGTGGGAAATAGGTATACCCGACGCCCTTCAAGAAGGACTGGCGGCACTCGCAGGCGTCACCCCATCGGTGTCGGAAGAACGGCAAGGATTTCTCCCAACCCCCAAAAAACCACTACCCCAAACACGTCGTAGACTTCCCCCCTATCGATGCCGCCCACCGACACACGCCACCACGGTCTTGATGCCATCTATGTTGTCTCACTGTGAACCGAAACGAGGCCTAGAGGACAAAAAAAGGAATCAACCGGGCCGGGGATCGACAGTGTTGCAGCTGCTTTGGAGGGAACTGCCTCCACCGCAAGCGCGGTAGCCGATCGGACACGCGGCAGGAGCACAGCAGGAGACCATTGGCACCGGGTGACGGCAGCAGCATAGCCACCTGGAGGACGTCCTTGCCGGCCGGACGCGGCAGTAGGGACAAACCAGGCCGGACAAGCCCGACCGGACCTAAGACAGGTCCGTAAAGTCCTTGCCGCCATGCTGCAGCACGTAGACCATCACCGCTACCCTCGACTTTGGTGCCATCGATCTGGCCGGGCCCAAGACAGGCTCGTAAAGCTCCCGCCGCCATGTTGTAGCACCACAACTCCAACACCACTACCCATACCAGGTCGTCTCCATGCCGCCCTCCAGGAAGAACACCCAGCAGATGAACCGCCTGGCCCATCCAGATCCAGATCGGGCCCAAAGGGCCTAGATCTAGGCCGGTCAAAACCTGCAGCAGCCCTCGCCAGTGATCTCCGCCGCCAAGAAGCGCCGCCCCGCGGAGCAGAGGCCAGACCCTGCGTGTCGCCGCCATCCACCACCTGCAACCGGAACCGCCTTCTGTCGCCCGCGGGAGGGGCGACGCGAAGCGGGCGTTTTTTTTCCGGTCACTCATCTATTCGTCAATTGCCGCTTCACCATCTGGATTTGGGAATTTGTGAAAGATTGGATGAGTACTCACACGCTCGACACTTCACAATGGGTGCGTCTCGCGATCAAAGGGTGGTGGTCTATGATGTCGGAGGGTTCAATCCCCAAGTGCAAGGCTCTAGCTTCTAGCACCATACTTATCTCCCGGGAATAGCCGGGTCTTTCGTAACAAGTACATGCCTCCCTTAGTGATTCTAGATAAGATTAAGAAAGAACTCCTCTTATGGGTTATTGCGGTTGCACAGAGGTTGAGCGGAATCATGTAGAGATAGAGTAGTCCTTTTTAATACTTCTTTGTAGTGATTGTTTTGTCGAACGCCCCAACATAATGTATACGAGGATATTTTATCCGACCCACCACATAATTTAATACTTCTTTGTAGTAGTATTTTGTCGAACTATATAGTAATTAATAGATTAGGGCAAAGATTTTCTCCGTTTCAAAAAATATATATATTTCCCAAAGTATCACCGTTATAAAAAGTATCACCGATTTAAAAAAGAATCCAAGTGATGTCATCATCTGACTTGGTGTGTTCACTTAGTCCTTATCTTGATCTTCTTCATAATCTAGTGAGCCAGAGAGTACTTATTATTAATTGGAGGACCGGTACAATACGAGCTAGTTACAGTGGGCTACAACATTAACGCAGCAGGTGTCTGTAAGACTGTACTATGTAAGTACGGTACAGACATACAGAGATACTCGTGGCTAGGTCATGGCCTGAAGAATGCCGGACGACGGGGACGAGCAGCAGCGCCAGGGAAGGAGGTGTCCCTGAGGTGCTCGGGGGCGTTCTCGTAGGAGTCCTTCCTGGCCATGGACACTATGGTCTTGTCGGCGACGATGAAGTAGGCCATCCCGGCGACGGTGCAGACGATGAGTGCCTGCCCGGTGGGGTTCAGGTTCGCCTTGGCCCACGGCAGCATCCTCACGCTCGCCAACTGAAACCACATTGACAGATAATTAAATCTCAATCAGCATCAGATAGCGCTCGTGAGTGTAACAGAGGTATTAACAGAAGTAGTAGAATGGAGATGCTCACCGTTGGGACTGCAGAGGCGACCGTGGCCACTGCTGCCGCCTTTGCTCCGGCAAGCGTCGCCTCTGGGAACGAACAAAACAAGAAATTAAGCCACCGCTAATGGAAGATCCATGCTGCAGAGATATCTGTACATACTGCACTGAATTCTGAAGAAGTTCATCATATTTATTTTGTTACCTCTGGCGCAGCGTTTGGCGAGGGCGAGCTTGTGGTCGAGGTAGGCGCTGGTGACCGTCTTCGTCGTCGACGACATCTTCGGCCCTGATCTTTGATCGGTGGGGACAAATAATGGCTACTGAGGCTGCTGAGCGAGTGAGGCGAGTTGGGGGCTTGTTGGCTGACGAGGAGCTAGCAACGCCGTGTACTTATAGTGACGAAAAAGGTGGCGGGCACGCACGGTTTTGGGCGCAAACCGTGGGAAGGAGTTGGTGGGCGGGCGCTCGCACACTTTCTGCCTTTCTGGGATCAGATCAACAGGTTATCCAAAACTGTGGAAGGGAACCACAGGAATATTATGTTGGTGGAGGTCCTCATCTTTACACAAAGCCTTTTCCAAGAAGACGCTAGAGATCTACTACTAGTTAGGCAGGAACCCCGGAACAGTTATCATCAGTTCATCTACAGTGACTAGATTATATATATATATATCTATCTAATAGCTAGCAGCGTTTGTTCCCTGTGAGACTGAGATCACAAAAGGGAGCAGACCATGTGCACTAGCCTAAATTTTGACTGGTTAACCAGAGGGTCAAATGTTGTTGATCTGAAACTTTGACTGGACGTTAATAAAAACTCACCGCGACTGCCAAGTCATCGGAAAACCCATGAATACCCAAACTATGCTTTCTCTGTTTAGCTAAATTTAGATTCATCTTGTTAGTTTCCACCGAGAAGTCATCGACAAGTCATTTCTGACGTGTATGTTGTGTGTCGGCAAAAACCACTGTCAAACCTGCCTCAAGATTCAGACCGTCGCCTCGTGCTAAACTGTCATTGCAAATGTATTCCTTCCATTCTTGTGTTTCCCGTACACATTTATTTCACTTACATTTCAAAATAATCTCTTGGGTGTTAGGGAGAAATAGATAATATCTTTCAGTTTCTTCAAGCATATCACTGCTACTGTTAATTTCACTACGTTATTCGCATATTGTTTCAGTGACATTTCTTTTATGTTAGATACATCTTACTGCTCGTTAATTTTCACAAACATTTGAAACATGGTTGGATAAATTTTTACATAACCCAACTGATTTTGAAACAATTTTACAGAAGTTCCAAAGAAATATGCAATCTTTGAAACATCTCATTTGTGGTAAACATTTGTGATAAAGACGGTTAGGATTGGCCGATAATCCTTTCATGCACTTCGAACCGGAGGGTAGTGGTCAATCTTGGCCCTTCTTGTGTTTTCAATTTTCTAAGTTTAGGAGAAGGGGAGAACACCGAAGCACACCTCATTTTTAATGATTCAAAAAATATTACAGTTGTTTTCCACAAATGTTTCCATGAGCTTTCATATGCTTTCAAACATATCAATTATCTCATAATTTTCATACAAATTTGAAACATGATTGAAATGATTTCACAAATTCCATTTGGATTATGGGCAACTCCAACAGTCCCCTACAAACAGACGAAGTCCTTCCGCAACTGTCCACACGCACAGAGGGCAAGGCCCAACAGTGCCCCACAAACGGACCATACCTGCAGACCAGTCCTGTTTCGTGAAATTTCCAGCCCAATTTTGGGTTGGTTTCGCGGTCTAGCGGACAGCCCGCATGTCTGTGTCACACGTCCTTTTGTCCAGACCAGGTCCTCTAGCCATCCACACATTGACTATATTTGAGTCTCGTCCCTCTTCATCTACGCCAACACCTTCACCTGCCACGACCGACTCCTCCGCCAGTTTTGGCTGTTTGGTAGTTGTACTTGTCTGGGCCTCTCTCCTCCTCTATAGAGTCGTCTTGGTGCTCAGTGCTAGACCGCCTTCATACTGGTCACCACTGACTCGTATGCGCCTATGATTCGCGCTGCCCGCAACCTCTTCGACCGTTTGTCGGGCCGCCCAACTAGGTAATTTGCAGGCCTCTTGTGGCCCACTTTTTAAGTGCATATACATGAAAATGATTGTCCATAGTGTGTTGTAATGTTCGTAGATCAAAGAGACCACTTTCCCTTGAGTCAATGTATAGGTTTTGCAAAGCAGTGGTTCAGGTGTTTGCTGGAGAATACTTAAGAGAACCAAATGCTACCAACACTGCCAAGCCATTGCCAATTAATAAGTCCAGAATAATTTCAATGCAGATTTCACTATATTTTCAAATGTATCACCGTTATCAAAAGTATCACCGACTTATAGACAAATCCACATTGTCTTCACAAATATTTAAAGGAGATTCTTTCTCATTTTAAGTATATATTCACATCAATGCACCAAATCATTACTACAAAAACATTTTCACCGAATGCCTTATAATTATTACGCAAATACATATGGTGCATAAATACCCATAATGTGTATAATATGTGAAGTGTGTTGAATTAATAGGGGGACTACAACAAAGATCTCAAACATTGGGATCCTTGTGGAATTTTTCTATGCAACTTTCCTTTTGTTTTGTTACGATCTGCACGGTGTCATGACCACCAAATGGATTGTGTCAAACACAGACCAAATTCATCAAACAACAAAGACGCCAACAACTAAACAATGCATGATCAAGAGAGCAAACACTATGCACTTAAAAAGTGCCCAACAAAATCTCGATTTCTGGTAGTGCGTATTATATGGAACAGGGGTGGGATCTTGGAAACGTGGCCGCCTATTATATGGAACGGGGGGAGGGATCCTGGAAATGTGGTTGTGGAAAATTCCGGGTGTTGATCGAGCCTGGCGCCAGGATTTGCTCCTGTGTTAAACAGAATCAATTGATTGAACTTCCCCTTGAACTTCGTCATGAAGACACCCGCCGCTGCTTTGCGTCAAACTCGGTGGCAGAGATTGAACTCGACGATGGCGTTTGCGGCAGTGACTTCAGGGGCAGTGATTGATTGATGATATGAAGCAAGCTAGCACGACACCACATTGTGTCAAAAAAGCATCCAGATCGTGGCCGGTTCTTGTCGCCTATTTTCCGACTCGCTGAGACAGACCTTGGAGCGTAGAACTCGGGGCATAAGGAACCCTCGGGATAGAAAGCAGAGATAGATTGATGGGCCCGTGTTTAAGTAGAGGAGGGGCGCGTGTGGCTGGGGCGAGATTGGGCCGGATTGGATTGGAAGTTGATGATGATCAGGACATGCACACGGGGTGGGTGTCCCCGGAAGAAATAGGAGCACGAACGACGGAGAAAATATTAAGAACGAACGGGTACAATGGCAAAGTAGGTAACATGTGATTTGGTGGGAGGGCAAAACAGTCTAAAAAAAAGTTGGACCGAAAAAACACTTTGTCCTTTATTATTAATAGGTATAGGTATAGATATCCACATCAACGCACCAAGTCATTACTACAAAAACGTTTTCACCGAATGCCGCATAATTATTACGCAAATACATATGGTGCGTAAATACCCATAATGTGTATACTATGTGAAGTGTGTCGAATTATTAGGGGTACTACAACAAAGATCTCAAATATTGGGATCCTTGTGGAATTTTTTGTGCAACTTTCTTTTTGTTTTGTTACGATCTGCACGGTGTCATTGCCAACAAATGAATTGTGTCAGACACATACCAAATTCGTCAAACAACAAAAACGCCAACAACTAAACAATGCATGATCAAGAGAGCAAAATAAAAATTTCTAAAAAAACTAGAAATCCTCGAAATAGTCTTTCGCCCACTTTATAAATAAAACACCATTAATATTACACTCCCAATAAACATAACCAATCTTTTTGGGAATTGGAGCTTGTGCTTTACTTTGGATGATATGGAATATACGCAATGATTGCATTATTAACAATGCAAAATCTATTTCTTTTCTGCAGGTCACCTTGTTGGCTACACTCGTTGAATTTGTATGTCGTCAACGATGAACTTTGGATATAGGATGCAACCAGCTGGATACGTTTTGATCTTGGGATATCATAATGATGATATCTTTCCTCTTTAGATGGTTGGTTCATGCATGTTGAGACCAATATGTGATCCACTATCCAACAAACTGTAAGACTTGAATCCTAATAAAACAATAAAGGAAGGCTGCACACATCGATCGATGCATAGGCCGGGTGTATCCCTATTTCAATATTTTATTTGGCAATTTTCCATGACCCGGTCGGGCATCGCAAAAACAGGGAGGAAGGAGTGAAAGAGAAATACTAATACACTGGCACGTGCCAAAAGATAATCGCAAACAAGAAAAAGCAGTGACACGAGTGTGATGGCACATTAAAAACATCCAGACTTGTAGCAGCTGAATATATTTTTTTCTGGCTCGAAGGATTGATGGATACACGATCATTATTGGACAAGTGCTGAATATTTATAGGTTTCCCAGCGTACAGCTTATTGCGGACTAGTAGTTAATTAATGGAGCAAGTGTAGTCCACTGTCTAATTAGTTGAAGGATGTGTTCTTGAGGTGCTCCGGCGCGCCCTCGAAGGAGTGCTTCCTGGCCATGGAGAGTATGGTCTTGTCGGCGACGATGAAGTAGGCCATGCCGGCGACGGTGGAGATGATGAGCGCCTGGCCCGTGGGGTTCAGGTTCGCCTTGGCCCACGGCAGCATCCTCACGCTCGCAAGCTGAAACAAGGGAGGCAACAGGTTAATGAGATGGAAGCCGCATGCGCGCTATATGCAGATGTCAGGCTCCGTTGCTGCTTACCGTGGGTACTGCGGATGCGACGGTGGCGATGACGGCGGCCTTGGCTCCTGCCATGGCGGCCTCTGCAGTTTCAGTTGAGCACAGTTGACATGTTAGTTAGGGATCAAATTTGGGCACCGAGAGAGGAAGCTAGCTGAAGATAACAGAATGGCAAGCAGAGCATGCATTGGCCTGGAGAACCGTCGGCTGGTTACCTCTGGAGCAGCGCTTAGCGGCGGCGAGCCTCTGGTCGAGGTAGGCGCGGGTCACCGTAGACATCGTCGCGAGCGGAGCTCTGGACGGGATCCCAACGAAGTGAAGTGTACTGGCTAGTAGTAGTAGGAGTGAAGTGTGCTTGATAAGTAAGATTAGCAGAACTAGCAGTGTGAGTGAGATGAGATGGGGCAGAGCAGAGGTGCTCCGGCCGGGCCGGATTTATAGGTTCAGGGAAACCGCGCCACCAGCATGCGCAGAGGAGGAAGACGATACGGTGGGAAGCAAGACCGTGGTTTTGGTGCGGGGGTTACCGGCGGGCGGGGCAGGGTGGTCGGCGCCGAGGCAGATCGCAGATAGATTCACAGGTGGCGTCGAGTGGTTGGTCATATAAAACGATGTCACGTGCCTCGGACTCTGATTCTTTTTAGCTGCAGTGTCATCAGTCGTCAGTCAGTGTGCCTTCCGCTTTGGCGCGTCGCAGTATATAGGGGGTAGGGCGGGCGCTCCCAGTTTTCGGACAACCCGGCCTAGCTTTTTGCTACCTAGCTGGAGTGGGCGATCAAATACTGCGAGCGCCACACCACGGTGCGGATGTCAGTAGCCCCTCCTGTCAGCGACTGAAGCACTTCATCCTCGTCCCGTCATCTCGACTCCGCGGCGGACCGCCGAGCAAACGGCCGCTTCCACACTCTACCACGTGTCGCCGTAATGGCGTGCCACCGCCCGTCCACCTTCGCGCCTCTTTCACATTTTTTGTCCTCGCCGCCACACATGTTCCGTCCTCGCCGTCCTTTCACCTTTTGGCTATAAATACCGGTAGCTCTCGTCGTCTCTAGAGCACAAATTCCGGCAGGATGGCACAATTTTGGGTTATGCCCCCTACGTAAACAAACCATGGAATTGGTCACTCATCTATTCGTCAATTTCCACTTCACCATACGGATTTGGAACTTTGTAAAAGATTGGATGTGTATTCATGCGCTTGACACTTTGCAATGGACAGGTCTCACTATCAAAGGGTGGTGGTCTATGATGACGAAGGGTTCAATCTCTAACCACAAGGCTCTAGCTTCAATCGCCATGCTTATCTTTTGGGAGATTTGGAATGAACACGATGACGGGTTTTTTTTTTGTAACAAGTACATGACTCCCTTAGTGATTCTAGATAACATTAAGAAAGAAGTCCGCTTATAGATTATTGTGGGTGCAAAGAGATTTGATGGAATAATGTAGGGAGAGTAGTCATTTTTAATACTACTTCTTTGTATTCTTTCGTTGAACTCCTTAATTATTAAAAGATCAGGTCAAAGATTTTTCCCTTGTTTAAAAAAATCCAAATGTATCACCGCTATCAAAAGTATCACCGACTTCAAATAGAATCCAAGTGATGTCTTCATGTAACTAACTGACTTGGTGTGTTGACTTGGTCCTTATCATTTGGTTGACAAACTGTTGAAAACTTTAGAGAAAGTTTTGCTAGTAGAAAAAAATTACTCCCCCGGTTCATAATAAGTGAAGGTGATTTAGTATTGCTTTAGTACAACATTTGTACTACATCTCCGACATTTATTTTGGATCGGAGGGAGTACCAAATAAGTTGAGCACACGGTGGCTCAACAACTGAAAATCAATTTGAAATTTCAGAACTGCAACGTACATTTTTTGCAACGTTTGATACAGCAGTCAAGATAGCCGGCAATACAAATTGAACGCAGCAAATATTCCTGGCAAAAAAAAAGTGACGCCCCAAGATAATGTATAGGAGGATATTTTATCCGACCCACACTACAACACGCGACGGCTACGCCGACGGCAAAAAGCCCTCGGCGTAGCCAGCTTTGCCGTCGGCATACGCTACGCCGAGGGCTGCCGTCGGCATAGCCCCCTCGGCGAAGGTCTTCCTTGGCGGAGCAAAAACGGCCGTCGGCGTAGCAGAAAACCGTCGGCGTAGCTCTACGCCGATGGCCGAGGCGGGCCCGTCGGCGTAACGGCCGTCAGCGAACGGCGGCGCTGCCGTTAGACGGCCGCTAACGGCGCATCGTATACGCCGACGGCCCTACCCACGGCGTATGGTGGCCACGTGGCACCCGCTGGGCCTCCCTAGGAGGGGGCTATGCCGACGGCCTCGCCCTCGGCGTATGTGGACGCGTGTCCACCGCGTGGGCCTCCCAGGCTGGCGCTAGGCCGACGGCCGACCCTCGGCGTAGCCCTGACCATATGGCACATGGCATAGGGCTACGCCGAGGGCATTGCCGTCGGCGTAGCACCTTCACAGTTTTTTTTTCGCAGCAGCAGCAGCACTCACAGCAGCAGCACTCACAGTTTTTTTTCCACAACAGCAGCAGCACTCACAGCAACACACATGCAACACTCATAGCAGCACACATGCAGCACTCACAGCAGCATATCAGTCATACAAGATCACATATGCTCATATTAAACATTGTTCATATCACACATGCTCATATTAAATATTGTTTATACATCATCCATACATCGTTCATACATCATCACACATGCCTACAACTCTGGAGGAGAGGGGGTGTGCCCGAGATCTCCCCTGGTGCGACCTCTGCTGAGGGTTGCGTCCAGTAGAAGCAGCAGAAGAGCCACCTGGCGAGGGAGTAGAAGTGTGAAGCTCGGGAGAACCACCTGCGGAATGGCCAGGAGATGGACCATCGTCATGAAGCGGTGTAATCTGACGCCCATCCGGCGAGGCATGGCCAAAGTGCCGGTTCCCAGAAGCTCCCGTTTCCTACATGTTAGCAACTTGTGAGGCAAAGTAAAGCGATAACCAGTGGGTTAGCAAAGAACTTACCGGTATCGATGCGTAGTAGGTCCTAGCGAAGCTTTCCTTCGATTGCAAAAATGGCGTCGGACCTGGCATGGGAGGCACGGGCCCCAAATCTCTATTCTGGCCAGTTTGAATATTTACCATCATGTCCTGCAAGATAGTTTAGAAGTCAGGCCGTAGTACAACAAACGGGGGGAAGTGGGACTTGTATCTTTTGCAAAAATAAAGGTTCGGACTTACATTTACGTATTGCATATAGATCGCAAGCGCCTCCTGATGCTGCCGAAAGGCCATCTGATATTCCTCATAAGCGGCATTGTAGGCCGCGTCTAACTCAGGCTACAATTTCAAATACAAGGAATCTCGTCAGTGGTTATCCATGCAGGAACAAAAGTCATAAAGATGATGAGAACGAGAAAAACTTACATCCTCGGCGGAGCGATGAGGCTGGCCACGAGGCAGGATAGGGGGTCCGTCGGCGGGGTAGGTAGCCTTGAGACGGCTGAAGCTCGTGCTGAGGGTAGGCTTGACCTTCTTATTCAGAATCTTGAGGCGTCCATGATGCAATCTGTGCCCCGACAGGACCAACGACTCCTCGTCGATCTCCACGTGAATGGGGTCATCCACATAGGGGTGACGAGCCTTCACCATCGTGCTGTAGTTCCCCAAGTTGTTCTGGGCAGTGCCGAAGTACACGGGCAACGAGGGTTGAGGCTCCAAGTAATTGGGCTTCTTTCGCCGCATCATCTCATAGACGGCGACGTCATGAATCACCTCCCCGGGTTGTGCCTCGGCCACCTGTATCGCGAAAAGAAATATTATGCATATGAAGTACAAACATGACGAGAAATACACGTAGGTCGTTCCATGTATATACGTACCACCTTCCCCTTGAAGCGGTCAAAGTTGCGGTTTCCCGCGCAGTGCGTTCCACCATCGCCTCGGTTATCCGCGTTCTGCCTCGACAAGGCTGCAAACTCCTCGTCTTCTCTGAGCCACCTCGTCCTAACCAGCTCCTCCCATGCGAGTCGATGCGGCTCGGCCCAATCGGGGATAACCTGAAAATGCAATACTCAACTCCAGACAATGCAATGGCAACTTAGAAGCAATGTAGAATCTCATTGATATTTTACTCACCGACATGTACTCTTCTGGCGTCATCGAGTACTCAGGATTAGGGTTCCTACCGACAATGTCTTCCTTCTTGACCCTCACGCCCCTGTCATCCCAGAAGTGGCTAGCGGCCATGACCTTCTGGTTGTACCACACCTGGGGGGTCAACTTCACACAAGCCCCAAGCAAAGTCCTCTGCGCCTTCTCCTGGTCCTCCTCGGCCACACGGTAAAAGCACTTCAATCATGCATAAGAGTCATGAGTTAGCACGGTGGGGTCATCAAGTATGAACATAACTCGAGAAATATGCCTTACCCAAAACTTGGTGATGACAGCATCAGCAGCTGTCAGAAAGCCCGGGACACGGGTAGTCTGGTAGTCCGCCCAAGTAGTAGCTAGCTTCCTGTCACCCTCAGGGGTAATGTGATAGCCCGGCCAGAACTTTCTAATCAGAGCTCCAACGAGGCTGTTAGGAAGGCGAGCCTTGGTCCCCGGAGGAAATATCCAATTGCTACACAATAATAAACATTAGTACACAGTAATTATTTATGACCAACATGAAATAAAATGTTTTAAATTGCCAAATTAGTACACTTACTCAAGGCCATCTGGAATAATAAGGGCTTTCGCCTCCTGAGTCCTAGGCTCAAACTTCTCGTCAGGGACTCCCGATTCCCCACGATTCCGCAATTTCTTCGGCCCCACCAACTCGCGGCTAGTGTCCGCCTCCGTATCGGTCCCCGCCTCCCTCTCGGTCCTCGCCTCCCTCTCAGACTCTGCCTCCCTCTCGGACTATGCCTCCCTCTCGGCCCTGAAAGGATGCTCTGTCAGGAACAACTCAGGAGACACGTCGCCAGAAGCAGAGGGTGGTGGGTCAAAGTCCACGCCTCCTCCCGTGGCACCTCGTCCTCGTCCTCCTCGACCTCGGCCTCGACCCCGTCCTCCGCCAGCAGGAGCAAGATCGGGGTAACGCGGATTGGGATTTGGCTGTCTCCCACTCCGTGTAGCTCTTTTCTTGCGCTGCTTCAGCGCATTAAGCAAGGACGAACTGGTTGCCTTGCCGCTGCTCATATTGTTCAATCACCTGCATTAAGTAAGAGAAAACAGTTAAGCACAAAGACATAATAAAATGTATACACAAAGAATAAAGGCATAATGCAATTAAGAAAACAGTTAAGCACAAAGACAAAATAAAATGCATTAAAAAATAAATACTCACTATCATTTTCATTCTCATTCTCATTCTCATTCTCACTATCACTATCTTTTGAGTAGAAATCTGGATTCTCATCGAAGGGTGTAGGCTCATCATCGTTGTCATTCTCGGTATGGAGCTTCTCGAGCATACTTATGTCATGTAGATTCACCACTGACTCACCCCGAGTTTCTACATCATTCCCAAGGTCCTCAAGATCAACCGGTTCTAAATCAAAGTGTCCGAAGTCCTCTTGCTCTTGATAGAAAATTCCCTCGTACGTTACAGGGTTAATGTTGTTGTAATCGTCCTCGGAGGTAATCGGTAGGTTACCATGTGGCGATACCTGGAACACGACTTCCCAGCCCTGGAGTTCCGCTTTCTGGCATGGGTAGGGCAAATAATAAACTTGGTTAGCTTGGTGAGCAACAACAAAGACGTCGGCTCCGCTATAGGTGGTTGAAGGCCTAACTTCAACTAATCCAATGGAAGGGGTACTTCTCAGTCCACCCCTTGGGTCAAACCAGTGGCACTTGAACACAACAAGATTGAGTTCGATATTCGTACGATTGAAGGTCAGCTCGTATACATTCTCTATCCTTCTGTAGTAATCAAGGGAATCGGCTCCTTTGGTGAACACCCCAGTATTTACCGTTTTTGCATTCGGTCGCCCTTTCTGGTGTGTCTCTGTATGGAAGCGAAACCTATTCACATCATACTTCTCATACTTCATGACGACACTGTTACAACCTTGGGAAACACATTTCAGCTCATCTGACATCTCAACGTTGGGATCAACTCCCTATAGGTACAGGAGGAATTTGTTGCGTTCAGTAGTTACGTGGAATAAGAGCGACAAGTCACATATTGCAAGGTAAGAGGGACAGGTTAGAAATTACTTTTTCCATAAAACAGGAAACAAAGTTTTTTTATTTCCGGGAGCACCCTCTTTCAGTAGAGTGTCCAACTCCATGGGAGAGTGATCCGTCGGTCCCGGCCACTGTTCATCCGTGAAATCGCTAAGAAGGAGAAAATAAGCATTATACGGAGACCGAGTTACTAGCTGCATAGAGAAATAGGGTGTTCACCATTTTACCTAATGAAATCGACCACTTCCTTCATGTTCATAAGCACATAGAGCATTATGCAATCCTTCTCTTCCTTCGGCAACCTATATTTTAGTCCTTCACCGGCCTTGCCACCGGGAAATTGGAATAGTTCGAGATTGGGGTCATTCTTGGGCAGGTCGACATTGTAACGAGAGACCGGGTTATGCATAGTGGGAACATCATCGGGGCAGTAGGTTGTCGCGGCGTCTGCCATCTCCCGAAGGCATGTTGCTTCAGCTATGCATGCTTCAATCTTGGCTTTTTTTCCAGTTATCTTTCGAATAAACTTAAACTCTCTCTCAATACAAAATTGCTAACGAAATTGCACCCCCCCAAGAGTGCCTCGTTCGCGAGGTGCACAATGAGATGTGCCATCGGAGTAAAGAAGCCTGGCGGAAAGATCATCTCCAAATTGCATAGCAACTCCGGCACCTGAACTTGCAGCTTCTCAATCACTAGAGGACATATCTGCTTAGCACAGAGGGTGTGGAAGAAATGGCTCAACTCCGCAAGCACTTGCCATACTTTTTCGGGGAGATACCCTCGAACCATCACCGGCATCAGCCGCTCAATCCATATATGTTAGTCGTGACTCTTGAGCCCGTTGACTTGTCCCGTCAAAAGATTGACTCCCTTACTTATATTCAAACAATAACCGTCAGGGAACATCACGACGTATTTGAGCCACCTAAATGACTCCTTCTTTTGGACATTATCAAGGCAGTAGTAGGCATGCGGCTTGAACCAATTCTTTCGACGGACAGTAGGAGGCTGCATGTGTAATCTCTTCCTATCACAAAGCTTCTCAACATCGACTCTAGCCTTGACATTATCCTTTGACTTCCCAGGAATGTTCAGGACTGTGTGAAAAAGGGACTCCCCGACATTCTTTTCGGTGTGCATCACATCGATGTTATGGGGAAGTTCGAGGTCCTTGTAATACACGAGATTCGTTAAGGCTGCCACGTGAGTCCAATTATGCGTTACACCATATCCCGCAAATTGATGGCCAGTACCCGGCGCCGCGGGCACGAGAGCACGTATCTCGGCATCAACAGCTGCACCCTCCAACTTTGGTACCTCTTTTACTTCATGCACAACTTTGCCCTTCTTGAAGTTCTTTCTATCTTCTCTGAACGAATGATTTCTTTTGAGGTACTGTCGATTCGTGTCAAACGCAACATATTTGCGACCCGACTTTAGCCAAAGGAACTCAAGTCGGTGCCTGCACACTGGGCATGGCCACTTACCAGCTGTACACCATCCGCACGTTAGGGTGTACCCGGGCATGTCATGCATAGTATATTGTAACCAAACTTTCATCAAAAAGTTTATCTTCGATGCTCGGTCGTATGTCAACGTCCCGTGTATCCAAGAGTGGTTCAAATCATCCACAATCGGCTGCATGTAGACACTAAAGTTCTTCCCCGGATACTCAGGTCCTGGAATTATCAGCGACAAAAACATGGTCTTCCGTTGCATTAATACTCCGGGAGGGAGATTGAGCGGAATAACATACACCGGCCAGCAGCTGTATGAGGCCGTCGACATACCATATGGGTTGAAGCCATATGTTGCTATCGCAATTCTAACATTCCGAGCATCTTCTGCCCATCGGGGGTATTTGTCATCGAAGTTCTTCCATGCCTTACCATCAGATGGATGTCCCATCTTCTTCCGTCCGTGCCCGTCCTCGTATCTTTTCCCCTTCTTGTGCCACGTCATCTGTTTGGCAGTCTCCTTGCTCAAGTAAAGCCGCTGGATTCTTTTTATGAATGGGAGATACCGAAGTATCTTATTAGCGACCTTCGACTGCCTCACCTGACCATCCTTCCCCTTTATCTCTTCATATCTAGAGGCCTTACAAATGGAGCAGTACTTGTCACCCTCAAACTGTTTCCAAAACAAAAGGCAGCCTTTTGGACAACAATCTATCTTTTCATAATCCATGTTGAGCTCCTTCATGAGTTTCTTCGTTTCGTGAGAGGTTTTAGGCAGACAATGCCCTTCGGGCAACATGTTACCACATGTTCTCAGATTAGCTTCAAAGTGAGAACGGGTGGCGGAGTACTAGCACTTGTCGGCTAGACACTGAGAGATGGCATCGAGCTGAGAAATCTTTGCACCCTCGTACAGAGGCCTCTTAGTCGCGGCCATCATATCAAGGAAGGCCTTCGCGGTTGGCTCCGGTTCCTCCGGTTCTAGCAGTTCCTCCGGTTCTGGTGATTCCAACCGTGGAGGTGGCGAATTCAGCTGGTCGGCATCGATAAGATCATCTAGCATGTTTCTAATCCCATCGTGCTCATTGCCATTGAGCCGCTGACGCATCACCTCACCTCTGTCATGTTCGTACCGAGCAAAGTCGACTTGCGTGACATAGTTAGACATGTACCCATATTGCAGAAGGTGTTTGTACATGTCATCCTTTCCCTGATGATGACTCTTAGTGCAATGAGCGCAGGGACAAAGTGCCCGAACCATTGCCTTCGAACCACGCGCTAACTCATTCACTAACAAATGAGTGTTCCGTACCCAATCGTCTGTTTTATTAGTCGCACTAATACGGCCACTGTACATCCACCCATTATCAGCCATCCTCTTCTGCTTTGTTGGGAGACAAACAACAAATATAACATTTTATATCAAACAGGAGATTAAATGCTTCATATTTTTACGCATTCATCAACCTACATGTCCAATAGGAAAAGAGGTTCCTAACCAGCCGCCGGATCCGTAGATTGGGTAAGTTCTCCCTGGTTCTACCCCGATCCAAGCAGAATTTTGGCAGCACCTCCCCGCTGCTCTCCCGATACACGTCTCGACAAAAATCCAAGAGGATGTGCATCCGGAGAACAACGAGGAGGCGCCACTGAAATCCTGTCTCGAATCGAGGTAGAGCCAGGGAGAACCAAACCCAACTACGAATCCGCCGACTGCCCGATAAAAGCCATAAGCGTTACGGTCCAAAATATGCGAGACCACTAATGCATATTAAGTCGCGTAATGCTTACGGTCGGGATGACGCCTAGGTGACGCGACAGACTTGGTGATCTAGACACAAAAATAAAACCTAGGTACAAGAGAGGCGAACAGATTCTCACCCTCGGCGGTAGAGGAAGTAGTCGATCAACCGAGTGTCGAGGTCGGCGACGGAACTCGGAGACGGGATCGAGGTGTCACCTACACCATCTCCCGCAACGACAGTTAGTCCACCAAGGATGGTCACTCCCGAAACACTACAAAGTCTGTACATTGACATAAAGAGAACACCTTAGTAAACATGCAACACACTCACAGCCCTAGTGTGGCTTCTCTCTTCAACGACCATATGACCAAGCTAGCTTGCCACTAACCAACGGCCTAATCCTAGCAACTCGTGCATGCATATCACTTAACAAATGATATAAACTACTAATAGATGCAACTAATAAATTCTAACAAGATTAACAACAAGATTTAATCTAACAAAATTAACTCTAACAACAATATTTGCTTCTAGAGGGGAGTGGAGGAGGTACCTGCAGAGGGGGCCGAGCTCGAGGAGGAGGGGGAGAGCTTGGGAGGAGGGGGCCGAGCTCGGGGAGGAGGGGGCGAGGTCGGGGAGGAGGGGAGAGCTTGGGGAGGAGGGAGCCGAGCTCGGGGAGGAGGGGGCCGAGCTCGGGGAGGAGGAAGGAAGGAGGGAGGAGGGGGAGAGCTTGGGGAGGAGGGGGCAAGGTCAGGGAGGAGGGGGAGAGCTCGGGGAGGAGGGAGGAGGGAGGAAGGTCAGAGAGGAGGGGCCGAGCTCGGGGAGGAGGAAGGGAGGAGGGAGGAAGGCGGCTGGCAGCGGGGAGGAGGGAGGGAGGCGGCGGTGGGGGAGGGCCAGGGTGGGAGAGGGCCAGGGTGGGGCTAGCGGCAGCGGCGCCGAGCTCGGGGACCGGCTCGGGGGAAGGAGGAGGCGGTGGAGGCTCGTGGGAGGGAGGGCTGGCAGCGGCGGGAATGGGGGAGGAGCTGGCGGCGGGAATGGCGCGCGGCTGCTGGCGGCGGGGTCGGGGTCGGGAGCGGGCGCGGGCAGAGAACAGTTGGTGAGAGGAGGAGGGGTCGGGAGCGGGCGCGTGGGCAGCCCTAGTAGGATAGGGCTACGCCGACGACCAAGCATACGCCGAGGGCAGCCGTCGGCGTAGCTAGGTTTTTTTTTCCAGGGTAGAACGTTTTTTTTAAGAAGGGTTTTTTGTTTAATATCAAATTTTACAAGATACTTTATTTAGTGTCTACTATTATAGAAGAAACTATATATTATTAATATATAATTTTTTATTTCGTCTTGTGCTCGTTTTCCAAGCAAACCCTAGATGTGGGCTAAACGGGGAGATTCCGCCCTTATACGGGTACGGAACCTTCGTCTCTAGGTTAGAGCGCATGCATGCGAGGGGGGACACATGCAAGCACCTATACCAACCTCTCACCACACTCACACACATATGCTAGGGACACATGCAAGTACTCGTCTGATTCCGATGTTCTTGTGGTCTTCCTCCGGCGAAACCCTGATCTCTGTGCACACTCGGATCGTCCACCCCCCTAGACGTTCCTCTGACAGGGGTAGCCCGGCGTAGCTCTCTCTTGTTTTGTGTTTGTTTAGGTCATAGGGTGATGTAAAACCATGTTGGTTCACAAGTTGGGGCACTATCCTACCCGGAACGGGGAGATTCCCCCCTTATACGGGTACGAAACCTTCGCCTCTAGGTTAGAGCGCATGCATGCGAAGGGGGACACATGCAAGCACCTATACCAACCTCTCACCACACTCACACACATATGCTAGGGACACATGCAAGTTCTCGTCTGATTCCGATGTTCTCGTGGTCTTCCTCCGGCGAAACCCTGATCTCTCTGCACACTCGGATCGTCTACCCCCCTAGACGTTCCTCTGACAGGGGTAGCCCGGCGTATCTCTCTCTTGTTTTGTGTTTGTTTAGGTCATAGGGTTATGTAAAACCATGTTGGTTTACAAGTTGGGGCACTATCCTACCCGGTTTCACCTAAACGGGGAGATTCCCCCCTTATACGGGTACGGAACCTTCGCCTCTAGGTTAGAGCGCATGCATGCGAGGGGGGACACATGCAAGCACCTATACCAACCTCTCACCACACTCACACACATATGCTAGGGACACATGCAAGTTCTCGTCTGATTCCGATGTTCTCGTGGTCTTCCTCCGGCGAAACCCTGATCTCTGTGCACACTCGGATCGTCTACCCCCCTAGACGTTCCTCTGACAGGGGTAGCCCGGCGTAGCTCTCTCTTGTTTTGTGTTTGTTTAGGTCATAGGTTGATGTAAAACCATGTTGGTTCACAAGTTGGGGCACTATCCTACCCGGTTTCACCTAAACGGGGAGATTCCCCCCTTATACGGGTACGAAACCTTCGCCTCTAGGTTAGAGCGCATGCATGCGAGGGGGGACACATGCAAGCACCTATACAAACCTCTCACCACACTCACACACATATGCTAGGGACACATGCAAGTTCTCGTCTGATTCCGATGTTCTCGTGGTCTTCCTCCGGCGAAACCCTGATCTCTGTGCACACTCGGATCGTCTACCCCCCTAGACGTTCCTCTGACAGGGGTAGCCCGGCGTAGCTCTCTCTTGTTTTGTGTTTGTTTAGGTCATAGCGTGATGTAAAACCATATTGGTTCACAAGTTGGGGCACTATCCTACCCGGTTTCACCTAAACGGGGAGATTCCCCCTTATACGGGTACGGAACCTTCGCCTCTAGGTTAGAGTGCATGCATGTGAGGGGGGACACATGCAAGCACCTATACCAACCTCTCACCACACTCACACACATATGCTAGGGACACATGCAAGTTCTCGTCTGATTCCGATGTTCTCGTGGTCTTCCTCCGGCGAAACCCTGATCTCTGTGCACACTCGGATCGTCTACCCCCCTAGACGTTCCTCTGACAGGGGTAGCCCGGCGTATCTCTCTCTTGTTTTGTGTTTGTTTAGGTCATAGGGTGATGTAAAACCATGTTGGTTCACAAGTTGGGGCACTATCCTACCCGGTTTCAGCTAAACGGGGAGATTCCCCCCCTTATACGGGTACGGAACCTTCGCCTCTAGGTCAGAGTGCATGCATGCGAGGTTGGACACATGCAAGCACCTATACCAACCTCTCACCACACTCACACACATATGCTAGGGACACATGCAAGTTCTCGTCTGATTCCGATGTTCTCGTGGTCTTCCTCCGGCGAAACCCTGATCTTTGTACACACTCGGGTTGTCTACCCCCCTAGACGTTCCTCTGACAGGGGTAGCCCGACGTAGCTCTCTCTTGTTTTGTGTTTGTTTAGGTCATAGGGTGATGTAAAACCATGTTGGTTCACAAGTTGGGGCACTATCCTACCCGGTTTCACCTAAACGGGGAGATTCCCCCCTTATACGGGTACGGAACCTTCGTCTCTAGGTTAGAGCGCATGCATGCGAGGGGGGACACATGCAAGCACTTCATGTGGTCGTGGTGAGTGCTATTGAGAACCACATGCGATAATAACACTTACAAACATATAGAAATTTCTCGGGGTGTGAGAAGATTCGCAACGACATTTCATGTGGACGTGTAGACTGCTATTCAGAGGGTACGAAATTATCCAATTAATAAAAAAAATATAAATAATTGATACAAATACAGAATAAATGAAAAATACATAAGGCTACGCCGAGGGTGACCGTCGGCGTAGTTTGATGGTACGCCGAGGGTGGCCATCGGCGTATGCTATGCCGAGGGTCGCCGTCGGCCTAACCGACGACACCGTTAGCGCGCCGTTTGTGCTGGCCGGCATGTGCATACTACGCCGAGGGCCTCCTCTACGCCGAGGGTGACCGTCGGTGTAGTGCATACTACGCCGACGGCTGGGCTACGCCGAGGGCTGGCCTGTTGGACTGGCCTGATGCGGTGCTATGCCGACGGCCCCGACGTTTGGCCGTCGGCGTAGCGGACGGCCGTCGGCGCATCTAACCATTCATGTAGTGCCACCACATGACTAGTGTCGAGAATCTCCTCAAAGCTAGCTAGCTAAGGGGGCTGTTTCTGCATTGCCCTTGAATAACATTTTTGTTGGATTTGCTACCACGTACGTGTGTGAAAGCATAGCTAGCTTTGGGTTGGAACCGGAAAGAGAGACTAGGTCCTGTCCTGTCCGGTTAAAGAATACTTGAGGGGACACAAATTGAACTCGAATCTTATTAATTGTTGTGCCGTCTTTGCATCAAAAGATGAAATTAGTTACTAGTTGGCATGATCCGAACGTGCATAGCAAAACTGAGAGAAGCAGGGGATAAGAAGAAGTGCAGTGACACGTGCCAAATGATAATCGCGAGCAAGAAAAAGTGAGAGAGTGGTGGATAAAGAGCAGTAGTCGTAACTAGCTCAGCATCTCTAGGTCAAGAGATACACCGATACATGATTACATGATCATTTTAAGTGCTGAATATATATTGCTAGCTTTTCAGCAGTGACGTACAGTTTATTTACGAATCAAATGTCTAGTTACTGGAAGGAGGTGTTCTTGAGGTGCTCCGGCGCGTCCTGGTAGGAGTGCTTCCTGGCCATAGAGAGGATGGTCTTGTCGGCGACGATGAAGTAGGCCATGCCGGCGACGGTGGAGATGATGAGCGCCTGGCCGGTCGGGTTCAAGTGCGCCTTGGCCCACGGCAGCATCCTCACGCTCGCCAGCTGAAACAGGACGGCAGATTAGTTAATGGTATAGAGGCCTTATACTACTATGAAGATGGCTGGCTCGGTTGCTGCTGTACTCACCGTGGGGACTGCGGCTGCGACGGTGGCGACGACCGCGGCCTTGGCTCCTGCCATGGCGGCCTCTGCAGTTTCAGATCAACAGACATGTTAATTTCTCGATCAAGTTACTTTCAGCCCAGAAGCTGCAGCCGTTGGTTGGCCTGGTCGGAACCGGGTTGGTTACCTCTGGAGCAGCGCTTGGCGACGGCGAGCCTCTGGTCGAGGTAGGCGCGGGTCACCGTGGACATTTCGAGCGCAGAGCTAGCTAGTAACAGCAGCGAACTGTGCTTGCTAAGATGGGAAGTAGTAGCAGTGTGAGTGAGATGAGTTGGGCAGAGCGAGGTTCTCCGGCCGGATTTATAGGTTCAGGTAAACCGCCCAACCCGGGTGCGCAGAGGAGGAAGACGATACGGTGGGAAGCAAGACCGTGGTTTTGGGGCGGGGGTTACCGGCGGGCGGGGCACGGTGGTCGGCGCCGAGGCAGATCACATGACTCGTTGGGTATATAAAACTTTGGCACGTGCGGTGCCTCGGCTCTGGTTCTTTTTAGCTCGGAGCAGGCGCTCCACTACAAATCTACAAGATAAGCGGGGACATCGATCGGGTTTTGGTCGAGCGTGCTTAGCTGTAGCGTGCACTCCGTTATGGTCGACCGCTCCGGCCAACCCATCCTAGCTAGCTGCTAGAGTCGGCAATCCAATTCCGCGAGCGGTTCAGTACTTTTGGCTAGCGATCTTTAGAGCATCTCTAACCCATTTTCTTTCGGCGGGACCGTATCCTTTTATTTGCTCATCTAATCGTCCGCCGCAAAAATAGTTAGAGGAACAAATATGGGATACCGGTTCCTATAATCTCCTCCTCTCTTCCAAATTTGCTCGGTCGCCAATTTGACTCCTAAATTTTCAACCCCCCCCCCCCCCCCCCCCAAAACCGTCGGAAGTCGTCGCCGGCGCCAGGATTCTTCCCTCTCCTTGCCAAAATGTCATAAGAGCTCGGTTCCGCAGCCCTGCCGGACTTTCCCGCCAACACGACGTCGTCGGAATCGACCCTAGCAATGGCTCTGATGCCGCGGAAACGGTTGGGCACCACCGGCGTGGCACAGTCGATGGTAGCGGCCACCAAAATGACCTCCAAGGCCACACAGACGACGGGGAAGCTCAGACGGCCTCCCCTTGCGCGGGTGCTGAGCCGGCCGCAGGCGCGGAAGCCGACGAAGGCCATGGTAGCCCATTCGCAAGCGGCGGAGGAGAAGAAGAAGAGGAAGGCAGCAGCGACCTCCACACCCAAGACGATGACGAAGGGCAAGCCCAAGACGGCCTCCAAGGCCACCCGTCGTCCTCCTCGCTAGCCACTGTCGCACCTCAACGAGGCGCCCGCGAGGTGATCGATGAAATACTCGGGCCGACTCCGAGTGCCACCAAGGTGAGCGTCGCCGAGTTCATGTCCCAACTTGAACATTCTCACCAGCAAGGCCTCGACGACCTCGACCTCAACTTTAGCGACGACAATAAGGTGGGCGACGAGGATGCCGCCGAGGAGGTCGGGGAAGAGGAGGCCACCGAGGATGCCACCGAGGAGGCCTAAGAAGGGTTGACTGAGGTGGAAAAGAAGAAGATCAAGGGCAAGAACACGCCCAAGGCCCCGAGCAAGAGATCCGCTAACTATAGCGAGGAAGAAGATGTTGCTTTGTGCCACGCTTGGATGAATATCTTGCCCAATTATTCCGTTGGCGCCGATCAATCAAAGGAGAAGTTCTGGGGGGAGAATTGAGGATTACTACCACAAGGTGGTCATCATGTCATCCTACCGTACCCAAGGCTCACTTGGTCATCGTTGGGGCTTGAGCGTTGCAACAGTTTGGCCGGAGCCGTGGATTATGTCACCAATGCACCACCGAGTAGGGTGCCAATCACCAAGTGGGGGTCCTTGTAGGGGTTCGTAGCATGGAAAACAAAAAATTCTACCGCATGCAAATAAACAAGCCAAGATCTATCTACTAGATTGTAGCAACGAGTCGATAGAGGAACTCACCCTCGAAGATTCCAAAGCGGTTAACAAGAGCAGATTCTCGTGGGTGATGTAGTCGTACTCTTGCCGATCTCAAGATCGCGTAGACGATCCTTCCGGCGCTGCGTTCCGGCAGCGCTTCCGCAGTCGGTCACACGTTCGGTACTCGATGAAGACCTTCCTCTCCCTTGTTCTAGCAGGCAGCGGAGGTTGTAGCACTCTCCTCGCGATTCCGGCAGCACGACGGCGTGGTACCGGAAGTAGAGGGGAGATCTCGCAGGGCTTCGCAATAAGCCGGAGCGAGTATGGTGGACTATGAGAGAGGCCTTGGAGATCTAGGGTTTAGAGGCACCAAGGGAGGAGGCTATGCCGGCGGCTAGGGCTTGGGGAGAGACCCAACTCAGTGGCTAGGGCAAACCCTAGGGCGGCGGCGACTTGTGGTGGCCGGCGGCTAGGGCTAGGGTTTTGGTGGAGAGAGGTGTAGGGAAGAGGGGGCACCCCTGCCCCTTCTTTTATAGGTGGGAGGGCGCCGGCCAAGGGGAGGGAGTCCTCCCCCAAGTCGGCCTCCTTGGCCGGCGGGTGGAGGGAGAGGAACTCCTCCCCAAGTAGGTTTCCTACTCTCCCTCCACCAAGCAAAACTGTCGTTTGACTTTTCAAATTGGCGTTTGACTTTTCAAACTAGGATTTGATTTATCCATTTATTTTGCTCAGCCATGATACCTAGTACATGATGCAACCATTCCATATTGTCATGACACATTCATGTACCCTTCCCCTCCGGAGTGCCGGACCTTCCGAACTCTTCTAGAACATTCCCGATGAAAACACCGGAATCATTCCCCAACTCCGAAACAGGACTTTCCTTATATGAATATTATTCTCCGGACTATTCCGGATCTCCTCGTGATATCCCGGATCCCATCTGAGACTCCGAACAACATTCGGTCTCTTACTCATCATTCCATAACTACTCAATAACATTGAATCCTTAAGTGTGTCTCCCTACGGTTCGTGAATTATACGGACATGATCGAGACACTTGTCCGATCAATAACCAATAGAGGAATCTGGAAATTCATATGGCTCCCACATATTTCTACGATTACTTTGTGATCGAATGAACCACTTACATATGATACCAATTTCCCTTTGTCTCATGATAGTTTACTTATCCGAGGTTTTGAACGTCGGTATCTCTGCATACCTAGTTCAACCTCGTTACCGATAAGTACTCTTTTCTCGTTCCCGTGATATGTGATCCCTTGTGAGCCAGTCACATGCTTGCAAGCTAATTGGATGACATTCCACCGAGAGGGCCTAGAGTATATCTATCCGTCATATGGATGGACAAATCCCACTGTTGATCCATGTGCCTCAACCCATACTTTCCGAACACTCAATGCCACCTTTATAGCCACCCAGTTACGGTGTGGTGTTTGATGTCATCAAAGCATCCTTTCGGTGATGGTGATTAACATGATCTCATGGTCGAAGGAATTAGGTTACTATGTATCAGAAAGCTTATAGGAAATGAACTATATTAAATGACTTGATCTTTATGCTACGCTTAACTATAGGAGTATGTCTATCACATCATTCTCCTAATGATATGACCCTGTTGTTAATAACATCTCTATGTTCATGATCAGGAAACCATGATCATATATTTGATGGGTTTCGCGATATAGTAAATTAAAATTTTCTACGGATGCGAACAAAGGGAAAGACAAGATCTAATATAGGAGATGCAAACAACGAGAGAGATTGGATTAGATCTTCATACCCTTGAAGATTCGCACAGCGGAACGTTCGTCGGAATGTGGGTGATGTAGTCGTACTCGCTTCTCCTCCTCGCGATCCGATCCGATCTAGCACCACAAGTGGCGGTGCCTCCGTGAGATGCACACGTGCAGCACCTCGACGTCTCCTCCTTCCTCGGACCAGCAAGTATGGTGGAGAGACGGATTGGATCTACAACACGATAGCGTGGTGTATATGGTGAAGAATTTCTGCAGCAGGGCTTCGCCTACAAACAGTCGGGAGGGAGAGAGGAAGGGCAGCAGGGCGGCTAGGGTTGGAGGGGAAGGTGTAAGGGGTTGGTGCGCCCCCACCCCTCTTTATATAGAGCGGGGGCGCAGCCCTAGCCCCTCCCCCAAGCCCAAACCGGCGGCCCCAAAGGATAAGGAGTGGGGGGCAAGGAAACCCACCCTTCTAGAAGGTCTATCTCGAGTTTAAACCTCTCTTGGCCGGCTGGGCCCTATGGGGCCTTGTGCCCCTGGCCCAAAGCGGCCAGGGCACTCCCTCATAGGCCCATGCCCACTCCCGGAAGGTGGGGCCACGTTGGTCCCCTTCCGGAAGGTTCTAGAAGCTTCCGGTACAATACCGATTAATCCGGAACAATTCCGAACTCCAAAACTGCACTGCCTTATATGAATCTTATTCTTCGGACCACTCCGGAACCTCTCATGATTTCCCGGATCCCATCCGAGACTCCGAACAAAAACTCATAAACCAATTATCCAATCTATCCTAGCGTCGAGACACGTTAAGTGTGTGACCCTGCGGGTTTGAGAATATGCAGACATGATCTTCTATCAATAATCAACAGCGGGGTCTGGACACCCATATTGACTCCCACACATTCATCGATGATCATATCGGATGAACCACGATGCCAGGATTCAATCAATCCCATATATATATATATTCCCTTCGTCTCGCGATATTTTACTTGCCCGAGATTCGATCGTCGGTACCGTCATACCTAGTTCAATCTCGTTCACAGCAAGTACTTTACTCGTTCCGTAATCCGATATCACTTTCTGATTAACTCCTTAACCACATGCTTGCAACCGGTGTTGATATCGATTACCGAGTGGGCCCGAAGTATATCTCTCCAACTTGGGAGGGACAAATCCCATCTCGATACATACAACCCAACAGATACTTTCCGATCACCTGAGAGACACCTTTATGATCACCCTCTCATAGGATGACGTTTGATGACCTCAAAGCTTTCTTCCGATACCAGGGAGTTATATTATCTCATGGTCTAAGGAATACAATATTTGACATAAGAAAAGCTTCGCAAAGACGAACACGATGACACGATCTAATTGCTTCGCTTAATTTGGGTCTGTCCACCATATCATTCTCCCAATGATATGATCTCATTATTAATCGATAACTCATGTCCATGGCTAGGAAACCTTAACCATCATTAATCAATGAGCTAGTCCATAGAGTCATACTAGGGACACGGTGTTGTTCACAAACCACACAAGTATTAAAGTTTCCGCTTAATACAATTCTAGCATGGAATATAAACATTATCATGAACAATAATTATAATAATAACATCTTTATTATTGCCTCTAGGGCATAATTCCAACAGTCTCCCACTTGCAATAGAGTCAATAATCTAGTTTACATCTGGCAACAATCTCACACCCATGGCACTGAGGTGCTGATCATGTTTTACACGTGGAAGAGGTTTAGTCAATGGATCTGCGACATTCAGATCTGTATGTACTTTGCTAATCTTCAGATCTCCATCTGCTATATAATCTCGGATTATATGAAACTTGCGGTTGATATGCTTGGTCTTTGGATGATATCTTGGTTCCTTAGCGAGTGCTATGGCGCCAGTGTTGTCACACAATATCTCCAGTGGGTCCAATGCACTTGGAACCACGCCAAGCTCAGTTGAAGTTCCTGATCCAAACTCCTTCACTTGACGCTTCTGCAGCAACCATGTATTCCGCTTCTACTGTAGATCCCACGATCACGCTTTGCTTGCAGCTTCTCCAGCTCACAACTACTCCATTCAAAATATACACGTATCCTGTCTGAGATTTAGAATCATCCTTGTCGGTGTCAAAACTAGCGTCGACGTAACCTTTTACGATGAGCTGTTCATCACCCCCATAGACTAAGGTACTTTAGGATGTTCTTCACGGCTGTCAGTGTTCCACTCCTGGATCACTTTGATATCTGCTCGTCAAACAAAGAGCATTGGACACATCCGGTCTAGTACACAGCATGGCATACATGATAGAACCTATGGCCGAGGCATAAGGCACTTTGCACATAGCTTCCCTATCATTTACCGTAGCTGGACACTGAGCCTTGATCAATATCTTACCTGACAACATAGGCACCGAACCTTTCTTTGCCTTATCCATTCTGAACCTTTTCAGAACTTTGTCTAGGTATGTACTCTGGTTTAAATCTATCAGGCGTCTTTGTCTATCTCTATAGATTTTGATGCCCAATATATAAGCAGCTTCACCAAGGTCTTTCATTGAAAAACACTTGTTCAAATAACTCTTCACATCGTTAAGCATGTTGATGTCATTTCCAATAATCAATATGTCATCCACATATAGTACCAGAAATGTCACCGAGCTCCCACTCACTTTCTTGTAGATACAAGCTTCGTAGCAATTTGGAACAAATCCAAAGCTCTTGATCACTTGATCAAAACGAAGGTTCCAACTCCGAGATGCTTGCTTCAGTCCATAAATGGAACGCTGAAGTTTGCATACTTTATCAGCATCCTTAGGATCGACAAAACCTTCGGGTTGCATCATATACAACTCTTCATCAATGTTGCCATTGAGGAACGCAGTCTTGACATCCATCTGCCATATTTCATAATCATGAAACGCAACAATTGCTAATAAAATCCGAATGGACTTAAACATCGCTACGGGAGAGAAAGTCTCATCGTAGTCAACACCTTGAACTTGTCGAAAACCTTTTGTGACAAGCCGTGCTTTTTAGATGGTAAAATTACCATCCGCGTCCGTTTTCTTCTTGAAGATCCATTTGCACTCAACGGCCTTTCGGTCGCTAGGAGGGTGCACCAAAGTCCATACTTGGTTTTCGCTCATGGATCCCAATTCGGATTTCATGGCTTCTAGCCATTTCTCAGAGTCTGGGTTCATCATCGCTTCCTCATAGTTCGTAGGTTCACTGTCTTCTACTAACAAGACAGTTAAGATAGGGTTGTCATACCACTCAGGAGGGGCACGCGACCTTGTCGACCTGCGACGTTCAGTAGCAGCATCGTCCGAAGCTTCATGATCCTTGTCATTAGCTTCCTCTATTGTTGGTGCAGGCGGCACTGGAACAACTTCAGGTGCTGCGCTACTCTCCAATTCAAGAGAAGGTTCAATAACCTCGTCTAGATCTACTTTCCTCCCACTCACTTCTTTCGAGAGAAACTCCTTCTCAAGAAAGGAACCGTTCTTTGCGACAAACACTTTGCCTTAGGTTCTGTGATAGAAGGTATACCCAATTGTTTCCTTAGGGTATCCTATGAAGACGCATTTCTCCCCTTTGGGTTCGAGCTTGTTCGGCATCAACTTCTTGACGTAAGCTTCGCATCCCCAAACTTTAAGAAACGACAACTTAGGTTTAGCACCAAACTATAGTTCATACGGTGTCGTCTCAACGGGTTAAGATGGTGCCCTATTTAAAGTGAATGCAGCGGTTTCTAATGCATAACCCCAAAATGATAACGACAAATCAGTAAGAGACATCATTGATCGGACCATATCTAATAAGGTTCGATTCCGGCGTTCAAACACACCATTGCGCTGTGGTGTTCCGGGTGGCGTGAGTTGTGAAACAATTTCGCTTGCTTTAAGATGCGTGAGAAAATCATAACTCAAATATTCGCCCCCATGATCGGATCATAGAAACTTAATCTTTCTGTTACGATGGTTCTCCACTTCATTCTGAAATTCTTTGAACTTTTCAAACGTTTCAGATTTATGTTTCATTAAATAGATATACCCATATCTACTTAAGTCATCGGTAAAAGTGAGAAAATAGCGATATCCACCGCGCGTCGAAACACTCATCGGTCCGCATACATCGGTATGTATGATTTCCAACAAGTCCGTTGCTCGCTCCATCATACCGGAGAACGGGGTTTTGATCATCTTGCCCATGAGGCATAGTTCGCATGTGTCAAATGATTCAAAATCAAGAGACTCCAAAAGTCCATCAGAATGGAGTTTCTTCATGCGCTTTACACCAATATGACCTAGACGACAGTGCCACAAATAAGTAGTATTATCACTATCTACTTTGCATCTCTTAGCCTCAATGTTATGGATGTGTGTTTCATCCCTTTCGAGATTTAGAAGAAATAAACCATTCACAAGAGGTGCATGACCATAAAAGATGTTACTCATATAAATAGAACAACCATTATTCTCCGATTTAAATGAATAACTGTCTTGCAATAAACACGATCCAAAAATAATGTCCATGCTCAACGCAGGCACATAATAACATTTATTAAGGTTTAAAACTAATCCCGAAGGTAAAACTAAGGAGTGTGTGCCGACGGCCAACACATCAACTCCTGATCCGTTGCCAACGCGCATCGTCACCTCATCCCTCGCAAGCCGCCGTCTATTCCGTAGCTCCTGTTTCGAGTTACAAATATTAGCAACTGAACCGGTATCAAATACCCAGGCATTACAACGAGGGCTAGTAAGGAAAACATCAAAAACATGTATATCAAATATACCTTTGATGGTGTCAGCCTTCTTGTCTGCTAAGTACTTCGGACAGTTGCGCCTCCAGTGACCCTTGTCCTTGCAATAGAAGCACTCAGTGTCCGGCTTAGGACCAGACTTGAGCTTCTTCTCAGTAGGGGCAGTGCGCTTGCCGCCGCCCTTCTTGAAGGGCTTCTTTGCTCCCTTACCTTTCTTAAAGGTGGGCTTGTTGACCATCAACACATGATTATCCTTTTTGATGTCCACTTCCGCGGCCTTCAGCTTTGCGAAGAGCTCGGTGATCGTATCAGTGGAACCAATCTGATTGTGAGTCACTACAAAACTTTTGTAGCTGGGAGGGAGTGATTGCAGAACCCTGTCAATCTTGAGCTCCTCTGGAATCGTGCATTCAAGTTGCTCAAGGCGTTGAGTGTAGCCCGTCATCTTAATGGCGTGCTCACTAACGGAACTCCCTTCCTCCATCTTGTAGTTAAAGAACTTCTCAGAGATCTCATATCTCTCAGAACGGGCCTGAGTCTGAAACATGGTTTTCAGCTCTTCGAGAATCTCAAAGGGCCCGGGATAGTCTTCAAAACGATTTTGAAGGTCCGGTTCCATAGCAAACAACATGGTGCTCTAAATCACACCATAGTCATCTTTGCGCGACTGATAGACAGCTTTCTCATCAGCCGGCGCAGTTGCAGCAGGGGGGTCACCTAACGCTTTCCCAAGGACATAGTCCTTTTGACCGCCAGAGAGAATGATTCTTAGATTGCGGAACCAATTGGTGAAGTTAGACCCATTCTTTTTAAGCTTTTCCTTCTCAGCAAAAACGTTGAAATTGAAGTTGGACTTGGCCATGTGATCTACAGTATTTGCAAGTAAAATTTAGACTATGTTCATGATAAATAGTTCAACTTAATCAAATTACTAGATGAACTCCCACTAAATTCAACATCCCTCAAGTTGTTTAGTGAACATGATCCAAATTCACCACACCTAATCCGATCATCACGAGAAGAGATGTGGTTTCAATGGTGGACAACGAAGTGTCGATCATATCATTCATATGACTCATGCTTAACCTTTCGGTTCATGTGTTCCGAGGCCATGTTTGTACATGCTAGGCTCGTCAAGTTAGACCCAAGTATTTCCGCGTGTGCAAAACTAGCTTGCACCCGTTGTATGTGAGCGTAGAGTCTATAGCACCCGATCATCTTGTGATGCTTGGACACGACGAACTTTCGCAACGGTGCATACTTGGGGAGAACACAGTTTTTATCTTGATCTTTAAGTGAGGAATCATCTTATAATGCTACCGTCGTGATCTAAGCATAATAAGATACATAAAAGGATAAACATCACATGCATATAACTTTATGTGACATGGTATAGCCAATCTTCGCTCAATGATCTCCATCTTGTGCGTTCCGGCATGATCTCCATCACTCCACCATGATTGCCTCCACCACGAATAGCAACTACAACTATTGATAACTACTTAGCGATAAAGTGAAACTATTACATGGCGCATAAGAAGTTGACACACAAGTCATACACAATTATAAAGACAACCATATGGCTCCTGCCGGTTGTGTACTCATCGACATGCAAGTCGTGAAACATTACAAAACATGATCATCGCATACATTATACACATCACATCTTGGGCCATACCATATCACAGAAAACACTCCCTGCAAGAACAAGTTAGACGCCTCTACTTTGTTGTTGCATGTTTTACGTGGCTTATGGGAGTAGATGCTAAGAACGATTCTTACCTACGGAAAGCCACAACGGTGATATTATGGTTGCCAAACTCCGGTGTTAATCCCATGACAACTATAGTGAGAGAAACTGACATCCACCAGCCGCATGTGTGGAACAAGCCACACGTCAAGTGCGGAGCCGGTCTCGCGAACGACGTCGCGTAAGGTTGGCCTGGACCGCTTCAATCTCACTATCCCGCGTCATAAGAAGAACACAAACAAGAGGCTTGCAACAGAAAACATCAACGCCCGCAACAACCATGTTGCGTTCTACTCGTGAAACACATCTACGCATAGATCTAGCTCTGATACCACTGAGGGGTTTCGCGGCATAGTAAATCAAAAATTTCTACGGAGCGAACAGAGGGAAAGCCAAGATCTAATCTAGGAGATGCAAACAACGAGAGAGATTGGATTAGATCTTCATACCCTTGAAGATTCGCACAGCGGAATGTTCGTCGGAACGTGGGTGATGTAGTCGTACTCGCTTCTCCTCCTCGCGATCCGATCCGATCTAGCACCACAAGTGGCGGTGCCTCCGTGAGATGCACATGTGCAGCACCTCGACGTCTCCTCCTTCCTCGGACCAGCGAGTATGGTGGAGAGATAGATTGGATATACAACACGACGGCGTGGTGTATATGGTGGAGAATTTCTGCTGCAGGGCTTTGCCTACAAACAGTCGGGAGGGAGAGAGGAAGGTAGCAAGGCTGCTAGGGCTTGGAGGAAGGTGTGTGTAGGAGGGAGGGGGCGCACCACCCCTCTATATATAGAGGGGGGGCGGCCAGCCCTTGCCCCTCCTCCAAGCCTATCTCTAGTTTAAACAATTTAAACTCTCCCTTATCTAGAAATCCTATCTCTAGTTTAAACGATTTAAACTCTCCCTTATCTAGAAATCCTATCTCTAGTTTAAACGAGTTTAAACTTATCTAGGATCGGCTGGGCCCTATGGGGCCTTGTGCCCCTGGCCCAATCTGCCAGGACACTCCCTCATAGGCCCATGCCCCCTCCTGGAAGGTGGGGCCACGTTGGTCCCCTTCCGGAAGGTTCTAGAAGCTTCCGGTACAATACCGATTAACCCGGAACAATTCCGAACTCCAAAAACTGCACTGCCTTATATGAATCTTATTCTCCGGACCATTCCGGAACCTCTCGTGATATCCCGGATCCCATCCGAGACTCCGAACAAAAATTCATAAACCAATTATCCAATCTATCCTAGCGTCGAGATACGTTAAGTGTGTGACCCTGCGAGTTCGAGAATATGCAGACATGATCTTCTATCAATAATCAACAGCGGGGTCTGGGCACCCATATTGACTCCCACACATTCATCGATGATCATATCGGATGAACCACGATGCCAGGATTCAATCAATCCCATATATATATTCCTTCGTCTCGCGATATTTTACTTGCTCGAGATTCGATCGTCGGTATCGTCAGGGGCGGACCTACCATAGGGGCGAGCAGGGGCGGCCGCCCCAGGTCTCTCGGCGTGGAGCAGGGTACCCCATGGCTCATCCCCTCTATTTTCTACCGAAGGTAGCAGCGCCATATAACTGCAGCAGGTCTGCTTGTGAATTTAGTCGAAGGGGTACGTAGAGGAGGAAGAAAAAAGCTGGGGTTAGGCTATATTGGGCTTAAGTGACAATAGGAAAGTCCCGTTTGTGGTTTATTTCAGCTAGCCAAACACGATTGATCGGGTAGTGTGATCAGCCGATCAGGAACGACTGTTTGGTTCGATCAGTGCCTAGACCTCCACCGTTCCCAATTCCCGTCTCCTAGTTCCCAAACTTGGAAGAGGAGGCTTACCTAATCGCGTTACAGCTAGAGGAAGAGGAAGGGGAGGCAGCGGCAGCAGCTCCGATGCCGGCAACGACAAGAGATGGCGCATGCGAAATCAACCGCAAGCGGGCACACGATGACCACAACAAGTAGCAGCAGGTATTCTTCCCTGTAGTCTTGTGGCGATTCACCTTTGTATGTTGACAGAGTATTCAATTTGGGCATTTAATATTGTAGGAAATTCTACAAAGTGTTCCTGTTGTATTTCATCTTGGTGATGTGATCACATTTTTCTGTTGGCTGCCAATGTGTCTCACGCAACAAAATTCCATGTTAGTAGGTTCCCATGATTTTTCATGTTCTTATTAGTTTTATTTCATCGATCTTGACAATTGAATATTTTGTGTATCATTTACCATGTGATTTCTATCTAGTAGAGTTGCATTTGTTCGTAATTTTTTCCCCGTAAATGTTCGCCCCGGCTAAACAAAATTCCTGGGTCCGCCACTGGGTATCGTCATACCTAGTTCAATCTCGTTCACAGCAAGTACTTTACTCGTTCCGTAATCCGATATCACTTTGTGATTAACTCCTTAACCACATGCTTGCAAGCGGTGTTGATATCGATTACCGAGTGGGCCCGAAGTATATCTCTCCGACTTGGGAGGGACAAATTCCATCTCGATACATACAACCAACAGATACTTTCCGATCACCTGAGAGACACCTTTATGATCACCCTCTCATAGGATGACGTTTGATGACCTCAAAGCTTTCTTCCGGTACCAGGGAGTTGCATTATCTCATGGTCTAAGGAATACAATATTTGACATAGGAAAAGCTTCGCAAAGACGAACACGATGACACGATCTAATTGCTCTGCTTTGTTTGGGTCTATCCACCATATCATTCTCCCAATGATATGATCTCATTATCAATTGACAACTCATGTCTATGGTTAGGAAACCTTAACCATCATTGATCAATGAGCTAGTCCATAGAGGCGTACTAGGGACACGGTGTTGTTCACAAACCACACAAGTATTAAAGTTTCCGCTTAATACAATTCTAGCATGGAATATAAACTTTATCATGAACAAGAATTATAATAATAACATCTTTATTATTGCCTCTAGGGCATAATTCCAACACTTATGCCTCCTTGGTACAAGTCCAGTTCCTTCGCTGCGAGATCTTATTCGACTCTTCCTCGGCCTACTTGCTGCTCTTTTCAGAACTGGAGGGCATAGATTGAAACCAGGGTCCACTATATCCCATTGTTGTTTTCCCTCCAAAGCAGGTAAGGCATGTGCACATGTGGCTTTGAACCTTGCAACAGAGTAGTAATCATGCACATACTGTTGCATGTTCCCTGCTTGACCTAAGAGAGTAGTGATAAAAAGCAAGGAATGAATGCATGGCAACCCAGTTATCTGCCATTGCCTACAACTGCAAGTTCTAGCTTCTAAATCCACTGGATATCTCCATTCCCTCTTCTCTTTATCCAAAAATGATACATCTGCTGTGGTAGCCGAGCAACGAGTCATGTCCATTTCCAAGCCTCTTGTTTTCTGCTTCAATTCATTCATCACGGAAGGGATGATAATGTGGCCCATGAATTTTGCCTCGGCTATTCTTGCACGAACAAGAAACTTCTGAACATATTCTATACGTATCTTGTCAAGCAAATCTTCCAAATAAAGACCCTTCAGTTTCCGGATCGTTGAGTTGAAAGATTCTGCAATATTATTGTGCACATAGTCAACTTTTCTCAGTTCACTGAATTGGCTTCTTGCCCATAACTTGGAGTGGTGTGTTTCCAAGTATTCCTTCACTTTATCATTTTTGTATAACTGCCTCATGTGATAGTTGTGCTTCTTCACACTGCAAGTCAAAGATGTTGGCCACAAATTGTCGGCATAGACCTTTCCTTTGAATTTCTTCCCAAATTTGCAGCAAGGTGATGCATGCATTCCCTATGCTCTACTCCAGGGAACACATTGTCCATGGACACTTCTAAACCCTTGCAAGCATCAATATGAATTACTAACCCATTGGGATGTGAAATAGCCCGACGCAGCAAAAACCAAGTCTAGCTCTCCTCAGATTCTGCCTCAATCACACCGTAAGCAACTGGAAATACAAAGTTGTGTCCATCAACTACACAAGCTGCTACTAACTGTCTCTTTAAACCTCCCTATGAGAAAGGTAGCATCAATAGCCAAATAGGGCCTGCAGCCGTCCAAAAAACCCCGGCGGCAAGCCTCAAAGCAGACAAAAGCCCTCCTAAAGCATTCCTTTGTCATTGTCACTCCCCTCAATGTGTACTCCACGGAGTGGTGGTCAATATCTACAATACTACCTGGACTGGTCTTCTCCACCTCAGCCTTAAATGAGTACAACAGTTTAAAACTGTCCCACCAATTACCATAAATAGAGTCCATAGCATGTTGTTAACCATTGAAAACCTCATGTATGGTACCTCTATCTTGAAATTTTCTTTGAGCTTCTTTTGCAACTCCTTTGTACCCACTTGATGGTCTTTTGTCACCCACTGTTTTACTTCTTCGCCACCCATCTTGACTTGGATCTACTGATTGTTTCCTTTCTAAGGGTTGATTCCAGGCATGTGTGCCTAAAAGGGTTCACTTTGACCTGAACATTCGTGCTATTTCGCATTTTAGATGCGTGCATCCTCCATGGACAGTCTTCAGTTAGACAGTGAACTCTGTAACAGACAGTATCGCTCTTGTCAACTTCAAATGTACGCTCTGCCTTGATGCAGTATGTCACAAGTGCATTTCTACACTCACTCATGGATGCAAAGATGGACCCTTGTTCCATCTGAGGGTTCTCAGGGTCCCATTCAACAGGTGCAAGGTCTTCCTCCTCGCCCTCCTCATCATCAATCACAAAAGCGTCATTGTCACCCTCATCTCGGTTTTCAGCTCGACATGGCCATCGTAAATTCTGAACAACATCAGAATATAACCTCTCTTCATCATCTACGTATTCAGGCTCCACTTCTCTTGGAAGCCTGCTGCCGGTGCCCACGCTTGACGAGCCACCACGTCGACATGCACTAATTGAATCTCCCCTAGCTGAACTGGTCTAGCTAGACCTGCCATTATGTAACACCCTCAGAATCGGACCTATGCAAGTTTTAGCGAAACCCGCCAAACCCGCATAGAAACGATTCAAAGGTGCCCACCAGGCACTTTCGTGCGGGTGGAAAACGAAGTAATAACATTACACAACAGTCCTCGATGGGACCCACAGAACAGATATATATATATACAACGCGACTCCATGAGTCAAGAATACAGATATAATATACAAAGATCCAAATCACCTTGAAAATGATAGAGCGCCCGACTACGGGCAAGATGCAAATGGGGCTAAGAGCCCTGAAGAATAACCAATGGCGTCCATAACCCTGCCCAGGCCAAGCCGGAAGGGTAACCCTGCTAACAACGTCGATCTCAAAACCTGCTTAAACAAAAGGGGTGCCGACAAAGGGCAAAGGAAAAAGAGGAGCGTCAGTACTGAGGCCAGTACACGGCGAGGCTAGAATTCGGCGGTCCTCGCCTACATAGGTATGGTCGCGACTCCATCCCGCACTCAAAGCATTACCCTGTACACGAACAGATAGATTATCTTAGGATTTAGACTGAAGATCTCGACAAACAAGGTTCAGGGACAAGGGGTGATGCAGACTCTGCATCGGATCTAGCGTAGATGATGTCGTCACGTCGGAAAACACGGAAGGCACAAACAAGGAACAAAGAATGGTACCACAGTAGGCGAACTCCTCAGGCAGCATGAACACCGGATGGTAGAACACCGTTATCAGAGGGGGAAGCGAAACCTGCTTAAACAAAAGGGGTGCCGACAAAGGGCAAAGGAAAAAGTGGAGCGTCAGTACTGAGGCCAGTACACGGCGAGGCTAGAATTCGGCGGTCCTCGCCTACATAGGTATGGTGGACTGAAGCGGCAGCGCAGCATGCACTAAACAACCTATAGAGACTCGATACAACTGTCGGCTATCAGAGAGGGATAAGAAAGAGCTATTCGGATCCAACCTGAATCTTACACCAAACAATCCCATCCTGGTATTTCCCCCTCGAGACCAAACGAGGAAGTCCACCGAGGAACTCACACAGTTGGCAGTTTTATTTATTCAGTTATCGTTGCAGCAATTACTGGTCAGGTATAGATAGTCATCCCGATAAAAATAAGCAGTGGGCACTTTTATTTAATCATTCCATTATAGTGGCAACACTTACTAGTCAGATACAATTAGCATGAGATAACCCAACCCAGCAGTTGTTGGTACTTTTATTTAGTCATTCCGTTATAGTTGCAATACTTACTAGTCAGATACAATTGTCGCAAGCGACAAACCAAACAAGCAATTGTGGGCAGTTTTATTTATCCATTACATTATAGTGAAGCTGATTACTAGTCATTATAAAGTCAAATTTATAGCACTACTTTAGTTATGCTTGTCTATGATTGAGATACTGTGCTCCAAGTCGTCCATAACCGCGGACACGGCTTTCAGAAAGTTTTAACCCGGCCGGGTGCACAAATAGCAACACACACTCGATCAACCTCGGAAAAACCAAATCAAAACCCAACGAGGCCTTCACGACAAAGCAATCACAGGATTCAGAATATTTCAGGGGCCACCCCTTGGAGTACACCCGCAACGAAGTTAGCTGACTTTGAGACGGACCCGAGGTTTGTGGGGCCGGCTGTAAGCGACTGGGAACCCAAAACTGGGCTTGTCGATACCGCGTAAACGAGTCACAATTCCTAAACAGTACAGTGTGCTCCGCGCACATCGTAAATAAAGCAGTAGCATGGCATAAGTACAGGATCGTAAAAAAAACCTCAAACTAGTTTGTGGCCCCAAGAAATAAGACTGAATCAAGCTCTGGCTCAGGGGGGTCCCATAATCCTCCCGGATGTGGATAGCGCGATAAATCAAGGAACAGGTATCAAGCACTCGGGGTCCTACGGGACACAAGTGGACGGTTAACAACCAAATAACATCTATTGCCCACCTGTGCCTCTGCTTACTTACTGCAATTTTAGTTGTTAAACAGGAATTAAAGTGAACAATAAATAAAGCCAGGATCATCTCCAACATCAAACAGGTGGCAATACTCCAACAACTGTGGTACATGGCGACACGCAACAGCACTTGAGCAAGCGGCTACGACGCACGAGTCCAACTATCTACCAAACAACAGGTAACACGATGTGTCCAAGGCAATATAAGGCTGCAAGGGATATCACGGGTACGAAAACTAGAGCATCGCAACACAGATAGCAATAGATCACAGGAGGGAATAAATACTATAAAGTAAGATAGGTAGAAAGGGGGAGATGCTCGCCTGAAAACATTGCCGAAGATTCATCCGAAGATCGGGCGAAGCTCACATCAACTCAACGGACTTATCCGCGAAGAAGCAAATCACTAGAATAAACACCGGATGCAATATTTAATACAACGGCAGAAGATCGGCATGCTTATGATATGATGCATGACATGGCAAAGGTGCGATGCAAGTAGGCCATATTAAGCGGAACCGGCGTCCCGACAACTATTCAGGTGGTTCAAGTTATTTAGGTACCCCGCAATTTAAATGTTGCATTATCAAGACAAAAATAGCACCGGTTCACTACACAAATTTAAATGAGGCCAATATAAGACTAGATTGCCCGCATATGGGCCCCATTTTAATTATATGGTGAATCGGCCTAAGGCCCCCAAACCACATGACATATGCATGCGAGATGAACAATTAATATGCAACAAGTTGTATTATATTATAAAAATAGGGTTCAAGAGTGGGGTCACACATTGGGGTTCAGCAGATCTTGGGGTTCCGGGTTCGGGGTTCGGGGTTCGGTCTCAGGGTTCAGGGTTCGACGGGATCGGCCTCGGACAACGGGAGTAGATCTTGTCGCATCCAGAAAAAGGACTTGGCGTTCCGCGGTGAAGTGCTTGTCGTTCCGGTGGCGGTCTTGGCGTTCTTCAGGTTCGGGTGCGGTTCTCGGCGAACTGGTCGGTTCCCTGTCGGAGGCCTTGGCGCTTCGGATCGGTCTACGGTTCGGGCCTCAGGGTCTTGGGGTTCGCATCCGTGTGGCGATCTTGTCGTTCCGAAGATCTTGTCGGTCCGCGTACCGGGAAGTAGTACTTGTCTCATCCGGGGTGAAGTACTCGGCGTTCCGGGGACGGTCCTGTCGCATCCCGGTCGTCGGTTACGGGTTCTCCGGGCCCCATGTAGGAGATCTTGTCGTCGCGTCGAAGAACTCGGATTCGGGGTCGGGTCTTCAACGTCTCGGCCATCGGGTTCATGACGACATTATCGCCGTGTCGAAGGCATCGGTGTTTCCGTGACGAAGATCTTGTAAAGGGTTCGGTCGGGTCGAAGTTGATCTTGTAGTGGCTCCACTTTCGATGACGATCTTGTTTTATTTGTTGGGGCCTTCGGAAGATCTTGGCAAAAACAATGTCCGAGACCTGACGACGACGTGATGCAAGTGCTCTTGCAACCGGGAGGAGACGCATCTGTTCCAGATACCGCGGATTTTATTCAACGGTTATTATAGCATCACACCACCAGGACACCTCCAACCACAAGTAGGTTCATCCTCAAGTCAATATGAACGCGGGATGACGGCAGCGCCTGGCAACGATGGTGGAAGGAGGGTTCCCGACGGCTGACAAAGGACGGCAACAGCGACGATGGGGGCGCTGACGCGGGTCGGATACGGTGGCGGACGGTCTGGATGGAAGGAGATCCCGAGGAGGTAGACGGCGAGGTCGGGGCCGACGGCGCAGGCGAGACTGCCGGGGGCGATGACGAATCGTCGGAGGACGTGCAGGGCAGAGGTGCTGAGTTGGGGCAGAGGCGGCAAGGCCCCGCGATGGTGGAGGAAGCTCAGTAGGGCCTCGTCGACCGGCGGCGGAGGAAGCCCAGGTCGGGGACGGCGGATGGCGGCGCGAGGCAGACGCGCATGCACGCCGCGCCGGCGAGGGAAGAGGAGGTCGCGGGGTCGATGGTGGTCGCCGGCGGGCGGCGGGGAGGCGCAGAGGGAGAGGAGCGTGGCGCGGGCCGGCCGGAGAGGCGGGGAGGTCGACGGGGTGGCGGCGAGGAGCGTCGGGCTCGGTGCCGCGGGGAGCGGCGATGGAGGAGGACGGCGAGGAGGCGCACGGGACGGCCATGGAGCCGGGGCGGCGAGCTCGCTTCGGCGGCGGGGACGGGGAGCCCGGGGCGAGGCTGGCGGCGCGCGGAGGGGCGGAGGGGGAACCGAGGTGGTCCGGCAGGGAGAGACGGGGCTGGCGAGCGGCGGAGGCGGTGAGGGCGCGACGGAGGGGTGCGGGCGGAGGAGGTCGAGGCCGAGGCCGGAGGAGGGGCGGCCTGCGGCGGCGCGAAGAGAGGAAGGCGCGGCGGCGGGGTGGCTCCGGCGGCGGGGCGAGCGGGACCGGCGGAAGGGGGAGGCCGGCGGAAGGGAAAGGAGGGAGGAGGCTGCGGGGTGGAAGGGAGCGCGGGGTCCGGCGACTCGGGCCGGGTGGCGAGAGGGGGAGGGGGGGCACGCGGAGCGCGCTGAGCAGAGAAGAAGGTGAGAGGGCGGGGGCGAGCGCGTGGACTGGGTCGCGTGCGAGCGTGGGGCGCGTGTGTTGTGGGTCCCAGGCGGGCCAGGAAGGTGGGTGGGGCTGACGCGGTGAGGTTGGGGTGGGACCCAGGG